>JAZHEH010000789.1:0-1200000 GCA_036589455.1 Ateles fusciceps | reverse complement strand
GGCAGATCACAAGGTCAAGAGATCGAGACTATCCTGGCCAACATGGTGAAACCCCGTCTCTACTAAAAATACAAAAATTAGCTGGGTGTAGTGGCGCACGCCTGTAGTCCCAGCTACTCAGGAGGCCAAGGCAGGAGAATTACTTGAACCTGGGAGGCGGAGGTTGCAGTGAGCCGAGATCTCGCCACTGCACTCCAGCCTGGCGCAGGCTGAGAGCTGAACTCCAGGCAGGACTTCCCCATGGCCTCCCAGCCTGGGTCTTTCATTACTTTGCTCCCCAGTTTCTGAGCCCAGAATGTGGCTGGACCAACAAGCAGATACTCGATTGAGACACTCACTTGAGACAGCAGGGCCAGGGCCACCTCGAACAGTCAAGCCTGTCCCCTCCCCTTCCCCATATGGCTTTACCACAGATTCCAGCTCTTTTTGTATCTTTATTTCTCTCATCTTCCCCCACTCCCATCCCACTGAGGAAGCGGGAGGGGGAGGGGCAGTGGCTCTCTTGAGCCCCAGGGGCAGAAGAGTCATTAAAGACTCTGGTGGGGGCAGGGCCCGGGCCCTTCCAGGAGGAGAGGTGTGATCTGGGAACAGAGGGCAGAGGGCACAGACTAAGTTAAGATGCCTGGAGGAAGAGCCTGCGTGCCACCAGCCATGGCCATCCTCTGAAACTCAAGGCCTGGCCAGACCTGTCTCACTCTCCCCTGGGGCTGGATCTGCTGGCCAGATTTTTTTTTTTTTTTTTTTTAAACAGAGTCTTGCTCTGTTGCCCAGACTGGAGTGCAGTGGCGCAATCTCAGCTCACTGCAACCTCCACCTCCCAGGTTCAAGTGATTCTCCTGCCTCAGCCTCCCGAGTAGGTGGGATTACAGGCCTGCGCCACCACACTTGGCTAATTTTTGTATTTTTAGGAGAGATGGGCTTTCATCATGTTGGCCAGGCTGGTCTCGAACTCCTGACCTTAGGTGATCCGCCTGCCTTGGCTTCTCAAAGTGCTGGGATTATAGGCGTGAGCCACCACGCCCAGCCTGCTGGCCAGTTTCTACAGAAGCTGGTTAACACTGAAAAAGGAAACTGTAGAGCCAGCGCCACAGCCTCCCCAGAGCCACAGCCAAGCAGGCCATCTGGGGCAGCATGCCTGGGCCTGCTCTTCCTTCAGCCCCTCACTTGCTGTGTAACGGGGACAGTCCACTCCCCACTCTCTAGGATCTCCAGGAGTGGGGGTTCCGGGAGAGCAAGCTCGTAAAACATCCACCACTCAACAGTCTCAACAAAGGTTAGTTCCCTCTACAGCAATTAGAATGGTTTAGAACTGGAAAGTCAGGTAGTGAGTTGCCTGATACTTAGAGTATTCAAGTCGGAGCTCCACTGCCATTACCATTTGATGGTAATGTCGTTTTTTTTTTTAAGGGGAGTTAACAGAACCAGTCTAACCAGAGTAAGGCAGTTGAGGCACCTTGAGTGCACAATTTAAGGAAGCCCCTCTCTCACCTCCCCTAGTCCCTGTCCTGGAAGCTGGGACAGCTAGTGACTAGAGGCTCACGTGGCACCCAAATTGCAGCCCACCTGCGGGTGAACCGATCACCGGGCTTCCCGACGATCACTAAGGAAGCCCTTCTGGTTCCCCACACTCTGAACACAGGATGGATGAGGAGGCACAGACTGCTCCCTCATTCACCTTCCCCACCTTGCGAAGCCCTGACACCCCTCCCCCCGAGCCTGAGTTCCTCCTCTTCCCTCTTCTTCCTCTCCTGCCCTGATCCTATCAGGACCCAACAGGAAACCTGAACCCCCCCACCTGGCATCCCTCCCCAGTTCCACCTTCAGACGTCTCTGAAAGCAGATGCGCAAAGCCGTTAATGACTCCTGTGATGTGTTCTGTGAAGCCACGATGGAAGCCCTGGGCAGGCGCCACACCACACACTTGCAGAACCCAGCTCTGACCAGCACAGAAGCCTACAACGTGCACAAGGCCTTGAACCCCAGATAACCTCTGCTTGCACACCTACTGGAACAGGGGAGCTCGCCACCTGCCCCCACGGCCTCGTCCACGGAACCCTGATCCATCTCTTTGGCAGTATCTACTGAGTGCCCATCCTGTGCCAGGCACTGGGGCCATTGTATATGAGGTAGTCAGGGCAGCCCATGTTAGGAGGTGACATCTGAAAGGAGGCCTGAATGAAATGAGGGAGGGGGCCAGAAGGAGGGCAGAAGGAGCAGTGTGTGCAAAGGCCCTGCGGTGGGCACGGTTGTGCAACAGCTGGACAGCGAGGAAGAGCAGAGCCAGGACAGCCAAGGAGCTGGGATTCCAACTCAGATTTGTCTGTCATCTGAGCCAAGGACTCTTGATTCTCCAGGGAATGGGTGGGAAAGGGATTTGCAAACTGACCCTGCCCTGCAGGTCACAACTCGCCAACTGTGAAGAGGGTCGGCCGAGGCACGGTGGCTCACAGGATCCCAAAGCACACCTCTGTGCCTGCTAATGGAGGTGCAGGGGGGCAGTGCGCACCATCCCTGCAGGGGAGCTGGGCCGCAGCTCCTTGCTGTTCTGCTCCCACCAGGCATCTCCTTGATCCTCTTAACCGGAGCCCGCGGTTCTCCTGTGCTCAGCTGGTCGTGTTTGCGGCAGGGGCACAGGCTGCCCTTTGTGCGCTCACGGCTGCCCCAGGGGTGCAAGTGTGTGCCGGCTCTTCCTGGAATGGGATGTGCCCATGGCTGGAGCCCCAGCTGCACCTGGGTACGGCCCTCTGGAGGAAACTAAGGCTCGGAGGGAGGCCTTGTGCCCAAAGTCCCACAGCTGCCCTGTGAAGAATCAAGGACGCAAACCCCATCCTGCTGACCCCAGAGCCTGCGCTTCAGCCCCGGCCTGCCGCGGAGAGCAGGGAGCCCCAGCTCTGGCCTGCCGGGGACAGCAGGGAGCCCCAGGTCCGGCCTGCCTCTGCCCTGACCAGTTGTCCTCATTTGTCAGTCCAGTGAGGGTGTGCGGAGTGCAAGGACAGAGAAGACAACACGAAGCTCTTCAAGGCTCAGCTCCAGCACTGCCTCCTCCCGGAGGTTTCCTAACCTCCCCCCCCCCCCCCCCCGCCCACTGAGACCCACCCACGTTCCCTACCAAATTAGAGGCCAGGCCTCAGCTGGGGGCCCCTCCTGGCAGGGCCTGAACCAGCTGTGACCCCAGCCTCACCCAGCACAGGGCTGACCACTGCAGGGACCCCAGTCAGGGGCCACGCGGAGTCCAGCCATGGCTGCCTCCACTCCCACCCTCCACTGGTGTCTCCCTGGGCCCAGGCTGTTCTCTCCACCAGGAATGCCCTTTCCACCAGGAGAACTCCTATTCCTCCCCTCAAAACTTGCTCTGGTGCCACCTCATTCTTCCCTCGTCTGTGCCCTCCACACGCCAGTTCCAACACACTGACCGTCCGACCCTGGAAACCTCACAGCCACACTTCTCCCCCACTGGGCTCTGCCCAGAGATGCAGGTGTGTGGAATCAAACTCGACAGAACCTGTGAGATGGCGATTACCCGCGATGCTGGTCAGCACAATTCAGACAGCTTGTCAGGGGCGTGACCCAGGGCACATACTTATCACTGGCAGCAGAAAAACCACCTATGGGCCTGATGCGGTGGCAATTCTGGGAGCAGCCCCTGCTGCTGGGCAGCTGTTCTCAGTCAAAATGGCAGTGCTAAGGTTGGGTGCGGCGGCTCACGCCTGTAATCCCAGCACTTTGGGAGGCCGAGGCAGGTGGGTCACAAGGTCAGGAGTTCGAGACCAGCCTGGCCAACATGGTGAAATCCTGTCTCTACTAAAAATGCAAAAATTAGCCAGGCATGGTGGCGGGTGCCTGTAGTCCCACCTACCTGGGAGACGGAGGTTACAGTGAGCCGAGATCGCACCACTGCACTCCAGCCTGGGGAACAGTGCGAGACTCCATCTCAAAAAAAAAAAAAACAGCTGGGCATGGTGGCATGAGCCTGTAGTCTCAGTTACTCTGGAGGCTGGGGCAGGAGAGTCCCTTGAGTGAGCCCGGGAGTGAAGACTGAAGCGAGCTGTGATTGCGCCATAGCATTCCAGCCTGGGTGACAGAGCAAGACCCTCTCTCTGAAAACAAATAAATAAAAAAATGGCATCGCTGCACATTTCTTCATGTAAATGATACAGATTGCTCCCTGTTGGGTTGTTTCTCTGCAGCTTGTTTTAAAGCTCACGTGAAGGCAGCAAGATGTCCTCCAGCTGCCAGGCTGCTGTCTGAAGAAATAAAGCCCTTTACAACCTCCCCTGCAATGAATTCCCGTTCCTTCCAGCATCACCGGCACTGGGTGATGGTCATTGTCTTTTATGTACTTTTGGTGGCTTTGCTTGGTCCCAAGGCTGTGACTAGAACTTTGAAGGTGCCTTCACTCGAATTTCCAAGGCTGCCTTGATGTGTTTTGCATAGAAACCACCATCTGTGGCCAGATGGCCACTCTGCCCCTCCTCCCCCAGCCAGAAACACTGCTTCCTCAGCAGGTTATTTTTTGTTTGTTTGAGACACAGCCTCACGCTGTTGCCCAGGCTGGAGTGCAGTGGTATGATCGTGGCTCACTGCAGCCTCCACCTCCTGGGCTCAAGCAATCCTGCAGCCTCAGCCTTTGCCTCCTGAGTAACTGGGACTACAGGCACGCTCCACCACGCCAAGCTAATTTTTTTAGTTTAGGTCTCACAATGCTGCCCAGGCTGGTCTTCAACTCCTGGACTCAAGTGATCCTCCTGCCTCAGCCTCCCAAAGTTCTGGGATTACAGGCGTGAGCCACCACGCCCAGCAAGTCAATTATCTTTCATGGAAGCCAAGGATAGGGTGCCTGTTCCCTGTGGTGGAGGTGGGGGTTCCCCACTGGCCTAATCAGCCCCATTCTGTCTCTCACTGACTCCAGACCACCACATGGTAGATGCTCAGAACTTGGCACCATAGTCTGGTACATCCTAGAAACTTCCAGCACAGGCTTCTTGGGTAATTACTGCTAATATTTGTAGAGCTAAACCTGTCGGGTGCCAGATACTGGTTAAGTGCTCTAAATGATGACTTTGTTTGTTTTAGAGACAGGGTCTTGCTATGTTGCCCAGGCTGGTCTTGAACTCCTGGCCTCAAGCAATCCTCCCACCTCAGCCTCTAAAGTCAACAAGATTATAGGCGTGAGCCCCTGCATCTGGCTCAATGGTGATAATTATAATACTAACTGGCATTGGTTCAGGGCCTACCTACTGTGTGCCATGCACCGCTTAAGCCTTCACTCATCGGATCCCCACAATTCCAAGAAGCTGGTCCTAGTATTGTTCCCTTTATATTGATAAGAACCTGAAGGTTCTCGGACTTGTCCAAGAACTGCACATGAAGACCCCTGGGTCCCAGCCTTCTAGCTGC
Source organism: Ateles fusciceps (assembly GCA_036589455.1). Taxonomy (NCBI): domain Eukaryota; kingdom Metazoa; phylum Chordata; class Mammalia; order Primates; family Atelidae; genus Ateles; species Ateles fusciceps. Next base: position 1,194,603 of record JAZHEH010000789.1, on the reverse strand, counting down.
AGGGAGCACAGGGACCCCAGAGCCTGGCAGGGGCAGCACGCAGAGGCAAGACCTGCTGGGAGATAGCTGCAGAGATGGGGGTCAGTTAGGGAAGGAGCTCAACAGGGTTCGGGGGAGGCCACAAATTCCCTCAGCCCTGTGCCACCTCCCACAAGCCCCAACCCAGCAGGGGACCACACGGAGCCAGTCTCAATGATCCCCTGCCCTCTCACCCTTGAGCTGGTTAAGGCTCTCCCCACCTCGCCCCCAACACACACAACCATTCCTGTGGAGCACATGGTGCAGACTGTCAGATGTCAGTGCCCAGGGTCAAAGGGCATATCCACATGGCCCGTGGCTGGTAGGAGACATGGCCAGAGGCACTTCCTCTGGCCAGCCTGGGCTCCACCTGTCAGCGGGCAAAGTCTAGATCCCAGGCCTCTGCTGGCAGTGACTCTGGCCTGGAGCTGACCGGGTCACTTGGGATGTTTGTGTCCAGCTAGGTGACTGCTGGGCAGGAGGTAACTACCAGCCACTTGCCCGCTGCCTCCCTGGACCCCCTGCCAGCACCTTCCTCTCCATCCCCCCAACCCTGTCCCTTCAGATGCATTAGGGCTGAACCCCTGGGAGCTCAAAGGCAGCAAATCCTACAGCCTCCATCTCCTGCTTTTCAGGGGAGGGCCCTGCAGTTCAGAGAGGGGCAGGGTGCTTTCCCTAGGAGAAACAGCAATGCATGGTCACACTGGGAGGCCCTTCTGCCGCCCTGGGGTTGGACAGGCTGGATGCCAAGAGGCAGAAAAAGGCATGGGAAGGGGAACACGTCTGATAGGAAAGACCCCCCTCAGGCTCCACCCCCGAGGGGGCTCTCAACACCGGGATGAGGGAGAAGGGGCACCGTCGCAGAGCAGGCTGTGCCTGAGGCCGGGGATTCTGGATAAATGGGCAATATCACAGGAGGGGCATGTTTGGCAATCTTTGCAAGTCTTGAATGCCACGCTGAGACAAGGGAATTTTATGTTGGCGCACTGGGGAGCTACGCATGGTTGGAGCTCCATGCTGGGAGCTTGACAGTGACCAGTCTAGAGCTATGTTTTCCAAGGCGTCCCGGTGCTTGGTGGGACTGGGGGAGAGAACTGGGGCATGAGATATCTGGGGAGAGGTATGGGGTGGCAGAGCGGGCCCCCATTGTGCCCTACCAGGGCTGGCCTGGACCCCAGAAACAGCCAGACACATGACTGGAAGCCAGGCTCTGTGGTGGCTGGGCTGGGCACACTGGGAGGGACATCAGGGCCGGAGAACTCGGAGGACGCACTGCATAGGGCGAGGTGACGCCCACAAGAGCTTTCCAGGAAGCAGCCTCTGACGGGGCTTGGCAGACATCTGGGGGTCCCGACCAGGAGCAGACATGAGGGTCCAGGCAGAGGAAAGAGACCTGAGGCCCCCTTCTAGGCCGTCGGCCAGAGCTCTGTTTCCATCTGCCTCTTCTGCACTCATAAGCTTGTGCAAAATTGGATGAATGAATCCTCAGCAGGGAGGTGAAGACTGCCACAGGCTTAATAATAATCCCCAATGCAGGCACAGGGCTGCTCTCCCGATCCATCACTCCCCCACTGCCGCAAGGAACTGTGAGGCCCGGGAGGAGACAGGTGAGCCTGAGGTCTTGGTGCAGAGGCAGGACGCAAACCCAGGGGCACTATAGCCAGGGCAGTGCCTTCACCCACAGACACAAGGACTCTCCACCCCCAAATCCATCCACGTGACAAGCGTTTGGCCGTGGCAGGCAGCAGGACCAGATGGGGCTCAAAACCCTTGGCTGGCTCCCCCGGGCCAGTTCCCAGTCTGATGACTCAAACGCTACTCTGGACTAGGACAGGGAGATGGCCACATAACCTTTGACCCCTCTATGACCCACACTCCCAGGCCCCCCACATAGCCCCACATGGAGCAGCCTCCCTCAACCCCTCATCCCCATTCTTAGGAGCTCAGTGATTAAGAGCTTAAGAGCTAGGTTCTGGAGCCCACAGCCTGGGTTTGAATCCTGGCTCTGCCATCATCTGGCTGTGTGACCTCAGGCAAGACACTTAACCTCTCTGGTCCTCAAGGCTGTCATCTTCATCATACGTCTACCCACTTGGGGTAGTTGGGGGGATTAAGTGAGATCACCAGCAGTGTCTGGAGCACAGTAAGGACTCAATTAGTGTTTTCTGTTCACATTACAATCCTCCACCCGGACAGCCAGAGGGAGCTGAAGCTCAGTGCGCCCCTGCTCCAACTGCTGATTGACCCCCACGTCTAGCCCAGCTCTGTACTCTGGCACTCAAGGCCGGCCTGGCCCCCTCTTATCCCTCATGTCTCTCAAGAGACTGGCATTTCCACACCCAAATCACCTCTCTTCAGACCTTATCAAACCTGCTCAGCTCCATGCATGGTAGAGAAGCTTCGAAAGCAGGCTCGATCTCTGTCCAGCAATTCCCCTCCTAGAACCTCATCCCAGGAACACAATGAGGACCGGTCAAAGACTGGCCTTGGTGTCTACTACAGCACAATTTATGAAGATAAAACAACCCAGGTGTCCATCGACAGGGGATCAGGTGGGGAAATGAGGGAGGCTGATTGTCCTCTGGCTGTTGACATGGAACCAATCAGGTTCCAATCTGCTGTGAACCCATGGACCCTATTTTAATTTATAAAAGTACAGATCCATATCTGCCTGGGCCAGGAGCAGGGACAGGAAGTGACTGAAGGAGCACGAGGGATCTTACTGGGCGATAGAAATGTTTTACAGCTAGTAATGGTCACACAACTCAGAAAATTAAAAATCATTGAACGATATACTTCACATGGATAAATACTGTGGTATATAAAGTATACCTCAATCAAGTTGTTTTTAAAAAGTTGATGAAGGCCGGGTGTGGTGGCTCACGCCTGTAATCCCAGCACTTTGAGAGGCTGAGGTGGGCAGATCACCTGAGCTGAGGAGTTGGAGACCAGCCTGGCTGACATGGTGAAACCCCGTCTCTACTAAAAGTACCAAAATTAAGCAGGCATGGTGGTGCACAACTGTAATCCCAACTACTTGGCAGCTGGAGAATCTCCTGAACCTGGGTGGCGGAGGCTGCAGTGAGCTGAGATCATGCCACTGCACTCTAGCCTGGGCAAAGAGCGAGACCTTGTCTAAAAAAAAAAAAGCTTATGAAGAGTTTGCAGCCATCCCAAACCAAAAGAGAGAGAGAGAGAGAGAAGAAAAGCTCTTTCGCATAATTAGCAGGGCTTATCTCTGGGTGGTAGGTTTAAAGTTTTATTTGAGACAGAATCTCACTCTGTGACCCAGGCTGCGTGCAGTGGCACAGTTACAGCTCACCGCAGCCTCTTGCTCCGGCCTCAAGCAGTGCTCCCACTTCAGCCCCCAGCATAGCTGAGACTATAAGCATGTGTTACCCACACACAGATAATTTTTTTATTTTTGTAGAGGCAGGATTTTGTCATGTGGCCGAGGCTGGTCTCAAACTTCTGGACACAAGTAGTCCTCCTGCTTCGACCTCCTGAAGTGCTGGGATTTTAGGCGTGAGCCACCACACCTGGTCTAAAGATTTTATTTTCTTCTTTTTGCTCACTTGCACTTGCTAATTCTTCTACAATGAAAAAAGATGTGTAACTGGAAGGAAAAATAGGAAGTTTGAATAAAAACTGAAAACACCTCTACTGAAGTGGGAAAAGCTGAGCCCTGCCTAGTGAGAAGGAGCTGCCCAGTCTTCAAGGCGCTGGGGCTCTCTCACAGATTAGAGCTTGGGCCACATGGCTGCTCATGCCTGGCCTTTGGGTCTGGAGAGACAATGTTTTTATCCATGAGTCAGTAAGAAAGGTCTGTATCAGACCTGTGGCCCAGACCGGATTCTGCTGTCCAGCTGCCCATGAAGGGAGGGTTTGTATCCTCATTCTTCTGGAGGTGGAAACTAAGGTTCAGAGGGGTGAGAGGGCTTGAGCGGGATGGCAGAGGAAGTAAGGAGCGTCCAGGTTCAAGTTCTGACCCCAAAGCCCATGTCCGGCTGGCTTGGTCCCGTTGCCTCTTGGACTACCCTCCCTGGGCCCTGTGCTGTGGAACTAGTTGAGTCAGGCCTAGATCTCCCTAGGGCTTGGGATTTCCGGGTCCATCTCTCCAGGGTGCAGTGAGGACAACCCCTCCTGCCAGGGGTAGGGGAGGCTGTTTGGAAAAGCCTCACACTCAGGGCCTCTCCTCTTGGGTCCTCCCCTAGCCCAGCCCCAGAGGGAAGGAGGGAGGGCTGGGAAGCTCCTGAGGCTAGCAGCCAGCTGAGCTCATCTGCAAGGCTGCAGCAGGGCAGCAGTGGGGGGGTGGCATAGATGCATCTGTTTTGCCAGCCCCAGGGTGGCCACAGGTTCCACGGACATGTCCACTCAGGCTGTGAGTCTGGGCATCTTCTTCCTGCAACCTCGGCCTGTTTCCTCATCCACCAAGTGCAACTTAGCCACTGTTGCTAAAACTCCTGCACAGAAACCACGGAGGCAATTTGCTAGGGGCTTCCCTTTGCTGTCTACAAAATGGAAGCAACGGGCCTCCTAACTGGCACTTGGTGCCACCGTTGGCCCCAAACCCCGTCTCCTGCCAGCCACAGTGGTGCTCTGAAGATGGACGGCGGGGCCGCGGTCCCGCTCCGCCCTTTCCCTGGCCGAGGAAGGCGGCTGGCGTCCTCTCCCTCATCAACCTTTGGAAGCCTTTAACTCCTCACACTTAGGCCCTGCCTCGGGGCCTTCGCCCTTCCCTCGCCCTGGCCTGGAAAACACCTTTCCCTGCTGGTCCTGGGGGGTGACCCTCAGGTCTCAGCTCAGAAGTCCCTGGCGCTTACCCAAAGTAGCCACATCCCTGCCCTCCCCTTGCCCCCCTCCACCCAAGGTGAAACTAAGTATCTATTTACTGGTTTCCCGGGGTATGGTGTTCCCGAAAAGAGCGGGTGCCCAGGGCTGCCTGTGAACCCTCGGTGCTTACGACGGGGCCTGGCATTCGGTTAGCGAATGAGTGCGGAGACGATGCCGGCAGCAGACCCGGAGAACCCGACCCCAGGCCGGGCAAGTGCGCGGGCAGCGCCCGTGCGCATGCGCACGAGCTCCGACGCCCAGCTGAACTCTCCGGCCGGAGGGAATGACCGTGAGTAACCTCGCATTGACGTCACGGCTGGGGCTGGGGCGGGGCTTCGGCGACGCCCGGGTCCCCAGCTCCAGCCGCGGCCGCCACAGGGCTGGAGACTCACCCACCGCTCGGGCGGTACCCGGCCTGGGACGCGCAGAGGCGCACGTGTCCCGGCCCGGAACCGCCAAGGGACACGGGCCCGGCCCGGGAGTCCTCGCCGTGCGCGCGGCTCGAGACGCCAGGGCGGGAGCCAGGGAAGGAGTCAGGAAGGCTCGGCGAGGCCCGGGACACGGAGGTCCACGGCGCGCAGCTCAGAGACGCCGGGAAGCCCCGCGCGAGCACAGCATGAAGCTGGCGCCTGGGGGGGGAGACAAAGGCCGGGGGAGCCACCTGCGCGCCCCCCCACTCGCGCCACGCGGCGCGGCTTCAAGCCCTGCCCACCCTGACGCACCTTCGATGTCGGTCAGCAGCGCCGCGTCCAGATCGCACGGCTCGCTCAGCGCCTGCTGCAAAACCGCCTCGCTGAAGGGCAGCTCGTCCATGGCGCAGCCGCCTCCTCCGGGAGGCCCACCGGGCCCGCCGCTGCGCACGGCCCTTCCAAGGGACTGCCGCCGGCCCCGGCTCGCAGCTTCCGCCGCCGCTCCACGCGTTCGTGTCCTGGCCTGGCCTCGGAGGCGGCCCGGCGCCCGCGAAAGAGTTCCTCGGAAACTGTGTTCCCCGGGCGGCGGCTCCGCTGGGCGGTGGAGGCGGAGGCGGGGCCTTTCGGAGGAGGCCCCGCCCTCCCAGATAGACGGCCCCGCCCCATCTTGAGAGAGCGGGGGACCCCTGATCCCTGGTCTGCGCCACAAATCTGCCCTCAGCGGGCCCCTACTCCAGAGCGCCCTCCGGTCATTCATTTTATCCCAGCCTCGCGCACCATGGCAGAGCGGCCAATGGCAGGCTGCTGCGGCAACGCGGGTAAACCAAGTCCTCTCTCTGGGCCTCTGTTTCTCCAGCACGAAGCAAGGAGCTGAGTGGAAGCCCCAGGCCTGGGCCAGTCACAAACCAAAGCTTCCTCACTTCCTAGATTTCACTCTTGAGAACAAGACAGACCAGGATCCAAGTTACAGGGGTCCCAGGCCTGCTGTGTTGTGAGCAGACCTGATGTAACTGCTGGGCCAGTTTCCCTCATCTGTAATGTGGGCCTAATGATGCTTCCTCACGGGCTGGCTGGGAGGCTAGTGACGATGTGGAGATCAGTCTGCCCCTCTCTCCAAAGAAGCCAGAAGATTGGCCTCCTGAAGACAGGAGTGACCGAAGAAAGGCTGGAATTTCCTATCGTCTTCATCTGGTTTCCTCCCAGATCCAGCTATAGAGATAGGACCCCAGTAGGCCCAGTGCAGCTCGTGACGGAGGAAGCCGGTACCCAAGGACGACTGGCCCCAGGCCTGTCTGACCCCCAAATTTGGTGCTTGTCCCTGGGAGCGGCCAGGACAGGGGCCACAAGGAAGAGTTGGCTGAGCTTTAGATCAGAGCCAGGCTTCCCTGGACCATGACAGCTGGGACTAGATCAGAGCAGGCAGCCCTGTTGAGAAGAGGGCTGGAAACCAAACCCAGTTCTGTGGCCTAGGGACAGAGCCAGGTGGAGCGGGGAAGGAGGGAAGGGGTCCCAATGAGGTGGGTTGAAATAAACCAGAATTAACATTCAGTTATCTGAATGTGATAAGACAGTGAGCTCCCCTGTCCCCAGAGGTATGCAAGCAGACAGAGCACCCTTGGTGGAGGGCAGCCAAGGAAACTCATCAGGGCCTGGGCCTCAGGCCCTCTGGACCCTGGGCCTTAATAAGTCAAGCCATCCTGCAGACTGCCTTGCTTAGACTCCAGATATGGTCTGACCACACCCTAAGCAGGAGTAAAATTCATGGTGCACGTTAGAAGGGGTGTGAGAGAGAGAAGCCACAAAGCCAAGTCCCTGGGCTTGGACATGCAGCTCCCTTTGTTCCTCTCCCAGAAGTGGCTGCGATGGAAAATTACCCAGAATAGGAACACCAGAGTCATGGGGATCACCAAACCACACCTCCCCAGGCAGCCTCACTCAAGGGTCCACCCAGGACCCACTCCCTGCAGATGAACCACTGCTGGAGAACACTGGGAATGAAGCTGGCTTCTCGGTGCCCCACCCCCCACCAATACTCGGGAGGACAAAGGAAGCTGGTGACTTCCCTGAAAATTTAAACAGTCCTTCCCAGGGAGAGGGGTGGGATAGGAAGGGCTCCGTGAAGCCTCAACACCACTATCTTCAGAGCTAGGTAGGTGACCTGGGTTTTCACCTGCTCGCTGCGTGACCTGGAACCACTTACCTCTCTTCTGAGTCGCAGCTACCGGATCTGTAAAATGGGACTAACCCTTCCTTCAGTCACTCTGCAGAGGCAGGGAGGGTGTTTCAGAGTCATCGCCGCAGCAGATCTGCCTGTTTTTTGTTTGGTTTCTTGTTTTGAGAGTCTCGCTCTATTGCCCAGGCTGGAGTACAGCAGCAGGATCTGGGCTCACTGTAACCTTCGCCTCCCGGGTTCAAGCGATTCTCTTGTCTCAGCCTCCTGAGTAGCTGAGATTACAGGCGTATGCCACCAATCTGGCTACTTTTTTTATTTTTAGTAGAGACGGGGTTTCACCATATTGGTCAGGCTGGTCTTGAATTCCTGACCTCAGGTGATCCACCCACCTCAGCCTCCCAAAGTGCTGGGATTACAGGCCTGAGCCACCACGACCAGCTATCACTTTTTTTGTGTCGTTGCTGTTTTTGAGACAGTCTCATTCTGTTGTCCAGGCTGGAGTGCAGTGGCACAATCTCAGCTGACTGCAACCTCCACCTCCCAGGTTCAAGCAATTCTCTTGCCTCAGCCTCCAGAGTATATGGGATTACAGACATGCACCACCACACCGGCTAATTTTTGTATTTTTAGTAGAGATGGGGTTTCATCATGCTGGCCAGGCTGCTTTCAAACTCCTGGCCTCCAGTAATCCGCCCACCACGGCTTCCCAAAGTGCTGGGATTACAGCACTGCGCCCGGACCGCCTCATCATTTTTTAAATGGGTTACCACATATGTAAATAGTATAGCTCAATAAATATGCACTCCATAACTGCAGGAGTTAGGGGAGAGGGAAAGAAGATAAGACAAAGTCAACAGGAGACCTGCAGCCCAGAAAATCCAACTGAAAACCCCCCCCATGGGGCACAGTCCGACGTGGGGGGTGGGAGGAATTTACATCTTTGCCACCAAAGAAACAAATCTTTGCCTCACAGCCTGGGATTACCAGGGCAACCCTCAAGGTGAGGGTAGGGGGAAGCCAGGAGAGGGGGATCCATTTTTCAGGGGGAAACATGCTTGTGTTGGCGGCTTCTCCCTTCAAAGATCCTGAGACCTCGAAACGGGCCCCACGTGGCTGGGGAACGTTGAGCACACCCAAGGAACGTGGACACAAGCCCTCTTCCGGTGTGTCTATCAGGGGCCAGGGATCCAGCCTGGTCCACGGTGACCCCAGCGGGCGGGTTCTGCACTGTCTACAATCGCTGAGCGCTTACAGCGTGCCCAATGCTCTTTAAACCCACCCCCCTCCTCCCCCACAGCCTCAGGCGGTTGAGGCTGTTACCATCCCATTTTACAGGTGAGCAAATTGAGGCACGTGGAGCAGGGCGGTGAAGCGACTTGCCCAGGACCTCCCAGCACTGCTGCTCCTGATTTTGTCGGGGCTGGAGGCAGCGGGAGAGTCGGGCCAGCTCCGGTTGGCGCGCGGGCCAGGGCAGCGGCTGGGGACCCAGGGGAGCCGGGGCGCCGAGCCAGACCAGCCCCGCCCCCGCGGGCCCGGCGCAGCCAATGGGCGCCCGGCCCGGAGTGGGGTGACGCGGCGTCAGCGCGTAACTCCCGGGAGCCCGGCCCTGGGTCACATGCCCTGCGCCAGCTCGACCCGGTGGGCAGGGGGGGGCGGCTGGGACTGGCTGGGCTCAGCCCCCAGGCCAGACACCTGGCCGGGACGGCCGCCAGGTGCGCGTCCCGGGCACCGGGCGGACTAATCTGAGACTGCCCCACCCGGAACTGCGTGGCGCTCCCAGAGCGGAGGATTCCGCCCAAGTCACTCAGCCGGCCCCTGCCCGACCTCGGCTTTGCCAACTGGGAGATAGGGGTTCGCATCTCCCCCGCTTCCTCTCCAAGCCCCTTAGAGACTGGGAGGCAGCTTCTGTGGGTTCGGAGCCTTTTCGGGCAGGTGTCGAGCGTGGGCAGGGCCTCTTCCCAGGCCGCTGGTCCTGTCCAGCCATGCCCTTGGTGCCCGGAGCTCAGCGGTGGGTGGTAGGGCAGGCACTGGGCAGGAAGACTGGGTTGGCCACTCTCGCAATTGCCTAGGCTACTGAAACCCCTCCCCACTCCCAGAGCCTCCTGCCACCCTGCCTGGCCCTGCTTAGCCTTCACTGCTGTAGGAGCCAGTCTTTGCCACCAAGGAAACAAATCTTTGCCCCACAGGCTGGGCCCTGCCCAGATTATGGCCGAGGCACCAGGAGGAGGGAAGAGATTGCTCAGAGCCTGAGTCCCCCTCTTCCCCTTCTCCATCTGTACATAATGGGGTGAGATGACTGTGGACGTGGAAGATTCTGGTCCTAGGTGACCCTCGTGGTCTCTTTCCCGCGTGAGCTCTGCGGTGAGCTGGGCAAGTTCTTTCCAGCCCTCTCTGAGCCTCCATGGCCAGCTTTGCCCCTGGAGGTTCACACTCATGTGGGCACCCATGAGTCACTGAACAAGCCCTCCACAAAAGAGCTACTTGAACCCCAAAGATTGCTGCACAGTGAGAGGTGTAGCTCACAAAGACTGAGGAAGTCTGATACCTGTTCCCTGGGGGGGTAACTGGCTCTTTGGGGGAGAGGCCAAGTGCATATTGAACGGGGTGAGTCCTGCTGGCAGAAGAGAGAGTGAGGAAATCAATGTAATAAGGCCCCTGTGGGCACTGGGGTGACCACCCACTATATCAGTTTATGGATGAGGAGCATAAAGACCAGAGTGAGACAGTGACTTACTCAACACCTACAGTTAAGCCTGCAACCCCAGGTAGGCATGGGGTGGACCGGAGGTGGCACCAGACAATGGAGTCCACTCCCTAGTGCTGAGAGTACAGATTTTGCTTCCTGGGATGTTGAGGGTCTCGGCTTGGAGGCCCTGGACAGACTCCTCTGGGTTCTGCCCCAAAAGCTCTGACAGGGGCTCCTCTAAAATAAACTGGTGGAATTTCTGGGTGGGTCATGCAAACCTATCCAAGGTCTCAGGTTCAGCCCTCCCCCTTACCCTCAGGACCCAAAAGGAGACCCTTTTCTTCAAAAAGAGGTGGGTTGGGAAAAAATCCCTCTTTCTCAGGTGCTTTCATGAGCAGGTGCGTTGTGAGCCATGAAGGAACCGTTCTCCACGCAGCCCCTCCCACATCTCTGGGGATGGAAAACAGCTCTCCATCCAAGGGCTGAGGAGGGAAGACTGGGAGAGCCCAGGAGTTTGTCTGTGTCCAAGTCTCAGCCCTCCGCATGTCACTCCCGTCTCTGGCCCTCTCCGTCCGCACTGCAGTGACCATCTATCTATTGATTGTGCCTGGTTGCGACTGCTGATGGTGGTGGTCCCAACATGGCCCCTGCTGTGACCACCTGCCTCCTATCAGTGGGCAGGGGGAGCCCCTCCTGAGCCACCCTCCCAGAAGAGCTGCTGCTGAGGGTGCGTGGGGGCAGCTTTATCTGCTGGCAATGGAATTGGTGCCTTTCCTGCCCACCCATGGCCCTGTCTGGGAGGTCCAGCTCTGGCTGGGTTGGGTGCTGGTTCCGCCACTACTCGCTGTACAGCCTGGGGCAAGCCTACAGCTCTTTCTGGTCCTCCATGTCTTCACTGGCATAGCGAGAGGCTGGGCAGATCTCCAGGTTCACTGGGGGTTTGGTGAGTCCACCCCGACTTGAGGTCCATCCTTAAGCCCCAGCGAAGGGATGAAAGGGCCCTCGGCCTCCCAAGCCACCTGGAGAAGGCACAGGTCCCACAGGCTCCCACAGTGCACCCCTCACGACTCCCTATGCCCCTGGGCCTGCCTCTGGGCCTGGGGGCCTGCTTTCGGGAGGACAGCTGCCTTACAACAAAGGGCTGCAGGAGCCCACCTCCAGGACAAGGGGAGAGGGGGAAAGAAGCCTTTTTAGAAAGGCTTCTTCCTAAAGGCTGCGGGGGATGGGAGGAGACAGATTTCTTTTGGGGGGGGGATAAAAATGTTCTCAGTTTGATTGTGGTGATGGTTGCCCAACCCTGCGAATATTCTAAAAACTACTTAATTGTACACTTTAAATGGGTAAATTGTATGCTATGTGAATTATAGCTCAGTAGAGCTGTTAAAGAAAGTGTGAAGTCTACCTGGCTTGGAGCAGCAGTTCTCAAATTCAGTGCCCAGCACAGGCTCTGCAGATGACGCCCATCCAAGCTGTGGGAGCCCAGCTGAGGGTGGGGGCTAAGGCTTAAAGGCGGTCGGGGGCATGCTTGCTCAAGGCCTGGATGCCCTGGGCAAGGGTGAGTGGACTCCTTCCTGCCCATCTGGGACCTGGGGTGAGACCCAGGAACAACCACTGCACTGGGTCCTGGAGCTCTCAGGCAGCCTGGGCAGTGGGGACGGGTGGACTGAGGGTCCCCCATGGCCACCCCTGCTTAAAGAAAGCAGGTGGTTAAAACTGGCCCTTCAGATAGTCGTAGCTGATTCAACAGACCACGCAGGCACCATTTGTTCAATTATTTATTTATTGTGGAGTATTATACATGCAAGAACCCAACTAGAGAGAGGGTATCTGGAAGGAGGGCCAGTGGGGTGGATGGACGCTCTGAGCCTTGGGTGCACTGACCCACCCTCCAGAACCAGCTCTGCCCACAGAAACACATGACAGTGACAACAACACTAAACTGGGACGAGTGGACAGCAAACGCAACATTCAACACATTCCTCTTTTCAGTAGCCCCCAACAATCCTGAGAATCCTCACAAATTAAGTGCAAACTTTAGGAAATAAATATCCATCCCCCCTCTCTGGGAGAGCCTGGAGGTATGGACAGACAGAAGCAGTTCTGAATCGGGCTGACACCTGCTCCCTGCGGCTGGTGGCTGCAGGGGGAAGCCTGACGTGGACCCCACAGACAGGAAGGGCTGGAGACAGGCACGGGAGAGGGGGAGGTGAGCACTTCAGGAGCTGACAGGCAATGTCTCTGAGGTGGAAACACTCCTTTCTGGGTGGGGAAGACTGGCTGTAACCCAGGTGGGTCAGACATCCCCCATAGCCGACAGTGGAGAGGCTCCCAGGGGCCACCCCAGCAGTGCCAGAGGCTGAGGCCAGGCTGCAAGCAAGCAGTCCTCCACGCTGCTCCTCCTGAGCTGCCCAGGGCTGGCCAGGCCCTAGGAAGACCCATGGCCTACCCCGAGCCATCCAGGAGGCTGGGCCCAACTGAGTCAGCCATGTGTGTCTGCGGGGCCCAGAGTGGGGTGTGGCAGCAGGAAGGAGGCGGGTAGGAGCGTGGGCATCGGCAGCAGCTGCCCTGTCAGCGTCTGCTGCCCCTGGGCCATTCGGAGTCCTTGCCCCAAGTCTCCAGGCTGGGGCCTCTCCTCCCCAGTGGCTGGAGTGACAGCAGAGGCCCCAAGACCACTGGGTGATGGGGTGGGGCGGTGGGGGAAGGCCAGTGAACCAAGGCACCATCACTCACATGGAGGCGCTAAAAGACAGAAAGACAGGAGGACAGACGGATGGTCACCTTTCCCTCTGGCCCACGCCAGCAACAAACCCCTGAGGCTCCCCGAGCTCCTTGTCCCATGCACAGTGGTAAGCGAGCAGGTCATTCTCCCAGCCTGGACACAGCTGGCCGGCTCAGTGCCTGGGGGCTGCCCTGGTAGGGACCACTCTGCAGTAGGCGGGCCAAAGGCCCATGGTGCCAGCAGCCAAACTGCACAAAGTGCCATTCTCTGCTGCCCACTGGCCAAAAAGTAGGCAGGAGGGAATGGTTAGTTTTCACATCTCAGCACACAGTGAACACAGAAAGGGTTAAACACATTCCCAAGAAAATATTTTGACAAAATAAATATTTTAACCTATAATCAGGTCTAATTAGTGCTTATGAGGAACCCCAGCAATAAGTTAGCGTAATGAAGTAGATACTGTATCTGTGGTTTCTAACACGCACGGAGAGGCTGCTGGCCCTTGAGAGTCCAAGTTTCCTGACAGGGCTGCGCCCCCTTCCTGGACCAGGCAGCCTGAGGACTGTGCTCCCCAGATGGTGGGGTGTGGGAGCAGAGGCCTTGGGACAGGACACCTCGCCAGGGCTGAGCAGAACCCCCTCTGGGGCACCAGGGCTATACTTGCCTCCTGTGCGGGCCTCAAGCACGTGGCCCCTCTGTCTACGGGTGGCGCAGGCTACCTCTGGACAGGAGATGCAAATAGGTGCTCGAAGCCACCCGAGGGGTGGCTCCAGGCCAGGAAGGCAGGTGACACTTGTCAGCACAGCCAATGGCCTCCTGCCAGCCCACAGGGATCCACCACTCTCTGCTGCCCCTGGCACTGGCACTGGCGCTGGGGTGTGGCAGCTCTGGGCGTGGGTATGAAGAACAGGTGCTCATGGGGTGACTGGGGGCTCCCCCAAGAGGGCACCTATCTCAGCTTCACACACTGCAGAAGCCCTGCTCCTTTTAGAGCCTCCAGGCTCCTGACCTTTCGGGACTTCCGTTTCATGAGGCAGGGAGGCTGGCTCTTCCCCTCCGTGGACACTGGGTCTGGGCTGCAGTGCTGAGGCTGCGGAGCAATGAGTGCCTGAGGTCCGGCCACCCACCACCCGCAGGCCCAGCTCTGGCAAGGCCTCAGAGACAACCCAAAGGCAGCCAGCCACCTTCTCCGCAGCTCGAGTGAAACCAGCTGACCTCAGAAGTCTTCTCATTCAAGCTGGCCTCAGGAGGTTCTGCCTTTGAGAAACATTGAGGAGAGGGGCAGGGGCTGACTAAGAGCCAGGGAGCCAAAGGGCCAGGTGTGGCATGTGCTGCCAGAGAGGACAGGGCTAGAATCAGGCTGGCCAGGCTCCACGGAGGAGCTTCCTGGCTGAATCCGAGGAAATACAGTGTGACATCCCAGCTAGTCCTGCCCTCAGCCAGACTGAGGTCTCCTCTCCGGAGAAAGCCAGAGGGCCGCTGGCCTGGCACGGGGTCCTGGGTCGGGCAGTGCCTGCTCTCCATTGAATGTTCCTGTTATGCTCAGCACAGCCCCCAGCTGAAGTCACCATCCGGAATGCTCCCCAAAGACCGTGTCACTGGTCTCTTCTCCCGTCAAGCCCAGCCCCCTTTCCTGCTCAGCTGGTGGTCTGGCCTGTCCTGCCAGATGGGTAGGGCTAACCGCATTATGGGTGGGGAACCCGTGCTGACCTAGGCAGTGCATGCTGGAGGGACCCACGCTGACCCAGCGAGCTTAGCCCAAGATGCACGGGGGTGCTCACAGCTGCAGATTTCTCCTTCTTCTGAGCAACAGCAGCTTGGTGGGAGGTGTGGGGGGTGTCTGGCTGGACCAGGGCCTAGGATGACCCATGAGTCCCTTGCCCACGGCCAGGAGACACACCAGTGAGGACACCGGGTGGGAGTACATGTTACCAGCCCCTAGCTGCTCAGTCCTAGGCTCTGTCTGCCTTCAGGATCAGCTTGTGGGGAGAGTGTAAGCTGTGGCCAGGCTGGCAGGAGTCTGTGCAAGCAGGCCCAGGCCTATGCCAGGGAGCAGGGCAGGGGCCTCAGTGCTGCTCAGGCCTCTCTGTCATTTGGAACCTCCAAGCATGCCACAAAGCTGTCTGCTGCTGGCTCTGGAGGCAGAGGTGCGAGGCTGCGATAGGCCAGGCCACAACCCTGAGTGTGGTCCACGTGCAAACCCGAGACACCTCCCCCAGGCAAGCCCGAGCAATGCCTCCAGGGCAAGCCCCTCCGAAAGCCAGGGCCAGGTGTGTGCATGTGAGCCTGTAGTGCGCACGTGGCAGTTTGGTTTATTGGTAGTGTCGTCTCAGCAGCTTGCCACATGGCCACCATCTGTGGGCTGCCTGCTGCCCTCCCAATTGCCCTTCGCTCTCTCCCTGCCCTGGGAGCCCACAGGGCCCCTTGGTACCAGGCTTGGCTACTGAGCCAGCTTGGGTGTGAGGCCTGGGCTAGCAGCTGCGTGATGGAGAGGGTCAAGAAGGTGAGAGACACCCCCACCGTGGACACCCAGCAGAACCTTCTCAAATGCCAAAAAAGCCAAGCATCACAAGGTGATAAGTCCAAGAAGGGAGACCAGGCCCATGGGTGCAGCCACACCCTGCTCCTCCAGAGGTGCCACCAAGCTCCTTTGGGGAGAGAGGGGCACAGGAGCAAGGGTGCCTGAGGTCGCTGAGCCAGGCAGAGGTGAATGCAGGGCGGGGCTGGGCCTGCTCATTCTCTGTGGGCAGGTGGAAGAAAGCCAGTCCCGGTGGTCTGCTCAGGAAGCACTGGCAAGGGGCCGACCTGCTTGGGGCTGGGCCACTCTGCCCGCCCTTCCTGGGAGGAAACAGGGGCAGAGGGGCCCGTGGTGGGAGTCTCTGGCTGTAGCTGTCCCACCACTCAGAGAAAAGAAGGTGGCTAAAGCTGGTCCTGACTAGTGGGAGGCCTGGGAGCAGACATGGTGGCTTTTCCATGGAGACACGGGTGTGCAGGCCCTGTGGAGCTGGAGATGGAGGAGTGGCCAGTGCCTGGTGTCCACGGGGTGTGAGCGGGGACCCGCTGTCTGGAGAGGCAAACCACAGCCCCGCTCACAGGGCGAAGAGGGCATCCTCTGACCGCTCTGGCTTCTTCCGGCCAGAAGGGTTTGAGGCTGGGGCAGGAGCCTCCATGGGGGGTGAGGGGAGATCGGGAACCATTTCAGCAGCTTTGGCTCTTTCTTCAAGGAATTTATCAAACTCTGCAATACAAACCAAGGAAGGGTTAGGGTTGGTGAGGGCTGCCCACCAGAGGAAGCACAGCCTTCCACTCCCCAGCCTCAGTTTCCTCCTCTAGGGCAGGCATGAAGTCCCCCTAGGAGCAGGTGGGTGGGGGAGGGCTTCATAAGCTGCAGTGTGCGGGGAAGGTCTTGGCTGTGCCCAGCTCTCCAGGCCTGTAGGGCGAGGCTCTGGAAAACACAGCCCAGAGCACTCATCCGACTGCTGACTTGGAGTTTTGTCCATTTTCCAGATCAGCACTGGGGGTGGGGCAGCGTGAGCTGGAGGGGCCAGCTCCTGATTAACCAGGCAGGGACCATCCCCACCTACCCCACCCCTGCCCACCGACAGGGGAGACTGAGGAGATGCTGAGGAAGGCAGTGAGAGGGGGTAGTGCCCCACTGACAAGGCCTAGGGAGCGGGGTCCTGATGGTTCCCTCCCTGCGGAGCTGTCTGACCACAGGGTCTGGCAGACTTGGAGAGAGGGGACAGGAGCATGGACAGGTGGGTGGAGTGGGGCAGGATGAGCTACGGGGGCAGGATGTGAAGGGCAGAGAATGTGGGGGTGGCCGTGTGGGAGAACTAAGACCCCGCTGCTCCCATCCAGCCCATCAGCTGAGGCCCAGGAGAGGCTCCTCCCTCTGGCTCAGTGGCCCAAGGGTGCTGCTGCACACCCCGACAAACTGCGCATGTCTGAGCTGGGCTGAGCACCTGTGGGTCGGGACCTGGTGGCAATCTGCACCCACTATTCACTAGCTCTGGAACCTGGTGGAAGTCACACGTTCTTTCCCACCTCTTGTTTCCCAATAAACTAGATAAGAGAAATAACACTTCCCATATCAGCATAAGACCTGGGTGGGACCAAGCCACCCGTGAAGCCCACGGCTCAGGGCTTGGCACCAGGTGCTCTGGCAGCGGAGGCTCCAAGGTGCCGGGGTGGGGGGCGGGGGGGGCGGGCCCTGTGCAGCCTGGGGCAGGAGCAACAAAAGGGGTTGTAAGGCCATTGGCCAGGCCATACCTTCACTTGTGACACCCTCCTCCAGGTCATCGCCCTTCTGTGGGAGAATCAGAGAGAATGGAATTAGGGCACTGGTCCCAGCACTGCCGGCCCAGCCACCTGTCTGCCCATGGCCACCCCAGGGCAGCACTGCCCAGGGTAGCCTGAACAAAACTTCCTAATTTTCCCTGTTTCCAGATTCCTGTGCAAAATGTTGCTCTTCTTATTGGAGTAACAGAAACTTTAAAAAAAAAAAAAGGCAAAAAAATTCAAATATGTTTTAGGTTTTGATCCTCCAGAAGGGCTGGAAAGAAAACTCCAAAAACGGTGCAGGCCGGTTCTCCAGCCTGGGGTGGAGGGCGGATCCCACCTTCCACACTCTCGAGGCTGTAGGGAGAGGTGCAGAGCAGTAGCCACAGCGGCTGAGCCTGAGCACACGCAGGGTCACGTGTGCCCAGCGCAACACCCACTTGATGCCAGCCGCAGGGTTTCTGGGAAGACACTGTTCATACCAATAGCTGGAAACTGCACGAGGCCTGGATGTCTCAGGGCCACAAAGCCCACAGCACAGGGCCTGTCACTCAGTAGGTGCTTTGGCAGTGGAGGCTGTGCCTCCAGAAGCCATGTCCCGCAGCCTCCTGGTAGCTGCACCAGCCTCCTCCTGTGGCCCAGGTTCCGTCACCTGCTGCTGGCTCTTGAAGGAGCCACGGAGGCTCTGTGTACTCAAAAATTAAAGTGCATCAGACTTGATTTTGTTTGGAGAACATGGTGTGTCTTGAGCTCATGGGGCTCCTGGGGGACTGCATGGGCAGGGCCTTATTGGGAAGGGGCAGGATGGGGAAGTGACAAAGCCCTGGGCTGGGCTAGGAGACCCGGGTCCTTCCTGGCTCTACCACTGACCTGCTATGTAGCCTTACTGGACACATCCCTTCCCTGTCTGGACCCTGGGGGTCCCCCTTAGAAGTTAAGGACCTTGGTCCTTCCTGCCTTGCTTCTGTGAGAGGAGCACTTTATTTTAGAGGTATCCCCTTAGGAAAGACGTCCCGGGGTGTGTTCTTCCTTCCTGACACCCTGGCAGCTGCCTCCTTTGGCAAGGCATTTCTTTGGGAAGTCTGACCTTCTGGGGAGCAGGCCCAGAGCAGCAAGAGGGCCCCAACCTGAGGCCTGCTGTCCTAGTGTGGGAGGGGGCCAGGTCACCAGCCCACAGCCAGCCAGGTTGATTGACCCTGTGGTTAAAGAACTCAACAGGCTCTTCTGCTTGGGGACAAGGCCCCCTGCAGAGTAGGCAGCGAGGAGGGAGATGAGGTGTCTCCAGCTCTGGGGGAGAATCCAACTAGCCCATGACTCTGGGCAAGCCACTTCCCAGAGTGCATTTCTTCACCCACCACCCTGACTCCCCCACTGGGCTGCTGAGAGTGAAAGTGCTTGGTAGAGAACAAAGGGAGGGACCAGCAGGTGTCATTACAGCCACTGCAGCTCTCCTTTCTTGGGACCTGTTGCCATTTTCAGATGCATAGTATCCTCATCTTCTAGCCCTATCTCTGAGGATGGAGACAGTGGGTCTTTGGGGCGGGGGTTCTTTTAAATCAAAAATTAGAAAGGCAGGAGGGGGATGACAGCGAATTAAAAAACAAAAGCACTGTGTGTATAGTTCACAATTAAAAGAAAAAGAAAACAAAATACAAAACAAAACATGCTCCCCCACCCCCTCCCCCGAAAACCAAAGCACGCACACACGTCTAAAATGGAAAAGAAATTTGGGGGAAGGCAAGTGTGTGTTTTGGAGCCAGCCAGGGCTGGGTCTGTGTGGGTGAGGGAGGCTGTGCCCAGAGCCTTGCCCCAGCACAGCTGGCCTCCCCAGGCCGGGAGGCCACCGCAGCGCCTGCGACTATGGGCTGATGTCGGGGAGGAGTGGGAGCTATGGAGCTTGCCCAGATCTCCCTTCTCCACCAACCCAGACAGGGATGTAGCCCCCGCCGATGCTCCCCCAAGGCCTGTCCTCAGAGAGTCTCTGCCGCTCCACACCCCACACATGAAATATAAAAGTCGAGTCTCACCAGGTCCGTCCTGAGCCACACCTCAATGTCGTCCATGACAGAGGGCTGCGCAACGGGGATCTATGGAAGCGGCCAGTGGTGGGCCAGGCAGCCCCCACACAGCCAGCGAGGGAGACAGAACACCGAACAAAGGAAGTCATCAACAGCAACCCCAAATGAAACCAAAACGTACACAGAGCAAAAAAACACCACTGGCACGGCACACGGGGGCAACACAGGGCAGCGTGTGTGAGATGGCAGGTGAGGAAAGCAATGAGGTGCGAATGAGAAGAAGCAGGCTGCCCGGCAGGGCCAGTGGGAAGGAAGGGGGCTGTACTCGTTCTTCAAATGGAGAACTTTTTGACTATGCGTTTCCACTCTCATATTGCAGGGTCAACCCTGGGCTGCAAAGCACCTTCTAACCTCAGGAAGGCGCTGTCATGCAGGTTGATTTTGAACTCAGCCACTGTGATAGTCCACCATCAGGCCCAACCCACAGGAGGCCAAGTGACCGCCTGCCCAGAGCAGGGTACAGGTGCTCAGGAGGGTGGGCAGCACCAGCCCTGGGGGATGTAGGGGTCTGTTTGCTCAGCTGAAGATATTTTGAAATGCGTCCTGGTGCATTTCTGAGTGGAGAGGGGCATTGGAGGAGGTGCGCGCTCCCTTGGACTTGGTGTGGCCTGGTAGACAGAGGCAGGCACATTTTATCATCAACAGAAACACAGCAGAAAACGAGGGCTTTGATGACCAAGGGGCCTGTGGGGCTTTAGTCTTCGGTGTGTCTCTTTGGGGGAAATTCATGAAGCAGCCCTGAACGCCGCAGCTCCCTTTAGTCTCGCCCTTTCTTCACTGTGCTCAGTGGATGGTTGTGCTTCAGGAGTCAGAGAAACCAAGTTCAGCTGAGCACTGGGTGCAGCAGCCAGAGCCAGGGAGGTGGCGGCTTCCAGGCGAACTAAGGTGTACCTCGGGAGTGCTCCAATAGCCACCTTGCTTGGGCCACTGTGCCAAGCGCCTCAGGGACAGAGACTGAAAAATCCATGTGTCAAATATGATGTGGCAAGGAGTAAAGGTAACCTTTAACTCCCTAGAAGCCATGTTAATGGAATGTTGGCTCCCAGCCTGGAAAAATGAGGTGATGGCCCTTCATCACCTCCTCACCTACCCTGGCTCTGGGAAGTACCCTCCTGGGGCTCACTTGTTAAGACCACCATTTCTATAAAAAAATGCCAGCACTGTGTCTATAGCAGGCTTCACCCCAATGCCATGATCTAGGGTAAGACTAAACTAAAAATAAGCAGTAAAAGGAATACCTCAGTGTCTATCAAATGTAAAAAATAACACGACCTTCACAAAGGAAAAAAACAAAGAACACGTTATCAGCAGCAGTGATGGGACAGCTCCAGTCCCGGAGGCTGACACGTGCTGCTGCTGGTGGGGGAGGGTGGTTGGGGCCCCAGGTGGACCCAGCACTCTGAGCAGGTGTCTGCGATGCCACCGGAGCTCTCCACTCCCTCAGTGAGCTTGGCTGGTCCCTTGCTCTGAGGAATGTACTCTGTGTCCTAACTTCAGACCCAACGTGGGAAGCCGACGAGATCATTTTCAGAAAGGCCCAAGCCAGTCACTGATCAGATTAAGAAGAGTCTGTGTTGCCCATTATTTCTTTGACTTACTGGGGGACTTAAGAATGTTGAATTGGGCCCGGGAGCGATGGGTCACATCTGTAATCCCAGCACTTTGGGAGGCCGAGGTGGGATGATCACCTGAGGTCAGGAGTTCAAGACCAGCCTGAGCAACATGGAGAAACCCCGTCTCTACTAAAAATACAAAATTAGCTGGGCGTGGTAGCATGCACCTGTAATCCCAGCTACTTGGGAGACTGAGGCAGGAGAATCACTTGAACCCGGGAGGTAGAGGTTGCAATAAGCCGAGACTGTGCCATTGCACTCCAGCCTGGGCAACAAGAGTGAGACTCCATCTAAAAAAAAAAAGAATGTTGAATTGAAAAGGCATCAGGAAGTCTTACCACCCAGACATGAAGCCCAGGGACAAGAAGCATGTGCGTCCTCACTGTGGGGGTGGAACACAAATGACCGATCGATGTGCGCACGATGCCTAAGGCAGGCACTACCTTGCCCATCAAAAAGCCGTAGGGCACACAGGTGCGATCTGCCACTCTCTGCTTGCTGGCAGGCTTTCTACTTTGACACATTCCTGGAACGGGACATGCCAGTTATCATGCTCTCGATGCCTGTAAGTCAGAATGCCTGGCCTCTGGGAGCACACATGCCATGCTGAGTCCCCAGAACTGAAGCTCAGAAAGTCAGCAGCGTCTCCAGAGAGAAAACACCCCCACACGAGCGGTTAGAGTGCACACCAGCCCTTTCTTTATACCTGACCAACTTTCGTTCGCTTAGGGGAAACTGCGATTAGATGTCCTGAGCTTTCCAATGTGTTGCAAAAGCTAGAACAAAGACACTAAGGGGTCAGGGGCCTTGAACCTTCAGATTTATCGTGTAATTGTTTTGTTGCTGTTGAAGAATAAACTCTCTGAGGCCTGGGATCATGCTCTAGTTTTCTTCTTTGGGGATTAATCTTGAGAGCCAGCATGCTCAGAAAACAAACAATGACACTTAGGAAATTCCTCACCCCCTCATAAAGAGTTTCCCAAAAGCTGGATCATGGGAACCCTTTTCTTCCCTGTCCTAGATTTTTCCAAATAAGTGGTATGTTTATGGAATGGCATCCTCTAGCCCAAGCCCTAGAGGGTACGCTGATGGGGAGAGGAGGGTGCGCTGGGTGGGGTCCATTTGGACCCTCGCACTCACTGGTGGTAGGACCTGGGGTGAGTGGCTCCTCTCTGGACCCCACTTTCTTCACCGGAGAGCTCCCAAGTTTCTTCTATCCTAAGAAGCCTCAGAGATTTGGGTGGAGAGGCAGGAGTAGGGGACAGAGGCCTGAGCAATGCTTGGCCTGAATGTCCTCATCTGGCGATTGCTAGGTTGTATTTGGTTTTCAATACTAATGACTCAGAACCCTTAACTCCCAGGTTGGTGCTTCTGTTTTGTAATTCAGAAACCCAGGGATATCAGAAATGATTGGAAGTGACTCATTACAGTATGGAAGGAACTTGGCCTCAAGGCCTGAACCATGGTGGAGCAGCTTGCTGGCTCAGTTAAGCTTATGTAACACACTTAAACTGACTTTCTTGCGGCCGGACACAAAACCTTAGCTATCTAAACCTCTTGTCCTGGTAAATAAATGCCTTGAGTATTACAACAGGGCAAAGTTCCTTCTAATAATGTAGGTGCTATCAGAATCAGACTAAACATGTACACTGCTTGGAAAATATGAACTAAAGAAACTGTGGGGAGGCCGAGGACACACTCCTTGTCAGGCTGATGGGAGGGAAGCGGGCCCTGGCTAGAGGAGGGGGCACTGCATTGTTCTAGGGGACTCGTTTCTTGGGGGGGGCCCCTCATCTGTCAAACTAGGGGCTGGCCCAGCAGATTCCTAAGAAGGCTGTTGGCTCTGATGTTCATAGTTTTATTTTTATTTTTGTTTATTTATTTTGAGACAGAGTCTTGCTCTGCTGCCCAGGCTGGAGTGCAGTGGTACAACCTTGGCTGACTGCAACCTCTGCTTCCCAGGTTCAAAGTGATCCTTGTGCCTCAGCCTCCTGAGTAGCTGGGATTACAGGTGTGTGCCATCACACCCACCTAAGTTTTTTTGTATTTTTAGTAGAGATGGGGTTTTGCCATGTTGGCCAGGCTGGTCTCACACTCCTGGCCTTAAGTGATCTGCCCACCTTGGCCTCCCAAAGTGCTGGGATTACAAGTGTGAGCCACTGTGCCCAGCCTGATGTGCCACAGTTTCAGCATTTTCTTGGGCAATGATCCAAGCTGAATGCTGGTCTGAGGGATCTGAAGAAGAGTATGAGTTGGAAGAGGGGGACAGAAAGGAAGAAGACATGTGAAGAGAGAAAGGGAAGGAAGCTAGCACGGGAATGCCCTCCAATAGAGACTACAGGCCGAAGCTCAGCCAGGCTGGCCTGGCCAAGGCAGTGGTTAGACTAGCCCTGCCCATTTTCAAAGTCCATAGACAGGCATCTGGGATGTCAGAAGCCACAGGTTTTGATGTGAGTAGCAGGTGAGCCATCCTACTGTCTGCTGATTCTTACTTGTAACTGCAAACAGGGGGTGGCTCTGCTTTAGGGATCAGGAGGGAGGGTTGCCTGCCCAAGGGGGAGAGGTGTGTCTGGTACTCCAGGAGTTACTATTAACCTTCCAGAGTAAGAGGAGCCTTGGGGGCCTCGAGGTCTGAGTAGGTAGTCCCGCCCTCCAAACCCACACCTGGGTTTTGGCAGCAGCAGACTCTTTACTAACCTACCACTGTTCTTGTTTTGACTTACCAGGGTATCTTCCTGGCTGCACCCTGCATAAGGAAGATACCCCAAGCTGACTGGCAGCCAGGAGAGGCAAAAAGAGCTCACACTAGAGAGGCCAGGGAGAGAGAGCACAAGCCTAGTAGTTTCCCTGAGAGTTGCCTGGCGCTGGCCCATTGACAGATCTCATTTCTCTTCAGCCGGTAATGAGCCTGGTAGGGGTAGTTAACTTCCGTGTTGGCTAGCCACACATCTGAGAGCCAGGAGCATAAGAGTTCCATCAGGTGCTCCTCTGCAGCTTCCCACAGCCCCAAGCCCACAAGGGAACCCACCTGTGCAGTTTTCAATGCAACAGGAACAATTTCTGTAGCTCAGGTGTGCTATTTCCAGAGGAGCTGTGAATCCCTTCCTACGACACTTCAAGCACCACCCCACTGGGACAAAGTCTAAACACCTTTGACCTCACTCAATAGTACAAAAAGTTTCCAAGTAAAGAATTTGTACTTGGGAGGTTTGAAAAGACTCAAGGTTTCTACACTAAGGGAAATAAGGCAAAGCAATTAATATTTGTTGTTGTAAAGAAAAAAAAACTGCAGTCAGTCAGGCAAGACACCAGGTTAGCTGTTAGTTAGGTTTTTTTGAGAAGTTAGAGACTGGAGCTCTCTGTGGGGGACCAGGCAGTGGGGGGCAGTCTGTGTGGGCAGAGGCAGGCGCCACCACAGCTGCCAAGGCCGCCCTCACGGGAGTTTGTGTGGGCAGTATCCTTTTTTGCAGGATAAATAGGCACAAGGAAACATGGGCTGGATCTTCCCAATGAGTGGACATGGTCTCCAGAAGCCCTGCTGTAAGGGCCCCGACACGTGGACCAGAGCCCAGCCTGTCCCTGAAGAGGCAAATGAGAGGCCTGGCCCAGCACGTCTCTCTAAGAACAGGCTTGGGGTGCAGTGGAGGAACTGCCTCCTCACCCAGAGCAGGAGTGTGCTGCTGCTGTGACAGGTGGCGGGAGACCTGCCTGGGCTGACAGTAGAGTTGTGCAGGGGGCACCAGCCCAAGCTGGGTGGCAGGCAGATGCCCCTTGCCCCCATGGCTCTGGGTGGTCCTGCAGGGCCCAAGTTCCTGCCCACTGGTCACACTTTGCTCAAGCAGGTGGCCCCTGTGCTGCTTGCAGTCTAGGACCTGCTGGCCCTTCCTCCGGCCACAGCCTGGCATAGCACACTAGGGGCAGTTATGTATTCCTCTCACCCCACCCCACCTGGAGGGGAGAGGCCCATGTTCCCACTGCTTTCATCATCTTTCCTTCTCTGCGTTTTCTCTAGCTCAGGCTCCACCACATGGACACAGAGCTCTGGGCTCTGAAAGAGGTGAAATGGTCATCCCAAGGCATGCAGCCTGAGATGAGCTTCCCCTCTCCATGCACCAGCGTCAGGGCCACCTGAACAGACAAGGCGGCAGAGGCCCTTGCAGGGTTGTGGGCCAGGAAAGCTCTGCTACATGAGAACTAACTGTGTTTATAAGATTGAACTCCCCCTGGGTTTTGTCTTCTTTGATTTCTGTTTTGTGTATTTTTTTTTTTTTTTTTGAGATGTAGTCTGGCTCTGTCACCAGGCTGGAGTGCAGTGGCACGATCTCAGCTCACTGCAATCACTGCCTCCCAGGTTCAAGAGATTCTCCTGCCTCAGACTCTCAAGTAGCTGGGATTACAGGTGAGTACCATCACACCTGGCTAATTTTGGCATTTTTAGTGGAGACGGGGTTTCACCATGTGGGCCAGGATGGTCTCAAACTCCTGACCTTGTGATCCGCCCACCTCAGCCTCCCAAAGTGCTGGGATTATAAGCGTAAGGCTCCATACCAGGCCTATGTATTCTTTAACAGGTTTCAAATACTTTTGGGGGACTTAGTGGTTTCATATTATAAAAACTGTCAAGCCTAGGACTGCCAAATTCACAGGCACTGGGCTAGAGGGGGCTTCTCTGACTGGTCAGATGCTTTGGGTCTGTTCCCTTAGAATTGTTCCCTCCCAAGCAAAAGCCACAGTAACTTGTGCTCTTCCTGGAAAAGTGAATACTGCCCAGAGCTCCAGAGACAGTAAAAGGAAGGAAAGGACCCTCTCCTCATCCCTGCTAATGTCCCAGACTCTTAAGGCCGGGAGGCAGGGACCTCAGCAGAAAACTAGAGGTTATTTCTGGGACTGGGAATCTGTGCTTACGGAGATTATGCAAAAACAGGAGGGGAAGTTTGGCACCCCCTGTCAGAAAGAGTGTGGCCTTGTACTGTCTGATTCACAAGGGCTCGGCAGATCAGAGAGGAACACGTAAGCTGTTATGCAGGTAGGGGCTGGGGCAGACAGTGGGCTGGGCTCTGCTGGTGACTCCTCACCATTCCTTGGGTTATGAGCCAGCTGTCTATGGGTTCCAGGTCAGAGTCCCCCACCTCTACCTCTCTTCTGGCCGAGGACAGAAAAGTCTCAGAAAGAAAAGTATAGCAAGACCCATGAGAAAGAAGTCAATAGCACATATTGTGGAAACAGAAAAGTCACTCTTCAGACGTGACCCTTTGCCATTTAAGGAAATGTGATGCCCCTGCTCCCAACCTCCACCCCTGGCATGTCCCCCTTACCTGCCTGGAAAAAAGAAGAAAAGTTTAGTAACCAAGAATCCCAACAGGATAACATACACTCATGCCAACTACTCTCGTGCCCCTGGGACATCTCCGGGGAGATCACAGAAGGCTGACCAGAGCGCTTCTCTCGATTCCCTGCCAGGGTTGGCAGGGGGGTCAACTTTTCAAAGAACCAGTTTTACAAACGCATTTCTACTTTTTTCTAACTTATTCCTGCACTTTTGCTTTTTTTCTCTTTTCTAGTGGCTTGTGTATTCTTTTTCTAAGCTCTTGAATACTAAATTTAGGTGTATTCTTTATTGCCTTTGAAAATGTTTATTTATTTGAGATGAGGTCTCACTATGTTGCTTAGACTGGTCTCAAAAACTCCTGGGCACGAGCAATCCTTCTGCCTCAGCCTCCTGAGTAGCTGGGATGACCTTTACTTGACTGAGTTGGCTGGATCTCATTTCTGGAGGTGTGGCTACATAATTTTCTCCTCTTCTTTATTGTGTTCTTAATTTCTCCCTTGGCCTTGTTTTCATTTCCAGGTCAGCATGGCTTGGGATGGGACAAGGTAACCTGAAATGCTGCAGGTGGGCAAGAATATGTGTGGACACACAAAGACACACACAGCCCACATGCCCTGCTGCCCCATATCACTGAGGCTGTGGCTGTGGCATCGCCCCATTGAGCAGCAAACATGAAAAGCAATCTGATGGCTGGGTGCAGTGACTCCCGCCTGTAATCCCAGCACTTTTGGAGGCCAAGGTAAGTGGATCACCTGAGGTTAGAAGTTCGAGACCAGTCTGGCCAACATAGTGAAAGCCTGTCTCTACTAAAAATATAAAAATTATCTGGGTGTGGTGGTAGGTGCCTGTAATACCAGCTACTTGTGAGGCTGAGGCAGGAGAATCACTTGAACCAGGAAGCTGGAGGCTGTAGTGAACCAAGATTGTGCCACTGCACTCCAGTCTGGGTGACAGAGTGAGACTCCATCTCAAAAAAAAAAAAAAAAAAAAAAAGCAATCTGTCTACCACTGGATGGGGTGGAAGACCTGCTGGAGTCATCAGGACCTTTGAAAACAGGGGAGCTAGTCCAGCCACACATGCCACGTATGAAGGGCGGGAAGTCACTCACATCTCCCGTGCTCAGACCCAGGCCTCCACACTGATAACACCAGGGGTGCATCAGGACACACCCTGGCATGGACAAGGCAGGCCTTGGAGCCAGAGTGAGGGACAAATGAGGTCTGCCTGGTAGGGGCACAGGGCTGTTCCCAACCCAGGCCAGGGTTGGCCAGGAGAGGAGGTCCTCACCAGGCAGTATGCTGGTAGGCCCCTAGCTGGGCTGTCTAATGCCCTCCCTGGGGCAGGTGGGAGGACATTCTAAGTAATGGGAGAATCAGAGCCATGAGCACTGCATTAATTTTGGGTGTCCTAGTCTCAGGGGTTCAGGTGGCACTGCCCACTCCTATGGAAAGGCAGGGTACTGAGAACTCAAGGCAGCCAGCTGGTTCTTCTGCGCCCCCTGGTGACCAGTGCAGAGGGATGCATGCCCTCAGCTCCAGCAGGTGGGGGCCCATGTGGATGGAGTCCATTCCCTCAAGCAGGAACATCCCCTGCTTGAGAGAAACCAGCACTGCTGCCTGCCTGGGCCCATGTGGACAGGGGCTTCAGAAGGGCTAAAAAAATTGGTACCCAGGAAGCAAAAAGCCCTTTGCACACCTCCCTGTCCAGTAGACAGATGATCACTGCCCTCTCTAGCCCAGCCAGGGGACCCAGAGAGGAGTTCCAGCTGTTGTTGGCAGCTATTCCAAGGGCCCTCCTCCCTGCCCCTGCAAACAGACATGCATCCATACACATTTCTTAGGCAAAAGAGAAAAATCTCATGAGAAGCATTAAGACACACATCTTTTCCCCTTTAGTAATCTGAAATTGTACAGAAAGCATGGGGGGCCCCAATACGTACCATTGGCTCCACTGCCCTGTGCTGCACCCCCGCACCATCACAGAACACCCTCCCAGCCACCACCCAACTGCACCAGCTCCTCAAACTAACCCTGGCGCTCGAGTGCCTTCTGATGGGGTTGGTGCTGCTCTGCCAGCCTAGCAACAAATGACCATCAGAGATGTGGCTCGGGCCACCCTGTCCTTCCTTGTGCAGGCCATGGTTTTTATCAGAGCACTGAGAACCCGGGGGCACTGT
Source organism: Ateles fusciceps (assembly GCA_036589455.1). Taxonomy (NCBI): domain Eukaryota; kingdom Metazoa; phylum Chordata; class Mammalia; order Primates; family Atelidae; genus Ateles; species Ateles fusciceps. The sequence continues at coordinate 1,166,286 of JAZHEH010000789.1, read as the reverse complement.
GGCAGGTGACCATAGAAGACCTGCCCCTGGAGAACTTGGGGCCACTGTGGTAGGAAGAGCAGGGGTTCTGGAGTTGGACACTCCTAGGATCAGACCCCTAGCTTGCTGTCTGCTCTCTGGGTACCCCTTAGCCCCGTCTCCTACCTCCCTGAGACTGTCTCCTCTTGGGTGCATTGGAAAGCTCATGTGTGGCATCATCTCACGGGGCAGGTGAAGACTCGATGAAGTACTACCTGGGCTCTACAGGTCTCTCCCCCAGGGTGTCCCTGCCCCTGTGCAAGCCAGCTTCTGCTGAATTACCCAGCCAGGTTTACCAAACCACCTGACTTTCCTTCCAGAAGATTCCAGGCAGAAAAAACAGGGTTAAAGACCTACCCCTTCTGAGCTCTGTTTTCGACTGTCTAGTGCAGAGGCAAGTCCTCCGACAGCCTGCGGATCCTCATAGGTTACCCTGGAGAGGAAGCAGCAGCAGCAGAGTTAGTTTCCCCCAGTGGTCATGGAGGGATGGGGCAGTGGCCTGTAACTGCCTCTATCCTATGGTACTTCCTCAGATGTCCTTGGAAAAACATTTCCTGAGACCTTGGCATTGAGCAGAGGCTAAGGGCTCATGCTGTCTGTCTCCCTGCAGTGGAAGCTAGGAGGCCTGGGTCCTAGCTCGGCCTGAGCCACCAGTCTCCTCTGCGATCTCAGGTTTTGTGCACCTCAATATCCTTCTCTTGAGTAACAATACTGGGCATCTCTGAAGCTCAATGACAGGGTGTTCAAAGTGCCCTAATACTCCTCAGAAGGAAGACGAGATAAAGGCAAAGTAACATTAATTCTTATTTTATAAGCAGCAGCCTCAGTGGCATTTGACAGGGAAGGTGGTCTTTGGGACCCCGGACAGTCACTGACTATGGGAGGCCTTCCTCCACTCCCTGACTCCTTTAGCTGTATCTGTTTTACAAGCAACTTTTGCTGGTGAAGGGTACATGGGACCTTGGGTTTCTAATTACCCCTGCTGAGTCCCAAGCAGGACTCAGGGTGCTGAGTGCATCAAGATGCTGGGTTACTGGGAAAGGTGGGAAAAAAGTGTGTCTCACCTGCCTTTAGGCTAAACAGAAAGCTCAAAACATGTACAGTGCCTTCCTGAGATGTAGGGGATTATCTGTTTTGGAATCAACTCCTTGAATTCCAGATGGTTCATCCTAGCCAGAGCTGCTGTCAGAGGATCCTCTGCCCTGACCACTTATTTTAGTCAGGACAATCTTGCTGTAAGGAAGGGGTTCACCCTGCATAGCTACACCCTCCTGCTTCCGAGCTTCTCCTGTGGATGAGGGGCCAGGCGGGGTGGTGTCGGCAGTGGCAGCAGCATGGGGAGGAAAGAGAAAAGCTGCCTCTTACAACTGACAGGAGAAATCACACTCCAATCAACCCCAAGGGCAGGAGAGTGTGTGGGGGAGGGGTGGGTGGGCAGTTGGTGTTTATTCAATATCTGCATCTAATGCCAAGTCCTTACAGCTGTGCTTTCAAGTTCCTGGCAGTCCTGGACATGGTAAATAAAGGCCTTTTGTGCTGGCCTGTGACCAGGTATGGGTCAATCCCCCCCAATATCTTTAGAGAGCCACTAGAAGGGGCCCCACATACGTCTTGCGCTGCTCAGCCAAGGAGTTTCCTCTCGTCTGGGCAAACATGTCAAAGCCGTCACGGGGGTTACATTGCTGGAGTGAACTCAGGGGTGCCACTGACGCTCTCTGTCCCCAAGTCTGTGGCAACAAAACAAATGGGTGGCAGATGAGAACAAATTGTGGATTGTAGATTTGATGGAGGGTCCCCAAACTAGGACACCAGCCAGGTGAGCTTAGGTTCCACCGGGGGGCGGGGGAGAACTTTCCTTGGTACTCCCAGTACACACATGCCGGAGGAGCCAGGGTGGGCCAGATAGGGGTCAGGACAGCCACTGCCCCCCCAATCTACTAAAGGAGGGGGAAAGAGTTCTAATGAAAGGGAGATTGCTGGGGTGACAAGGCAGGGACTGGTCCCAGTGCACCTGTAGATTTTCCATAATGCCTTTCTCGGATGGGCTCCTCATTAACTCAGTCACAATGTCAAGGACCTGGGACATCTATTTGTTCAGCAAATATTTCTGAGGCACCCAACATGCTCAGAGCTAGAACTTGAGTAGACCAAATTGAATCTGATATGGTTCTCGGCTTCAACAAGTTCAGAGTAGGCAAGAGACAAGCCACAGCAGTGCTTGGCTTGAGACGTCAGGAAAGACTCAAAAGCAACACAAGAGTGGTTCTGTAAAGATGAGTGGGAGGATGCCGGGGGAGAAGGGGAAAGGCAGATACAAAGGCACAGGGTTTGGAGGCCAGGGCGTGTGAAGTGAAGTGAACAGTGCTCACAAGAAGAGATCTGTGGAGGAAGTGGCTGGTAGTACCCCAAATGCCAGGTAAAGGAGTGGGTGGGAAGACACTAGACCTTTTTTTTTTTGAGACAGAGTCTCACTCTGCGGCCAAGCTGGCGTGCAGTGGCTTGATCTCGGCTCACTGCAACCACCAACTCCCTGGTTCAAGTGATTCTCGTGCCTCAGCCTCCCGAGTAGATGGGATTATAGGCACGTGCCACCACTATCAGCTGATTTTTGTATTTTTCATAGGGACAGGGTTTCACCATGTTGCCAGGATGGTCTCAATCTCCTGACCCCATGATCCTCTCGCCTCCGCCTCCCTAAGTGCTCGGATTATAGGTGCGAGCCACTGTGCCCAGCTTTTTCTTTTTTCTTTTTTTTAAGAGACGGAGTCTTACTCTCTTGGTGCCATTATGGCTCACTGTAGCCTTGACCTCCCAGGCTCAAGCGATCCTACCACCTCAGCTTCTCACGTAGCTAGGACTACAGATGTGTGCCACCATGCCCAGCCGTTTTAAAATTATTTTGTACAGACAAGGTCTCATTATGTTGCCCAGGCTGGTCTCAAACACCTGGCCTCAAGTGATCTTCCCACCTCGGCCTCCCAAAGTGATGGGATTGCAGGTGTGAGCCACCACCCCAGTGGACACTACATTTTTTTTTTTTTTTTTTTTTGAGACAGGGTCTCACTCTGGATGCCTAGGCTGGAGTGCAGCAACATGATCTCAGCTGACTGCAACTTGACCTCCTGGGCTCAGGAGATTCTCCTACCACAGTCTCCTAAGTAGCTGGGACTACAGGTGTGTGCCACCACTCCCAGCTAAGTTTTTGCATTTTTAGTAGAGACAAGGTTTTGCTATGTTGCCCAGGCTGGTCTTGAACTCCTGGACTCAAGCAATCCACCTATCTTGGTTTCCCAGAGTGCTGGGATTACAGACGTGAGCCACCATGCCTGGCCTACTAGACGTTTTTTAAGAAGGGAGGTAGCAGAATCCAATTTGAATTTTAAGTATTAAATCTGGCAGTCATATATGCTGGACTGACTGAAGGCAGAGACATCTGTTCCGTTACAGAAATAGTGGCTACAAATATACGAAATATTGAGAAGCTAGAATTACAGCAACTGATAGCCACTAGAAGTTTAGCTCAAGTCAAATGAAAGGAAGACAGAAAGAGAAATGTTTTTAAAAATGAAACTGAAAAGCAAGACAGAAGAATTTTGAGGGTGATGCTTATCAATGATTTCAATGTTATAATTTCATTTATTATAAATTGGTATCATCCATTATAACTAATGCGCTAGGGTCATATACACACTTTGAATGTACAAACTAAATGAACTGTGGAAAGTGGTGAGTTTCTTTTGAGTTCCAGACAATGGACTGCTTTAGGCTGATGGACAATTCAAGGAGAGCAATATGTCAGTGCTGCTACCTCCCGTTTCCAAGCCTTCTGCAGATATCGCCAATCAATCACAGACTTCTAAGTCCTGCTGTGGCTTCAGCATCCTCCTCAAACCTGTGTTCCAAGAAGCCAATGAGCTGAAACCTATGTGCCCTCCTTGACCAAGTTAATATTGATTTTTATTTTTTTTTTGATGGAGTCATTGCCCAGGTTGGAGTGCAATGGCGTGATCTCAGCTCACTGCAACCCCTGCCTCCCAGGTTTAGGCAATTCTCTTGCTTCAGCCTCCTGAGTAGCTGAGACTACAGGCGTCCGCCACCATGTCTGGCCAATTTTTTTTTGTATTCTTAGTAAAGACAGGGTTTCGCCATGTTGACCAGGATGGTCTCGAACTCCTGACCTCAAGTGATCCACCCACCTTGGCCTCCCAAAGTGCTGGGATTATGCCCCCGGCCTTGACCTAGTTAATATTGAAAAGGAAATCACTTCAATCACAGGGAATGTTCCATATAAAACACGGCAGGTAGGCCGGGCGCGGTGGCTCACGCCTGTAATCCCAGCACTTTGGGAGGCCGAGGCGGGCGGATCATGAGGTCAAGAGATCGAGACCATCCCGGCCAACGTGGTGAAACCCCGTCGCTACCAAAAAATACAAAAATTAGCTGGGCATGGTGGCACGCGACTGTAGTCCCAGCTATTTGGGAGGCTGAGGCAGGAGAACTGCTTGAACCCAGGAGGCGGAGATTGCAGTGAGCTGAGATTGCACCACTGCACTCCAGCCTGGCACCTGGTGACAGAGCAAGACTCTGTGTCAAAAAAAAAAAAAAAAAAAAAAAATGGCAGGTGCCCTTTCTTTAAAAAGCAAATGACTTCCAATTCCTTGGAATCTCCCCCGTCTCTGCTTTCCAACATAGGTTTAAACTTCAAATTTAGGGGAAAAAAACATATGAATTGAAGGTAAGGCAGTACAACTGGCTAGGACTCAGGAATACATTTTCACATGAATTTCCCAAAAAGCTCTCTTCAGGTCTTCCAAGAAAGAAGAGAGGTGGCCTGCAAGGGAGGCCAGTGGTACGTAGTAGGTAGGTCCTTTGTCCCTGTGAGACACTCACCCAAGCCTGCAAGCTGGGAGGAGAGGGAAGATGGGGGTGCTGTGTTCCCCACCATCGGGCTCACCACGGCTGGAGAACCTGGCCCCAGGTCTATTAAGTTGTCTTCCGTCACTTCATTCAGTACCTGTCAGAACGTGAGATTGGCCATGAGCCCCAGAGCCCTGGAGTCAGGCTCTGAAGTAGCAGCTAGCAAGGCAACTGTGCAGGGTTCTGAGAGGAAAGGCATGAACGCTGCTCCAGTACTGAAGCAAGGCCACTTCCCCCACCTGCCTTCAGGGTCCATGGTGGGCCTTGATGTCAGTGAGCCCTGCCCACTGCCTCCTCTCCCTCCCCACTAAAAGGAGGGGTTGCTGACTGATTGTCCTGGGAACTGTAGACTTAGGGCTCCCTTGCCACACTTCCATCAGGGGGTGCCTGCTAGCTCTGCTCTAGTATCCCATCAACCAGAGCTTGCTCTTCAATCTCCCAAATATTTCAATCCCAGTTAGAAAAACTGGAGGTCTCTCCAGCCTCCAAAATGTGGAGGGGCAGGTCTGGCCCCAGGAGATGGGAGAATTCTGAAGAAATACTTACTCCATTACTGGCATTTTGAACTGATCGGCCAGACCTGTATCGTTCAAACCTAAGGGGGAAAGGGGGAAGCAGAAATAAGGAGAAAGGATGCCTGTGATCTGGCCCTGTGGAGTGCTCACTAGTCCTATGAAGAGCCCCTGGAACCAAGACCAGCCCATCCCACTTGGGGGCTAGGGAGTGAAACCATACATCAACTCTGCCACGGCTTCCTCTGTGTGGGGGATCCCCCTGAGGGGATCAGCCTCTCACCCAGCACCCTGAGTGGTCATGAGAAAAGGGGTGGTGGCCCATCTCGAGATCATTGTGAGTGTCCCCAGCCTTTCCTCACACACCCTGGGCTCAGAGAGCTCCTCTTATCCCTGGAGGGAGGGTAGCTTAGCCACTTTACCTTGGAGCTCTCAAATGTACAATGCCAGGCAGTAGCTGCAGACTCCTATTTCATAGGGCTGCATTGAGGAGCAACTAGCCAGTGTTCCTAACATGCACCCAACTCAACCTCTGGGGAAAGGGGGCAGGGCATGCATAGAGTGGGCACCAGCAGGAAGAAGGCAGGCGCATGGCCCTGCTATGGCCGGGGGGAAGTGCTCGCCAGTAGCTGCTGTGGAGAGGCCTGGGCCAATCACTGAAGGGCTGCTAGAAGGGTGAAATGAGTCTCCTCTGCACCCAGTCAGGCAGTGCAGGGGGACTTGGCTTTAAGCAACTGTTGAAGGCCAGGTTATCCTTCTATCAGGTGGAGAACAGAAGAGCAGTTATGAAGTGTGTGTTGGGGGTGGGACAGAATAGATTATGTTCTGCATTGTATTTTAAAACTCCAAATGCCATGGGCAGCGGTAACTAAGAGACTTTTCCAGCTGGAGCCTTAGACACCCAGCTTTAGTGAGTTAAGCTGCTCCACATTTGTCTCCCAACTTGCTGGGGTCAGCGTCTGGTGACAAGGGATCCCCAGGAGGAATGATCTGGGTAGGCAGTGAGTGTCTACTTTGGTTTTAAGAAAGACTTGTGTGGTTTTTTTCAACAGTGGTCTACAAGGAGAACAGGAATATTAATACATCTGAGACAACTTTAATCCTGGGGGTACCTTTCCCACACTCATCTTCAATGAGCAATGAGTATCATCAAAGACACTCCAACCAGGACAGCACCTCCAGCCACCAGCCCCAGGCTTTGCCTCTGAATTCTTCATAATGCTGCGAATGGGGGACTCTTGGGTGAAAATGCCCACACTAGTTGGCTCCTGTTATGCTTTCTAGCAGGGCTTATACAGGTTTAACAGGTTAAACCCAAGCCCATTTACCATGAAGAACTGAGACCACGTGGCAAGACAAAGGGGCCTAGGGCTGGGAGTCAAGTCCCCTCACATCTGTTCCTGTTCTCCAACTGATGCACGGGGTGTCCTGGGGGACCCCCACACACTTACTGCAGAGGCTTCTTCACCTGTCAGACAGGCACAGAGCCACTGGTATGTACTTCCATAGTCAAAAGCTGAGACAAGGCCCAAGACCGTGACAACCACAACAAAACCACCCTTTAGGCCCCCAAAGGGTGATGCGAATGCAAGCATCTGTCCCACTGACCCTAACTGATGCCAGATGCCTGTCCTCCTGATGAAGCCAGCAGTAGGCTGTGAGTCAGCTGGTGTGGCAGAGGGGACCACGACCTCAAGTCTGCATGGGGACTCAAGCCACTGTCCTGTCCTCTCAGGCCTCATCTCTAAGAGGAAATGGTTGGTCCTCTCCGGTCCTGATGCTGAGTCCTTCGTAAAAGGCCAGTGTGCTCCCATCAGGTGATGAGATGGGAACTGTGCTTACCATTATCCTCCTATTTAAAACTAGGTCTAAGTAAGATATTTTGGACTTTGTCCTGAGGGAAGGCTTTGGAAATGAAAAAGAATTTGCAGGTTTGTTACCTCAAACCCAAAAACAATGTGGCTGCAGAAAGAACTGAAATGAATGTGTGCACGCTTCCCTAAGCAGCAGCTTTCCGGCACTTACACCAGCCTGCTTCCCCTGAATGCTCTAGATAACACTGACATTTGCAGAGGGAAAAGCTTTTCTTTCTTTCCTCTTTTTTTTTAAGATGGGAAAGAGGAAATCCTTTTTCTTAGTAGAGATTTTTCTTCCCCCTTTAATCCTTTTCAAATTCAAAGGATCATCAAAGGAGCAGGTGCAGAAGCTCTGGGGCCCAGAGCCCCCCAAGTCCTACCCCTCCCTGGGGCTGGGGGTGGCGGGGCAGTAGGGAAAGGCAGAGCAGCCTGAGGCTTACAAAGGGCAGAGCCTAATTCTGCATGTCAACTTCCTGCTGCTTCTGCTGCACGGTTCCCAGGAGGACAAGACGCATTTTCCCTGTCAGCCGGGAACAAATTAGCATCTCTGATGAGTATTTTCCAACTCTAATCTCTCTCTCTCTCCCTCTCTTTCCTTTGTTTATGAAAGAAATCCCTCTGTTATGGCAACAATCTTTTCAAGGGGGGGGAAAAAAAAAGAAATCCAGCTCCCACCTCTCATATCGAAGGAAAACGTTGTTGAGGTCATCGTTCACATGCAGCAGCTCCTCCGTGACCTCCTCGTTGGACACGCGGGAGATGAGCTCCACGATGCGCTGCTGCATGGCCCGGCAGGTCCTGTTCAGCTCCTAGGGAACACATGCACCTCTGGGTAGCCTGCTGGGTGCGCTTTTGTCACATTTTATTTCCTTTGAAAAAATTCGTACTGATTCTTAAAAGTCACAAAAGGAGTACATGCTTGTTCGTAAAACCAGACATGTGCCACATTCAAAGTAGAATTTCCGTCTTCCCTGCCTGCTCCTTCTTCCCAGAGGAAACAAGTACTTTTTCAGCCAACGCCCAGACAGTCATACTACTGTACGTATATAAGTACATGCTTATACAAGTCATTTAAAAATATTAAAATGTGATTCTTTGCAGCTTGCTTTTTCTCAACAAAATATTCCAGACACTGTTCCCCATTACTTGGTGCAGACTGGCTCATTCCTTCATGTGTGTTTCATAATGTGTCTCGCCATTCTTCCACTGTTGGGCATTTAGCTTGTGGTTCCTCTTTCTTTGGCCAACCCAAATAAGGCAGCAATGAACACCTGTATACACACATGCAAATGCACTTGGGCAAGACTTCCATAGGATGAGTTCCTTCGAAAGGAAATTTCCAGGTGAATGGGTATGGTCGTTTATAACATTAATTGGTGATAGTAAAAGGCCCTCCAAAAAGATGACATCAGTTTACTTACACTCTCAGCAACAGCAGGAGTGTATTTTATGACTAGGTATATTTTATGATTAGGTATATTTTGGTGGCTTGTCTGCCACTTTGCCGAGGTCTCAGAAGCCCAGGCAGCTCCCTGGCTGGCCAAGAGGACATTCGCACACCCCCAGCTGCCAGTGGAACCCTCTCCACCCTTAGAACCAACATCTCCCTGATGACAGAGTCTTGGCACTTTATGGCCTGGCTTCCATGAGCCTTCCCTGTTCCAGAACAGCAGCAGCCTTACTGATGCTCTTGTTCTAACTTGCTTATAGAGCTCCCTCAATACCTGCCACACCCCTTGTCCTCTCGATGCCAGACTCAGGATGCGATAGAGGAGGGAGCTGGCAACCCTGCCAGGCTGGCCCCCAAGCATCCCTGACTACAGGAACTGCCTGTGACCAAAGCTCCAAGTCCTAGTGCGCCATATAGGGTTAAAGCAGAGGGAGATACTATCCCCAGCTACCTGGGCACCGGAGGGTGCCAGTGAGTTAAGGGGATAAGACATGAAGGATAAGTCCCTCCCTTCTCACACCTCAGCCTCAAAACAACTTCATTTTGAAACCGTTTCTGGTAGAAGTAACTGATTTATTCACAAGAGACATGGCAATCTTTCTTTAGTTCCTCATATTGTCTCATAATCTGGCTAGCTTGGCTAAAGGGTCATCCTTCCTACCACATCATAAACTCTTGAGGGGGGGTGTTGCCATTTAACCATCCAAGGATGCCCTCAAGCCCTGCGCTGAGCCACACACAGTGAAAAAGCCCAGTAATCATCTGCTGAACACATCACTGAGGTGGTCAGTCAAGCCAAGTGGGGAATCAAAGGTGTCCCTCCTGCAGGTCCCTGGTATCCTGCAACACAGCACTCACATAGGGACTGAGCTTCTTATCTGCCTTCCCCCTCTAGACTGAAGCCCTTTGAGAACAGAGAAGGCGTTTCCCCTGGTACATGGTTCATGACTGACCCATGGGAGGTACTTCCCAAGTACTTCTGAGAGAATTAACTAATGAATCTAAAGTATTCTGAGGCTGGGTGCAGTGGCTCATGCCTGTAACCCCCGCACTTTGGGAGGCCGAAGCAGGAGGATCACTTGAAGTCAGGAGTTTGAGACCGGCCTGGCCAACATGGTGAAACCCCATCTCTACAAAAAAATACAAAAATTATCTGGGCACAGTGGTGTGTACCTGTAATTCCAGCTACTCAGGAGGCTGAGGTGGGAGAATTGCTTGAAGCTGGGAGGCGGAGGCTACAGTGAGCCGAGATCGCACCACTACACTCCAGCCTGGGCAACAGAGTGAGACCCTGTCTCCAAAAAATAAAAAATAAAAACAAAGTATTCTGAACTCTTGGTCCCCTCAAACCACTAGCTCAGTTATCCACATACGCTCAGTCTTCTCAGCAGTCTTCACTCAGAAAATGGGGAATTCTCGTTCATTCAAGTTCTAATTTTCCCTCTCTAGGACTCATTCCAGGCCCCACTGAACCAGCAGTAAGCACTTAGAAACACACAGATAAGTGCTAGAATCAATAAGAAGAGGTGAATATTGGATCTTAATTCCAGAGGACACAAATATCCAGTAAAGAGAAAATTCCACAAAATGCCCACTGTCTTCTGTTTTGAATGGCTCATGTCCCCAGGCCAGGCAGGAGAGGGACACTCAAGAAGCTGCCTGGGCCTTGGAGCCTGCCAGATCTGGTCTGGATTGCCAGGCAATAATGGCCACAGGCGCCGATGGACACTCACAGGTCAAAACCCAGTCACCACCGGGACAATTACCATACACAGGAAAGCCAACAATGCAGGGGAAACACCAGTTACAGAATGAGGCGTGCTTAGGAGTGATGCTGAAAACCAAGCCAGGCCCCTAACATTAAAACAAACAAAAACAAAATAAAAATGTCCAAACTTATGAAAGAAGCAACACATTAGATCATGCGGAGGATTCCAACAGCCAGGACTGAAGTGAACAATGTAAAATAATCACAGTATTTCTAATAGATGGTTAAAACGCAGTGAGCATCTGTTCAGGGCTGACAGAGAGCACAGATTTAGGTTAACTTCAACAGACCATCCTCCCCTGCTTCCTAAAGGAAAAAAGGATACTTGGCCAACACTTAGGCAGCATATTTACCTCGCACATTGGAAGAAGCACCAGAGGGAGACCTGGCCAAAAAGAGTGCATGATGGAAAAGGGAGGCTGGGCAGTAGGACAGAGAAAGAGGTCAAACTTCTGCCTCTCTGTGCTGCCATGGACTGTTCTGGGCCACTGTGCATGTCTCCTCCCTAGGGATGCGCACGTGTCAGCACACTAGGATGGAGCCAGGCACTGCTGAGCTCCTCCTTGCTCCAGCACTCCAGGTGTCTGCGGAAAATCTCCGATGAGCAAAAGGATCTTGAGGCCCAGCTCAGGACCTATCCCCTCCAGCAAACAGGCCCAGTTCAAGAAAGCGTGGCCTCTGTCTGGGGCTTGCGGCCTAGCAGCAAGCGCTGGCTACCCTTGGTTGGGGAGGGAGAAGGAAAAGAGTTTGTCACTTCCCATCCAAGCTGCAGGCCAATCACAAGGCACAGGACCTGCAAGCCAGGGGAGTGTGGGAGCATGCTGTGGAAACAGATCCAAGTTACCCTCCAGAAGACTGGGGCATCAGCACCTAAGGCCCACAGGCCATCTTCAAACACACCTCGGACTTTCCAGGATATAGGTGTCCTCAGGAACTTGCCACACTGCTCAAGGGCTCCTGAGAAGCTGGCCCTCTGCCTGCAATGTCCCTTATTTCCTTTTCTATTGAACAAACTCCTACTTATCCTTCAAGGCCTCAAGGTGTTTCCCCACCCCAGTATTTTGTCATAAAAAATTTTCAAACATACAGAAAACTAGGAAGAATTTTACAGTGGACAGACACCATATGCTTACCACCTACACTGTACCATGAACATTTTACAGTGGCAGCTTTAACACATACTTCCCATTTATTCATCTTCCTGTCCACATACAATGTTTTCTGGGGGATCCCTCTCCACCCCACCCTCAATACTCCCACAGCATTCAACACACTCCAGTCTGTCATCAGAGCCCGTCTAGAAAACCCTCCAGCAAGGGGTGACCAGCCCCCACCTGCACTCCACACAGCAGAAGCCCCAAAACAAAGAGTAGGCCTCAAGGGTGGTTCACTGGATTCAGAGGAGAACCAAACCAGATTCCTCAGTAGACTGCAGGAAATGTCTCAGAAAGATGGCTACAAATACTCCAAGTACCAGAGGCCTGAAGAAAGAGAGCAGGGGTTGATATCAGTCTCCCCAACAGAGCCCTAGTGTGGGGGACCGAGCTGTAGGCAGCAAATAGCTGTGATTGGATACACTCTCCAAGTCTCCAGTCTTCTCCAGGACTGCTTCTCCCTGTGTAAAATAAGGGGTTGCATTTATGAGGCAGTATTTCTGCAGAGGGCCACTGACGTGCTGCAGTGGCCTCCATGGCACGGGGCTGAGGCAGCTGGGGCTGCTCTGCTTTTCTCAATTTTAAACACTGTCATTCACTGTAGAATTTTATTTGTGGAGGAAAATGTTCCATTATTGATTGATTGACTGATTGATTGAGATGGAATCTTGCTTTGTTGCCTAAGGCTGGAGTGCATTGGTGTGATCTCAGCTCACTGCAATCACCTCCCAAGTTCAAGCGATTCTCCTGCCTCAGCCTCCCAAGTAGTTGGGATTACAGGCACCCACCATCATGCCCGGCTAATTTTTGTATTTTTAGTAGAGACAGGGTTTTGCCATGTTGGCCAGGCCAGTCTCGAACTCCTGACCTCAAGTGATCCACCTGCCTTGGCCTCCCAAAGTGCTGGGATTACAGGTGTGAGTCACTGTGCCTGGCCTCCGTTACTTAAAAAAAAAAAAAAAATTGGAAGGTGTTAGATGATTTCTGAGGCTCTAACATTGTGACCTTGGCTTGAAGGAAGAATGAGCCCCAAGGGCAAAGAATGCAGTGATCTCATCAACAGTCAGCACCAGGAACACCTGCTCTGGCCTTCTGTTTGCTGCCTCTTTCCCCACAGCCTACCCATGGGGTGGTGGGTTAGATAGCTCCCAACCTCACAGGCAGGGCCTCCATGCTCCAATCCTTGAGGAGCATCCTGATGACTTTCCAAAGAGCTCCGCTGAAGACAGCCTCAGAGACTATGGCCTGGGGCCTCCACAACGGGGGATTTCCAGGGGTCTCTGCACAGAGAAAGCTTTACCATCTCTTGGCTTCGGTCTTTTACATCTGTTCCAAAAGGGAAGAAAACACTGTGCGCAATGGCTTACACCTGTAATCTCAGCACTTTGGGAGGCCGAGGCAGATGGATCACCTGAGGTCAAGAGTTCAAGACCAGCCTGGCCAACATGGTGACACAACATGGTGACACCCGCCTCTACAAAAATACAAAAATTAGCCAGACATGATGGCAGATGCCTATAGTCCTGGTTACTTGGGAGGCTGAGGCAGGAGAATCACTTGAACCTGGGAGGCTGAGGTTGCAGTGAACTGAGATCATGGCATTGTGCTCCAGCCTGGGTGACAAAGCGAGACTCCTTCTCAAAAAAAAAAAAAAAAAAAGGAAGAAAAAGAAAATGAGAAGGTGAGAGGAGGGCCAGATGTTAAGATTTTTGCTACCATGGTGCCAGCTGGCTCCCTGCATGGCCTCCGTGGTGTCATCACAGCCAGACCCTCAGCAGGCTCATTTGGGAGATGTTCCCCTGCTTCCTCCACCTCCAAATCACTCAGAGTTATTCTCATTGGGCCTAAGACACCCGAGAGCCTACTGCTTGCTCAGGTCACCCTTTCCATGTGCAACAGCTAGGACAGGAGATTCCTAAATGTTGACAACGTCAGCTTTGCCCTTCTCCTATTTCTGGTCCTCAATAGAGGGAAGAACAGCTGGTCACTTGCACAAAAGCCCTCCATCTATCAGAACACCTTGGTAAATATCCTCTCTTTTCTACCTAATTAATCTCAGTGCCTTTATCTTTTCTTCAAGGGACATTCTCATCCCTACCTCACACAACAGTCTTTTAATCATCTTCAGTTTCCTCTGAGCCCTCCACAAGTTTGAAGGAACATGGAATAAGGTCCTGAAGATCTGTTTTCTGTTGCTGCAAAGATGGGAGGGAGAAGAAAGTCTTTGTTGATGAGAAAGGGGAATAATGAAGCTAAACACGTAGAATAGACTAGATTTCTCTAGAGAAAATGGCCTTGGCCATTCTGTCGTTGTTGAAATGAGATGCAAGAAGCAAGAGGAGATACGCCATCTGCTACTTGGAGAAACGAGCAGGAGGCCTCTGTTATTATCTGATGCTGAAGAATGGCCACAGAAGAACATATATTTTTGGCATCATTGTATTAATTAAAAGTTATTCATTGAAGACAAAGCTCAAAAGGCTAAATTGGGAAGACAGAGGGCACCGGTTGACAGAATCACAATCTTTAAAGATCCCGGAAAGCTGAACTCAGGCTTTCTGCAGCTACGGGCATGCACTTTAGCAGGGACAGATGCAGCATCTTGAATTTTGGCCCAGGCCTAAGGGTCCTTGCATAGGACGATGAAGATAGACTTAACTGCCACACTAGAAGGTGACATAGCAGGGTTTTCAGCTGATGAAAGCTCTCCATCTTACAATGTCTGCCTCCTGTGAAGAACTGCCTGTCCCTCTCCATGGTGGGCTGCCAACTGCCACATTTGTTCCATGTGGAGACTGGGCAGTGGGGGGCAGGGGGGGGGGGCTTGCGGCAATCCTCAAATGCTTAAGGATCTATCCATGTGAAAGAAGAATTAGCCTTGTTCTGTTGTCTAAGAAGACAGACCAGGATCAAAGCTACAGGGAGCCACACTTTAGATCAATGTGTGAAAGGGCTTTCTAACAATAGTCATAAAAGCTAGGATTTGTGAGGCCTTGCCTAAGCCCAGCCCTGCGCCAGGCACTGCCCAGGTGCAAGTGATTACTCCAATCTAGAGAGGAGAAGGGGGCCTGGAGAGGGCTGGTGACGTGCCTGGCATCACCCAGCTATCAGTGGGAGGGCAGGGATGGGAAGGCATTAATTCACAGGCCTGTGTAATTTGTAAGCCTGCTGTGCTGCTGCCTAAAGTCTAACCAAGATGTCCATTTGAAAGCAAGTGGGCTGATGTGAACAGCCTGTCACTGGGGACGTGCAGAAAGACCCAGTAGACAAGATGCTGTGGAAGATATCTGAACACAGGTGTAGAGCTGGACCAGCTTCCTCAGAGAGTGGAGGTTTTGACACATAGCTCAAGAGGAGGAGTTGCTGTGTTCACTCTGGGCACCCTGCCTTCCTTCTCCTCAGGGGCTCCAGCTACACTGACAGCACAGGGTGCTAGAATGGCCTCAGCCTCTCCTCAAATACCAGCCACATACCATGAGCCCACAGGCAAATAGCTCACACTGCCAAGTTTCCCTGCTGCTCTTGCTGCACTGTGGGAAGCTACACCCAAAAGTGCTTTGTGATGCGCAGGAGGCAACTGGGACATAACCTTCCCACAGTTATGATCATCCTGGGGCTGACACCACCAATTACCTCTCTTCCTATTCCCTCCACCTCCTACCCCAGCAATTTATACTTGAACTGGGAGCAGCTTCTATTGGTGGGAACATCTGGGTTGTTCGTTTCCATGGCCCAGCCAGCACTCTCAGCTCTGCACTTCTCTGCCCCAAGCACTCTGGCTGCCCTCCAGCTTGGCGGAGGGTCCTAGGGACACATTCTGATCCCAGCACTTTCCAAGCAGACAGTGGTATTTCTCCACATGGAAGGCTGGTGGTTCAGTGTGGCTCTGACCCTTGGGAGACCCCACCTGCTGGCTTCTGACTGCCAGGGGAAGAAGGGGAGGGAAGATGTCAGGGATGGCAGAGGCGTGCAGCCAACCAGCCAGGAGGGCTGTGTCTATTCACGATTGTTCACAGTGCTGCCCAGCTCCTGAATCTCCTATGCTAGAAGGACAGCCTCCCACTGGCACCCAGAGTCATTCTTTTTCTGTTTGATTTATAAGATAGCAGTGAGGGCTGAGAAGCTTGGAGTTGGAACAAAACAGAGGGAAAGAAAACGTCATGGGAAGCAACCTATTTTTGAAAACTGTGAGCTGACGCCAGGAGATTAAGTTCTGTTTGTCTTGGCTGATGGGCTTGTTTAAAAAAAAAAAACCAAAAAAAAAAAACCCCAAACCCCCTTCTCCCCCTCAACACACGAAGTATTCCTGCTGTCTGGGTCTGCTCTAGCTGTCTGGAAGCATCTTGGCTTTGTTTAACACACCCCCTGCTGCCAGGAGTGCGGCTCTATCCAGAGCAAATCCCCCATGTCAGCAGGAATTCCGACGCTGACACAGCACAAAGCTGCCTCAAGAGGCCCTCTCAGTTTCTGGACTGACCTCAGAATCCTGTGCATCTGGGTAACGCCTGGCAGAACCTTCCTGCAGGCTGGGAATGGAGGCCAATGACAATGCATTCAAGGGAAGCCAGGTCCCCTGGAGTGTGGCACATATTCAGCTGGACCTGCTGAGCTGAGGCAAGCCTGGTCTGATGCAGGTGTGTCAGGATTGAGGTCTGGGAACTAGGGAGAGGCCAGCCAGGGCTCCTCACTGGGGCTGGGCCAAGGGTACTTGTCTTGGCTTCCAGAGCAGGCTGGTGTCATTACATAAAGACAAGTTATTTCCCAGTCTGTTTCCTGCAAAAAGCCACAAGCTCCTCCAGAGCAGAGACCACAGCTCATGCACCTCTGTGCCCCAAGCACTGTGCTCTGTATTAGGCATGGAACAGCTCTTCACCCACCCTCACCTCCGTAAGAGCTGATGGCTTCGGAGTGGGAAGGGGGCACAATAAGCAGCAGCTTGGGGCCAGGACAGGGCCTTCACAGGTGGGAAGCATGTACCAGCAGTAGGGTAGGAGGTACAGCCCTTGGGGGACCAAGACTGACAACTGAGGGCCGGACAAAAATGACAGTATCAGCAGCAGCAGCAGCAGGTGCATCATAAGACACTTATGCCAGGTCGCCAAGTCAGTCTGGCTCCTGACCTGCTCCCTCAAGCATCTTGCCTCCCATTGAAAAGTGTGGGGGCCCTTGCAGTTCACAGCATCATTTTTCCACCCTCCAGAAGGTCACTACTTCTCAGGGCAGTACCACTGACATTTTCTGCAAATGCGAGGATCATCTGAGGCTGGGTGTGGTGATCTGAGCACTGGCTCTGGACCTGGCTGCCCTGGAAAATAGGCCTGAGGTAGAGGCCTTGACCTTGGTCTCAGGGGCAGACTGCAGGCTGCCCGCTCCTGGACCCCTTTCTGCCATGCCCCCAGATCCGTGGGGTGTCCAGAGGCAGGGAGGCCAGTTTGCAATGGCAAACCACAATATGAGAAACACCCAGCCTGGGAATCCTCAATGTTAGGGAAAGAGGAGGAGCGTCACACTTCATCTGTCTCAGGACACCTTGGGGTGAGGTGCCACTAGAAGGGCTCCTACGCACAGTCGAGGTTGAATAGGCCCTCCTGCAGACGTGATGCTGAGGGACCAAAATACAAAACAGTACAAGCCCAGCTACATTTAAAATAAACATACAAAAAGTCAGAAGGAAAATACATCAAAACACCTACAGTGGTTATTTATGGATGCTTGGGTCAAAGAAAGTTATTATTTTCTTCTCTGTACTTTCTTTTTCTTTCTGTGGGCATGTCTTCTACAATTGGCACTTTATAATCAGGAAAAAAATGTTATTAAGGAAAATAAAAAAGAGAGACAGTGGCCCTGGCCTCTGCCTGTCCGTAGGCAACGTGAGTCTGAGTGTGCGCTCACATGGACTATCAACAACAGGGCCACTGGACCCGTCCTGCCTCGCTGCTGTGTCCCTGGGTGGGATCCTGCGACAGCATATAGTGGTGGAGCTGCCACCGCAGGCCCCTGCTTCACGTTCAGGCCAAGTGTTTCTGCAAGATGACTTACCTGCAGCAGCTCCAGATCAGATGAATCCTCCTGTCCGGGGACCATTTCTGTTAACATCTCAGACATGACTTTTGTGTTTCCGCGAACGACGTCCAGTTCACTCCGCAGCCTGGCAATCTGGTGAGGGCCACGAGGAAGGAAAGGTCACTCAGAGTCAGCCTGCACCTGCAATATCAGAATCAGCTTGTTCCTAGGCTAGTGACAATCCCTCTCACCGGGAGATCTGGGTCACCCTCCTGAGTGCACGCTGCAGAGGCCACCTTCTCATCTCCCTCCGGCCTGCCTGTCAGCTCTGAGAGAGCAGAATGGTCCCTGCCACCCAACAGTCTGTTGTGGTGCCTCTCTGACTGTGACGTGAAAGCAGTACCACATAGCGAAGAGCTCCGTGTCAGAGTGCACCAAGCTGGCTCTCTGTCTCCACTCTCCCACCACGGGAACTTGAGTAGAGGCTGAACCTCTCAGGGCCTCTGTTCCTGCTCTTTAAAATCCTAGTTCAGGAGGGCAGGAGCCCTGAGATCCCTTCAGAGTTGAGATCCTATTCTACGAAGCTCTGAGTTAGAGACTCTGCCCCAGGGAGTTTTACATCTAAACACTACGATCCTCTGAGAGGCTGGGCAGTGTCAGCAGCACCTTTCTGCAGTGGCAAGAATGAGGGAAGAACAGAAGACCACAGGGTAGACACCTTCCACACCCACCTCCCTACTTGGTACCACAGCCCCTTGAAAAATACCCATGCTGCCCATCCATCAGTGCTCCCAAAGCCTGGACTCGGGCCAAGGTCTGAGGCTCCTCTCCAGCAACAGACATTGTATACCTTCTCCCCTTGCCCCTTCACTCCCTCAACCCCCTTGAAGCATCTGCAGAGACCACAGGGTCCTTCCTTGCCCACAGTGAGGTATCATAGAAGAATCTGCATAGAAGCGCCTATTGGTCCCATCACTCAGTGACAAGAGACTAATTCACGCTGGACAGAAGTCAAGAACTGCACAGGACACTGCAGGGAGCCCTGGAAGACTCAGCAGCAACATCCAGAGCCGGATCTGAGCCTC
This sequence comes from Ateles fusciceps, assembly GCA_036589455.1. Taxonomy (NCBI): domain Eukaryota; kingdom Metazoa; phylum Chordata; class Mammalia; order Primates; family Atelidae; genus Ateles; species Ateles fusciceps. The sequence continues at coordinate 1,147,523 of JAZHEH010000789.1, read as the reverse complement.
TGTGAGCCTTAGTTTCCTCACCTACAGAAAGGTGGCACTAACACCACACCTCACCAGGCTGCTGTGAGGTTCCCAGGCAGCGCCCGCCCGGCATGCAGGTAGGTTCTCTACACGTGTAAGGCCCTTGTTCCTGCTCAAATGTCCAGAGACAGGAGCTGTAATGTTGTTCTTCCTGCACTGTGACCTAGCCCAAGTGACAGCTCCTCTCCTCAGTGAAGCCGTTTCTGACTCTCCCCACCCCATCCTGAGGTAGAAGCAACCACTCCCATTTCCTCCTCCAGGGTCCCACTCGCTCTGCCATCTTCCACTATTGCAGCTATAGCAGCCTCTGCTGTAGGGGTGGGCTCTCTTAGCAGACCCTTAGCTCCTTAGGGCAGGAACTCAGCTGGGTTGAGCTTTATACCCTCAGCACAGAGACAGGGACAGGAGACCTCAATGAGTGGTCAATTAGGAAGATAGTCTGTGTCCTGAAAGGCTCTTGTCAGCTTCTGGCTCTGCCTAGTGGATGATCCAGGGGTTTTCTTCAAAGCCTTGGTAAAAGAGGTTTCTGGCTAGGAAGGCCCAGGAAGGTTATGGGTAGCCACCCCGTGGGTTCTGAAGCCCTGAGTGCTCTTGGCCAGGCTGGGTGCTGAGCTGCCTATCTCTGCTTGCATTCTGCTCCCCCAGGGGCAACAGGCCTCAGGGCTCCTGTGCTACCTGCGTCCAGAACCTCCAGACTCAGCATATTCTGGCTACTGGGAGGGCCTTCCCGAGCACCTCCCACACTGTGAGTCAGTGAAGGGGCTCAGGAACTGTTCAACTTCAAACATATTCTGCCTTCCCTCAGAGCAGAAAGGGCAAAGTTCTGCCCATAGGAGCAGGGCTAAGAGCCAGAGACCTTCCTCCCCCACAGCACTTGGATGGCTAGCTACCATGAGGACCTCTTCCGTCTGCCTGTCAAGCCCATAGTTGCCTGGTGGGGTAACAGATCACTTGTTCTACTGATGGGAGACTGGGTTAAATGTCCTGATGGAAGCCTACAGTGAGCAGCAGAGCGGGGGCTTACATCAGGCTCTGGGGGCTTCAAGTTCACTCCCACTCTCACCATACTCCCTGCTCAGAGCTAGCAGGGAAGCGAGAGGAACGCGACACAGCACTGCCATCCCTACACACACAGTGCTTGACCCATCTGCTTCAATGTGGTTCCATAGTCATGACATTGTCGCAAATGGTAAATAAGGATTACTAAATATAAACATTGGAGAGTTGTTTTTTTTCCCCCCAAGTCTGACCAATTCTCAAATTGTAACTAACTGAAATTCTATGGATTGTTCTAAAGAGCACTACCCAGTTCATCTAAAAAATCCAGCATGGGGTTAAAACTGCATTAGCTTATCAGGAAGTAACCCAAGAAGGTGGGAGCGTTGGGATAAAAGCAGGCTTCTTGTGCTTTAGGAGGGCCCCACTGATCAGGTCACAGGCCTATGACGGCTGATATTTTTTATAGGATAGATCTAAGCCTCTGTGTGACAGACAAGCCTGTCACAACTCCGCTGCACTTCTAGGCTTTTGGCCTCACTTTCTGCCACGGTTTCCTCCCAGATCTGGGCCCTACATATGCGCCTGCTCTCCAATCAAGCCACCTGCTGCTCCAGAGAGCCCTGTGCCTCTGCACCTCTGCCTTGAAATGTCACTGCTGAGCATGTGGTCTCACCTGACAAAGCCCTGCTCCTGTGTCAGGACCCTCTGCACGTCAGGTCCTCAGTGCCTCCCAGGCACCACTCAACCCTGGGCTCACAACTCAGAGCCCTTGGTCTGCTCCCCCCCCACCAACAGGATTCAGGCCTGAACACACTGCGTCATGATTGCCTCAGCATCTGTCTCCCCCTGAGGACTAAGCCCTTCCATCTCTGTGTCCCCCGACACCCAGCACAATGCCTGGCTAGGGGGGCCTTTGTAAGTGTCTCCTGGAAAGATGAGTAAGAATAGTCAGCTGGCTTGCCTATGGCCCCGAAGTAGGCAAGTACCTGTTCTGAATTGGCTGTGATGGGGCCAGTCACACTCAGAGCCGGGGTCTGCGGTGCGGAGTAGGGAGCAGGAGGTGGCGAGGAATAGGAACCAGCATTTGTCCTCTGCTGTGACTGGGACCTGGGCATGGTCGCGGCTGGATCCACTTCAGGGACGCTCTGGCATGACAACAACAAAGTCCTCTGTTTAGGGCTGCCTGCACAGCTGGGTCTGGTACCTACCCCACCCCATGCGGCACTTCTCCAGAGCTGCCTGCAGAAGGCTCAAGGCTCTGCTCCACTGCTGCCCAGGTGAGGCGCATGGAGCCCCGCTGAGCCCAGGCTCTCCATCTGGGAAGTAGGGCTGCCACTGGCTCCTCCCTCTACTTACCTCTCAAGGAGCGTGTGGCAGACAATGAAAGCAACTCCAGCCGGGCGTGGTGGCTCACGCCTGTAATCCTAGCACTTTGGGAGGCTGAGGTGGGTGGATCACAAGGTCATGAGTTCAAGCCCAGCCTGACAAAAATGGTGAAACTCTATCTCTACTAAAAATACAAAAATTAGCGTAGTGGCACATGCCTGTAATCCCAGCTACTTTGGAGGCTGAGGCAGGAGAATCACTTGAACCCAGGAGGCGGAAGTTGCAGTGAGCTGAGATCGGGCCACTGCACTCCAGCCTGGGCAACAGAGCGTGACTCCATCTCAAAAAAAAAAAAAGAGCAACTCCAAAAGGCAGCACCAAGAGTGCTCTGTGAGCCCTCTGGTAATGGTTCCTATTATTAAGACCACCTCAGGATGGAGTGAAGGGAGGGCGGTTACTCAGTTTTGCTAATCACAAATCTTTACTTGGTACCATAAGAACTACTTTTTCGGCCTTTACAAGGAGACTAATATAAATAGTAATTATGCAATTTACCAAATGTTTTTCGTAATTATAGGAACAACAACACTGCTCTCTGTCATTATTAGAAGACTGAAACAGGTTGTGTTGATTTCACAAAGCACAGTGCATGGTCTGGAGGGATCATGATGAGAACAGGCTCTGGAAAGGGCAGTCCCTCATGCTTGCCCTTTGGGCATCTCAGATGACCTCTTGCACGTTAAGTTGTGTTCCTACAAGAGACGTGCACAGGTGTGCTATTCTTCTCAGAGATGGGCAATGGGGGCAGGCAAGGTGATGTGTACTGGGATGAAGTGCCTCTCCCAGACCCTGGCGCTTTCCTGGCTCTCCCCCCCAGGCTAGGAGCGAAGCTGATTCCCAGCCAGTAGAGGGACTGGCTTCCATGCAAAGCCATGAGTGGCATGACCTACATGCTTTTAACCCTGATGTGCTGAGCTGCCCCCTCCATGGTGCTCAAAGCTGTTGGCATTACAAAAGCTTTGGTGGGATGCCCCTAAAGGGACCTTCCCAGGGCTTTGATCCTAAGGCTGGTGGAATGCAAGGATGTCTGGATTGATGCTGAATGCTCATAGCTCAAAATAAATTTTAGATCCATTTGACTTGGTACAATTGGGAAAAACAGAAAGCTCCTCTTTGCCCCAAGAGTGATGTCAAGCCCTCTGTATGCTCTGAGGTGCTATGGTGCTCTCAGGGACAACAGGATTCCCCACGCCAGATTCTAGGGGCCTCTGAAAAGCAGGTGCTAATGACCCTCACGGGACAGCCCCGCCCAAGTAGCCATTTCCATGAAAACTCTGAACTGATCCCTCTATTATATTCTTCCATAGACACTGCTGCCACTGAATCACCAGTCAACCAGCTGTCTCACTACTGCATGCCCCTTGTTATTAAAAGGAATGCCCCCAAGCTTTAAGAAAGCATGATGACAAGCTGAATAATTCAAAGGCAGCAGCAGAAGGGTGGCTGCAGCAGCTTGGCTCACCCGTTCTGCAGTAGGTCTTTCTAGAAAGCACCAGCTGGAAGCTTACCCGCTGTGGTGTGTGTATGGGAGACAGAGCATCCAAGTCTGCCATGGGAAATTCAACCCCTTTCCTCTTCAGCTCCTCGTATATGTGCACAACACCGGTGAGGTCAGGACTGCTTCGAAAGGCATCAGCCCATGCCTGGGAGAACAGAAGGCCTGTTAGGAAGCATTTCTCAAGAGCTGCCGAGGTACCTGAAAATCCAAAGTGGCCCACGTCCTCTCCCTGAGACCAGTGCTCTCCTACTTGCAAATGCAAATTGCACTGGCTCAATCTATTCTGTTCGTCTCCTCCTGCAACCGCGGCCACGACACAGCTGGTGAAACCATGGCTTTCAGTGGTGCTGCTGAGCGTGAACAAAAACACAAAACTTAATTTAGCATGTATTTCCTTGGAGAAGAGACAGAGAAATAACACCTATGCACTGTGGAGCATCCTAAAAAGCAGGTATTTCCCTAATGGCAAGGAAATCAATTGCTGGGGCTGTTTAGCTGCAGGGAGTGGAAGGTGCAGCCTTGTCCCCTCAGTAGGATGCCTGCCCTCTGTGCAGGAATACCTCTGCCTTGAGAGCTTCTACTGGTGGAGTTGGGAACTGGCGACAAATTGAGCAGAAAGGAAAGGAGAAATTGATGTGTGACATGAAATAAAGGCTAACTACAGGTTTCCTCAGATCAGAGACAACTAATGCCGAGCTTGTCTGGCCTAGCTCTGTCTAGTGCTGCTGCCGGTAGGGGACATGACTGTGGCTCAAGGGAAGAAGAGCCCACTGGTAGCCAGACCCAGGCCAGACTGGGGAAGCTCACCCCCAGGGGTTCCGCTTCCAGACCCAAGCTTCTTCCATGATGTCTGCGGCCGAAAATGTCGGCGCACGTGTGCCCAATCGAGAAATCCAATGAAAAGCACGATCACTAGATTCCCTTCAGTGAAAACACACCACAGACAGGAAAGAACAAAAATTCAGGTACCTTATCATTTCTGTTGACTCGTGAAACTTAAAAATTTTTTTTAAAATCTGTTCTTTGGAAGTCTCAGACTGTATCAAAAAACGAATATCCAAAGGGCTCCCTAGAAATGGCCCTCCCCAGGCTGTCCATTCACCATATGTACCCAAAGGAGGAGGCAGAGCCTCTTGTGCCCATGACTCCGTTGCCAAGTCTGTCATTGTCACAGCATTTAACTGCTTCCCTCACTCCAGCAATGAGTTACAACCAATCCCGAGGCAGCCACAGAAACTCTCTCTCTAACCAACAGACCCATTCGAAGTTAAAAGGTCAGTTTCCAAAAAGCCTTCTTAATTATGACCAAGGCATCTCACTTAGGGAACAGTACTGTCAGCCTGGCTTTCCCTGACACACTTATTTAATTTGCATGCTCAGGGATTTAAAGCTACTGGATCAGGACAGCCCCTCTTGGCCAACACTTCCTTCTGGATTCTGAGGAGGACCAAAGAAGGTGCCTCATAGAGCACTGTCTGGAAGGCCCAGATGGAGAGTAGGTTGCCCCCAGGGAGTGCCTCCAGCCCCGCCCCCACCAGCTGCCCTGGCAGAGTCGCCCATTCATCTGATTAAAAAGGGGACTGAAACAGGGAGCCAGGCCAGGAGATTCCCGGGGCAAAAAAGCGCCATGAATCTCAGCGCCGCTGTTTCAGCTGGCGCAGTGGGTCGCCGCACAGGAAATCACACAGATCCCGGCGCCTTTTCAACAGGCGACTGGAACACCTGGGAGACAGTTGACTGTTGAACTTAAAAAAAGGCTCTGAGGCAGGGAGCCAGGTGATCAGGCTCGGCTGGTCCCACCCCCACAAAAAAACAGCAATCGGAAACACTCTGGATTGAGAGTTTCACAGCAAGCACAGCTGAACCCAGGACGGTCCAGCTCTGTCGGGGAGGGGCGTCTGCCGTTACCGAGGCAGTCCACCACTACCGAGGTAGTTTGCCATTGCTGAGGCAGCCCGCCATTACAGAGAGAGTCCGCCATTATAGAGGTGGGCGGCCATTGCCGAGGCAGTTCTAACTACACCCGTATAAACAGGACTGCAGGGAAGTTCACATGGCAGCTGGGCGGAGCCCTCAGCAGCTCAGCAAAGCCTCTGCAGGCAGTGACTAGCCTGCCTCCTCGCTGGGCAGGGCAGCCCTGAAAAAAAAGGCAGCAGCACAAGGGAAACTCATAAATAAACCTCTAACTCCCTGGGACAGAGCACCTGGGAAAAAAAAGGGGTTTATGAGTTCTGCTGCAGCAGACTTAAATGTACCTGCCCAGCAGCTCTGAATGAACAACGGAGCTCACAGCTCAGCACTTGAGCTCCTATAAAGGACAGACTATCTCCTCAAGCAGCCCCCTGACCCCCGTATATCCAAAGAGTCACCTCATAAAGGAAAGCTCAGACTGACATCTGGCAGGTGTCCTTCTGGGACAAAGATAATAGAAGAAGAAACTGGCAGCAACCCTTACTGTTCTGCAGCCACTGCAGGTGATCCCCCAGGCAAGCAGGGCCTGGAGTGGACCTCAGCAGTCCTGCAGCAGAGGGGCCAGACTGGTATAAGGAAAACTAAGAAACAGAAAGAAATAACTTCATCATCAACAAACTGGATGTCCACTCAGAGACCCAATCTGAAAGTCAACAACTACAAAGACGACAGGTGGATAAATCCACAAAGATGGGAGGAAACCAGCGCAAAAAGGATGAAAACACCCGAAACCAGAACGTCTCTCCTCCTACAAGGGATCACAACTCCTCACCAGCAAGGGAACAAGGCTGGATGGAGAATGAGTGTGATGAATTGACAGAATCAGGCTTCAGAAGGTGGGTAATAAGAAACTTCTGTGAGCTAAAAGAACATGTTCTAACCCAATGCAAAGAAACTAAGAACGTTGAAAAAAGATTTGACGAAAAGCTAATGAGAATAAACAACTTAGAGAGGAATACAAGTGAACTGATGGAGCTGAAAAACACAACACGAGAACTTCGCAAAGCATACACAAGTTTCAACAGCCGGACTGACCAAGCAGAAGAAAGGATATCAGAGGTCGAAGATCAACTCCATGAAATAAAACGAGAAGGCAATATAAGAGAAAAAAGGGTAAAAAGGAATGAACAAAGTCTCCAAGAAATATGGGACTATGTGAAAAGACCTAATCTACGTTTGATAGGTGTACCTGAATGTGACGGAGAGAATGAATCCAAGTTGGAAAATATTCTTCAGGATATTATCCAGGAAAACTTCCCCAACCTAGCAAGGCAGGCCAATATTCAAGTCCAGGAAACACAGAGAACACCACGAAGATATTCCTCAAGAAGAGCAACCCTAAGGCACATAATCGTCAGATTCACCAGGGTTGAAATGAAGGAGAAAATGCTAAGGGCAGTCAGAGAGAAAGGTCAGGTTACCCACAAAGGGAAGCCCATCAGACTCACAGCAGATCTCTCAGCAGAAACTCTACAAGCCAGAAGAGAGTGGGGGCCAATATTCAACATCCTTAAAGAAAGGAACTTTCAACCCAGAATTTCATATCCAGCCAAACTAAGCTTCACAAGTGAAGGAAAAATAAAATCCTTTACAAACAAGCAAGTACTCAGAGATTTCATCACCACCAGGCCTGCTTTACAAGAGCTCCTGAAAGAGGCACTAGACATAGAAAGGAACAACCAGGGCCAGGCGCGGTGGCTCACATCTGTAATCCCAGCACTTTGGGAGGCCGAGGCGGGTGGATCACGAGGTCAAGAGATCGAGACCATCCTGGTCAACATAGTGAAACCTCATCTCTACTAAAAATACAAAAAAAATATTAGCTGAGTGTGGTGGCACGTGCCTGTAGTCCCAGCTACTCGGGAGGCTGAGGCAGGAGAACTGCTTGAACCCATGAGGTAGAGGTTGCAGTGAGCCGAGATCGCGCCACCGCACTCCAGCCTAGTGCCTGGCGATGGAGCAAGACTCTGTCTCAAAAAAACAAACAAACAAAGGAACAACCAGTACCAGCCACTTCAAAAACATACCAAATGGTAAGGAGCATCAACACAATAAAGAAACTGCATCAACTAATGGGCAAAACAGCCAGCTAGCATCAAAATGGCAGGATCAAATTCACACATAACAATATTAACCCTAAATGTAAATGGGCTAAATGCCCCAATCAAAAGACACAGACTGGCAAATTGGATAAAAAGCCAAAACCCATTGGTGTGCTGTATCCAGGAAACCCAACTCACATGCAAGGATACACAAAGGCTCAAAATAAAGGGATGGAGGAAGATTTACCAAGCAAATGGAGAGCAAAAAAAAGCAGGAGTTGCAATTCTTGTCTCTGATAAAATAGACTTTAAACCAACAAAGATCAAAAGAGACAAAGAAGGACATTACATAATGGTAAAAGGATCAACGCAACAAGAAGAGCTAATGATCCTAAATATATACGCATCCAATACAGTAGCACCCAGATACATAAGGCAAGTTCTTAATGACTTATAAAGAGACTTAGACTCCCACACAATAATAGTGGGAGACTTTAACACCCCATTGTCAATATTAGACAGATCAACGAGACAGAGAATTAACAAGGATACCCAGGACTTGAACTCAGACCTGGACCAAGCAAACCTAATAGACATTTACAGAACTCTCCACCCCAAATCCACAGAATATACGTTCTTCTCAGCACCACATCACACCTACTCTAAAATTGACCTCATAATTGGAAGCAAATCACTCCTCAGCAAATGCAAAAGAATGGAAATCATAACAAACAGTCTCTCAGACCACAGTGCAATCAAGTGAGAACTCAGAATATAGAAACTAACTCAAAACCACACAACTTCATGGAAGCTGAACACCTGGCTCTTGAATGCTGACTGGATAAACAATGAAATGAAGACAGAAATAAAGATGTTCTTTGAAACCAATGAGAACGAAGACACAACATACCAGAATCTCTGCGACACATTTAAAGCCATCTCTAGAGGAAAATATATAGCAATAAATGCCCACATGAGAAGCAAGGAGAGATCTAAAATCGACACCCTATCGTCAAAATTGAAAGAGCTAGAGGAGCAAGATCAAAAAAACTCAAAACCTAGCAGAAGACAAGAAATAACTAAGATCAGAGCAGAACTGAAGGAGATAGAAACACAAAAAACCCTTCAAAAAATCAATAAATCCAGGAGCTGGTTTTTCGAAAAGATCAACAAAATAGACCACTAGCCAGAATAATAAAAAAGAAAAGAGTGAATAATCAAATAGATGCAATAAAAAACGATAAAGGGGATATCACCACAGATTCCACAGAAATTCAAACCATCATCAGAGATTATTACAAACAACTCTATGCACATAAACTAGTAAACCTGGAAGAAATGGATAAATTCCTGGACACTTGCATCCTCCCAAGCCTAAACCAGGAAGAAGTCGAAACCCTGAATAGACCAATAACAAGGTCTGAAGTTGAGGCAGCAATTAAGAGCCTACCACCCAAAAAAAGCCCAGGTCCAGATGGGTTCACAGCCGAATTCTACCAGACATACAAAGAGGAGCTGGTACCATTCCTTCTGAAACTATTCCAAACAAGCCAAAAAGAGGGGAATCCTTCCCAAATCATTTTATGAGACCAACATCATCCTGATACCAAAAACCGGGCAGAGATTCAGCAAGAAAAGAAAACTTCAGGCCAATATCCATGATGAACATAGATGTGAAAATCTTCAATAAAATACTGGCAAACGGATTGCAACAATACATCAAAAAGCTTACCCACCATGATCAAGTAGGATTCATCCTGGGGATGCAAGGCTGGTTCAACATACGCAAGTCTATGAACGTAATTCACCACATAAACAGAACCAAAGACAAAAACCACATGATTATCTCAATTGATGCTGAGAAGGCCTTTGACAAAATTCAACAGCACTTTATGCTAAAAACCCTCAATAAACTAGGTATTGACAGAATGTATCTCAAAATAATAAAAGCTATTTATGACAAACCCACAGCCAATATCATACTGAATGGGCAAAAATTAGAAGCATTCCCTTTGAAATCTGGCACTGGACAAGGATGCCCTCTGTCACCACTCCTATTCAATATAGCACTGGAAGTTCTAGCCAGAGCAATCAGGCAAGAAAAAGAAATAAAGGGTATTCAGATAGGACAGGAGGAAGTCAAATGGTCTCTATTTGCAGATGACATGATTGTATATCTAGAAGACCCCATCATCTCAGCCCAAAATCTCCTGAAACTGATAAGCAACTTCAGCAAAGTCTCAGGATACAAAATCAATGTGCAAAAATCACAAGCATTCCTATATACCAATAGCAGACTTAAAGAGAGCCAAATCAAGAACGAACTGCCATTCACAATTGCTACAAAGAGAACAAAAACCTAGGAATACAACTAACAAGGAACGTAAAGGACCTCTTCAAGGAGAACTACAAACCACTGCTCAATGAAATAAGAGAGGACACAAACAGATGGAGAAACATTCCATGCTCATGGTTAGAAGGAATCAATATCGTGAAAATGGCCATACTGCCCAAAGTAATTTATAGATTCAACGCTATCCCTATCAAGCTACCAATGATCTTCTTCGCAGAACTGGAAAAAACCACCTTAAACTTCATATGGAACCAAAAGAGAGCCCGCATAGCCAAGTCAATTCTAAGCAAAAAGAACAAAGCAGGAGGCATCACACTACCGGACTTCAAACTATACTACAAGGCTACAGTAATCAAAACAGCATGGTACTGGTACCAAAAGAGAGATATAGACCAATGGAACAGAACAGAGGCCTCGGAGGCAACACAACACATCTACAACCATCCGATCTTTGACAAACCTGACAAAAACAAGCAATGGGGAAAGGATTCCCTGTTTAATAAATGGTGTTGGGAAAACTGGCTAACCATGTGCAGAAAGCAGAAACTGGACCCCTTCCTGACACCTTATACTAAAATTAACTCCAGATGGATTAAAGACTTAAACATAAGACCTAACACCATAAAAACCCTAGAAGAAAATCTAGGCAAAACCATTCAAGACATAGGCGTAGGCAAGGACTTCATGACCAAAACACCAAAAGCATTGCCAACAAAAGCCAAAACAGACAAATGGGACCTAATCAAACTCCACAGCTTCTGCACAGCAAAAGAAACAGTCATTAGAGTGAATCGGCAACCAACCGAATGGGAAAAAATTTTTACAGTCTACCCATCTGACAAAGGGCTGATATCCAGAATCTACAAAGAACTAAAACAGATTTACAAGAAAAAAACAAGCCCATTCAAAAATGGGCAAAGGATATGAATAGACACTTTAGAAAAGAAGACATACACGAGGCCAACAAACATATGAAAAAATGCTCATCATCACTGGTCATTAGAGAAATGCAAATCAAAACTACATTGAGATACCATCTCACACCAGTTAGAATGGCAATCATTAAAAAATCTGGAGACAACAGATGCTGGAGAGGATGTGGAGAAATAGGAACACTTTTACACTGTTGGTGGGAGTGTAAATTAGTTCAACCATTGTGGAAGACAGTGTGGCGATTCATCAAGGACCTGGAAATAGAAATTCCATTTGACCCAGCAATTCCATTACTGGGTATATATCCAAAGGATTATAAATCGTTCTACTATAAGGACACATGCACATGAATGTTCATTGCAGCACTGTTTACAATAGCAAAGACCTGGAACCAACCCAAATGCCCATCGATGATAGACTGGACAGGGAAAATGTGGCACATATACACCATGGAATATTATGCAGCCATCAAAAACGATGAGTTCGTGTCCTTTGTAGGGACATGGATGAACCTGGAAACCATCATTCTCAGCAAACTGACACAAGAACAGAAAATCAAACACCGCATGTTCTCACTCATAGGCAGGTGTTGAACGATGAGAACACATGGACACAGGGAGGGGGAGCATCACACACTGGGGTCTGTCGGGGGGGAAAAAGGGGAGGGACAGCAGGGGGGTGGGGAGTTGGGGAGAGATAGCATGGGGAGAAATGCCAGATATAGGTGATGGGGAGGAAGGCAGCAAATCACACTGCCATGTGTGTACCTATGCAACAATCTTGCATGTTCTTCACATGTACCCCAAAACCTAAAATGCAATAAAAAAAAAAAAACTATTGCTGATTTAAACAATGGGCTCTGGGATGCCTCTGGATAGAAGGGAGCTTCGGTCAGCTCCTGCTGATGCCCCAGACCAGACTTCCTACTCCCAGTGACAGGGTCCCCAAGGAGTTGTTGTCCACACAGAGTCTGGCCACAGCCCAGCTACCAGACTCTGATGCCTTCAAAGAACACAACACCTCCAGCTTCTCCTGCCCCCACTCCCATCCCCCACCCCCATCAGCTCACTTTCTTCAGTGGAAAGAAAAACCTTCAGTGGAAAGAGTATTTTTAGATGATTGCTGGGGCATGGGGAGGGGGCCCAGGGAGGCATGACCACACTGAGGTGACTCTGCCAGGATGACACCATTTCTGCTCCTGAAAACAATTTCAAGAGAAAGGCTCAGGGATGATAAAGAGCGGGAGCATCCTTTTTGTCTTCTCAGCAAATGGGATTTAATGTGAACAAACAAACAGAAATACAAGCCAAAAGACCAGCCAAGGCATGAGGTGAAAATGTAGGGGTGAAGCTGAAAGCTGCCGGAAGCAAGGCCTTTGGTACCCCTATAGGTACGAGTGAGTGTCAGCAAGCTACTAACCAGGCTGCGCCACTCTCAATGTGTCTTTCCTCCATCCTCCCAGGGAGACCGTCTCCATCCAGAAAGGCAGATCCTGTGGTGGGGGTAAGCCGACTGAGCCCTCGCACCTGTTGGTAAAAAGTCCCAGAACCACACGGCTGTGTCTGCCTTTTGGAGGGTTGAGGGGGATGGGGTGGCTATGGATGGCTGGAGGGCAGCCAGAAGACAGAATGCCTCCATGCAGGAAGAGAAAGAGTGCAGTGGGGGAAGGAGTGGTGGGCATCAGCTGGATTCTCTTTGCAGTTGGCCAGGTTGCTAGTGATGGCAAACGTGCCACTGGATAGGCCAACCATGCCTGTGATTGGCACTCTAAAAGGGAATCAGAGAGAAGGTGGGCTGGGGCAGGCAGATGAGCACCGACAAGCTCTATCACCTGTTTCCCCCACAGGCACAGGGGACTTTGGACAAGCTAGTGTGGAGCCCGACCTCCCCTTTCCCCTCAACCTGGCTGCAGCTCTGCTTCTACCATCCTCAGGGCAACCAAAGGGGCAGTGGGCTCTGGCCAGCAGCTGGTAATCAGAGCCACAGGCTCTACCTCTGCCAGGAGCCCCAACCATGCCTCATAGGCAGGAGGGATTAGGGATGCACATTTGCATGGCTCCTTTACCTTGAAAGCTTTTCAAGTGCTAACACATTTGATCTACTTTTCCAGAATGGAAAGGTTAAGGCTGAACCCCACTCCACCCCCCAGCCACACGCAGACAAAAGCCAGTTTAAGTCCTTCCTGGCTGGGCCCTTGTCCTCTGTCACCTGCAAATCTTCATTTCCCCAGTTAAACTGCCGGCTCCCTAAGGGAAGCGCCAGGACTGACCCTACCCCATTTCTCTGAAGAGGACCAAGAAGCATCCTGATACCACGATGGTGACGAGGAGTCTGTTACTGCTCTGGCACCCCCACACTTAGCTGAACCTCCTCTCAGCCTACCTGCATTGATATGAGAGCTGCTACCTTCTCACAGGTTGGCAAGGCAGCCAGTGACCTGTCTCCTCCAACCCCATTCTTGTCTCATGGTGGGAGCAGCACTTTCTCTCCCAGGGGAATCGTCAGACTCTCTGGGGAAGCTTTAAGGTTTTTCTGAAGTATATTCACCATGCAAATAAAAGTACTTTCTTTCTCAAAGGGGTTAAAAGAAGGTAGACCCAATGCAATACTACTCCACGCTCTAATGAAGAAGACTGAAAACAGCGTGTGTGGGTGAGGACGCGAAGCAGCTAACACTCTTGCGTGCTGGTGGGCAAGAGCACTGAAGAGCCCGGTGGGGCCTACTCCCCCACCACCCAGCAACCGCACACCTCAGTAAGAGGTGGATACATGTGAAATGGCTGATATTTGACCATTTTTGACCAACAAAGATGACACTTTCACATATTCAACTTAACATCTTCCCAATAAAGAGGAATAAATGTGCTCAACAAACATCAAGTGCCAGATGCTCATAGCAGCATTTTCATAGTAGCCCCAGACTGCAAACACCAAGTGCCCATCAACAGTGGGAGGGATAAATAAATGGCAGTGTGCTCACACAACAGGACTCGGCACAGCAATGGCAACGAAAGACCTAGAATCACAGGCCACAACGTGTGTGACACTCACAAACACAGCAGAGGCAGCAGAGCACGATGGATGAAGTTCCGGAACACAAAAGACTGGTCTATGCTGCGAGAGGTCAGGCAAGTGGCCATCCAGAAGGTGGGAGGTCTGGGGTATGGTCATATTCTGTTTCCAGATGCAGGGGCTGCTTACATGTTCAGTTTGTGAAAATTTATCAAGTTATACACACTTTTATGTGTGATTTCCCGTATATATATTATAATTCATTAAAAGGTTTAAAGAAAGAAGGGGATAGGGATCCTGTTTATTCTTTTGGTTCACCCTGTTACAGAAGCCAAGCCACCCACAGCTGAATGCTGCCTGCTGTCCTCTGCTGGGCAGCCGTTACCAAAGGTGAGAGCTCTTCTGGAACTCTGCAAATCTGGAGAAAAAGAACGCTCTCCAGCTGGGGTATCAACCCCCATCTAGGAGTAGTACCCTTACCTGAAGGCCATGCTTTTCACAGCTGGACCAGGAAACTGTGCCCACCCAGGCAGAAGCTTGTGAGGCATCTCAAGGCCCTGTTCTGCTCAGGTCCCCATGGCCAGCACACACTGTTACTGCCAGGCCAGCAATGGGAGGCCTCAGAACATGGTGCTGGCCACTTCACAGCATGGGCTGATCTCATGGGCTCAGGGCTGAGAGCAGACAGGCAAGAACCCCAAGCTCCATTTTACAGATAAGGTGGTAGACGCCCACAGAAATTACTACACATGTCTGAGGTTAGCAGCAGGCTGGCTAAAAGCTGGGAGGAGCCGGAATGTGTGGAGGGGTGGTCCTGATAGGAAATCTTGGAGGTGAGGGCAGGGTTGGCAGGGATGGGTATCCTCAGGGTAGAGACGTGGGCCACAACCAGTGAAGAAGGCTCTGTCTGCCCTCAGCCACCGTCCCCACACAGTCAGCAGGGGCAGTACAGACCACGCCCCTTGTGATAGCTGTGCTTGCCATGGGGTGGGCTGGCCACCCTGCTGGGCACAGACAGGCCTCGGTGTCAGAAAGCTCTCCCACAGGACATGCTTTGTGAGAAGAAGCCACCATTTGCTTTCCTAACATGAATTCCTGGGAGTGTTGAGGTAGGGGGAATACAGCCCCAGAAGGAAGGGCTGTGGTAGGGTGGGTGTAGGGGAAGGCAAACTACATGCACGTGTGTGTGTGTGTGTGTGTGTGTGTGTGTGTGTGTGTGAGAGAGAGAGAGAGAGAGAGAGAGAGAGACACGGATGTTGGGTGGGCAAAACGGGGGCCAGGGACAGCCCTAGGGGAAGCATAGGAGGGCTTCCCAGAGCTCCTCAGAATTAACTACATTCACTCATTCATTATAAAGAAATACTGATCACCCACTCTACACATTCCACTGCTCTAGACCCTGGGAATACCATGTCCCTGGAGTCTTAGGGAACGAAGAGTGAGGCAGACAAAAGAAATGTTAGCAAAGCCACTCTTGAAGACCACAAAAAAGGATGATGTGAGACAGATAGTACGTGTGCTTAAAACCAGTCGGAGGCCTCCAAGGCACATGTGAATGAGGAGGAAGAGTCGCTGCTTTGAAAGCTGGGGAAGGACCTTTCGGCAGAGGGAATTGAGCACAGGGAATGCAAAGAGGCTCCTCTCCAGCCGCACACCCACCCCATCTGAGAGCCCGGCGTGCCCCGGCACACCGCTTCCTGTATTCTCATCTGCCTCTGCCTGGCTGCCTTCCTTTGCCCTTGCTGGACCCCCATGCCCAGCCCGGGGTTGGTCTCTCCTCTTGGCTCCTGAGGCCCTTGTCTTGCCTCTTCCACGGCACTGATCACCCAGGCTGGATGTGCCTGTTGACTTACGTGCCTTCTGCCCTGCCACCAAGCGCTCTGTCTGAAACCTAGGTCTCCATACACCCCAGCTCAGAGCCCTTCAGTGGCTTCCCACTGCCTACAGGACCACAGCATGCACACCTACGGCTCCTCAGCATGTATGGCCACCGGCCTCTGGGCATCCTTCTGGCCCTATCTCCTGCCTGCTCTCCCACCCCAAGCCCTGCCCCCAACATTCTTCATTACACCCCCTTCCCCCACATAATGGTCTTTATAACATGTCCACAAATTCCTTGCTCCTCCTCTCTTCGAGGTGAAGATTATTTCCCTTACTCTTGAGGCTACAGCTGTTGACTCCCTTCTAACATATAGAATATAACAGAAAAGATGGTATGTGACTTCCAAGACCAGGTCATCGAGACCAATCTTGATGTCCACATGGTGGTAAACTCAGGTCTCTTGCCAATAGTCAGCAAGGAACTGAGGCTTCCTCCCCACCAGTATGTGTGTGCACCATGTTGGAAGTGGAGCCTCCAGCTATAGTTGAGCCTTCGGACAATGCAACCTCACGAGAGACTCCAAGCCAGAATTGCCCAGCTAGCTGCTCCTGGATTCCTGGCCCACAGAAACTATGAGATAATGAACATTTGCTGTTTTAAGCTGCTATGTTTTGAGGTAATTCGTAACAGAGCAAGTGACAACAAATAGAACCCAAATATGCCGACTGCTCTCCGATACGTGTGGGCCTTTGCACAAGCTATTCTCCCTGCCTGTGACATCTCTCACTGACTTTTCCACTAAGCTCCCCATCATTCTTCAGGGTCCAACAGAAATGTCCTCTCTTCAGTGAAACATCCCTTAACACCATCCCCAGCCCCTGACCTTGCTCTGCCTGCCCCAGAGTTGGCCCCTGCCCTGCGACCTCACCAAGCCCACACGCAGCTCTAACATGGTTCTTCCTACTCCATGTTTCCTCAGAGGCCTGTTGAGACCACCCTACCTGCCTTTGCGGGCAGCAGAGGGCCGGCATCCAGGAAGCTTCAAGAAGGCTCTGTCAACTGGCTGGCGAGCTACCAATTAGAATTTCATTCCAGTGGGATGAGTATTTTTTTAAAGTATTTAGCATCAAATATTTAAAAGTAGAAGCCTCCATTTTTTTCCTCCAAATGCTGAAGAGCATGTGGACTCATCAATAAGAGACTTCATCTTACTCTATCCCAATAAACTGGGCAAGGGATCCGACCTACCTGGATCAGAGCAAGCACTTTGTCCTGTACAATGGTGGGAGGGTTGTTCTTGGGAGAGATAATTTTGACCAGAACACTGTCGATGAAATCTCGGTTGGCCACAAGGATGTGGAAGCGGTGGCCACAGTTCTTCACACATGTCTCCAGCACCTAGTGTGGGGAGGGAAGGAGAGGCGTCACCCCAGTGGGAACTGGAGAAGACACTGGGAACTGAGGAGGACAGCTGAGTTTCCACCAGCCACTCTATCTTGCTCCTAGATCAGCTTTCTGACATGTCTCTTCCAGAGCCAAACCTGCATGGCACATGCATTCCCACACTCCATTCTCCAGGGATGACAGCAGCCCCTTACTGACTGAAGTCTCCTGTCCCTGCACAATAATCAGGCAATTAGTTGGTAATTGAGGCACCAGTTTTGCATGAGAAGGATGCTAGTGTTTTAATGGGATCAAAATGACTGAGCCATCCCTGAAAATTAGCATTTTAACTCCTCTCTCTCTGGGCCTCTGGGTATGAGTAATTAGCCAATGGGACACGGGCTCTGTCACAAGAGGAGGCTGCTATGACAGCTTGAATTGCTTAGTGAGTTACTGGCCCTTATATGTGAGAAAGCAAATGCATACACACATCCCCCACTCAACCTTGCTTCTGCAACCAAAACTGGGAATGACAAAAGATTCTCCACCATTGACAAACGTTTTGTGGACCTCAGCTGCCAGGTGACTTTAAGGTCCGTGCTTGATTCAGACTCTGGCTGCTCCTCCCTTGTCTGGGAAGACGATTGCCACAGGCCTTAGCTGCTCAGAAAAGCCAAGCATACTGGTTCTGGCCAATGGTCAGTGAGGGCTCAAATCTCAGTTTCACCAATTTCTCCCTGAATGGCCCAGGACATCTTTCTGAGCCTCAGCATCCACATCTGTGAAGCGGAGGTGAGCTCTCCTTTGCAAGATTGTTGGAAAGATTAGCAAGAATACATTTAAAGCATAGGCTGGGCGTGGTGGCTCACTCCTGTAATCCCAGCACTTTGGGAGGCTGAGGCAGGCAGGTCACCTGAGATCAGGAGTACAAGACCAGCCTGACCAACATGGCAAAACCTCACCTCTACTAAAAATACAAAAACTAGCCAGGCTTGGTGGCATGTACCTATAGTCCAAGATATTCTGGAGGCTGAGGCAGGAGGATTGCTTGAACCTGGGAGGTGGGGGTTGCAGTGAGCTGAGATTGCGCCATGGCACTCTAGCCCAGGTAACAGAACAAAACTCTGTCTTAAAAACATACGTACATATATACATAATGCACCTAGCAAAAAATCCTGCACAGGGGGAGGTGCCCAATAACTGATGATCATGATTACATGATTACTATTCAGAAGGCTGCTGTATACACGAGGAAGGGGGTGGCCTCTTATTCTCCCATAGGACAGGTGTGTAGCCTCTTGGAATTTGGAGGTACCAACTGGGAGGAGCTCTCTGAACTTCCCAGCACTCTGTAAACCAATCCATAGGATTGGGGCCCTTCCCATGCCACCAGCCCCCAGGCCACAGTCTACTAATTGGAGAATGTCTCCTCAAAACCACATCACCAGCAACAGGGAACATTTCTGACTACCTTGGTTATTCTCATTTGCCCAAACTAATCCAACCCCTGGTTGACTTCTGCAGCCATCCCACAGGGCTGGGTTCATGCAACTGGGCTTTACCTGGACAAATCATAGCTGTAAAGAAAGGTCCATAACTGGAACACTGACTGAATGCGACTATATGACAGGCACTATGGTGTGAGTGATTCTTCCATGTCATATGTAATTTTATCCAATTCTCACAACTAATTACTTCTCCTTAAATGGACCTTAATATCCCATGTTTTAGAGTTAAGAGGTTTAGAAAGGTGAAGACATTGATCTGGGTACAAATTGTCAGTCAGTGCCAGAAGTAGCACAGGAGCTGTGATCAGCCTTCTCTGGAGCCCCAGTCTACTCGCCCACCTCGAAGCCACAGGACCATCCCTCCCTCACAGCTCTCCTCCGGGCAGCCACATCAGCTGAGAGTGCCTCAGATGACAGGCAATATGTGTTAGATTTCTTGTCCCCTCATTTGGTCCTGGAAATAACCCTGTAAGGTGGGAATCATGCCATTTTAGAGACGAGGAAGCTGAGGATCAGGGGTGCCATGTAACTTAACCTAGGAGGCCAAAGCTGGGCCTCCCCATGCCGGGCAGCTCCGCAGCCAGCCAGAATCGTTTCTTGCCTCGCTGCAGGCTGTAGCTTAGGAGGCGACAGTTCCTCTGGGCTTGCCAAGGAAGACTCTGGAGCTCAGCACCCCAGGGCCTCTGGGCAACCATAGATTTTACTGAGCCAAGGAGGCATTTTCCTCTCTGAGTCTGCTTGTGCCTGATTCTGGTAACCATGAGGTAATTGGCATTTCATTCTCTCACAGTGATCCATGAGGGCACTGAGATGAACCAGAGGGGTTCTTCTGCCCTCAAAGGCCTTATAGGAACACTTCTCTCCAGGATTCTCTAAAATCTTTCTCCCAACTCAGGCAGTGCGCTGTTGGGGTCAGGGCAGATGGCAAGAAGTATACTTTATTTCATGAGAAGCAGGTGGGAAAGGCAAGGCTGCAAGTGTGAGTGGGAAAGAGAATTGGAAAAGAGGCATAGGTCTGAGGGACAGGGCAGCCTGGGGCTCTACTGCACTCTGAGAGCAGCAGTGGGCAGGAGCCACTTCCCACCTTTAGGAAACACATGCTTAGCTTCTCCAGCACAGCAGTTCTCAAGGTCAGTGTGTCCCAGCCTGGCCTTGGAAGTGTCCTGGACAGAGATGCATATGCCACAGAGCAGTCCCAAAGCCCATCTTAGCAGGAGGTACAGGACATTCTCCTTGGGCTGGCAAGAGCTATTTAGGCCACCCTGCCAAACAGGACCCTAACAGATTTGTCCCTATGGGTTGAAAGGCATGAAACATACAGTGGTAATTTTCCAGAATGAAGCCAAAACCCATGGAGAAACCAAAAGGGTCCTCTAAGCAATCAGAAATGATGTTTTAAGTCCACAAACGAAGACACAAGCAGAGAGGCCCTTGGGGCTTCTTACTAACTTATTTTGGGTAAATATTAACAAGCTTGGTGAGTACAGATATGAAATCAGGAAAGGGTCGCAAGAGACAGGAGGACTGAAAGCGACTAATAGAGTAAGTGAAGCCCTAACAGGAGACATGAAACCACGCAAAGTGCACTAGGATGGGGCCTCGGGGTAGGGACGGCAGCTCTGCGTATTTCACAGGCCTCCCAAAGGCATGGCTGGGTTTGTAGTGAAGACCCAATATGCAGGAAAGGTCAAACAGTGTCCATTGTGCCCTGCTAGAGGAAGGCAAGTAAACCCAGAGTTCACTTTGGAAAGATTTCCATCCAACTCGATTACCATGAAGTTGGGTGTGTAAATAGAGAAATTTTAGATAGCAGTAGCAGGCCCTGACGTATATATTAGGGCTCATTCCCTGGTGATATGAGTTATTGAAAGCCATTCATTTTGGGCATCACTCCTGGTTTAGTCAATGCTGTGGTTCAAATTCTGAGAAAAAAATAAAATAAAATCTTCAACTCTCTATTTCTCAACCAGTCTTTTCTCTATTATTCAAATCCCAATTCCCTGGCAGAACTGTTAATAAGATTCAGGCTTTTGCTTGGGCAAAACATCCAAACAGGCTCTGTGCTTTTAAAAGGAAACATGGCTGTTTTGGATAAATAACCTACTATTTCAAAGCCCCAGAGAAGTTGACCTGGTGAACTGTTACAGTTTCTATTTTAAGAACTTACTGTGGCCCAGATTTTGCCACATCTGAAAAACTGTTAGCTCTCAAGACAGAAATAACACCTGAAGTCGTCTTTTTAAATTCTCTGACAGCTTTGGTAAGGGCAAAAATCTGGTCTGTTGCTTCCCGAAAAAAGTCACTTGGCTGACTTTTTCAAGAGTCTTTATAGCTATTTTCACTTTTTACCCCATGCAAAAGACCACTTTATGATGACAATCCACAGCTTGGTACCTCACTGGCTGTAAAGGCTGAGTAAACCTCCAGACCTCTCTGAGCCTCAGTTTCCTCATCTGTATGAGGGGCATAGTGAAATATCTTTTGGTGGTTGTAAACATCTGCATTAATGTCCAAAAAGCTCAGCACAATCCCAGGCTGGTACTCAACAGGTGGAAGTTACATTTTTTTTTTGAGACGGAGTCTCCTTCTGTTGCCAGGCTGGAGTACAGTGGTATGATTTCGGCTCACTGCAGCCTCTGCCTCCCAGGTTCAAGTGATTCTCCTGCCTCAGCCTCCCAAGTAGCTGGGACTACAGGCACGCACCACCATACCCGGCTAATTTTTTATATTTTTAGTAGAGACAGGGTTTCACAATATTGGCCAGGCTGGTCTTGAACTCCTGACTCGTGATCCACCCGCCTCGGCCTCCTAAAGTGCTGGGATTACAAGTGTGAGCCACTGCACCTGGCCAACAGTTTTATAAAGAGGAAACTGACATCTAGAGAAGGGGTTGGTCTCAGTCTCAGAGCAGGTTGCTGGCTGAAAAGGGACCTACTCCAGACCTTTAGCTCCTCTGCTCTGGGCTTTTGTACCTGACAGCACTGCACACACCTTATCTTTTGTGGATATACATTCACCAAATTGAAGCTCATTCCCTATTTCAGAGGACAGGAAAACCCAAAGGCAATACCAGAAGGCTTTGCTGGACTCCAGTGTGCCAGGCACCAAGCCATTCAGAGGTTGTGCTGAGTGGGCAGAAGGAAGGCCCTATGAGGGGTGCAAGGCCAGAAGCAAGGAGTTCCCCAGATGCCTTCCCTCCCCAAGGAGAGTAGCACTCACTGTTAATGCCAGCATCACCTCTCTGTAGTTCCGGTTCCCATTGAGCCGCTTCTTTAGGGCTCGAATGGCATCCTTTGGCCTGGAGAAAAGTACAGACATTTTAAGATACTTACAATCCCACTTGGGGACACGATCCTACAGATATGTGAACTAGCATATATGCAAAACTATTCACTGGCTGCAGCATGTTTGTAAATGTAAAAGACTAGAAACAAACTGAATGCCCATCAATACAAAACAGGTTAAATTAAATCAACACAATGGAATACTATGCAGCTGCAAAAGAGAATAAAGAAACTCTTGCACCAATATGGACCAAACTCAAAGACATGTGCACAAAGTTATTTGCATAACAGTGTACAAAGTTTGCTGTTAGTTGAGTTATAGAAGGAAAGCATACATAGCACACAAGCCAGCGTAGGGAAGAGAATCTCTAGAAGGAGCTATAACAACCTGGTAACTGTGGCTGCCGATAAAGAAGGGAACCAAAGGTGGGGATGGAGGTTTTTCACTGGACTGCCTTTCTGCAGACCTTTTGAATTCTGTATCACATGCAAGTATTATTTATTCAAAACCATCACTGACCCACTGGTGTGTGGGTACATTGAAGAGAGTTTTTCCAGAGAAACCATAAGAGAGACACAGAAGAGAGAATGCCAGGTCCTTGTGAGGCCTGCATGTCCAGTTCTTCCTGAATTCCATGGAACTCTTTTTCCCAGAAAAAGCTTAAGTGAGTTTCCTTAAAACCCAACAAGTTTTGTGTTTTTAGGTGACAGATCTGAGGTAGATCCCTAGAGAAAATCTTACAGAATTATAGGCAGTACTCAATTCACAAGTGGGCCACGTCCAAAAGTTGGAGTGGAGTTGTATGGAAGTTGGAGTGAGTTCTTCCTTAATTACTGTTATACCTTAGAGTTAGGATCCTCAGTCAGCCCTCTAAGTACACATATTACAAGTAGGTCTTATGTCTAACATATTATTTAATTTATTCTAACTTAGGATTCAACAAAGCTGCGGGCCTAGAAGCTGCCCCTGGCACAAAGTCCCTGTGCTGACCCATCACCCAATGCTCTGGGGAGCCCTTAGTCTAGCTGTGGATCAGCCGTTTGCTATCACACATGGATTCCAGCCTTCCACTAATCTATGTGCCAATACACTGGTCTTTCCCAGGTTGAATGTTTGTAAATCAGGGATTTCCTATTCCTACAGTTTTAAAACATTAATACTCTATTTACTAAATGAAAGGGCCCCTTCAAATGTATATGAGGAAGTTGAGGAAGGGAAAGGGTAGATGTTCTGCTAATCAGCTTAATTTAAGAGAAAGTGGGCCGAGCATATGGCTCACGCCTGTAATCCCAGCACTTTGGGAGGCCGAGGCAGGTAGAACACTTGAGGTCACGAGTTCAAGACCAGCCTGGGCAACATGGTGAAACCCTGTCTCTACTAAAAATACAAAAAAATTAGCTGGGCATGGTGGTATGTGTTTGTAATCTCTGCTACTCTGGAGGCAGAGGTAAGAGAATTGCTTGAACCTCAGAAGCGGAGGTTGCAGTGAGCCGAGATCATGCCACTGCACTCCAGCCGGGTTGACAGAGTGAGATTCCATCTCAAAAATAAAAATAAAGTGAAAGGAGCATGGCTTTGGAAGAAAATTTTAAAACACCCTGAATCACCTGTTTCCCATTCCCAGCTTGACATATGGCTGCCTTGTAGGAATTCTTGGCCCCTGGTCAAAGGGCAGATGAGGCACAAGGCTCCATGGGAACTGGGCCCAAGGCCAAGTATGTCTGCAGTACAGCTGCCATTTCCAAAAGGGGATGCTGATTTCTGCAAATAGGGGACTTAACCAGCTCTCTGTGTTGAGGGCTGTTTGTGGCCTGAGAGCTGATGAAATTCAGTGGCTACTGGCCAAGAGCATGGACTGATTTCCTCTCTCCAAGGCTCTGCCAAACCACTGCTGTCCCTGACCCACAGCCGCCACACCCCTCAGTTCTGTCTCTCTTCTGTCCTCTTGAACTTCCATGGAAGAGGAAAATAGGAAGAGCACCTGAGGGCTGCGATCACTTCTGGCTGGCAGAGCACCAGCACATTCAGGGCTCTCCTGGTGTGGGGGCCGCGGGGGTGGGAAATCAGTCAGCAGGCTCCTGGGTGAGGTTTAAAATGGAAATTCATCCACAGGCTCTGGGAAGTACTGGCTGAGAGTGATGGGTGAGCACAAAAGCAAGTATTTATCTCTCTCCCCGGGGGAGAAGCTTCAGAGAGGAGGATCAAAGTCATGTCAAAGGAATCACAAAGTTTCAAGAAGCTGCAGCAGATTAGATAGTGTGGAGCTGGAAACCAGGAGAAGAGAGAGAGCTTGTGTCAAGAGCCAGATAGAGCAGAAAGAAAGGATCAGGAAGAATCAGTGGCCTGTGTTGAGATGGCACCAAGCCCTAGCAGCTTTCAGGGGAAAGGTCAGGCTCCTCAGGCAGTGCTCACAGCCTCACGATCTGGCCTCTGGGCCATAATCAGGCTCCTCAAAGTCTCCCTGGACCCTAGACTTACAAGAACTCTTCCCCTGATCCCCAAACAAGCTTCCTGTCATGCCTCCAGCCACAGCCTTTATATCTCTTTGTCCTTCACCTTCAGAACTACTCTTTGGAAAAGCTTTCACCTCATCACCCCCAAGGAGGACACGGCTGCCCCTCTTTCCTTACCATGAACACTCCCTCCCCCAGTTATTACCTTGCTCTATTGCATGTCTTCAGTTCCTCCTCTGTGCCCTCTCCAGCTTAGAAGGTAGAACACAGACAAAGATTCTGTGACTGAGGAGGATCCAGAGATGGCCATGAAAATGACCCAGGTCAGTGGGTCCTCATGAAAGCTGGGCATCAGAGTCACCTGGAGTGCAATTCCCAAATCCACAAGCTGTGCCTTGATTGGGCAGGTCTGGGGTGAGGCCTGGAAAACAGTCTAAAACAGTCCCAGTCTGAGCACTGTGGCTCAAGCCTATAATCCCAGCACTTTGGGAGGCCAAAGTGGGTGGATTACCTGAGGTCAAGAGTTCAAGACCAGCCTGGCCAACATGGTGAAACCCCGGCTCTACTAAAAATACACAATTAGCCAGGCGTGGTGGTACACACCTGTAATCCCAGCTACTACAGAGGGTGAGGCAGGAGAATTGCTTGAGCCTGGAAAGTGGAGGTTGCAGTAAGCTGAGATGGCACCTTTGTACTCCAGCCTGGGTGACAAGAGCAAAACTCTGTCTCAAAAAAATAAAATAAATAAATAAATAATAAATAAAAACAGTCCCAGGTAGGTTATTCAGTCAGCCACTCCTGGTTAATGTCTGAGGGACTGTCACACAAGGCCTTAGGCACCAGCATTCCTCAGGCTGATGGTGACCTCATCCCTGGACATTAGGGAAAGGCCAAGGAGAGGCCTCTGGGCAGTTTACCAATCTGCACCTACTAGGACCACAGCCTCCCATTGGTAAAGCACTGCACAAACACAAGTACAGGCAGCGCTTCAGCGGCTGCAGCCAGGTGAGCCTGTGCCTGCATCCTGCATATGCCCTTCCGAGCTGTGCTGCAAGGCCTTTGGCAAGTGACCAAACCACTCAGCCCAAGTTTCCTTAACACTGAAACTGGCTGTCACTACCACATAGAACTGTTGGGGGTGGGGGGGCGCTGCTTGTGATGATGTACGGCACGGCTGGACACAGGGCCTGGCACATGGCAAGTGCTCAGAGATGGCAGACAGGGTAAGGGCAGTGAATCCACAGAGATCATCACCAAGACTGGGCAGATAACTGACACCCAAATGAATGATGACAAAAGTCATGAGCAATGGAAATCTTTAAAGGGAAATAGTAAATCCATATATACAGTATGGATATGAAGATATAGTTATATAGCCAGATACATCATATATATTTACTCCTTTAATCCTTATAACAACCCTATGAGATAGGTATTATTGGCAATCCCATTTCATAAATGAGGAAACAAGACACAGACACAGAGAGATGAAGTAGCTCACATGGGGCTGCACAGTAGGTGAGTGGTGACCTAGGATTGGTCCAGCCTGGGGTGTCCATTTCCTCCCCCTTCATCCACCTGCCTCATCTGGCTGATACCCTGGCACCCTGTAAGACTCCAGTCTGGTGTCACCTCCTCCAAGAAGGCTTTGCTGCCAAAAGTCACAAGGCTGGCCAGTACCACTGCACTAGTCTCCGTAGCTATATATAGCTTCTCTCTCTCTTCTCCCTCCCCCGCACCCAGCACTCGTCAGGCTGTGCTATGCTTATGTTTATATGCCTGCATTCCTCATCAGACTATGAGTGCCTTAGAGACTTCATTCATTTATTCATTTATTTAACACATATTTATCAAGAGCTAATCACATGCCTTGTGCTAGGTACTAGGGACGAAACGGTGAGCAAAACAGATGGAAATCCTCCTGGAGCTCACAGCCTCACGAGGGTTGCAGGGCAAGACAGACACTAATAACTGTCCCACAGATTTATAAGTTTAAACTGTGATGAGCATCAGTACAACACAGGTTATGAAATCATGTAACAGAGGACTTGTTCAATTCAGGAGGGAAGGGAGTTAGAAAAATGAGATTCAAACAGATCCAGTGAATGATGGGATCTACTTAGAGAGGTGATGGGAACAGAAGGGACAGTAGGTCAGACGCCCTTCAGGGAGAGTACAAAGGTGTAGGTGGTGCAACCTACTGTCAGTCCAACTTGTAGGAGTTTCTCCCAATTAGGAAGAAATTTTTTTTAAGATATGGGGTCTCACTACATTTTCTAGGCTGGTCTCAAACTCCTGGCCTCAAGCAATCCTCCCACCTCAGCCTCCTGAATAGCTGGGACTACAGGCATGAGCCACTGCATCCAGGTAGGAAGACATTTTGAGACACCTCACAGCAGAGGCAAGGAGAGAATACTATCAGGAATCACTGAGGTGCTCTCACTCAAAAAGGGAGCAACAGGAGCTTGGGCCACTTGAAGAGGAAGATGTGTGTGACCAGCCTTCTGGGAGTTGAGGGTTTGAAAAAGAAGGCATTAGCCCTTCAGAATGAGGAAGCTCCCAGGGTTCCTGGGCTTCCTGCCCTCAAACCATAGAGATGTTTGAACAATTCATTGGAAAATAAGAATTGCCCACATTTTTGTGTATTGCTCAAATTTGTGGAGAATTTCAAGCTGGGCCCAGAAACGTGGAAAATTCAAGTTGCTGAAAGATTAGCGGGGTTGAAGAGCTCAAAGAGAAGCTGTCGAGGGGTCATTGTCATGACCAGCCTCTTTCTTCCCATCTCCCTTCCAGTCTTGTCCTTATCTGAGCAGGTTATATGTTTAATTATCTTGTTTATGGCCTGCCTCCCAACTCTAGACTGGCAGCTCCCCAAGGGGAAGGAGTCTGTCTTGTTCACTGCTGTGTCCTCAGTATCTATAATAGGGCCTAGCATAAGGTAGTCACTCAAGAAATATCTGTTGCCTAAAAGCAGGAGCAAGCTCAAGGGGCTGGTCCCCAGTTTGCACATGGCAAGGCTAGAGTGACAGTGCTGAGATGCCAGTCCAGGGATGCCTGAGTCCCAGCTGCCCTCCTTGCTACTCTGAAAATTGTTTAAGAGGGCATGGTTACAGTAAAATAAGTATTCGTGGTATGGACACAGGGCTAAATACAGACCAATTTGGAAGAAGTACAAATAGAGTGCATCTATAAAGCAGAAGAAGATACAGGAAATAATAACAAGAATGCATCCAGCAATGCAGAAATGCAGGAGGGGCAACGTGGGCTAAGTACACTTACGCCACTTTCCCACTACCGGCTATGTCTGCCCCATGCCCTGGACCTCCCCTCCACGGATCCTGTGATGCTCTCTGACTCCTGGCAAACCAGGGCAGAGACAGGCTGCGAAGGAGAGGCAGAGGCCAGGGAGAAGGGGGAGGGAAGAGGTGACATTTGGGCGCAGAGACTAATGGCCACTGGGAACCAAGTAATCAAGCAGCTTCATTTCCACTTGTGATTAAAAGCAGGTGATTAACAGAGGTCTTCCTTGCTCTACCTCCAGCACTGCCATTGGGCAAGTGGGGGAGGGATGAAGACAAAAAGGACAGATAATTCAGAGTGTCAGCTTATTAACGCCAAAGCAAACAGACTAAAAACAAAACAAAAAATGAAACCTGCCACCCTTAGGCCCTGACAAGCTTTGAGTGACCCCTAAAAGTTGAGAGAGGCTTCCCAGGAGAGGGGGGGGCACACGTACCCTTCCTCCGTCTCATTGATGATGTCACAGATCTCCATATTCAACGTCCAATCCTCACTTTGCAGGGAGCCATCTGTTGCCTTTTCTGGAAATCAGAGAGAAAATGGGTTTACATTTCTCTGGGATAAGTTAGCCTTGGCAGGAAACGGGAAGAGACCAGAACCACCACATTCTCCTCCCAAACAGATGGCTGAGCCAACAGAGCCGTTCTAGGGGTGCTGCTATCACAAGAGAACATCCGGGGGAGAGGTCCTGGCCTGAGGGTTGGTGCCATAACTAGGTTCTTCATTCACCAGACTCTAGACTGAAAAGCTTATGACAGGCCTAAGCCATCAAAACTCACCCCAAACATGAGGATGTTAGGTTTGTGAGCCCGTAGAGTCTGCAGCCAAACTACCTCGGTTCAAATACAGGCTCTGCTACTTACTAGTTGTATGGTCTTGGGCAAATTATTTAGCTTCTAGGTGCCAAAGCTAGTGAAAACAGCAGTACTTACCTGATACATTTGTTATGAAAATTAAATGGGTTGATATACATGAAACACTTAGAATGGACCCTGACACACAGCCAGTACTACACAGGTATTTGCTATTGGGACTATTAAAAATCAATTGCAGTATCACCTCATACCCATTAGGATGGCTACTATCAAAAACATAGAAAATAACAAGTGTTGGCAAGGATACAGACAAATTGGAACCCTTTTACACTTTTGGTGGGAATGTAAAATGGTACAGCTGCTGTGGAAAACAGTATGGTAGTTAAAACATAGAATTACCCTATGATCTAGCAATTCCACTTCTGAGTATATACCCAAAAGAATTAAAAGCAGGGCCTTGAGGAGGTATTTACAGAGTCATGTTCATAGCAGCATTGGTCACAACAGCCAAAAGGTGTAAACAGCCTGTGTCCATCAACTAATGAATGGATAAGCAAATTGGATACATATATAACGGAATATTATTCAGTCTTAAAAAGGAAGGAAATCCTATTGCATGCACAATATGGCTGAACCTTGAGGGCCTTGCGCTCAGTGAAATAAGCCATTCTCAAAGACAAATACTAGATAATTCTACTCATATGAGGCACATAGAGTAGTCAAATTTAGAGAGAGAAAGTAGAATGGTGGTTGCCAGAGGCTGTTGAGGGGGTGCAGGGGGGAATGGGGAGTTATTATTTAATGAACACAGAATTTCAGTCTGGGGAAAATGAAAGAGTTCTGGAGACGGATAGTGCTGATGGTTGCACACAATGTGAACGTACTTAATGTCATGGAACTGTACACTTTAAAATGGTTAATATGGGCCAGGTGAGATGGCTCACACCTGTAATCTCAGAACTTTGGGAGGATGAGGCAGGAGAGTTGCTTGAAGCCAGGATTCGAGAACAACCTGGGCAACAGAGCAAGACACTGTCTCTACAGAATATTTAAAAATTAGCTGAGCCTGGTGGCTTGCGCCTATGGTCCCAAATACTAATGAGGCAGAGGCAGGAAGACTGCTTAAGTCCAGGAGTTTGAGGCTGCAGTGAGATATGATTGAGCCACTGCATTCCTGCCTAGGTGACAGAGTAAGACCCTGTTTCTGAAAAAAAAAATTTTTGGACTGATTCGGTGGCTCACACCTGTAATACCAGCACTTTGGGAGGCTGAGACAGGCAGATCACAAGGACAGGAGATCGAGACCATCCTGGCTAACACTATGAAATCCTGTGTCTACTAAAAATACAAAAAATTAGCCGAGCATGTGCCTGTAGTCCCAGCTACTTAGGAGGCTGAGGCAGGAGAATCCCTTGAACCCAGGAGGCGGAGGTTGCAGTGAGCCAAGATCACACCACTGCACTCCAATCTGAGTGACACAGAGAGACTCTGTCTCAAAAAAAAAAATTTTTTTTTAATGGTTAAAATGGTAAATTGAATGTTATGTGTATTTTAAAAACAACCACCAAAAAAGACAGAAAAATTATACATAGGTCAATGGACTGTTGAGTTGGGGGAGTAGCAGAGTGAGGATCAGAGATTATTTGGGTCTGTAACGACCTTTGACAGGAAACTTAGGGCCTGCAGAAGAAAAGGAAAAGGTACAGGAGCTCAAGATCATCAGTGGCAGAGCCAGGACTAGAACCAGGGTCACTTGACTCCCTTCCCCGCTCTGGGCTGTGAGCTCCGTGAGGGCAGGGACTAGGTCTGTCTTGCCTTCTACTATGTTCCCAGTGCCCAGCACTTGGCGGCAGTGCAATACTTACACCAGATGAATGACTGTATTACCATCCCTTCCTCTAAGCTGTGGATCTCAGCCCTGGTTGCACATGAGAACCACCTGGGGAGCTTCTAGAGCACACCAATACCTGAACCTCATGCCTCAGAGGTTCTACTTTGAATGGTATGGGGTAGGAATCAGGGATTATTATTATTATTATTTGATACAGAGTCTTGCTCCATGGCATAGGCTGGAGTGCAATGGCGTGATATCGGCTCACTGCAACCTCAGCCTCCCAAGTAGCTGGGATTACAGGCATGTGCCACCATGCCTGGCTAATTTTTGTATTTTTAGTAGAGACAGGTTTCAGCATGTTGGCCAGGCTGGTCTAATTCCTGAACTCAGGTGATCCACCCACCTCAGCCTCCCAAAGTGTTGGGATTACAGGCGTGAGCCACCGCACCCAGCCCCGACACTCTTAATGATTGGGGAGGTAGATGATTTGGCTGTTTTCTTCTCCATTCTCACTAAAAGGATGTTGCTGAATGCAAAATGCTAAAACCAGCCCTCTTTTGCCTTCTGGTGTTGGCTGCTTCTGAAGTCACTATATTTAACATCAAAGTGTAGAAAGCGGCAGCCAAAAAGCCAAGCCGCTGGATTGCGAGGCTCTTCTAAACAGGGCTGCCTTAGGTTTCAGAGAGCACAGGAGGGTGGGTGGGCAGAAAATCATGCTCAGAGCCAGCACTATCACTGCTGTCAGCATCAAGGCTTCAGGGCATCCTGGCCTGGGTCCGACACCAGGCGAGAGAAAATGCCATGGCAACGGCATCAGGATGCAATGCTGCTCTCACACTGAAGGTTTAATGGGAGCTGCATCTGATTATCCAAGCTCAGGCTGCCCTGCCCTGTCCAGTCCAGCCCAGCCTGGCCCGCCCTACCCAGCCTCTTGCCCAGCCCAGCCCTTGACCATTAGTATGTCACCAGAGAGGTCAGCACTTTACAATTATCCATCCAGAGGGCTGGCTGGTGGGAACGACTTGCCCCACTGCTCCCTAGAGCACCGTGTTTCTGCAGTTGCACCAGGTTTTATTTTAGGTTTTGACGATTTAGGTGACAAAATAAATGAGACTGAGTTTTGCTTTGCTCTGGCCTGGGGACAAGACTGAGTGAGGAAGCCCACATTGAGTGGCCTTAGTTCCAGAGGCAATCAGATCCAACTTTGCTCTTGATTTGCTGGAAATTCTTTTATGAAGAGAAAAATCAGAACTGATCTGAGCTCCTCTCTCAGCCTTACTCCCCCTCATCTGTTTCAGCAAAGCTAAATACTCATGGTTGTGTTTGTGTGGCGTTTTCTGCAAAATGAAAAGAAAGAAGCATTCTTTTTGGGTTTGTTCTTTACAATCAAAATGAGTATATATCTTTTAGCTTGAAAACTCGAATCCCAGTAATTGAATAGAATGCACTGACCCTGAGGATAAGTTATCATGCCTTTGAACCCTTCCCCCAGTATTATAAGAGGAAAGGAGAGGGTGAATATAAGGTTAATGGATTCTGCTGCTAAACCGAACTTGGAAATGAGGTTTCATTGATTTAATATTTCCTCTATTAAGCCTCCCAAGACTGTATCCCATGTGGCCCTACCAAAGTGCAATCTCTGTACTTTCTTCTCCATGAGAGTGTGCCACAGCTTGAGTTCTGTGAAGGGGGAGAGATGACTACCCACTGGCCAGCTGCCTCTCCCCTTCCTGGCTCAAAAGAGTAGCAAGCCCAGGCCTGCAAGCAGAACTGCTTCCATCAGGATGAGTATCCTCCAGAGGAGGCTGCTGGATTTATGGCTGCAGACATGCCCCTGCTGTGTGTGACCCAGGTAGTGAGTCATTCTTCTGGAAGTGGACACCTTGAAGAGGAGGGGTGTTCAGAGACAGCTGCAGGAAGAGCAGGGGGCAGGACGCAGGCACCATTTCATTGCTGCAGGCTTCCAGCACACCTGGGGCTCATCCTGCCTCTGGATAAGCCACAAGGTGACAGGGCACACTGCTGTCTCAGTGGCTACATCATGTTCTCCCTGTTAACCTTCCTGGAGCCTCTGCCCTCAGTCTTTTCTTCTTTTAGACTAAACTGATGGTGCCTACCACCATCCCCATTCTTCCCAGCCCTGCTTGCCCTCCCTCAGGTGGGTCTGATTTCTCCCTGATAGGCCCAGGTATGCTCTTTGCTGGCTTTATGACTTTTACTCTCTTTTCCACATGCATGAAAAGGGCAGGGAAGGGGTAGGGCATCTCTGGGGCCTATCTGGCTCTTAACCATTGATGACATACATTCTCATCCCTTCCTCTCCTCCTCCACCTTCCCCATCTTGTAGACAAGTATCAAATACTGCTTCTGTACCTGCCAGCCTGATGCCATCTGAAGACTAAACTTGCTTAAGATTTCTCCAAATCTCAAGAGCCTCCCAGCCCCTGACCAGTCCTCTGCCTGTG
Source organism: Ateles fusciceps (assembly GCA_036589455.1). Taxonomy (NCBI): domain Eukaryota; kingdom Metazoa; phylum Chordata; class Mammalia; order Primates; family Atelidae; genus Ateles; species Ateles fusciceps. The sequence goes on along the minus strand of JAZHEH010000789.1, from coordinate 1,114,443 downwards.
TATTGCATTCATCTGAAGTCAGATTCTCATCATCTGGGGGGTGGGGTTGCTTTCTCAGAGCAGTGGCTTGGCAGGGCACCTGGAGGCACCTAGGTGGTCAAAAGTCTTTGTCTTTGAGTGCCAAGTATGATGAATAAAGAGAAAAGGTTAGGGATATATCCTTTTTGGTTAAAAAATTTAAAAAGAGCAATAAATAAAACAATGAGGCTTTTTGATGCAGACGGAAGACTGCTATACAAATGTTTTGAGCAACAACTATATTTTTGGAGTGTGCTGTCACTGCTTGTAAAGTATAGCTTCTTTGTTTGGATGTGTGAGTTCTATCTAGTATGTTACATAAAAAACAAGTGTCACTTCACCATAGCTGCATCCAGTAAAACAAGGACACTTCCAGCTTGTACAGAGGTCTCCTACGTTATTATCCCAGTATCAGCAGAAGTGTGGGTTGTATTAAACTTTTGTTAAAATAGTGGTGAAGGTATCCTTTCATGAATTGAGAGTTAGGATGGGGTAGTTTCAGAATTCCTCCAAGATATTAACTTCAGATCTAAACTCAGGCTTTGCTAGCAGGTGAGACTATATCATGCAAATGCCCAGGCTTTAGGGACAGAACTAGGATCAGATATTGGTACCAGCAATTCAACTGTGGGATCCTGGCTTACCAGGTGTGAAGTGGTATCTTACTGTGGTTTTGTTTTGTATTTCTCTAATGACTACTGATGTTGAGCATTTTCTCATGTGCTTTTTGGCCATTTGTAGATCTTCTTTGGAGACATATCTATTCAAATTGTTTTGTGCCCCCCTTCTTTTTTAAGAAACAGGATCTCACTTTATCATCTAGAATGGAGCACAGTGGATCAATCATAGCATCAGAGCTCACTGCAGCCTTGAAGTCCTGGTCTCAAGCAATCCTCCCACCTCAGCCTCCCAAGTAGCTGGGACTTCAGGCATGCATCACCACACCTAGCTAATTTTTTTAAAAAAAACTTATGTAGAGATGGGGGTCTTGCTATGTTACCCAGGCTGTTCTTGAGCTCCTGGCCTCAAGTGATCCTCTTGCCTTGGCCCCCACAAAGTGCTAGGATTACAGGTATGAGCCACAGTGCCTGCTTCCATCTTTAAACTAAGCAGTGTTTTTTTTTTTTTTTGTCATTAAGTTGTAAGAGTTCTTTTTATATTTTGAATATTAATCCCTCCTATTTTATGGTTGTCTTTTCACTCTCTTGATAGTATCCTTTAACGCACAAAAGGTTTAAATTTGGATTGTCCCATTTATCTATTTTTTTTCTTTTGTTGCCTGTGCTTTTGGTGTCATATCTGAGAAATCTTTGCATTCAATGTCATGATTTCCCCCTTTTTTAAGATTTTTATAGTTTTCCCTTCCCTCTTATGTTTAGGCCTTTGGTCTGTTTGGAATCCATTTTTGCATATGGTATAAGATAAGGGTCCAACTTCATTCTTTTGCATGTGGATATTTGGTTTTCCCAGCACCATTTGTTGAAAAGACTGTCCTTTCCCCTCTAAATAGTTTTGGCACCCTTGTTGAAAATCAATTGACCATATATGGGAGAGTTTATTTCCAGAGTTCTCTATTTTATTCCATTGGTCCATATGTCTTTCCTTATTCCAATACCACATTGTTGTGATTACTGTAGTTTTGCAGTAAGTTTTGAAATCAGAAAGTGTGAGTCCTCCAACTTTGTTCTTTTTAAAGGTTGTTTGGGGCCAGGCGCAGTGGCTCACACCTGTAATTCCACCACTTTGGGAGGCCAAGGCAGGTGGATCACATAAGGTCAGGAGTTTGAGACCAGCCTGGTCAACACAGTGAAACCCCGTCTCTACTAAAAATACAAAAATTAGCCAGGTGTGGTGGTGCGCACCTGTTGTCCCAGCTGCTTGGGAGGCTGAGGCAGGAGAATGGCTTGAACCTGGGAGGCAGAGGTTGCAATGAGCCAAAATCACGCCACTGCACTCCAGCTTGGGTGACAGAGTGAGACTCCATCTCAAAAATAAATAAATAAATAAATAATAAAGGTTATTTTGGCTATTCAGGTTCCCTTGAGATTTCATGTGAATTTTAGGATGGATTTTCTATTTCTGAAAAAAAATGCCATTGGTCTTTTTTTCTTTTTTTAGAGACAGGGTCTTGCTATGTTGCCTAGGCTGGACTCAAACTCCTGGGCTCAAGCAATCCTCCCACCTTAGCTTCCCGAGTAGCTGGGAATACATGTGCCTGCCACCATGCCCGGCTTCATTGCAATTTTTTTTTTTTTTGAGACAGAGTTTTGCTCGTTGCCCAGGCTGCAGTGCAATGGTGCAATCTTGGCTCACTGCAACCTCCACCTCCTGGGTTCAAGCGATTCTCCTGTCTCAGCCTCCCAAGTAGCTGGGATTACAGGCATGTGCCACCCCACCCAGCTCATTATTGTATTTTTGGTAGAGACGGGGTTTCTTCATGTTGGTCAGCCTGGGTCTCAAACTCCTGACCTCAGGTGATCCGCCTACCTCAGCCTCCCAAAGTGCTGGGATTACAGCTGTGAGCCACCGTACCCAGCTCATTGCACTTTTAATCGGGATTTCATTATATCTGTAGATCACTTTAGGTAGTATTGTCATCTTAAAAATATTAGTTTCCAGGCTGGGCATGGTGGCTCATGCCTGTAATCTCAGAACTTTGGGAGGCCAAGGCAGGTGGGTCATGAGGTCAGGCGTTTGAGACCAGCCTGGCTAACATAGTAAAACTGTGTCTCTACTAAAAATACAAAAAATTAGCCGGACGTGGTGGCAGGCGCCTGTATCCCAGCTACTTGGGAGGCTGAGGCAGGAGACTCACTTGAACCTGGGAGGTTCAAGTGATTCTTGAAAAAAATCCGAGCTGAGATTGCACCACTGCACTCCAGCCCGGGTGACAGTGTGAGACTCCATTTAAAAAAAAAAAAAAATTAGTTTTCTAGGCCAGGCGTGGTAGCTCGTCCCTATAAATCCTATCACTTTGGGAGGCTGAGGTAGGAAGATTGCTTGAGCTCAGGAGTTTAAGAACAGCCTGGGCAACATAAGGAGACCCTGTCTCTACAAAAAATTTAAAAATTAGCCAGGAGTGGTGGCTCATGCCTGTCGTTTCATCTACTCAGGAGGCTAAGGCAGGAGGATCACTTGAGCCCAGATCAAGGCTGCAATGAGCCATAATTGTGCCACTGCACTCCAACTTGGGCAACGAGTGAGTCTGTCTTAAAAATAAATTGTCTTCCCATCTATGGACACAGGATGTTTTTCCATATATTCGTGTCTTAATTTCCTTCAGCAATGTTTTATAGTTTTCAGTGCACCATTTTTTGCTACCTTGGTTAATTCCCAGGTATTTTATTCTTTTAGATGCTATTGTAAATGGAATTGTTTTCTTTTCAGATTGTTCATTGTTAAAGTATATTAATAGAAACACAAACTGATTTTTGAATGTTGATTTTATATACTGCAGCTTTTGTAAATTTATGTTATTCACTGCAGCAGTTTTTTTAGTGGTATCTTTAAGGTTTTCTACATGTAAAGTCATGTCATCAGGGAACAGAGATAATTTGACTTCTTCCTTTCCCATTTAGATGCCTTTTATTTCTTTTTCTTCCCTAATTGCTCTGGCTACAGTTTCCAATGCCATGTTGAATAGAAGAAAGCCAACATCATTGCACCTACATATACTTTTATAAAACACAGTCATACACCATGAGAGCAAACAAAGCTGAAGAGAAGATCCATTTGAGTCCTCATTCCACAGAAAAGTTGGGTATCTGCAAGAGGGTGAAAACAGGAACCACATCAGGATCCCCAGGTCCTTGAAAGCCCTGAGAAAGTCACCTCGGGCTTCTGCAGTCTGGAAAGCCTTCTCTCCAGCCTATCTGCCCATCTTTAATTCCCATCCAACAACCTCTCCAGAGCCTTCTTTGCTACTGCCGACAAGAGAGGCCCTCTGATGGGCTCCAGCACCTGATGATACAGTCCACGCAAGGACTGAGCTTTCAAGACAAATTCTAATGTTGTTCTGAGAACTTTTTCAAATCTTACCGGCTTAATGAGCCATAAGTACCTTCTTGGCCCCCAACCTAAACTGGAAGCTGCTTGGAGGCAGGGTATCTTCATGCCAAGAAACCCTGACCTTATGCTGATGAGGGCCCTTTATAAGCAAAATGATGACTATAAACCCTTCTGAGTTCCCCCAGGTGACAGGCACTGGGCAGTCTGGTGAGATGAGAGCTGGGTTCCCAGCTGTCCCCGGTTCTCCCCCAATGCAGGAAAATGTGCATCATAATGAAGTCCAGGAACAGGGGGGTGTGAACTCAGATTCTGGCGAGTCCTAGTTCTGCCAATTACTGTGTAACTGCAGGCAATAACCTGACCTCTCTAAGCCTTTTGGACTGCTGTAAAATGCTGCAACAATAGCACTCTCTCACACAGTGGCCGTTAGAGGAGACTAAATAATACAGAAAACACCTGACAGGGCCTCTGATATAGAGGACCTTTCCTTGCTGTTACTTCTATCCTTATTACAGCTCTTCTGAAAGGAGCTCTGCCAGCGCCCTCCCCCTCACACCCCCCCTCCGCTCCCATTCCTGTGTCACCACTGCCACCTACAGGTAAACAGCCATCCACAAGTTACACCCACCAGATTCAATACCCTGGGAGCTCTAGCTTTTTGGATTTCTGGATTACTGAGCCAGGAAGACTTCTATGCTTCCAGAAAAAAGTCCCCAGACTTGGCTTGCCCCACCTGCAGGGAAAAGGGGCAGCCATGCCACAGTTTCCTTAAGAGTCCAAATGTTAAAACTCCAAGAGTTCTTAGAGACCATCTAGTAAAAAGGTTCCCCATAAGACCACAATTCCTGGACCCCAGGAAGTGGGGTATGGGGGAGGAAGGGCCACAGTGTTGTTGCAAGCTCCCTACGGGGCAGTTTCCTGCCCTCAAAGCTACCACTGAACCACTGGTCTCAAGTCTTCAAGGAAATGGCTTTCATTCCTTTCACCAAAAAAAATGGAGAAACAGAAGGGAGAATGAAAACCCCTGTTTATTTGGTTTGAGCCAGGTTCTTGACAGATATTACCTCATTTAACCCTTCCATCCCATCCCCCCCATCCCCCAGGCAGGTTCTTTTTCTCTAATAGGTGAAGAAAATGAAGCCTAGTGGGATGACTAGCCCCACAGTGTGCAGCAATACTGCCAACCACACGACCCAGGTCTTCCTGGTAGGCCTGGCCTTGGACTCTGATCATCCCCAGATAGAGGGTCGCAGGGGCAAAGACGACCCTGGCCTCCACAATGGATGGTCCAAAGTGTTGGATGCAGTACCACCCTCCTGATCTTGAGGTGAAAGCTAAAGACCCTGGGCTAAGAAGTGTAAAAGAAAGTGCTGGTGAAAGTGTCAAGTTAAATTAGATGCAGGATCACTTTATTCTCTTGTTCTTTTTTAAAATTAATACATCTTTTATTTTGGAATAATTTTAGATTTACTGAAAAGTTGCAAAGATAGAACAGAGTTCCCATTTGCCCTTCTTGCCCTTTCCACTAATGTTCATATCTTTTTTTTTTTTTTCCGAGACAGAGTCTTGCCCTGTCACCTGGGCCAGAGTGCAGTGGCGTGATCTCAACTCACTGCAATCTCCACCTCCCGGGTTCAAGCAATTCTCCTGCCTCAGCCTCCCAAGTAGCTGGGATTACAGGTGCCCACCACCACGCCCAGCTAATTTTTGTATTTTTGGTAGAGACAGGGTTTCACCATGTTAGCCAGGCTGGTCTCAAACTCCTGACCTCAAGTGATCTGCTCACCTCAGCCTCCCAAAGTGTTGGGATTACAGGCGTGAGCCACCATGCCCAGCCATTCACATCTTAAATAACCATTACACACAGGTCAAAACTAAAAAGTTAACATTGGTATAGTACTATTAACTGAACTCCAGCTGTTACTTGGATTTCTCCAGTTTTTCACTAACGTCCTTTTTCTGCCCATGATCTAATCCAGAATACGACACTGCATTTTGTTTTCCTCTCTTTGAAACATTCTGTTTTCCTTAAAGACCAACAAACTCACAAACTCTCCAACTTATTTTCCTGTCTGGAGAGCTCACTTCTAAAGGACAGCTCTGTGTGAGCCCCAATTCCACACCCTGGCCTCATTAGGGCACCACATCCTCCCACTCCCCAAACAAAGGAACCCTTCAGGCCAGCCAAACAACAGAGAAAACAGAAGCTTGTTAGCTACACAGGCCCAAGGCTGCTGACCCAAGTTCTTTTTTAACTGGAATTCCCTTGAGGGGGGATCCACAGATTTAAAACGCATTTGGGGTATGCTCTCTAGAAGCAGAGCCATTGGTATTTGATGTATTCCATTCTTTGTACTTAATGGAATATCTTACGTGTGAGTCAGTGTATGAGGGTAGCTGGGGGAGAGGCCAATTTAGGGCTGGAATGGAAACTGGCCACGGGGGTGGAGGGGCCTCTGCAGGAGCCAGTCATGCCCCAGAATGGTGCCAGGCTAGGGGAAGAGGGGGCTGCGGCCAGCTTGTCCCAGCCTAGCAGGCTATGCTCTAATGTCAGACAGGTGGGGTTGGCTGGGAATATCAAAGGTCCTCTGGGATCTGGTGCTCAGGTTATAGCTTCTGCTTAAAGCAGAGCAGATAAGGGGTGGGGGCGGGATCTACCTCTCCTGTCTTCCTCTTGGCCTCTTCGTGCAGTCTATTTGCTGCCAATTTCTTCTTCTCCAATGTGCCTCTCAGGGGCTGTTCCCCTTGCCCTCGTGCCCACCAGTCGCCACCAGTATTCTCGGAGAAGACAGGAAGTGTGCCTGAGAATTGCATCCTGTGCTGCACTGTCACCAGCCCTTTTTCAAGCTGCTCCTGATTGCAGAGACATACCCCAGAGATGTGATTGCCACTCCTTGGAAAGGATCATCCAAAGACTTCCCAGCTTGATTTAAAAACTTTAACTATGAGGCCTCTCCCTGCCAGGCTGGGATGGAAAGAAGCAATATGGAGCTCCTACCCTCAAAGTGCTCCCCAGGAGAGACCTGAGGACAGCCAGCCAGAACACAGGGCACAGGTCTGAGGCTGAACAGGGGGAGCAGAGGGGACTGTGAAAACTAAAAAACAGGCCAGGTAAAATGGAAGAGCAGCAATTTGGAGAGAGGGGGAGTATCACAGGCTGTGCGAATGGCCTCCCAGGGCCAGGGCCTTGGTGAAAGGGAGCAGTGAGAGGAGGCCAGCCCTGGAACGTCCTTTCATTTTCTCTGAGTCTGGGCTTTCCACAGGAGGCAACATGGGGCTTTTCAACAGAAGTGACAAGAATATTTATGTCTGAGACAGATCGCTCTGGTAACAGCATGGGGGCTGTACTGGAGTGGAGAGACTGCAGGCAGGAAGCAGGGGGCAGGTTATCACAACTGCTCAGTGAAAAAAGGAGACAGGACAGCATGTTGATCAAGGTCATGGCTTTGAATCTAGGGACTGGGGGTCAGTCTTGGCTCTCTGTGACCTGGGACATATTTCTCACACTCTCTGAATTTTATCCATAAAATGGGCAAAACAGTTTTACCTCCTCACAGAGTGTGGTAAGATCAAATAAGTTAGTGATGTAAGACACGAAACAGGGAACCTGGAACATAGTGAGGGCGCAATAAATATAAACCATAATTCTTGACATGTGTATTCTGTGGACTGGATCTCAGGAAAGACAGAATTCCAGCGGGGGAAGCAGAAGGGGAGGGTGACTATCTCCAGTGCTTTTATTGCAGCCTCCAGGTGGAAGAGTGAAGTGGCCACCTTAACTCCCTCCTGGAGTGTGAGCAGAGAGGACCATGACAAGGCTGTAGTCTGCTGGCCAGGCACCAACCAGCCTGTGAGGCCAACCAGGGACCTCAGGTATCACCAGAACAAGGTGATAAAAAGACCTCTAAGAGCGATTACAAAATTCCAAGCCAGGAGAAAGACTCCCACAAGTTTCCCAGGGCTCATACCTGCTGGGCTCATTAAAGCCACAGGGCTGGCCAGACGCAGTGGCTCATGCCTGCAATCCCCGCACTTTGGGAGGCTGAGGTGGGCAGATCGCCTGAGGTGAGAAATTTAAGACCAGCCTGGCCAACATGGCAAAACCCCGTCTCTACTAAAAATATAAAAAATTAGCTGGGCATGGTGGTGGGTGCCTGTAATCCCAGCTGCTTGGAAGCCTGAGGCAGAGAGAATTGCTTGAACCTGGGCGAAGGTTGCAGTGACCAGAGATCATGCCACTGCACTCCAGCCTGGGCAACAGAGTGAGACTCTGACTCAAAAAAGCCAAGTGCTTTCACTAACTCCTGCAAAGAGCTGTTCTTCAGAACTAGGTACAGAGAAACTCCTTGCCACAGTCATAGCTGTAGCATTTACAGTATTCAAAGGCACTTGTGGGGAGCAGTCAAAAGCAACCCATCAAAGGAGGACTCAAATATTGGCTGTTTTTCCCATCCAGAGGCCTAGTTTTAGGAGGAATGGCAGGAATGTTTATAATAATAAAAAACGCCCACAGAAAAACAATAAAATTAAACTTCAACACTTAAATTAATGTGTATTTTTAAGCCTGGGCAACATAGGAAGACCCTGTGTCTACAAAAACAACAACAACAACAACAACAAAAACACTTTTTAAAATTAGCTGGGTGCAGTGGTGAGCACCTGTAGTCCCAGCTACTCTAGAACTGAGGCAGGATTGCTTGAGCCTAGAAGGTCAAGGCTACAGTGAATCGTGATCTCACCACTGCACTCCAGCCTGGGCAACAGAGTGAGATCCCATCTCAAAAGAAAAAATGGTTAAAATTGTCAATTTTATGTTATATACATCTTTAAAATGGTAAAAAAACAAAACAAAACAAAAGATACTCTGGAGGCTGAGGCAAGAGGATTACTTAAGCCCAGGAATTGGAGGTTGGGAGGCACTCCAGTCTGAGAGACAGAGCAAGAACTTGTGTCTACAAAAGAAAAAAAGGCCGGCACGTTGGCTCATGCCTGTAATCCCAGCACTTTGGGAGGCTGAGGGAAGCAGATCACAAGGTCAGGAGTTCAAGACCAGCCTGGCCAACATGGTGAAACCCCATCTCTACTAAAAAAAATACAAAAATTAGCCAGGCATGGTGGCATGAGCCTATAATCCCAACTACTCGGGAGGCTGAGGCAGGAGAATTGCTTGAACCTGAGAGGCAGAGGCTGCAGTGAGCCGAGATCGCGTCACTGCACTCCATGCACTCCCGCCTAGGTGACAGAGCAAGACTGTCTCAAAAAAGAAGAAAAAAGAAAAAAGATGATAAAAAAGACTACATATTCTATGATTCCATTTATATAAAATGTCCAGAATAGGCAAATCTATAGAGACAGAAAATAGATTAGTGATTGCCTAGGGTTGGAAGGGCTGGAGGAAATGAGGAGTGATTGCTAATGGGTATGGAATGATGAAAATGTTCTACAATTGATTGTGGTCATGGCTGAACAACTCTGTGAATACAATCTTTTTTTAAAAAAAACTCTGTGACTACACTAAAAAGCATTGACTTGTACATTGTAAATGGGTGAATTGCATGGCATATGAATTATATCTCAATAAGCCTGTTGAAAAATGGGAGAAAAGCTACCAGGAACATGTTCAATGTAGTATTATTTAAAATCCCTGGCTGGCTGCGGTGGCTCAAGCCTGTAATCCCAGCACACTGGGAGGCCCAGGCAGAAGGATCACTTGAGCCCAGGTGTTCGAGACCCGCCTGAGCAACATAGGTTTTGCCTCTACAAAAAATACAAAATTAGCCAGGCATGGTAGCACATGCCTGTAGTCCCAGCTGCTCGGGAGGCTGAGTTGGGAGTATTGCTTCAGCCCAAGAGATTGAGGCTGCAGCAAACCGTTATCACACCACTGCACTCCAGCCTGGGTGACAGAGTGAAACCCTTGCCTCAAAAATAAAATACAATTCTTAAGACTTTTCAAATATGAAATTTAAAAAGTGATGATTAAATATGATATAGCTATTGATTGATATAGCTTGGGTATTTGTCCCCACCCAAATCTCATGTTGAATTGTAATTCCAAATGCTGGAGGTGGGGCTTGGTGGGCAGATTCCTCATGCTTTGGTGCTGTCTTTGTGATAGTTCTCGAAATATCTGGTCATTTAAAAGTGTGTGGCACCTCCTCCTCCTCCCAGGCAGGAGGATCACTTGAGCTCAGGAGTTCAAGACCAGCCTGAGCAACATAGATCTTGTCTCTACAAAAAACAGTTCTTTGTGATAGTTCTCACAATATCTGGTCATTTAAAAGTGTGTGGCACCTCCTCCTCCACTCCCTCTCTGTGTTTCTTGCTCCTATTTTCACCATGTGAGGTGCCTGCTCTCCCTTCCCCTTCTGCCATGAATAAAAGCTTCCTGAGGCCTCCCCAGAAGCAGCTGCCAGTACTATGCTTCCTATACAGCCAAATAAACCATGAACCAAATAATCCTCTTTAGAAATTAGCTAGTCTCAGGTATTTCTTTACGGCAATACAAGGACAACCTAATACAGCCATTATAAGTCATAATTCTTAAAACCATATAGAAACATTTTGTAATGATGTAAGGAAAAAAACAAGACACAAAATTGCTTTTTTTAAAACCAGGCATATGGATGATGCCTGGAAGAGATATGGGAAAAAGTGAAAATAATCAGTGTGTTGAAGTATTCGGCTTAAAAGTAAACTTCAAAATTTTTTTTTCTGTTATTGCTGTTATAAAAAGAAGGAAAGGGGCTGGGCATGGTGGTTCACCCCTGTAATCCCAGCACTTTGGGAGGCTGAGGCTGGCAGATGACCTGAGGTTGGGAGTTTGAGACCAGCCTGACCAACATGGAGAAACCCCGTCTCTACTAAAAATACAAAATTAGCTGGGTGTGGTGGTACATGCCTGTAATCCCAGCTACTTGGGAGGCTGAAGTAGGAGAATAGCTTGAACCTGGGAGGCAGAGGTTGCAATGAGCCGAGATCGAATCATTGCACTCTAGCCTGGGCAACAAGAGCGAAACTCTGTCCCAAAAAAAGAAAAGAAAAAAGGGAAAGAAGGAAAGGGGATATTATACTGCAAAAGACTAAGAAAGAAAGTGGCAAACTAATAACCAAAACTAAAAGCCAGTTATTTAATTCTTTAATCAAAAATAGCTAGGTATAGCCCAGGCACAGAGGCTCATGCCTGTAATCCCAGCACTTTGGCACACTGAGGTGGGAGGATCTCTTGAGCTCTGGAGTTTCAAGAGCAGCCTAGGCAACATAGTGAGACCTCACCACGTCTCTACCAAAAAAAGAAATTAGCCAGATGTGGTGAAGCACAGCTGTAGTCCCAGCTACTTGGGAGGCTGACGCAGGAAGATCGCTTGAGCCCAGGAGATCGAGGCTGCAGTAAGCTATGATGGTACCACTGTACTACAGCCTGGGTGACACAGTGAGACCCTGTCTCAAAAAAAAAAAAAAAAAAAAGCTAGGTATAGGCTACAGACAGGTTAGTCATGGTACCTCATGCCCCTAATCCCAGCACTTTGGGAGGCCAAGGCAGGAAGACCACTGGAGTCCAGGAATTCAAGACCAGCCTGGGTAACGTAGCAAGACCTTGTCTCTACCAAAAATTTAAAAATTAGCAGGGCTCAGTGGTGCATACCTGTAGTCCCAGCTACTTGGGAGGCTGAGGTGGGAGGATCGCTTGATCACAGGATGTCGAGGCTGCCGTGAGTTATGATCATACCACTGTATTCCAGCCTAGGGAACAGAGAAAGACCCTGTCCCTTAAAAAAAAAAAAAAGTTGGGACAGGGTGGGAAAAGTGGGGAAAAAAAAAAAAGCTAGGTACAAGCCTAAGGCTGGCCTAAACACAAGTAAGCCTTATTACTGAATATATAAACTAAGGATAAAAGCCTGCTAACCCCAATATCTCTCAAAAGGCATTTTATTCTGACCAGGCCTCCCGGCTAACTCTCCCTTGTCCCAAAGGAGGTTACCCAGGGTACCCAGCTAGTTAAGGGGGACCAAAGTGAAAACCAGTCTGGACTGGCACAAGGGAAGGCATGGACATAAATGTGCACATATGATTCACACTCCAAAGCCAACACAACAGGGTTCTGGATCATATGGGAAATTACTCCTATTCATCAACATAGAAAAGTGAGGAATATCAACAGTGAGAACAAACAGGGAAGATTACATTTAAATATAACCATATTTGGACCTGGTGCGGTGGTCATGCCTGTACTCCCAGCAATTTTGGGGGCCGAGGTGGGTGGATTGCGTGAGCTCAGGAGTTCAAGACCAACCAACATGGTAAAACCCCATCTTTCCAGCCGGGCGCGGTGGCTCATGCCTATAATCCCAGCACTTTGGGAGGCCGAGGCGGGTGGATCACGAGCTCAAGAGATCGAGACCATCCTGGTCAACATGGTGAAACCCCATCTCTACTAAAAATACAAAAATTAGCTGGGCATGGTGGCACATGCCTGTAGTCCCAGCTACTCAGGAGGCTGAGGCAGGAGAATTGCTTGAACCCAGGAGGTGGAGGTTGCAGTGAGCCGAGATCGTGCCATTGCACTCCAGCCTGGGCAACAAGAGCAAAACTCCGTCTCAAAAAAAAAAAAAAAAAAAAAAAAAAACATCTTTACAAAATGTATAAAAAGTAGCTGTGCCTGGTAGCACACACCTGTAATTCCAGCTACTCAGGAGGTTGAGATACAAGAATCGTTTGAACCTAGGAGGCAGAAGTTGCAGTAAGCAGGGATGATACCACTACACTCCAGCCTGGGCAACAGAGCGGGACTCTCTCTCAAAAAAAAAAAAAGAAAAAGAAAAAGAAATGTAACCATGTTTAATATAAAGAAGAGACCCCCAATACAAGCATGTATTCCTGCTTATATAATATTCAGGGCTACCAGACTTATCATACACAGGTTGTGTAACTTACTAATGACAATGTGACTTTAAACAGTAGTTCTAACTGGGTCACCTTTAATAATACGAAACAAAGCTTGCCAAAGGAATACATGCAAATAAGATGATCAAAATCCAACAGGGAATAGGCATTTTCCTAGCTTTTGGATTTTTACTGTAGAAAAATAAATATAGTATGTCTCTAGTTTCTTTAGCACTGAAAAAACCAACAGCAAGACATTGCATTCTTTAATGGGGGTGGAGTCCAAAGGGACAGGCCTGACATTATTTTCAGCACACTGCACCAAGTCAAGCTGGTCTGTGGATAAAGTAGCACAGCTGGGTTTACCACGTGAGTGAGAACCTACCACCCTGTGTGGTACAAACCACGAGGCCAACTGCAGAGGCCTTGGAGAGAGGCTTCTCTTTATCCCTTCCTCTTTCCCCTCCATCTCTTTCTGAGGCCAGGACCTGCAGGCAGACATTTCTTGATAAAGAACTCAACCTCAACATGATCCATCAAGTGAAACCTTCCCTAAAGAACATGCTGGAGCAAATAAACATTTGGCCTCGCAAGAATGGCCACAGAAAACACTAGGAAATCTTAAACTTTCAGTTGGATGACTAGCTATTTTATGATATCAAGGATTATGATTAATGTATTTTAGTTATGATAATAAGCTATTGGCTATACTTTCTTTTTTCAAGACTTAGTCACCCAGGCTGGAATGAAGTGGCGCAATCTTGGCTCACTGCAGCCTCAACCTCCCAGGATCAAGCGATCCTCCCACTTCAGCCTCCTGAGTAGCTGGGACTACAGGCATGTGCTACCACACCTGGCTCATTTTTGTATTTGTGGTAGAGCCAGGGTTTCACTATGTTACCCAGGGCTCCCAAAGTGTTGGGATTTCAGGCATGAACCACCACACCCAGCCACCTATACTTTTAAAAAGATTCCTTATCTTTTAGAAATGCATACTTAGATATTCATAGATGAAATTATATGATGTCTGGGATTTACTGAAAAATAATCCAGGATAAAAGTGTGTGGGGCTATGGATAAACTAAAACTGCCATGAATTGATAACTGTAGGAGCTTGATGATGAGTATATGGGGGTTCATTATAAATAGTCTTTTTCCTTTTGTATATGTTTGAAATTTTCCATAACAACAGCAAAAAAAAAAAAAAAATCAGTAGGAGAAGGCATAAAACCATTCATAACTTTGACCCGGCAATAGACCCCTAAGGAAATAAGTAAGGAGGAAGGGGAGAGCTGATTCTGCAAAGTTGCATAATTGAGAAAAACACTGCTGCTCCCAACAAATGAGAAGATGGCTAAGCAACGAGAGTACATCAATAAGGCAAAAATGCTACGTGGCTTTTTAAAATAATAAATACTTCAGCCTAGTCGCTAAGTGGAAATTGGTATAGGAATGCTAAGTGGAAAACAGGCAGCATAAAATATTATGTGCATACTAATCACCACAAGGTAAAAATGCGTGCTCACATAATGGAAAGGGTCAAAAGAGAACACAGAAGGCGACGTCCTCCCTTTAACACTCAGCTCGTTGCCTCCTCTCAGTGAGGGCCCCAGACGGCCCCGCGTGAGCATGCACACACCACATGAATTAATTGCGCTCTTCTGGGATCTCACAGTCCTCACTTGCTGAGTCTCATCCAGCCCCTATTGCTTGTGTAATAGTTCCTCATGGACCTGCCTTCCCTGATGGACCATGAATTCCACCAGCACACAGTAGGCATTCAATAATGTGTGTCAAACAGAATAGAACATAAATAGCTGCTGTCTGTGTCTCAGGATTTTTTTTTTTAGAGCTATTCCTACCCACAGTAACCATTCAGGAAAGGCATTCCTCAGTATCAGAGAACAATGCTTCCATTTCTGATTCACAAAGTGCTTCTGCTACGTGGGTCTGTGAAGCCAGCAAGGCAAAATAAAATCAAGCGGACTTCCTGTCCAGATCCTTGCTGGACCACACAGAAAAATCTCATTTTGTTTTGCAAGCTTGTAACAAGTCTCATTGCTATGGTTCCTAACACCAAGTCTCAAGATTCCCCAAGTACCGCTGTGAGAACGGGGCCTTTCCTTGGCCACTTAAAAATGCTGCATGGCTGCTCTCTGTGGCTGGCACTATAGTGAAGGGTAAGAGCAAGAACGCAGCCAGGACTGTGGCTGCTCAGCAGCATCAGGCTGGGAAATCAAGAACTGCCCATCTAGACAGAAGTGGGCAGCAGCACAGCCTGGGCCATGGTCCACTGAGTCTGAGTGTTTCTCCATCTCTTACACTTAAAGATGCTTTGATCAGCAGGCTTTGGGTGGGTGAGAGGGGTTGATAGGGATATTCAGGAATGTCAGGAAGAAATCCATAGATTGTCATTTTTCAGAGCAGTAGTTAACTTTTTGGATAAGATATTAAAGGAAGAATATATTCCCTTTGAAAACCTGGTAAGACCTTTCCAGAGAATCACACACACACATGATTCTGCACACACTTTCAACAGATTATTCACCAATCCCTGGCCTCAGTCAGATACCACTTCTGCCCTAGAGCTTTAGCTGTGGCTATTGATATGAACACTTAGACAAGTTAAACACAACAGGAATTTCCACAACAGCAAGGCAGCTGCGATGAGTGAGGTACTACAGAGAGTGAGTAACAGCTCTGAGTGGAGGGCTGTCTCTGTGTCTTCATGAAGACCACTAGCAGAGATAAGGAGCCCATGCCTGGGCACACAGAGGAAGGCAAGAGCACCATAGTTAAGATACTCCACTCCAAAAACAAAACAAAAGCAGACTCCATTCTGGTTCTTCAGAAATGAGGCCGGCAAGCCTGAAGTCCTTAAGGCCATCAGACCATGAGACAGCCTCTTTTGTTGGACTGGAATGCTGACACTCCTCATTATGTAGAGTCATTTTGCTGAATGTTGCCTTAAATGCTCCAGAAAGTGGGGTATAGAGAATTACCAACATATAAACTTTAGCCCATTCTCCTAAAACCAAAAAATTGGTCCAGATGGTCTTCGGAAATGACCAAATCAGAGACTCTTGTAAAAAAGTGGTAGAAAAGGGGGTCTGGGAATGTGTAGGACCTAACTTCAAACTTGGTAGGCACAAGGAGGACTGCAGAGACCCTCACGGTAGACACATACCTAGCAGGCCCCTCCTGACACTTGGGGTTCCTAAGTCTGATTAATTCCACCTCTTGTCCAAGAGATAAAATACCCTTCCCAGCAGCCTCTTGCAAACAGCTCATCAATACGCCATGAAAATGTTTTGAAACAAGCTTTGGTCACATCACTGCCCTGTTCCAGCCCTTTATTATCTTTCCCTGTGATGGTGCAGGAAGGGTATGTTCCATCCATCTACTTCCAAAAGGAATTTAGGGTAATTGTAATAATAATTTCTACCCAAGACAAATAAAACAGGAAGACTGAAAACCAAATGGAATAAAAGAAGAAATGTTTTACCAAGAACCAGAGAGATAAGACAGTCATTACACCTAGACACTAATTAGGACCATCTTCCTGGTGGCCTGGACAAGAAGGGAAAGACAATGAGTTTCCATAGTCCTTACTTGCTGATTAAAGGCAGAATAAAAGGCATTCCATTGGGAAGGGGATTTTTTTTCCTAACAGTAAATTTTGAGATTTACTGTAGTCACTTATATTAAGGAATAATGAATAGCATAATATGAAATGTCTTCAAAAACAATTTTATATAAAATATAAAATGTTCTTCTGTAACTCAGCCTGGTATTAACGACCCTTTACAATTTTTCCCAGTTACTTTTGCAGCCTGCTTTCCTACTTTGCCCCATCCCATCCCCACAAAGAACTACACATTCAATCAAACCAGATTCCTCTTTCCAAGAACACATCCCCGCCTTCTCGTTACCTATTTTTACTCACCCTTTCCTCTTTAAATCCTGCCTCTTTTACAAAGATTTTCCCCAATTCGCCAATCAAAAGAGGTCTCCTTCTACCACACATCTCATGCCCCTGTACTGCCAAGCAAGGCAGAGCACCAACAAGGCAAAGTCATACAGAAGTAGCAGGATCTTTGGAGTCAGGCCAACTGAGCTCAAATCTGATCCGCTGCTTATAGGCTGTGTGATCCTAAGCAAATAACTAAATGTTTCTGAGCCTCAGTTTCCACATCTATAGAACAGAAACAGGGCCTGGCACATAGGAGTCCCTGGGAGAACTGGTGCTTCCATTTCTGATTCACAAAGTGCCTCTGCTACATAATAGAGACTTGGGTATCTGGCTTCTCTCCCCTTCCCACATACAAAGGAGCTCCTTGAAAGGCAATACAATGAAGCATCTCCCAGAAGAGCTTACACATAAGGGGACCTCAAAAATGGAGCTGCAGAGTTATCTAAAAGCCTGACTGTTCGGAATTAAATCAGAGATTCTGACATGCAGTAGCTTCATACCAGATTCAGGTCCAGAATAAAAAGCTCCTAGCTCCTGGGCCACACTTTAAGCACATGACACCGTTAGCCCCTTGAGGGTCTCAACACACTGACTTCCTATTTTACACAATAAAGATCCTCTTCCTTGTCAGAAAATCATTCTTATCATACAGGTCTCCAAATACCCATGCAAATCACATCATCATAACCCGAGGTGGCCACCTTACCCAAAGATCACATCAAGGGGAGCTGGTGTGTGTTTAATTGTTATGGATGTATATCACTGACCAATGCCTTGATGAACTACAGATAAAATCTATCAGCCCTTGATGGCTAATTTGGTATAACATGAACATTGTGAGTTCTGATAACTCACAGGAGACTTATTCTAGTACTTACCAGCTATATGTCTTCCATACTCATAAAACAACCATAGTTACCTTTCATGGGTGATATGTTCTAGTAATTTTTAAGTGATTTAACCCTAGAAAATCTACAGAAAAAGCTAATTTCAAAGAATTTTTGTTTTGAAAGTGGAAGACAAGACCAAGAACTTATGAGCATGCTTTTTATTATTCTTATTATTTTATTTTTATTTTTTGTAGAGACAGAGTCTTGCTACTTTGCCCAGGCTGGTCTCAAACTCCTGGCCTCAAGCAGTCCTCCTGCCTTATCCTTCCAAAGTGCTGGGCGTACAGGCATGAGTTACCTCGCCCAGCCCTCTTGTTAACAAACATGCCGGAAAACATATGTCCCTTTGTTTCCTGGAGATAGATGCATTATGGTAACGCTGTCCCTGGACAGCAGTGTAAAACTATTTCACAAACAGTTGAATCTTCTATTTTGGAAGTTCCCCCTCAGAAGTAGCATAGCTGTGTTGTTGGGGGAAAGTCAGGCCTCTCTGGAGCAGGCAAGGGATGTGCTGGGAATGTACTTTGGAACCAGACAGAACTAGATGCAAATCTTACTTTAAAATATTGGGATAAGTTGTGCCTCAATGTTCTTATCTAGAAAATGGAGTTAATTACTATTAATAAACATGGAAATGATTCTCCCATTTTATTGTGCACCCAAATCATCTGGAGAGTTTGTTAAAAATATAGCTACGTGAGTCCCAACCCCAAAGACTCAAAGATTCTGTTTCAGTGCATCTGATGTGGGGCCCAGAAATCTGTGGGGATTTAAATTATTTTTCATTTTTAATTGCACAATATGTAAATACATTTCCCCCTTGTAAAATATTAAAACATTACCTTATCAGTTATGATTGCATTCAGCTGCAAGCAATTAAAAAAAAACTAACAGTCATTTAAACAGATGGGGGTTATTTTTCTCAGGGAACAAGAAGAAATCTAGAAGCAAGCAATATAGAGCTGGAGCAGCCAATCAAGGATTCCACAAAGGACCCAGGAACTTTTTGTCTTCTTACTCTACCATCCTTTCCATCCTTCCAGCTGCGAGGCACCACTGCTCTACCCGGCAGTCTGCAAAGCAGGCGGGAAGAGTGTGCAAGAGCCAAAGGACTTTGCCATCTTATTTGTGAAGCGGTGCTTTCCCCAGGAGCTCCTACCTCTTCTTCATAGGCCAGAGCTGTGTCATACAGTCACCCTTAGCTGCAAGGGAAACTGGGTAAAAGAATGTTTTAGCTAGGCATATAGGCACTCCAAACAAAATCAAGGTTCTGTCAGTAAAGAAGAAATGAGGAACAGGTATTGGGAGCCTGTGGATCAGTGCCTACTGCAATTACAGATAAGGTTCATGTTCCCTTGGGTCCTCTTTCCCTTGACCCCCATCAGTCCTAGCCTCAATGGCATTTCCCCAAGCTCCCCCAGGAGGTTCCATGCCCCCTGAGCATCATTTTGAGCACCACTACCACACTTACAGTACTTATGTAGAGGTCTAGATCTGGCTTTAAAGTGTTTAGCCTGGTGGAGCCATGAAAATGGATGTTTACTCTCATCCTCTTTCCTTCTCCTACAAGTCACCCAGAAAACCCACTCTTGTTTGTTATAACCACAACTCCAGTTTGCCCGAAATGGCCTTGCTCAGCATCCAACACTGGGGTGTGAAAATTATTGGCGTATTTTATAAATCAAATCCATCCTTCAAAAGATGATGATCTGCCATCCCTGACAATATTTAAAGAATGTGACTTGGGGGGCCAGGCTTGGTGGCTCATGCCTGTAATCCCAGCACTTTGGGAGGCCGAGGTGAGTGGATCACGAGGTCAAGAGATCAAGACCATCCTGGCCAACATGGTGAAACCCCGTCTGTACTATAAATAGAAAAATTAGCTGGGCGTGGTGGCATGCACCTGTAGTCCCAGCTACCCGGGGGAGGCTGAAGCAGGAGAATCGCTTGAATCCGGGAGGCGGAGGTTGCAGTGAGTCCGAGATCCTGCCACTGCATTCCAGCCTAGCAACAGAGCAAGACTGTCTCAAAAAAAAAAAATTTTTTTTGGGGGCCCAAAACATGGCTGAAGCATGAGACCCTGCCTGGGACAGCAGTATCATCCCACCAGGTGACTCACTGCCTGGAAAGGCTTGCCACCAATCCATGGACACATTTAGATACTAGGTTGGGGAAAAAAAATCTGAGTAGGCAAGTGCACATCACACATTAATTGGGGGGGTGGGGGAAAATCAAGATACAAATTAGTACATACAGTTTTATATTAAAAGTGTATACCTGGCTGGGCATGGTAGCTCACACCTGCAATCCCAGCACTATGGGAGGCCAGTGTGGGAAGACTAATTAAGCTCAGGAGTTCGAGACCAGCTGGGCAATATAGTGAGACTTTGTCTCTAAAAAAACATTGTTAAAATTAGCCAGATATGGTGGTGTGCTTATGTAGTCTCAGCTACTTGGGAGGCTGAGATAGGAGTATCACTTGAGCCCAGAGGGTCAAAGCTGCAGTGAGCTATGATCATGTTGCTAAACTCCAGCCAGGGAGACAGAGTGAAACCCTGTCTCAAAAATAAAAACCACACACAAAAAAACAGTATATACCTAGGCAAAGGAACAAAGCCTGAAAGGCTAGCTTTTGATATGGTATCAACGGTAAACATCTTAGTAGTGAGAGTAATTATGTCTTACTGTTTTGTTTAGGGAGAAAATTTCTAAAATCTTCTCTTAAAAACACATATTTATTTTATAACAAGATTTGTGATTTTAAAAAAATGTGTCAACCTACACAGCCATCAGAAATAACAATATACTCTATCTCATCTTATCTGGCCTTTGGGTAAAATTTAAAAGGCAAATAAGAATGGCAGCCAAAGCAAGGGCATGACTGTGTATACAGGGCACGGTGACAAGGCCACTGTCTACAATGGCAGTGTTTTAACAATCTGAAACTGTTCAGATTTAACAGGGGAAAACACTTCAGGATGAAACACAGGCTCCAGGTTCCTGCAATTTCCTAATCGAGAAGCTGCAAAGAGAAATGCGGGTTCATTACTCAGCCACCGTGCTGCACTCAGCTGTCCTGCACATAGCAATTAGAGTGGAACAGGGCACCATGTGCACTGCATACAAAGCCAGCCACCCTCTGGGAGGAACCAAAATGCACAAGACCCTGCAGCATAGCAAGCAGCCAGCTATTAAGAAAAGTTTTTCCAATTGGTACATTCTTGGCAAACCCTTGCCTGTAATTTCTTCAGGAAGCCTCTGTGGCTATCAAACAAGCAAACTAATAAATAAATTAATAGGCAAGTTGGATCTACGTTGGATGCTGTTAACTTTGGGGAGGCAGTTGAACTGTAAGTCAGGTCTAGGGAGGTAACTTCATACCAAAGGCTCTATTCTCTATACATCTTTCTACTCTAGCAAATGCTTATAATCTGTTGGCAAACAACAGCCTTAGCTGAGCTTCTTCTGAAACAAAGATGCCCCCAGTTATTAAGAACCCCTTGATTTAAATTGGGCTTGCTGAATTCTGAACCTCTTCCTCCAAATCTGAATGGCAGAAAAGTATCCTTCTCCATATCTCTTACTGCTCTTTCTGGTCAGTAGGCATTGAGCTTGCCGAGCTGTGCTTTCCAAGGTCCTGGTAACTGGGCCTGCTCTAGAAGGTAGCTTAGAGGACTGGCAAGAGCAGAGGATGGTGCACCTAGAAGCCTCAACTCTGGTCCCAGGGACCCCAGGCAAGTCACCTCCTCCCTGGGTCTCTACGGATCCAACGCAAAAGCTGAATTATACACCTGACTATATCATCTCTAAAGTCCAATGATGATGCCATAATGCTCCAAGAGCCATCAGGACATAAGGAGCCAGGTCACAAGTGATGAAATTCAGTTGGCAAATCAACATAAAAATATTTAACCTTAGCAGGAATTACAGAAATGAAAATTTAAGTGAAATGCACTTCCACCTATCAATTTAGCAAATTCTGAGGAATGATTCACACTGATTCACACTGGTGGAACCTGCCTTGTGTAACAGTCGGAACTGGTCTCCCAGAAGGGAGGTCTTCCCCTCCTGTCCCACCCAGTCTATCCTCCACCCAGCAGCTACAGTGACCCTTCTGGAATGCAAACTTCATCATGTCACTGGCCTGCTTATAGCCCCTTGATGGTTTCCCATTGTTGTTAGGACAAAGTCTACATTCTGTGGCTTGATCCTGCCCTGCCTTCCTCTCCAGCCCATGTCATTCCACCCTCCCATCGGCCTCTGGCCTTAGCTCCCCTAGGTCTGTGCCCTTCAGCAGCTCTGGGAGTTCACACATTCTGTTCTCTCTGCCTGGATATCTAGGACAGTCTCTCCCCACCAT
The DNA here is from genome assembly GCA_036589455.1 of Ateles fusciceps. Classification (NCBI taxonomy): domain Eukaryota; kingdom Metazoa; phylum Chordata; class Mammalia; order Primates; family Atelidae; genus Ateles; species Ateles fusciceps. Next base: position 1,092,311 of record JAZHEH010000789.1, on the reverse strand, counting down.
CCTATCTGCTTCAACTCTTGTTAACATTTAACACCTTGAGAATGTGGCCTAAAACCCTGCTTCCAGGAAGCTTCCCCCAACCCCGTTCCACATACAAGTTTCCCCTGCCCCCAACCCGGGCCAGGTTAGGTGGGGTCTCCATAAAGGCTAAGCATATATAAAGAGGTATAAATTTTTTGGAGAATAAAAAATTTAAAAATAAGCATACCCTTTGAGATGGTAATTCTATTTAAAGGAATTTCTTATACATAAATAATCTAAAATGTAGACAAAGACATAAACCCTAAGATGTTTATCACTGCATTAATTATAATAGCAAAGAAAAAAGAAAAGAAATAATCTAAATGTCCAACATTAGGGGAATGGTAAAGTGAAATGCAATGTATTCATCCACATAAGGGAATATTATGTAGTCATTTAATAATGATACTTATAAGCTGTTTTTTAATTAAAAATGCTTATTCTATATTAAGTGGGAAAAAAACAGGGCACAAAATTGTACTTACAGCATTATCTCTGTAAAGAAAAATGTTTTAATAATACAGGAAGAAAATATGCCAAAATGTTTATCGTAGTAACCTTTGTGTAGTAGAATAATGAATATTTTTCTCTACTTCTCTACATTTCTTCCTGCTTTCACATTTTCAGGGGAAAAAGGCTTTTTTTTTTTTAACAGCCTAAGTTCAACCTCTTTGATTCTTCTACATTGTTCTAAAGCTGCCTCATACCATGAGGGCTCAGAGTTGAACTGGCCTCTTGTACCCGACAGTGCTGACCTCCCATGATCTTTCTACTTAGGGTCTCCTGACCCATAGCATGTTGTGACAAATGCCAGGGGAGCAGAAAGAAGGCTTGAGGCCATCTGCCCCTGCAGCCCCAAAGGATAAAGGACAGCAATCCCTAGCAAATTGTCCCTACTCCAGTGGTACATATTCCAGAGTTATCTGGCAGGCTATTCAAAATGAGCTCTTCCTCCCACAAAAGTGATGAACATAAAAGCCTAATGAATTCCCTCCTCTGGTTTTGTAACAGGCATTCTACTATAATCCTATTCAAGGAACACTGACATTTTTATTTTTATCTTTGGTCGGAGTCAACCAATAAGAAAATGGTAACCTGTGTGTCAATATCCGCCCCTGATGAATAACCAGCCATGATCAATGCCTCACACCTGGTCCCACCAGGCTCAGATTAGGGGAATTTCAGAGGTAAGAATGTTGAGGGCCAAAGATCTGTAGCAAATGAGGGCTGGTGCATATCAACCAGATGAAACAAAGGTTCTTTCCTGCCTTTTTGTGTCACCAGTGGGGGAGGGCCTTTCCCAGTGATTAAGGACCCCAAGTCATGCAGGCTCTGCATCACCTGCTGGTATCATGGGCTCTCAGCTCATGAGCAGCTTTCTAAGGCTGACAAACTGCTCAAGCAATGACACACAGCCCACATGCTACAGTCTCTTTTCCTGCAGGCTGTAGGGATGAGAAAGTGCAAGGATAAATGGCACTAAATAATGCAGAGGTGAACACCACTCACCAAGAGCATAACAAAGGACATTTGAGAGAGCTGCACAGTGGAGGAGGGGGCACATGGAAAGGTTAACACACCACACTGAGCTCCAAATCATAGCTCTCAAGCTTAAAGACAGCTCCCGCATTGGTCTCCTTCATGTCTCACCAGTCCACCTGCATCTGACACTGCTTAATAGAGAATTACACTCCATTCCTGCCACTCACAGAAAGGTCTCCACTGATGTCCACACAAAGGCTTGGCTGGGATTTTGCCATAGGGTGGCTCTGCTTTGGAGGGCTCTCTCCAGAACACACTGCCACTAAGAGCAGAGACCTCCCTCTGTGTTACTCCCTCACACCCAGCATGGTGCGATGGGAAGAGGGAGAGGACCCAGGACTTGCAGGTAGAAATGAGAGGAAGGCAGAGTTAGATCAAATTAAGTAAGTCCTTTACATTTAACTGGAGAAGAGACCATCGTGGGATGTGCTGCCTATGAGACGACGGGGTTTTCCATTACTAGAGGTATACAAGTCTAGGCCGGTAGCCACCTGGCAGGACATTCTAGAAGGGGCGCCTGCTGTCCCGAAGACCTTGTCCTCAGCAACCCACAGAGCTCCTTCCTCCTCTTAGACCGTTGGTGCCTTGATTTCACTGTAGTGGCCTGAAGCTGTCTTCTTCACTGGTAACATAAGGCTGACAACAGTCCTGCCTGGACTAGGATGTTCCATATATATATGACTACCAGGAGAGGCACTGGGGGGGAGAAATACTCCCGTATTTTACGCCACTCAGTCCTCCACTAGAGAATGGAGTGTTGGGGTGCTCTGGAAAAAGCCAATGAGACTCAAGATGGGCATGAGATTGCAAATCTCTCCTGACTCCACTTCTACCCACATACTCCCAAATGCACAGGGACACATCCCAGCAGGCAGATAGTCATAAACCAACATTACCTAACCTTTACTGACTTATAATGTCCTACGTGCCTTACCTCATTACTTTATTTCATCCTCACCATGAGGCTAGGGTTGAAAGGGTTTTATTTTTGTTTTGTAAACATTTTGTAAAGAAGAGGTCTTGCTAAAGTGATCACCCCACCTTGGCCTCCTAAAGTACTGGGATTATAGGCATTAGCTACCACACCCAGCCTAGGTTGAAACTTTTAATTCTCACTTTCTACATACTAGGGAGGGCCCGCCCAGAGAAGCTAAATGACTTGCCCAGACACACACACAGCAAGCAGTGGTATCTGGACTGGAATTCCATTCTGTCTGACTTCTGAACCCAAGTGTTTCACCAATGAATTATAATGTAGTTACTCAGTAATAGGATGAAAAGGGTAAAATGAAGAACCTTGATATGCAGATAGCCTCTGATTAATTTGTTTCTACCCAATACCAAAGTATCTTCCATCTGAACTAAACTTTTGCAAAGAGAGGCCAGCCCTCTGGTGTGACTTTCCCTCCCGAACAGTGCCGACCTTTTGGTGTTGAGACTAGTATCAGGCAAAAAGTTGGCAGCTGGCTTTTAGAATTGACAGAACCTTAACTTTCAGCTGGTGGAGGCCTCCCAGATGGGCTGGGCCCAGCCACTGCCCACAGTCACTTCTCTGTACTTGTGGCAGGCCTTAGCAGATCCTATTCAAACAGTCTTAAAAAATATATGCATTATGAGACAACTAGAAATTTTGAACACTAGCTGGATACATGATAGGTAATTACAGTTAATTTTTAAAAGTACAATCACGGTATTATGATTGTTTTTAAAAAGAGTCATTTTCTTTTAGAGATACATACTGAAATATATGCTGAAATAATATGATTTGGGGGACTTACTTCAAAATACGAGCAGAGTAAAGGAATGGGTATGCATACTGACAAAATCTAATAGGTCATGAGTTGATAACTGTTGAAGTTCTATAAAGGGTTTGTAGAAATTCATCATGCTATTCTATTTTTGCATATGTTTAAAATTTTCTATAACACAAAGTTTAAAAAGTAAATTGAAGATAAAATTGAAAAATTCAATATTCTCAGGGAAAAGGCAGAGATTATAAATATAATGAAAGTGTAAGTAAAAGAGAGATTCAAACTCAATAAACACATTTGTTGAGTGCTCATTATATACTAGGCTCTGTCGTAGCCTCTACTTCCTCATCTATAAAATGGGAGTGTTAAGAATTCTGCTTTGGGCTGGAGGCAGTGGCTCATGCCTGTAATCCCAGCACTCTGGGACACAGGCGGGCAGATCACTTGAGGTCAGGAGTTCGAGACCAACCTGGCCAACATGGTAAAACCCCATCTCTACTAAAAATGCAAAAATTAGCCATGTGTGGTGGCACGCGTCTATAATCCCAGCTACTTGAGAGGCTAAGGCACGACAATCACTTGAACCTTGGAGGTGGAGGTTGCAGCGAATCAAGATTGTGCCACTGTACTCCAGCCTGGTCGATAGGGCGAGACTCAGTCTTAAAAAAAAAAGAATTCTGCTTCATAGGGTTGTTACTCAGATGAGATGAGCTTAAACATGTCAAGCACTGATAAGAGTAGCTGGGACATAGCAAGAGTAATCAATAAATGGTAGCTTTATACAATCCTATGCAATAAATATGATTAAATAGTTTTATAGATGAGGAAGATGAGGCTTAGAAAAGTCTGAGGATTTGTCCAAAAAGTCATGCTGCCACTATGAGGGAGAATTTGAATTTCAGAATCAGCACTTCCCTCACCCTACTCAGGGATGGACTTTCAAGCCATAGCCAGGAGAGAGTCCTGTGTCTGCAGAGCATGGAGAAGGCAGGCTTTCAGGGAAGAAATGAGCTGTGACTCCTGAACAAAGAGCAGGAATAAGGTAAGCCTGAAAGAATGAAGAAAAGCACTCAAGACCCTCAGAAATGCCATTCTGATAAAGTTCAAGGCAAATTCTTTTCCTAATTAAAGACTGGTCTCCACAGCTATCATTGGGGTGACCTCACTAATTCAAATAAATAGCCACAGGGTTTCAGAGGGAACAGTTTTAACTCCGCTTTCCATAATAAGGATTCTGGATTACAGCCCAAAGCTTTAGCTAGTTAAGTGTGTGGGTCAGTCTCATAAATTGTTTTCTTGGCTGGATCCCAAGAAAGTCAGACTGTCATTTGAGCAATGAGGTGATTGGTTTTGCATTCCTACTCAAAAAGGAGGCTTCTCTACGACGCTTGCAAATCATACTTGTAAGATCTGTACCACTGGGATTCTCAGTCTTCTGCTAAAATCTGTTCTAGTGTTTTCTTCTCAAGATGGCTGACCAGAGACAGCACCCCAGAACACACCCACTGGAGATCATTTCTCCAGTGAACAGGTGGAAGGGTCATCTCAGTAGCCTTCTACGTTTGCTAACTCCCCCTTCTCTGAGCACCTTGGGGAGAGGCTACTGGCCTCCTGAAGTTCCTGTTCCAACTCGAAATTCTGGTCCTTACATGATGGCTGGGGCACTACTGCTGAGCAATTCCAGAGGGCTTTGCGGAAGTGCAGGAAGAGGACTCGTCAGAGTCCAAGGATGGCACTTGTGTCCTGGCTCTGCCCTCGGATGACTACGGACGACTCCCTTATCTGCTTGGCTTCCCTGTTTAAAAGCTTGGTTTTAAACAAGTTTAAACTTCATGCTAGCAGGAAAACAAAACATATGTGAAAAAGCTAGACAAAAAGCTGAGAATCATCATTACGCTGACTCCCCTTAAGCCAGAACTAGATCAGATCTGTTAGAATAGGGATTCCAAGGCAGGAGGAGATATCCACGGGCAGTCTAGGCCTTCCCTGTGGGTCCCTCACCTGCCCATCCCTAAAGGCAGTGTGGAACAATGGAACTAGCCAGGCAGTGAGTTGGTCAGGCCTGGGTTTGATTTCTGGCTCTGCCACATTATCTTCCAATTTTCCATTCTTAGCAATTTTACAGCAGAAATGGATAAATAAGCCCTGTCCATGCCTCACATGCTGACTGAAAAACAAAAATCCATAGATAACCTATGAACCTCATTTTGCCTTAAAGAGTTTTAGCCTCTGAGCCAGGAACAGTGGCATGCACCTATAGTCCCTGCTACTAGGGAGGAAAGGTAGGAGGATCCCTTGAGGCCAGGAGTTCAAGTCCAACTTGGACAACCTAGCAAGATCCCAACACTAAAAAACAAAAGTCTCAGCCTCTTTCCCACAAAAAAGTAGCACAAAAGGGCTGATGTGAGTGAACTTTTTATTTGAATGTTCTGTTCTCTCTACTTCTCTCCATTCCAGGGGCTTATGAGCACTAATAGCTCCTAAAATGAGAGGCAGGAAGAAGGCAGGAGATACGGACAAAGGAGTCTAAGGAAAATTTGTAATCTAATTTACCAGTTTATAAAAAAACCAGCGCTAGCTGAAAACAATAGACAAAGGTAAGGACCAGATGACCCTGATCTGTCTGACCCAAGATCAGCATGTTCTTTTTCACAAGGCCACATTGCAAGGTTCTATTAATAAATAGCAGTAATAAGGATGGGGGCCTTGGGGTCAGGCAGACCTGGGCTCAAACTCCTGGCTCTGTAATTTATTAGCCCCAAGATCTCAAGCAAGTTCATTAATCCCGGCTTTAACGCTCATATCATATGTAAAATTGGGATAAAAACTATATATTTTGCAGGATTGGTCTAATAACCAGAAATCATATATATTTAAAGGACATTTATAATACTGGCTACTATGTATTAAGAGCTTATTATGGGCCAGGCGAGGTGGCTCAAGCCTGTAATCCCAGCACTTTGGGAGGCCGAGGCGGGCGGATCATGAGGTTAAGAGATCGAGCCCATCCTAGCCAACACGGTGAAACCCTGTCTCTACTAAAAATACAAAAATTAGCTGGGCGCGATGGCATGCGCCTGTAGTCCCAGCTACTCGGGAGGTTGAGGAAGAGAATGCTTGAACTCGTGAGGCGGAGGTTGCAGTGAGCTGAGGTCGTGCCACTGCACTCCAGCCTGGTGACAGAGCAAGACTCCATCTCAAAAAAAAAAAAAAGAGCTTATTATGGGCTGATATGTACACTGTCCCTTTTAAATCTCAAAACAACCCTATGAGGGAGCTATTAAGTCCCCCATTTTAAAAAATGAGACTACTTAGTAGGCTCAGACTAAGTGATTTACCCCAAAAGATAACAGTGTTGTAAGTGTTGGGATAAGAATGTGACTTGGGTTTGTCTGCTCCAAAGACTGTGTTCTAGGGTCATTACCATGACACTAAGCAGCCACATCAGCACTGCAGTTAGCATAGAAAAGGAAGCCGTCAGATTTCCAGCAAAGGCTTTTGCCAGCTTTACTCATGACAGCCCTGGGATGGGTCGTGACCATTCCATTTCACAGATGAGAACCTGGGGCTCAGAGACATGAAGACTCTTAGAGGTAAACAAATAGCCGTTATCTTTTAGAGGCCTTTATCTATTTAAGTATTTATGGATAAAGTAATATGATGTCTGGAATCGGCTTCAAAATAATGCAGAGTGGGAGGAGAGGGTGATTAGATGAAATAAAATTGGATTGGCCAGATGCTGAGAAGCTGAGCCATGGGTACAAAGAGGTTCATCACACTCATCTCCCAATTCATATCTATGCTTGAAATTTTCTATGATGAGAAGATACAAAACAAAAACAACAAAATACCTCATCTCCTGGAGACAGTATAAGGCAGAAGCAGGTCTCAAACCGGGGGTATGTTCTGTCCCCAAATTCTGAGTCCTCTCCACTCCACCACAATAGCCACTTTAAAAAACCCCTCCTTCTTTCCATCTTCATTATACGGGTCCAAAGCGCTGCTAACAGAGCTGGGGGAGTTAGGAAGGCAAAGCAGTCTCTATTAGGGGTCAGATGGTAGCAGACAAGCCTGCCACAGGGGTGCAACAGAGGGCTGAACCCTGCTGCCTAGAGAGTCCAGGAAAGGCCTCAGCAAGGTAGCAACACTTGGGTATGGAGAGAATGGGGATGATCCAAAGGAGAATGTAGGAATGTGAAGGCAAAGGTTGGAGGGAGCAGCCAGTGCAAGTGCACAGAAAGGGGGAGCCCAGAGGCTGAGGTGCCTCCAGGTCTCTGTTGGGGATGGCTGCTGCAGCCTCCCCATGGTCATCCCTTCCTCCAGTCTCTCTTCCCATAGTCTGCCCTCCACACTGCCCCAGGTGGTCTGCTCCAAACAGAAAATCTGATCTCATCTTCCCCCTAAGTATTAAAAACCTCCCAGATCTCCCCACTTCACTCCAGATAAGGTCTACACTCCTCAACCTGATCCTCAGGGTGACCATCTCTAACCAGCCCTGACTTCCGCTTCCTACCCCTCGCCAGGGCCGCACATGAACACCCAGAGCCCGAGGTCTAGCTGCCACAAACACACAGGCTCCTTCCTTTCTCCAATGTCCTCTCTTCCTAGCATGCCCCTCCCACTCCAGGTAAACTCCTACAGGGACCAGCTCAGATGTCACCTCCTTTGTGAAGACAGTCTCACTCTGCCCCTCTCAGTGCACACCACTACATTATCACAGCACCCTCACACCGCACTTGAGGGTCTGCCTTTGGATGAGAAGGTGGGCTCTAGGGCAGGGAGAGGCAGCAGACAAGGTGATCAATACAAGGTGGCTATTAACACTACTAGTAACATAATAATGCAGCCCCCAGACAGGCAGGCAGGGGCTGTGTGAGCCATCACGGTGCCTGGCACAAAGTGGCTGCTGTGAGAGGCTGCCTGGTGAGTAGACAGGTGAGGACAGCAGGACGTTGAGCAGAGGGATGCTGAGCAGAGGGCTCCTTCCTGACCTTGGCTGAGGCAGCCTTGCTGCGGTGCCCTTCATGAGTCTGTAAGCTCATGGCTGCAGGAGGCTAATTCAGTACCTAAAATTGCTGTAACAGTTTCTTTGAAAGCTTCCAGACAAATGGAAAATGACACCGACAGCTTGACACCCCCTTCACCTCCATGGCTGCAAACCTAAAGAATATTTATGATCCGTGGGATCAGAGATTTGGTGTCTTAGAAGCAAAGAAAGGTCACACAACGAACTAACGCAGACCATCTGCTCTTGGGTGGGGAAAGAGATTCTTGTATTCAGAGTTATTCTCCCCCAAAGCACCAGGCACCTGTTTTTCTTGTGAAAATCTATGAGCTAACACAATGATTTTTATTTAACGTAGTATAAAACCAACGTCTCCTACAAGGAGAAGTGAAAAGCTGAACACAAACATGCGAACTAATAGGGAGCTACGGAAGACTTCTGGCGGGGGAATCAGGAGGCCCGCACTTGTGCTCTCCATATTAAACGCTTAGCGACAAGGCCTAACAGAGGAGAACAAATGCTCCTGGAGATGTCTGCATGATGGCAATGGAGAAAAACTCATCAGGGGCTAGTGCTAGCGGAACTCCCCCTCCTCCTCCATTTTTCGTAGGCCGGCTGCTCCTGCAATTCCCAACACCGTGCTCCTGACATTCCAGCAGATGCTGCCCGCACCGCCGCCGCCACACTAATCCTTCATCCTCGGGGGCCAATGGGAAATGTAGGATTTCCCATTATTCAGGGCCATGGACACCAAAATAGCTCATCTGACCTTTGCAAATACCAAAGGGTGGATTTAAAGCAGAAACTGGCAAAATGTAATGCAAAAGTCTTTAGCTTTCTTTTCAGAGATGATTTTATGCAGTCATTAGCTAAGAAATGGACTGCCAGTAGGACCAACAAGGTTACAAATTAGGCAGAAAGAGCCAAATGTTTCACAATACACACACACACACACACACACACACGCTCTCTCTCTCTCTCTCTTCTCTCTCTCTTACTCATTCCTTGATGAATTATTTAACTTACATTAAAAAAATATATATGGCTCAGAAATCTCCTGGCATTGGTACTGGATTGAAAACAGTGTCAAACTGGGAAGTAGCTGTTCTCTGAGAGAACAATTTATACATCGAAACAAACATGGACTTCAATATGCAATACCAGGTGGACTTCATCAGACAACACAGACCACAGATTTGCTATTGATGAAAAGATAGACCCTCTCTTAGGGAGACTCACATTACATGGGATCAAACTTCATTAAGCTTCATTCTCACATACATACCCATTTTCTCTCTATTTATAGCCTATACATCTTAGTCAATCATTGATATTTTGTGAGCAAAAGTGACCCCTTCATATTTCATGGAGACTTTATCTGCATAGCTCTAATTCAGCACCACATAAAACTGGATCCTAAGTAATCTTAATGAAATGTAGGACTCTTTCCATTTAAAAAAAGAGAAAAAGTAATTATAGAAAACTGGAAGAAAAGAGAAAAGAAGAAAAGCTAGTCACGTAAGTCTGCCATCACCCTAATTCAATCTTTTTTCTTTTTTAAAAAAAGATGTCTATTTTTGAGACAAGGTCTCAGTGGTACCCAGGCTGGAGTGCAGTGTGCAATCATGGCTCACTGCAGCCTCAACCTCCTGGAATCAAGTGATCCTCTCACCTCAGCCTCCCAAGTAGCCGAGACTACTGGGGTGCACCATCATGCCTGGCTAAATTTTTATTTTTTGTTAAGATGGGGTTTCATCATGTGGCTCAGGCTGGTCTCCAACTCCTGGTCTCAAGCAATCTGCCCGCCTCAGCCTCCGAAGGTGCTGGGATTATAGCAATAAACCAGCGCACCCTGCCCTAATTCAATTTTTAACAATGGCTTTACTGAGATCGAACTCACATACCATGAAATCTACCCTCTTGAAGTATACAATTCAGTGGGCATTAGTACATATATTCACAGAGTTGTGCAACCATCACCACTACCTAACTCCAGAATATTTTCATCATCCTAAAAATCCTGTACCTGTTAGTAGTCACTTCCCATTCCCCGGTTCCAGCCTCCTACAACCACTAATCTGCCTTCTCTCTATATAGATGTGCCTATTCTGGACATTTCCTACAAATGCAATCACACAGTATGTAGCTGTTTGTGTCTGGCTTCTTTCATGAAGCATGATATTTTTACCCAATTCCATTTTTATTAGCACTTTGTTAGGTTTCTTTCCCATCTTTGTTCTGATGCATTTAAAACTTAATCCTTTGCTAACATTATAAAGTTAAGCCTGTTTTTTGCTAATCCACAAGTTACTGACCCTAAGGTAGGATCATGAGTCCAGAGGCTGAAGGAGGCCTGTTTTGCTCTCTAAACATCAGCTCATTATATTGGTCTAAGTGTTGATCTAATTTTTTTTTTTTTTTGAGATGGAGTCTCGCTCTATCGCCCAGGCTGGAGTGCAACGGTGCAATCTCGGCTCACTGCAACCTCCGTCTCCCAGGTTCAAGCCATTCTCCTGCCTCAGCCTCCCAAGTAGCTGGGACTACAGGAATGCACCACCACATCCTGCTAATTTTTGTATTTTTAGTAGAGACGGCCTTTCACCATGTTGGCCAGGCTGGTCTTGAACTCCTGAACGCAAGTGATCTCGGCCGCCTCAGCCTCCCACAGTGCTGGGATTACAGGTCTGAGCCACCGCGCCAGCTAAGTATTGATCTAATTTTAACAGAAGTGCCTCAGGGTTAGGGACACTACTGACTAGTAATACCAGCCCTCAGGACAACCCCACACACTAAATACAATCTTCAGCAAGGAACAGGAAAGAACACTAGAACCGGGATTTAAATAGGAAGAGCTACTACCATCCAGTGAGCTTTTCAGTTTGTACAGTTAGGGGTCTCACTTATTGTCCAGGCTGGTCTTGAACTCCTGGGCTCAAGTGATCCTGCTGCCTCGGCCTCCCAAAGTACTGGGATTACAGACATGAGCAAGCTTTCTGTTTTGCAAATGTTGTAGGTACCTCACAATATGACTGACTGCATTTGAAGATAGGCTCTTTAAAGAGGTGATTAAGCTAAAATGGGGCCCTAATCCAATCACGCACGCACAGAGGAATGACCATGTGAGGACACAGCAAGAAAGTAGCTGTCTGCAGGCCAAGGAGACAGGCTTCCGAAGAAGCCAAACCCACACGCTGATCTTGGATTTCTAGCCTCTAGAACTATGAGAAAATAAGTTCGGTTAAGCCTTCCAGTCTGTGATATTTTGTTATCGTAGCCCTAGCAAACGTCTCATTTAATGCCCGGACACATACTTTTAAAAGTAGGACTTCTATCCCCATTTTACAGATGAGGAAGCTCAGGCTCAAAGAGGTTAGTGGAGCTGGGACTCAAAGTAAAGTTTGTCTGATTTTGAAGATTTTATTCTTTCCAGAAAGTACAACAAGTTGTATTCGTTTTCAATTTTTTTTTGTAGCATGAGAGGTCACACTGTTAAAAAATAAAAATCTTTGTTCTATTTTTTAAAAAAGATACTCTTTCTAGAATATACCTGGTTACAGTCCCAATTCAGAATCCACTCATTTCAGAAATATTTTGACGGAGGGAAAGAAAATTAATGAGTCAAGTGCTTTGCATGCATTATCCAATTTGAACATTAAACAATCCTAAGAGATATATATTAGTCATAATCGAGGAAACTAAGGCTCAGAGACATTAAATGACTGTATCATGATACTATATTTGTCTTTCATTAAGTTCCCTAGTCAAATTGTTTCATTTCAAAAGACCAAGGGTACTAAATTCTGTTTATGAACTTTTCACTGAGACCTGATGTGTTGGGTACTCTTAGTACCAAGGTAGGGACACCCTAGTCCCTACCTTGGAGAAAGTGTCAAGCACAGCTGGGGAGGGCAACAGCCCTCCAGGGCTGCTGCTAGCCCACATGAAGCTTCTGTGCAATCAAAAAAGGTGCCCCTTGGCTAAGCACAGTGGCTCACACCTGTAATCCCAGCACTTTGGGAGGCCAAGCAGGCAGATCACTTGAGGTCAGGAGTTCGAGACCAGCTTGGCCAACACGGTGAAACCCTGTCTCTACTAAAAATACAAAACAAAAATTAGCTGGGCGTGGTGGCACACGCCTGTAATCCCAGCTACTCAGGAGGCTAAGGCAGGAGAATGGCTTGAACCTGGGGGCGGAGGTTGCAGTAGGCCGAGACAGTGCCACTGCACTCCAGCCTGAGTGACAGAGTGACAATCTCAAAAAAAAGAGAAAAAAAAGGTGCCCATTTCCTAGAGTGGAAGCAGCCCCAGAGCATGGCCTTGCTGAGCAGCCCCTGCGATTCCACCTTCAGTCCTTCAGTCCACACTTCCTCTTACTAAGAGTGAGATCAGCAGAGTGCACAGAGAGAGGGCAGGGGTCCTAGGTAGGGCTTGCTTCCCCTTCACTATCAGCCCAACACTCTCCACACGCAGCCTCCCCTTCTATTGCCTGATGGACCAAAGCCCCCCATGATCTGTGCTGACCCTGTGAGGGGTAGGGGAAAGAGCTGGAGTACACAGCCAGGCCTGCTCAGGGTAGGTATTGGGCAAAGCCAAAGGCGAGAGTGCCAAGCAGGGGTCAAAATGCCAGAAGGGGCCACATAAGTACTGACTGTCCCATAGACCAGAGAATGGGGAGCTGGAGCCATGAGGTGAAAGCAGGTCAGGGACACCTTGATTGAATGTTCTCAGGGACCCTCCATGTGGGTTTCATGCCATGCATTTCTCACACAGGTGCCTTTTACCCCAAACATATTTATTCTTGCCCCCTGCCATTAAGGGTCTCCACCTCCTCATTTTCCCAGTGCTAGATGATGCTCTCAAATGGGGTATAGCAGTTGGAACTCCTGCCAGGAAAACCCAGCTCACCATCAGCGACATTGCTGAACATCTAGCCCAGCAGAGCACAGGGCACAGGGCCCAGTGCAGATAATGCCACATCACAAGGCTTCATCTCTGACAAGAGCCTGTCTCAGCCCCCAGGGACGCCCAACTGGGTCAGGAGAATAAATGTTACCAAGTGCCCCTTCCAGCAGCTAGAGTCTTACAGAATAAATACTGCCCCACTCCTATGCTACAATCTGACCTGTGCCAGGGGGGTACATAAAAAAATTTCACAGGGAGTAATCAGGGCACCTGGGGTGTCAGAGGACATGTCTCAGTACGTGTGGCATCTGAGCCTCACCTCACAGAAGCAGAATCTCCCACAAAAGCGAGAAGCAGAGGCGACCATCGTCCTGGGGGAGGGAAGGACAGAAGCAAAGGCCAGAAGGCTGGTGGTGTGTCCCAAAAGGTGCACAGTTCAGTGGCCAGAAGCTAGAAGAGCACTCCCCAGAGAGTGGGTTGCAAATCACCAGTGGGCAAGTTTAGGTGGGCCAGGGCAATGTTTTAACTCTGAATCTGTTCTCTCTCTCATTTTTTATTTTTATTTATTTATTTTAGTTTATTTTAGTTTTTTAAAGACAGGGTTTCACCATGTTGGTCAGGCTGGTCTTGAACTCCCGACCTCAGGTGATCTGCCTGCCTTGGCCTCCAAAGTGCTTGGATTACAGACGTGAGCCACCACGTCCGGCCTCATTTTTTATTTTTTGAGATGGAGTCTCACTTCGTTGCCTAGACTGGAGTGCAGTGGTGCGATCTCAGCTCACTGCAACCTTCACCTCCTGGGCTCAAACCATTCTTGTGCCTCAGCCTCCCGAGTAGCTGGGATTACAGGTGTGTGCCACCACACCCAGCTAATTTTTTTGTATTTTTCATAGAGACAAGGTTTCACCATGTTGGCCAGGCGTGTCTCGAACTTCTGACCTCAAGTGATCTGCCTGACTCAGCCTCCCAGAGTGCTAGGATTACAGGTGTGAGCCACTGCACCTGGCCTCTCTCTCTCTGTCTCTTTTTTTTTTTGAGACAGGGTCATGCTATGTTACCCAGGTCGGCCTCAAGCTCCTGGGCTTAAGTGGTGTGCCACTGCACCTGGTCACTGTTCCAATACTTTGTAGCTCCCGTTCTAATGAGAGTGAGCCTTGACAGGGAGCCTTAGGCAGGCAACAGGATTATGCTAAAAGAATCTTGCTTTGATTTCCACGGATGTATTTATTTTAATTTTTATGTTACTTTAATGCCAAGTGAAACTAGTTTTCAATTGAGAGTGACAGAAGGCTTTTTAAAAGAAAATGTGCCCAAGTAAAAAAAGTGAGTCAATATAAAGAAAACCTGTGACAGCATAGGTGGCTCGCAGATAAGGGAAAAGCATGAAGGTAGTCCCTAGGAGTGCATGGACACTGTGAGATCTGGGAAACCCTAGCCAGAGCCTTGGTGTACAGGGAAAGAAAAGCAAACACTGCAGTTTCTTCTTTCTGGTGTCCCTTGGGCAGGGAGGGCCTACCGGGAAGGAGGTGCTGTTTCATCTTCCCCTCTAGGGGAACGACCCCTGAGATGATGTGTCCAGGGATCTACCTGGAGCCAACCTAATAAGCCAGGTAAGGGCTTTAGTGTGGGGCAGACCTGCTCAAGTTTTGGTTCTGCTACCTACTCCCTGAGACGCTTCTGGGATGTGACTCAGCCTCATCCATAAGTCCTAGAAAATAATACCCACTGCCTTGGGGGGCTGCAAGGAAAATGACTAGCACCCAGTGGCAGTTCCCTCACCCACCCAGCCCTTTCCTAACTCTGGCAGGGACCAAATCCGAGATCTGGTCTCTGAGAACGTTCATCAGATTTAGAGGAAACAGAATTGTACTTCTTTGTTCTGACCCTAATTAAAGCATAGACAAAATGCCTGATCTCACTTTATCTTACTGGGTTAGAGACGAAAAGGAGGAACATTTGGTACTTGGGAAGACACCATAGATTCTCAAGGTTCATGTGTTGCCAGTGAAATGCAGGGAATTTGAGTTTGGACATAAAAGACTGCTACCCTGGAGTGGCAACAGAAAAATTTGGTTTCCTCATGACCAGCAGACAGATAAGGCAAAGAAATAAAAATCATATGAAAATTAACTGAAGAATTGTGACCAAAGGGTTCTTAGGAAAAAATCTTCCAAGAAACATGAAGGTCCTGCATGGCCTTTTACAGGGCAAGGGGAGGCCAAGGATGCAGGAGGAAGGAGTCTCGGGAGTTCCACCGGCAGGCATTTTCTACCCCTGCATTTTCATGGGGACGTGGTACTTAGGAAGGAAGCTAGCGGAAGGCAACGCGCTTTTATCCACAGGTCTCAGAGGTGGTTTTCCATTAGACACTGTGGACCAACAACAAAATGCCTTTTCCCCTCCTCAGATGTGTAGAAATGAAAAGATACCCAGTACTGACGAGAGTGCAGGGGCAAACAGTCACTACTGGGCTCTGTTGGTGAGGGGCTAATTTAGAGGGCAATTTGGCAGTCTCCATCAAAACTTCCAATGCTCTTATAGTCCAACACGAGCATTTTCCCCTAGGAATCTAAACTATACCAATGTAGAAGTGCACAGAGATATGTTGTTCCAGTATTATTTGTAAGGACAAGAAGGCCACTGCCCAGCAGGAGGAGGATGGCTATATAAACTGTGTATCCATTCTGTGGAATGCTTTGCACAATGAGATAGATCTAAATATGCTGCCCTGGAAAGGTCTCCAAAACACACAATGACATGGCAAACATGAGCTGTAAAATGAATCCTACAGTAGGATCCCATTTATACAAAAGAAACCTCATATAACAAGAAATATGTGCCAAGCAGCTGCCAGGCATTACCTCTAGGGAGCCTAGTTGGGCTGATAAATTAAGGGTTTGCTGTTTATACAATAAATGTTTCTATGTTTTCTTTTTTTTTTTTGAGATGGGATCTCACTCTGTTCCCAGGCTAGAGTGCAGTGATGTGATCTTAGCTCACTGCAGCCTCAACCTTCCCAGGCTCAAGCAATCCTCCTGCCTCAGCCTCCTGAAGAGCTGGGACCAAGGTGCGTGCTACCACACCTGGCTAAGTTTTTAAATATTTTTTTGTAGAGACAAGGTCTTACTGTGTTGCCTAGGCTGGTCTCAAACTCCTGGGCTCAGGAGATCCTCCAGCCTCAGCCTCCCAAAGTGCTGGGTTTCCAGGTGTGAGCCACCGCACCTGGCCTATATTTTCTAATTTTTAAAAACAAAAATGGGTCTCTGTGTCAAACCCATTCACTCAAGGGCAAACAAACAAACATCTTTAGGATGCCCAGTAGGCACAAAAGGCCAAAGAGAAGGCAGCCTCTGGGGTAGAGGAATGCTGGAGTAAGAAGCAATGTGGAATGCTGGCCCTGCTGTAGGAAGGCCCCTTAGCCACCTGAGGCACATTTCCTCCCCTGCTACCCTGATGGGACAGGAAGCCTGAACAGGTGGGTACATATTCTCAAAAGCAGTCTGTCCACCACCACAATAGGGCTGTAATGGGGCTTCTGGAATGTCATACCCAACAGACTGGGCCCCACCCCTTCATCAGCCTTCCTTCCATACCTTGGTGTGGAGCTCTGGGGCAGGTACTATTTCATACCCTTCTCTCTAAATCTATCAAGTTTTGAAACTGAAGACCCCTTAGGACATTCTTTCAAACAAGAGCATCTAGTTCGTAAAGTTCAACAACAAGCTGAAGTTCATCCTTTCGCTCTTCCAACTCTGTTCTTTCTCTGGTCAGGTCCTACTCATCCTTCAAAACCAAGTCCAGGCAGTGCCTCTCAAGAAACTTCCTTCTCTCACCACCACCGTGGGTGGACTACACACCTCTCCTCTGAGCCCATTTCCACCACAGGACTCACCTTGGGCATTGAAATGTGTGTCTGTGTATGAGTCTCCCTCTTAGTGCAAACTCCCTGAGGATGGTGACTGTGACTCACACATCCCCAGTACCAAGCAGGGCAGGCACTCAGGGCCTCTGGAGGACTGTTCCTTACTCTGCCCCCATCATACTGCAACCTGCCTGTGCACCCAGGGAAGTGACTTGCTTCAAGACAGAAAGCATCTCCTCCTGGAGGACATCTATGATTCCTCAAATCCTTCTGTTCTATGATTGCCTCTAAACCCTTAGGCTAGGTGGCCACCATCCCTCCCAACAAAGTAATTTTGCCTTTTTAAAAAAAATGTATATTTATATATAACTAACAATGCAATTTTGTATAACAACAATATAGCACTATCTAGCATATATGAGATGTTGAAGAACAACACATACTATCTTCCTCCAAAGACACATCCTTGAGTTAAATTAATAGTGCCTGCGCCAGAGCTCCACCAAGGGACAGAAGGGAGGCTGATGAAGGGGTGGAGACCAGTCTGTTGGGACGGCCTCCCAGAAGCCCCATCGCAGCCTATCGTGGTGGTGGGGGAAGCTACTTAAGGGTTAAGGGGATGGGTGCTTCATAACATTCCCCTCCCAAAAAAAAGTATGCAACCACCTCACACCTGTTACAATGGCTAATATTAAAAAAGTAGAAAATAACAAATGTTGGCAAAGGTGCGGAGAAAGTGGACCCCTGTGCAACGCTGGTGGGGATACAGATAGGTGCAGTTGCTGTGGAGAACAGTACAGCAATTTCTCAAAGAGTTAAACATTGAATTACCATATTATCCAGCAATTCCAATTCTGGGTATACACCCAAAAGAACTGAAAACAGAGCCTGGGTGCAGTGGCTCATGCCTGTAATCCCAGCACTTCGGGAGGTTGAGGAGGGAGGATCTCTTGAGCCCAAGAGTTTGAGACCAGAGTGGGCAACATAATAAGACCCTGTGTCAAAAAAAAAAGCCAGGTGTGGTGGCATGCACCTGTGATCCTAACTACTCAGGAGACTGAGGTGGGAGGATTCCTTGAGCCTGGAAGGTCAAGGCTGCACTGAGCTGTGACTGCACCACTATACTCTAGGTGATAGAGCAAGACTGTCTTTAAAAAACAAAAGAAGAAAAGAAAAAGAATTAAAAGCAGGGGCTTGAAGTCTGCCATGTTCATAGCAGCATTATTCACAATAGCCAAAAAGTGGAAACAACCCAAGTGTTCTTCAGTGGATAAACAGACAAAACGTGATCTATCTATACAATGGAATATTACTCAGCTTTAAAAAGGAAGGAGATTCCGACACATGCTCCAATGTGGATGACCCATGAGGACATTATGCTGAGTGAAATAAGCCAGTCACAAGAAGACAAATATTGTATGAACCTACTTATATGAGGTTCATAGAGAGTCAAATCATAGAGACAGAAAGAGGAATGGTGCTTGCCAGGGGCGGGGAGTAGTGGGGAATGGGGCATTCATGTTTAATGGGTATGGAGTTTCAGTTAGGAAAGATTTTTTAAAAAGCCCTAAGGATGAATAGTGGTGATAGCTGCACAACAGCATGAACGTACTTAATGCCACTGAATTGTACATTTAAATATGGTTAAGACGGCCGGGTGCAGTGGCTCACACCTGTAATCCCAAAACTTCGGGAGGCCAAGGTGGGCAGATCACCTGAGGTTGGGAGTTTGAGACCAGCCTGACCAACATGGAGAACCCCATCTCTTCTAAAAACACAAAATTAGCGGGGCGTGGCAGTGCCATGCCTGTAATCCCAGCTATTCGGGAGGCTGAGGCAGGAGAATCACCTGAACTGGGGAGGTGGAGGTTACAGTGAGCCAAGACCATGCCATTGTACTCTAGCCTGGGCAACGAGAGGGAAACTCTGTCTCAAAGAACACACAAACACACAAACAAACAAACAAAAAACGGTTAAGGTGAGGCTGGGCACAGTGGCTCAGGCCAGTAACCCCAGCACTTTGGGAGGCTGAGACAGGAGGATCACTTGAGGCCAGGAGTTTGAGACCAGCCTGGCCAACATGGCGAAAACCCATCCCTACAAAAAAAACAAAAACAAAAATTAGCCAGGCATGGTAGTGGGCACCTATAATCCCAGCTACTCAGGAGGCTGCGGCAGGAGAACTCCTTGAACTGGGGAGGCAGAGGTTGTAGTGAGCCGAGATCATGCTGCTGCACTCTAGCCTGGGCAACAGAAGGAAACTGTGTCTCAAAAAAATATAAATAAATAAAATTAAGATGATAAATTTTACATTATGTGTATTTTACCACAATAAAAAGAAAAGTCTGCAGAGAGTCATTCTTGCCACTGAGCATGAATTAATCAGGAAGCAGTAGTTTGGCTGCTGTAGTCAGTATTCCCGGAAGGTGCCAGAGACAAGCAGGAATGCCCAGATCACGTTCCCCACCTCAGGAGGACAGAGAACCACGGTCCCCCGCAAAAGGGGTCACCACCTGCATGAGAGGCACATCCCAAACAGGAACCACCATGGGGGCAGAGCCTTAAGTATCACCTGGACCCTAACCCAGGAGGAAACCTGTGCCCCGGCAGCACGCACATGAATGGGGTGTGGAAACAGACCACAGCTGACCTCACTGACCTGTCCCCCACCAGCCCAACACACATGAAGACACGTGGGCGGGGGAAGCACACAGGGTGTGTTGTGGGCCTCTCTGGGCTTCAGTCCTGTTGGTTGTGTGTTTCTGGGAAAGTCATAACACAGGTAAAAAAGTCAAGAGGGTTAAATGAGATAAGATCTTGAAAGAACACAGCACAGTCCTCTGCACAAGCAGGCGCTCCGTGCATGTTCATTGCCTTATCTCTTCTTCCAAATCACACAGGATGCCTTCCCTTGTACCCTGCACAGTTAGCTGCTCTCAGGGCAGACATAGGACAGTGCAGGCATTGTTCATCTTTGAATTCAAATCCCACCTGACTCAACATAGTGCATTTAAAGAGTCAGATAATTATTAAATACATATAAATTGTAAGTGCCACTGCAGTTCAGAGGCTTCTGGGCCAGCTCTGTGGCAGCGGGAAGATCTAGGTTAGGTTTCAAAAGGTGTATGAATCTAAACCACGAGCAAGAGAGAAGGAATGCCTTGCAGGGCCAAAGGCCATGCTGAGCACAGACAAGGAAGGACTGGGAACAGCACAGTATAGACCTCGGTAAGAGAAAAGATGGGAAGACGCCCAGTCAGTGAAGGCCTTGAACACCAGGCTACATTTATAAATCTTTTTTTTTTTTTTTTTTGAGACGGACTTTCGCTCTTGTCACCCAGGCTGGAGTGTAATGGTGCGATCTCGGCTCACTGCAACCTTCGCCCTCCCGGGTTCAAGCAATTCTCCTGCCTTAGCCTCTTGGGTAGCTCGGATTACAGGTGACCGACACCACGCCCAGCTGATTTTTGTATTTTTAGTAGAGATGGGGTTTTACCATGTTGGCCAGGCTGGTCTGAAACTACTGAGCTCAGGTGATCCACCCACCTCGGCCTCCCAAAGTGCTAGGATTACAGGTGTGAGCCACCGTGCCCGGCCCTATTTATAAATCATACTAAAGGAGATGGGGACCGGGCGTGGTGGCTCATGCCTGTAATTCCAGCAGTTTGGGAGGCCGAGGCGGGCGGATCATGAGGTCAAGAGATCGAGCCCATCCTGGCCAACATGGTAAAACCCCGTCTCTACTAAAAAATACAAAAATTAGCTGGGCATGGTGGCGTGCACCTGTAGTCCCAGCTACTCAGGAGGCTGAGGCAGGAGAATTGCTTGAACCCAGGAGGCAGAGATTGCAGTGAGCCAAGATTGCGCCACTGCACTCCAGCATGGCGACAGAAAGACTCTGTCTCAAAAAAAAAAAAAAAGGAGATGGGGAGTTTCAGAAATTTTCCGGTAGAGTTGTCCAAAGTTTTGAGAGGTTCCAGCATGTAGAAAGGGAGGAAGAATAGAAGAAAGAAGACCAGCTGGGTGATATTGAACTGATCTAAGTCCCAGCCTCAAGCAATGGTCCAGGCATGACCAAGGACTGGACTAAGAGGAGGAGAAAACTAAGAAGAGCAAACACATGTTAAAGACATGAAGAAAAACAAATAAAAAGCCCTCACACAGATACTAGGCTCTAAGGCCAAGAGAGGCCCCAGGACTTCCACGGCACAGCGCGGCTCCTCCACCCATTTCCTGAGCCCCTTCCTGATCTCCCTTTCTTTTGCTATTGCTTACTCTAGAGCAATGTCTTTATGTTCAAAAAGCACTTATGAAATTGAAATGATTGCATCTCATGGGCACCTTGTCAGAAATGTGCCATCACAAGTGACATTTTCGGGTGTCAGAGTTAGTCTCTCATCTGCTGGTGGATCCAATTTGACCAGCTGACAAGTGAGAAGACTGCAACACCAACAATTATAGAAACAAACTCAACCTAGAATCTGGAAATCAAGCTGTTCTCTCCACCTCTTCCATCACGCTCAGCAGACAATATGGTAGCCACTGGCAGAGGGCCCTCACTTCTCAAACCACAGCAGCTAGTAGGAATGGCAGGACCCCAGACTACACAATCTTTAAGAGATGGAGTCTTGCTCTGTCACTCCGTCTAGAGTACAGTGGCACAATCATAGCTCACTGCAGTCTCCACCTCCTGGGCTCAAGCAATCCTCCTGCCTCAGCCTCCAAAGTAGCTAGGACTACAGGCAGTTGTGCCACTACACTCAGCTAATTTTTTAAGTTTTTGTAGAAATAGGGTCTTGCTCTGTTGCCCAGGCTGGTCTCAAATTTCTGGCCTCAAGCAATCCTCCTGCCTCAGTCTCCCAAAGTGCTGGGATTACAGACAAGAGCAACCACTCCTTTATACAACCTTTCAAAATGGCAGGTTGAGAAAACAACACATATGATTCTTCTTCAAAATATCACTGGTATTCAACACAAAAGAGCATATACTGTGTGACTCCACTCATGAACTTCTAGAACAGATAAAAGATCAGTGGTTCCCTCTGCAGTGTGTTGGAGGAGAGGGTTAACTGGGAAGGGGCCTGAGGGAGCTTTCTGGGGTGAGATTGACAGCGTGTATCTTGATGGGATAAGGTTTCAACATGTATGCATGTGTCAAAACTGTAAGAATTAAGATGTATACATTTTACTACAAGTAAACTATCTCAATGAAAATCATTAGAAGGTAAATATATATGTATTTACATAAAATATATTTTATATTTATATAAAATTTGTATATGTATATATTTACCTGTGTGCATATATTTACATATGCATGTGTACTTATACACATACCACAGAATACACACACACAAACACACACACACACACACGATTCATAGGTATATAGAGTCTCCTATGGAGAGCTGTAAGTCTTAAGAAAAACTAAAAGCCACTTTGATTTGGGCCTTAAGCTTTAGGGCTGAAATGAACTTGGAGAGCTTGTTCAAACCCTGTTCTTCAAAACAAACATACAACCAAAGCATGCTCTTCAAATGAGTAAACCGACAGGACATGTCCCACCCAAAGTCTGACAGCAAATCAGCAGCAGAGCAGTGACCAGTCCCAGACTTTCCTGGTCCTAGCCTGGGATTAGTTTTCTGGTCTGGACCAGTGCCAGAAAAAGCAGATAAACAGAAGACCATCAGTGATTTTATGAACTAATTTCATGTAAACCATCAAACCTAGAGCTAAGTAGTACCTCTGACCGAGCCTGGTCTAAATAAGGAGATTAACTTTCAAACAGTAAAATGTATTTACATTCATGAGGCCGAGTTGAAAATTTCCACTCCATTAAAATGACAAACTTACTCCTCCTGACTTACCCTCCCTGCCCATATACAAATATCCAAATGACTGGCAAGACGCTGTGAGCTAAGTAGGAAGACATGTAAGTCATAAAACAGACTCACTGTGGGACCTTGGCAAGTCTCCTACTGTGATACAATAAGAAACATATATTTGGTCTTTGTCCAGGTTCCCCGGTACACCTCACCCAAAACCCCAGGAATCTCCTGAGAGACAAGTGTCTTTTGTATGCTAATGAGGTTCCTAGGGCTGGGGCTCCCTAGCCAGAAAGACCAAGGTTCATTTCAGTGTTGGAACTTTGGGCCGTAGCCCCATCCCACCTTACCTCCAGAGAGGGAAGTGGGACTGGAAGTTGAGTTATTCACCAATGGCCAGATTTAATCACTCATGCCCACATGATGAAACCTGCATTAAAACCCCTAAACGATGGGGTTCAAAGAACTTCCAGGTTGAACACATAAAGGTGCTGGGAGGCTGGCACAGAAGTTCTCTGCCCCTTCCCTACACCTTGCCTGATGAATCTCTTCCATTTGGCTGTTCCTGAGTTGTATCCAAATGTAAGCAAAGTGTTCTCCTGAGTTTAAACAAAGTGTTGTCCTGAGTTTTGTGAGACAATCAAGCATATTATCAAACATGGGGAAGGCATCATGGGAATCCCCCAATTTATAGCTGGTCGTGGGAAGTACAGATGGTAACCAGGAACTTGTGACTGGCATGTGAAGTGGGGGCAGTCTTGTGGGACTGAGCCCTTAACCTCTGGGGTCTGCACCAAGTCCAGGTAGTTAGTGTCAGAATTCACTTCAGTTGTAGGACATTCAGTTGATATCAGAAAAAAACAAAAACAAAAAAACCCTGCACCTCTGCTGTCAGAAATGTTGTACATCACAGACTGACCCTCTCTGGGCTTGTTTCCACACCTGTAAAAATGAGAGGGTTGGACCAAATATCACCAAGGCCCTTCCAACTAGAATCTTCTGAGTCTTTGAATTGCTGGTTTAAGAATTTCCAAAGTTAACATGGGAGACTCTTGCTCTCTGGAAGCCACTAGCAAATTCTGCTTTCAAATCCCAAGCAATATCATTTCTCAGGCCTCATTTCCTCTTTCGACTAATGACGTGCCAGAAATCTGTGTGATTTCTCCTTTGAGGAGCAGCAAAAAACTCCACAGTGTCCTATTACAGGGCCCAGTTCTTGTCCCCAGCTCTCAAAGACAGCCCGATTCTCTGAGATGAAAGAATCAGTCTCTCTCTATTACACTCAATTTTAAACCAAAACCCGAAACAGAATTTTTGACATGCCTCCCAGACTACAAGGCTTATGCTTCATTAATGATTAATAGAGCAGCTGGTAATGTCTTAAAAGCAAGTTGGTCAGTTAGACAACTTAGCATCTGTTTAAATTTCCTCTTTTCTGCCATCCAACACTGTAGTTCTAAAGCAAATCCAAAGAGAAAGTAAAATACACAGGTCTTCCATTACCAAGAGGTGCCTCAGTGAGGTTGTAAGAAAGCACATCCTGGCCGGGCGTGGTGGCTCACGCCTGTAATCCCAGCACTTTGGGAGGCAGAGGCAGGCGGATCATGAGGTCAGGAGTTCAAGACCGGTCTGGCCAACATAGTGAAACCCTGTCTCTACTAAAAATGCAAAAAACTAGTCAGGCATGGTGGTGTGCACCTGTAATCCCAGCTTCTCCGGAGGCTGAGGCAGGAGAATCATGTGAACCAGGGAGGCAGAGGCTGCAGTGAGATGAGATGCCCACTGCACTCCAGCCCGGGTGACAATGTAAGACTCCACCAAAAAAAAAAAAAAAAAAAAAAAACACATCCTTTGATGAAATTCTCAGAAAACTTGCTGGTATGAAGAGGACACTTGTACACTGAATTACAGTGGGAGAACTGAAACTGGGTGAATAATTTACAATTCCAGTGTAGGTCTGGATTGAAGACAACTATTACCAGATTTTTCAGTCACCAAGTTCGTTCAGGTATTCATTCACTCAATTCTACAAACAATACTAAGCTCTCTGGCTTAGTGGTTAAAAGCACTGGCTCTGCTGCCCACAGATGTGGGTTCAAGTCCCTGCTCTGCCACTGATAATCCATAGACCTTGAGGAAGGTACTTTACTTTTTTTTTTTTTTTTTTTTGAGACAGGGTCTGGCTTTATCGCCCAGACTGGAGTGCAGTGGCACGATCTCAGGTCACAGCAACCTCTGCCTCCCAGGCTCATGCCATCCTCCCACCTCAGCCTCCCAAGTAGCTGGGACTATAGGCGCATGCCACCATGCCCAGCTAATTTTTGTATTTTTTGTAGAGAACGAGTTTCACCATGTTGCCCAGACTGGTCTCGAACTCCTGAGTTCAAGTGATCCTCCCACTTTGGCCGAAAAGGATACAGGGATTACAGGCATGAGCCATCAAGCCCAGCTGGTATTTCACTTCTAAGCCTTTGTTTCCTAGTCTTTTAAAATATGAGTGATAGGCCTGGGTGGCACAATGAGACTCTGTCTCAAAAAAAAAGAGTGATAATACCTGCCTTACAGAATTATTGTGGAAATTAAAGAAAAGAATACATGTAAACTACATAACCCAGTACCTAGTGAGGAGAGGCATTCTGACTGCTAATAGCACCATCCCCCCCCCCCCTTTTTTTGGATTTAGTCTTTTATATATATATAGATATATATAGATACATATAGATATATTTTATTGCACTTTGGTTCTGGGATACATGTGAAGAACATGCAGGATTGTGGATAGGTACATACATGGCAATGTGGTTTGCTGCCTCCATCCCATCACCTATATCTGGCGTTACTCCTCATGTTATCCCCTCCCCAACTCTCCACCCCCTCCACTGTCCCTCCCCCTAGTCCCCCCCCCCCAACAGACCTCAGTGTGTGATGCTCCCCTCCCTGTGTCCATGTGTTCTCATTGTTCAACACAGGCCTATGAGTGAGAACATGTGGTGTTTGATTTTCTGTTCTTGTGTCAGTTTTCTGGGAATGATGGCTTCCAGGTTCATCCATGTCCCTTCAAATAGAACAAACTCATCATTTTTTACAGCTGCATAGTATTCCATGGTGTATATGTACCACATTTTATCTGTCCAATCTATCATCAATGGGCATTTGGGTTGGTTCCAAGTCTTTGCTATTGTAAACAGTGCTGCAATGAACATATGTGTGCATGTATCTTTATACCAGAACGATTTACAATCCTTTGGATATATACCCAGTAATGGGATTGCTGGGTCAAATACAATTTCTATTTCTAAGTCCTTAAGGAATCACCACACTGTCTTCCACAATGGTTGAACTAATTTACACTCCCACCAGCAATGTAAAAGTGTTCCTATTTCTCCACATCCTCTCCAGCATCTGTTATCTCCAGATATTTTAATGATCGCCATTCTAACTGGCGTGGGATGGTATCTCAATGTAGTTTTGATTTGCATTTCTCTAATGACCAATGATGATGAGCATTTTTTCATATGTTTGTTGGCCTCATGTATGTCTTCTTTAAAAACTGTCTGTTCATATCCTTTGCCCACCTTTGAATGTTTGTTTGTTTCTTTTAAATCTGTTTTAGTTCTTTGTAGATTCTAGATATAAGTCCTTTGTTAGATGGGTAGATTGCAAAAAATTTTTCCCATTCTGTTGGTTGCCAACTCACTCTAATGATTGTTTCTTTTGTTGTGCAGAAGCTCTAGAGTTTAATTAGATCCCATTTGTCTATTTTGGCTTTTGTTGCCAGTGCTTTTGGTGTTTTAGTCATGAAGTCCTTGCCTATGCCTATGTCCTGAATGGTTTTGCCTAGGTTTTCTTCTAGGGTTTTTATGGTGTTAGGTCTTATGTTTAAGTCTTTAATCCATCTGGAGTTAATTTTAGTATAAGGTGTCAGGAAGGGGTCCAGTTTCTGCTTTCTGCACATGGTTAGCCAGTTTTCCCAACACCATTTATTAAACAGGGAATCCTTTCCTCATTGCTTGTTTTTATCAGGTTTGTCAAAGATCAGATGGTTGTAGATGTGTGGTGCTGCCTCTGAGGCCTCTGTTCTGTTCCATTGGTCTATATCTCCATTTTGGTACCAGTACCGTGCTGTTTTGATTACTGTAGCCTTGTAGTATAGTTTGAAGTCAGGTAGGGTGATGCCTCCCCCTTTGTTCTTTTTGCTTAGAATTGACTTGGCTGTTCGTGCTCTCTTTTGGTTCCATATGAAGTTTAAGGTGGTTTTCTCCAGTTCTGTGAAGAAGTTCATTGGTAGCTTGATGGGGATAGCATTGAATCTATAAATTACTTTGGGCAATATGGCCATTTTCATGATATTGATTCTTCCTGACCATGAGCATGGAATGTTTCTCCATCTGTTTCTGTCCTCTCTTATTTCATGGAGCAGTGGTTTATAGTTATCCTTGAAAAGGTCCATTACATCCTTTGTTAGTTGTGTTCCTAGGTATTTTGTTCTCTTTGTAGCAATTGCGAATGGCAGTTTGTTCTTGATTTGGCTCTCTTTAAGTCTGTTAATGGTATACAGGAATGCTTGTGATTTTTGCACATTGATTTTGTATCCTGAGACTTTGCTGAAGTTGCTTATCAGTTTCAGGAGATTCTGGGCTGAGATGATGGGGTCTTCTAAATATACAATCATGTCGTCTGCAAATAGAGACAATTTGACTTCCTCCTTTCCTAAGTGAATACCCTATATTTCTTTTTCTTGCCTGATTGCCCTGGCTAGAACTTCCACTACTATATTGAATAGGAGTGGTGACAGAGGGCATCCTTTTCTAGTGCCAGATTTCAAAGGGAATGCTTCCAGTTTTTGCCCATTCAATATGATATTGGCTGTGGGTTTGTCATAAATAGCTTTTATTATTTTGAGATATGTTCTGTTGATACCTAGTTTATTAAGAGTTTTTAGCATAAAGAGCTGTTGAATTTTGTCAAAGGCCTTCTCAGCATCCATCGAGATAATCATGTGGTTTTTGTCTTTGGTTCTGTTTATGTGGGGGGATTACGTTTATAGACTTGCGTATGTTGAACCAGCCTTGCATCCCTGGGATGAAGCCTACTTGATCGTGATGGATAAGCTCTTTGATGTGCTGTTGCAATCGGTTTGCCAGTATTTTATTGAAGATTTTTGCATCTGTGTTCATCATGGATATTGGCCTGAAGTTTTCTTTCTTGTTGAGTCTCTGCCGGGTTTTGGTATCAGGATGATGTTGGTCTCATAAAATGATCTGGGGAAGGATTCCCTCTTTTGGATTGTTTGGAATAGTTTCAGAAGGAGTGGTACCAGCTCATCTTTGTATGTCTGGTAGAATTCACTTGTGAACCCATCTGGGCCTGGGCTTTTTTGGCTGTTAGGCTATTAATTGCTGCCTCAACTTCAGCCCTTGTTATTGGTCTATTCAGGGTTTCGACTTCTTCCTGGTTTAGGCTTAGGAGGGCTAATAGCACCATCCTTATCTTTAAGGTATCTGTTGCATTCTACTGAAAGAAAAGGGCAATGACATGAAAGGTACAGGCAACAAAAAGAGAAAAATAGAGAAACTGGACTTAAAACTTGTGTGCATTAAAGGACACTATCAACAGAGTATAAAAGGCAACTCATAGAATGCGAGAAAAAATTTATAAATCACATATCTGATAAGAGATTAATATCCAGAATACATAGAGAACACCTAAAATGGAACAACAACAAAACTCAATTAAAAACTAGGCAAAGGGCCAGGCAAGGTGGTTCATGTCTATAATCCCAGCATTTTAGGAGGCCAAGGCAGGCGGATTACCTGAGGTCAGGAGTTCAAGACCAGCCTGGCCGACATGGTGAAACTCTGTCTTTAAAAAAAAAAAAAGAAATGAAATGAAATGAAAAGAAAAAGAAAAGAAAAACGAACTAGGCAAAGGATTTGAACAGACATTTCTCCAAAGAAGATCTACAAACGGCCAATTAGTACACGAAAAGATGCTCAATATAACTAATCACAAACAAAATGCAAATAAAACCACAACAGACACCAATTCCTACCCATCATGATGGCTACTATAAAGAAAAGAAAAAAAATGAACCAAGTGCAAGAGTTCTCGCCTATAATCCCAACACTTTGGGAGGCCAAGATGGAAGGATCACCTGAGTCCAGGAAGTCCAGGAGTTTAAGACCAGTCTGGGAAACACAGGGAGGCCCTGCCCCTACAAAAGCAATTTTTAAAAATTAGTTGGGCATGGTAGTGCATGCCTGCAGTCCTAGCTATTTAGGAGGCTAAAGCAAGAGGACTGTTTGAGTTCAGGAGTTCGAGGCTGCAGTGAGCTATGATCATGCCACTGTACTCCAGCCTGGGTAACAGAGGGAGACCCTGTCTCTTAAAAAAATTGAAAACAGAGACATGAATAGATGTTTGTACACTCATGTTCACAGCAGCATTATTCACAATAGCCAAAAAGTGGAAGCAACGCAGGTGACCATCAATGGAAGAACAGATCAACAAAATGTGGTATAAACATACAACGAAATATTATACAGCCTTAACAAGGAAGGAAACTTTGACATGTTCCAACAGAGAAGAAACTTGAAGACATTATGCAAGTGAAGTCAGCCATGAAAGGATAACCACTATATGATTCTGCTTATATGAGGTTTCATAATAAATATTACATGACTCCACTTATTTGAGGTTCCTATAGTAGTCAAATTCATAGTGACAAAGTAGCATGGTAGTTGCCAGGGACTACGGGGAGGAGGGAACTGGGAGATATTATTTCACTTTTGCAAGATGAGAAACGTTGTAGAGATGGATAGTGGTGATGGTTGCACAATGTGAATATATATATACATATATATTTTTAGAGAAGGAGTCTTGCTCTGTCACTCAGGCTGGAGTGCAGTGGCGCAATCTGAGCTCACTGCAACCTCTGCCTCTAGCAATTCTTCTGTCTCAGCCTCCCAAGTAGCTGGGACTATAGGCACATGCCACCATACCCAGCTAATTTTTTGTATTTTAGTAGAGACAGGGTTTCACCATGTTTCCCAGGCTGGTCTCAAACTCCTGAGCTCAGGCAATCCACCCGCCTCAGCCTCCTAACGGCATTAGCCACCGCGCCCGGCCCAGTCTGAATATATTTAATGCCACTGAACTGCACACTTAAAAATTGTTAAAATTGTAAATTTTGTTACATATATTTTATCACAGTTAAAAAAATAGAAACAAGTGCTCTCATGGAACATTTAGTCTAAATGATGTATAGCATAACAACATATTTTGCTTTTACACACTCACTTGACCCCTGTAAGGTGTGACGGTACCAGCATTCCTGTACTCCCTTTACCACCACAGTTTACGGATTGGGAAACTGAGTTTTAGCACAGTTACTGGACTAGTACAAAAACAGTCACATAGAGATGCAAAGATGGGACTGACTCCAATCTAAAACAAAGAGTGCTAAGTGCTGGAAGAGAACAAAGAGAGAGCAATGGGAGTCCACATTCCCACGGGTGGAACTAAGCTATCTTTCTGGAATTCCCATTTGAAATCAGTTTAGGCTCCTTCTTGTCCAAATGGAAACAGACCATTCTTGATGTCTAAAAGGCAACATGAGCAAACAAAAACGCTGGAGCAGCTGGGCGCAGTGGCTCACGCCTGTAATCCCAGCACTTTGGGAGGCCGAGGCAGGCAAATCACCTGAGGTCAAGAGTTCGAGACCAGCCTGGCCAACATGGTGAAATCCTGTCTCTATTAAAAATACAAAAATTAGCCAGGCATAGTGGTGCATGCCTGTAATCCAAGCTATTCAGGAGGCTGAGGCAGGAGAATCGCTTGAACCCGGGAGGTGGAGGCTGCAGTGAGCTGATTACGCCACTGCACTCCAGCCTGGACAACAGAGTAAGACTCCATCTCAAAAAAACAAAACAAAATGAAAAAAAAAAAAAATGCTGGAGCTAGAGCCCCTGGCTGGAGAGGAAAGCTCCACCTACTTGAGCCAGGGAACTTTGGGCAAGTTTCTGAACACCTTTAAGTTTCTGTTTCTTCACCTGTAGATGAAGATAACATCACTGACTTAACAGTGTTTCCAGAGAAAAAAGTTTTTTAATGAAATAAGTATGCACAGCACTCAGCAAGGTGCCTGGGACATGGTGAGGGGCAGGAATGATGGCTAGTAACGTTATCTTTGAAAGAGGCTAAATACCAGTGGCAGGATGGAACCTATGGAGTGAATAACTTCCAGAATATACTCTACCATGTGCTGTGAAGGTCATAAGCAAACAGAAAGTCCACATCCTGTCATGGAGGAGCCTCCTGCCTTATTCAGAAGGTATGATAATAAACACATGACAAGATAAATAACAACAGTAACTGTGGAGGGAAGGAATCAAGAAGTTTACATTTATTAGTTGACTGCAGGACACCGTGCTAGGGATTTTAAGCATATTATCTCATTTCATCTTCACCAAAACCTGGAGGACAAGAAATATTTTCTATTTTGTAGGTAAGGGAAGAGCCAAATGAATTACGATACGGATAGCAAGCACTGTGAGCTCAGAGAGGAGATTCATTACCATAAACAGGGTAGTCTAGGAAGGCTGCCTGTAGGAAGAGGTGAGGGGCAATGGGCATCAGGCTTGATGACTGAATGGAGAAAAGCAGATAATCTCCTAAATCAAGAAGATTGGAGGAAGCAATAAAATATGTACCAAGTCTGAGACTGGTTTTTAAAAGTCTCCTTTCTAACCATAATAAGCTGGGTCAGCAGAAAAGCCTGAATGTTATTTATATCTTTTCAGACTACTAGGTTAGCTCAAAATTTCTGGGCGATTTACCTGCTAGGTCAAGAGCAACAACCCTTAACTGATGATTAATGTGTTTATACCCCTTTCCTTACCTAATGTCCCAAGGCAATAAATAAATAAATAAATAAAGTAGATTATACAGAAATAGGCTAAAAGCGGCTCTACAATGTTGCCTGTCCAACGCATGCATAGATGAAGAGTGAAATACAGAAGTATTCTATTGTGTGAAATAAGCATCTCAACAAATCTGTAAGGACGCAATTATGGAAAATTTTTTCTCCTTTGCATTTTTCTATATTTTTCATATTTTCTATCTGGTTATAGATCACTTCGTAAAAAGCACAATGAAAGGATGGGCACAGTTGCTGAAATCTATAATCCCATCACTTTGGGAGGCTGAATTGGGAGGATCACTTGAGCCCAGGAGGTTGAGGCTTTAACTACGATCGTGCCACTGCATTCCAGTCTGGGTGACAAAGCAAGACTCTGTCTCTAAAAAAAAAAAAAAAAAAAAGCACAATTATAGGAGAATTTTAGAGATTCCAATAGCTCACTTCTAAGCAGTGGCATTCCCCTAGAAAAGCCCTGGGAATGTGTCAGCTCCTGTCCTTGTACCTGATAAAGAGCAGGAGGAGGAGCAGACTGACACCCCCACGTGGCTTTCGATGTCAGGGGTTTTAAGATCTATCCAGGCAATTAAGGACAAATGCTCTTGGACTTCTTCCCAGTGCTCCACCAACCTGCCTTGGCACCTTTCTGTTTCTGAGGGGGGCTCATAGACAGTGTCCCTACCCTTGACCTCAGAGGAAGCAGCACTGACCACAGCTGACTTCCCCCCTCCCCTCCCTCCCTCACCTTCCTCCCCGATTCTGCACAGGAGCTAAGAGAGAAGAATGATCTTCTGGTGATTGCCAAGGAGAAATCTCCCTACCTCTGTAATGATACTCATGCTTCCATGTTATTCCCCTCCCTAGAAGTCTTTCATAGCTCCCCCAGTACCGCTAAAAAAAAAAAAAGTCCTAGCTACTTAGCCAACACATGAAGCAAGCCCTCCACAATCAGGCCTTTCCAATCTTGCCTCCTATCACTCCCCTTTGCTAGGCGAATGGAATAAATCCCATCACCCCTGCCTACTCCTCCACATCCCGCATTTGCTCAAGTTGTCTCTGCCAAGAAACCAAACATCCTTTTCCATTTCTACACAAACCAAATCCTATCCATTCATCAAAGCCCTGCTCAGCAGCCACCATCTCCTCAGAGTTTTCCTGAGTTCCTCCTTCCCTCCCTACAGTGTTCCTCCTCACTTTACTCTTGCTGAGGGCAGCACAGGGTGACAGGATACCAGCTCTGGAGCCAGAATGCTGCGTTGAGACTCTAGTTCCCTCACTGCTACTGTGTGACCTTAGGTGGGTTCCATATCTACTCACTGTCTTAGTGTCCCCCCTCTGAAAACATCTGAGATAATAACAGTATCTTCCCCACAGCATTGTTGTGAGGATCGAATGACTGCAAGAAGTATAACATGCCCACTTCAGTCTCTGGCACATAGGAACGTAACATTAAACTCAAAAGAAGAAAAACCCAAAACTGGGAGGCTGAGGTCGGGGAATTGCTTGAACCCAGGAGGCGGAGGTTGCAGTGAGCTGAGATCGTGCCACTGCACTCCAGCCTGGCGACAGATCAAGACTCTGTCTCAAGAAAAAACAAAACAAACAAACAAAAAAACCCAAAAACCCTAAAACCTTTAGCTATTATTATTACTACCTGAGGCCACCCCTCTCCTCCATTCCCTTACTGCATTTATCTATCCAGTCTTATGACTACTTTCTACCTTATTTAATTTAGATACCTACACACTGGGAAATTCTTAGCTTGGTATATACAGATAGTCAGTACAGGGCCACTGAATGAATAAATGAACAAATTCTAAAAAATCACTCTTTTAGTCTGTCCACAAGAAAACCCACATTTAATGTTGAAGAAAGATAAAGAAAAGAGGAAAGAAACAGAACTTTAAATCAAGAACAGCAGTTCTCAAAGTGAACCAGCAGCCTCAGCATCACTAGAGAACTTGACAGAAATGTAGAATGCTAGTTCCCACCCCACACCTACTGAAACAGAAACTCTGAGGGTGGGCTCCACTTTTAACAAGCCCTCCCAGTGATTCTCTTGAGGCTGAATCATGAGATCTGAGAGCAAAAAGTAACATACATGGCAGCACAGAATGAGCGCTGGCCCAGGAGTAGATTCTAGGCTTAACTGTGGCATTGTCCTTGCACCAGTCTCTTAATTTCTCAGAGCCTCAATTTCCTTATGTGACACAGGGATGGTAACACCGAAATAGTTAATGTTGTGAGGATTAAATGAGGTTCCATGTACAGAGTTTGCATACAGTTGGCACTTAATAATTATAAGTTCCTTCCAGTTCTCTTCCTGTGTATCTCACAAGATTGTGGACACTAAATAAAATCAGTGAAGCAAAAGCGCTTTGCAAATACCTGCCCTCGAACATCAGACTCCAAGTTCTTCAGCTTTGGGACTCGCCCTGGCTTCCTGGCTTCTCAGCTTGCAGATGGCCTATTGTGGCATCTCATCTTGTGATTGTGTGAGTCAATACTCCTTAATAAACTCCCCTTAATACATACATCTATCTTATTAATTCTGTCTCTGTCCTCCTAGAGAACCCTAATATAGACTGGGCACGGTGGCTCACACCTGTTATCCCAGCACTTTGGGAGGCCAGCACGGGCAGATGACGAGATCAAGAGATCAAGACCATCCTGGCCAACACGGTGAAACCTGTCTCTACCAAAAATACAAAACTTAGCTGGGCTGGTGGCGCATGCCGGTAATCCCAGCTACTCGGGAGGCTGAGGCAGGAGAATCACTTGAACCCGGGAGGTGGAGGCTGCAGTGAGCCAAGATCATGCCACTGCACTCCAGCCTGGTGACGGAGCAAGACTCTGTCTCAAAAAAAAAAAGACCCTAATGCACATGGCAATCTGAGGCACAACTAATTATTCTTGGTACAAATGGCCAGGTTAAACATCTACCATTCACAGGATAGTCTGAAGTAGTTTATGTGTAACACCGCTCAGTCTACAAACAAACTCTGCAACAGAATATCTGTGTCTTGTCTGTTTATTAAAGCAGAACAATGGTGAGAATACATGCCCACCACCCCCAATATTTTGATCAGAATTAACTAACTACCCACTGATCTTTGAATCTAAACTTTACTCTTGGAAAAGGATTTTCTGAAAAACTTTTTCTAGCCAACACAAGGAAAACTGCAAACTTCTGCAGACACAGTGGACCTGACTTGGGGGAACTCCCCATGTATGAGATCCAACTCCAAGCTGTCATTCAACTCCAAGCAGTTGTAGAAGGCTAAGATTATGGCAGTTAACATTTTGAAGCTTGTTGCAGAACAGAAAATTAAGAAATACAAGTAAGTACTCTTTCTTCCTCTGTACTTCTTAGCCTCTCACACCTTGGCTAGGCTTACTCTCTCTTTTTTGTTTTCTTTTTTGGAGACAGAGTCTCACTCTGTCGCCCAGGCTGGAGTGCAAATGGCACAATCTCTGCTCGCTGCAACCTCCACCTCTTGGTTCAAGTGATTCTTCTATCCCAGCCACCGAATAGCTGGGATTATAGGCATGTACCACCCTGCCCAGCTAATTTTTGTATTTTCAGTAGAGCCAGGGTTTTGCCACGTTGGCCAGGCTGGTCTCAAACTCCTAACCTCAGGTGATCCCCCGGCCTCGGCCTCCCAACGTGCTGGGATTGCAGGCGCGAGCCACCACACCCCGCTTACAGCTGGAGTTTTTCATCATTAGCTCTGTTGTTGTTACTTTATTTCTGTATTTCCCCTCCCCTCCCTCCACCAGCGCACCACCCGCCCCCGCCGTCCGCACATTCTTTTAAAATAATACTAACACACTAAATGTCACGAGAAAGTCACTCTGACACTTTGTCACAACAGTACAAAATATACATTAGAGCTTCATTCTATCCATTACTCATTTACCTGAACCGAACTGAAATGACCTACTGGCTACCTGGCGATGGAGAGCCATCATCATCTTTATAGTCAAGCGTTTTTTGTGAACCCTGGGGCCTGGTAGGGTATTTTCCTTCACAGGTCACAGACGGGCCAGTTGTTTCACATACCCTTTCCAGATAGAAAATCCAACCCTAACTTAAAGTGTTCTGTTATTAACAGTGACAGTTTCGATTTGCAGAACTTCTACTATGTTCCGGATACTACGCTAAGTGTTTTCATACATTATCTCATTTAAACTGCATTACTCTGTGAATATGAATCAATCTCTCTCTCCTCCCTCTCTCTCTCTCTCTCTCTCCCCCTTTCTCTCTCTCTCTCTCTCTCCCTTCTCTCCTCTCTCTCTCTCTCTCTCTCTCTCTCTCTCTCTCTCGGGAGATTGATAGACTAAATCTCAGAAAGGCAACACAATTTTCTGGGGTCACACAGTCAAGCAATGGGCCAGGTCAAAATTCAGCTCAGGTCTTCCTGACAGAAGTATCATGCTCTTACCACTTGCTATATATCCCTACATCCCTTATATTTGTATTTTAAATTAACTTCTAACCCTCGACTACTACCTTGTCATTTTTCAGGTGTAGAGGTTCCTAGTATAAAGGGGGATAGAAAAGAAAATCATTCCCCCCAAGTTTTCTGGTCCCTCCATTAATTGGCTGGAATTCAACATCCAACTGAAAAATGAGTTTTTGGAATGTGGCTTCCATGCAGGAGCATCTGAGGAAGAGGGGAAAGGACATGAAGAAGAAGAAAGGAGGTGAGAATCCAGAGATGCTCCAGTGGGTAGCAAGGGACAAGATGTCCAAAACGTGGGAAACACTCTTTTGGTGTCCATCACGCATTATAAAAGATACTATGCCAGCAAGTAAAGCAAGGCTCCTAAATGCTAATTAGCCAACAGGAGAGACCTCAATAAGCTTACAGGCCCCACTAAAGGCTGGACAGTAAGCTAGAATTTCATAAGCAAAGCAGAAAATAAACGAATCACTACTGCCGAAATCAGGCCCATAAGAACACCAAAGATCCTGGCTCATAAAAGACGTTTTACCAGTCCTTCAACTAACCAGAAGGAACCCAGTTTTCAAACAAACTAATCAGCATTCTTGACTGATCAAGTGGCATAAGCCACTGCCTTGGGTGAAAAGGCAAGTTGCTTTCCTAGTAAGGAAGTCCCACATGGTGGCCATTTCCAGTATTCCTTTACCAACACTTTGGGCTTTCCTTATCCAGGATTCTGGCCATCTCTGGTGTCCCCCAGGTGTCCAGATCCCCCCCACAGGATTAACAGATAAGGCTGAGTACCATTCTCTCTACGTTGCCAACAAAAGATTTCAGCTTTGGTAAATTTAATATGGTGGGGGGGGGAGCAACAGTCAATGTGCAGAGACTACTCCAAAGAATATTAAAACTTGAGAACTTTAAGGGACCTACCGCATCTCATCTTCAAACACTTCACTTGACAGACAGGAGAACTTCAAACTAGAAAGGGCACAATGTCAATGGAGTCACTGGCAAAACCACTGCTAGAGTCCAGGCTTCCATGATTCCCAGTCCAGGGCTCTTATCATTAAATTACACAGCCTCCCTTCTTTCCTGGAAGGCACTGCAGGCATGCCATCCCCCTGCCAAGATAATCAACCCCCAAGAGCCCCTCCTCCCATCCCAGTCCCTCCTACAGCCCAGCTGAGTTGCAGCTCAAATTAGCAAGTCCTGGAGCAGGGGCATTTCTGGGAGGGTGCCCAGTCTGAGGGTTGCTGGTGCTGAAGAGGAGGGACAAGGATGGAGAAGGAGGTGACATCCCACAAAGGGTTTGAGAGAACTGGGTCCTAGGAGCAGTGGCAGCGAGCCTGCTGGGCTGGATAAGGGCACATGCAGTGGCATCTCCCAAAGGGCAAGGGGGAAGCAGACCAGCAGTTGGCACCACCTCTAGGAGCAAAAGGAAGGGCTGAGTCCTGATGGGCAGGGAAGCCTGAGGCATCTCCAAGTCCAAGTTAGGCCTCAGGGGCGCCTGCTGGCAGAGTGGGACTGGCGACCGTGAGGTGTCACCAGTGCCCGGGAAGAGGCCGGAGAACACTGATGCCCTGCCTGCTCGTGGGATGGCACTGGCACCCAGCGGAGGCCCAGCCCTCCCGTGAGGTGGCACCGGCACCCAGCGAAGGCCCAACGACCAGGATGCTCAGCCCTCCCGTGAGGTGGCACTGGCTCCCGGCGAAGGCTCTATGACCAGGATGCCCAGCCCGCTCGTAGGGTGGCACCGGCGCGTGGCGGAGGCCCAGCCCGCTCGTGAGGTGGCACCAGCCCCGGTGGAGGCCCGCGGTCCTCACCAGCCGGATCAGCTGCCGCCGTCGCCCAGCCTCCCGCCCCACACGCAGCCTTACCGAGGCACTGCCCCACCGGGGTGCTGAACGGGTTCCCCAGGAGGAACTCCATCTTGGGTGGACAACACGCAGCGGCCCGGGCCCCCTGTCTGCCACCGAGGTCTCCGCTGTACCCCGCCGGGATCCAGTCCTGACTGACACTTGCCCCCTCCCCACCCTCTGGAACGCCGAGGACCGGGTCCCCTAGCCCCGCCCCCTTGCCGCGTCTTTATTGGGGGACACCTACAAAGCCCGCGTCCGATTGGCAGCTACACTTCGTCAGCAAAGCCCCACCCACCCCCGCAGCGTCCGATTGGGCAGAGGAGCTAGCTAGGTCAGCGGAGTCCCTGTCAGCGGTGGCGGCACCTCCCCCTGGCCCGCCCCCGAAGAGGAAGCTCTGCATTTTGATTCGTCTGTGTTTTGGTCAATCTAAAGGATCCTTACTATTATTGGACAAAAGACCAGTCAATCATCCAGAAAGGAGGACGGAACAAAGGTGAATCTAGGACTATCCCCGCCCATAGAAAGTACTGATTGGAGAAATATTTGTTTTCTCTACGGCTGGTTGGTGTTAGGAGTGTTTTCCCACCCAGAGATGTAGTCACGTGACCTGTCAACTTTCACCCAGGATGTCTCCCTACTGACTTCCCGTTAGCAACCACGTCGCGGTGCTTGGTCCCCCCAGCAACCGGAAGACGCGTCTGCTGCGTTGTACCAACCGAGTTCCCAGAGCTTGAGGTGAGACCTGGGAGCTGAGGCTCCGGGAGGCCTCGCAGGGACAGATAGGGCCCGACTTAACTCACTCCTGTGACCTTTTTGTCTGAGAACGCCCGCCCAACCCTTCTCATTTATAAATTGAGCACGTAAGTCCTCTCCCAGGCACTTTACAGTGTAGCTGAGACAGCCAAGACACTTTAGTCCTGGGCTTGTAAAGCTTTTGAATAAAAAAGAATACTAAGGGAGCATTTCCCGAGGGAACAGGGCCAGAATGGATTTTTAAGGGGTTCAAGTCTTCCAGCCTCCTTTCACAGAAAGAGAGGTACCCGGTCCACTGATAACTTCTTCCAGAATTTATCATATCTGACCTCATAACTATCAAATGATTTCATCTTGGTACTGTATAAAGTGCTTTGGATGTGAATATGCCTCCTCCGGGTTCCCATATCTGTCTCTGTCAGTAACTCACTGTATGACTTTGGACAAGTTCCTTTCCCCTCCTCGGAGCCTCAGGTTCCCTAGCTGGGAAATAAGGACATTAGGACTCCCTTTTTTATGGCCTCCGCAGCTTACATGTACTTAAATAATTCCTGTTCACTGAGTACAGAATAAGCATTCAGTATATGATTTTCTTCTTTTAAAATAAAAAATTTTCATTATTTATTTTTAAAAACAGAGACAGGGTCTTGCTATGTTGCCCAGGCTGGTCTTGAACTCCTGAGCTCAAGCAGTCCTCCCACCTCGGCCTCCCAAAGTGCTGGAATTACAGGTGTAAGCCATCTCACCCAGCCAATTTTCTTCTTATTAATTCACGGCCAATAGGGACTATAGTATTCAGATCCTATTGACCCCAGGTTATTGCTTCCCAGGAAAATTCTAGATCTGTTCTCTTCGAGGAGGCCAGTCCGTTGACAGCTGTGTAAAACTCTGCTGCTTTCCCCTGGCTCCTAGTCTCTGGTCTTCAACAACACTATCATCAGGCAGGTGAAAGGGACCCAGGCTGGGTGGTAAACTACTAAGATCCCCATGGAGAACTGCTTGGGCCTTGGCCCTGAACCCAGGACAATTGTGAGAAACATTGTGAGCTGTGGCAATGATATCCCCAGTACCCTCAGTACAGTTGATTCATAATTAGGAAATAGACTCTGCCATATGCT
Organism: Ateles fusciceps; assembly: GCA_036589455.1. Taxonomy (NCBI): domain Eukaryota; kingdom Metazoa; phylum Chordata; class Mammalia; order Primates; family Atelidae; genus Ateles; species Ateles fusciceps. Next base: position 1,052,305 of record JAZHEH010000789.1, on the reverse strand, counting down.
AAGTGTATGAAGTTGGGCATGTTAATTAACCTTTCTAAGTAGCTTCTGTTTTCTTATCTGGATATTGGTGATTATTAACCCTATGTATAAATTAAGTGTCTAGAAATTTCTCACATCCACATCTTACCAACACCCTGGTCATCTCTCACCTCAGTACTTTTGCAATTCTCAGTACTGCTGCTAGAGTGAGCTACTTTAAAACTAAAATCTGATCACGTTGCTGCCTTTATTTATTTATTTATTTATGTTTGAGACAGAGTCTTGCTCTGTCACCCAGGTTGGAGTGCAATGGTGCCATGTGAGCTCACTGCAAGCTCTGTCTCCTGGGTTCAAGCGATTCTCCTGCCTCTGTCTCCTGAGTAGCTGGGATTACAGGCGTCCACCACCACGCCCAGCTAATTTTTTTTTTTTTGTATTTTTAGTAGAGACGGGGTTTCACCATGTTGGTCAGGCTGGTCTCGCACTCCTGACCTTGTGATCCACCTGCCTCAGCCTCCCAAAGTGCTTATAGGCGTGAGCCACTACACCCTCCCCTCCCTTCCCCTCCCCTCTTTCTTTCTTTTGACGGAGTTTGGCTCTTGTTGTTCAGACTGGAGTGCAATAGTGCGATCTCAGCTGACTGCAACCTCTGCCTCCCGGGTTCAAGTGATTCTCCTGCCTCAGCCTCCCGAATAGCTGGGACTACAGCCGTGTACCACCATGCCCGGCTTATTTTGCTGACCTTATTAAGCCCTCGGTGCTTTCCAGGGATTCTAGGATAATAACAAAACTCCCGCAGACCTCTCCAGCCTGGCATCACTTCAGCCAAAGTGCAACATGTCTGTTCTCTCCCACCTGAAGGGCCTTGCCATGAAGTTACCTCCTCCTTCTTTCCTACTTGTCCTTGAGATCAGCCCTGTCTTCCTTGGCCAGGCCAGGTGCCCCTAATGTATGATTTCATAGTTCCCTATACCTACAAATTATCATGGTTTGTAATTAAATATTTGTATTATTGTTTGATTCATGCCTGAAGCAGGGGTAAAATCCATCTGTTTTATTCACAGTATGTAGCAGTTACTCAGTACACATGTGTGGACTAAATACATGATCTCACACAAATGTAGGAGGGAGGAATTATCCGCCTTTTATGATTGGAAAGCCAAGGTTTAGATAGGTGAAGTGAGTTACCAAAAGATGCACAGTCAGGGTCCAAATCCTGCCCTGATGTACTTAACAAGCAGCATGTGTAGTAACAATCCCATATTACGTAGCACAGCAGTTGCTGGGCTTGACTGAAAGCAAGCTCGATCTGTCACAGGTACCAGGCCCTGATGAAGTAGGAGGGATAAGTTTTGAAATCAGAATTAAAAGTCATTTCCCAAATTATAGCACCATTTAAAAAAGAAGAGGCCAAACGCTTTGCAGAAAACATCAGTCAAACATAACACATTAAAATTCCCCCCAAAGACAAGCTGATGACAAATTATGGGAAACCTTAGGGGGAAACCATTGCATAAGAGTGGGGAGCTATGAGAGAGAGGCCAAGGGCTGGAACTGTCTTTGAGGGTGGAATCAGTCACCCCAATGAGGTGGAGCCAGTGTAAACAGATTGGAGAGAGTGGGAAGAGAAGGACCAAGGTCTTGGGAGGACGGAAGGCACAGGTGGAGAAGGGGTAGGGGTTGAAGGGTGTGAAGGTTATGCTCCTCTGGGAGCAAAGAGAAGCAAGAGCTCATAGGGACATTCGATGAGGGACAGTTCAGGGTAGAGGATGCGTATTTACAGAAGCTGCATCCAAGTGGATGGTCGGGGGAGGAAAGAGGAAGGCAGTCTTAGAGGGAAGTCTTTAAGACCAGGTGACAGGATTGTACAGGCCCAACCTGGCTTTTCAGCAGACACCATCAGCCCTGCACTAGGAGTCTCTCCAGCCACCAAGTGGAATGCAAAGGAGAGCACAGGGGCTGCCTCGCATCAGGGACCAGCAGGGCAGAAGGACAGGAGGTTAAGGGAGGCCCATATGCTGAGGAGACATGTGGGCAAAGATAGGAAGGAGGGCCAGCAGGGAGGCAAGAATCAGGGGGAAAGCAGGGGGATATGTCCCTCTTGGATGTCTTCACCAAGAGGGTTGGTAAGGATGAGAATGTAGTCCAGCCAGGAACAGCAGCCTCGGGTCAGCCTCGCAGTGTGACTGACTGAGTCTATAGATCCCCCCTGTGCTGTGCTGTCTCGGCCAAATTCCTCTGGACCATTAGCAACAGAACCTACTGGAGGCTAGGCATAGTGGCTCACCCATATAATCCCAGCACTTTGGGAGGCCAGGGTGGGTGGATCACCTGAGGTCAGGAGTTCAAGACCAGCCTGGCCAACATGGTGAAACCTCATCTCTACTGAAAGTACAAAAAAATAGCCAGGTGTGGTGACGGACACCTGTAATCTCAGCTACTGGGGAGGCTGAGGCAGGAAAATCTCTTGAACCCGGGAGGCAGAGGTTGTGGTGATTCAAGTCTGCGCCATTGCACTCCAGCCTGGGCAACAAGAGCGAAACTCTATCTCAAAAAAGAAAACAAGAACCTACTGGAGCTAGCTCAAGTAAAAAGAGGATTTCATGTGAGAAACAGGAAACTCTCATGAGGCCTGGACTTAGGAACATTAGAGACTGGAAAGCCAGCAGGAAGGAGGCAGCCTCTGTCTGTGTCGGTCTGTCTGTCCTTTGTCTTTTGTTTTCTGGTTCCCATCTCTGCTTTTCTCTGTGCATCTGCCTCCTCCTGCTCTTGCTCTCTGTTTAACCATGTGCCCGGCCAGCCCACACTCCCTATTCCTCCCCCAGCTCAAGCGGCCAGCTCCAATGAGCACTCTCCTTCCACAGCCTCAAATTCACATCTGCCACGGGGAGGATGTGAATGGTCAGCTTGGGTCAGAGGCTCCCTCTGTACCAGGGAAAGCTTGTGGTGTGGTAGGGGGCATACACACATAACTGCCTGGAGGGGATGAGATGCTCAAGGAAGAGGAGCTGCAGGCAACCTGCCTGGCTGGGGATACCCAGGGAGCACAGTCAGGGGTTGGTACCCACAAGCCCAAATGAGGATGGGCACACAAAGTCAGAGGCCTGACACAGGGCCATAGTCTTAAGATGAGCCGAGATCACAGGCTAAGGAGACCAGTGTGGACACCAGTCCAGTGGGTCCAGGGGAGGGTCCCAGCTGTGGCTGTAGGGTCAAGGGATAAAACCCTGTGGACAGGCCCAGTGGGTGCCAGGAAGCCCTGGAGTGGCCTTGGTGCAAATGTGCAAACCTCGAGATGCAGCAGGCCCAGGGCTGGGAGTTGGGCATTCTTCAGTGTCAGTGGCCACAGCGACACCATAAGGGGAAACCTTAGCCAGACCCTGCCCTCAAACAGAGGAAGAAACAGGCTGTAGCTGGGCATGGTGGGTGGATCATCTGAAGTCAGGAGTTCAAGACCAGCCTGGCCAACATAGTGAAACCCCGTCTCTACTAAAAATACAAAAATTAGCCAGGTGTCGTGGTACGTACCTGTAATCCCAGCTACTCGGGAGGCTGAGGCAGAAGAATTGCATGAACCCGGGAGGCAGAGGTTGCAGTGAGCCGAGATCACACCATTGCAGTAAAAAAAAAAAAAAAAAAAGCAGACCGTGAAGGAGGAATGTGGTGTTTTTTAGGGAAAACACCGGGGAAGATGAACAGGCTATACGACTCGATGGAGCCGAGGGTGATGGACGATGGCATGCTCAAGCTGGCTGTTGGGGAGCAAGGCCCCCAGGAGGAGGCCGGCGAGCTTGCCAAGCAGGAGGGCATCCTCTTCAAGGATGTTCTGTCCCTGCAGCTGGACTTCCGGAGTATGTATCCAAGGTTCAGGGGTGGTGGCCAGGGTGGGGCCCTACCGGGCTTTCTCTGCTTCATCTTCAAGCTCCAGGATTCCATGCAAAGTCCATGGTGGAAGTTCCCACATCAGCGTTAGGGCCTACCTGGGTTACAAGGCATAGGAGCAGCACAGATGTTTGTAAAGCTTCATTATTTAGTGTCTTCATCATTTGAATATCCACAACACTCCTGATTCTGCGTAAGAATAGAAAACAAGATAAAATTGTCCCACTCCAAATATAGGTGAGCCTCCAGGACTATGCTATTTCCATCACACAACTCCATGTGGGTGTCCTTGGAGTGGGGGTCCCTGGCAGGCAGAGCCTAGGAAGTCCCATGTAGCCAGGAGCAGAGGGTAGGAAGTGTGGGAGAAGGAGGAAGAGCAGGCACTGAGAAAGCAGCTTCACGGAAGGGGTGACCAAAGACGGGCTGGTGGCAGGAGGGGCGCAGGCCCCTGAGGCAGGGAGGCCCCTCAGGGTGGGAAGATGTGGTTCAGGACCAGGTGGACCCTTACTGCTTCAATATCTCATCTGTGAAATGGGATGACTGTCATCCCTGTCTCAAGCACTGGGCGGGGGACAAGGTGAGACAGCGCATGCACAGTGCCTGGCTCACACAGGAAGGCCAGCGAGCTGCGGCACAGTCAGTCAAGGCAGAAGTGGTGCAAGAGCACTGAGAGAGGCGGCCAGGGATCCTGAGACCCCCGCCTTGTATCACGTGCAGGCAAGGCCACAGCAGAGTGGCCTTGTCTGATTCACATTCCTGCTCTGTCTTGGGGCCCCTAGGCTGGCTGGCATCCAGTCAACAACAAGGGGGTACTGAGACCCTGCCTCAGCCCAGCCCGGCTGCCAGAGCAGGGACACGACAGTGGGCAAGACAGGCATGGCCCAGGCACAGCCCCGTGAAGCCCACAGGCCGCCAGGGCTGACCACCCAAGCAGGGAGGGCCCTGAGCCGTAGCCCTGAAATGGAGCACAGAACAGGTGTGGCACAAGGGGCTTTTGCGGCTCACCGCTTTCCCTCTGTTTTCCCTCCCCCCACCTGAGGTTCATGCAGCCAATATTGAGCACCTGCCTGTTACATGTCAGGTACTGTTCTAGGCACTAGGGATTCAACTGTGAACAAAAAGATAAAAAGGCCTGTCCTGATGGAGCTGACATTCAATTTGGTGGGGGACAAAGAAATAAAATGAAGAAGGAAAATAATACAGTCTGCTAAAGGTAACATGTGCTGTGGAGGAAAAAAGGAAGGAGAGGAGAAAAGGGAAGTTGGGGGTGGGGTACAATGTTTTATAGGGTGGCTACGGGCTTCACCAAGAAGGTAACACTTGGGCAAAGACTTGAGGTAGGTGAGGAAGAGAGCTGCTGTGGAGATCCACCGGGGGAAAGTGGAGCAGCCAGTGCAAAGGCCCTGGGGCAGGCTGGACCTCGCCTAATCAGTCCTGCTGAGGAAGCCAGTGTGGAGACAGGTCAGGAAGGTCATGAGGTTAGCTGGTGTCAGCTTGGGGCCAATGGAAGGTGTTTGGCTTTTACAGTGAGTGAGGTGGGGGACCCCGGGAGGGTCCTGAGCAGAAGTGGGACAGGATGGGACTTAGGATTTCACAGGACCCTGCTGGCTGCGTGAGGATAGACCGTGGAGGCCAGGGGCCGAGGCAAGGATCTGCTGAGACAGCCCTGCTGTGCTCCAGGGAGTGGTGACCACAGGCCCGCCTGAGGTGGTGGCCACGGAGGCAGATTCAGTGTCTTTGTGGAAGATTACATCAGCTTTTTGGCAGTCCTGTCATGCTGGTAATTCATTTAGAGCTAACTGCCAAGTACATCCTGATTTGTTGTGTTGTTTTGGCTTTTCCTCCTGAACTGCTGACACCTAGGAAAGAGCCAGCAGGCAGGCGTGCGTGGCAGAGCAGCGGATGTCCTGGGGCCACCGGGGGAGGGCTGCTGCTGGGGGGCTGTCAGATCAGGGCCAGAAAACACACCTGGAAAATCCAACCCAGGGATGGGGAGATGGCCGGGAGTCCAGGGCAGAACCGGCCCCACCCTGGAAGCACAGGTGGGAATTGTGGCCAGTATCATTCTGGGAAATCTGGCCACAAACAGGGGAGCTGGAGAACAGGCACCAGGCCCACCCAGCCCTGGGAACCCAGGGAGGCGCAGCGCAGCAATCCAGCTCTAGGGGAAGGGTAGTGGGCCCCCTCGGGGCCTAGGTCAGAGAACCCTGTCCTCCCCAGACCTGGGTGCAGGGAGGGGAGCTAGGAGGGGTCCCCCACTTTCCCACTGGGACTTTCACAACCTCACAGGCAGGCTCTGCCCCCCTTAATGAATATTGAAACTGCAGCTGGACCGTGTGGTTATTAACAGCACCAATTTATATTTGTATTTTTTATTTTTTTAATGGTATGAATCTCATTTATTGAAAACATGTCTCACCGTTCTCGAATTGAAGACTGCAGAACATAAAAGTAGTGCTTTATTGAGTTGTTATTAACCTCAGGAGCAGCGGCGCTGCCTCTCCATGCTCCAGGAAACCGCGGCTCCCGCATGCCACATCTGTCCCACCTCGCTTTACGAAACAGCCCTAAGCTTAATCAAATAAAACTGTTGTACATGAGAAGCAGAGAGCTGGGTGTGGGAAAGCCAAGTATAGTGGTTCCTTTAAGCGAAGTCTGCTCCACAGTTGGGGCATCTTTGCTTCCTCAAGGCAAATCAGCAGATGAATCCAAAGGGGAACAGGATGATGGCCAGGAGGATTCCTAGGAAAGTGAAGCAGTCCTCCAGCACCCCGACCCTGCAGACGGGACAGCCTCTCATGATGAGGATGGCATTGGCAGGGTACTGAGTGATAGTCCAGCTATGGCCGTTGTAGACCTTGGGGTGGTGGATGGGTATCCCTGTGATGAGGTAAGGGGAGGGCAAGCAGCGGGAAGGGGTGGGCAGCAGGATGGCGCCATAGCCATGTGGGCTGCACGCGCCATCGCCCTGGCCGGCTCCTAGGTTGTAGGTGGGCAGCCACTCCTGCAGCAGGGGCTTGTGGTCCATGGCAGCCCAGCCCAGCTCGGTCGGTCCTGGCAGGGGACGCAGAGGGGGACATGGCAGGGATGCAGCAGACTGGCCAGCTTAGGCTCCTCTAAGGCACAACACCTCAGCACCAATTTTTATTTTTATTTATTTATTTAGAGACAGAGTTTTGCCCTGTCACCGAGGCTGCAGTACAGTGGCATGATCTTGGCTCACTGCATCTCTGCCTCCTGGGTTCAAGCGATTCTGCTGCCTCAGCCTCCTGAGTAGCTGGGACTACAAGCATGCCTGCCTATTGTTTATATTTTTATTATAGAGACAGTGTTTTTCCATGTTGGCCAGGCTGGTCTTGAACTCCTGACTTCAAGCAATCCACCGGCCTCAGACTCCCCAAGTGCTGGGATTACAGGTGTGTGCCACCGCGCCTGGCCACAGCACCAATTTTTAAAACTCCTTTCACTTCTATATTATTTCAGTTCTTTTAATGAGCATATTCTAATTTTATAAATTTTAGAAATCATTACAAAAGCAAATATGGAAAAAAGGAGCATATAAACAACAGAGCTATATGTGGCTTCTGGGAAAAGCTGGCGGACAAGTTTGGCCTCTAGAGTTTTACTTATACAGTACATATTTACTTATACGTATGTGTTAGTCAGAACTCTTCCGGATGCCAGTGACAGAAACCAAACTCTGACTGGCTTACTTAGCAAATGGAATGAACTGGCTGTGTAGCTGGCATGGGTGGTCTTCACAGGCCACAGGGACCAGGCACTTCTATGATATCAGGAACCTGCCTCATTCTTACATGGATGCCTTATCTCATCCCCTACATATGGAAATTTGGGAGATTTTCTGCCCCTTATGTGCCTGAGGGATTTCTTTGGGCATTTACACAAGTGTGGAGACAGATCCCATGTAGAGAAATTGTAGGTCAAGCCCGGGTGCGGTGGCTCACGCCTGTAATCTCAGCACATTGTGAGGCCAAGGTGGGCAGATCATGAGGTCAGGAGTTCAAGACCAGCCTGGCCAAGATGGTGAAACCCCATCTCTACTAAAAATACAAAAATTAGCCCGGCGTGGTGGTGGTAGGCGCCTGTATTCCCAGCTACTTGGGAGGCTGAGGCAGAGAATTGCTTGAACCCAGGAGGTGGAGGTTGCAGTGAGCTGAGATCGTGCCACTGCACTCCAGCCTGGGCGACAGAGTAAGACTCTGTCTTAAAAAAAAAAAAAAAAAAAAAAGAGGTCAAAAGAGGCTGAAAGAGGCCGGGCGCCGTGGCTCATGCCTGTAATCCCAGCACTTTGGGAGGCCAAGGCGGGTGGATCACGAGGTCAAGAAATCAAGACCATCCTGGCCAACATGGTGAAACCCCGTCTCTACTAAAAATATAAAAGTTAGCTGGGTGTGGTGGTGTGTGCCTGTAGTCCCAGCTACTCGGGAGGCTGAGGCACGAGAATTGCTTGAACCCCGGAGGTGGAGGTTGCAGTGAGCTGAAATCACACCACTATACTCCAGCCTGGAGACCGACTAAGACTCCCTCTCAAAAAAAAAAAGAAAAAAAAAGGAAGAAATTGTAGGTCAAAGGACACAGACTTTAAATATTTCAATAAACATTGCCAAACAACCCTCAAAAAGGCTGAACAAGGTGATCAACCTTCCCACCAACAGAGACACATGCTTTCATTCTATTTGTCACATTGTGGAAGGAAGGCCCTTGACTGTGTCCTGTGTCCCAAGGTGTGCCAGACTCCTGGAGAGGCCCTGGCCTGGCCCCAGAGACAGCACAAGTCAGTCACCTGCCCAGTGCAGGTCCAGCTCACTCCGACGCCAACAAGTTCTTGGTCCCACCCTAGTAAACCTGTGAGGTCTTCTTGTGGCTCTGGGCGGGAGTACTGATCCCTGCCCACCTCATAGGGACACAGTGTTCCTCGATGCTCAGCCTATATCTCAAGGGCGCCTGTGTACTCCAGGGCCGGGCAGAAGAGTTGTAGATCACTTTCGTATGGTTCTGCCTCACTCCTCCAGTACACTGGCACAAAACTCTGACCCTAACCTGAGGCTAAAATCTCCTTCCATTATTTCAGACATCCTCCACATAGACAACCTCTGGCAGTTTGAGAACTTGAGGAAGCTGCAGCTGGACAATAACATCATTGAGAAGATCGAGGGCCTGGAGAACCTCACACACCTGGTCTGGCTGGGTAAGGCCCTTTCCTGTGTGTGTCCACCCTAATCGAAGGTGACACCCTGCCAAGGTTATTGCCTTCCCAGGAGACAATAATTGTGTGTGACACTCAGCTGCCAGCCCGTCATTAGCCAGAGTACGGCAGAAGCTCTGCCTGCTGGGAGCAAGAAAGCTGCTATTTTTTAAAAGCCTAGGGCTTGTGCTGGGCAAAATGCAGCAAAGATGTGCTTAGACACAGCACCACAGAATATTCTGCTTTCACCTGCTCAACCTTTCAGTCTGGGTGGGGCACAAAGGAGCAGCTGTGGCCTTCTGTCTAATCTAGACTCAGGCTGACAGGTAACCATCGACAGGTAACCATTGGTTGGTGGGGCCCAGATCAAACCAGGAATAGTCACCACGGAGGCTAATGTGTATCAAGCACTTAACTACATGCTAAGTGGGGCCTATATGCTTTCTCCATGAGTCTTTCAGTTCACATTGGCATCCCCCATCATAGAGATGAGCAAACTGAGGCCACAGCACCGCATCAGGCCTCACTGCCAAGGCCACAGTGGGTTTTGATGAGCTGTTCCTTCTAAGCTGGCCTTTTAGGGGCATCCTTACATCTGGTGAGGGGCAGTGGGTCCCTAGCAGGGAGAAGGTGATGGGCCTGAGAACTCTTTATGCACTGTCTTGTTTAGCCCCATTTTAATCCTAAGAATTGGGCATCTGTTATAATGCCAAGCTACAGAAGAGGAGCTGAGAGACTCAGAGAGCCCCAGGCACTTGCCCAAAGCTGCACGACCTGGAAGTATCAGAGCTGGGACTCATGCCCACGCCTGTCTGACCTCACAGCTCAGGTTCCCTCCAGCCTATCAGGCGGTCTCCTGGTAACAAGGAAACCCTGGGGCATTGTGAGCCTTCCAGTTTGCCAAACACTCCCAGCCTCCTTTGTGCTGACAATTGCAAGCCCACAGCAAACCCACAGGGAAGGTTATGCTGCCATTTCACAGATGCAGCAACTGAGGCTCAAGGAGGCTGGCCAGCTTGATGGAATCATGTGCTACAGGTAGCAGAAGCAAACCACAGCCAGGTCTTCTGACACCTGGGCCCAGGTCTCTTGTCCCAGGTTTCTCACCTTTCTGCCCCCTAGTACCCATTAATGCTGATTCCTGGGCCCAGTGGCCCATCTGCAATGCCAGAAGTCATTGGTCTCTCTAGGAGATGAAGATGGTAGGCCTAACTGTCCTAAAGGTGCCTGGGCCAGCCCATGCTGTGAGCCATGCCCGCCCCCTGAAGGTCTGCCCTGCACAGGCTGCTTGAATGCCATGGTTTTAAGCAGGAGCTCCCTGGCCTGGCTGTCTCTCAGAGATAAAGCAAGTACCACCAAGCCCCATGACAGCCCCCTGTCTGCTTACCCAGAGAGAAACTTGAATACTGGTCTTAGTTCCCTCCGTGACAAAAGCTTATCTTCCTGCTACTTGGAACCCCTGCACACACATTTCCTAGTCAGCCCATTTCCCCGACCCCTTGCAGTGGCCATCCACGCTTCCAAAGATCATGTGGACTGATGGCTGGTGCTCCCTGGGATGGGGGTGCTAGAGCAGAGAGGGCAGGCTCTGGTAAGCGGTCACAGGGCCCCTCAGAGTATAGTCAGAAGCTGGCCTTTGTCCAGCCATGGCACTAGGCGCCCAGGGACCCAACCACAGCAGGAAGAGCTGGGTGCCTGCGGTGCTGAGGATAGGGGGTAGGGAGGTGGCGCTCCCGTGTTTCAGTATGACCTCCCACACTGACATGTGCAGGCTCTGCTGGTGGCCCATGCACGGGGCTGAGGGTGTGCTGGAGCTGGCTAGCACTGGCTCTCGACAGCTGGCTGTACACATCTCTTCCCAACTTTGCTTCCAGGGATGCCACGTTGGTTGCTTGAAATTGGCCATGGCGGGAGTATTTACACCACAGAAATGAGCAAGCACTACAGATCAGGGCTTTCCCCTCACCCCCCATTGGTAAACACTTGCTAGCACACCATGAGGGGGTGGGCCAAGCCTCCTAAGAACAGAACCCGGTGGCACAGTGGGAAAGGAAGTGTGCAGGTTTGGCATTTGGTAGACCCCCTTTCAAATCCCAGCTTGGCTAACATACTGACTTTGCAGAAGATATTCCACTCTGTGAACCTCAGTTTCTTTTTTTTGAGATGGAGTCTTGCTCTGTCGCCCAGGCTGGAGTGCAGTGGCACAGTCTCGGCTTACTACAACCTCTGCCTCCCAGGTTCAAGTAATTCTCATCCCTCAGCCTTCCCAGTAGCTGGGATTACAGGTATGTGCCACCATGCCTGGCTAATTTTTGTATTTTTAGTAGAAACGGGGTTCTGCCATGTTGACCAGGCTGGTCTTGAACTGCTGGCCTCAAGCAATCCACCCTTTTCGGCCTCCCAACGTGCTGGCATTGCAGGCGTGAGCCACCGCACCTGGCCTGAACCTCAGTTTCTTTAAGTGCTGTGCTACCTGGAGCATATTACCATGAGGCCCATTTGAATCTCAGTTTCCTCATCTATAAAATGGGGATGATTATATCTATACTATGAAGATTAAACAAGGTAATGCACGTAACGGGCCTGGCATACAGTAAGGACCAAGTTATCATTGGTCTCAATGTCAGCAGTTGAGCATCCCCCTCATATGCGGAGGAGGCTAAATTAAGATGTGGTTAAACTAATCTCCCAAAACACCTTTTTTTTTTTGACACAAAGTCTCACTTCATCACCCAGGCTGGAGTGCAGTGGCACAATCTCACAATCTCGGCCCACTCTGCCTCCCAGGTTGAAGTGGTTCTTCTGCTGCCTCAGCCTCCTGAGTAGCTGGGATTACAGGCACAGGCCACCACAACCCGCATAATTTTTGTATTTTTAATAGAGAAGGGGTTTCGCCACGTTGGCCAGGCTGGTCTTGGACTCCTGACTCTCAGGTGATCCACCCACCTCAGCCTCCCGTAGTGCTGGGATTACAAGTGTGAACCACCATGCCCAGCCCCAAATCACCTTTTAAATGTGATCACTGTGGTTATCATGCTCATATTTCCAAGCCCAGGAAAATGCCCATTTTTGGCTTCTAGGCCACTGGTGTTCCAGGACAAGATAACAGCCCCACCTGCCAACTAACCCTGAAAACCTGTAGTGGGGACAAAGCACTTTTAGGGCCAGAATGGTGTCTCACATCTGTAACCCCAGCACTTTGGGAGGCTGAGGTAGGAGGATCGCTTGAACCCAGGAGTTCGAGACTAGCCTGGGCTATATGGTGAGAGCCTGTCTCTATAAAATTTTTTGAAAATTAGCTGGATATGGTGGTGCACACCTGTGGTCCCAGCTACTCAGGAGGCTGAGGCAGGAGGATCACTTGAATCTAGGAGGTCAGGGATGCAATGAGTTGTGATTGCACCACTGCACTCAAGCCTGTGCAACAGAGTGAGACCCTGTCTCAAAAAAAAAAAAAAAAAAGGAAGGTACTTTTTATTCCCAAAGATGTGGAACTAAAGTCTCCGTTGGGGTTGAGGTTACATTTGATGAGGGAGCCTGAGACGGCTGTGATGGAGCTGGAAGAACCTGACCTGCCACATGTCCGGGGAGAAGCCTTAGATGAACTCTGGCCCCACTGTGGTTAGCTGTGTGGCTCTGGACAAATCACCAAGTCTTTCTGAGTTTCTGCTTCCCAAATGATCAAACAGGGGGAGAAGTTCCAAACTACCACTCAGGGCTGCTGTCAGAGGATATACACATAAGCGCTTGATAAACTGGTAAACGCAAAGCAGACAGGAGGTGGTCTTGCTAAAATGTCACAGGTGTGAGGAAAGGGGACACTCCACCACTGTGTACCCCTGACCCCCCAAGGGCACTGCTTCAGACCTGTGGGCATTTTCCTCCCAGAACTATGACAGAGCTTAGACATCGATATTTGCCCACATGTCCCCAGCCAGGAGGATGATTGGCAGAACAGGAGACGGTGGTGAACATTTGAGGCTGCAGGAAAGAATCCACACCAGGCCTCTAAAAAATTGCCATTGCCAACTGTTAGATAGTAAGTCAAATTCTGGCCCTGGCAGCTTCGTGCTGGGTCACAGGGCACTCAGTAGCCCCAACGGTTTTATTTCAGGCTAGCCCATCCCCCTGACCCAGCCAGCAGACCCTCACAGCCCTCCCCTTCTTCCCAGATCTGTCCTTCAACAACATTGAGACCATTGAGGGGCTGGACACACTGGTGAACCTGGAGGACCTGAGCTTGTTCAACAACCGCATCTCCAATATCGACTCCCTGGACGCCCTCGTCAAGCTGCAGGTGTTGTCGCTAGGCAACAACCGGATTGACAACATGATGAACGTGAGCGGCCGCCCCGCCCACCCTCACGCACACCTGCAGGGCTTTGGAGCACCATGGGTTGGGTGGGGGTCTGTGGCAAGGGGGGAGTGCAGGCTGTGTGTTCCAGATCTTCCCATTTTCCTGGAAAAGCCAGGAATCCAGATTACTCCACAAGGGATTTGCTAATGTTTAAACACCATGCTTAACCCAGCAAAATCCATCGGCGGGCACTAGTTTACAACCTCCGCATCAGTGGCGGATCTTTCCCCTGAGTCTTAGGCTTATTTAACAAACATTTGCTGAGGCAAGTACCTGTTGGTGTTGGACAAATGTCCTGTGCTCACTGGGAACAGAGAGACACAAGATGTGGTTCCTTTGGAGTGACCAGCACACACCCCCATAGCCAAGACAAGGAGACAAGAAGCCAGTGTCCAAGGAATAATAAAACAAGGCCTGTGGGTGGTAGGAGGGCGCCTGAGGCTTAGGGGTGTGCACAAGTGGCAGTGGACACAGCTGGGGGTGTGGCAGCAGCTACAAGGGGTCCTGTGTCAGAGGTGACACATCAGATGGCTCCTGGCCTTCTTCTGCAGCCCACCAACCCTGGGGGCTGTCCAGTAGCCTTTAAAGATTGCTTTTCTGCTTAGATCAGTCGATGGCCTGGGTTCAGATCCTAGCTGCAGGCCATGGTGGCTTAGATGAGTGGCCTGAGAGCGTCAAGCACCAAGCTGTAACCTGCATTCAAGTCTGTCCAGCAGGACCAAACCCCGGAAGCAGTGTAGTCTTGGAAGTCTGCCCTGCATGACAGACAGGAGCATCTAAACCCAACCAAGGATCAAGCCTTCTATGCCTCAGTTTCCTCATCTGTCAGATGGAGATGACAGCCATGACCCACCTGCCCAGGCCCTAGCAGGAACCAAGTGGGGTCATGAATGTAACGCACTTGGTTCAGTGTCAGGCTGGAGTATGTCCCTAACAAATAAATGGAGGACTGTTGTAGCTGAGGGCTTTCCTGCCAGTGTTGGAATGAGGGGAAACTTGATGCAGACTCACTGAGAGATGACCAGAATTTTGCCATCCAGCAGAAGGAAAAGGCTTCCCAGGAGGAGGGAATGGTGTGAGCAAAGGCCTGGAGGTACACTTGGGAATGCCTGCCTGCACGGCACCATTGAAGGGTGCAGGGTCCCTAGAAGAGGTCACAGGTGTGTGGTGCAGGGTGGGGCTCAGGATGTGGCCAGGGCCTCGCCACAGCCAGTCTGGATGGCCAGAGAAGCAGTGGGGGACAAGAGGCTTCTGTCTGAGATGTATCTGGGGCAGGTCTACATTTAGGAAGGAATCCACCACCGTGAGGATGGATTTGAGGGGGATTGTGAGAATGGGTTACCCCAGGACGGTGTGACCTGAAAGGATACTGTATCTGCAGGTAAGAGAAGCTGGCCCCAAACTGGCTGGAAGCAGCGATAGGGCAGGGACTTGCACTGAGGTGGCTGGTTGAGACGTGGCTTCAGGAAGCTGGAGTAAGGGACGCAGGGAAGAGCCAGCACGCCGGTGTGTCACTGAGGCTGCTGCTTCCGGTGGTGAGGGCAGATTCCTCTGGGCCTCAGAAGTGTCCAGAATGCCTCCCAGAAGTGACCATCTAAGGACAGGAGCCTGAGGCATTGATCTCCCCCAACAGCTGAGGGACACCCCAGGGGATTAACTTCCTCGCCACCTGGCTTTTGGGCTGGGTGGGCTTCTTTGGCTCAGAGACCTCTCTGAGGCAGAAAGTGAATAATGAGATAGGACACTGCTAGCCAAGGTCTCTCATGGCTACAGCTGAAGCCAGAGGTAAGCTGAGCCCCTGCGGCAAACAATGAGGGCATTTAGTGGCATGATTATTGGCACTGCAAGGAAGGGGGTGCTTATCAGCAGAGCTTCAAGGACGTGAGTTCCTTCTGCCTCTGGGCTCTGCCGTCCTCAGCATCTCCCCCAGAGCCTGATTCTCATATGGCTGCAGTCAAGGACACAGGCTTCCTTGTCTGCATCTAGCAGGATGGAGAGAGCAAGAACTCTCCTTCCGACAATGGCCCTTCAGTCTGATCAAGCCACCTCAGGGCCTACACTGACCCTCAGCCTAACATCATGGCTGGGAGATGGCCAGGCTGGGTGGCTTACACAAATGGCCTGGGGTGGGAAGCGCCGAGTTATGACTGGCAACTCCGCTGGGCCAAGTCACAGAGGTGGTGTCGTCTCAGAAGTTTGCCCTGCATGCCAGACAGGCAGCATCTAAACCCAGCCAGTACCCTTTGCAGGGCTCTAGTCCTGACGGTCCAGCCTGCCCTGCCCTGTAAGGGCGAGGAAACCAAATGCTGGCCAGCAGGATGTCTGGGTGAGGCGTGGAGGGCACGGGGGAACGCGTCGAGAGCTGAGATTTAGCCTGTGCTCAAATCTCGATGCTGCCACCTACCAGCTGCCTGACCTTCAGCAAGTGAGTTTGAGTTCTGGGTGCCCATTTGCCCACCTGTGAGATGGGAATGATAGTAGTTCCTACTCTATAGGGTTTCTGTGAAGATAGAATCCATTAGAGAGCCTTATGTGCTTGATATAGGGCGTAGCACATAGTAAGTACATGGAAAATGATAATCAAGAATATTCAGATTAGCTGGGCACAGTGGCTCATGCCTGTAATACCGGCACTTTGGGAGGCCGAGGTGTGAGGATCACAAAGTCAGGAGTTCAAGACCAGCCTGACCAATATGGTGAAAGCCCATCTCTATTAAAAATACAAAAATTAGCTGGGCATGGTGGCATGTGCCTGTAGTCCCAGCTACTTGAGAGGTTGAGGCAGGAGAATCGCTTTGAACCTGGGAGGCGGAGGTTGCAGTGAGCGAGATCACGCCAATACACTCCAGCCTGGGTGACAGAGCAAGACTCTATCTCAAAAAAAAAAAAAAAAAATCAGATTAAGAGCTAATTCCAAGCAGCTCCACACCTTGCTGCTTGAAACTCTGAGCATTGAGTAGATAGATGTTCCTGCCTTGGTGGGTCCTACACCCCAGGACCTACATGTGAATGAA
This sequence comes from Ateles fusciceps, assembly GCA_036589455.1. NCBI lineage: Eukaryota > Metazoa > Chordata > Mammalia > Primates > Atelidae > Ateles > Ateles fusciceps. The sequence continues at coordinate 1,035,867 of JAZHEH010000789.1, read as the reverse complement.
TCTCTGATTTGTTTTCCTTTGGACATTTGGACACTGTAACGGAGCTGAGGCCCTGTCCTTCTGAAGGCCCAGACCTGGGCATGAGAGGGCATGGAGGGTGTGAGGTGGACATGCCTGCGCCCTGCTGGAACGCCCCACTCCTGCCTTGGCCATTCTCCCATCCTGCCCCTGCAGAGACTGGGCAGGAGGAAATCCCATTACTATTTCCCAGTGGGGTGCTGGGTGCCAGGTAGTCCCTCTTGAATATGGGAGAAACTGGTAAAGCCAGTCCCCAGAGAGAAAGAGGATGGAAGATGACCCATGGGGAGAAGCTGCCAGGGAATGCTGAGATGTCTTGGGCCAGATGCTCCCGAGGTCTGGTTGCATCCCATGGACCTTGGAGACCCTAGATCCTCTCCATTCAATCAAGCACCAGCCCTCTTGTGACCTGGCCCAGAGTCCTGACTGATACTTCTCAGGTACTAGCTCCTAACCCCAAGCATCTTTGATTTTAGTCCTTATTGGCACTATTTATCTGGCATCTAATTATATACTTTCTTGTCATTTACATATTTATTGGGCTTATTTTAATTGCTGCTCATTGCATTAAAAACATGTTTAAGCAGAACCCAGGTCACACAGAGAAGAGCTTCACTCACTCCTAGCCTCTGTCCTTCTCTTCCAGAGGCCCCAGCCACTTCTAAGTTACAAGTGGGTCTTTCCAAGAGTCTTGTGTTAAACATTGTACATGACTGTCACATCTGTTCAGCTACCCTCCAAGCACCTGCCTTTGGTGTCCCCTTTCCTCCTGAGTCGTCAGCTCACCCTCCCCGCTGGCTCATTCCATCACTCGGGTGCAGCATGATGTATGTTCCTAGTTCCCTGTAGGTGGGTGTCGAGGTTTTTGCAATCTGGTGCCATTACACACAGTCTGTAGTGGACATCCTTAAACAGGGGGTCACTTTGCACCTGGAGAAGCCATCTGCAAGATAAACTAGAGAGGAAATGCTAGGTCAAAGGGCATATGCATTTTAAATCTTGACAGATCTTGCCAAGTGGAAGTGGAAGTGGAACTATTTACAAAGTCACCAGCAACAATGAGGCAACCTGTCCCCCTCTCACCTTCTATAATGCACTTTGTGAAATCTCACTGGGAGATCTCTTACAAATGAAATCAGATCCTGTCTCCTCCCCTCCCCCTCCCATGCACACTTAAAACTCCAATGGCTTCCTCCATCCTTAGAACAAACTCCAGGCCAGGCGCAGTGGTCACACCCATAATCCCAACACTTTGGGAGGCCAGGGAGGGCAGATCACTTGAGGTCAGGAGTTCAAAACCAGCCCGGCCAACATGACAAAGCCTTGTCTCTATTAAAAATAAAATAAAAAAAAATTAGCCAGGTGTGGTGGCGCACACCTGTAGTCCCAGCTACTCAGGAGGCTGAGGCAGGAGAATTGCTTGAACCTGGGAGGCGGAGGTTGCAGTGAGCCGAGATCGCACCACTAGTAACAACAACTAGAACTAGCATTGCTAAATAGGTGTCAGGCACTCTTCCAGTGCTTTTCATAGCTTATTTCATTCGGTTTTACACCACCTGTAACACACACGATATTCTTACACCGATTTTACAGATGTGGACATTGAAGATGTGGACAGGTGTTGGGTAACTTGTCCAAGGTCTCACAGCTAGGACCTGAACCACGTCTGCTGGTTCTTCGGAAAGCCCATTTCTGACAGAAGGTCTTGGTACCGCTTCCCGGCCTGGAACACCCCACACCCGCACACTGCCTGTCACCCCACCCAGTGCTGATGGTGCTGTGGCCAGGCTGCAAACTCTGAAAGTGCTGAGGAGGGAAGTGCAGGTGCGTTTTCAACTCTGTGGCAGCCAAGAAAATGGGCCTTTTTTCCTTTTTCTCCCCAGATCATCTACCTGCGGCGGTTCAGGTGCCTGCGGACGCTCAGCCTCTCTGGGAACCCTATCTCTGAGGTAGAGGATTACAAGATGTTCATCTGTGCCTACCTTCCTGACCTCGTGTACCTGGACTTCCGGCTCATTGACGACCACACAGCAAGTGTCTCCCTCTCAGTCTCCCAGCCTTGCGAGACAGAGTCCTCAGGCCCCCAGATTTCTTGGAAAAGGGGTATGGAAGAGCAGCTTCCCCTGCCCACAACTAGAGAAAGGGCAGTTCCCTCTTCCTAATCCCTTTACCTGCCTCAGTCAGAGTGATTCCAGCAGCGCCCTTGTGGGTACTGTTCTGTGTGTGTTCCCAGGGGCCAGGCCTCTTCCACACATTGTGCCAGGGCCACCTCACAGCCATCCAGTACTGTCTGGTTTTCCAGATGAGTGCTGAGGAGGGCCAGACACAGTGGCTCACACCTGTAATCCAGCACTTTGGGAGGCTGAGGCAGGAAGATCGCTTGAGCCCAGGAGTTCAAGACCAGCCTGGGCAACATAGGGAGACCCATCTCTACAGAAACTACCAAAGTTAGCCATGTGTGGTGGCACACACCTGTAGTCCTGGCTACTCAGGAAGCTGAGGTAGGAGAATCGCTTGAGACCAGGGGTTTGAGGCTGCAGTGAACTAAGAAGATGCCATTGCACTCCAGCCTGGGCAATAGAGTGAAAACATTTAAAAATTAAGAAAGAAAAGAAGTTGAGGAGGCTGAAGGAGGGCAAGCAGTTAGCCAGGATCACTGGCTCAAGGCCGAGCCAGGATTCACCCCAAGTTAGTGTCACCCTAGGAGGAATATTAACAGCTGAGCTCCAGGGGGGAATCAGGCCATCAGAGGCTCAGGTCTGGCTCTCAGGGGCAGAGTCAGGGCTGGAGATAGAGACCTGAGTGTCATCCGAGGATTGCCAATCGGCAGTATTTGAAGCCATGGTACAAGTGATATCACCTGGGGTACGTGGAGTGCGCTGAGAAGGGGTGGGGACTGAGTTCTAGAGGCGCTAGCATTCACTGCCAGGTGCAGGGGGATGAGCCAGTGCAGTGCAGAGAGCCAAGGGTCAGACCCTCGTGACCAGCCCTATGGCCTCACTTTATCCCTGTCCTGTTGTCCTCCTTCCCTAAAAGAGGGCCAAAGGCCTGCCTGAGGGCTGTGGGGAGTGAGAGAGCAAGTCCTCTGTGGAGACACCCAGTCTGAGGCGAGGCAAGTGCTCCATTGCTGTGGCTTCTGCCCTGGAGTTGGCCCCAGGAACCCCAGCCTGCCACGCTGCCTTCCGCTCCTCCTGGTCTTTCCCTGATTTCCCTGCACTCACAAAACCTGGTGAGGGTCATGCGGAGACGGACATTCTCATCCACGAGACCTCATGGCTTTCACAGCCTTCATGCAGGGCCCCAGGCAACACCCCTGCCCACACACAGGAGGCTGCAGCGTGGCAGGGGTGGCGTGGCTCAGAGGAACCTCTGGTAATGATGCACTTCCTGTTCCCTGGTCAGAAAGAGGTTGCGGAGGCTAAGCACCATTACAGCATCGAAGAGCTGAAGCACCAGGAGAACCTGATGCAGGCCCGACTGCAGGAGGAGCAGGCGCGGCGGGAGGAGCTGGAGAAGCACAAGGTACCACTCGGGCAGGCCACACGCCCTCAGCCCCGCTCACAGTTGCCCACAAGAGGGCACTGACCAAATAAAACAGAGGTCCGCAGGGATCCCCAGGCTCTGAAAACACGGAGATCATGCTCCCTCCCTGCCTGGCTTGCCCTCTCCCCCGCCTGGCTTGCCTGCTACCTGCCCCAGGGCCAGCTCCATCTCAGTCTGGACCCTGACCCTACCCCTCACTGGCATTCCTGCCTCCAGCTGCTGGAGAGAATGTGCTAAAAACAGTCTGTCAGAGGCCCCTTAAGACCCTTAAGGCAGTTCCCCATGACATGCCGGGAACAGCTCAGGTCCCTTAGCCCAGCATGGCCCTGAATTCATGACCAGACACCTGCTGGCCTCCCTCCCACCGGTCCCCACCCCTCCTTGCAACCAGACTGAGCCATGTGTAATGTTCTGGAAACAGCCTGCAGTTTTATGCCTCTGCACTGCTGCACATGCCATTCTCTTTGCGTGGAATACTCTCCCTCCTGACCTGCCTTCCTCATGGACCTGTGGGATCGTGCAAGGGCCCCTGATGGGAGCCGCCATGCCCAGGTGTGTTTCTGTCCACAGACGGCATTTGTGGAACACCTGAACGGCTCCTTCCTGTTTGACAGCATGTACGCTGAGGACTCAGAGGGCAACAAGCTGTCCTCCCTGCCTGGTGTCAGTGAGCTCCTTGAGGCATATCCTTCCGAGTTCATGGCTGTCTCAGAGCCTGTGCCATCAGCCTGCCTTGGGCAAGGCCTCTTCTGCTGTAGGCCTCAGTTTCTCCACCTCTCTTACAAGACCCTGGGAAGTAAAATCTCCACTTGAGAGCAATGTACCCAAGAGGCAGTTCAGAGCCAGGTGAGCTGCGCTGCATAGCAGAGATGCTGTCTAGGTTTCAGGGACATGCTGAGTATCTGGTCAGCATGGCATGGGCTGGCCATGCTTGGCCAGCCAGGTTTTCAGAGGTGGAGAAGTGGACTGAAATGTGCTCTCATTAGCCTAACTCACTTGTTTCTGTTGTGCACTTTCATCTGGCATTTATCGTGTTCTCAACCACCCCCACTAGGCAGGTACCATCATTAACCCCATTTTATAGTTGGGGCAACATAGCTTGCCTGTCCAGGGTCACCCCATTAGAGGCCAACTTTTTTTTTTTTTTTTTTTTTTTTTGAGACAGAGTCTTGCTCTGTTGCCCAAGCTGGAGTGCAGTGGCACAATCTCGGCTCACTGCAACCTCCGGCTCCTGGTTCAAGCAATTCCCTGCCTCAGCCTCCTAAGTAGCTGAGATTACAGGTGCAAGTCACCGTGCCTGGCTAATTTTTGTACTTTTTTTTTAGTAGAGATGGGGTTTCACCATCTTGGCCAGGCTGGTCTTGAACTCCTGACCTCGTGATACACCTGCCTTGGCCTCCCAAAGTGTTTGGATTACAGGCGTAAGCCACCACGCCCAGCCTAGAGGCCAGCTTTTGAAGCTTTATCTGTGGGGCCTGAGAAGCTGATTCTTTCCCCAGTTGCCTGGAGCCCAGAGGATGTGGTTGGTACACACTGTTGAGGGCACAGTCTCTGCCCTGTGCCAGGCTTACCAACACCTTTGCCGTGACCCCATTAGGGCTGTGGCCATGACCATCAACCAATGGGCTTAAATTGTGAGCTGAGGGACTCAGGGCAGAATCAAGGAGCTCCTGAATCTGAGAGCTCTGCACTAAGGCATCCAGTCACAGATGAGTCTGTGGAGCCACCTTCACTGGATAGAGAGAAATTCACTCAAAAACCTGACATTCTGGGCCTGTGAGGTGGCTCATGCCTATAATCCCAACACTTTGGGAGGCCAAGGCAGGAGGATTGCTTGAGGCCAGGAGTTTGAGACCAGTCTAGGCAATATAGTGAGACACTGTCTATATTAGTCTGTTTTCACACTCCTATAAAGACATACCCAAGACTGGGAAAAAGAAAGAGGCTTTGGATTTTTTTGAGATGGCGTTCTGCTCTTGTTGCACAGGCTAGGGTGCAACTGTGCAATCTTGGCTCACTGCAACCTCCACCTCCTGAGTTAAAGCAATTTTCCTGCCTCAGCCTCCCAAGTAGCTGGGATTACAGGCGTGTGGCACCACATCCAGCTAATTTTTTGTATTTAGTAGAGACTGGGTTTCACCATGTTGATCAGGCTAGTCTCAAACTCCTGACCTCAGGTGATCCACCTGCCTTGGCCTCCAGAGGTGCTGGGATTACAGGCATGAGCCACTGCGCCTAGCCAGAAAGGTGTTTAATTGGACTTACAGTTCCACATGGCTGGGGAGGCCTCACAATCATGGCGGAAGGCAAGGAGGGGCAAGTCATGTCTTACATGGATAGTGGTGGGCAAAGAAAGAGAGCTTGTGCAGGGAAACTCCCATTTTTAAAACCATCAGATCTTGGAAGACTCATTCACTATCACGAGAACAGCACAAGAAAGATCCACCCCCATAATTCAATTACCTCCCCACCAGGTTCCTCCCCACAACACGTGGGAATTGTGGGAGTTACAATTCAAGATGAGTTTGGGTGGGAACACAGCCAAACCATATCACCAGCTCTAAAAGCAAACCAAACACACCTGACATTCTAGAAAGAATGAGGGCAGGGTGGGGGAGGAATAGTGAAGAGCAGGGCTCCCTCGCTGGGTTGTTTCTGCCAGCCAGTGACCCGGGTTTGCCTTGGCTGTAGTACTATATAGCCATGTGACTTTGGGCAAGGCATTTCGTCTCTCTGGGCATCAGCTTCCATCTCACAGGATCACCAAGGCCCTGTGGGTTTACCTGTCCGACTCTAAGGACTCCATGTGGCAGACTCTTTGCACCATCAGTAGCAGATGAGGAAACAGACCCAGAGAGGTAAAGTGACTTGCCAGGTGGGTCCTGGAAGCAGTGGCAGAGCCAGGACTTGAACATCCCCAGCACAGCTGCAGCAGCTGAGCACCAAGACAGGCCCTCAGTAAGGGTGCCCTTCCAGATAGCACACCAGGGACAGAAATGCACACTGCCTTGGGTATGTCTTTATCAGGAGCGTGAAACAAACTAATGCAGATAGTATCTCACTATGTTGCCTAGACTGGTCTCAAACTCCTGGCCTGCAGGAGCAATCCTCCTGCCTTGGCCTCCCGAAGTGGTGGGATTATAGGCATGATTATAGGCCTTCCCCAGCTGGGACCGGCTCGCAGGTCCCCAGGTTCCCAGGCCTCCCTTCTGGGGCCTCTCTGAGCATGTCTGTCTTCTGCTCTGTAGACTCCATGAAGGCCCCTGCCTTCTTTCTTCACACAGGCCCCATTCCTGAATCCCTCAGGCTGACAGTGGGGGAGGCACCAAACACTCATTGTACTCACATCTCAATCCTGGCTCTTGGCTCTCTGGGCCTTTGATTTCTTCATCCACCAAATGAACCAAATGACACCAGGAGTTTGAGTCCCACACACTGTTGAGGGCACAGTCTCTGCCCTGTGCCAGGCTTACCAACACCTTTGCCGTGACCCCGGCAGCCTGCTTCTGAAACAGCTGTGGGCTTCCTTAATGGCCACTCACCTACAGGTACAAGTTTGTCATCATCTGTGTGAACATTTTTGAGTATGGCCTGAAACAGCAGGAGAAGCGGAAAACGGAGCTTGACACCTTCAATGAATGTGTCCATGAGGCCATCCAGGAAAACCAGGAGCAGGGCAAACGCAAGATTGCCAAGTTCGAGGAGAAGCACTTGTTGGTAGGCCCCGAGCCACCTGAGGCCCTCCCTGGCCCTGCCACCCCCACTGTAGAGGGGCTGCAACTCCTGTACCCTTTGATGACCCCTGAGGCCCATGGTTATTGTCCCCATTTGCCAGCGAACACACAGCTAATCAGTGGCAGAGCCAAGGCCCGCCTTACCCCAGCACCACCAACCACAGGTCCCTGCTGCTTGACATGTGGCTTGTGGGTCTCTGTCACATAAAACGCCCTTGGGATTCAAGGTCAGTCCCACCTCCCAACTTATCATCATCATTACTATTAATAACTGTGTTAGTATTACCATTACTTTTTGACAGTAACGATTACTATCCTTTTCTTTTGTTCATTCATTCGTTTAATAGACATTTTCTGAGCTCTACTCTCTGCCTGGCCCTAGGAAGCTACAGCCACACTGGACGTGGTTACTGCCCTTGTGGGTCTCAGACCCAGGCCCAGGCCCCAGCCCCCACCTGAGCAAACAGAGAGATCAGTGCCATCCTGGAGGGAGAGCCTGGGGGAGGCTTGCAGGTGCCCTAGGGGTGCCTTATCTCAGGCTGAGGAGTTTAGGGAAGGCTGAGGCTCACAGAAGAAAGATAAGTTGATGGGGAGGAAGGGCATTCCTCCACCCACCAGGAGCAGCAAAGGAGAAGGCTCTGGGTGGTCAGGACTCGGCCTAACCAGGCCACAGGGTCCAGGCCAAGCAGGGGCCATTGGGAAGGGCACCAATCTTTGTACTTGATGGCAACCACCTCTTTCAGTTGGCATTAATTTTAAAGACAGGATGTTTAGCCTATTCTAAATCACAGATCTTTATGAGATGCTAAGGAAAACTGTAAACCTTCTTTTTCCTCAAAAAAGTGTTCACACACACCAAGCTTCCTGCAGCATAAGGGGCTTTAAGGAGCCCGTAAGGCCCTTCCTTGCTGTGAGCTTGAAGTACAGCAAAGTCCCCAGTGTGCAACTTCAGATCTGATGGAGTGGGCGGTCCACTCCCATGTGCTTCCCCGCCTCCCCCTCGGCCACCTGCCTTCCTGTCTCATTAACTCCAGTCCTCACATGCTGTGTGATTTAACTCTCAAGACCCTCCTTATCATGTTTTAGGGAGCAGGGGTTACTGCGTTCAAGCAGAAGTTTAAAACTGTCAGTGGAGGGATCCATTTGGCTCACATATGTGTTTTATTTGGCCTGCAGAGGGTTTTAAAACATGAACATCCTGCTGACATTAGAAACTAGCAGATTTCACAGAAAAATTGTGGTTGCCAGTTTCTCTGGAAGCAGGTGTCATCAGGGCTTGAGTGGCAGTTGTCCGCTCTGGACAGGTCATGTCTCCAGTCCCTCAGTCCCTGTCCAGCCTTCATGCCTGATCCCTGTAGCCACTGGGCTTGGGATGCCTAAATGTCATCTAGCTGGCTCCTCCTGAAGCCCGGTGCAGGGACCCGGCCCCTCAGCATCGAGTCCCTCTGTAGAAGCAGGACGTTGGCCATGCCAAACCAAGCCTGACTTGGAACATGGAACGTGCCACTTGCTCTTCCGTTCAGGCATGTGCCTTCAGTGCAGGCCGGCTCCTCAAAGGCCACCTGGGATGAGCTGACTACCCTAGTGCTCCCCTTCTAGAGCTGAGTGCAGTGGATTCTGCCCAGCCTGCATGTGGAGTCCCTAGGTTCTGGAAACCTGCTCACATCCAGGTCCAACAGCACCCGCTTAGACTATTTGGGGCATGGCTTGACACAGGGGTTTCCCAGACAGAGTTCCCGGGTGCTTTCCATGCACAGCCTAGATAGAGGCCACTGACTTGGAAGTTCCCAAGACCCCATGAGCCCTGTAGACCTCCAGTTCCCTCCCTGACAGGCCCTCTCCTATAGTTTTTCCTCCGCTCCTCCCACTCACCCCCATTAGGCCTCATCCATTGCACACAGCACGCTGCTCCAGGTGCCCAGTGAGCCATGTTTCAGAGTCATGGTGCAGCCATATAAGGCTGGGGGCTCAGGCAGACTCCTCACTGGTGATCCAGAGACACATTATTGACCCTCTCCTAGCCTCCATGTCCTCATTTGCAGAACAGAGACAACCTTGAAGAACTGTAGTGAGGAACAGAGACAGAAAGGGCAAGCATTTGTGCAAGACCTGAGCAGAGTCAGCTAAAAATGACGACAGCGTGTCTGTGTGTAGTCAGATGCACTCTTGAATAGGTGGTATGTGCACATGGCACAGACTGAAGAATGTCTCCCTCCCACCCCTGTATCTGTGTGTGTGTGTGTGTGTGTGTGTCTGTGTGTGCGCATAGCATGTTCTGTTCTGTACTTTGCTTTCCAAATGAAAAAGTTGCTTCATTTTTTTTTATAATTAAAATATCGCATTGCATGGATGAGCCATATTTAGCCAGTCCCTGCTGCTGGACAGTTAGGTTTTTCCCCAACCTTTTGCTCTTTTAGTGTTGCACTGAAAAAGTTGGTGCAAGTTTGACCTGCAGGATGAAGTCCTAGAAGCGGAACTGTGCATTGGTCCTTTTCATGGTGATTGTCCAGCTGTAACCCACAGAACCTGTACCTCCCACAGCCATTGTCAGCCCCGTGTTTGGCAATCTGTACACCTTGAATATTCATTTATTTTCTCTTAAGAGGGGGATGAGCAATACATGTTTTACAACCATTTGTGTTTCTTATTCTGTGAATTACTTGTACTTATATTTTGCCCTTGCCCACTTTTCTGTTTGGTTTTTGGTTTCTTTCTCTCTTTTTTTTTCTTTGAGACAGAGTTTTGCTCTTGTTGCCCAGGCTGGAGTGCAATGGCATGATCTTGGCTCACTGCAACCTCCACCTCCCAGGTTCAAGCGATTCTCCTGCCTCAGCCTCCCAAGTAGCTGGGATGACAGACATGCACCATCATGACCGGCTAATTTTGTATTTCCAGTAGAGATGGGGTTTCTCCATGTTGGTCAGGCTGGTCTTGAACTCCTGACCTCAGGTGATCCGCCCACCTCGGCCTCCCAAAGTGCTGGGATTACAGGCATGAGCCACCGTGCCCAGCCTCTATCTTCTTAAATTAATTATTTATTATTATTTTTAGAAACAAGGTTTAACTCCGTTGCCCAGGTTGGAGTGCAGTGCACCATCATAGCTCACTGTAGCCTTGAACTCCTGTGCTCAAGCAATCCTCCTGCCTCAGCCTCCCAAGTAGCTGGGACTATAGGAACACACACCACACCTGGCTGTTTCTTTTTTTTTTTTAGCTAGTCAAATTTAGCAGTGGGGGATTGTATACCAACTTTAGTGACACCAAATTTAGTAAGTTCTGATAACCTACTACCATCAGACCTGACCTTCTTTTGTAAAAAGTTATTACTTGGCTGGGCATGGTGGCTCACGCCTCTAACCTCAGCACTTTGGGAGGCCAAGGCGGGTGGATCACCTGAAGTCAGGAGTTCGAGACCAGCCCGGACAACAACCTGTGCACCAGGTACTTCCTGCACATCGCCTCTGATCCCCAGGACCCTATGAGACAGAGATGCTTCTTCCCATTTACAGTGAGGAAACTGAGTCAGAGAATGAAAGTGGGTCTGTCAAGGTCACACTGCTAAGTGACCCAGGCAGGATTCAAATTCAGGTCCACCTAACTCTGAAGCTGTAAGGCAGGTAAATTTTTTCCTCTAGCCTATTAAGGTCACCAACTGGGACCAAGAATTAAACTAACATAAGACAAACAAGAGAAAAGCATACAACTTTTAATAGTAACTTTTACATGTACATGGGAGCATTCACGAGCAAAATGAAGGCTCAAGAAGCCGTTAAGGCTGAAAGCTTATATACTTGGCTGGACAAAGGGTAGTGAATTGTGAGAACCTGACAAGACAAAGAGGTCTGGGCTAAGGCAGTTCATCACAGATAAGTCATGAGGCAGATGAGGGTTGCTTTAACAAGGTTTGTTCAAACAGATTCCCCTTGGCCTAGACTCCCTGCCTCTGATTAGAATGGCTTCCTTCCTCCTGGTACAGGGAGGGCACCTTTCCCATAGGAGATGTAACTCCTGCTTTCAGGAAGAAAAAGGGAGGTCAGGGTGTCCTCTTTGTATTTTCTGTTTTTAAGTATCTTTAACTCAAAATAATCACTATGCCAAAGTGGCATATTTCGGTGTGAAATGCTCCGAACTCCATGAAAGCCATGGCTCCTTCCACCCTGCCTAGCAGCCTCCAATAGAAACCGGAGCTAACAGGGAGTGAGTGCTTGCTAGTGCCCAAAGAGGCTGGCATACGTTCTCTTCCCTGTGTCGAGTTAGGGGCTGTCAGTCGCACTTTACAGAGCAGGAAACTGAGGCACGGAGAGGGGGACATAGCTTCCACTATCTCTCAAAGCCAGCAAATGGCAAAGCTGAGACTTGTACTTGGGCAGGCTGACTCCAGAGTCCAAATTCTTACCCACGAAACCAAATTAGCACCTGCCATTATCTAACCACACTTAGTTGTTGCTTCCTAAAGTGCAGTCTATTGTTTCCAGAGTTTAAGTGCCATTCGAGAGGAGATGGAGATGCCCAACATTGAGATGATGATCCTGGAATGCAGCACTGACATCAGTGAGTTGTTTGATGCACTCATGACGCTGGAGATGCAGCTGGTGGAGCAGCTGGAGGTGAGGCCTGGCCTTGGGCACAGGTGCCAGAATCTGAGGATGCAGCTGCACATCCATAGGTGAACTGCAGCCTTCACGGGCACGTCTCTGCTGGAAACGTCCAGCACGACCCAGCGCAGCAGGCTGCAGCTTTCTTGCTCATCAGTCCTGTGTTTGCTTTTAATGCATTTTAATCATTTAGATTGGAAGTGATTCTTGTGGAAAATGAGAGGTGAGCTCATTCCTCTGAAATGTTCCCTCTATCCTGGAAGTCAGCGGGGGAGAGGTTTTCGGTTAGACCCAAGGAGGTATCCACGTACTCTAAAGGCAAAACGGACCCCCGCTTGGGGACCAAACAAAGGCTCGGCATTGCAGCCTGCAGTTGCCGCTTCTCAGGCAATGCGAGGAGGCTGCAACTCAGCACTAAGTAATGGAAATGAAAAGCGCCGCTGTCTGAAATTCATCAGTGGCCAGCGTGTGTGTTATAAGGCAGCGGAGGCCGGGAGTCTGAAGTGGTGTGATGAATTGAACCTCATCAGATGCTGCTGTGGCTGGGCCAAGAGATAGTGCCTAATCAATTCCTCACACGTCAAGTGACACCTCAGACATGGGATAGATTTCCACATCACATCACAGGGCAGGTGCTCCCCTCCCCCACTGGGGAACGCAGGCACTGTAGAAGCAGCGCACAGTGCCAGGGAGGGCGAGGCAGCAGCTCCCGACCTTTTTCAGGCAAGGAGATTGCTTTTCGACATCCAAACGTTTCCCCAGAACCCATGTGCTGTCCTACTTGTATTACTGGTGGCCAGAAGGCCACAAGGGCAGTCATGCTTTTCAATGACCCTGTTTTTATTCACTAGAACAGCATGTACATGTGTTTGAAAATTGTGTAATTTGCTCACTCTGCAGACGGTCCTCATGTTCCTATAGATTCCACCCCTGCCCACCTTGCAGCCCCTGGAGTCTATGGCCGATAGGGGTAGGGCACTCCCAGAGAGGCAGGCCTGGAAATCACATCTTCCATTGTTCTTTCAATCAACACTAAGTCCCATTTGGGCCTTAGGTGCCTTGCTAAGCCTCACAAAACAGCAACTAACAGAAAGAGATCTGGGGTGATAGCCAGCTCCTACTGAGGGCCTCCTCTCTGCCAGGCACCTTGCAAAGCCTTTTGTGTGAAGTGACTCATTTAACCTCACCACAACTCCACAACACAGGGATTATGCAGGAAACCTATTTCACAGGTGAGGAAGGTAAGGCCCAGGGAGGTGAAATGCCTTTCCCAGAGCTACACACAGTGCTGGAGCTGGGATACTGACCCAGGCAGTCTGACTCTTCACAGCTCACTCCATTGTTTCCCTGGAGGTGATGCACAGATGTCACTGAAAAACCCAAAGGAGAGGGGTTTAGCTCTGTGTGTGTGTTGGGTAGGCAGGTAAAGGGAATAAGATCGGGACCAGTGTTCTTGGCAAAGTTCCAGTGACAGGATTAAACATTCAGAAGGTGAGGGAGTTAGTATGGTTGGAGAACAACAACTCTAGAGAGAGCAGAGGGTCAGTTCACAACCATCTGCTCAGGAGGGTCAAGATGGGTAGTCTTTACCCTGAAGGCCTGTGAGCAGAGGAGGTGGTTGCTAAATTCTAAGGAGCACCTTTTGCTCTGTGCTGGATATCTAAATATGCTTATTAACTGTGTTCTTTAACATTTCCAGGAGACTATAAACATGTTTGAAAGAAACATTGTCGATTTGGTGGGACTCTTTATCGAAAATGTCCAAAGCCTATATCCTTTCTGTGATGACCTCCTGCCATGGGGGAGGAACTACAGAGCCTGTGGGGTTGTCCTGGCCTCTGGAGGAGCTGGGGAAGAGGCACCTGAATTTTTAACAAAAGCTAGGGAAGAGTAAAGCTTCTTTGCAAACTAAGAGGATGCAAAAAGTGGGGTCCTCTTCCAGGTGGCCATCTGCAGGGACACTCCCATACCCCCTGCTTCCCCTAGTGCTCTGAACACACGGGCAGAGATAGTAAGAAGTCAGTGCTCTATAATCATACTTCACTTTTTACCAGAAATACCTAATCTCGGTTTGATTTACAGAAAGATCTGCATCTTTGCCAAGATATTTAAATACATCACAGGGTCCTATTTAGTGGGAATCCTCCTTCACCTCTGAAATTAGAGGAATGTAAAAACGCCAGTTTTTCACCAAGGAAAAAGCTCACCTTCAAAGACTGTAGATTTGGCAACCACTTAGCATGTTCAAAAGCATGTTCCACAAGGTCTGAGGGGGTTTCCCGGCTTTCAGAACAATGATGGCCTGGTTAGAGCTGTGGTTTGGATGCTCAAAGGGACTTCTGTGCAGGGACCGGCTGTTTGCAGTAGAGTCCCAGCATGATTGTTCTCATATGGGTTATGTTCACTGGGAGATGATGCCCCCTGTGTTGTGGGCAACCTCCACATGGAAGACACTATAAGGAGTGCGTCAGGTGAAATGTTAAGGTGAGGAGCCCACATTGGAGCATGGCCAACCTTCTTCCACTGGAACTCAGGCACTCCACGCGGGGGCAAACTGCTGTGATCGAGCTAGAAGTGGCCCTCTGGTCTTGCCCTCCTGGGGCTCACAGTCCCTCAGGGAGACAAGTTATAGAGGCAACAAGTGGTACCAAATGCACAGGGTGAGACGCAGTTAACCCAGAGGCCAACGCCAACAGCCTCCATGCAGGAGGGAGAGAAGGGGGGTGATGGCAGGGGCCGAGGGTCCGTCGGTGATGATCAGGTGTGGGGTGGAGGTGGGAGTCTGGGATGGCCCAGAGTTTGGTGCTTGTGGGTGGATGGTGCTGCCAGCCGGAATCTCCGAGCTCATCTTGGGCCCCTAAAGTCTGTCCTCGGCCCTCTGAGCACATCAGGGACGCCTGGGGCCTGCTCCTCCCTGGCCTACTCCTCCCTGGCCTTTGCTTAACTCTCGGCCGCACGATGGCCCAGTGCCGGGACCTGGAGAATCACCACCACGAGAAGCTCCTGGAGATCTCTATCAGCACCCTGGAGAAGGCTGTCAAGGGCGACCTGGACGAGGACCTGTCTGAGGACGTGCGCGCGGTAGGCGGGGCAGGCTGAGCGTGGCGGGAGGAGGGAAGGGAAGGAGGGAGGAAGGGGGAAAGGGGGGGCAAAGTTGGACTGGGTGGCACAGGGTGAAGATGGAGCTGGGCGGGGTGGGGCAGAGCTGGGTGAGAGGGGAGGGGCAGGGAGGGGCGCGCTGCTCAGAGCCTGACAGACTTGGTCCAGCCCAGCTCTGTGGCTGGACTGAGGCTCTGAGAATAAGCCTGACAACCTCCCAGAGCCTCAGTGTTCTCATCTGCAAAAGGGGACACTAACCCACTTTGCAGGGTTGCTGGCAGACAAAATAGGCTAACAAAGCACCTGGGGGGGGGCACCCAGTGGGGCTCAGTTAAAGAGAAGCTCATGATAAGTAGATGGTTTCAACTTTGCAACACATAGTTTCCAAAAGTTCAATTATGTGGAAGCTTCTGGTGCTAAGAGAAGCAGTTACAGATAGAGGTTGAAGTCTGAGATTTCCCCTGGAGGTCTTCTTCACCTTAGAGTCTCTGTGATGAATACTGTGGGGGGTGTCGAACCACCAGTTCTGATCCAGCACAATGCCGCCCAGTTTGCACCAGCACATCCACTGATGAATGGTCACAAAGTCAGCAGGGTCGGCCTGGGGCACCTGGCTCCATCCCTGGGGTCTGCATGCTAAGAAGGCTCTCCCGGATGTCTGCGCTGGGGTCCAGCAGCAGCATGTCTGTGTCTCTGGAAGGAGTGTAGGCATCAGGGGTCCAGGCAGAGACACTTTGTTGTCAGGGCCTGCTTTAGTGCATGCATTATTCACTCCACTGCCAGTTTCTTAGCTTCTTTCTGTCTCCACATCACCACCAAGACAAGCCATCATCTTCCTTGGCCTGGACGGCTCACCTCTTTACTGTCCTCTTACAGTCTGTCCTCCACTGGCAGCCAGAGGGACCCGTGAAAACCCAAACCCATCACTGCACACTTTTGCACAACATCTTCAAAGGGCTTTCATGATCCCTAGAGTAAGCTCCTCCCCATAGTCCCCCAGACTCTCGTGGCTGGCCCTGCCCATATGGGCGATTCCCACCCCCAGGCCCCTCACTGCTCATGCTCAGCGGCAGCCTCTGAGCTGTTCCCCAATCACCCAGGCTTGCTCCTTCCAGCTGATATTCTGCCTGGCAGACACACTCTTCCCAGGTCCCCATGTGCCTGGCTTGTCCTTGTCATTCAGATTTCAGCTTGACTGTCAGCTCTTGGGAGAGGCCCTTTCTCATCACTTTCCTGAAAAACCACTGTCTCTGGATCACATGCCACATTTATCAGGTCAGAGCCTCATCACAGTTTCCAACTATCTGGCTGATGTGTATTTGCTGACGTGACTATTCACACTACGTATAAGCTCATGAGAGAGGGCAGGGATGGCCTTTTTACCACCATGTACCTCCTCAGTGCCAGCAACAGTGTACAATGTGCAGCATAGATGCCAGGCGTCTTCTGCAGAATGAGTGAGAGTGTGTGCTCACCAAGCCTCCACTCTGCCAGATAAGGGGCTAAGTTCTACAGACACAGAGGACTAGCAGCCCCTGACTTCCACAGCCTCTGTCCTGGGGCCCAGACAGACACCCAACATAGCAGTGTGGTGACAGGGTCACCATGACACCAGCCATCCCTCCCTAGGCTGTTAAATGCGGCTAATTGCTATTGACCAGACACAGGAAAATACCACCTTCCCTGGGAAGTAAGGCTATCCCTGAGTGACCAGTCTGGAATTCCCCAGACAGACCATCTTGAGGTGGGTAGAGATCCCTCCCAGCATAGCTCCCATGTCTGTGACACCCCGAAGGCACAGGACTGAAATGTGCTCAATTTCTAATGCCTAGGACACACAGAAAAACATGAATCCAGAGGCCAACAGCAGAGAAGCAGGCTGGGCTGGCATTTTCAGTGGCCAGCCCTCCCTCTAGCCCAGCTGGCTCTGCCTGGTGCCAACTGACTGCCATTCCTGTGGCTTTACGCCTGCAGTCACACGAGAGACTCCCCAAGACCTTATACCATGGCCTAAGTCTCCTTACATCTAAGCAACAAAAAACGTGGCCAACTCTTCTCAGGAGGAAAAATATGCTCTGACTATATGAGTAATACCAACAGCACTTTGGGAGGCTGAAGTGGAAGGATTATTTGAGCCCTGGAATTTGAGACCAGCTTGGGCAACATAGTGAGACCCCCATCTCTACAAATAATAATTTAAAAATTAGCCAGGCATGGTGATGCACGTCTGGTGGTCCCAGCTACTTGGGAGACTGAGGTGGGAGCATTACTTGAGCCTAGGAGGTCAAGGTGGGCCATGATCATGCCACTGCACTCCAGCCTGGTTGACAGAGCAAGACCCTGTCTCAAAAAAACAATAAAAAAAAGGAATAATACATCACTGACATTGACTGGGGGACCTCCTGAGGGCCAGCCCTCTGAGAAGCACTGAACTCATGTTTGCTCTTTTAATCTTCACATCAGCCTGGTAAAGTAGGTACTATTATGGTTCCCTTTTACAGATGAGGAAACTGAGGCATGGAGATGAAGGTAACCTGTCTAAGGACACACAGCTTCTAAGTGATAGAGTTGTGATTTGAAGCCAGGCAGTTTGATTGAAAGCCTTTGACAAAATGTCTGCTGAGCCTATAGCAAGATGGGGGATGTTCAGAGGAGGGACTAGGGCTGTGGGTGAAAAAAATTTGGCTTCGGTTACCTAATTATCAATGAGCATATCTTGATAAGTCACCCTGATGAGGTAGGTTATCTATAAAACTCTTCTCATGCAGTTGAGTGACTGTTATCAGCTCATGACCTACATGGGGCCAACTGTCCCACATCTAAAGTCCTTCGAGCTTTGAGAGGAAAAGCAGAACATATATGTTGAGGAGACAGCCTGGAGCCGGCACTGAGGGAGGGCATCTGAGTGGTGCTGGCAACCACAGCTGCCCATTTAGGGAGGTGGGGGAGGTCAGAGATGCTGCCCAGCTGCTCTGAACATCCATGTGGATGTCCAGCTGCGAGGGCAGGGCGAGTGCTCAGGCCCAGGCCATGGGAGGATGCAAGTCCCCAGGTTCTGCTCAAGTGGCAGTGGTCTGACCCAAGCCAGCAGTCTCTGGATATGGGACTGCCACAAGATTCCGGCTGGCACCAGGAGACTCTGTGTTGGCTTGTCCCTGCCCCATCAAGCCGAACTGCTCCTTTCTTTGTGGCAGAGGGGGACTGCAGGGTCGTCAGGTGCCCTTCATTGGTGTGACAGAATGATCTGATCCCATGTGCCATGGGGCAGCAAGTCCTCAAGCCACTGGCAGCGTGGTGGTCCTGGGGGAGGGGCACTAGCTGTTCCTATCTCAAAGTCGCTTTGTTGCTACCCAAAGCAATCTACAGATTCAGTGCAATCTCCATCAAAACACCAATGACATTCTTTGCAGAAATAAAAAAAATCCTAAAATTTGGAACCACAAAAGACCCTGTATAGCCAAGGCCATCCTGAGCAAAAAAGAACAAAGCTGGAGGCATCACATTACCAGACTTCAAAATATACTACAAAGCTGTGGTAACCAAAACAGCATGGTACTGGCATAAAACAGACACATACTTCTCTGAGAAAACACCAAATGGTAGATGACACCAGTGCAGCGAGAAGCCCCAGAGGCCCCAGGGGCCTGGAAAGGGAAACCATGGAAGCTTTGTCAGCAGCATCTGGGGCCAGGATTGTGGCCATAGTCGGGGGAGGGGCCAAGGCTACGGAGCTTTCAGAGGCAAGGCCAAGGAGTGGATGCCTGTCACCATGCTGGGCTGCCTGGTCAAGGACATGAAGATCAAGTCTCTGGAGGAGAGCTATCTCTTATCCTTGCCCATCAAGTAGTGTGAGATCATTGACTTTTTCCTGGGGGCCTCACTCAAGGATGAGCTTTTAAAGATTATGCCAGTGCAGAGGCAGCCCCAGCCAGCATGGAGGTTCAAGGTGTTTGTTGCCACCAGGGACTACAGTGGCCACGTCAGCCTGGGTGTTAAGTGCTCCAAGGAAGCAGCCACTGCCGTCAGAGGGGTCATCATCCTAGCCAAGCTCTCCATTGTCCCCATGCAGAGAGGCTACTGGAGGACCAAGATCGCCAGCCCCACACTATCCCTTGCTAGATGACAAGCTGTGCAGCTCCGTGCTGCTGCGACTTCTCCCTGCACTCAGGGGCACTGGCATCCTCTTGGCCTCTGTCCCCAAGAAGCTGCTGATGGCCAGTATTGACAACTGCTACACCTCAGCCAGAGGCTGCACTGCCACTCTGGGCAACTTTGCCAAGGACACCTTTGATGCCATCTCCAAGACCCATAGCTACCTGACCCCTGACCTCTGGGAGGTCACCAAGTCTTCCTATCAGGAATTCACTGACCATCTTGTCAAGACCCACACCAGAGTCTCTGCAGAGGACCCAGGCTCCAGCTGTGGCTACAACACAGGATTTTTTGTTTTTGTTTTTGTTTTTGAGATGGAGCCTCGCTCTGTTGCCCAGGCTGGAGTGCAGTGGTGCGATCTTGGCTCACTGCAACCTCTGCCACCCAGGTTCACCCTGCCTCAGCCTGCCGAGTAGCTGGGACTACAGGCAGATGCCACCACGCCTGGTTTAGCAGAGACAGGGTTTCACCAATGTTGGCCAGGCTGGTCTGGAACTCCTGACCTCAGGTGATCCGCCCGCTTTGGCTTCCCAAAGTAACACAGGGTTTTTATACAAGAAAAATAAAGTGAATTAAGCCTGTTCTTTTTTTAAACAGATATATAAACCAATGAAACAGAATAGAGAACTCAGAAATTAATCTATGTATTTACAGCCGACTGATTTTTGACAAAAGTGTCAAGAACATTCACTGGGGGAAAGGCAATCTCTTCAATAAATTGTGCTGGGAAAATTGTATATCCATATGCAGAAGAATGAAACTAGATCCCCACCTCTCACCCTATACAAAAATCAACTAAAAATGCATCAAAGACCTACATGTAAGACCTGAAACTGGTAGAGCGCAGTAGCTCATGCCTGTAATCCCAGCACTTTGGGAGGCCGAGATAGGCAGACTGCTTGACCTCATGAGTTTGAGACCAGCCTGGGCAACATGGCAAAGCCCCACCTCTATAAAAAAATACAAAAATTAGTTGGGCATGGTGGCGTGTGCCTGTAGTCTCAGCTATTCAGGACACTGAGGTGGGAGGATGGCTTGAGCCCAGGAAGCAGAGGTTATAGTGAGCTGAAATTGCACCACTTCATTCCAGCCTGAGTGATAGAGCCTGACCTTGTCTCAGGAAAAAAAAACAAAAAACAAAAGACCTGAAACTATAAAATGAACAGAACAGGAGAAATGCTTTAGGACATTGGTCTGGGAAAAAAATTTATGAATAAGACCTCAAAAGCAAAAATAAATGGGAATATATCATACTATAAATCTTCTGCACAGCAAATGAAACAATCAACAGAGTGAAAAGACACCTTACACAATAGGAGAAAATATTTGCAAATTACTTATCTGACAGGGTTTTAATATCTAGAATATACATGGAACTCTAACATCTCAACAGCAAAAAAACAAACAATTCAATTTAAAACATCTGAACAGATGTTTTTCAAAAGAAGACATAAAAATGGCTAACAAATATATGTAAAACTTTCAGCATCACTAGTTATCAGGGAAATGCAAATAAAAACCAGAATGAGGCATCATCTCACCCCACTTAGGATAATGATTATCAAAAAGACGAAAACAAATGCTCGTGAGGATGCAAGGAAAAAGGAACTCTCATGTACTGTTAGTAAGAATGTAAACTAGGACAGCCACTAGGGAGAATACTGTGGAGTGTCCTGAAAAACTACAAACAGAACCATATGATCCAGTAATCTCACTACTGAGCATTTATCCAAAGGAAAGGAAATCACTATATTGAAAAGATATCTGCACCCATGTTTACTGCAGCACTGTTAGCAATAGCAAGATACAGAATCAACCTAGGTGTCCCAACAACAGATGACTGGATAAAGAAAATGTGGTACAGATACACAATGGAATACTATTCAGCCATAAAAAAAGAATGAAATCCTGGCATTCGTGGCAGCATGGATGGAAGTGGAGGACATTATGTTAAGTGAAATAAGCCAGGAACAGAAAGTTAAACACCTCATGTTCTCACTCATATGCCAAAGCTAAAAAAGTTTATCTCATAGAAGTAAAAAGAAGAACAGAGGCTTCCAGAGACTGGAAAGGGTAGGGGGATGGAGGAATAGGGAGATAGTAGTTAAAGAATATACCAAATTACAGCTAGATAGGAGGAGTAAGTTCTAGTATTCTACACCTCTGCAGGATGACTCTAGTTGACAATATTATATGGTTTCAAGTAGCTGTAAGGAGGGTATTGAATGTTCTCAACACAGAGAAATGATAAATGTTAGAGATGGATACGCTAGTACCCTGATCTGATCATTATACGTGATAGGTGTTGAAGCATCACTAGGTACCCCATCAATATGTACAGTTATTAGTCAATTTTTTAAGATGCCAACATTGTTTAAACAAAGAAGTTGCTTTGAAAGAAATGAGTCTTTACAGCCACAAGGACTACAGAGCAGGGCAATGGGTCAAAAAAGACTCAGGAGTACCTTTTTGCGCAGCCCCTGCCTCCACCCCAGTGCTTTCAACCTGCAGAAACTGTTGAGGGATCCAGAATATTCTACCCACAAAAACTATTCTAAGAGGGAAAATTGAAGTAGCCACCACTCCAGGCCACCCAAAGTCCAGAAACAACTTGTAACTTACATTTCAAAATAATTCCCTGAAACCAGTTTCCTTCTGTTTGCATTTTACAAATGTCAGTTTTTCATAACCAATTCTAATCATATATGTTTCTAAGCAGACTTCACTTTCTGTTGCTTCTCACAGCTTTTGAAGCTATTTTCTACATATTCAAAGTCTGAGGGGGATGATTTCTCTGCCTGGCTTCAGAGCTCCACTGTGACCCACTTTGTAGAACGAAGGATGAGAACCTTTGTGTGATGGGTTGACATGGTGGCTACAGTCATCTCTGAAATAACCGGGACCCCCACTCCTCAGCACACTGCCGAGGCTCACCAACAACAGGCTTTACACACCTCTGAGCCATTCCCAGAGCCTGGCCTGGGACCTTGTACACACATGGAAAGAACTTAATTCCTTGACATTTCTCCCTTGTGACTGTGCTAATTGGTTCCCCAGACACCCTATTCCACACATCAGCTAACCTGGCTTTTCCCACATGGGATTCTGTGGAAAATCAGCATCCCACAAGACATTAACAGGTATTACTCTGAAGTATGTGGCCAAATAAGCGGGAAAACCAAGAGAGATAAAGCTTAAAGGGTTTATTTTCCACAGGACTTTGTAGAGCCTTCGGAATACTTTGTACCCTGCAGATTTTCAGCAGGGTCCTAGGGTGTGCTGGCTTTCCCAAATGTATTTGACCAAAGAAGAATACTTTTTTTTTTTGGCAGAAATATTAACATCTTAAGATTCTACAGAACATGTTTTAGAGACCATTAACTGCCACTATAGGAAAGAACAAAAAGTATATACTCCACTTGCAAGTCCTCCCTGCAATATAGAGCATTCAGGTGCTCTGCCTTACCAAGCGCCTCTGCTTCAAGGTGGAAGCAGCTCCTTACTGAGTGCTTCAGTGGCCTTGCCCTGCTCTAGGAAACGACTCCATTTCAACCACCCCAGGCAACAACAACCAAAGTGTCAACACCTAGAACCAGTGAGGCCTATTAGAGGGTGGTTATTTCTAACAACCTTTTACGAGACAACAAAATCAGGAACAAGAGAAGGCAGAAGGAGAACCCAAATGGAATCCAAGGTTTGGTTTTGTTGACATGAGTGGCAGTGGAGGGACAACTGTGGGGTGAACATCCATCGGTTTGTAAGGCCTGCTGTCCTCAGAGCAGCCTTCAGACCCTCAGCCAGCCTCATGCTTCCTTTCACCCAGCAGGCAGAGGTTTTGGGTAAGTCAGACTTGAGAGTAACTGAGAGAGAAGCATTGTGAGAACACATGTCCTGGGTGAGGTACCCCCTGGGCAGCCACCTGCCTTCACCCTGGAGGAAACAGGCTTCCAGCGGGGACTGCAAAGTAACACCCTGGTTGGCTCTTTCCCCCACAACACCTGCCCTGCACAGTTGGGGGAGGCAGCTGTCACAGATGAATTCACAGATGAATCGGCAGAGTACGCTGATACCAAGGTGGGCTCTGCTCCGAGTGTGTCCTGCACAGCCAAGGAACTTCCAAATGCTCCTTTGCTATTCAGCTCTCTTAGTGTTCGGGGTGTAATGACACACACGATCTCATTGGGTTCTTTTCACTCACCAGCTTTTTGTTGATAAGGATACGCTTGTTAATGCTGTTGGGGCATCGCACGACATCCACCTCCTGAAGATTGACAATCGAGAAGATGAGCTGGTGACCAGAATCAACTCCTGGTGTACACGTTTAGTAGACAAGGTGAGTCAATGCCAAGCCATCCTAGCAGGTTGGAAGAATTTTTTAGGCTGACATGGAAGTCCTCCCTAGGTAGTGGATAGAATTTTCATTAAGGAATGAAATGAAGGAAGAAATAAAATTAAGGACTGTGGAACTCCACAATGAAGACATTGCCCAGAAACTTTAACACCCATGGGCTTCATGATTTTTCTAACTCCTACTTCAAATACAGAGATCAGCAGAACCTGGGGAGGCTCTGAAGCAAATGAGGAGGCTTGCAGATCTCAAGGAACTATTTTCCCTTCCCTCAAACTGAACTCAGTGAAAAATGTTAACCAATGAGGCTGGGCATGGTGGCTCACGCCAGTAATCCTAGCACTTTGGGAGGCCGAGGTGGGTGGATTGCCTGAGCTCAGGAGTTTGAGACCAGCCTGGGCAACATGGTAAAATCCTGTCTCTACTAAAATACAAAAAATTAGCTGGGCATGGTGGCATGCACCTGTAATCTCAGGTACTCAGGAGGCTGAGGCAGGAGAACTGCTTGAACCGGGAGGCAGAGGTTGCAGTGAGCCAAGATCATACCACTGCACTCCAGACTGGGTGACAGAGCAAGACTCTGTCTCAAAAAAAAAAAAAAAAAAAAAAGATATTAACTAATGATCTGATGTAAGGAATCGGGCTTTGGTTTTGGTTTCATTCCTCAGATTCACAGGGATGAGATCATGAGGAACCGCAAGCGCGTGAAGGAGATCAATCTGTACATCGACCACATGAAGAGTGAACTGGACAACCTCGAATACAGCGACATCCTAGACTAGATGAGTGTCAGTCACAGGGGCTTCTTCAAAACAAGGCACCAGCCCCAAGGAGGAGAAGGAGGTGCACACACCTCACCGAGCTCCATCGGGAGAGTTGCTGGGCATCTCTCAACCGAAGTCCCCAACACCATTCTTCCCCCACCCCTGGAAGAACTTCCAAATGTACAGAAAATAAAGGACTCATGTCACATTTCCCCTATTCGGTTAAAAAAAAAAAAATGGCTGGGTGTAGTGGCTCACGCCTGTAATCCCAACACTTTGGGAGGCCGAGGGGGGGCAGATCATGAGGTCAAGAGTTCAAGACCAGCCTGACCAACATGGTGAAACCCCGTCTCTACTAAAAATACAAAAATTAGCCAGATGTAGTAGCATGCACCTATAATTCCAGCTACTCAGGAGGCTGAGGCAAGAGAATTTCTTGAACCTGGGAGGCAGAGGTTGCAGTGGGCTGAGACTGGGCCACTGTACTCCAGCCTGGGCAAGAGAGGAGAGTCCATCTCAAAAAAAAAAAAAAAAAAAAAAAATTAGAATTCATGTTCATGTATGAAGAGGAGGAAAGAGTTTGAGACAACAGCTGGTCCCAGGGCAGCTGACAGAGCAACTCCCAAGGGCGCTGCCATTGGCTAGACTCTTGGCTGTGGCATAGTCAGACACGTGCCCCTGCTGTTTCCCCTGCCACGCCCAGGCAGGCTGCCACCAACAAGCAAGAAGAGGCTGGGGTGGGCTGAGACCTTCTCTGCTCTGGGTGCTCAGGGGCGGGGGAAGCAGGAGAGGCTGCAGCTCCCACCACAGTGCTGGGGCCTGGGCCTGCCCACCAAGGCTCAGGATAGCCAGAGGGACCCGAGGACCCTCCAGAAGAGCAGAGCGCAGGCAGGGCATCTCTGTTCCACTAAGTCACCTCCGCAGCCCTGGTGTGACAGTACCTTAGAGTGACAGTACCTCAGAGTGCCGTCGAGGAACGGTTCAGGGAGACAGTGCATGGGAAGCGTGGAGAGGCACCCAGCATGTGATCAGTGCCCTGTGAGCAGTGTTGATGCCATTTCCTTACTCAGCCTGGCAAAGACACAGGACTGAGAGAGCCTGTCTGCCTGAGAACCACAGTCTCCCCCACTGCCCTTTCACTCGCCTGTCACCAGAAAGCAGCGCCTGCCTCCTGGGACACTAGAGGTGGCTGTGTCGGGAGGACCCTTAGGACTCCCGGGTGGGTGATGAGTGAAAACATGGACATCAGGTGACCTCGCCAAGACCGTCCAGGCTTTTAGCACAGGAACAATTTCTATTTTCTACTTTCTCAAGTAAATCATCTGTTTTAGAACAGTAGAAACAAATAGAAACAACCAGCTTAAACCAAGATCATTTCAAAAGATCGTTTGATTAAAAACCAGCCAAAAAGAGCCTTAAAGCTGAGGCTGAAGAGAACAAATAGAGCTGCCTGCGGATGACATGACTGTTTCCCCCAGTGCAAGGTTCCCGACCACAGGCAGCAGATACCCAAACACGCCATGGGAAAGAAGCTGTTGAACCTTGTGAAACCTGGACAAAACAGGAAGAATGGAGAAGTGCAGAGGCACACGTGAAAACAGGGCTCAGCACATTTCCAGGATGGAGAAATATTTAATAAAATCAGGGTTTAGAGAAAGTCACTTGTACAATTCGTCTCCCACGTTCACTGCTGGCCAGACCAGGGGCACCTGGGTTGAAATCAGGCTGACCTCTAGACAGCTGCACTAGCACACTGTGTCTCGGGGGAATCTGAGGGTGACTCTGAGGCCGAGCCCCAAAGGCCAAGGGAGCCAGCCCCACAGGCTGGGGAGCCCCAAAGGCCAGGGGAGCTGTGGCTGTACTGCCACCATCCTGCTGGGTGTGGGCTGCCCAGGCCTCACTCCTTCAGGAGCTTGTGCTTGACTGTGCTGCTCTCGGAGCAGAGATGGACGAAGAGGGTGCCGGCAGCGGTGCGGGCTTGCAGCTCCTGCAGCTCATAGTCATGGGCCCACTCAATATTGCCCCACTTCTGGATCTGAGGGAAGGACAAGACAAGTTGCTGTGTGAGTGGCCAGTGTCTGGCTGCCTCCTGGCCAAAGCCACATTCCATTCAATAGCTCAGCCGAGAGCAACAGGTTTGGATCTTGCCAAAACACGTGACACACGCCTAGGGGGAGGTGGCAGGTAAGAACACCCAGGTGGACCAGGCATGGTGGCTCACGCCTGTAATCCCAGCACTTTGGGAGGCCGAGGCAGGAAGACAGCTTGAACCCAGGAATTCAAGACCAGCCTGGACAAATATGGTGAAACCTAATCTCTACAAAAAGTTTTTAAAATTAGCTGGGTATGTGTGTGTGGGGGTGGGGGCATACCTGTAGTCCCAGCTACTTGAGAGCCTGAGTTAGGAGGACTGCTTTGAGCCCAGGAGGTTGAGGCTGCAGTGAGCCAAGATCACCCTGCTGCACTCCAACCTGGGCAACAGAGCAAGACCCTGTCTCAAAAACACACACACACACACACACATACACCCCTAGGGATCCAGAGCAGGCACCTGTGCTCTTTGTGGCATGGATGGTCTGGAAAAAGTGCAATCCAGGCCCAGGCCCCCACCACTGGGCAGGCTGGGTACCAGAACCACAATGTGACTTCTTTGAGGAGGCCTGACCTATGTGCTATTCCTTCTCCTACATTTCCTCCCAGGAAGCCTGTGAACTGACAGCCTCTGCAGGCTGCACTGGCATGCTGGGCTGCGAGTGCAGCCCCATGTGGGTGGAATAACTAAATCAAGCAAGGCCACACAGTGGCTTCAGCTCTTACTCCTGAGGTAGTCACAGAACTACAGATGCCTCTGCTCTGCACACTGGGGGTTGCAGATTGTGTCTGGAACTCTAAAACAAGAGGGAAGAACCCTCAGACACACAGTGTGGCTGTCTAGACAGTGTAACTCCAACCAGACCCTGCTGGCTCCTCCCTGGCTAGGGGCCTAAGAAGCCTGGCCTGGCCACCCCAGCTCATCCAGGAACTCAGAATCTGCCATACTACACGAGCTATTTGAGCTTCTGGGCTGCCCAGTCCCAGTCTGTGCAATTGTAATATGTTATCTGAAGAACATCCCATACTTTCATTGTATACCATCACAATACATAATTCAGGTTATTCCTCTGTTTGTAGAGGATTGAAACCCAAGTTCAGAGAATGATGGCCTGGCTTGGGTCCCATAGTCAGAAGCAAAGCCTAGACTGGCTTCCCGCCAGCCCTACAAGTCACTCCCTTCCTATGTAATCAGTTCTGACATCAGAGAATAGTAGTGGGCCTCCTTTGTTATACAAAAAGGTTTTCCTCTGGCATTTTTCTGAGCAGAAGACTACACGAACTTGGGAAATACATTATAAAAAGCTTTTTTTTTTTTTAATCATACAAGGGACCAATTCATAATAGCAATTAACCTTCTAAAGTTGGAGGAATCACAACAAAAAGACTGCAAAGATGGCCATAATTTTGAGTTAAAAAATGCAAACCATTCTGTAGCAAAACCTTAATTCTGAGCCCACTAAATCAAAACTTGTGTACAAACAGCAGCTATCCCATACTCCTCTGCCAGCCAGATAAAATGTCAGGGTATGAAGGCTCAGCTGATGTAAGAGCACAAACGGGTTCTCAGTCATCTTGGCAGGGCTGTTCTGCAGGCTTTATCAAGCCCAGATGGTCTTTATCCACCCATGAACCTCCATGTGCAGAATGGGGCCTGACAGCTTTGGCCCTAGAATCACCAGACCTGGCTTCAAACCCCAGCTGGCACATTTTCCAGAGGTGCAGCCTTGCACCTCAGTTTCTTCCTGTATAAAACAGAGATAACCACAGCTCCTACCTGACCAGGCTGCTGAGAGGTGAGATGGGGACAGTGCAGGAACACAGCGGTAGCACTTACTATAATTTCTTAATTGTTATTACTTTACAATACTTTTTTTTTTTTTTGAGACACAGTCTCGCTCTGTCACCCAGGCTGGAATGCAGTGGCACAATCTTGGCTCACTGCAACCTCCACCTCCCAGGTTCAAGCAATCCTCCCACCTCAGCCTCCCAAGTAGCCGGCACTACAAGCACTAATTTTTGTATTTTTTTGTAGAGACAAGGTTTTGCCATATTGCCCAGGCTGGTCTCGAACTCCTGACCTCAAATGATCCACCCACCTCAGCCTCCTAAAGTATTGGGATTACAGGTGTGAACCACCACACCAGGTCTACTTGACAATCTTTTTGCTCGTCTTTGATTTTGATTTCTGCACGTACACAAAAGCAATAAAAGCCAAGTATACATAATAGTACTTTATATGGGTTAGCTGCTCCCCCCGAGTGAGTCTGAACTAGGAAGCGGGAGACGGGACCTGAGGTGCTGCTCCTCACCTGATACTCCTCCTCCAGGCGTGACAGCAGCACGGCCTGCTCCACTGTCAGGCGCAGGTCAATCAGGCCCAAGGTCAGCACCATGGACTTGAGCTGGGCAGCCACAAACTCAATGCCTGAAGGGACACATGCCAAGTCAGGACCCAAAACAGGGCAGCTGCCACAACTTACCCCTTGTGAGTCCCAGCAGCCCTAGCAGAGAACAGGAGTGAGTGGTGCAAAGGGCCATCTGGCGATTGGGCCACTCTTCTGAAAGAGCACTCTGGTTTTCCCTTGGGGTGATCCTCCTCTGCTCTTACCCAGTGGGACACATGACCCAAACTTGGCAAATCAGAGCTTGCCCCCACCGTCTAGTGATTGGATGGACATGTGACCCAAGCCAGAGCAATGAGACTGAACTCAAGACTTAGCTGGAGAAGTCAAAGGTGAAAAGGTGTGAGCCTAGAGTGGCGAGTGACAGGCTCGCATCAGAGCCAGCCAGCCTCCACACTCAGCTAGCCTGGAGCCCTCTGGTGCCTCCCCACTCACAGCACCTGGAGAGAGGCAAGTATAGAATTCAGACACTGATGGCTTTCACAGCCACCTGCCACACCCACAGGAAACTCCACACATACCTTGCAGAGCCCACGTGTTGTAAGACGCCAGGTGGCTGACAAGCACCTCCCGAGTCTTGGCGGGGATGCTGGGTCCCATTATGCTGGTGGAGGAGTTGATCTTCACACCATATCTGAAAGGAAAAGGGCTTCAGTTTGTCCTTGTCATGCTGTAGCCCAAAAGCAGCCCACCTTTTAACTAGAAACAAAGGCCTAAGCTTCTAAGCGTGTGTGTGCATTGGCCAATGCTAGTCTTGAGGACTCCAGGAGCAACTGCCACCATGGTCAGTGCCCTCCCAACCCAATTTTCTGTCCCTCAAGAGCAAACTCAGAGGTCCAAGAAACTGAGCTGAATGAAGGGATGGTTCCTGAGTCATGTGAGCTAGTGCTTAGTCATATGTAGCTGCCTGAAATGCTCATTCATTCACCTGGAATCTCCATCAAAAGGCTATCTGCCTTTTACATCTCTTTAAAAAGATTTTCACATTTGAGGCCATATAAAAGTTAAAAACAGCATTTAAAATGGTTTTCCTTAAAATAATGTTTATGTATGTCATATATCATGGAGGTTTTTTCTTTTTTACTGAAACAGTCTTGCTCTGTCACCCAGGGTGGAGTGCACTGGCGCAATCTTGGCTCACTGCAGCCTCGACCTCCCAGGCTCAAGCGCTCCTCCCACCTCAGTCCCCCGAGTAGCTGGGACTATAGCCGTGCGCCACCACACCTAGCTAATTGTTTTTGTAGAGTTGGAGTTTGACCATGTTGCTTGAGGTAGTCTCAAATGCCTGGACTCAAGTGATCTGGCCACTTCGGCCTCCCAAAGTGTTGGGATTATAGGCATGAGCCATGGCGACGAGTCAGCAGCTAGTTTTCAAACATTTTTTTTCCTTTTTTTTTTTGAGATGGAGTCTTTCTTGCTCTCTCGCCCAGGCTGGAGTGCAGTGGTGTGATCTCGGCTCACTGCAACCTCCGCCTCCCTGGTTCAAGCCATTCTCCTGCCTCTGCCTCCTGAGTAGCTGGGATTACAAGTGCTCACCATCATGCCTGGCCAAATTTTTGTATTTTTAGTAGAGATGAGGGTTCACCTCATTGGCCAGGCTGGTCTCAAACTCCTGACTTCAAGTGATTCGCCCATCTAGACCTCCCAAAGTGCTGGGATTACAGCCACCTATTTTTTCAAACATTTATCAAGCCTCTACCATATATAACGCATTGTTTTTGGTCTCTGGTTTATGGGACTTGTGCTGGTTTCAAGAGAAGATACATTTTCAAGAATAATCATAACTAAGTAAAACAGAAGAAAAACACAATGGGGGATAAAAATAATTTTTGTAATTTTCTTCCATATATCACTGCTTTTTTTCTGCTACTTAAAAAAATCCGACTGGGTGCAGTGGCTCACACCTATAATCCCAGCACTTTGGGGAACTGAGGCAGGCAATCACTTGGGGTCAGGAGTTCGTGACCAGCCTGGCCAACATGCTGAAACCCCCAGCTATACTAAAAACACAAAAATCAGCCAGGCGTGGTAGGCACCTATAATCTCAGCCACTTGGGAGGCTGAGGCACGAGCATCGCTTGAACCCAGGAGGTAGAGGTTGTAGTGAGCCAAGATTGCACCACTGCACTCCAGCCTGGGCGACAGAACAAGACTCCATCTCAAGAAAGAAAAAAAATTCTTGCTGAAATTCCTTATAGTACAAATGGACTGTAGGAAATGGCTTAAGTTTTTCTGTAAACTCTTAAGGATAGAATATTTCCTGCCACAAGAATCTTAAGATTTTATACTATAGCAAAGCTCTCTAAGCACCTAAATTATTGTTATATTTCATTAGATTCTGAAATGACATTGTATTGTCACATTCCCACACAGTATTGTAGTCTGGTCTTTAGAGCACGGGCTTTGCCTTCTCCTTTAGGAGCCAAGACACCTGCCACATTGTGAGCATCAGGCAGCACGTTGCAAATCAGTGAAAAATGCTATACCAAGAAAGTGCCTTGCAAGCTTAGAAACTACCAAGGTCAAGGTGACACCATGAAAGCCAGTCCTTCCAAATTTCCCTTGTGATCAAATGAAATTGAATTTCTTTTGCCACCACATCAATAAATAATCCATTCAACTTTGCACTCAAAAGAATCTTCCTATTAAGGAAAAATACTTTAATTCCTGGAAGCTGCATATCCACTGGATGTTACCTGTAATTTTGTAGGAAGCTATCCACACTTTTCTCCAAGTGCATACATATCATACATGCTGTTCTGTTATTTTATTTACTAGTACAGCAATTGTGATGAAGATGAAAATCACTGCCAAAATTTGAACATTTACTGTGTGCTAAGCAG
Source organism: Ateles fusciceps (assembly GCA_036589455.1). NCBI lineage: Eukaryota > Metazoa > Chordata > Mammalia > Primates > Atelidae > Ateles > Ateles fusciceps. Next base: position 1,004,275 of record JAZHEH010000789.1, on the reverse strand, counting down.
GATGCTAAGCCTTTATATACATCAATTCATTTACTCCTCCTCAAATCCTCAGAGGTAGGGACGTAGGGATTATTAGCCCCATTTATAGACAAGGAAATTGAAGCTCAGAGAGATCAACTTATTAGCCAAAAGTCACACAGCTGAGTCTCTAGCAGAGCTGGGATTTATACTGACATTGCTGCTCTGACCCGATGGCAGAAGGTGGCCTGGGGGACTCCAGTGCTTCTCCAAGGACACAGAGCTGCCTCCTACACTTCACGCACTGCTATAGCAGGTATGCTGTACCTACTGGCTGAAATGAGTTTGAGGTGCTTTTTTCCCAAGAAGACCCTATCCCTGATCATATGAGGGGGAGCCGAATCCCACGAGTGCTCTGAAATCAAAAAGCTGACTAGCTAAGGGCGTTAGTTTTCCAGCGTGGCCCCCCCGGACCCTGACACTCCACCAACACAGGTGCCCAGTCAGTGTTTTCCGCAGGGCTGCACATCTTACCTTTTCTCAGCCCACTCTATGATTGGATCCCACTCATTCCTTTGAAGTTCCACTAATGTCTCTGGCTCCTCCACCCTGTAGCTAATTCATTGTAAAAATCACCTTCATTAATAAAAACGTGAAATTCCTTCATTCAGTGATAGAAAAGGAAAAACACAAAGGACAACAGCAAAAACATCACCGCCACCATCCCAGCCCCACAAGTGTTTTCCCCTAAAGCAGTGGTTCTCAAAGTGTGGCCCTTGGCACCAGCATCACCTGGGAACTTGTTAGAAATACACATTCTCAGGCTGCATCCCGATAGAAATCAGAACCTTTGGAGGTGGGGCCCAGCAATCTATTTTAACAAGCCCTCTAGGGGATTCTTTTTTTTTTTTTCTGTTTCCTTTATTTTTTATTTATTTATTTTTTTCTTCTTCTTTCTCTTTTTTTTTTTTTTTGTGGCATGTGATGACAACCCTCTAGGGGATTCTAATGTAAGCTTGAGTTTGAGAACCACTACCCTAAATGACCCCAAATATTTGACAGCTCCAAACTTGCTGCACTATGTTATTGCCATTCTAAAGCAGATCCAATCAGTCTGCAACCCCGGGTCCACAGGCGCTTGACCAGGATGCTAAACGGGAATGCTGAGCCAGATGCTCAGTCTTTGCATCCCTACCTTCACTCCCTCCAAGAGACTGTGCCCCTGGCCACAGACCAAACAGCCTGTTTACACCTCATAAGGGCACCCACCTCCTGGCTATAGATGCAGTGGCTGGCACAGATGCCAGACCTGATGGGACCACTCTAGAGGCCAGCCTGTGCCATTTGTTTGAACAAGAGACACAGACATGAGTCAGTTGAGAGGAGCTGAGCTGCAGGGTCTCATGGGATGGGAACCCAAGTGAGCACTATGGAAATCCACCATCTTGTGTAAGCAAAGTGGGGAAGAGAGGTCATGAGTTATGCAGGAAAAGTTGGGGTGCTGGGGAGGGGCAGATGAGTGGCCAGCCTTTCCTCCCCAACCCTCCTCTCACCCCAGTAGGGCACAGGGAGGAGCTCTGACACTGGATCTTCCAGCTCCCTTTCCTGGTGATCCAACTGTCCTTTATTTCCTGTTAGGATCCCTGTATAGTTTCCAAGAATCCCCTATTTATCTGAGCTAGGTTAAATGGGTTTCTGCTTCCTGCAATCAGGTGAACCCTAATATAAATGGAGTGGGCTTTCCCACTAGCTATGGGCCACCCCCTTCGAGAGCATGCCTCCAGCTGCCGGTGCCAACTTCCCTGTGTCATCAGAGATGACTCAGGATCCTAGAGCACTTGGGCTAGCAGGCACAGTTCTGCTCAATCATTTCCATTGTTTCTTCAACTTTCGTTCAGTATCACTGACCAATGAGCCAAGAAACATAGACACAGAGGAGAATTCAGAACTGGGAAGGACACTCCTAAATATCAGCATCTGTAATGACAAGTATGCCTACCTGACAAAGTGTCAGTAGGCAGAAGTTTAAGGTCACAGGCCCCCGCTAGGCCTAAGGGGCCTGTGGACATGGCACCTCCAAGAGCTGCATAACCACCCTCCCAGCCTAAGGAACAGCTTCTGGGCTAGAGAAGAGGGGGGGGCCATGTTCTCACACCATCATAGCCCAAGGAGTCCTCCTCCTAAGGGGCTATGGAGCAGCCGAGTGCCAAAGTCAAGTGAGCTACCTTCCCTGTCCTTGCAATAAATGCAGAGGGTTTCTTCTTCCCCTAATAACCATCTGGGCAAATCATGAAAAATAGCCCCAGAGACTGTCTCAACCCAAGGGGAATACCCATATAAATGTCCATTACCAGATGGTGTCGGTGTCCAGAAACTTCACGGCTGCCTGGATCAGCTGATCCTTATTTCTCTGGGTTGGGTTGTCCAGGGATGTGTTGCACAATGTGGTCTGAATCAAAGGCAAAAAGCACCCTGTCACTGCCTGTGGGGTCAGGCAAAAGCCCTGTTTTCCTGAGGACACCACATCTGACACATAGCAGACAGCACCACAACACAGCCCCACCAGAGTCATCTGTACTACTGGAGCAGGAGCACAGCTACTGAGAGGGTGCCATAGCCAGGCTCCATGCCAAACGCTTTGTGTCGATGCTCACAGGACTCAAGGGAACCTTGCAGCAGCCCCAGGATTAGTGAACCTCCCTATGGTCACATGCCTTTCATTACCAGGCTCTAGTGTATTTAATCCTCATGGCCAGGCGAGGTGGCTCACGCCTGAAATCCCAGCACTTTGGGAGGCCGAGACAGGAGGATCACAAGGTCAGGAGTTCGAGACCAGCCCGACCAACACAGTGAAACCTCACGTCTACTAAAAATACAAAAAAAATTAGCCGGGTGTGGTGATGGGTGCCTGTAATCTCAGCTACTCCAGAGGCTGATGCAGGAGAATTGCTTGAACCTGGAAGCGGAGGTTGCAGTGAGCCAAGATCTCGCCACTGCACCCCAGCCTGAGTGACAGGGCAAGACTGCCTCAAAAAAAAAAAAAAATTAATCCTCACAACAACCCTTTGGAATAGGTTCTATTATTATGCCCATCTGTGAAAAGTGAGGCTCAGACAGGTTAAGTACATCATCACATACAGTTAATAAGACAGGTATCAGTGATGGAGCTCAAATCTGACTGGAAACCTTTACCAGCTGGCCCCCTTACAGCTTAGAAAGCAGGCAAAGACCATTCAAATCGGGATCAAGATTATTTTTTTGGCCGGGCATGGTGGCTCACACCTGTAATCCCAGCACTTTGGGAGGCTGAGGTGGGCAGATCACCTGAGGTCAAGAGTTCAAAACCAGCCTGGCCAATATGGTGAAACCCTGTCTCTACTAAAAATACAAAAATTAGCTGGGTATGGTGGTGGGCACCTGTAATCCCAGCTACTGTAGCTTTAATCCCAGCTAGATGGGAGAATTGCTTGAACTCAAGAGGCAGAGGTTGCAGTGAGCCGAGATTGCACCATTGCACTCCAGCCTGGGCAATAGACGAGACTCTGTCTCAAAAAAACAGACTGTTTTTTCCAGACTTACCTTGTCAATAACAGGCTGCGTAGAATACCTATTCATTTGTAGCCCTAATCACCCTAATTTCACTAGACTGTCAAGGACCAGGCCAGCACCTCAACAGGCTGTGATGTTGGGAGGAGGCCCAACTGGGTTTGCAAAGGTTGAGCACAGCAGTGGCTGGGATGACAGCAGCTGACTCCTATACTGACTGAGTGCCCAGTCAGTCAATACAGGAGTCAGCCAAGGGACCATGCCAAGGGCTTTCTATGCAGCATCTCATCTCATCCTGACCATGGCTCCGTGAGGTGGGTCCCATTATCACTCATCTTTAATAGATGGGGGATACGGGGCTGAGAAAGGGGCATTGACATGCCCAAGGTTACAGTTTAGAAGCTGCAGAGGCTGGACCCTTCCTTCCCCAGGCAGCCTTGGTGCCTCAGCAAGCCACTTTGGTGTGGACAAGGGGGCTGGTTCTATAGGGAGTCTTCCTCACCTCACTCATCTGCCTCCAGTGGATCCTATATTCAACCAATATTTACTGAGTACTAACTATACTTCCTCCTAGTGGCTGTCTGGACACTGGTGAGTAAAACAGACATGGCTCATGCCCTTCTGTTGCTTACCAGACAGTGGAGGAGACAGACAATAAATGTGCAAACATAAAACAATTATAAATTGTCTAAGCGCTGACAAAACAAATGGCCAGCTGCTGTCATAGAAAATAAGAGAGTTGGGGGAGTCAGTGAAGGTGACATCTGTCCTGAAACCAGAGGAGAAATCAGCCATCCAGCATGGTGTTCCCAGGAGACAGAAGTGCAAGTGGCCAGACCAGACAAGAAAAGAGTTTAGCATGTTAGTAACTCAAGAGGAGGTGAATACCTGGGGCCCAGGCAGGCAAAGGACCATCCCCCAGGGCCTTGTCAGAACTGGGTAAAGGGTCTACCCTAGGAAGCCCTGGGTGGGTCTCTAGGGTGCAGGTTTGCATTATGAACTTGTTACCAGGTGCATGGTGTAGTACTTGATGGTATCCTGCTGGGAATCCCATTCAGTGGCCACTGCGATGGCCAGGGCCTCGCTGGGCACGGTAAAGAGCTTGGCTTGGGGAGTTTTCAGCTTCCTGTGGTCCAGGTTTATCTCAAAGCCACCTTGAAAGATCAAATGGAAGACTCTCAGGGATTTGTTAAGCGGAATCAAGTGACCATTCCTATATTTAGCCACTTGAATTGGTGCAGACAAAGCCAACTCAGAGTCCCTTACAGAAATATATCTGACAAAAGCAGGAAGGATAATCTCACCACGGAACCAGCTGAAGATGAAAAATGTTCCCAACCATTCACAAAAAAAAAAAAAAAAAAGAGGCAGTCAAAATTTCAGACACTCACCTTCACCCTGTGTGATGCTGACATTCTGATAAAACCTCTTCCTTTCTGTAAGAAAGATTTTTCAAAGAGGCAGTTTAAAATAACGTTGAGACAACTCAGGAAGTGACACGACCAGCTTGTATCATTACTGCTAATGTTGATTGATTGGCTTGATTTTCATATCCCTATTCAAGGTCTGCCCTACTCAACATGGTATAATCAACCGCTTCTGATTAAAGCTGGGGGAAGGGAGCATCCGATCTCCAGGGAGGAGGGAGGAACAGGACATGCTGGTCATGTCTCCGCCAACCCCCCAGCTCGGGGGACAAGTCTGATCAGGAGCATCATGGAGCTGCAGACCAAGTGGCCAGACTTCCCAACCCCTCCGGCTTTAACATCTCAGCAGGCTCTCCCACCCTCCCCACCACCAGGGCCACCCCATGCCAGCACAACAAGTTCAAACCTAAAGTCAGTGTCTGAGTGGGACAAAGCCAAAGACCCATTTCAGGCAAGACTGATGCCTCTAAGGAGTGAGTGGAAAGCCAGTGTGCATGTGCAGGGTGTGCATGTATGGCACATAGGCAGGATACAGAGCTCCCAAGGGTATTCCCACCCCTCTCTCCAATTAATTAACCTAATTAACCAGCCTAGCTTGTGTATCCAACAGGAACTCCAAACATTTCCTTCAGGAAAGGGAAAAATCTGTGTTGTTTTCTTTTGAAAATAACTTGAATAAAATCTTACATGAAACAGTCTCCCTCTTTTACCCTGGAGGATTAACAACCAAGAACACTGCGTAAGGAATTACGCCAAGTCCCTCAACTGATAACAAAGAAGTCACATTTTGGAAGCTATAAAACTCAGTCTCTCACATCTGTGACAAACACAGAACTTTCATTCATTCATTCGTTTGTTCACTCGTTCATGTGTTCACTGAGTTCCTGATTTCTAAAAGTCTTTGGAGACCCTAACTGAAGTTATTTATTGGAAATGATGATGGAGCATGTGAAGGAAAAAAGATTAAATCCTGTTTGTTTGTTTTTAAGATGGCATCTCACTCTCTGGTCCAGGCTGGAGTGTAGTGGTGCAATCTCAGCTCACTGAAACCTCTACCTCCCGGGTTCAAGTGATTCTCCTGTCTCAGCCCCTCCAGTAGCTGGGATTACAGGCATCGTGCGCCACCACACCTGGCTAATTTTTGTATCTTTAGTAAATAGAAAATGCCACGCCAGCCAGACTGGTCTTGAACTCCTAACCCCAAGTTGGCTGTCCCCCTTGCCTTCCCAAATTGCTGACATTACAGGTGTGAACCACCGTGACCAGACAAATCGTTTGCTTTTAATGCTTAAAAAAAAAAAGGCTGCTCATAGTGGCTCATGCCTATAATCCTAGCACTTTGGGAGGCCAAGGTGCGAGACTGCTTGAGGCCAAGAGTTCAAGACCCAGCCTGGATAACATAATGAGACCCTGTTTCTACAAAAAATACAAAAATAAGGCCGGGCACAGTGGCTCACACCTGTAATCCCAGTGCTTTGGGGGGGGGCAGAGGCGGGTAGATCACCTGAGGTCAGGAGTTCGAGACCAGCCTGGCCAACGTGGTAAAACCCTGTCTCTACTAAAAATACAAAAATTAGCCTGGTGTGGTGGTGCTTGCCTGTACTACCAGCTACTGGTAGGGGGCGCTGAGGCAGGAGAATTGCTTGAACCCAGGAGGCAGAGGCTGCAGTGAGCTGAGATCGTGCTGCTGCACCCCAGCCTGGGCAACAGAGCAAGACTTCGTCTCAAAAAATAATAATAATAATAACAAAAATAAAAAATTAAGCAGGCATGGTGGCACATGCCTGTAGTCCCAGCTACTAGGGAGGTTGAGGCAGGAGGCTTGCTTGAGCCCAGGAGGCTGAGGCTGCAGTGAGCTGTGATGGTACCACTGCACTCCAGCCTGGGCAACAGAACAAACAGCCTGGGCCCTGTCTCTTTAGAAAAAAAAAAAAAAAAGCTTAAGTTAAAATTTCAAACAGACCATGAAAATTCAGAAGAAATTAGTATGTGTGTGTGAAAAGGGAAGGGTAATGGAGAAGCGGGCAACTGGTTTACTCCAAATGGTTTTTATGTTTTCCCATCATGTCAGTTTTCTATAAATCTCATTTACTATCATTAATACTTAAAGACAGAGGGCCCAAAATTGCATTCCACGTTTGCACTTACTAAACTAAGGCCCAAATTGTTTTCCCACAAAAATATTTGTGTGTCTACCATGTGCCAGGCACTGTCGTTGGCACTTGGGATATAACAGTAAATAAAACAGACATGGAGTTTAAAGTGTTTTTAACCGATCAAATCTGTCCGCCAAGATGATGCTGTCTTACTATGGCATGATTTACCACCTTCGTCTGAAAATCACAACACTGATTATCTCATACATTTGACACTAAAATTGGAAGTTTACAGAACCCTAGTGCTTTTAAATTTCTCTACATGCTGTCCTGGTTATATCCAAATGGCAGGTTAGACATGGGTCTGGAGTGAGGTAGATCATGGCCTTTGTGTTTTCCAGTGCACAGGCTGGGTAGCATGTATAAAAGCCAGACCAGGCAGGAAGTTGGGAAGGGCTCTGACAGCTCTGACTCAACACTGGGGAAAGGGTCTTCCCATGTCAGCAGAAAGTGCCAGCAGAGTGCACAATGTGCCAGTGAGCACTGTAGTATACTACCAGGCCTGGCCTGGGAAGTGGACCCAAGAGACCTGGGGCAGAGGAACAGACTCAGGGCAGAAACTGCCAGCATGGGGCTGAACCTTCAAAAGCTCCTGGGACAGCCAGGTTTCCCAAGAGGGAAGTCTTTTTTTCTGTTTTGTTGGCCAGGCTCACTTCTGTAACTAAATAAGAAAAAAACTAGACGGGAGTGGGATGGATGGAGGGCAGGGAAGAAGCCACCAAAATTGCTCAAAGCAGAAGAAAACCATGCAGAAAATGATATGGCAGAAGGGCAAAAGGAGCCTAGGGGCTGCCAGGCCTCAGATTAGAAGGCAGGTGCACGTAGATGTGTTTTAGCCAGGGGCTCTCCTCAATGACCCATTGACACTTGGAGGGGCAAATATGTCTTGGAATAAGCTTTAGTGAGTACTGATCATGTTCCAGGACATATGATAAGTCCTGGGGATGGGATGTGTACAAAGTTCATCTCTGCCCTCCAGCCACTTCCTGTCTAGTAGGAATACAGACACTAAACCAGGCAAATAATAAAGTGACTTCTGTGATGGGGTAGGCACATGGAATGATGCAACACATCCTAAGGAAGACTGACCTCATCCTGAACTAAAGGAAGACCTTCAAGCAGTCAGAATGAAAAATGCAACTTGAAGATGAGGCAGGAGGTACCAAAGTTTATGATTGATTCATATATATATATATATATATATATATTTTTTTTTTTTTTTTTTTTGCGGGGGGGCCTGTAGAAGTAGTTTCCAGAGTAGGGGGTAGGGAGGTTGGGGGAGGGATAACATGGGGAGAAATGCCAGATATAGGTGACGGGGGAATGGAGGCAGCCAACCACATTGCCATGTATGTACCTACGCAACAATCGTGCATGAGCTGCACATGTACCCCAGAACCTAAAGTACAATAAATTATATACATATATATATATATTTTAAAAGTAGTAGTTTCCAGAAGAAGAAACAGGTTGCAAGAAGGACCAGGGCTTTGAGAGAGCAGTTGTGGACTAGATAGATGGTCAGAAGGAGAATGCGAGATTCTCTAAGATGCTAGAGAGGACAATGGGACCACATCTGGGGGACATGTAGATCACTGCAAAGACAGCAAAGGGAGCCAAGTAAAGGGTCCACACAGGCACACAAGAACATGATCTGGGGCCGGGCATGGTGGCTCATGCCTGTAATCCCAGAACTCTGGGAGGCCGAGGGGAACGGATCACTTGAGGCCAGGAGTTCAAGAGCAGCCTGGCCAACATGGTGAAACCCTGTCTCCACAAGAAATAAAAAAAGTTAGCCAGGCGTGGTGGTGCCTTCCTGTAATCCCAGCTACTCAGGAGGCTGAAAATCAGTTGAACCCAGTAGGTAGAGGTTGTAGTGAGCCAAGACTGCACCACTGGACTCCAGTCAGTGAGACTCTGTCTCAAAAAAAAAAAAAGAACATGATCTGGACAATTCATTTGGGGGATCCATGTTCCCCAACAATGTCACATAAGACAAACTGAGACCACCAGAAATCCGTGAAGCTCCCATGTTCTCAGTGAGAAGGTTTATGTCTACAGGGTTAGTAGACATCAATAGGAACCCTGTCTTTAAAGATGAAAAAAATCAGCCTAGCTTCGTAGGATCATGCAGGACTGGCCTTCTCTTTAGAAAGATCTCAGCCTCAGGAACCACAACTCCCACAGTGCACCTAGAAGAGGAAGTACTGGTTTCAGAGGTGTCTCAATGCCTTTATCTTTTAAAACAGTGCCATCTGGTGGGCCTTAAACCTTAAAGGTGAAATTCTAATTCCAGATCCATCTGTAATCCTAGGGCGGTTCTAACCAACTGTTTTCAGGTATCAAAATTCTTCAGCCCAAATACATAAAGAACTCTTACGACTCAATAATGAAAAGACAAATAGGCCAGGCATGGTGGGTCATGCCTGTAAGACCAGCACTTTAGCTGGTTGAGGCAGGCGGCTCACTTGAGCCCAGGAGTTCAAGACCAGCCTGAGCAACATGGCAAAACCCTGTCTCTACAAAAATTAGGCTAGGTGCGGTGGCTCACACCTGTAATTCTAGTACTTTGGGAGGGCGAGGCAGGCAGATCATGAGGTCAGGAGTTCAAGACCGGCCTGGCCAATATGGTGAAACCCCATCTCTACTAAAAATACAAAAATTAGCTGGGCATGGTGGTACATGCCTGTAATCCCAGCTACTTAGGAGGCTGAGGCAGAAGAATTGCTTGAACTGGGACCTGGGAGGCGGAGGCTGTAGTGAGCTGAGTTCATGCCACCGCACTCTAGCCTGGGCTTCAGAGCGAGACTCCATCTAAAAAAAAAAAAAAAATACAAAAAGTAGCCAGGCACGGTGGCACATGCCTGTAGTACTAGCTACTCAGGAGGCTGAAGTGAGAGGATCACCTGAGCCTGGGAGGGTGAGGCTCCAGTGAGCCATGATTATACCACTACACTCTAGGGAACAGAGCGAGTCCCTGTCTCAACAGCAACAACAACAAAAATAACCCAATTTTAAAATGGTCAATTCTGGGAGACCGAGGTGGGAAGATTGCTCGAGACCAGGAGTTGGAGACCAGCCTGGGCAACATAGCAAGACCCTGTCTGCACAAAAAATTTTTAAAGTTAGCTGGGCATGGTGGCACACACCTGTAGTTCCCAGCTACCTTGGAGGCTCAGGTGTGAGGATCGCTTGAGCCCAGGAGGTTGAGGCTGCAGTGAGCCGTGATGGTGCTACTTGCACTACAGCCTGGGTGACAGAGCAAGACCCCATCTCTTTAAAAAAAAAAGAAAATGGTTAAGAGATCTGAATAGACATTTTTTCAAAGAAAATATGCAAATAGCCATTAAACACGTAAAAAGATACTCAACATAATTCATCAGAGAAATGCAAATCAAAACCACAATGAGATACCACTTCAAAACCTTTAGGACAGCTATAATAAGAAAGACAATAATGAGTGTTGTTGAGATGTAGAGAAACTGGACCCCTCATGCACTGCTGGTGGAAATGTGAAATGGCACAGCCACCTTGGAAAATAGTCTGGCAGTTCTTCCAAAAGTTAAGGACAGTTACCAATTGACCGAGTAATTCTACTCTTAGGTATATACCCAAGAGAAATGAAAACATATGTCCACACAAAAACTTGCAGTTCAATGTTCATAGCAGCATTATTCATACCAGCCAAAAGGTAGAAACCACCCTGTGTCCACCAGCAGATGAACGGAGAAGTAAAATGTGGCAGGTCTACAAATACAATGGAATACTGTTTGGCAATAAAGAAGAATGGAGTATTGATACATGATACAAGGTTGATAAAAACGTTTGGGTGTGGTGGCTCACTCCTGTAATCCCAACACTCTGGGAGGCTGAGGCAGGAGGATCACTTGAGGCCAGGAGTTTGAGACCAGCCTGAGCAAGACCCCATCTCTACAAAACACTAAAAAACTAGCTGGGCATGGTGGTGTGCACCTGTAGCCCTAACTACTTGGGACGCTGAAGCAGGAGGATCACTTGAGCCCAGGAGTTTGAAATTAGAGTGAGCTGTGATTGTGCCACTACACTCCAGCCTGGGCAACAGAGTGAGACCCAATCTCTTAAAAGAAAAAGAAAAAAAAAAAAAACCCAAACTTTAAAACATTATGCTAAGTGAAAAAGTCAGGGCCAGGCGCGGTAGCTAATGCCTGTAATCCCAGCACTTTGGGAGGCTGAGGTGGGTGGATCACCTGAGGTCAGGAGTTTAAGACCATCCTGGAGAAACTCATCTCTACTAAAAATACAAAATTAGCCAGGCGTGGTGGCTCATGCCTGTAATCCCAGCTGCTCGGGAGGCTAAGGCAAGAGAATCGCTTGAACTCAGGAGACAGAGGTTGTGGTGAGCTGAGATTGTGCCATTGCACTCCAGCCCGGGCAACAAGATGAAACTCCATGTTAAAAAAAAAAAAAAAAAAAAGGTCAAAAAAGACCATATTCTATTTATATGAAATGTTCTAAACAGGGAAATCTATAAAAGAACAAAGTAAAGTAGTAGTTGCCAAGAGATGGAAGGGGTAAGGGTGGATGATAGCTAAAGTGACAGGTTTCTTCTGTGGGTGATAAAAATGTTCTAAAATTGATTGTGGCAATGGTTGTACAATTCTGTAAATATACTAAAAACTATTATATTTACACTTTAAGTACATAAATCGTAAAGCAAGTAAATATCTCAATAAAGCTGTTAAAAATCCTTCAGGCCAAATGTATAACATTTAGCAAACTTTTTCTGTAAAGAATCAGACAGTAAATATTCTAAGCTTTGCAGGCCATACAATATCTGTTCTAACTATTCAACTCTCCACTGTAGTGAAAGCAGCCATAGATGATATATAAACTAATGCATGTGGCTGTGTTCCAATAAAACTCTGTTTACAAAAACAGGTGGCAGGCTGGACCCTGATCTACAGACCACATAATCTCCCTCAGTCCACACCACTATCCTATGAGGACGACAAGGCAGCTAATGCCTCCGAGGTGATAGAGAACCTAACGTCTTCTCTAGGTGACAGACAACTAGTAAATAGCAGAGACAAGACTTCTAGCCTTGACTTCATTAGGCAGTTGCATTCACCCAGATATGCTGATTAGATAGGCTTCTCCAGAACACCTCCCAGTCTGGGCAGTCAATAGACCTCTGACAAGCTGGTGCAGAACTGAACTGCCACAACCACCTCCCATAGGTCTTCTTGTTGCAATATCTCCTCCTCCAACACCTCAGTGACCCTTTCCTAAACTCTTCTTCTGATGATCTTCAATGGCATGGCCATTCCTAAGCAGCCAAGTTCAATCAGCTTGCTAACTGAAGTGTTCATTGACAAGAACCCACTTGGGTTTAATCTTCTACTACAAACACGCACAAATATCTCTCAACTGGTAAGGTCTTTGTAGAGCACACACGGGCCTGATTTATGCACCTTCCTCCTCATTCATTCATTCACTCCTATTTTCTTTCGCATTTGACTCCTACCATGTGCCAGGTACTTCCAAGAGCCTAAACTAGTAAGTTTGCAGTGGAAAGGAAAAGAAAACAGTAGGATCAAGTGCCACCATTATGTAAAGAGAGCATCCACGAATCTAAATTAACCCTTTGTGGTCAGACGTGGTGGCCCATGCCTGTAATCCCAGCACTTTGGGAGGCCAAGGCGGGAGGATCACCTGGGTCAGGAGTTCATGACCAGTATGGCCAACATGGTGAAACCCCGTCTCTACTAAAAATACAAAATTAGCTGGGCGTGGTGGTGGACGTCTGTAATCCCAGCTACTCGGAAGGCTGAGGCAGGAGAATTGCTTGAACGGGGGAGGCAGAGGTTGCAGTGAGCAGAGATTAGACCACTGCACTCCAGCAGAGAAGAGCAAAATTTCATTTCAAAATAAATAAATATATACATAAAGTAATTAATTAACCCTTTGCTTTTTCCAACTTGGTGAACTCCCGAATGTGTCCCCTTTGCTATGCCTCCCTGGGATGTCCTTTCTTCTTCTTTACTGGCCCTTCATGGCCCATTTCCAGGCCCTTCCCCCCAAGTCTTACAGGAGAAACTTCAGCTCCCTGCTGCATCCAGCCCCCTTCCCCATTTCTATAAAGTTATAGAACCTGACAGCCAGAAAGACCCTCAAAGGCAACACAGTACTTCAACTCACGGAGAAAAAGGAGGAAGTAGTTGCATGCCCAAGATCACACAGATCTCAGACGTTCAGCCAGCATCAGATCCTGGATTTCCACTCCTGCCACAGTGCCAAACTGCCTGTGAAGCTCTGGGCTTCCTAAAGCAGGCAGTGTTAGGGAAAAGTCCCTCACACCTTGCTGTCACCCCGGACATGTTCTGGATAACCAACACTCTTCCACCTTCTTGCTGAACTACTACTCATCTATCACTGTTCAGTTTAAATGCCCTTTCACCCAAGACTCGTTCTAGACCCTGAACATCCCTAAGATGGGAGTAGGTGATTCTCTGTGTCCTCACAGCTTCTTTGTATGTCCCTTATCAGGATGTTATAACCTTTTTCACTGAACAGTCAACATCATTCAGGTGGACCTTTTTCTTCTTTAATTGAGCTTTTCTACCAATACATACAGGTGGGTCTTAAAGACTACTGCGCCTCCTGCCCCCAGCACAATAAAAGTAATTGAATGGTGGGGGGAGGGGTGTTACTGCTCTTCATTCACTGAAATGAGTCTTTCTCACTCTCACCCTGACACCACTCACTACCAGCAACAAAAGAGCCACAACTTCTAAGCTTCATCAGAGTTGGAGGTGGAGGTGATTCCAAAGTCAGAGGTGGAGGTGTCAATTTCTATTTAGGAGAGAGACAGAAGGCTGCAGATGGCAGGGGTTGTATAGGAGGGAAAGTCAGGAAACCCGCAGCTAAAGTGCCCGGGATGGAGGACTCATTGAACTTGGCCCTTCTGTGCAGGTCTTGTGTTGGGCAGTGGAGACACGGAAAGCAGCCACAGAAACCTGAGTCTGCTCTGTAACCTAGGCGAAGCTCTGATTCAGGGCCCAAACTTCCCCTTTGGAAAACAATGATGACGCCTGCTTTCCTCATTAAAGAGAGGGCAGCCATAAGCTTTGAGAAAAGCTGCACAGGCCAAATATCAATTACTGTCTCGTGCATAACGCGCTGTTCCCCCTCGGGTCGTCTACCCTTGTTTGGGCTACACTTTCTCATCTGTAAAAGGACCCGACTGGCCTGCATAACCTCATGAGCCTGAACCCTGCCCTCAGTTACACCGCCCTGCACAGCCGAAGTCCGAATTCCACCTTACCCCAGCTCGGCCGTTCATGGTCTCACCTGTCGGCGGGGCGTAAGCCCGGGCTGGAGACTGGATGGTTGGCCCCGGACTCTTAGAAGTGCTGGGGCCACCCGCAGGCCGATCCAGGAGGCGGCGTCCCCCGTCCCGCAGCCGGAGGCAGCTCCTCCACATCGCGCCCGAGGGTCTGGGAGGATGCGCGGCGCGAAACCTGGAGCAGGAAACAGAGCGAAGGGACCTCCAAAGCCGCACGTTCGGGCTGTACGGAAACCTCTCACCGCCCCCCTCAGAGGCCTCAGCCTCCCCTGGATGCCGCCATCTTCTACATGACACCAACGGCGTGCCGTCGCCGCCGCGCGCCTCCTGCGCACACCCCCAGTCAATCAGCATCACAAACGCACCTCGCTCCGCCCCCTCCACGCCGCGCCTCGGCGAGGAGACTACAAGTCCCAGCGGGCCGCTCGCGCACCCCACCACGTGCTTTCTCCTCCCGCCAATGGGTGGAAGCGCCGCGTGAGCCTGTTCCCGCCCCCCCGGCTCGCCCGAGCCAATTGGAAGAGGCGGGGTGTGTGTGTGTCTGTGTGTGTGTGTGCGCGCGTGTGTGTGTCTGTGTCTGTGTCTCTGTGTGTGTATGTGTGCGCGAGGGCAAATCGGGAGGGGGACCCAGCTCAGGACTGGGAGGCCCTGCTCGCAGGTCCCTGGGTCCCGGTGGCGGCCGGAGCGCTTAGTCCGCAGGCAGCGGACGGGTGGTCGCCCCTCCCGCCCCCACCCTGCGCGTGCGCGCCCCGGCCTCTCCCCTCCCCCGCCACCCTCCTTGGCTCCCGCGCGGCGGCGGCGGTTCCTCTCCCACTGCCCCCAGCCCTGGCTCCGGGGGACCCCGCGATGCCGGTCCGCACCGAGTGTCCCCCGCCGGCCGGTGCCTCGGCTGCCTCTGCGGCCTCTCTCATCCCGCCGCCGCCCATCAACACCCAGCAGCCCGGCGTGGCCACCAGCCTGCTCTACAGCGGCTCCAAGTTCCGCGGCCACCAGAAGAGCAAGGGGAACTCGTACGACGTAGAGGTGGTGCTGCAGGTGAGCGCCGGGCCGGGCCGGGGCCCGAGGGCCTCCTCGCGGCGCTCACGGGCCGTGCCCGTCTCGGCTCCTCGAGCCCGCAGCCGCGGAACAGGCCCTCGTCGCCGGGGCCTCCTGCACCCGGCGCTTCCCACCCGGGACCTGCCCAGCCTGTGCCTCACACTCTCCGAGCCCCAGCCCTAGCCTGCCCCCTCGGACCCGAAGCCCGTCAAGACCCGCTTCTGGCGGACCCCGAACACTCTCCCAGACTTGAAGCCGGTGAGCGGCCGGTCTCGGATCCGGAAGCCCCCCATGACTCGGGGGAAGGCCCGGGTCCTCCCTCCTCACGACCTGTCGTCCCTACATCAGGGACTGCCACCAGCTCTTTTCAGACCCTGAAGAACTCTCCATTGGTTTCACCAGACTCGGGACCCTCCCCATGTCTGGGCCCATGTCAGATTCTCTCAGAGCTGAGTATTGCCCTCCCGCCCCTTCCTCAGTCCCAGGAATCTGCAGACCCTGGGGGCTTCCTCTTCCTGAGATCTCCTTAGGAGGGCTTCATCAGACCCCTCAGACGGGGGGAGCACCAAACGCACCACTGATTGGTCAAGCCCTGGCCCCACCTCAAGAGCAGACACTCACTCCCCGAGTGCTGCTCCCAGTCTGCTGGGATCTTGCCTCCTGGGTCCCCCGGTTCCACTCACTGCTTCCTTCTCTTCATGTTCCAGGCACCCAGCCCCTTCCAGCTGCTCCACCCCCAGGCCTCCTGCCCCTGCTCTGGGACCACTTGCAGTCTTCTTGCAATCTTCCTGGCGTCTATCCAGACTTCTCCACCCCATATCTTCGTCTTGCTCCATCCTGGTTCCAGGGGACCCTCTTTCCTGTTCTTAACTTTTCTCTACACAGACACAGGGCTTCCTCCCAGTCTCTGATACCCATGTACTGGGAAATCTAACTCACCCAGTTTTAGTTCATGTCCAGCAGCCTCCCCTGCATTTGACCTGGATTCCTGAATACCTGCTGCCAGTCCCTGATCAGCCTTGGAAGTACAGCTTCACCTGTCTGGGCCTCTCCCACACCTCACTCCTCTCAGGCTTGACACTTTTTGCCAGCTGAAATACTGCCCCCCGGGTGTGAGGGTGAAATGTACAGTGTGTCTGTTCCTCAAGCTTGCCTTTTGACCGGTTAAAACTCTAAATCTTAGTTTCACTTCTGAAGAGTAGGTCAATGAGGGTGCAAAAGACAATGAGGGTGCCTTTTCTTTCTGCTATCTGCAGATCACGCATCACTCTTTCATTCTCATACTGCTGTGTGGGAATAAATAGTTTTCTGTTTACTTGAAACAGCATCGTCATGTTAATTTTGTCTTTGGTCTGTCAAGTTCTATCATGAACCACAATCTTTATTATAATGAAAAACTATTGTGACTGAAATATTTTCATCTTCATAACTATATGCCTAATGCGGTGATCCTCTTCTCTTTTTCTTAAAATGTGAGCATCATTTCGGCTTGTTTTGCACCCAGTCATAGAATTCTGGAGGTGAGAACCCAGGGTGGGTCATGTTTGGGATGGTGTTGGATTCGTCCCCATTGTTGAGTTTGGTGGTTTCTGATGTAGTAGGGGACAGTTGGCAGGGTAGCCAGGTGTCCAGGGGGGGAGTCTGCTTTGACAACCGCAGCAACTGCTTCTCCCTTCTGTCATTTGGGTGTCACTCCGAGCTCCTGTCAGAAGGAGAATCGTGAACCAGTGGTAGCGGTGATTGAGTTGGGACAGGGCTGATAGGTCTCAGGCAGCTCAGAGCAGAAACCTGTCGAGTGGCTGGGAGCCACTCGAGCAGGAAGTCCGCTGGTGGGGGTGGTGGTCATGCCAAGGAATGCTGCCCCACATCTGGATTGGTGAGCTGCTTGGTCATCATCACGACTAGTCAGTGGCGTGTGAATTGCCCCATCAGCTGGTTTTTCAGCCAGGACTAGTTTCTCAGACACAGCCTTCTTAGACATGAAATACTTCTCCTGCCTTTTACAACTCTCCTTCCTTCCTTCCTTCCTACCTTCCTTCCTTCCTTCCTTCCTTCCTTTCCTTCCTTCCTTCTTTCCTTCCTTCTTCCCTCCCTCCCTCCTTTTTCTTTATTTAGATACAATTCACTTATTTAAGGTGTACAATTCAGTAGTTTTTAGTATAGTCACAGTTGTTTAACCACCACCACAACCTAATTTTAGAACCCTTTCATCACCCCAAAAAGAAACCTTGTACTCTTAGCCATAACCCCCCCCTTCAATCCTAGGCAACTCCTCATCTATTTTTTTTATTTGTCTATTCTGGACATTTTATATAATCATACAGTGTATTTCCCTTCGAGACTGGCTTTTTTCACTTAGCATAATGTCCTCAAGTTTCCCATATCATTATACATAGCAGCACTTACATTCCATTTTATTGTTGCATTGTTCATTGTAACAATTGCCCATTGAATATATACAGCATTTTGTTTATCTAATGATCAGTTGATGGACATTTGGGTCTTCCACTCTGGCCGCTATGAATAATACTGCTATGAACATTTATGTACAAGTTTTTTTTTTTTTTCGGTAGATAACTACCTGGGAGTGGAATTGCTGGGTCATATGGTAACTCTGTTTTAACATTTTGAGGAACTGTCCCTGGACTCTTTTACATTTCAACCAGTAGTGGGTGAGAGTTCCAGTTTCTCCACATCCTCACCAACACTCTGTTCATCTTTTTATTACAGCCATCCTAGTGTCTTTGAAGTGGTGTCTTCATTGTAGTCTTGATGTGAATTTCTATAATGACTGTGGTGGTGTGCATCTTTTCATGTGTCTTTTTTGGAGCACTTTTTTGAGATTCTAGTTTAAAGAGTTCTTCAAACATTTGTGAGTTTCTTCAAACATTTGTGAGTTCTTCAGACATTTGTCCCGTGCACACCCCACTTGCTGTGATTCCTTTTTCCTGCTCTGCCGTCTAAGAAGCCAGCAGCAGAAGGGAGCCTTGGTCGCTGTGAAAGGAATATTTAAAAGAGCAGCCGTTGGATACAGCTGTGCTCCGAGACCTTCTTGCCAAACACGTGCCCTGTTATCTTTCTTGAGATGCTGGCCTGCTGTTTGGCAAAAGCTGTATGCGTTGTGCCGTCTTTGAGTTCACCAGCCATTATCAAGATCAGTTTGGGCAGAAATAGAGAAACACTTGGTTGAATGGAGGCCAAGCTGAAATTTTGATTCTTGAGCATGTGATAATCCATGCAAAATGTTAGCCAATTTACATTTCAATTTTTAATCTTATTAGCAAGTATCCTTGCCACCTGATACCCTTTCCAGCTGCTGTGAAACCCCAAACTATATTGAATTCAATGAGAATTGCATACATGAAATTTAAAGACTCAGGTTAGAATTATATGTCCTTTAATAAAAGCTCTTTGCTGAACCATGTTAGTGTGGATCAGCTGTTTTAGATAATGTCCAATGCCAAGGTCAGCAGATGAGGATATTTAAAATGCTTTGGCAGTTTTCACAGGGAATACCTTTGTCCCCAGCACCAAACTGTGAAGGCACTTTGGCTTCACTGAAGTTCATTTGCTTTGGTGCTGACATCATCTGGTTGACTAAGTTCATTGCAGTTTTTAAGCATGGCTTAGTATTTGATTTATGGTATAATTGGAAGTAATCAAGTTCCCAAATCTGATAAATTCTAATTTCTTGAAATAAGACCTCACTTAACATTAAAATCTCAGTGTGCTACAGGTACCCTTGTCCTTGGTTTGCTTTAATTCAAGGGTTTACTTTGTAAGTGAATCCAATTGTCATGAAATCTGAAACTCCCTATTCAGAATGAATCTGTATAGATTTGGGTGAAATCTCACATCAGGAGGAGTTTTGAGGTGACGTGGCTTCAGGTGGTTAATTCAGAGGCCTATGATGGGCCTAGTTTCTTCCATCTTTCTGTACTACCATCCTCAGCATTTCTTGGCCTATTTCTCCCCCTGTTCTCTAGATGTCAGCCCCAGGACTAGACACTACATGCAGATACTGTCACCATCAGGGGTGAAAAGCAGTTTCTTCCCCCATGTGCCTCTTCAAAAGCCAGGGATTGTTCGCAGGTGCATCCGGGAGACTTACACATCTGATGGACCAGAAATGGGTCATTCACCCCTAAATACATGACTTACGAGGGGGATGGGGACACCCGTTTGCCTTAGATCCATCAGGTTGACCAAGTTTTATGTGGTAGGTAGGTACCAGAGCAAAAACTAGGCCCTGCCAGCATGAAAAAGGAGGAAATTGGTTGTTGGGTCGGCATCCGGCAGTGTCTCAGCAACCAGTAATTGATGACTGCCAAACCTCAGAGTCTACTATGCCTGTTATTTCTGTTTATTTTAGGCTCCTGAGCCTTTTCATTAAGAAACACAGCATCCATATATAAAATGCACAGAGTGGACATTCACAATGTAGTCAGATGTTTGGTTGGCATTTTGGTTCATAACTGAAGTTTATACCATGTAAGTCTTTATGAGATACAATTTCTGAACAGTCTGCCCATTTCATGAAGAGATAATGCAGGATGATGTTTAATGTAAAAACCAGAGGAGGAGCAGACCTCCTAGACCAATGATTGAGCAACATAGACATAGAAAAAGGCTAGAAAAACATTAGAAAGAAAGTCAAGCCTAGGGTTAGGGATGACACCACATGTACAGGCAGAGACAGAGACCCTGTGCCCAGAATGCTCAGGGTCTCTAGATAATCGGGAGACGTGTGTTGAAGATAGCATAGAAAATGAATTTGAGTGGGGCCCCTGTTCCAGAAAGCCACTTCAGTCTCAAGATATTCAGCTGAAGGAAGTTGAGAGGGTCTTGGGATCAAGTTGCTTTGGCAGAACAGGCACATGTGTTGTGAGAACTTATCAAGATCCTAGAGGCTGGGTGAGCCTTGGGCTGCGCTGGGTATTCACTGATCACCTGTCTGGCCTCGCAGGATTTCCAGAGTACCCCCTGCATGTCCCCTAGTAAGTTCATCTATTCGTAACAGGCTGTGTATCCTTTCTTTCCAGCACGTGGACACAGGGAACTCTTACCTTTGTGGGTACTTGAAGATTAAAGGCCTTACTGAGGTAAGCACTCACATGAACTAGCACTAGAAAGTCCATGGTATGTTCTGCAGGCTCGTTGGGGTTAAGGGCAGACGGTCTCAACTCCTTGAGGCCTAATTAAAGCAGACTACTTCTGAGCACTACTACTGTGTAGGGAACATAAAGCAGGCAGTTTCAGTGTGTCCTGTTGAGAAGTATACAGATTCACAGATATTTTAAAGAAAAGTTGTTAAGTACGTCACAGTTGTCACAACCAACACTTGATTTTCCTTGTAACCCTTTTTGGGGGGAAAAAATAATAAGATTATAGCTACCGCCCTCATAATAGATTTACCAGTTTCTGTTAAATAAAAATCAGTCCTATAAAAAAAACGAGGTTTTAAGTTCTTTAAACCTCTTAGTTCATTGGAACAATGAAAAGTTACTAGCTGGGCACAGTGGCTCACACCTGTAATGCCAACACTTTGTGAGGCCAAGGCGTGCAGATCACTTGAGGTCAGATGAGCCTGGCCAACATGGTGAAACCCCATCTCTACTAGAAAAAAAAGAAAATAGCCAGGCATGGTGGC
The DNA here is from genome assembly GCA_036589455.1 of Ateles fusciceps. Lineage (NCBI taxonomy): Eukaryota > Metazoa > Chordata > Mammalia > Primates > Atelidae > Ateles > Ateles fusciceps. The sequence goes on along the minus strand of JAZHEH010000789.1, from coordinate 983,179 downwards.
ATGCACCTGTAGTCCAGCTACTTGGGAGGCTGAGGCACAGAAAAATCACATGAACACGAGAGGTAGAGGTTTCGGTGAGCCAAGATCACGCCACTGCCCTCCAGCCTGGGTGACAGTTAAACTCTGTCTCAAAAAAAAAAAAAAAGGAGGTTTCAGTGAGCTGAGATTGTGCCACTGCACTTCAGCTCGGGTGACAGTTAAACTCTGTCTCAAAAAAAAAAAAAGGGAAAGTGGCCATCCAGTTTCCAACAGAAGTACCTGCTGTGTTAAGGGAGAGTATTTTCCTTTCTTTGAACCAACTTTTTAAACTTCAGAACTCCTGGGACTTTAGAAAGCAAGGAGGAGCGTACTTTTTTTCCCATTAGCAAGGATAAAAGTGGAAGGAGGTGGCTGGACTGGCCCTCCGATTGCTGGGAATGCCCAAGCTGGACCTAGCTGCAGGGGCCTCTGGCCTTTGTCAGTTCTCATGGCCTGATGACCCAGCAGTATTTGGATGGAGAGCTGTGCTGGACAGGGCAGTAGAAAGGAGCTGGGGCGGCATTCTTACTCTGCCCCTTCCTGCGTCTGTGACCTTTAACTTCTTTCAATGTCCTTATCTGTGAAGTTGAGAATTAAAAATTTCTGCTCCAAGCTGGGTGCTGTGGCTCACACCTGTAATCCCAACATTTTCGGAGGTCAAAGCAGGAGGATCACTTGAGGCCAGGAATTCAAGACTAGCCTGGACAGCATGGCAAGACCTTCTCTCTACAAATAATTTTTTAAAAATTAGCCAGGCATGGTGGTGCATGCCTGTAATCCCAGCTACTCAGAAGGCTGAGGCTGGAGGATCACTTGAGGCAAGGATTTCAAGGCAGCAGTGTGCTGTCATCCTGCCTGTGAATAGCCTCTGCTCTCCAGCCTGGGCAACATAGGAAGATCCTCTCTCTTAAAAAAAAAAAAATCGGGGCTGGGGGAGGTGGCTCACACCTGTAATCCCAGCACTTTGGGAGGCTGAGGCGGGTGGATCACCTGAGGTCAGGAGTTCAAGACCAGCCTGGTCAACATGGTGAAACCCCGTCTCTACTAAAAATACAAAAAATTAGCCGGGCATGGTGGTGCAGCGCCTGTAATCCCAGCTACTCAAGAAACTGAGGCAGGAGAATCACTTGAACCTGTGAGATGGAGGTTGCAGTTAGCTGAGACCATGCCACTGCACTCCAGCCTGGGCAACAAGAGTGAAACTCCGTGTCAAAGAAAAAAACGAAACAAAAATTAGCCAGGCATGGTGTCTGGTGCATGTAATCACAGCTGCTTGGGAGGCTGAGGCAGGAGAATCGCTTGAACCTAGGAGGCAGAGGTTGCAGTGAGCCAAGATTACACCATTGCACTCCAGACTGGGCAGCAAGAGCGAAACTTCGTCTCAAAAAAAGAAAAAAAAAGCTTGGGCATGGTGGCTCACACCTCTAATCCCAGCACTTTGGGAGGCCAAGGGAGGTAGATCACGAGGTCAGGAGTGAGTTCGAGACCAGCCTGGCCAACATGGTGAAACCCCGTCTCTACTAAAAAATACAAAAATTACCAGGGCATGGTGGCACATGCCTGTAATCCTAGCTGCTCAGGAGGCTGAGGCAGGAGAATTGCTTGAACCCAGGAGACAGAGGTTGCAGTGAGCTGAGATCATACACTTGAGCCTGGGGATAGAGTGAGACTGTCTCAGAAAAAAAAATCTGTGCTGTGTCTAATCAATGGACTCGTTCTGGGGTGAGGAAAGTATGTTAGAGAAAATTACAGGCTTGAGTATGATACTAATATGTGATTCTCTTGTAAAGTCCTGACAAGCCTTAATCTTAATTTCTGGCTCTCTGGTTCTCCTGCTTTTCTAGTAGAAGCTTGACTGATTAAGGATCTCCTATGAAGTTTGTTACTGAGACAAAAGGTATCTCTTCTTTAACTTGAGAAATGTATCCAATCAAGTAGGAGTAGAAATGATAGCAAAATACAGGATTCTAGACTTTGAGTTTGTAATAGAAAAGATACTAAAACAGAATATGCTTAACTCTCAGGTAGCCAAATACATTAGTTAACTGGGGGCAGAACATAAACACTGAATTTCATAAGGAAACTAGCAGTGGAATGTTAACACGGACTCCAAAACCAGTCATTTGGGTGATAAGAAGCTGCACAGAAATGGTAAGTGGCATTAGAAATCTTGAAGAAGTATACAGAAATGCTAATGGCATTGAGCTCTCCATCGGAAGCAAGTAGCCCTTCCTTTAGGAAGCCCCTGTGAGTTGAGAGCAGCAGTCAGGCTGCTTTGAGGAGGGAGCACTGACAATGGCCCTTCACTGAGGGCCAACCAAAGGGGAGCCCTAGACTCTTAGCAGAACCTCTGCAGATGGTATGGCCTCGATGAGCACACGCCACCCCCGCCACTCCCCAGAGTTGCCTGTTCTTGGTTGGGCAATAAATAGACTACGTTACGCTTCTGCAGGGGTCTATTTATTAAAGCAAGTCCTGCTCAGGCCTTAGATGTAGAAGAATTCTTTTTAAATAATGTTTTTTAGTAGCTTTATTGAGATATAGTCACATACCTTACATATTACCCATTTAAAGTATAGAGTTCATTGGCTTTTAGTGTATTCACAAAGTTGTGCAACTATGTGACAACTTTATTTTTTTGAGACGGAGTCTCAGTCGCCCAGGCTAGGGTGCAGTGGTGTGATCTTGGCTCACTGCAACCTCCAACTCCCAAGTTCAAGTGATTATCCTGCCTCAGCCTTCCAAGTAGCGGAATTACAGGTGTCCGTCACCACACCCGGCTAGTTTTTGTATTTTTAGTAGAGATGGGGTTTCACCACGTTGGCCAGGCTGGTCTCAAACTCCTGAACTCAAGTAATCTACCCACCTCAGCCTCCCAAAGTGCTGGGATTACAGGTGTGAGCCACCGCACCCAGCCAATTATGTGATAACTTTTAAAATTATAAGTCTAGTATATGATTGCTGTACATAATTAGTAAAATGCAGAAAACTATAATGAATCTTTGAATTAATTTTGTACCTGTATTTGTTTGTTTGTTTTTTAGTTTTGTTTTGTTTGTTTGTTTTTTTGAGACAGAGTCTTACTCTGTCACTGGGCTGGAGTGCAGTGGTGCCATCTCAGCTCACTGCAACCTCTGCCTCCTGGGTTCAAGCACTTCCCATGCCTCAGTCTCCCGAGTAGCTGGGATTATAGGCATGTGCCAGTACACCTGGTTAACTTTTGTATTTTTAGTAGAAACGGGGTTTTACCATGTTTAGCTGGTCTCTAACTCCTAACCTCAGATGAACCACCCACCTTGACCTCCCAAAGTGCTGGGATTACAGGCATGAGCCACTGTGCCTGGCAAAATATCTAATTTTTAATTTATTTTCATTAAACTATGATTTGGGTTTTAGTCATAGTAGTTGTCTTCCTCATGTATACAATATGGAAAAGTATCTATTAAAGTAGAGATAGGCTGGGCGCAGTGGCTCATGCCTGTAATCCCAGTACTTTGGGAGGCCGAGGTGGGTGGATCACCTGAGGTCAAGAGTTTGAGACTAGCCTGGACAACCTGGTGAAACCCATCTCTACTAAAAATACAAAAATTAGCTGGGCGTGGTGGTGGGCACCTGTAATCCCAGCTACTCAGGAGACTGAGGCAGGAGAATCACTTGAACCTGGGAGGCGGAGTTTGTGGTGAGCCCAGATCGTGCCACTGGACCTCCAACCTGGGCAACAGAGTAAGACATTGTGTCAGGAAGAAAGGAGATAAATGGCCTCTTTGCTACCTCACATTCACAAATAAGCACAGCTTTTTTTTTTTTTTTTTAATTTTAGGTTTGGGCATACATCTGCAGGTTTGTTATATAGGTAAACTTATGTCACAGTTTACCAATGTAACTTTGTTGTACAGATTATTTTGTCACCTAGGTACTAAGCTTAGTATTCAATAGTTACTTTTTCTGCTCCTTTCTCTTCTCCCACCCTCTACCCTCATGTAGGCCCCATTGTCTGTTCTTCCCTTCTTTTTTTTTTTTTTTTTGAGATGAACTCTTGCTCTGTTGCCCAGGCTTGAGTGCAGTGGTGCAATATCCACTCACTGCAATCTCTGCCTCCCAGATTCAAGCAATTCTCTTGCCTCAGCCTCCCAGGTAGCTGGGACTACGGGTGTGCACCACCACACCTGGCTAATTCTTTGTATTTTTGATAGACATGGGGTTTCACCATGTTGGCCAGGCTGGTCTCGAACTCCTGACCTTGGGTGATTCGCCCGCCTTGGCCTCCCAAAGTGCTGGGATTACAGGCCTGAGCCTGTTGTTCCCTTCTTTGTGCCCATGAGTTCTCATCATTTAGCTCCTACTTATAAGTGCAGTATTTGGTTTTCTGTTCCAAATACCACACTTATTAGTTTGCTAAGGATGGTGGCCTCCGGCTCTATCCATGTTCACACAAAAGACACGATCTCACTCCATTTTATGGCTGCATAGTATTCCATGGTGTGTATGTACCACATTTTCTTGAACTCTCGACCTCAGGTGATCCACCCTGTACCATGTTTTCTTTATCCAGTCTGTCACTGATGGGCATTTAGGTTGATCCATGTTTTCTATTGTAAATAGTGCTATCGTGAACATTTGCATGCATATGTCTTTATAGTGGAATGAGTTATATTCCTCTGGGTATATACTCAATAATGTGATTGCTGGGTTGAATGGTAGTTCTGTTTTTAGCTCTTTGAGGAATCACCATATTGTAAAACAGAGCTTTGTTTGTTTTCATGCCTTCTAGAAATGAAATTCCAGAAATGTAAAGAATAAGTATAAAACAACATTCCTTTTGCACTTCTGAGCCATGCTTCAGTCAAGAGAGGTGACCTTTCCAGGGAATCCAGCAGCTTTCAGGGGGTACCTGAAAGCCCAGCCTTGAGGGGGCCATGGACAGGCCCCCCCCCCCCACTCACTCATTGCTTGGGTTTGGAAAGGTTGGAAGCTCCAGCTGAAGTTGTGCTAGACTTGTGCTGTACCAGGGAGACAGGTCACACCTACCAAACTGCCAAAAACAAAAGTGCCAGTTTCTGCCACAGAATGAGATTCCTGTGTGCTCCAGAAGTTCTTGTTGACTTACTGGCCAATTGAATGCTAATCCCCCAGAAGACAGGTCTACATGGAAAGTCGTGGTACCCATCACCAGACAGTTTTGGGTGAGCCTGGAATCAGTGAGAGGATAAGTTGGGGGACTTAAATGGCTGGCAACAGCCAGACCCACCACTGGACTCTTACTCTTCCTTTTGCTGCCTCTTAGTCGTTTCTCGATATCCTTGCTTCTGACGTGGTTTCTTCACCCGCTCTATAAATTACTGCCCATTTGGCTATAGTAAAGCACTTAATTTTCTCTTCCTGCTCTGAGAATATTTTATCTTTTTGGTAACTTCTGTGCACACTGAATCTCATGTATTAGGTATTTATTTTATTTTGAGGATACCCTGTAGTCACCTTGATATACTTCCTAAAGTATGTTTACAAAGAAGTCAGTGCAGAATTATTCATTAGGAAAACTAGTGATTTAAACCATAAATGTTTTAATCATACTAGGACCTCCTCCCCACCCCCTCCCTTTTTAAAAATAGAGACTGGGTCTCACTATATTGCCCAAGTTGGTCTTGGTCTCCTAGGCTCAAGCAATCCTCCTGCCTTAGTCCCCCAAAGTGCTGGCATTACAGGTGTGAGCCACCACGCCTGGCCTTGTATTAAAACCTCTTTATCATTTCATTCTATCCTTTTCAAGGAAGTTGAGAAAAAAGATTAAAGCTTGAAACTCAGAAAAATAATATAAATACCTTCTAGTTTAAAATCTCGAATTCAAGTGCTGAATTATTTATAACTTTTTCCTTTAGTAGTCTTTCCTAAAACAGATTATAATTTATACCTTAAAACTTAGTTGTACATTTAGGAAAATTTTTCCTCTTCATATTTTCACTCTGTTTATGTAAATATTTATGTGAAGGATTCAGCAACAGTGTTAGGAGAGGGGGAGTTATGGGTTTGGGGCCACATTAGATTTATATTTTGAAGTTCATTGTTAAGGAAACAGATCACCTCCATGGTGTCATCATAAAGCAGGCCTCCTGAGTTGTCTGCGACAGTGGTGATGTTCTGTTTCCTGGGAGCCTTTGCAGCAGTGGCTTATGCTATGGCAGCCTCTCTCAGGAAGGTCTTGCACTTCATGCAGGCCAGGTTGGCAGATGTGACAAAGCCATCAGAAGGAGGCGTTTGATGCAGAATAAGAGGGGTTTACATTAATCTGAAGGAAAATCATGGGCCCTCTGTAGTCCTCGACGTTAGGACTGTTATCTGTGGTTTGCCATGCCAGTGACTTTCATAACCCTGCTCCCGGCAGACACCAGGGCCTTGGCAAGGTAGGCTGAGGGGTGGGTGGTTGGTTGGTTTTTACAAATGCAGAGTAATGGTAGACTTTTTACTGTGTTAACTTTTTGTCTTATTACTCTTTTTAAAATCATTGGTGCCTACTTATTAACGCATGAACAAAGAGCAATTAACAAAGCACCCAAGCCAGCTCATGGCTTCTTGCTTATGTTTTCAACAGCGTGTTTTTTTAATGGTTGTGATTTTACATTCAGACGTAATTTACATTTTTTCCTCATATAAATTGTTCTTAGTTCATGTGACAGAATTAAATGTATCCCTATATATCAAAGTATTCTAAGATTGTACCTACAGGGACCGTTTCTATAGGTTGTTACTAAAAGCTTTCTCTGAACATATAGAACACTGAAAAAAAAGTATTTAAAAAAATTTTTTTTATAAAAGGTATTTTAGGCCAGGTGTGGTGGCCCACAGCTGTAATCCTAGCACTTTGGGAGGCCAAGGCAGGTGGATCACCTGAGGTCAGGAGTTCGAGACCAGCCTGGCCAACATGACGAAACCCTGTCTCTACTAAAAATACAAAAATTAGCTGGGCGTGGTGGCGGCCATGTAATCCCAGCTATTCGGGAGACTGAAGCAGGAGAATCACTTGCACCTGGGGGTGGAAGGGGTGGGATGGAGGTTGCAGTGAGCCAAGATTGTGCCACTGCACTCCAGCCTGGGTGACAGAGGGAGACTCCATCTCAAAAAAAAAAAAAAGTATTCTACCTCAAAATCCACCCCTGGAACCTTGGAGAATTGGTGTAAAAGAGACAAATGACTGAGCCAGTTGGAGAACCAGTGGCTTGAGGGAATACTAGCAGGAAACACAGTGATTTTGGAGTCTCTTTGTGACTAACCTTGGAAAGTAAAATCTACTAAGTTATCTGCTTTGTATGCTAGAATATTCCAAATTTACTTGTGGAAACATCCAAATTCTTTTCTAAGAGACTAGCATTAACAAGTGAAGTCAAAGAAGGGCTGTCCGCTGTTGGCAAAATCCAGGAAACCCTTCATTCTCTGGGTGATTTAGATTCAGGTCCATTGCCACAGCCTGTTGGCAAACTGGCTGGATCTAACTCTGGTTTGGATTATCAGGTAGCAATGTCAAGGTACTGGAAAGAAGTTAAAGCAAAGTTGATTCTTCTTTTGTAAAAAGGTTAAAAACTCTCAGTCAACATCTTGTTTTGATATTTGGGTTTTTACCATAGGAGTATCCAACCCTTACGACCTTCTTTGAAGGAGAAATAATCAGCAAAAAACACCCTTTCTTAACTCGCAAGTGGGATGCAGATGAAGATGTTGATCGGAAACACTGGGTGAGTAAATCTGATCTGCGCTGGGTCATCCAGGGACTGCTAGAGGACTGAAGAAATTCTGGGAGCCAGAGACCTCGTCCCTTATTGTGGATTACCGGGCTTTGCAGCCAAGTAAAAGGCTGTGCTGCACACAAACCTCAGTTGTTCCATCTTCCTTATGAGGAGAGTTTAAATACGATGCTTAAATAGCAAGTGGTTGTCTGATGATAGCAACCCCGGAGTTCCAGCCAGAACTTTGCTTGGCTATCAGAATCTTAGCAGTGTCCCCCTGTCCTTCCCCACCTGTTTGCCCTTCTTCTGTCGACTGTTTCTTTCAAATCACCTCTGCTTGGGGAAAGTCCTGTGAAACATCCGACAATGACCTCCAGCTTTGGGGCTGGCGTGAGATGAGATGGAGATGATGGTCTGGAAATCTGCCCTCCTGCTGGCTTATCAGGGCAGAGCCGCATCGTTTCTTTTTATCCTGGCTCCTGGCAGACAAGTATAGTCTTGTCTTAAGTACACCACTATAAATCCTGGCTGCCCCCACCCCCTTTTAACTGTCAGGTATAGAGCATTCTCACTCAGCAGTAGTGAATGCTTCAAGACAACTCAGAGTTAGTGTCCCAGGGTCTTTTCATTGGTTGTCATTTAAGTACCGCATCTTCAAAAATCAGTTTCTCAACCCATCTAATCGTCTTTTGCTTAGTTGACCATGGTGATGATGAATTTTTGTTTAACACTGAAGAAGTTCAGTGTGATTACCCTCCGTAAACCAACCAGAAATGCTGTGTCAGTAGTGAAGATTCTAGAACTCGTTCTTCCCGTTGCCTCTCACACCTGGCTGTCTAAACTCTCCCCTGGTTCTGGCACAGCAGTCTGTGGACAGAACTCTTGTAGACCCTTGTCTTGAGTTCACCTCACTAGAGATCGGTTGCTTTGTTTATTAATGTTTTATTTAAAAAAATTTTTTTTAGAGTTGGGGTCCTGCTCTGTTACCCATGCTGGAGTGCAATGGTGTGATTATAGCTCACTGCAGACTCAACCTCCTGGGCTCAAGTAATCCTCCCACCTCAGCCCCTGAGTAGCTAGAACTCCAGGCATGTGCCACCACACTCAGCTCATTTTCTTTTAGTTTTGCAGAGACAAGGTCTCACTATGTTACCCAGGCTGGTCTTGAATTTCTGGCCTCAAGTAATCCTCCTGCCTTGGCCTCCCAAAGTGCTGGGATTATACGTGTGAGCCACTGCACCCAACCTGTTTTTTGGTTTTTCTTTTTGGGGGTTTTGTTTTGTTTTGTTTTGAGACAGAGTCTTACTGTGTCACTCAGGCTGGCGTCCAGTGATACAATCTCAGCTCACTGCAACCTCCACCTCCCAGATTCAAGTGATTCTCATCTCTCAGTCTCTTAAATAGCTGGGATTACAGGTATGCGCCACTGCACCTGGCTAATTTTTGTATTTTTAGTAGAGAGAGCATTTCACCATGTTGGCCAGGCTGGTCTCGAACTCCTGGCCTCAAGTAATCCACCCACCTTGGCCTCCCAAAGTGCTGGGATTATAGACATGAGCCACCAGGCCTAGTCCCAAGCTGTTTTTTTACTTGAGTTAGAAGAGGAGATCTATCAAATGCTGAGTTTAAGTTAAATTTATATTTAAACTTGAGCTTTTTAAAGCATTTTTTGAAAGCTATACATTTTGACTGTTGTAGCAAATGGACGCTAAAAGCTAGACAGTCATTTGTGTCTCTCTGGGACACGAGAGAATGCACAAGACCTGAGTATCCAGAAGGTTGGGAGAGTCCAAGTGGTGTATGAAGGTGCTGGGCACCAGCAGGTGGAGTTGGAAGGGCTCACTGGTACCATCTGTGCCCACCCCTGCCCAGGGCTAGGCTCTTCCTGCATGGCTTGCTGCCTCACGAGATGGCTTCTTCCTCTCCTGGACAGCACCAGAGTAAAAGGTTCTTCCTTGTAGTAAACCGCAGCCTCTCTCCCATTCAACTTGTTGTCCATTTCGTATTGGTCCTGCAAAAAGCAAAGTCTTTGAGGCCCAGTGACACTCAGTTTTAGGCTAGGTTGACTACAAATTAAACAATTGGAAAGCATGTCTTATTTTCCCATTGACTTCCATTAGAACATTGGAAGGTATCTGGGTCTGCAGACTCTGCTAGAGTGGATTGAAACATTTTGGGTGAGAGAGGAACTAAGGCGGCCACCCTTGGTATTGGCATGTGAGGTGTGGCTGAACAAGGGAGCTGAGTCTGTGGAGTGCTTCCCCCTCCAACAGTTTGTGGCTGCTTTTGTAGTACTCAGCATTTCCCCTAACTTTCCCCCACTCGTGGAGGACTCCCAGGTTCCCATGTGGGACTTCTGGAGCTCTGTACTGCACCTGGGTTTGTCTGGGATTTACAATGTTTAATACACTTCACCTAGGCTGTCATTTTTTCATTGTAAACTAGAATCAGAGATATTGTACTGTGCCCTCAGATTTTCCTTAGTGGTATTTAAGTTGCAATTATGGTGATGCTATAAAGTCAAGATTCCATATATTCAATTTACATAGGATAAAAATGTCTATGTGTCGCTGGGCACGGTGGCTCACGCCTGTAATCTCAGCACTTTTGGAGGCCGAGGCAGGTGGATCACCTGAAGTCAGGAATTCGAGACCAGCGTGGTCAACATGGTGAAAACCCGTCTCTACTAAAAATATAAAAATTAGCCAGGCATGGTGGCACATGCCTATAATCCCAGCTACTCGGGAGGCTGAGGCAGGAGAGCCACTTGAACCCGGGAGGCAGAGGTTGCAGTGAGCCAAGATTGTGCCACTGCACTCAAGCCTGGGCAACGAGAGTGAAACTCTGTCTTAAAAAAAAAAAAAAGAGCTATGTGACAAAAATCTGTGACTTAATATCTCTGTATCTTGATTTTTTATTTAAGATGGTTTCTTATAAAATTAACATATGCTTATTTAAAAATATTTGAAAAAATAGAAAAGCTGGAGGAAAAGGAATCCTGTGGCAACACCTAAAACTAAAATAGCTGTTAACCTCTGCCTGAACAGTGTATACTTGTTTTTTGTCTTCTTTTAAAAAATGGGATCATAAAATACAGTTTTGTAACCTATCCCAGTCTCTGCTTGTAAATGAACCATACAGAGTCAGCCCTTGGGTTGTGCTTCTGTGGATTGAACCAGCCACAGTTTGAAAATATTTGAAAAAAAAAAAATTACATCTGAACTGACCATGTATAGATTGTTTTTGTTCTTGATATTTTTCCCTGAACAATACAGCATAACCACTATTCACCCAGTATTTACATCGAAGTAGGTGTTATAAGTAATCTAGAGATGCTATAAAGTATAGGGGAGGATATGTGTAGGTTGTCTGCAAATACTGCACTGTTTTATATCTGGGACTTAAACATCTGCAGATTTTGGTATTCATGGAGGTCCTGGAACCAATCCCTCACAGATATCGAAGGACAAGGGTATCACATGTTTCTAGTGTCTACTTAGCTAGCTGGCCCAAGCCCCTAGATCATGCAGAGACACAAGCTTCATGGGGCCTCAGCTGGAGTCCAGGTATCTGCCCCAGGGTTGAGTCTGCATTCACTGGGGTGACCATAGGGCCCCATCTGTTACTTGGCCTTAGCTGCCCTTTGGGAACCGTGTCCTCACCTGTCGTGCCTTGGGAAGGGGAGTGTACCTGGGCACATAAGGATAGTTCTGAGAGCAGCCTCTCCTTCTTTCAGTCAATTAGCATACTCTGTTTTCTGCTTTCAGGGCAAGTTTCTGGCTTTTTATCAGTATGCAAAATCATTTAACTCAGATGATTTTGATTATGAAGAGCTGAAGAATGGGGACTACGTCTTCATGAGGTGGAAGGTAAGGTCCCACCAGGTGGCCCTCCAGACTCCCAGCACACCAGGCCCTGTACTACACCTACATATCCACTCTAACCAAGGGCTCCCCATGTCCAGTGCTCGTCACAGTTTGTTGTCATGGCAAGGTCTTCATGGCAGGGTCTTTGCACGCCTGTAAAAAGTGGGCACAGCTTCAGGGCATGTACTGGTTAACTGCTGATGTCCCAGACAGCTCCTCCTCGCTGTGCTTTTGGTGGACAGCAAGTGGATTCGGGCCTAGGTGGCTGCCTCTGACATGTCTTCTCCCTTTTTTTTTCTCCCCACCCAAGAATCTTGTTGAACTCCCAGGTTGAATCACTCCAAGTATTCTGTGGGTTCAAGGCAGAGCCAAACTTTCTTTGAACTTAGTCATCAGTTGTACCTGGGTCCCCCCTATGGGCTTAAACACCATGTGTAAGCCAGGTCTCCTCCACCACATCCATTTCCCAGAGCTCAGGAAAGTCTTACCTCCTCTACTTCCCTCCAGCTCAGGAAATGAGGGACTAGAAATGGAACGCGGGTTTTTAACTCAGCAGCCCTCAGAGAGCCCCACCTGGCTGACTTGATGGATTGGCTTTTAGCTGCAAGGTCATTTGTGCTCCTCGCTGTGATAACGCAATATTTACAGCCCCAGAATAGCAAAATCAGGAAACCAGTTTGTTAAATAACTTTGAGAACATACACCCACCTCCAACCCCTAGTCCCCAGTCTGTAGGAAAAAAGTTGTTTTATCTTGAAATCTTGCCAGGTTTCTTTTTTTCTCTTTCTTTTTTTTTTTTTTTTTGAGATGGAGTCTTGCTCTGTGGCTCAGGCTAGAGTTCAGTGGCGCAATCTCAGCTCACTGCAACCTCCACCTCCCGGTTTCTCCTGCCTCAGCCTCCCAAATAGCTGGGATTACAGGCTGCCTGCCACCACACCTGGCTAATTTTTGTATTTTTAGTAGAGATGGGGTTTCACCATCTTGGCCAGGCTGGTCTCAAACTCCTGACCTCATGATCCACCTACCTCGGCCTCCCAAAGTGCTGGGATTACAGGCATGAGCCACCGTGCCTGGCCAGAATTTTGCCAGCTTTCATAAAGATGAATCATTTTGAGTTGCCTTTCCTGGTCTTTACTTTGCATGCCTAACCACTTTAAGAAGTGAGGATCATCGGGCATGGTGGCTCACGCCTGTAATCCCAGCACTTTGGGAGACTGAGGCAGGCAGATCACCTGAGGTCAGGAGTTTGAGACCAGCCTGGCCAATATGGTGAAACCCTGTCTCTACTGAAAATACAAAAATTAGTCAGGTGTGGTGGTGCACACCTGTAATCCCAGCTACTCGGGAGGCTGAGGCAGGAGAATCGCTTGAACCCAGGAGTTGGAGGTTGCTGTGAGCTGAGATAGCGCCACTGGACTCCAGCCTGGGTGACAGAGCAAGACTACCTCTCACAAAGAAAAAAAAAAAGAAGTAGGGATCACCACTCTTCCCGTAGGTTACCAGATGCAGAGAGTAAACAGGGAGGTGTATACTCATGAGCTTGCCATCTAGTGGGAAATAAGACAACTAAACAACCTGTTAAAGGAAGTTTCTTGTTTGAATTTTATTTTTTTTATTTATTAATTTTATTTATTTTTTTGAGACAGAGTCTCACTCTGTTTCCCAGGCTGGAGTGCAGTGGCACAGTCTCGGCTCACTGCAATCTCCATCTCCCGGGTTCAAGCGATTCTTCTGCCTCAGCCTCCTGAGTAACTGGAACTACAGCGGCACACCACCATGCCTGGCTAATTTTTGTAATCTTTAGTAGACACTCACCATGTTGGCTAGGCTGGTCTCGAACTCCTGACCTCAGGTAATCCACACACTTCAGCCTCCCAAAGTACCAGGATTATAGGCATGAGCCACCGTACCCGGCCTGAATTTTAAAATTAATTTTAAAAGCCACAATTTTAGAAGTTGAATAAGGAATGGGAGAGTGTCTTAAATTTGTTTAAAAAGCAATGGAAGCCTGGGCGCGGTGGCTCACGCCTGTAATCCTTGCACTTTGGGAGGCCGAGATGGATGAATCACCTGAGGTCGGAAGTTCGAGACCAGCCTGACTGTCATGGAGAAACCCCATCTATACTAAAAATATAAAATTAGCTGGGCATGGTGGCAGGTGCCTGTAATCCCAGTTACTTGGGAGGCTGAGGCAGGAGAATCGCTTGAACCGGGAGGTGGAGGTTGCGGCAAGCCAAGATCACCCCATTGCACTCTAACCTGGGCAACAAGAGCAAAACTCTGTCTCAAAAAACCAAAAAAAGCAATGGAGTTGTTTTGCTTCCAAAGAATGTCTCAGGGTGACTCATCTGTGGGCCTTTAATAGACCACCTGAGGCCCTGGAGCTTCTGACCTCACCTCTCAGGAAAAGCGGGTGCCAGGACCTGGGTTTCCGGCTCTCAGCTCCAGCAGAGGTGGCAAGATTACCTCTCTTCGAAGGTGCCTGGTCAAGAACAGTACTGTTCTGACTGCTTTTGACAAGGCGTCAAGCTCTTGGAGAGGGTGTCGCAGGAGCTACTGGCAACTGCTCTACACTCAGAATGGTCTACAGATCTACAGAAGTGACTCTCTGTTGTAGATGTTATTAAGCATCTGGCAATAGATCCTGGGAACTGGAGCAGAAACTTAACTCTTCCCAGGTTGGTGGTCTTTGGTCTCTGAAAGATAGAGAGGCAGGTAGGCAGGCAGGCAGGCAGGCAGGTAAGTAGGTATTGATTTATGTATTAGATGTTTTGGCCGTGGTACCCTTTCTGAATTGCTGATCCTAGTGAGCTCAAGACATAGTTTGCCGCTTTAGTATATAGAATACTCCAGGAGTACATTTACGCTTTTCAGGAGTCAAGTTGAGACCCCAAGGGCCTGCTGTCATCCAGCAAGTCTAGGTTAGACTATGGGGTCCTATATTTTTCTCAAGTGGTCCTTAGAACCCCCTGATGCTTAATAAGGAGGCCCCCTGGGTTGTCAGAGAATGCTGTCTGTTACTGACCCTCTTCATCTGTGTGCAGGAACAGTTTCTGGTCCCAGACCACACGATCAAAGACATCAGTGGTGCTTCTTTTGCCGGGTTCTACTACATCTGCTTTCAGAAGTCAGCAGCCTCCATAGAGGGCTACTACTACCATAGGAGTTCAGAATGGTGAGGACCCCAGAGCACAGAGGCCACAGGGAGGGCTTCCACCCCGCTGGCTCTCCCTTGGCTCTTCAAACCCGAAAGCAGTATCTTAGACTGTCTCTGTATAGATTCTATGCTTTATTTGGATGCTGAGAGCTTTTTTAAAATTTATTTTATTTTATTTTTTTGAGATGGGGTTTTGATCTTGTTGCCCAGGCTGGAGTGCAATGGCACCAATCTAAGCTCACTGCAACCTCTGCCTCGTGGGTTCAAGTGAGTCTCCTATGCTGAGAGCTTATTTAAATGATCTCAGTTGCTCACAATAGGGCCTTATCCCTATCCACAGAGCAGAGTAAATGAGATGAAAATGAAGTATGGGTGAAAGAACTCATTTCTAAGCACTTTTAAGCAATACTGTATTTTTGACAATGTTTATCTCAATCTCACTGGCTTTTATTTAATCCTTGCAAATTGAATTAGTAACAAAAATGTGAATTTTGCCGTCAGCAGCCTTTTAAATGTTGTGGCTGCGTTCCTTAGAGTTGGTCCGACATGCGCTTGATTTCAGGCTCATGACCTGGAGGCCTGTGAGAGGACAGTCCCGCCCAGTGCATCACCCACGGTAAAGGACTGAACTCTGCCTCAGTGCTAACTTTTGCCACCTTGTGGGGGATTCTCCTGCCTCCTTACTGCCTTTTTCTTTTTCTTTTTTTTTTTTTTTTTTTTTTTTTTGAGACAGTCTCCCTCTATTGCCCAGGCTGCAATGCAGTGGCACAATCTCAGCTCATTGCAACCTCCACCTCCTGGGTTCAAGCGATTCTCCTGCCTCAGCCTGCTGAGTAGCTGAGTAGCTGGGATTACAGGCACCTACCACCACACCTGGCTAGTTTTTTTGGATTTTTGGTAGATATGGGGTTTCACCATGTTGGCCAGCCTGGTCTCGAACTCCTGACCTCAGGTGATCCGCCCACCTCAGCCTCCCAAAGTGCTGGGATTACAGGGGGTGAGCCACAATGCCCAGCCTTCCTTGCTGCTTTTTAAGCACCTTGCTATCCCCAGAGGGCAAACCATATGATAAAATGCCTGATTTCCTCTCTGAAAGTAAAAATTCTGTCTTTCCTTTCCAGTATTTCACACTTTGGTGTAGGTGAAGTGCTCCTATCCTAGACTCTTTGTTCAGTGGTAACAAAATTACATTTGCAATAAATGCCAGCCCTGCAACCATGATTTTTAGGCTTTCAGTAATTGTTTTCATGTGAGTTTGTAAAACTTTTTATAAACCTTTTTAAAAATAATAGCTTTGGGCTGGGCGCTGTGGCTCACGCCTGTAATCCCAGCACTTTGGGAGGCCGAGGTGGGTGGATCACGAGGTCAGGCGTTCGAGACCCCCTGGCCAACATGGTGAAACCCCATCTCTACTAAAAATACAAAAATTAGCTGGGCTTGGTGGCACGCACCTATAGTCCCAGCTGCTTAGGAGGCTGAGGTAGGAGAATCGCTTGAACCTGGGAGGTGGAGGTTGCAGTGAGCTGAGATCGCACCACTGCACTCGTCTGGGCAACAGAGTGAGACTCCATCTCAAAAAAAAAAAAAAAAAAAAAAATGGCCGGGCGCAGTGGCTCATGCCTGTAATCCCAGCACTTTGGGAGGCCAAGGCAGGTGGATCACTTGAGGTTAGGCTTTGAGACCAGCTTGTCCAACATGGTGAAACCCCATCTCTACCAAAAATACAAAAATTAGCTGGGCATGGTGGCGCATGCCTGTAGTCCCAGCTATTCGAGAGGCCGAGGCAGGAGAATTGCTTGAACCCGGAGGCAGAGGTTGCAGTGAGCTGGGATCATGCTACTGCACTCCAGCCTAGGTGACAGAGCGAGACTGTCTCAAAAAAAAAAAAATTAAATGTACAAGTCAGTGGTCTTTCGTATATTAATAGAGTTGTGTAACTATCAATTTTAGAACATTTTCATCACCACGAGAGGAAACTCCATACCCCTTAGCCATTATCCCCCAACTCCTCATTCCCTCTGAGCCCTGGGCATCCACTAGTCTTTCTCTTCTGTATGTATAGCTTTGCCTCTTCTGGATATTTTATATAAATGGAATCCCACAAAATGTGGCCCTTGCCTCTGGCTTTTTTCACTTAGCATAATCCTCTGAAGGTTCATCCGTGTTGTAGCATGTATCAGAACTTCTTTTTATGGCTAGTTTTCCATTGTAGGTATATACAACATTTTATTTATCCATTCATTATTTAATGGACATGTAGATTGCTTCCATTTTTTAGCTATTGTGAATAATGCTGATGTGTGCATGGGTATATCTGAGTTCCTGCTTTCAATTACTGTGGACATACACCTAGGAGTGAAATTGCTAGGTCATACGGTAATGCTATATTTAACTCTATGAGAAACTGGCAAACTGTCTCCCACAGCAGCTGCACTATTTTGCATTCCTACCAGCAGTATATGAGGGCTCCAGTTTCTCCACATCCTCCCCGGCACTTGTTATCATGTCTCTATAATTATAGCTGCCCTAGTGGATGTGAAGCAGTGTTTCATTGTAGTTTTAATTTGCATATTCTTGATGGCTAATGCATATTTCTTCCCTGATAATTTGTTTTTGATAAGAAATAAACTGCTTTTTCCTGTGTTGTTTCACATTCCTGTGTGAAACAAGTGGGGGAGAGCTAACATGCCAGGCATTGATTCTAAATGTGCCTGGGGTTGTCTTCCCAGCGTGTGGATTGTCTGCCTCTGTTTCTCCTCTCTCTGCGTGACTCCCTGGAGCACCTGCCAACAGGGAGGCAAACACCTCAGATCTCACTAGTGTTTTCCAAGCTTAATACCATATCTAGGAAAGTGAGAAAATTTAAATGAAAGATAAAATACAGTAGTGAAATGAAATTTTCTAAGCTTTCTTTAGATACCATGAGAATTGGGATATGCCTGTCCTAGCCATAAAGTCCCTAGGATATTGTAGCCTGGCATGACATGCTACAGTAGGAGGGGGCAGAACAGCCAGTGCGGTTAGGGCTGGGCGTGAGTCTACATCTTCTCCCAGAGTTTATTGGGTTCTCCTTTTTATAAGATATACCATAGTTACTTCATGATTAGAGCAGAATGAAAAAAAAAAACTCATCTTGTGCATGGTTCAGGATTAACCAACTAAAGAAAGAAATCAGAGTAGGTTCGACTTGAGAAATGGAAAATGAAATGTGCATTTCAGTCCAAGTATGTGACTTGTCAGGTGCTCTAGTTTTGTGGGGGTTGCTAATGTCCTTGGCTCAGGGTGCATTAGGTGACTACCTCCCACTTCTGTCTCCTCCCCCTTGCAGGTATCAGTCCCTCAATCTAACCCATGTTCCTGAACACAGTGCACCCATCTATGAATTCCGGTGACAGCGGTTCAGAACAGCAACCAAATAAAACTGAACTTGGCAAAAAAGAACTTTGCCGAGAAAATTGTGTACCTGCCAGAACCAGGAGAAGTGTGTTCCTGTTTCTTCACGAGCAGACTCGCATCACAAAGCATGAATGTTAACCCACAGAATCCAAGGAGCATGGCTGGTCCGTGGGGCAGGTGGAGGGAGCAGTCTTCGTTCTTCCTCCCCCTCAGTGGCAGTTTGATCTTCACCTGTTTTTAAGCTACCTTAAACGCACTCTTCCTTCCTGCACAGCTAACTTCTACATCACTGAAATGCCCATTCCTTCCTCCGTCCCGCCTCCAGCCCAGTAGAAGGTCTGCTGCCGGATCACCCTCAGCCTTGGTGCTCAGTGGTCCCCAGGCCCTCAACACCCCCCCTCGCCCCCGCCAGTTGCTTTGGTAGCTCAAGAGAAGGCAGAGCCCCAGCACCTCTGTGCCCCCCCAGAGCTCTGTGCAAGGAGTTGGCCAGCTGCAGCTGCAGCAGCATCGGCCACCAACATGACACGAGAAGTGGAGGTACCGGTCCCCGCTGGGTCGCCTGAGTCTTCAGTGCTGATTGTGTCACGGGTCAGCGCGCACTGCTGAGCCCTGTGCTGTTAACGGTGCAGAGCTAGTGAGTGGCTGTCAGGTTCCCTGGGCCTGCCATCAGGGATCACTACATTTAAGGCTTCCAGATCCCTGGCAGGTACAGATTTCAGTCCTGCTTACTCAGTACATTTGCTCCAAACTTTTGAACTTGAGGGCAATACTAAACTTAAAAATAAGAGTTTTTTATTACAAAATTATTTTTATGGTCCCTTTAACAAGGACCCTATGGCGAATGCACAATTATTCAGAATTACATTTTATCGTTTTCACATTGAAAACAAATGTTGACTTAGTAATTTTTATATCGATATCTATATGTATATGTATATTTAATCAACCAGCAGTTTTGAAACTAGTCATCCTGGTACAAAAGTTTTGCAGCATTGCGTAAATTATAGTGCTCAACACAAGAACTGTTTTTGGGGCCTGTTTAGCATTTGTGCCTCCTTTTGCTACTCAAAACAGCAGTGCTTGGCGGCGACCTTCCATGAGGCAGAGGGGCCGTCGTTCTCCGAAAACAGTGACTCTGAAATGTTGGGACAGGGCAAGGGGTGGGAAACATGAACACGCTCAAATAACTCGAGGCTCACGTGCCAAAGTGTGTGTGTGTGTGTGCGCGCGTGCGTGTGTGTGTGTGTGTGTGTGTGTGTGGTGTTTTGTTTTTTAAAATGTTGAAAAAGCTTAATAGGTTGGCATCAGTTGTAGCCCACAAACATGGGCAGGGCTTTGGGGAATTGGCATTTTCTGGTGGTTTACAAGACTTACTCTGAATATGAGAGGAAAAGCTTTAAAAACAAGATTGCATCATGAGCCCCAGGAGCAAAGCAACCTGGAGGCTGCATATCCACAGGCGGGTGGCGTAAGAGAACATGAAGCCCTTCAGTGAGACGAGCAATGGGAAATTTTTTATTCTTAAGAAGTGACTTTCATTTTATTGACATATGTACTGTTTGTTACTGAGATTGAATGTTAGGGGAAGCCTTAAAGGAGAGGTATTTGGGAAAGTAACGAGTGGGCACTTGTGATATCTAAAATCTGTAATCCCAGGACTGTGTACAGAGGGGCAACCCACCCATTCAGTAAGGTCAGGGCTTTGGAACCCTAAAAAGTTGGCCTGATGACTTAAAGGGAAAATTCATTCATTCCCAGAGATGAGTTGGAACAGTTTCCTCTATCTTACAACTCAACAAGGCATCAGAAGGGCTGGCTCTGGTCAAGCCCAGCTGCTCGCACGAGCCGGAGACCTCTGTGGGCTTACTGTGGCCTTGACTGAGCTGATGGACGAGTGAAGGAGGCCATGGGGCTGTCCTGTCGTCCTTCTGCCTTATGTGCCGTTCACTCTCTTCATTCCTCCCCCTCATGGCATGTGAGTCCATACCTTCTGCATTTTTCCAGGCCTGTGAGGGATATAGGCACCCCCCTTGGAGCACTGAGTCCGGAAGTCATCCCTGGAGCTCATCCAGGGCTCATGCTGTGGCTCCGAGTAGTGGTTTGAGTGGGCAGGAAGGGATATTTGCAAACACTTCTGTGTTCTAGACAAACGAGCCAGGTCCTATTGCAGGATTTCTTCCTTCCTTTTTTACCCAGGTAATGAAGTGCACCCATTGCACTGGGAAAAATGAAGAAGTGATACCTTTACTAGATCCTTCAGAGACATCTAGGAGATTGGTTTGCTCTGCCCGCTGAAGATAGCGAAGGGATTAAGGATTTTTCCACCTCCTCTTAGTAACTCCTGAATAATCAATATCAGCTTCTTTCTCTGTATTCCTGAAGGAACTTTGGGGATTCATCTTCATCTGTAGTTATGCTTTCCTGAACCTTCTCAGTGGTTTACATGCCTCTGAAACTATGTGCAATATTTTTTGTTGACACTTGTATCCATCTTTAAGAAATTAATGCAGATTGCAGATATTCTACTGTCTTCCACCCTAAACACGCCTGCCATGAGGTGGGATCCTAGGGGTTTGGCTGTTCTTACTCCACTGCTCAGAAAGCTTCCATTCTGCTGTCCCCAGCCTCCACCCTCTTCTTTGCTGGACTTCCACCCACCCACCCCTTTCAGGTTTAGATAGCATTTCAGCTGTGGTCCCAAAGTAACGAAACAATGCCTAATGTTAAGTAGCAAGTCAATCTGTGTGCTGGTTTTATTGGTTATGTTGAAATCACAAACTCCAGAGGAGCAAAGGGGTTTTTCAATGTCTTTTGCTTTCAGAAACAGAGAATATAATATTCTCACTAAGGCCTTGAATTGCTTTTTTTTCTCATAAAATAGTCTGATAAGCTAATTTTTAAAAAGAAATGCCATTAAGTATGTTGCATTGTGGTTTAAAATTACTAACAAGTTGTGGGGAAAAAAATAATATTTGATTTTGAATCTTAAATGTTTTTAAAAATTAGACTTGAATGGATGCAAAGTATAAATATTTTGTTTCTTCATGGAGGACATGTGGAAAGAGTTTGAGGGTTTGGGATGGGAGAAGTATTTTGCAGAGCTATCAATGTCCAAATAATTTTTAAAAAATAATAAAGGTATTTAAGCAGTGAGTTTGTCCTATTTCTAAACCAAAGCAGCTCCATTAGAGGAAACCAGTCCTCTCTGGGCCTGTGGCTGTGGAGCTCTCCAGGGCCAGCCGGAGACCTCTGTGGGCAACTGTTGCAGTGGTCTGGTTGCTCCTTCCTTTTCATTCTGAATGTTTTCAGCTACTCGACGCTTCTATTTGAGCTCCATTTTGTTCATTCCTGTATTTCTTCAGAAATGTGGAAGCATGTTCGTTTTTCTGCATATGTGAAGGGTTTATATTTCTATTTAGCACAGAGAAAATATGCAGGCAGAGGTATCTGTCCAAAGCCTGCTTTGTGGTCTGGTGTGGGGACAGGCAATGCGGTCGGTCTGCTCTTGACACTGTGACTGTGGTCCTCAGAGGAGATGCCTAGGTTCCAAAGCACAGGCACTTGGGCCCCCAAACAACAGGATCCCTAAGTCAACCATTACAGTTCATTTTTTTTTTTTTTTTTTTTAAGAGATGGAGTCTAGTTCTGTCACCAGGCTGGAGTGCAGTGGCACAATCTTGGCTCACTGCAACCTCCGCCTCCTGGGTTCAAGTGATTCTCTTGCCTCAGCCTCCCGAGTAGCTGGGACTACAGGTATGCGCCACCACACCCGGCTAATTTTTGTATTTTTAGTGGAGATGGGGTTTCACCATGTTGGCCAGGATGGTCTCGATCTCCTGATGTGGTCTGCCCACCTCGGCCTCCCAAAGTGCTGGGATTAACAGGCGTGAGCCACCACGCCCGGCCCCGTTACAGTTCATTCTGACAAACCATTCTGCTGTAGAGGCATGAAGGAACACAGCTGGAAACATCACTGAGGTTTTGAGGAAATGTAGGTCTAAATTTTAAGCAAGTTGAAATGCTAAGAGAATTTACATCAGTGGCAGGGCAAAGCTCCCCTGTTTTGTGTATTTTCTGATCTCATACTGTCTAAACAATAATAAGTTTTTTCTCCCATGAGATGTCAAGAAAGGAATAGACTGTTCACAGTGCTGGACTCATAGGATTTACGACACTATTTCTTTTTCTCTTGAGAAAAGGTCTCTGTTACCAGCCTGGAGTGCAATGGTGCCATCACAGTTCACTGCAGCCTCCCAGGCTCAGGCAGTCTTCTTGCATCAGCCTCCCAAGTAGCTGGCACCACAGGCATGCGACCATGCCCAATATATATTTAAATGTAAATAAAAGTATCTACTGAGTCTTGCTGCATACAAATGCACTGTTTTTGGTATTGAGGGTGATGCAGAAATAATTTTTTTTTTTACTTTCTCTAAAGATGGAGTCTCCCTATGTTGCCCACATTGGTTTCAACCTCCTGGGCTCAAGCGATCCATCCACCTCAGCTTCCCAAAGTGCTGAGATTATAGGGGTGAGCCACCACACAGAGCCAAGACATCATTTATTGGTGGTTTTGTTTTCCATTTATGAATGGAAAAGTCATGGGAGGCCTGGGTTCCACCTATCGACCTTAGGTCGTAGTCTGCCCTCATGCGTCAGCTAACCTCCCTGAGCCCAACTTCTCTCGCCCAGAAAATGGAAAGCCTCTATCTAGACTGAAGAATTGTTGAGGATTCAAGAAGATGCTCCTGAAAGCACATTGTGAATTGAAGAAGAATAATTGTAAACTGAATAACATGTAAAATGTTATTCTTGCTTAGTAATAACATTATAAAACACCTGGGCTAGGATGCAGTGGCTCATGCCTATAATCCCAGCACTTTGGGCAGCTGAGGCAGGAGGATCACTTGAGGTCAGGAGTTCGAGACCAGCCTGGCCAACATGGTGAAACCCTGTCTCTACTTAAAATATAAAAACTAGCCAGGCATGGTGGCACATGCCTGTAATCCCAGCTACTCAGGAAGCTGAGGCAGAAGAATCACTTGAACCCGGGGGGCAGAGGTTGCAGTGAGCTGAGATCATACCACTGCACTCCAGACTGGGTGGCAGAATGAGATACCGTCTCAAAAAAAATATAAATAAATAAAAAGTATCTACCAAACCTTGCCACATGCAAATACACTGTTGGTATTGAGGGTGATGCAGAAATAAAACATGTCTACAGCAGCTATAACAAAAATTTCTTTCATATCTCAATTCTTTTTTTTTTTTTTTTTTTAAAGACGGGGTTTCACCATATTGGTCAGGCTGGTCTTGAACTCCCAACCTCAGGTGATCCACCCGCCTTGGCCTCCAAAGTGCTTGGATTACAGGCGTGAGCCACCACGCCCGGCCCACATATCTCAATTCTTAGATTCCCAATTTATAACCTTTAGTTTGCTTTGTTTTTAGGCTATCTATAGGAACAGTAGAAATTGTGCAGATTTAAGTGTAAAACCAATTGCAAAATAATACAAAAGGAAAATTATAAATAAGAATGCTGTCTCTGGCCAGGCGCAGTGGCTCACACCTGAATCCCAGCACTTTGGGAGGCTGAGGCGGGCAAATCACAAGGTCAGGAGATCGAGACCATCCTGGCTAACATGGCGAAAACCCATCTCTACTAAAAATATAAAATATTAGCCAGGTGTGGTGGCACACGCCTGTAGTCCCAGCTACTCGGGAGGCTGAGGCAGGAGAATCACTCGAACCTGGGAGGTGGAGGTTGCAGTGAGCCAAGATTGTGCCGCTGCACTCCAGCCTGGGGGACAGAGCAAGACTCTGTCTCAAAAAAAAAAAAAAAAAAAAAAAATTGCTGTTTCCCACTCATCTGAACTGCACCTGGGAAGGGAAGCATTAAAATTGCTCAGTAATGATATAGGCAGTTGGCTTTGATATACTTAAAAAAGAAAAAAGTCCTGAAAATCTGAAAATTGGATTGCAGTTGAACAGCTTTTCCCTCCAGATTTTTTTCCCCAAAACATGGAAAGATTGAAACTCCCTATTTGTACATAGCAGGGAAAACATGTAAGGCTTTTCATTTGTAGAGAAACATATGCTGGATTCAAGTTTATTTTTGCCATTTTTTTGCTTCTGATTTTTCAGCTTGCTTTATTTTTCAGTGCATTAGTCATGGTTCTTCTCCATAATTGCTCCACAGCCCCTCCATCTCGATGCCTTCTCACTGGCTTGACCTGGAGCAGTGCTTCTGAAACCCAGCTGCACTTCAGAAGCACATGGGAGTTGATTTAATGTCAGGCAGCACCCAGACCAGTCCTCACAACCTGTCGATGTTTTTAAACCTCTCCTGGTGACTCCAGTGCACAGAAAGCTTTGAACGTAACCAAGTGAGCCTCCGCCCTGAGATGAGAGAAGAGCTTTCAGGCTTGTGGCGTTGGTGGACTAACTGTGGCTTCTGGCCATTCACACAGTCGCCACACTGCCAGGGAGCTGGGAACTGGAGCCTGTGAGAAGCCCCTGTGACCAGTGTTCTCTGTTTCAAAACAGCTTACATGGACTTCTCCTTTTTACCTCTAGAAGATTCATTCCCCTTTCCCCAACGATATAACCAGATTGCAATCCCTTGCTATTCTCAGAATAAACTCTTTGTTTTGGAGTGTCAGTCTCTCTCTTGCTTATTTTAGGTTGATGTGAGTAGCTTGCAGAGTTCTGCTGCATAAGGAAAGAAAATAAATAGGAAGTAGCTATCAGGGGAAGTGGTCTAGAAATGGGTTATTGGTTTTGTGTGTGTGTGTGTGTGTGTGTGTTTTTTTGTTTTTTGTTTTTGCAGGGGGAGGGGTTTTCTGTAAATTATATATAATGAGGCTTTGTTTATTGTGGTAAAACTTTTATTACATAAAATTTACCATTTTAACCACTCTTAAGTGTACAGTTCAGTGGTATTAAGTACATTCACATTGTGTTCCTGTCACCACTGTTTCCAGAATTTTTCCATCATCCCAGACAAATTCTGGACTCCGTAAACACTATCTCCCCATTGCTCCCCAAGCCCTGACAGCTACCATTCTATTTTCTTCCCCATGATTTCATTTCCCCATTTATAGAAATGAAAGCATACAGTATTTATCTTTTTCTGACTTTTTCTCACTTGTAGAATGTGTCAAAATTTCCTTCTATTTTATGGCTGAGTGATATTCCATTGTATGTATGTAACACATTTTATCCATTCATCTGCTGATGAATATTTGGGCTGTTTCTACCTTTTGACTATTATGCGTCATGCTGTTATGAACACTGGTATACAAGTATCTGTTTGAATCCTTGCTTTCAAGTGTTTTGGGTATGTAACTAAGAGTGGAATTGCTAAGATCATATAATTTTTTTTTTTTTTTTTTTTGAGACAGACACTTGCTCTGTCACCCAGGCTGGGGTGCAATAGCACAACCTCAGCTCACTGCAACCTCCGCCTCCTGGGTTTAAGCGATTCTCTTGCATGCGCCACCACACCCAACTAATTTTTGTAGTTTTAGTTAAGACAGGGTTTCACCATGTTGACCAGGATGGTCTCCATCTCTTGACCTCAGGTGAGCCACCCACCTCAGCCTCCCAAAGTGCCGGGATTGCAGGCATAAGCCACTGCGCCCAGCCCCTTCACTCTCTTGATAGTGCCTTAATGATGCACAAAAGTTTTTCGTTCTGGTAGAATCCAATTTTATCTATTTTTTTCTTTTGTTGCCTGTGCATTTGGTGTCATATTCAAGGAATCATTGCCAAATTTGAATGAATTTCTAAGTAACCATTTATTATAAATTGTAGTACAGCTATATAATGAAACACCTCTCGACAATAAAATGAACGTACTATAACGATATACACAACATGGATGAATCTGGACCCTTATGCTGAGCAGAGGAATCAAGACACGGAAAACAACATGCTGCCTGAGTCCATTCAGATGAAGTTGGAGAAAAGACAAGTCTTACTGGTTGTGATAAAAAGCAGATGGGTGGCAGCCTGGGGCGGAGCTGGGGTGAGGACTGAGTGGGGCACTGGTGGTTTCTGGAGTGATGGAGATGTTCTGTGTGTCAAATATGGTGGTAGCTGCATGGCCCTATGCATTTCTCAGAACTCACTGAATTGTGCACTGGAAAATGGTGTGTTTTATTGCATGCGAATTATACTCCAAAACAAAAGTTGAATTGAAAATATTAAAAAATAACCATCCATTAATTCAGAAACAGTAGGGATGCATTGTACAAAACCAGAAAATTCAGACCAGCAAGAGAAGGAGTTTTGCTTACTTTTCCCAAGGGAGGTGTAGCAGCATGTTTGTATGCTGCCAAAGTGACCCAGCAGAGCGCGAAGCTCATGCGTAGGACAGGGGTGGCTCAGGCAGAAGCACCGAGAGTTCGTTTCTGGGAACAAGCACCCCAATGCTGGCGAGCTGGAAGTTTGTGGAAGTTCTTGTCTCATTTCCTCAATGGTTCTTAGCGAGTTTGAGTGCAAGGCAGACAACCCTCCTGAGGATGAGGATGGGGGGAGAGGTATTGGGTCTTTGAGGAGAAAGGAGGCTCAAGATGGTTGTCCAGGAGAGGGACAGTGGATGGATGTGGAAGCCAAGCATGTCCACTGGGCTGTGCTCAGGACCTCCTGGAGGGGGTGGCTGGGAATTTACACGTTCCCAGCCCAGGTGTAGGTGCAGAGTAGGAAGAGGCCTGCAGTTTTGCAAGCACAGGTGAGTGAAGAGTCGGGGAGTTTGTCACGTGTGCAAGGAAGTGAAGTAAGTGAAGACCATGGAATTCAAGCTGGATACAGAGGGAAAGAAGACTTCAAGGGGATAAAGGTAGTAGCACCAAGGATTGGAGATCCTGGTGGACTCAAAGGATGGATGGAATCGGAGTTCTAGGAAGTTGGGGCTGGGCTTGGTGGCTCACATCTGTAATACCACCACTTTGAAAGGCCAAGGTGGGAGGATCGCTTGAGTCCAGGAGGTGGAGGTTGCAGTGAGCTGAGATCACACCACTGCACTCCAGCCTGGGTGACAGAGTGAAACTCTATCTCAACAACAACAAAAAATAAATAAAAATAAAAATAGAAAGTTGGGGGCCAGGTGCGGTGGCTCAGGCCTGTAATCCCAGCACTTTGGGAGGCCGAGGTGGGCAGATCATGAGGTCAGGAGTTCAAGACCAGCCTGGCCAATATGGTGAAACCCCAGCTCTACTAAAACTACAAAAATTAGCTGGGCGTGGTGGCAGGTGCCTATAATCCGAGCTACCTGGGAGGCTGAGGCAAGAGAATCATTTGAACCCGGGAGGCAGAGTTTGCAGTGAGCTGAGATCGCGCCACTGCACTCCATCTCAAAAAAAAAAAAAAAAAAAAAGAAAAAGAAAAGAGAAAGCTTTCACATTTGGTCAGACCTCCTTAAACGTGTTCCTGTTCTCCACAAGATCAAGTCCAGACCCCTCAGGAGAACCTACAGTTGTGACCAGGCCTTTGTGACCTGTCCAGCTTCCATCAGGCTTGCTGGAGAGGCTGCCAGATATGCAAAGCCCCAGGCAGAGCCCATGGGAAATCCCCCCAGCCCTGCTCATTCCCACTTTTCAATCTCTGCCCACCTTACTCGCTAAGGGAACCAACTTCCCCAGAACATTTTTCCTGATCTTTCCCCCTGGCACTATCCACGCTGCATTAGGATCCACCATGCATGCTCCTGGATCCCATACTGCTCACCTCTTTAGTGGGGGAGGAATCTTACCCCATGAACTTTATTTTCCTTATTTCAAATCAGATTCACAAGCTGCATCCTGCCAAGGTAGCAGAAAATGACATCTGAGTGCTTCTTATTGGGATTCTCCCATCACCTGGTCACAAAGGGGCCTGGTGTCAGTGTCTCAGGCTACAGGTACTAAAACCCTGGAGAGATCCTTCTTGTCTTTAGTGTCTCTGGTTACCACACAAGGGCCCCCTTGCCCAGACCCCTTTCATTTCCCATCTAAATGGCAGCTTCTACCAATCCTGGGGGCCAGGAATATTTGCCATTTT
The DNA here is from genome assembly GCA_036589455.1 of Ateles fusciceps. Taxonomy (NCBI): domain Eukaryota; kingdom Metazoa; phylum Chordata; class Mammalia; order Primates; family Atelidae; genus Ateles; species Ateles fusciceps. The sequence goes on along the minus strand of JAZHEH010000789.1, from coordinate 954,989 downwards.
CCAAGACAAGGAACTCTGGAGCCTGGTCACTGTGAATGTACCACAGAGCCATTTCCCACTGCCACTTGGGGCCAATCATCCCTCCAATGCACCTGAAGAGGGCCCCCGTGCAATTGTCTCTGTCTAACCCTGTTCCATAAGGGCTGGGGCCTTAAGCTTCCTGTAAGAATGAAGACAACATTTAGGAGGTCTAAAGCCCTCAGATGTTAACTCATCACAGAAGACACAACTAGGTTCAAAGGGACAAACAGCCCTACACACTACCCGACTCCAGATGTCTGAGGTTACTGCAGCCTTAATGAAGTGTGCACCAATCAGAATTAAAATGCTCCTTTTTCCAGCCTGGGCAACATGGCAAAACCCAGTCTCAGCCAGGTGCAGTGGCTTATGCCTATAATCTTAGCACTTTGGGGCCGGGTGTGGTGGCTCAGGCCTATAATCCCAGCATTTTGGGAGGCCAAGGTGGGTGGATCTATTGAGTTCAGGAGTTTGAAACCAGCCTGGCCAACATGGTAAAAACCCATCTCTACTAAAAATGCAAAAATTAGCCAAGCATGGTGGTACACGCCTGTAATCCTAGCTACTCGGGAGGCGGAGGCAGGAGAATCACCTGAACCCAGGAGGCAGAGGTTGCAGTGAGCCAAGATTGTGCCACTGCACTCCAGCCTAGGTGACAGAGCGAGAATCTGTCTCAAAAAAAAAAAAAAAAAAAAAAAAAAAATCCTAGCACTTTGGGAAGCCAAGGCAGGAGGATTGTTTGAGTCCAGGAGTTCGAGACCAGCCTGGGCAAGATAGTGAGAACCTATCTCTACTTAAAACAAATAAACAAAACCCAGTCTTTATTAAAAATACAAAAATTAGCCGAGTGTGGTGGTGGATACCTGTATTCCCAGCTACTCAGGTAGGTGAGGTGGGAGTATTACTTGAGCCCAGGAGTTCAAGGCTGCAGATCATGCCACTGCACTCCAGTTTAGGTGCCAGAACGAGATCCTGTTTCAAAAAAACAAAAAAACAAAACAAAAAAAACTCCTTTTCCTGGGTCAGAGTCAACCTTCAGAAAATGCCCCATGCCTGGTAAAAATAAAAATTACGTCTGTAATTCCAGCACTTTGGGAGGCCGAGGCGGGTGGATCATGAGGTCAGGAGATTGAGACCATCCTGGCTAACACGGTGAAACCCCGTCTCTACTAAAAATATAAAAAAAATTAGCCAGTTGTGGTGGCACGAGCCTGTAGTCCGAGCTACTCGGGAGGCTGAGGCAGGAGAATTGCTTGAACCTGGGAGGCATAGGTTGCAGTGAGCTGAGATCGTACCATTGCACTCCAGCCTGGGTGACAGAGTGAGACTCCGTCTCAAAAATAAAAATAAATAAATAAAAATAAACATTTTCTTTTTGCTTTTCTCTCTCTCTCTTTTTTGAGACACAGTTTTGTTCTTGTTGCCCATGTTTGAGTGCAATGGCGCGATCTCGACTCACTACAACCTCTACCTCCCAGGTTCAAGCAATTCTCCTGCCTCAGCCTCCCAAGTAGCTGGGGATACAGGCATCTGCCACCATGCCCGGCTAATTTTGTATTTTTAGTGGAGATTGGGTTTCACCATGTTGGCCAGGCTGGTCTTGAACTCCTGACCTCAAGTGATCCACCCGCCTTGGCCTCCCAAAGTGTTGGGATTAAAGGCATAAGCCACCGCACTCAGCAAAATGAACTTTTTCATCACAGGTGCAACATGCTCCCCACAGCCTGTCCCAACATGGTATCGGGTACCTTTGGTGAATGCCCAGGCTTGGGGGAGACAGGGGTGTCGATGGTACAGTGGCTCACACCTATAATCCCAGCACTTTGGGAGGCCAAGGCAGGCAGACCACTTGAGATCAGGAGTCCGAGACCAGCCTGGCCGACATGGTGAAACCTTGTCTCTACTAAAAATACAAAAATTAGCCGGGCATGGTGGCACATACCTGCAATCCTAGCTACTTGGGAGGCTGAGGCAGGAGACTCGCTTGAACCCAGGAGGCAGAAGTTGCAGTGAGCAGAGATTGCACCACTGCACTCCAGTCAAGCCTGGGCAACAAAGCACGACTCTGTCCAAAAAAAAAAAAAAAAGGCACAGTGGCTTGTGCTTGTGCTTGTAGTCCCAGCTACTCTGGAGGCTAAATTGGGAGAATCCCTTGAGCCCAGGAGTTTGAGGCTAGCCTGGCCAACATAGCAAGACCCAAGCTCCAAATAATAATAACAATGCTAATAATATGATGATTCTCACATACTCTAGGGTTATACCCATTCTATCTTTTGCTAACTTCCTGTCTTTTTGTTCACTTATCTAGCTCTCCAGCCAAGCTCTGAGCTTCTTGAGGGCAGGACTGCTGTCCCATTCATTTCTCTATCTAGAGGACACATGAGTTGTGTTCACCTGACACCAGCTGAGCAGCCAAACAGTTCCAGTAGCCAATTTAATTTGAATAGACAGGTGCACACCTGGGGTTCCAGCTACTTGGAAGGCTGAGGCAGAAGGATCCCTTGAGCTGGAGAGGTGGATGTTGCAGTGAGCTGAGATCGCATCACTGCACGCCAGCCTAGGTGACTACATGAGACCACCCTGTCTCAAAAAAAAAAAAAAAAAAAAAAAAAAAGTAAAGTAAAAGAAACAAAATTCAAGACACAAGCTTTGGTGAAACCTTGTGGTCGGAGGCAGTGAACTTGTCTGAAGACTACCTCTCCAAGTTCTATCTCTGGATGAAGAGTTCTAAGGGAAATTAGGGGAGTACAAATGATGATCAAAGCGTACTTGTGAAATGTGCACAGTCTCAGGCGGGCAGTTAATTGTTACTTCCTTGGTCAATGTCTTGTGGGCGTCTGCAGGCACCATCAAGCTGTTCTTATCGGGCTGGTTAGCCTGTTCCTAGAGTTGTTGGTCTGCGTATTTTCTTTTATCTCTATCGAAGGTCCTGTTTTCCTGAGGCTGCTTTAAATGAAAAATCTACAAACTCAAGCTAAGCATAATTATATTCAAGCAAACAAGCTTTTCTCTAACACGAAGCCAGTACTGTTACATAAATGAACAAATCTGAGCAAGGAATACTATCCCGATTAGATAACTGTGATTACAAATGAGGTCCAGATTTGCCCCCAGTTACTTTGCCAGAATTTCTTCTGAAATGCTTTATTTATTTACTTTCGTTGTGGTAAAATAGATGTAAATATACATGAAATTGACCATGTTAACCATTTTTAAGGGTACAGTTAAATGGCATTAAGACATTCATATTGTTGCACAACCATCACCACCCTGCGTCTCCAGAACGTTTTCGTCTTCCCAAACCGGAACTCAGCACCCATTAAACACTCACTCCCCCAGGTATATCTTCCTTGGAGAAATTTCAATTCAAGCCCTTTGCCCATTTTTTAATTGGGTTGTTTTCAGATATATGATTTGCAAATATTTTCTTCCATTCTGTGGGTTGCCTTTTCACTCTGTTGATAGTGTCTTTTTTTTTTCTGAGATAGAGTCTTGCTCTGTTACCCAGGCTGGCATGCAGTGGTGCAATCTTGGCTCACTACAACCTCCACCTCCCGGGTTCAAGTGATTCTCCTGCCTCAGCCTCCCAAGTAGCTGGGACTACAGGCGTGCACCACCATGCCCAGCTACTTTTTCTGCATTTTGAGTAGAAACGGGGTTTCACCATGTTGGCCAGGCTGGTCTCAAACTCCTGACCTCAGGTGATCCACCCACCTCGGCCTCCCAAAGTGCTGGGATTATAGGGGTGAGCCACTGCGCCCAGCTCATAGTGTCTTTTGACGCACAAACCAAATGTTTTTACAGTTCCAGCAGCAGCCTCTTCAGAAGCATTTAAACTCCGCCTCAAGGGCTCATTGCGCAGGATGAACAGCAAGGCTCGTCGTTGGCCTTCCAGGTTAGGGTTTGGAGGACCCAGACCTTCCAAGCAGGAGAGCCGGTTGCCTAGAGAAAGTCTGACGTGCGGTCATCTCCCTTGACCCTTTAAGTAGGCATGATTCCAACATTACCTGGGAAGAACTGAGGCCCACGGGGATTTCATGGAAGCAGATAGGACAGCAAAGATGCCAGGACTCTCGGAAGGTGAGTCATTTTCCAAAACTCTTCTGTTTCCCCAACTAAAAACTGGAAGTGAACCTGCCTTTGTGGGCACAAAGACGGCGGTGAAGGAGGCCCCGAGAGCCACTGATGTAGAAGGTGGAGGCAGAGAGAACTGGCAGACCCCCCCGACCTGGGCCAGGGTTCTTCAGGCCTCCACATCTTCACGGGCCACCCCAGTTCCCAAATTGTTCCCACCATTATCATCTTCTTTAAACCTTACAGAAACATCATACATCTACCATGTTAATTTAGAGTCACAGGACTTGGAATTGAAAGCCCTGGATTAACATCTCAGCCCTGCCATTGAATGGCTTGAGCACTGGGCCAGGCACCTTGCATAGCTTGAGACTTCACTTTGTAAAATGTAGATGAGAGTGGTAAGTTCAAAGTTTGCAGAAGCTCCTATCTAGCCCCGAGCCTGGTGAATAGTAGGTGCTCAATAAATAGGGGTTGAATCTGAGGAGTTCCATGACATCCAGAGAGAAGAAATAATTTCCAATGATTCTGGCATTCAAGGACAATTTATGAGCAAGCAAACTATATGCCAGGTGCTCTACAGCCATTATCTTACTTCATTTTTATAACAATCACATTATTCCCACTTTTAGGATGTACAAACAGGGCTCAGAGAGCTTAAGAAATGTAGCCAAGCTCACACAGTTAGGAACCTGGAGTGTGAACACAGGTGGTATGATTTTCAAGGACGTGTTTCTTCCCTGCAATTTTTTATTAATAACATACAGAAAAGTTGGAAGAATAATTTAATAAACACCCACCTACCCTCCCCCCAGTTTCAACAATTGTTAACATATTGGCACACTTACTTTAGCCTGCTTTCTCTAAACATATACATATTTTGGTTTTTTTTTTTTGAGACACAGTCTTGCTCTGTTGCCCAGGCTGGAGTGCAGTGGTGGCTCACTGCAACCTCTGCCTCCTGGTTTCAAGTGATTCTCCTGTCTCATCCTCCAGAGTAGCTGGGATTACAGGCATGCACCACCATGCCCGGCTAATTTTTATATTTTTGGTAGAGAAGGGGTTTCGCCATGTTGGCGAGGCTGATCTCGAACTCCTGACCTCAGGTGATCCTCCCGCCTCAACCTCGCAAGGTGCTGGGATTACAGTTATGAGCCACCTCACCCAGCCCCATATATACATACTTTGAACGAGTTGAGAGTAAGATACAGATGTCACACCTACTACAGACTGAGTTTTGTGATGTGATGGTATTTGGAGCTGGTGCCTATGGGGGTAATTTGAGTTGGATGAGTTCATAGGGGTAGAATATTGCTTATGATGGGCATAATACCCTTGTAAGAAGGGACACCAGAGAGCTTGTCCTCTGAGAACATGCATTGAGGAAAGGGCATTTGAGGATACTGTAGGAAAGTGGCCCTCTGCAAAACAGGAAGACAGCCCTCACCAGAATGCAGCTATGCTGCCATCCTGCTCTCAGACTTGCAGCGTCTAGACTGTGAAAAAATAAATATCTGTTGGTTAAGCCACCAAGTCCATGGTTTTCTATGGCAGCCGAGCCCACGAAGACAACACCTAAATACTGCATGTACGTCTGCTAAGAATAAAGACATTCACCTACATCATCACATCAAGAAAATTGGTAATAGCTCCAGAATATTCAATATCCAATTCATAGTTAGATTTCCCCCAAATTGTCCTTAGAATGTTTTTCATTTATTCAAAATGTTTATTTATTTAATTTATTTTAGAGACAGCATCTCACTCTATGGCCCTGGCTGGCATGTAGTGGTGTGATTATGGCTCACTGCAGCCTCAACCTTCTGGGCTCAAGCGATTCTCCTGCCTCAGCCTTCCAAGTAACCAGGACTACAGGTACACAGCACCGCACCCAGCTTGGAATGACTTTTTATAGGCGCTTTTAAATTTTTCAACCAGAATTAATTAGCCATGGTGGCATGTGCCTGTAGTCCTAGCTACTTGGGAGGCTGAGGCTGGAGGATCACTTGAGCCCAGGAGCTCAAGGCTGCAGTGAACCACAATCATGCCACTATACTCCAGCCTGGGTGATAGAGAGAGACCCCATCTCTAAAAAAAAAGAAAAATATATATAAATAAATAAAATAAAAATTTCAACCAGAATCCAGACAAGTTCAACACATGCAACATTTTTTTCATTTAGAACAATGCCCCTGCCTACCCCCTCCACCACTGTCACTGGCAATTTTGATGAACCAAGGCCACTTGCCTTATAAAATGTTCTACTTTCTACATTTATCTGATGTCATGCCTAAACTCATTTATAGTATTTTTGGCAAGAATTCTACATAAGAGATGCTGTCGGCCAAGTGAGGCGGCTTATGCCTGTAATCCCAGCACTTTGGGAGGCTGAGGTGGGAGGATTGCTTGAGACCAGGAGTTCAAGACCAGCCTGGGCAACATAGTGAGACCCCATCTCTTAAAAAAAGTTTTTTGTTTTTTTTTTTAATTAGCCGGACATGATGGTTTGGGCCTGTACTCACAATTACTCAGGAGGCTGAGTTGGGAGGATCACTTGAGCCTGGGAGGTGGAGGTTACAGTAAGCTGTAGTCACACCACTGCACTCTAGCCTAAGCAACAGAGGGAGATCCTGTCTAAAAAAAAAAAAGTCACAAGATACCGTCTACTTTACACCGCTTCACATCAGGAGGCATCTGATGATAGGTGATGCTGAGTTGGGCTACTTAGTTAAGGTGGTATGGGGGGCCAGGTGTAGTGGCTCACGCCTGTAATCCCAGCACTCTGGGAGGTCAAGGCTGGCGGATTGCTTGAGCTCAGAAGTTCGAGACCAGCCTGGGCAACAATGGTGAAACTCTGCCTCTACAACATAATACAAAAATCAGCGAGGTGTGGTTGTGCAGGTCTGTGGTCCCAGCTACTTGGGAGACTGAGGAGGGAGAATCACGTGAGCCTGGGAGGTCGAGGTTGCAGTGAGCTGTGATCATAGCACTGCACACCAGCCTGGGTGATCAAGTGAGACCCTGTCTCCAAAAACAAAAAACAACAACAAAAACCCAGTACGATGGGGATCCACGTTTTTTTTTCTTTTTTTGAGACAGGGTCTCACTCTGTTGCCCAGGCTGGAGTGCAGTTGGTAGATCTTCGGGATCCGCTTTGAACCTCTTCAAGCTTGTCCAACCTGAGGCCTGCAGCCACATGTGGCCCAGGACAGCTTTGAATGTGGCCGAAAACAAATTCATAAACTTTCTTAAAACATTATGAAATTTAGGCGGGGTGCAGTGGCTCACGTCTGCAATCCCAGCACTTTGTGAACCTGAGGTGGGCAGATCACTTGAGGTCAGGAGTTCGTCACCAGCCTGGCCAACATGGCCAAACCCTGCCTCTACGAAAAAGGCAAAAATTAGCTGAGCGTGGTGGTGGGCGCCTGTAATCCCAGCTACTCGGGAGGCTGAGACAGGAGAATCGCTTGAACCCAGGAGGCGGAAGCGGCAGTGAGCCGAGGCCACTGCACTACAGCCTGGGCGACAATGTGAGACTCCATCTCAAAAAACAAAACAAAGAAACAAACAAAAAACCATTGAGATTTTTTGGATGATTTCTTTTAAAGCTCATCAGCTATCAAGTGTATTTTATGTGTGGTCCAAGACAATTCTTCTTCCAATGTGGCCCAGGGAAGCCAAAAGATTGGACACCTCCATTTATAGTATAAAATGAGAGCCACCAGGCTTTCGGCTCAGCTTCTTTTCCTTACACTGCCAGTCAGCTGCGCTCAGCGACCCGCAGTTCAGGGTTCCTCACGGGCAGATTCCCTCTATTCGTCCTGCTCCTGCCAGCCTTAGCCGCGGCCCAGGACAACACAGCCCAGCCCCACTCCGGCCCTTTCCAGCGGTCCACAGCCTGGCCGGCCGAGCGGGCGGAACCTATAGTATCTGGCACTCGTCTCGACGGCGCCCGCCCGGACTCTAAATCCTGGAGCACCAGGCACCCACGAGAACGCTGTTCTCCTTGGCTTCCGGGCGCACGCTTTTCTGTTGCTGCCGACAGACCGGAATTCCCGGTGCCTCCGCAGCCGCCGTCCGTAACGCCCAGCTCTGCTGCCGCCATGGGGATCTTAGAGAAGATCTCGGAGATCGAGAAGGAGATCGCTCGGACGCAGAAGAACAAGGGTGAGGGCCGGCCGGGCGAGGTCTTCCTTTCTGCTCGCCTCAGTTTTCCTGTCTGTAAAATGGGGGGAACAACTCCAGCAGTAATGTTGGGGCAGGATCCGAGGCCGCGGAGAAGTTGCCAGACAAGTGCCGAGGCCGCCCTGTGCGCCCAAGGCAGGGCCAGGCGGGAGCGGGTCTCACGCGCAGGTCTGACTGCAAACGGCCCAAAGAGATCTGATCAGTGTCAGACCGTGTGCCAGAGCAGAGTGATCCCAGCTCACAGAGGAAGCATCTTACCCAGAGAGAGGCCCGGCTGGGGTTCAAACCCCCAGTCTCCTGATGGCTAGGTCTGGGCCATTTGTGGTCTCCCCTGTTGTTTTGGGAAGTGCAAGAGGAGGTCTCTCAGGAACGGCCTCACGCAGCAGCTGAGAGCCCACTGGAGCAAGGGATTCAGGCTCTGGAGTCTGGAAGGCCTGGATTTGAACCCCAGGTCCATCACGTACCTTCTGTAAAACATTGGAAAGTCACTTCACTCCGTGGAGCCTCAGTGCCCTCATGTGTAAATGGGGTAATATTACCCTGCTCCATCTTAGCTCACAGCTGAGTTAAAGTAGATGGCCTTTACAAAGCACTGGGCACATGGTGAGCACACAGTATTTAAAGTAAACGCCCCAATGTAGATAGTACATAGTGAAGCCTCAGATCTGGACTTTAGGTTGTAAGGGCTGGAGGAGCTCAGAGAAGAGAGGTGAGGAGAGAAGAACGATGACACCAGGAGGAAGTGGGACTTGAGCTGGTTGTTGGAAGAGTATCCCAGGTGGGGGGGGCACCGCTGAGGCAAAGACATGGGAGTGAGCATGGTGTGTTCATGGGACAGTGAGAACAATCTACATCAGAAGGGGATATGGAGGATTAATGGGAGATGAAATTGGACAGACTAGTGCCTAGCCACTCAGGCTTGTGGGAGCAGGAGAGCAAGAAACACTGGATGGCTGGTCCCAGTGCCTGCGCTCCCTTGGTTCCATTTAGGTTTGAAGGCCAAGGAGTTGAGGTCCCTTTATGACTCATTCCTTCTGTAAATCTTTTTGTTTGTTTGTTTGAGACAGAATTTTGCTCTGTCACCCAGACTGGAGTGCAGTGGTGCCATCTGAACTCACTGCAACCTCTGCCTCCCAGGTTCAAGCGATTCTCCTGCCTCAGCCTCCAAGTAGCTGGGGTTACAGGCATGTGCCACCATGCCTGGCTAATTTTTGTATTTTTTTAGTAGAGACGGGGTTTTGCCATGTTGTCCAGGCTGGTCTCGAACTCCAGACCTCAGGTGATCTGCCCGCCTTGGCCTCCCAAAGTGCTGGGATTACAGGCGTGAGTCACCATCCCCAGCCGATCTTTCCTGAGCCTTTGCTGTGTGCTGGGCTCTGTGGTTAAAGCAGTGAACACAGCAGGCATATCCCAGCCCTTCAATCTGACCTTCTAGTTGACAGTCTGGAAACTAGAAACCAAATAAATAAGATAATGTCAGCTAGCAATATGTGCTATGAAGACAAACCAGGGTGATACAGCAGGGTATTAGGGGTGGGGAGGGGCTGGGGATTGGGCCTGCTTAGCTGGAATGATAGAGAAGACCACCATGAGGATGGGGCATTTGAGCTAAGACCTGAATACGAAGAAGGAACCAATCACGCAGACATCTGGGGGAAGAGTGTCCTGCCAGAAAGAGCAGCTAGTGCAAAGGTCCTGAGGTAGGAACAAACTTGGCTGTTCAGAGATCAATAGGACTGTAGCTGGGGTGCAGTGATAGGACAGGAGGGAGCTGATCATGCAGAGCCACAGGTCATGGGAAAGACTCCTGTGTTCTAAGCCAGTGGGGAGCTGGGGTGTTAAGAAGGGGAGGGTCTATTCTGACTTATGTCTTGAAAGGTCCCTCTGGCTGCTGTGTGGAATATTACCTGTAAGGCCCAAGGAAACTCGTAGGGAGGCTGGAGATGCTGCCACTTTGCAGTGGTAGACAAAGGAGATGGAAAGGTGATTAAAACCTAGTCCTTCCCCCTCAGAGATGCTCAGAATTTTAGGAGGTGAGATGACAGGAAGGGCCATGTGTACCTGACTATCACTGAATCCATTTTTTTTTTTTTTGAGACAGTCTTGCTCTGTTGCCCAGGCTGTATTCATAGCTCACTATAACTTCAAACTTCTGCTTTCAAGCAATCCTCCCACCTCCACCTCTCAGGTAGCTGGGACTGCAGGCGTGCACCACTACACCGGGTTAATTTTTTGTGTTTTTTATAGAGGCACAGTCTCACTATGTTGCCCAGAGTGGTCTTGAACTCCCAGCCTCAAGCAGTCCTCCCTCCTCAGCCTCCCAGAGTGCTGGGATTACAGGCCTCAGCCACCATGCCGAGCTGCAGAACCCGTTCTCAGCCCTTTCTCACTGCTATCAATTAACTTATTCACTTGATAAAATATTTCCTGTGTACCTGGGCCCTGTGCTGGAAGCACAGTCCCAGGAAATGATCCAGTCCCATTTCCTGACCTATCGGAGTCAGGGAAGTAAAGAAGGTAGTTTCAGAGTCGAGAAGACAGTAGACTGGCTCATGAGGCAGGAAGGGCCTGGGGAAGGGTGGAATTTACTGTAGATTATAGCCAACTTTTATTGGGTGCTTACTGTGTGCTAAGTGATGTTCTTAGTTCTTTCTGTAAGTCTTCTATCATTCCACCATCAGAAATCTGCTAAAGTATGGTCAGTCACAGTGGCTCATGTCTGTAATCCCAGCACTTTGGGAGGCCAAGGTCGGTGGATCACTTGAAGTCAGGAGTTCGAGACCAACCTGGGCTACCCCATCTCTAAAATACAAAAATTAGCCAGGCATGGTGGTATATGCCTGTAGTCCCAGCTACTCAGGAGGTGGAGGCCAGGAGAATTGCTTGAACCCAGGAGGCGGAGGTTGCAGTGAGCCGAGATGGTGCCATTGCCCTCCAGCCTGGGCAACAGAGAAGACTCTGTCTCAAAAAAAAAAAAAAAAAAAAAAGAGAAAAGAAGAGCCCGGCATGGTGGTTCACTCCTATAATCCCAGCACTTTGTGAGGCCAAGATGGGCAGATCATGAGGTCAGGAGTTCAAGACCAGCCTGGCCTACATAGTGAAACCCTGTCTCTACTAAAAATACAAAAATTAGCCTGGCGCCTGTAATCCCAGCCACTTGGGAGGCTGAGGCAGGAGAATCGCTTGAACCCAGGAGGTGGGGGTTGCAGTGAGCTGAGATGGCGCCATTGCACTCCAGCCTGGGTGACACAGCAAGTCTCTTGTCGGTGGCTCGTGCCTGTAATCCCAGCGCTTTGGGAGGTCTAGGTGGGCGGATCACCTGAGGTCGGGAGTTCAACACCAGCCTGACCAACGTGGAGAAATCCCATCTCTACTAAAAATACAAAAAATTAGCCGGGCATGGTGGCGCATACCTGTAATCCCAGCTACTCAGAAGGCTGAGGCAGGAGAATCGCTTGAACCCAGGAAGTGGAGGTTGTGGAGAGCTGAGATTGCACCATCGCACTCCAGCCTGGGCAAGAAGAGTGAAACTCTGTCTCAAAAGAAAAAAAAAGAAAAGAAATCTGCCTAAGTAGTTACTACTGTTAATAACCTTATTTGCAGATTAAGAAACTGATGCACAAGAAGACTAACTTTTCCAAAGTAAAATGGCCCCAGTAATGGCGGGGTGGAGTTCTGACACAAGCTCTCAACCTCCGTAGGACACCGCCCCGAGACTGGGCGGGGGAGGCCTCTTTGAAGAGGTGACATTTGAACTGTACCTCAAATGATGGGGAAGGAACCAGCTCCATGAAGATCTTGTTGAAATGGAGAGAATCGCCAGTGTGAAGGTCCCGAGGAAGGAATGAGGTCAGCATGTTCTAGAAAAGAAAAAAAAGACACCTGTCATCCCAGCACTTGGGAGGCCGAAGCGGGTGGATCATTAGGCCAAGAGATGGAGACCATCCTGGCTAACATGGTGAAACCCTGTCTCTACTAAAAATACAAAAATTAGCTGGGCGTGGTAGTGTGTGCTTGTAACCCCAGCTACTAGGTAGGCTGAGGCAGGAGAATTGCTTGAACCCGGGAGGTGGAGGTTGCAGTGAGCCGAGATCGAGCCATTGCACTCCAGCCTGGGTGACTGAGCAAGACTCTGTCTCAAAAAAAAGTAAAAAAAGAAAGGCCAAGCACAGTGGCTCAACCTATAATCCTAGCACTTTGAGAGGCTGAGGCAGGATGATTGTTTACAGCCAGGAGTTTAAGACTAGCCTGGGCAACATAGCAACACCCCATCTCTACAAAAACAATTCCTCCCCCCACCTCCCCGAGACTGAGTCTCACTCTGTCACCCAGCCTAGAGTGCAGTGGCGCGATCTCGGCCCGCTGGAACTTCCACTTCCCAGGTTCAAGTTATTCTCCTGCCTCAGCCTCCCGAGTAGCTGGGACTGTAGGTGTGTGCTACCGTGTCTGGCTAATTTTTGTGTCTTTAGTAGAGACAGGGTTTTACTGTGTTGGCCAGGCTGGTCTTGAACTCTTGACCTTGTGATGCACTCGCCTCAGGCTCCCAAAGTGCTGGGATTACAGGTGTGAGCCACTTCGCCTGGCCCAGAAACAGTTTTTTAAATTAGTCAGGCCTGGTAGTGCATGCCTGTAGTCCTAGTTATTCCGGGGGCTGAGGCAGGAGTTCCAGGCTGTAGTGAGCTATAATCGTGCTGCTCAACTCTACTCTGAGGGATAGAATGAGACCCCCATCTCTTAAAAAAGGGAGAGAGAAGAAAGCCACTGTGCCTGGAATGTAGCCCAGTATATTGAAGTAGCCAGGAGCCAGGTCACATAGCGTCCTGGTTCTCAGTCTCAACCACAGCCTCATTTTATAGCAAAGAGTTTGTAACACCCTTTACGGTCCTGAAGTAAAATTCCTCATCAGTAATGTAACTTATGTACCCATAGAATTTGAAAAAAAACCAATGTAATACCCTAATAGTAATATAAAGGAGAAGAAAAAGGAAAGTAATTTGTAATGAAAATGATATTTCTTTAAATATGTGAATGCTGGAGTGCTGCCAGGATATAACGAAGTCACCCTGAAGCAGTGAAATGCTCATGCCTCTAGGTGGAATCACTGGGGCTGTGCCGGCCACGATGCAGGTGTGTCGTGCCGGCCACTGACTTACCCCACAAGAGGTGCTGCCAGGTGGGATCCCAGAACGGTGAGCAGCTCTAGGCAAAGCTTCAGACAAGCATGACACAGTCTTCCCTTCATATATACAATACGTGCATTCCTGGGAATTTCAGTGTATGTTAACACTGCAGAAAATGTCCTGTGTTTATATGTAAACAGAGTTGGGTTTTAGGCCCAGCGGTCCTAACCCAGGTTTTCCCTCTGTGGGTGCCTTTGGGATGTGACAAGTCATGACTTGGGACAATTGTCCTCAGCTACGCAGGACTGACTCACCTTATGGTGCAGCTGGTTTTCCTGTCCCTTGCCCAATAGATGCCAATGAGGACTTCATCAAAGTGAATAGAAAACATCTCCCAGAATTTCCAGAATGCCCCGCAAGGAGTGGTGTCTCCTCTGTTGAGAACCATTGGTTCTCAGTAGGGTGGTGAGGTCTCAACACAGAGACTGGATTTTATCCTAAAGGAACTGAGAAGCCAGGGGGGCCTTTTTATAGCTGAGAAGTGGTTTTTTTCTCTCCTGATCTCCTTGACAGCGGTTGCTTCCCAGCCAGCACTTGGCGATGTGTGGGTCGTGGTTAACCCCTGGGCTTGGACACCCTGGCCACTCATCTTCTGTCTTGCTTTCCATCCTTTAGCCACTGAGTATCATCTGGGCCTGCTGAAAGCTAAGCTTGCCAAGTATCGGGCCCAGCTCCTGGAACCATCCAAATCCGCCTCATCCAAAGGAGAGGGCTTTGATGTCATGAAGTCGGGTGATGCCCGCGTGGCGCTGATTGGATTTCCCTCTGTGGGTAAGGTCAGTGATGGTCATTGTGGGCCTCGGGGAGGAAGGCAGGAAGTCGTCTTTCAAATAGGTGACCATCCAGGCTCCCCTTACTGCCTTTCTGCTTAGTTCCAGGGACACAGAAGACCCGGCCTCCCCTAGGGTCAGATCCCAGCCCTTTATCTTCCTAACGTGGAGGACGCTCTTTCCTCTTGCCAGGAGATGTAGCCCTACTTGGTCTTCCAACTCAGCCGTCACGCACAAATACTTCTTGAGTGTGTATCTCGAGCGTGTGCCATGTGCTGGGCAGTGTGCCAGAGACTAGAGACACAGCAGGAACAAGACAGAGCTCTGTCCCCGCCCACATAGATTTCCCATTCTTGAAGAGAAAGTACAGTAAATAAGTAAAGATGAGGTGCATCAAGTGGTGAGGAGCCGGGGCTGGTGAGTGACAGGGCGAAGGTCGGGCTAGTTACGATGGTCCCGGCTGGGTCCCAACTGGTTTCTCTGGCGAGTGAGTATTTGGGCAGGGGCCTGAAGGAAGTGAGGGAGCTTGAAGAGTCCTGGGTGAGAACATTCCAGACAGAGGGAACAATGAGCACAGAGGCGCTTAGGCAGGCACTTGCTGGGTGTGTCCAGGGAGTCCCAGGTGGCTCCCTAAGGAGCACGAGGAGGGCAGAAGACAGAGAGGATAGGGACTTATGGGCGGCCAGAAGGACCCTGGCTTGGATTGAAGAATGAAACTGCAGAGTTTTTAGAAGGTGTCTTCTGAAAGTTGTTCCGCTTAATGTACAATCTATATTGATTTACTTTTTATGTGAGGAATAAGATAAACATCATTGCAGGGTTTTGAGCAGAAAAGAGATATATCTGATCGGCTTTTTTAAAATAAACTTTTTTTTTTTTTTTTTTGAGGCAGAGTTTCACTCTTGTTGCCCTGGCTGGAGTGCAATGGCGTGATCTCAGCTCAGTGTAACCTCCGCCTACCAGGTTCAAGCAATTCTCCTGCTTAAGGCTCCCAAGTAGCTGGAATTACAGGCACTGGTCACCACGCCCAGCTAATTTTTTGTATTTTTAGTTGAGATGGGGTTTCACCATGTTGGCCAGGCTGGTTTTGAACTCCTGACCTCAGGTGATCCACTCACCTCGGCCTCCCAAAGTGCTGGGATTACAGGCATGAGCCACCACGCCCAGCCTAAAACAGACTTTTTATTTTAGAATGGTCTTGGATTTACAGAAAAATTGCAAAGGTAGTACAGAGTTCCCATATATGCCACACGCAGTTTCCCCAGCAGTTAACATTTTATACCTGTCAGTGTTGATCTGTTACTGCCTCAAGTCTTGCTTTATGCAGATTTCCTTAGCTCCTCCCCCGCTGTCCTTTTTCTGTCCTGAGATCCCACATCACAGTTGAGTTATGTCTCCTTAGGTTCTTCTAGACAGTTTCCTAGACATGCCTTGATTGGATGACCTTGACTGTTTTGAGGAGTACCATTCCCATATTCTGTAGAAAGTCCTTCAGTTGGGGTTCGTCTGATGTTTTTCTCATGGTTAGTCTGGGGTTATAGTTTAGAAAGGTAGACCACAGAGGTAAAGTGCTATTTTTATCACATCACACGAAGGGCACATACGTCACCACTACTCATCCCTGCTGATGTTGACCTTGACTACTTGGCTGAGGTGCATCAGGTTTTTCCACCGTGGAGAAGCTCTCTTCTCCCCCTTGCCACGCCGTGATCTGGGCGGGGGAGGTGACTGTGTGCAGCCCACTTCCATGGCCGCCTTGAGGGGGAGCATCTGCGGAAACTGTTTGGAATTCTGCATGGGAGATTTGTCTCTTCTCTCCCATTCATTTGTTTTATTCAGTCATTTATTGATATCCGTATGGACTCATAGGGGGTTATTTTTGTGCTTTGCGGTCTAAACCCTTATGTCCTTTTGCTGCTCAAATTGTTTTAGCTCTGGAGCTATTTTAGTTGGCTTCTTTGATGTCCTTCCACCACTGTGTTTTTCCAGCACTTCCTTACTTTCTGACACTGCAAGATGTCCCAGGCTCATTTTGTATATTCCCTGCCCTGGCCTAGAATCTGCCATTTCTCCAAGGAGCCCTGGTTCCTTTTATTGGAGAATAGCATTAAAAACCACCATCTGGGCGCTGACTTACTTTTTTGCAGAATCACTCTGGCTGTTGTGCAGATAGTAGGCTAGAGCAGGGCAAGGTGAAAGCGCGACAGTGGAGAGGTTGCTAGAATGTAGGCCAAGCGAGTAACAACCGAAGCTCCTGGACAGGTGCTGGGAGCAGCTTCTAACTCAGTTCAGCTGAACGACTTGAGCCCACACCCAGTTTCCGTTACTGTGGGCCAGACACGGGAAGGTGGTAACAGCTACCTTTCCCTGAGTGCTTGGTGCAGGCTGGGCAGCATTTAGTTTTGTTTGTTGTACTGTCTGCCTATATGACTGGTATATGTATCAGAGAAAGAGGTTGATAGAGAAGCTACTCTAGTTACCAAGAGTTACCCTTGAAGTCTGGGCCCGTGACAGATCCCGCCTACCTTAGTGGGAGTATATGTTCTCCCGTCATGGGAGGGCCCAGGTCTGTCACTCACAGGGGCCAGGCAGAATCAGGGAGTGGCCCTGAGGTTGGTTGCTGGGTGTCTCCACAATCATTGTTCTCAGGGCCACCCTGAGTATCCATACCTGTCCACTCCACCAGGTTTTCATCATTTCTTGCGTTTCCAGGAGGTCCCCAAGGCTGAGGGTTTCTGGATTTGAGGACCTGATGTATTTCCATCACATGCCACATTCTGGGCTTCAGAGGTCTGAGGGTGCATTGGGGGAGGTGTGCCCTCAGTCTTCCTGCTAGCCAGCCAGGAGGCAGGGTCTGGATACCCGGCCCTGCAACTCAGAGTCTTGGGCTTCCTGTTCCTGGGGCCCTGCTGATGAGAATGGGGCAGGAGGCATGGGGCTGGCTTTCTTCCCTTCCTGGGTCTGCACACTGCTTGGCTGGCCTTCTCAGCTACAGCATCTATCACTGAGATGTTACAGTGTTTGGAGCGAGCACGTCCCCGGGCCTGATCTTTGTAATCCCTGTGGAGTTCTGAGAGGTAGGGAGTGGGTTCATGCCCATTCAGCATGTGAAGAGCCTGAAGCTGAGAGTATGGAGTTTCCCTCCCAATTCCAGGACACCCCGGCAGAGGCAGGATGCAAAGCCAGGTCTCTCCAACTCCCAGCCACAGCCAGTGGTGGTCTGAGTGTTCACATCGACATCTTCCCAGTTCCCCACTCCCTCCCTGCAGCACCTCTCCTGTCTCTGCCTCAGCCCGGGAGGTTGGTGTCTCCTTGCACACCTCCTCACACCCTCTCTGGGTGTGCAGCACATCTGGGTACTGGTTCCATGAGTGCCGTGGGACTGCTGGCTGCTTAAAGTTCTCCGGGGCCAGGAAGGCCTGGAGGATTGTGTGGGGCTAGGGGAGGCTCCTGATGTATGTGGGGGAACCCCCTCAGGATCCAGATCCCTGCCTCTACCTGAGACAGTCCTGAGGCCTCCAAGGAACAGGTGGGTCCTCTGCTGTCTGACACATCTGGGACAGGGCCAGAGGTGAGCCTCCTGGCTGGGAAGTCTCTTCATAGCCACCCAAGTCACCAAGCCAAGAGTGAGAGGGGCTCCTCCTGCTGCCTGCACCTGAAGACTCCCAGCCCTGTGGGGCATCTCCTGGGAGGCAGGGACGAGGCTCCTCAGTGCAATGACCTCTTTCTCCTAGTCCACATTCTTGAGTCTGATGACCTCCACGGCCAGCGAGGCAGCATCCTATGAGTTCACCACTCTGACGTGTATTCCTGGGGTCATTGAAGTAAGTGGGTGTGCTGGGCCCAGAAGGAGAAGGGGTGCGTGCTTGTGTTTTCACCTGTGCATGTGCCCACCGTGTGTGTGAGAGGATGGATGTCCCCATGTCAGGACAGGCTCTGGACTGGGCTGCTTTGCCCTCCAGCACTGGCAATTCTGGGGATCCTAGGTGCTGGACCCCAGAGATGCCTCGTGGGGCCTGGAATCGGGAGGTCAGGCCAGCATGTGGCCACTCTGCCTGGTGCCCCTGTGCTGTCCTCCCCAACACCAGTGCAACTCTGGCCACTAATTGCTGCTTGGCTGGACCCTTCTGCCTCCCCCATGAAGCTTCACTGCCTTGGGCTGTGTTTGCTTTGGGCAGCTGGATGTGTGGCCTTGAGTTTCCCACGGTGAAGCAATTTATTTGTGAAGCCCTGGTACCATCAACGATGAGTGTTGTGGGACTGAGAGATCCTGAGCCCTCCCTAGGTGGCTACTCAGCTCACAGGCTGTGGTCAGCACCGGGCTGGGGTGGTGACCAGGCTCGGACTTGGCCACAGGTTGGCACCTGGGTTTCCCTCAGCCCCTGAGCCCTAGGCCCATTGCAGACGTCCTAGGTCCAGGCAGAACCTTCCCACTGGAGGCCCAGCCTTGCCTTACCTTTCTTCTCTTCTGCATCCTAGTACAAAGGCGCCAACATCCAGCTCCTGGACCTTCCCGGAATCATTGAAGGCGCAGCCCAAGGTGGGAGACAGGGCAGGTGTGTGGGAGGCGGGATGGATCTCTGTTACTGATTGTTGAAATTGGGTGTGGCTGTCATGGAGGTCACCCTGGATCCCTGATCCATAACCCCACTTTCCAGAAAAGACAGGTCCCAGTTCAAATCCTTGGCACCACGCTAGCTTTGTGATCTTGGGCAAGCGATTGGGTATCTCTAAGCCAAGCCTCAGTTTCCTCAGCTATAGAATGGGCATGATAATACTTAATTTATAGCATCGTTTTGAGGATGAAGTGAGGAAATGTTCAGGAATCATTTAGCCTGGGGCCTGCCACATGATGGGGTGGGGGTAGGACAGCCATTATTATCCTGTTACTCCTTTTATGGTGGTGGTGTCGGATTTCCTTCTGAAATTAGTCTCCGTGAGTTAAACATGTGGATTAAGAAAAATGCCAAGAAAATCATTCAGCTTGTGCTGGTACGTGGCAGAGGTCGTGGTAGGTCTGCAAAGGGCAGGAGTCTAGGGCGCCTTGGGCAGGGTAGCAGTCACATGGGTCCGGGTATGTAACTCCATCCCTCCCACCCATCCAGGAAAAGGCCGTGGCCGGCAGGTGATTGCTGTGGCACGCACGGCCGATGTCGTCATCATGATGCTGGATGCCACCAAGGGAGAGGTGCAGAGGTCCGCAGGGTGGGGCATGGGGCAGGCTTACATGTCTGGGGAGGGCCAATGTGTCCCTGAGCTCGTACTGGGTGTCCTGTGGGTGCTTGGCCCTTTCACACGTGAGAGTAGTGGTAGGACTTTTCCCACACTAAACCCAACGCCACCCAGCCCGGGGCGTCTCTCCTCAAGGCTTGTGTCCAGCCAGCACAGAGGCATCTTGGGGCTGGGGGCCAAGGGGCTTGGCCTGGCTCTGCTTCCTGTTCACAGAGGCACAGGTGCCCCATCACTGCCCAGAACCTGCCAGGAGCCCAGCCCCAAGCACAGAAGCATTGTTCATCCCACGTCCTGGCAGAGGGGCGCACCAGGCCTGCCTCCTCAGGACCAGAAGGAGTGCCCTCATGTGGTCACCTCGTGGGGGCTCCACTGCTTGCCTGTGTATCCCGACTGTAAACCGGGCCAGGCCCCTTTGGGACTGTGGCAGAGTTTAGAAGCTGCTCCGGGGCATTGGGAAGAAGTGTACTCTGGGTTGCTGGGGAAGGGGGTGGAGGAGAGAGTCAGTGTCTGGGTGGGGAGTGACGCTCTGTGGACAGCCTGTGAGGGCCTGCGGGGTGCTCTGCCTAGGTCTCTGCTGGAGAAGGAGCTGGAGTCTGTGGGCATCCGCCTCAACAAGCACAAGCCTAACATCTACTTCAAGGTGAGGCACCTCTGGCCGTCGGGCCGTGGCTGTGGCAGTTTTGAGAGTGCGTTGGCCAGCAACTGAGGCCACGGGGTCGTTGCCGTGGCCCCCCGATCAGCAGTTCTCCCTGCCCCTCTCTCCTCCTTAGCCCAAGAAAGGGGGCGGCATCTCCTTAACTCGACAGTCACGCTGACCCAATGCTCGGAAAAGCTGGTGCAGCTCATCCTGCACGAATACAGTATCCTTCCCTGAAAGACAGAGAGGGAGGGCAGCCACCACTGTCAGGGCACTGGGAGGACTGACCAAGACAGGAGGCCTCATGGCCCAGGGTGGCAGCAGGTCACCCCCACTGACCCCCCTGCCCATTTGAGCAGCCTCTGGGAAAGCTCCAGACTGCCAGGGCTGCAGCCATGCACTTGACAGTGGCTTTTGGGCTCCTCACCGAGTGCTGGACACTGTGGTAGCCACGTGACATCTGGAAGAAAAAGATGGCATGGGAAACAGCCTCTGAGGACTAGGGGTTCCTAGCCTGGAGAAGCCTCAGGGAGAGCTGGGGGAGCGGGTGGTGCGTCTAAAGCAGTGTCGGGGGCCGTTTGGGTTCTGGGGCCCTGGGGGGACAGGGCAGAGCCTTGGGCAGTTATACCTGGCATATAGAGACCTCTTAGAGTCAGATGTGAGCCCCTCGTTCCCAGAGGTATGTGAGCAGAGGCAGGATGGCCCCCAGTGGAGAGTCCTTCATGGGAGAAGCTGGGTTAGACTAGCTTTCAGATGCTCCTGGCACTAAAACCCAGGCTTCCCCTGAGGGGCTTGGGGGATTCTAGCAGGTACATTTTTCTCCCTGCCTGGCCGTCAAGACCGAAATCCTGTATTGATTGAAACTTTTATGTACTGTGGTTCCTCTGGGGAAGCAAAAGAGAGGGCTTCCAAAGCTTTCCAGTCTTGTGAAAAACCTCACAAGCAGATAACTGCCAAGGTCCCATGCATCTAGCATATTTCCTGCTCCACTCTTTGGGGACCTTCGCTGAGGGGGCACAGGGCAGCTGGCACACAGGTTGCCCTTAATCGGAGCCCCTCAGAGATCTTCAATGCAGAAGTGCTCTTCAGAGAAGACTGCTCCCCAGATGAGTTCATCGATGTGATCGTGGGCAACCGGGTGTACATGCCCTGCCTGTATGTAAGTGCAGAAGGGAGCCTGCCCTGGCCACTCGGCCTTTCCACCACATGAGCTTCCCGAGCTTCTGCAACCTTGTGAGAGAAGCAGAACGCGTCTGAGGCTCTCCCCTCCCTTCACCTCACCTCAGTGGCGGCTTGCATCTTGCAGATGTGGAGAGCTTGAAACCACGGGTGCAGCCCAGCCTTCCCAACCCTGAGGCAGCAAGGGGGAGGAGGGCATAGGCTCAGCTCGCCGAGGAAGGGCTGCAGCCGGCACAGGGCGATGGAGGGCCCTTTCTTGGATCCCTTGCTCCTGTCTTTCCCAGCACTGGCCTCCACCTTTTCAATCTCAGGTTTATAACAAAATCGACCAGATCTCCATGGAAGAGGTGGACCGCCTGGCCCGAAGCCCAACAGTGTGGTCATCAGGTGAGGCTGCCGGCATCCTGCCACTCTGCTGTCCTTGCTCTGGATTCTGACCCCGGTCGTCAGGCCTTCCAGCCACTTTGGCTGTGGAGGAGGAAAAGCCAACACAGCCTCCAGCAGCACACAGCCTTTACAGAGCCCAGGGCTCCCTGCCCAGAGCGGAGGACTTTGTCCACGAGGTCAAGGAGACACTGCAGGAGGGTCCCCTTCATGGCTGCTGGAGGCATTGGCCTGTTCCAGTCGTGAATTGCCACGGGCAGGGTGGGTGATATCTTGTGGGCTCTGGTTAAGAAAACAGAAGGATTTCATCAACCAAGGTTGAATGGTTAAGAAACTTTTTAACTTAGTACTGAACCGAGGCCCTCCTCAAGAAGCCCTGGGTGTGAGCCTACCTCTCCTGGTGCTCTGGAAGGTGTGGCTTCTGTCTGATCACAGCTCACAGGGGAAAGGGAACTAATGTTCTCAGGCTCTGGTCACCTACTTCCTGCCCTCCTTTGCAGGGTGGGTCCCAGGGGGTACTGCCCACACCGGCTATTTGTTCACTTGCCAGCACCGCCTGGCACCTTCCTCTCTGGGGCAGACTGATTCAGGTGCTTCCCTTTTCTGGTTTCCTGGCTTGAAGTCGGCACTCTGTAGCTTCACAGTGAAGCTCAGCCGACAGCATGGAGAGCTCAGGGACCACGAGGCTGCACAGTGCAAATGATGGCTAAGGGTCCTGGCTTGAGTACAAGGACCATTTTGTGGTGGTTATAGCCACCACAGAGAGCAGTGTCCGTCCCATAGCACAGCCTCAGCTCCTCTCCTTCTGCACTGTCCCAGGCCTTAGAGTGCCTGCCATCCTCAGGGCTGACAGCTCTACATCTTTACCTGCTCGTGGGTAGAACGGCTCTATAGAGGTTAGGACGCAGCTCAGGGTCACACTGCAGACGATTAAGCCATGGTCCACCCTAGACCTGGTGCCTCCAGAGCCTCGGTTCTCTCCTCTTCATGCTGAAATCCCTACTGGACTTCCTGGCAGTCCCTAGCTCCTCTCTGCAAGGAGTGAGCTCTGGGTTCCAGCCTTTGCCCTTGGTCCCGTCACAGCCGCCGGCCATCTCCCCTTGGCAGCCCTTCATCAGACACATGCTACAACCCTCCACAGAGCACAGTCTTGCCAGCCCCCAGGAGAGATGCTGACCCTGGTTGACTGTGACCATGATTGGTGTCCAGAGGCACTGGCAGCAGAAACATCAAGCTGCCATAAAGAGTAATGGGCTTGTTTCCCTGTGGGCACCGGCGAGCCACCTGGCCTTGGTGCCCATGCTGGCCAGTGGAAGTTGTCCCCTCCAATAGTGAGAATTGGAGACCCAGCCTCTGAACTCACAGGGGCCCCTGCCTGACTGGCCGCCTCCCTCTTTGCAGCTGTGGCATGAAGCTGAACTTGGACTACCTGCTGGAGATGCTTTGGGAGTACCTGGCCCTGACCTGCATCTACACCAAGAAGAGAGGACGTGAGTTATGCCACATGTAGCTGAGAAACAGGCTGAGCTTCATCCTCCCTAACAGGCTGCCAGGCCTGTGGGTGGTGCCCAGAGACCCCGGCACCAGCTCTGGCCTGGCTTATTTAGACACATCTCAGCTCTTTTCCCTTCTCAGCACTGGGCACTGCTGGTTTTGAGGGTGCCCTGGTGGGGCAAGGCTACCTCGGGGTCCTCACTGGCTGCAGCAGTTAGTGCCATCCTGACCTCCCCTCACAGTGACAGGCCCCACCGCAGGAGCATTAGCGATCTGAATCTGCAAGAGCCCTCCCCATGTCTGACCCCCACCCATCCTCCTGGTGGGTGCACACACACATATGCCCTGGGGTCCCAGCTGCTGAATTCGGAGCACTTTGCATCAACCCCGACCTTGGCAGCAAGGAGCGAGCTACAGTTTCCCTCACTAGACTCCAGCATCCCTTCGGGCCCTGCCCCGTTGAGTCTAGATCCTGGTCTCTGTCAGTGCTGTCACGGCAGATGGGTGGCAGGCAGTGTGATCCTGGACTGATTTATTTTGAGTCACTGTGTTCAAGTCAGGCTTGTAGAAGATGGCGCAGGGATATATGCGGAGGGCGTGCTGGATATCGGGGGACGTTAGGCCAAGGCAGGGAGACCGAAAGGGCCTCTGCAGCCAGCTCTTCCCTCGGGCAGAATCATGAGGCGGCAGTGTGGGTCCTCGTGTGTGGTTGACGCTCTCCCCATCTCGCCCTGCAGAGAGGCCGGACTTCACAGACGCCATCATTCTCCGGAAAGGGGCCTCAGTGGAGCACGTGGTGAGTTGACAAGACCTGCCCTAACAAGGAGTGGGAGCTCTGCGTGCCCCTTGGAGCTCTGTTCTGCCTGAGGTGCCCTGGGCCAGCGGTGGGCTCTGCTGGTCTCAATCTCAGATGCTGACACACAGGCTCTGGAGTTGGACACGACTGGGGCTGCGTCTGCAGCACCCCTTCCTAGCCATGTGCTGTGCCTCCAACCTCTCTTGTGAGGGGGGGATGTGCTGTCTGCCCCCTGGGTAGTCAAGAAGACACGTTGAATGCAGTCCAGCACGTAGGGCACTCAGCACACTGCCTGTAGTGCATAGATGCCAATAACCCTGCTCCCATGCCATTCAGGTGTCAGTCAAGGAGTGGGGAGTGGCGCTAGCTCAACACAGAAGTCAGGACAGAGGTTTCAAGGAGGCGACCTGAGCTGGCTTGTAGAACTAGCGGGTCTGGCAGTGAAGAGTTGGGGTGGGGAGCTTTCCAGATAGGGGAGCGGGCATGCACAGGCCCCAGGGGGAGGTGCTCTGGGCTCAGGGAGCACGAGGCTGCCTTTCTCTGTCCAGAATTCTGTCACCTGAACATGACCCTGCAGGCACCGGTGGTGGCCAAGTGTTGGGTCACATGGCGTCCTTCTGGGCTGCTGCTTTCCCAGGTGTTATTTTCCTCAAGCTGATTTCTTCTTGGGATCTGTATCATGGAAGCAAGGGACACTGTAGGCCCAGCTGTCCCTCTAGCCCCTTATGACAGTGGCAGCTGGGCTTGCAATCTGGTCTTACGCATTCATTCCTTCTGCAAGCCCAGCCCCAGGTCTCTGGGGTGCCACCCTGGAGGTGTTGAATAAATGAGGCCACGCAGAGTCCCATCTCTCTAAGACCTAGGCTGAGGTCACAGCAGGAGGGGCCAAGGAGACTGACGACACCCTCCTGAATCCCTTCAGACACTCACAAGTGGCAAGCTGAGTAAAATGTAAAACCCATTTGCAGGCCAGAATCGGCCACCTTCCCATCTCTGTCAGGGAAGTATATCTGCAGGCCTGGCGCCGCCTCCACCCCAGGGACACTGGGCTGAGGCATTTTGTCTCCCACTGGGGCCTGGAAGACTTGTGGGCATGTGGGGGAGGAGCCACATCGCACAGTTGCAGAGTCCCCTCCCTGCCACCCTCCACTGTCCCACCATCAGCGTGGCAACCAGAGGTCCACACTCTCAGGGCAAATACTGGCTGCCCCTCCAGGATCTCCTTCCAGTTTCATGTGACATCTGGGACCCCTGTGACCTTCATCCCTACAAGGAGCACTGGCGGGTGTACGCTGCCCTGGGAGTTGGGGGTGATGTGTTGTGTGGGAGGCTTCAGGCCACAGGTGGGGCCAGGAGGAGTGAGAGACGGTGTGGCCGAGCTTGGGATGGGGTTAGGTGGAGCCTCACCTCTCTGTCTCTCTCCTGTCCTCCAGTGCCACCGCATCCACCGGTCACTCGCCAGCCAGTTCAAGTACGCCCTGGTGTGGGTAAGTGTCTGGGTGGGAGGCAGGCAGGGGGTTAGACCCAGCAGAGCCCCCGGGTTAGGCATGGAGCAAGGCGTTCACAGTCCTCTGCATCATGTTCCTGTCCTGTCCTCCATAGAATGTACGTGCCAACCCAGGCTGGACATGGGCCTTCCCCACCCTTTTTCTTGTCTTTTTTCTTTTTTTTTTTTTTTTTTTGTGAGACAGAGTCTGCCTCTGTCTCCCAGGCTGGAGTGCAGTGGCACAATCACGGCTCACTGCAGCCTTGACATCCTGTGCTCAAGCGGCGATCCTCCCACCTCCGTTTCACAAGTAGCTGGGACTACAGGCACACACCAGCATGCCTGGCTAATTTTTCATGGAGACGGGATCTCGCTGTCTGGCCCAGGCTGGTCTGGAACTCCTGAGCTCAAGTGATCCTTGAGCTCAAATGATCCTCCCCTCTTGGCCTCCAAAAGTGCTGGGATTACAGGCATTAGCCACTGTGCCTGGCCCTCCCCCACCTTTGAGATCAGGGATGGTCAGACCACTGCAGACGTCCTGCTGCCTGGGGCCCCCACCTTACACCAGCATTCACCCTCAGGACACACACCCTGGGGATATCTTTCTTGGCCTTGGCCTTGGCCAGTCCAGACTGAGGTGACCCCTCTGCCCCCATTCCTCACCCAGGGCACCAGCACCAAATACAGTCCGCAACGGGTGGGCCTGACCCACACCATGGAGCATGAGGACGTCATCCAGATCGTGAAGAAGTAATGGCGCCTGCCAGGCCTCCCCGCCCACCTGCCTCATCTCCCCTGGGGCGTCGGTCCTACTGGGACACACAAACACCCAGACAGAAAAATACAAATACACACACCCCAGGAAGGGGTCCCTCAAGTCTCTGCTATTTCCAGAAGTTTCTTCAGTAGGCAGATGAACAGTTTGGGGCAAAGGGGTTCGGCTGGAGGCATTTCCCGTAAGATTGAGGCCTCTCGTGGGGGTTTTGAGTTTGGAGTGCTGGGCCTGCATCTGTGCCTCCGGCCCCTGCGCTGAGGGAGCAAGCTGCCCACCTGCCTGCCAGCCGGGGCCTCAAGCAGATGGCATGCTCGGTGCCGGGCGGGAAGCTGGGCCTGCCTGGGTCCCTGGACGCTGTGGCTGCTGTTACAGCACCTCCCTCCCTCAGCTCCTGCCGGCTTCTCTGACACTCGGGGTGGGGGCCCTTCCAGGAAGAAACCCCCTTGGGTCCTCCACTCAGGGCTCTCCAGGATTGGAAGCAGAGGTTAATGGCTTCAAAGGCTCAGCTACACCCTCCACAGCCTAAGGGGTGTCCTAAAGTGCCTCCCCCTCTCTGCCCTCTCCCAGGACAGCCCCTGCCCAGCACAAAACCCCCGGACCCTGGCTCTGCACACCTGGGCCAGGGACTTTTCAGTTTAGAATCTGTTTTCTAAGTCCCAGTTCTCCTGGCTCTCCTTTCTGAAATAAAGGATTGAAAACAGTTCCTGTCCAGACTGAGAACACTTTGTAAACTTGCTGAACAGTAGCCAGGTTGAGTCAGGTGGGCACAGGTCAGGCATTGAAGGTAGCAGTGGGCCTGGGAGTTGGAGAGGGTGGAGCCTGGATCCCCCAGGGCAGCCCCAGGCCATGGGTGGCAAGGAGAATGCAGGGTTCCTCACCCAAGCACGGGCAGGCTCTGCCCAGGGGGTTGGTCAGGGGTCAGGCCCAGACTGGCCCCTCCAGAGGGGCCTGGCTGCCAAGATGGGCAGCATCCCAGGAGGCCCTTATGACCATCTGGGTGGCAGGGAGCCTCCCCCTGAGAACAAGTGGCTGATCATTTCCTGTTGACTCAGAAGCCAGGAGCAGAGGGGCTGGCAGGGGCTCGATGTGTGCCAGGGACAGTGCCAGGCCCCCCACAGTATTCTGCTGTCCCTTGGAAGCTGCTGTAGGTTGCAGTGAATACAGAGCCTAGATGTAAGACCTCTGAGCAGCGGGGAAGGCTTCCTGGAGGAGGTGTGCCTTTTTGGAGGGATGCAGCAGGTTCTGTGAAGCTGCTGGGAGAGGTAGAGAGCTCCCGGGGGCCTTGGGCCCAGCTGGAGTGTGGAGCAGGCCCAGGCCCAGCTTCTGGGCTGTTTGTGGCTCCCCCTGTCAGCTGCTCAGTCCTTTCCAGAGACAAAACAGGAATAACAGACATCATTAAATATACATGGAGCCCCAGGCGGTTGGCGTGGTGGGCTGGGCCTCCCTCCCTTCCCCATAACACTGAGCTGCTCTGCTGGGCCGATCGTGCTCCTGGGCCAACCAGAGGACCCCCATGAGGCGGCATGCAGGCTGGGAGCAGGCCACGGGACCCAGGTAAGGGGAACCTAGCCTGGAGTCCTTGGGACTGGCCACTAGCTACCCTCCCATCCCAGGCTGCAGGGGCAGCAGCAGAGCTGGGGCCTCGCCCCTAACTCACCTTGAGGCCCTTCGCTGCCTCACTTTGAGGGGGTGTGATGCCGCGCAGCCCCCTCCTGGTGATGGTGGGATACCAAGACGGGCAAGGGCTCCATGGCTTACTTTGGCCCCTCTCCCCAACAGCCGTGATGCCTGGCCATGAGGCTCTAAGTGAGGGTTTCTACCTGGGTGGTGGCCATTCCCACTTCCACTTTACAGGCAAGGGCTCTGGCCCTGGGGGAGGTGGGGGAAGGCCTTGAGTTCATAGGGTGTCAGGCTGAGTCCAGGCCTTGGATTAGATCCAGGCCTGTTCTGTGCCCCCCCCGGCTGGCTGACAGGGTGGAAAATGAGGCCAGAGGCTGGGAGGTCCTCAGGCAGTAAGGGCTCAGGTGAGAGGCTCCTGCCACTGGGCCGCATGTTCCTCACCATGGATGGGCTTGTTCCTGGGCAGGTCTGCGTGTGTGGGGGTCAGGGGCAGGCACTGCAGCTCTGTTGTGTCCTGGGCTTTCTGGATCTGTGGGCAGGACGGTTGTACGGTCTATATTTGCATGTGAGAGAGTGAGCGAGAGACCATGCAGCTGTGTATGCCCAGGTCAGTGTGAAGTGGCAGCCCGTGGTGCCCTTAGGGCTGGGGAAGCTCCCCAAGACCCCTCAAAGGTCCCAGACCGCCCCTCCAACCTGGGTGAGCTCCAGGCTTGGGCCTCTCCCTGTCAGCCACCTTGTTCTCATCACTCACGCTCCCTGGCAATCACAGGCAGGGGTATGCACCCTCACCCAGGCTGTGCCCAGGCAGCAGAGCTGCACTCAGCTCCCAGCTGGCATCCCTGCAGCCTCCGGGGGGTCATCTGGCCGCAGCTTTAGAAGACGCAGGTACAAAGGAGCCAAAAAAATGAATATTCAGCTGTCCCATGCCTGTGCATTCGCTCATGCTCCATCTTTCTTCCTCTCCAGCTTAGATTCCCACAGTTTCTCGTTTCAGAACCCTCCGTTGGCAAGAAAGCCAAGTCGAGAGCCTCTCCTTCCCACTCTGTCCTTCTCCTAGACAGCTCACTCCACCTCCAGCCTCCATCTCGCCAGACCTGGGTCCGAGCAGCCTTTTTGACTCTCCACTGCACTCTCCCATAGCCATCCAAACCCGCTGTGTCCCAGACCAAACATGGTGTTCCCACCCTACCCCGGCCTCACCTCAGAGACACTCCCTGTACTCTCCAGCTGCACCAACCCAACCCCAAGTTCACCTGGCTGCCCCCTCATCCCAGCCCCATCTAGCCCCTCACCAGGGCCAGCCTGTTCACCTCATCCTGAATGCGTCCACTGGACTCCATCACAGCATGGTCCCAGCCACGCCATTGTCCCCCCGCTCCACTCTTTTCACATGGCGGCCTGAGCTGCTTTTTCTCCTACTTCCTAAGAAGCCATGTGAGCCAGTGGTTGAGACTGTGGACACTCTGGAGCCAGACTGCCCAGGCTCAACTCCACCTACAAGCTCTCTGGGCCCATGTCCTCCTCTGTAAAGTGGGAAGAATAATCACACCCACTTCAGGAGGTTGTAGTGAGTTGAGTTCTGTGTGCCCTGGCAGTTCTGAACACAGACCTTGCCGTCACAGGTCCCATTGCTTCCTCACTGTGGGCTCTCGGCTGAGGGATCTAACCTGAGATCAAGCCCTTCATCTATAAAATGTGAAGAACAGTTCCTGTCCTACCTATGTGAGAATCTAGTGTGATACTCCAGAAAAGCATTTAGCACCAAGCCTGGCACACGGTAAACATCTGGAAATGTGGAACAGTGACCAAAGTCCCATCCCTTCCATGGCCGATTGGGCTAGTCCTGCCTGCCACCCTGGCCACCTCTCATTTCACATGCCCTCAATCACTCTGCTCCAGCCATAGACTGTCTCTGAAGCCTCTCTTACCACCTGGCCTTTGCACATGCTGTTCCACTTGCCAGGAATACTGTTCCTCTTCCATGTGATCAGCTCCCTCTTACCCTTCAGATCTTGGCTCAGGGTTGCCTTGTCAGGAGAATCTTCCTGGACCTCCAATGCAGTGTTCGCCTGTCTGGGTCATGCCCTGACCTTCACAGCTCTTCTTATTGGTGTGACTCTTGGCTTAAAGCCTGAATCCAGGATAGGCATGGTGGTTCATACCTGTATCCCAACACTTTGGTAGGCTGAGGCAGGAGTAGTGCTTGGGGGCAAGGAGTTCAAGACCAGCCTGGGCAACTTAGTGGGACCCTGTCTCTATAAAAACTGAAAACAATAGCCAGGTGTGGTGGCACACACCTGTAGTCTTGACTGCCCAGGCAACTGAGGTGGGAGGATTGCTTGAGCCTGAGAGCTCAAGGCTGCAGCGAGCTGTGATTATGTTACTGCACTCCAGCCTAAGTAATGGAACAAGACCCTGTCTCAAAAAACAAAAACAAAAACAAAAAACAAAGTCTGTGTCCCCTACAATGCAGGGAACTTCATGAGAGCAGAGATCAGGTCGGGTTCCACTCCATTCTGCCAACCCTGAGTGCCCTGCACAGTGCTTGGCACATCAATAAATGAGAGACTAGTGCCCTGACACCCACTCCGTGCCTGCACAGAGGATAGGGACCCTGAGAGGGAGGCAGGACCTGGAGCCTACCAGAGAAGGGGCAGCCTCAGCTGACTTCTAGCCTGAGGTCGAGCCTGGGCCCCAGAGACCAGGAGGGGTCAGGTGGGCAGGACTTGCTGCCAGCAGTCACCCAGACCACCTCACTCAGAGCAGACAGGCAGCGGCCTGCAGCAACGATGTTGGCAGTCATAACAGCTGCTTACCCAGGCCAGCCACTGTGCCCAACTCTCCACTATTTCATGTAATGCCCACGTCAGCCTTGGTAGGGGAGGCATCTACACTCACAGATGAGGAGACTCCAACGCCGAGGCTGCACGACTTGCTATGGGTCAGATCCAGGCGAGGAATGAGACCTGACCCAGAGCTCTGAGCCACGGGCCTCCTCGTCCCCTGGGCTAGAGCTGGGCTTGCCTCTCTGAGTGGCAGGTCTTCATCTGGACAATGGGGTTTTGCAGGGGGAAAGATGCCTGCCTGAGGGTTTGAGACATGACTTGGGCAAGCCCCTAGACAATGGTGGCCTCTCAGCCTTTCTTCTGGACAGACAGACAAGGCTCCCTACTTGGGGCAGACAGAAAGTATGGCTCCGGGAGGTGCTCCTGGTTCTGAAGGGCCAGCCCAGCCCCACTTTTCCCCCAGCAAGTCTTCTGACCTCTCTCTGCCTCACTTTCAACAAATGTTACCTGGGCGTGGGGGTGGGGTTGGATCTGTGACATCTCAGGCTCTGACATTCTTCCTGAGAGCCTGTTTAAAGTGGTGTCTCCACTCACTGTCTCCAATTCCTTATTTTCCATTTTCACATTTACAGTTTTTTTGGGGATGGGGACAGGGTCTCACTCTGTGTCTCAGGCTGCAGTGCAGTGGCGCAATCTTGGCTCCTGCAACCTCCACCTCCCGGGTTCAAGTGATTCTCCTGCCTCAGCCACCACACCGTGCACGCCTGTAGCTGGGATTACAGGTGTGCACCACCACACCCAGCTGATTTTTGTATTTTCAGTAGAGACGGGGTTTCACCATGTTGGCCAGGCTGGTCTTGAGCTCCTAGCTTCAAGTGATCCACCTGCCTCGGCCTCCCAAAGTGCATGGACTACAGGTGAGAGCCTCCATGCCCAGCCCACATTTATACTTTTGAGAGCCTCCATGCCCAGCCCACATTTATACTTTTAAATGTTACATTTTTGTTTGGTTTTTGACTCAGAAATGCACTCATATGGATCAAAAATCAAACTAATGTAGAAAGATTTACAGGGGAGATAACCGTTCTCATTCATTTCTTGTGTAGCTTTTGCTGTATTTTTTTTTTTTTTTTTTTTTTTTTTTGAGACGGAGTCTCACTCTGTCACTTGAGCTGGAGTGCAATGGCGTAATCTCAGCTCACTACAACCTCCACCTCCCGGGTTCAAGCAATTCTTCTGGCTCAGCCTCCTGAGTAGCTGGAACTACAGGCACACGCCACCATGCCTGGCTAATTTTTTGTATTTTAGTAGAGACAGGGTTTCACCGTGTTGCCCAGGCTGGTCTCAAACTCCTGAGCTCTGGCAATTTGCCCACCTCAACCTCCCAAAGTGCTAGGATTACAGGCTTGAGCCTCTGCACCCAGCGCTGTATTTCTTTTATTTGTTTGTTTTGACACAGGGTTTTGCTCTGTGTCAGAGGCTGGAGTGCAGTGGTGTGATCACGGCTAACTGCAGCCTCAAATCCTGGCTCAAGTGATTCTCCCACTTCAGCCTCTTGAGTATCTGGGCCTAGGCGCTTGCCAACATTCCCTGCTAATTTTTTAGTTTGTTTGTTTTGTGGGACAGGGTCTCGTTATATTGCCTAAGCTGGTTTCAAACTACTGGGCTCCTCCCACCTCAGCCTCTCAAAGTGCTGGAATTACAGGCATGAACCACTGCTCCCGGCTGCAGTATTTCTAATATGGAAATAAAAAGAAATACAAGCTGAGCATGGTGGCACACACCTGTAATCCCAGTACTTTGGAAGGATGAGGTAGGCGCATGACTTGAGGCCAGGAGTTCAAGACCAGCCTGGCCACCATGGCAAAACCCCATCTCTACTAAAAATACAAAAATTAGCCAGGCATGGTGGTGCATGCCTGTAATTCCAGCTACTTGGGAAGCTGAGACAGGAGAATTGCTTGAACCCAGGAGGTGGATGTTGCAGTGAGCTGAGATTGTACCACTGCTCTCCAGCCTGGTTGGCAGAGTGAGACTGTCTTAAAAAAAAAAAGAAAAGCAAATACAAGAACACAAACTTATATTCTTACCACCTACACACACACACACACACACACACACACACACACACACAACATACACACACTTCCTACAGAAAGTCCTCAGTAAACACTGTAGACAGCAGCCTGCTTCCTGCACTAGCAGGTCCTGGAGATTGCTCCCTACCAGGACACAAAGACCGTCCACATTCCTTGTTATAGTTGTGCCATGCTCCATCCCGGAATGCACCATGGTGTACTGTGGCAACGAGCAGCTCTGTTTGTGTGTCATTCCCCATAAGGACATGCAGGAGAGATTCCCAGGGGTGTATTACTTGCTTCCTTCCTTCCCTCCCTTCCTTCTTTCCTTTAAAAAAATAAATCAGTATTTAATCTGCACTCCATACAATTAACCCACCGAAGTGTACAATGCTGTGGTTTTAGTATGCTCACAAGTGGGCCCGCCTTGTGACCAACACAGTCCTGTCTTTCTTTTTTGTTTTGAGACAGAGTTTTTTTGCTCTGTTGCCCAGGCTGGAGTACAATGGCTCATCTTGGCTCACTGCAACCTCTGCCTCCCGAATTCAAGCGATTCTCCTGACTCAGCCTCCTGAGTAGCTAGGATTACAGGCATGCGCCACCATGCCTAGCAAACTTTTGTATTTTTAGTAGAGATGGGGTTTCACCATGTTGGTCAGGCTGGTCTCGAACTCTTGACCTCATGCGATCCACCCACCTCAGCCTCTCAAAGTGCTGGGATTACAGGCGTGAGCCACCATGCCAGGCCCTGGTCTTGTCTTTCTTGAGCCCTCTTCCATCAGGCGTCACTTCCCTTACCACCACCACTGTACTGGGACCACCCTTGTCACAGTCACCCCTGGAGCTCTAAGGAGCTGAATTCAGTCGTCAGCTCTCCATTCTTGACTAACCTGAGCCATGTGCCCATCTGTCACAGCAGCCCCCACCCTCCTGTGCAGCCCCCTGGACCCCACGCCCTTCTGGCCCTCCACCTCCTCCTCTGGCTGGCTTCGTGTTCACTCACTGTCTCCTTGGCTCCTAAGCACTGCATCCCTGCAGCTTATTCCGTGGCCTCTCTTCCCTCTACACGCATTCCCTGGTGGCATCCTCCAGAGCTGTGGCTTCAACACCCTCTACATGCCGATGACTGATATTACCAGCCCTGATGGCTGTGATGGCCCCCTGGCAGTGCCCAGTGCCTAAAGCTGACTCCTGGGCCCTACCTCCTCAACTTGCTCTACCTGCAGGCTTCCTCATCCTGGCCGATGACCTGACGGCCTCTCCATTCTCCCTGCTGTTCAGTAAGGAAACCTGGGAGCCATTCTGCACCCTCCCCCACCCCCCATCATCAAATCCTGTCAGCCCTACCTGCCACATGTCCCCAGTGTCCTACCACTTCTCCACACCTTCACTGCTGGCAGCCTAGTGCAGGAGGACTTCCATGGACGCTTTCACAGTGGCCTTCCTGCCTTCACCCTCACTCCTGCAGCTGCTCCTCCCACAGCAGTAGAGGCTCCTGTCAAGACTGAGGTCTTTTGCTAGGCACAGTAGCTCACGCCTGATAATCCCAGCACTTTGGGAGGTCAAGGCAGGTGAATCACCTGGGTCAGGAGTTCGAGACCAGCCTGGCCAACATGGCGAAACCTCGTCTCTACTAAAAATACAAAATTAGCTGGGCATGGTGGTGTGTGCTGGTAATCTCAGTTCTCAGGAAGCTGAGGCAGGAGAATTGCTTAAACCTGGGAGTCAAAGGCTGGGCGCAGTGGATCAGTGAGGCTGAGGTGGGTGGATCACCTGAGGTCAGGAGTTTGAGACCAGCCTGACCAACATGGTGAAACCCTATCTCTACTGAAAAAAAATTAGCTGGGCATGGTGGTGTACACCTGTAGTCCCAGCTACTTGGGAGACTGAGAGAGGAGAATCTCTTGAACCTGGGAAGCAGAGGTTGCAGTGAGCTGAGATCACACCACTGCACTCCAGCCTGGGTGACAGAGCGAGACTCCGTCTCAAAAAACAAAACAAAAAACCCTTCAGGCAAGAGAAAAAAAACCTTGGAGGCAGAGGTTGCAGTGAGCCAAGATTGCACCACTGTACTCCAGCCTGGGTAACACAGCAAGACTTCATCTCAAATAAACAAAAAAAGACTGAGGTCTAATTCCATCCCTTCTCTGCCAAAACCCTCCTCCCACGGCTCCTGCCTCACTGGCAGTTGAAGCTAACCCCCTCATTGTGGTCCATAGGCCCTGCACGTGTGCCCCGAACTCTGACCTCACCACCCAGTGCACCCTCACTGCCCTCCAGCCACCTGGCCTGACTGCTCCTCCACCTGCTTGGGACTGTGCACTACTCACAGGTTCTCTTCATGGCCCCTTGGCCACTAGCCCTTCCCCTGACGTCCTGTTTAATGTCACACCCCTACTTCTTGCTGCCCCTTCCACAGCACTTATGCCCCGCTATCTATGTTACTAATTGTCCATGTTGATTGGTTCTCCCTCAGCCCACATATGGTAACTCCATGAGGGCAGGGTTTTTCTCTGTTTTGTTCACAGCTGTGTCCCCAGCACTTAGACGGTGCCTGGTATGCAGCACACTTCCCACAGAGGCTTTTGAATGAATGAGTGAGTAAATGCTGGCTACAGGACCCTTAGGGAAAGGGGCCAGGCTGAGTGAGGAATCCAGGTTGGGGTGGGGGTAGGCAAACACTGGAGAGGCCTTGGTGCCTGTTGGAGGCCCAGCTGGGCTCTGGTTTGTCCAGTGGCTTGGTCAGGGCCGTCCCCTCCAGGCAGAAGCAGGATCTGGGGCCAGATGGACTATGCCACTGGCTCGGTCCAGTGTCCTAAGCCACTCCAAGCCCAGTGACGACCCAGGAGCTCAGTTGGCAAGAGGGCCTAGTAAGGAAGGTAGTTCTAGACCCGGCCAGGCCTGGGTTCTACCTTCCCAAGCCAGGTGACCTCGAGCAAGTCCCTTCTCCTTTCTGAGTCTGAGTTTTCTCATCTGGAGAATGGAGATGCTAATAGTTCATATCTCACAGACCTGCTGTGAGAGTCCCTTGAGACCACTGCACCACATACCTGGCTGGGGCCTCACTCTGGAAACTGACTCCAAGAGGAGCTGGGGCAGGTGTTGGTATCTCTGGGCTTAGAAAGAATGTCTCGGCTGGGCACAGTGGCTCACACCTGTAATCTCAGCATGGTGGGAGGCCAAGGTCAGTGAATCACCCGAGGTCAGGAGTTTGAGACCAGCCAGGCCAACATGGCAAAACCTGTCTCTACTAAAATCACAAAAACTAGCCAGGGGTGGTGGCACAGGCCAGTAATCCTAGCTAAGCTACTTGGGAGACTGAGGCACAAGACTTGCTTGAACCCAAGAGGTGGAGGTTGCAGTGAGCCGAGATTGCACCACTGCCCTCCAGCCTGGGCAACAGAGCGAGACTCAGTCGAAGGGAAGGGAAGGGAAGGGAAGGGAGGGGGAGGGGGAAAGAAAGAATATCTCCCCCTGTCCTTCCTTTTTCCTCAAGAGGGCAAGAGCCACTGCCCAGAAGCAGAAGGGAGAGTGGGCAGCCCCTCAAACTCCTGCACTGCAGGAGGCCCACTTCCTGCACACATCCCCTAACTTGCCCCAGAAGCGCTCCATCCAATTTCTCTGGTTTCCATAAAGCCCCACTCCCCATTGCTGTGAGACTGCCAGGCACCACCAATCCCTGGCGCAACTCCTCTGAGTGGCTGGGCACCGACAGTCTCTGGGTGAATCTTGGGGAGGAGGAACAGGAAGAAGAGGAAAGTAAAGAGCCAGAGAAAGTGAGCAGGGGAAAGAGAGAGAGGGAAAGGGGGAGATCTCACCTGCTGCCCAGTCCCCTATCCACTCCTGCCACTTGTCTGGGAAGGCCTCCCCTGTCTGTTTCACAGCTGAGCACGCTGAGGCTCTGAGGCCACTGATCTGAGGGCGTGGAGCTGGCAAGTGGCAGAACCAGGGCCAGAACCTTGCTGCTCTGGGGTCTCTTATGCTAAACCTTAAACAACCAAAGAATTAGCTCTGGGACCAAAAGACTGAACTGGAGTTCAGTGAGTAGTGAGCCTGATGTCATTTGAGGTCCATCTTAAGAACAGGGAGAAAGAAGAGGAGGAGGAGAGATGGTTCTGAGGCTTCAGATCTCAGAGCTGCCACTCCCCCATCCCTGCTGGCCTGCTCAGCTTCTCACACCCTCTTTTAGTGCAGGTTCTCAAAAGTGAATTAGACAGGTCACCAACCAGACTTCAGACATGCAGCCTTAGGTCAGGCCATATGAAGCAATCAGCTCTGCCCAGAGAAGGCAGAAACCACATGGCCACAGCCTACTCAGCCAGGGCAGAAAGTAAGGGAAGAGGACAGGGGTAGGTAGGGACTCCAGACAGTCGCCAGCAGGAGGCATCTCCAGTTACGCAGTAGCTCCATCAGGTCTTGCTTCCTTTTGCTGAAGGAGACGGGGTATAGCTTATCACTCCCACTCTTCAGAGGGAACTGAGCACCAAAGAGGATGAAGAGCTTTGCTGGGCCCACACAGCCAGTTAGTGACAGAGCCTGGAGCCAGAGCCAGGCCTGACTCACCCTCCATTTCTGCCCCTCTACACCCCCTCCCCCACACACAAAAGTGGAGTTCCACTGAAACACCCCAACACCCCCCCACCCCCGCCACACACACACAGAAGTGGAGTTCCACTGAAACACCCCACCTTGCTGTGCCTTCTGAGCCGGCAGCCTGGCTCCCCTGCTCATGTATTATTCAGCTCCTGAGAGCAGGCAGCTCCCGTTACACTGACCAAAGCCCAGCACCTGCTCTGCCCATTCCCCTCCTCCCTTGCCCAGGACCTAGAGGGTCCAAGGTTCTCCAAGATGACTTGGTGGGCTTTGACCATCCCACTCTAAGCCACACTTGTGGCCCAGTGTAGGTGTGCTGGTGATTTAGGACAGGTGGCATCCCATCTCTGTGGTTCAATGCCTTCCTCTGTGAAGCCGAAGTGACCCAAAGGCTCCCTTCAGGGGGTTGAGCCAGCTGTGGTCCAGGGAGGGCCTGACCAGGACCAGCACTGACATTCCCATGACGACTCCAAGGCCAGAATGTCCTGCCCAGCACAGGCCTCACAGGCAGGCTTCCCTATCCCGGTAAACAACACCCACACACTTTCCGCCACTGCTCTAGGGTGAAACCCAAGGCGGCTCTAGAGGAGATGAATTATGGATCCGCCCTCCTGTAATCCTGGTCCAGCCCTCCCCCACGCCACTCGGGGCCAGTCCGGTCTGCTTCCAGCCTGAGGAGGCCGCGTGTCCAGCTGCAGGCAGGAGACTGAGCAGGTCCCCGTGTCTCCAAGTCCCTGAGCCCGTGACACTGGCCCCAGGCCTGGCAGGGAGCAGACAGCCACCATGGCGAAGGAGGAAGATGAGAAGAAAGCCAAGAAAGGGAAGAAGGGGAAGAAGGCGCCGGAGCCGGAGAAGCCCAAACGGAGCCTGAAGGGGACGTCACGGCTGTTCATGGGCTTCCGCGACCGCACACCCAAGATCTCCAGGAAGGGCCAGTTCCGCAGCGCCTCGGCCTTCTTCTGGGGCCTCCACCGGCCCCCAGAAGACCAAGCGCAAGAAGAAGGCCCGCACCGTGCTCAAGTCCACGTCGAAGCTCATGACGCAGATGCGCATGGGCAAGAAGAAGCGGGCGATGAAGGGCAAGAAGCCGTCCTTCATGGTGATCCGCTTCCCCGGCCGCCGTGGCTACGGCCGCCTGCGGCCACGCGCCCGGTCACTCAGCAAGGCGTCCACCGCCATCAACTGGCTCACCAAGAAGTTCCTCCTCAAGAAGGCCGAGGAGTCGGGCAGCGAGCAGGCCACGGTGGATGCCTGGCTGCAGCGCTCGGGCTCCCACGTGGGCTCCCGCAAGCTGCCCTTCCCGTCGGGTGCCGAGATCCTGCGGTCTGGGGGCCGGCTCCGGAGGTTCCCCCGCAGCCGCAGCATCTACACGTCGGGCGAGCCCCTGGGCTTCCTGCCCTTCGAGGACGAGGCCCCGTTCCATCACTTGGGCTCCCGCAAGTCGCTGTATGGGCTCGAGGGCTTCCAGGACCTGGGCGAGTATTATGACTACCACTGCAATGGCGACGACTACAACGACCGGCAGTCGCTCCACCACTACGAGGAGCAGGAGCCCTACGTGGCGGGCCTCGGCCCCTACAGCCCGGCCTGGCCACCCTACGGTGACCACTACTACGGGTACCCGCCCGAGGACCCCTACGACTACTACCACCCGGACTATTACGGTGGCCCCTTTGATCCGGGGTACACCTACGGCTACGGCTACGGCTACGAAGATTACGAACCCCCGTATGCGCCTCCGTCGGGGTACTCGTCTCCTTACATCTACCACGATGAGTACGAGGGCGAGGCGCACCCACACGGCTACTACCTGGATCCCTACGCGCCCCTACGACGCGCCATACCCGCCCTATGACCTCCCGTACCACACTCGCTACGACGTACCCTACTTTGATCCCTACGGGGTACCCTATACCGTCCCCTATGCCGAAGGTGTCTACGGCGGTGGGGACGAGGCCATCTACCCCCCCCCGAGGTGCCCTCTTTACCCGGAAGAGTCGGCCTCGGCCCTTGTGTACCCCTGGGTACCACCGCCCATCCCGTCGCCCCACAACCCGTATGCCCACCCCATGGATGACATCGCCGAGCTGGAGGAGCCCGAGGACGCGGGCGGGGAGCGTCAGGGCACCTCCTCCGCCTGCCCAGCGCCGCCTTCTTCGAGCAGCAAGGCATGGACAAGCCCGCCAGGTCCAAGCTGTCCCTCATCCGCAAGTTCCGCCTCTTCCCGCGGCCCCAGGTGAAGCTGTTTGGGAAGGAGAAGCTGGGAGGTGCCCCTGCCACCCTCTCTGGACATTCCGCTGCCCTTGGGAGATGCAGACGAAGAGGAGGATGAGGAAGAGCTGCCCCCAGTGCCCGCCATGCCCTATGGCCACCCTTTCTGGGGCTTCCTCACGCCGCGCCAGCGCAACCTCCAGCGCGCGCTGTCGGCCTTCGGCGCCCACCGAGGCCTGGGCTTCGGCCCCGAGTTTGGCCGCCCCGCGCCTCGGCCCGCCACCTCGCTGGCACGGTTCCTCAAGAAGACGCTGTCGGAGAGGAAGCCCATCCCGCGGCTCAGGGGCAGCCGGAAGGCCCCGGCCGGCGGCCCCGCGGTCAGGGAGGCGGCCTACAAACGCTTCGGCTACAAGCTGGCTGGCATGGACCCGGAGCGGCCCAGCACACCTATCGTGCTGAGGAGAGCCCAGCCGCGCGCTCGCAGCGGCAAGGACGCGCGCCGCCCGCCCGCGCGCGCGCCCGCCCGCGCCCGCGCCCTCGTCCAGGACCCTCTCCCACTGGAGCGCGCTCCTCACCCCGCGCGCGCCCCCGCGGCCCCCCCAGTCCCGGGCCCCCACTCGCGCCGCCCCTCTCCCCGGCGCTCTCGGGCCTGCCCCGGCCGGCCTCGCCCTACGGCTCCCTCCGCCGCCATCCGCCGCCCTGGGCCGCCCCAGCGCTTGTGCCCCCGGCGCCGCAGGCCAGCTGGTGGGCGTTCCTGGAGCCCCCCTGCCTGAGCCCAGAGGTGCCCCCCGACCTACTGGCCTTCCCCGGGCCCCGACCCTCGTTCCGGGGCTCCCCACCGGCGAGGAGCGGCCTTCGGCTTCCCCGTGGCCTCCACAAGGGCGTCGCGGAGGCGGGCCTGGTCCCCGCTGGCCTCGCCCCAGCCCTCGCTGAGGAGCCTGCCGGGCCCCGGCTACCGCTCGCCCTTGGCGCCTCCGTCGCCTCAGCTGTCCATGCGCGCGGGTCCCTACCAGCCGCCCTTCCCGCCCCCCGGCCCGCCGGCCCCACTCGCTGCGGGAGCCCCCAGCCCCACGCCGAGCCTCCGGGCGCCTGGGCCCACCCTGCTCGCCCAGGCCGCCCTCACCGCCCCTGGTGCTAGGCCACAGCCAGCGGCGCTGCTCCCTCAACCTGCCCTCGCGCCTCCCGCACGCATGGCGGCGCCTCAGCGAGCCGCCCACTCGAGCTGTGAAGCCGCGAGTGCGCCCGCCCTTCCACCAACCGCCCGGGGCCGGGGCCCTGGCGGGCGCCCCTGGAGCACCGGGAGAGCCCGGGGGAGAACCCGAGGACTCAGAGACGCCCTGGACCGTGCCCCCGCTGGCCCCCAGCTGGGAAGTGGACATGCCTACCACCCAACGCCCACCCTCCCCCTGGCCAGGAGGTGCAGGCAGCCGCCGAGGCTTTTCCCAGACCACCCCCCGTGCTGGAAAACCCCTTCTCCAGCACGTGGGCCCTGTGCCATCCCCCACTCTCCAGCCCAAGGACTCAGCTGCTGATATGACCAGGGTCTTCCTGGGCAGACACCATGACCCAGGGCCTGGACAGCTCACCAAATCGGCTGGCCCAAGCCCTGAGAAGCCTGAAGAAGAGACCACCCTGGGGGGACCCCCCAGCTGCCAGCAGAGACCAAGCCTCCAAGCCTAACACCTCCCAAGGATGTCACACCTCCCAAGGAAGTCCTCCCAAAGCAAAAGACACTAAGGCCCAGCCTCTCATACCCACTGGCTGGGTGTGACCAGACCAGGGCCACATGGCCATCATGGCACCGCTGGGGGACACTGCCCCAAGCCCCAGGCCCCTTGGTGCCCACCAGGGCCCCAGAGCCCCTGCCCAAGGGGACAAGCAGCGCCAGGCAGGCCCTCGGCGTTTTGCTGTGGTCATGCCTCGCGTGCAGAGGCTGAGCTCTTTCCAGCGAGTTGGGCCTGCAACCCTGAAACCTCAAGTCCAGCCAGCCCAGGACCCCAAGCAGAGAGCCTGGAGTCTTCACTGGTCCTGCCTCTGGCTGCGAGCAGAGGCCCACGGACCCTGGCCATGAGTACATGCCCACTCCCAGTCCTGCCACCTGGGCCCTGGAGCCACATGCCTGTCCCTTAGCAGGTCCTGGGAGGAGGTCGACCTCTCAAGCTGGCAGAACAAGGTATGGGGGCACAGATAACAGGGAGGGTTTGTGGGTTCTGGCCTAGGAAACAGAGAAAGAGAAACAGCCTGAGGAGCCCTGTGCAGCAACCTTGGAGAGCTGCTGCCTGCAGGGGCCTCAGTCTCTGGGGTCTAGAAGTTGAGGAGAACAGCCTGGGCCTCCCAAACCTCTGGAGGATTGAACAAGGGGATGCCCAGCACAGGCAGGCACAGGACAGAGACATGGGAAACTGCTTCCAAGTCACTCTGGGGGAAGGATCTTTGTTCATCTCAGCCTGGGCCCTGGGCAGCCCTGCCCTGATCCAATCTGGATGATGAGTCTGGCTCCTAACTTCCCTTCAGAGATTTTGGCCAAACCAGATGTGAAACTGCAGGACGTGCCTATCCATCCTGTCCCACTGCACACACAGGTCTGTGCTGTTCCTCCTGCCTCCTACTGACCCTCCCCCAAAATTAGAGCCTCCCTCTTCCTCAGGGTTTTTGCTGCCCTTTAAAGTCCCCTGGGCTGCAAGATTCTGGAACAGGTCAGGGTGAGGGGCTCAGGATCCAACCTTCCAGTCTCCTCATTGCCAGAGAGAAAACTGAGCCAGGAGTCCTTCTGGAACCCCATGTCAGGTGCAGGGCAGGCAGCCCCTTCTGAGAGGTGCCCACACCTGGCTGCCACACTCAAGGCGGAGCTCGAGCCTGATGCTGGGTGGCCCTTGGCGGAGGTGCATGGTCACTGGAGCCTCTCCTGGGACGCAGAGGGGTGGGCGGGGCAAGCAGGAGCAGCGAGTGCTTCTCAGCCTCTGCAGACGGTGCCCGGTGGAAGGGGTAACCAGCAGGGCTCAACAATGGCAACTGGGGCAGCCTGGCTGCTGCCCCGGCGGCGGGTACCCCGTGCTGTGTGGGCCGCAGCATTGTGGGAGCGGGGCGCAGGGCGCCTAGGGGTGAGGGGCAAGGATGCCTGGGCCCTCCTCACCCTGGAATACGTGAGTGGCTGAATTATTCAGGGTCTGTGGCTGCTGGTGAGCACATGGGCAGATGGGTGGGCCGGAGGCCAGGGCCGAAAGGGTGATTGATACTCGCTGTGCCCTACTTAGCAGCCCAGCGATAGGCATGCAGGGCTCCCTCCTGGTGTCCTCTTTCCTCGCCTGCTCAGGGGCAGCTGGGATTGGAAAGGCTGAGGGTGCACACGTGTGTGCTTGCAGTCATGTGGATCCTGCGCAGGCCTGCGTGCCCGAGTGTGTGTGTGAGTGTGTACCACAGCCAAATGACGAAAGCAAGGGTATGAGATCTGAGCAGATGTGGCATCCCTGGGGGTCAGGGCTGTTTGCCCACCCTCTGCCAATGTGCACAGATGTGTGCTCACAGAGGAGACTCTGCAGCCCAAAGGTGGCATCAGGACTTCCATTCTCCAGACCTCCAGGGTAGGGGCGGACCCAGCTGTCCGCCCAGATGTATGTGCCAAGTGGACAGGTAAAGCATGTGCCTGCACACCGTGTGCCCCGGCACGGGCCCCACAGGCCTGCATGCATGCCCACAGGCCTACAAGAACACCTGTGTGTCTGCGAGTTGTATGAGCTAGAAACGCCATTGAGTGTGGGTCCATATGCAGGCGTCCGCACGTTTTCCCCGGAATGAGTATGGTGCTGAGACAGTCTCCATCTCTGCCCTCCTGGAGGCCACATGCACCAGGACACAAGCGCCCATCGAGTTGTCACACAAACCAACAAGTGGGGTCTGCTGGTGCTGGGAGAGCTGCGGTTGGGAGGGAGCTGGCAGGTGCACCCATGTACCTGCACATGCCTTTGCTCACCCTCCAGGGCAGGACGCTTGGGAGCTCATGGGAGCGCCTGCCTGGGAACTGAGGGCATGCGTGTTTCATGTATGAGGGTCGCATGCAGGCTCCAGGGGCCACAGCATTCTGTAGCAAGGACACACCTGCAGGACTCACCTGACCTTGGAGTTCCCCTCCCAAACAACGGTAGTGGGCCCCAGGTATGACCGAGCCAGGGGCCAGTTGGGGTGGGGGCTGCCCTTCAACCTGCAGACACAGCCTCTCTCTCACACAGATGCACTCCATCCGCAACCTGCCATCCATGCGGTTCCGTGAGCCGCACAGGGAGGATGGTGTGGAGGCC
This sequence comes from Ateles fusciceps, assembly GCA_036589455.1. NCBI lineage: Eukaryota > Metazoa > Chordata > Mammalia > Primates > Atelidae > Ateles > Ateles fusciceps. The sequence goes on along the minus strand of JAZHEH010000789.1, from coordinate 911,196 downwards.
ATGATGCAGCTGGAGTGAGTGGGCAGGGCCGGCAGGGTCAGCAAGAGGTCACCATGGGGTCCCCACCCTCCCAGCCAGAGCAACTCCTCCTACACCTGCCTCTCACCTCCCAGGACATTTTCAGAGCCTCAGTCATGAAGTGTCACAAAGACTAAACGTGGTGTGCTTTGTGAGTTAGATGGACTTTGGTTCAAATCCCAGCCCCACCACTCACCAGCTGGTGGACCTTGGGAGAAATCGCTTTGCTTCTCTGCACCTCAGTTTCTCATCCACAAGGTGGGAGTGGTGTGGCTGCTGTGAGGATGCTGACACATCGGAGGTGCTGAAAACATGAGGGTGTGTAGGTCAGCATCATTATCCAATCACGGTGACTATGTGTGTCCCCCAACCCGCCAGTGGAGTATCATGCCCATTGATTATGATACCTGTTGAACAGATGAAGAAACAGGCACAGAGAGGTGAAGTAATTTGCCCAAGATCTCCTGGCTGGTTGGTGTCAGAAACAGGACTTGAACTCAGGCCTATCTGATCAAGGCACTGCACTGAGTCGGGGGAGGGAGACCCATGCCAGAGCCAGCCCTGGGGGCGCTGACAGTTTCTCTCTGTGCCCTTCCAGAGACCTCCAGGAAACCACTGTGCTGTCCAACCTCAAGATTAGATTTGAACAGAACCTCATCTATGTAAGGCCTGGGGCTGGCCCTGCCCTGGGCCTAGGTCAGGAAGGCAGCTGCCTCCTGGGGCCGGGTGGGATGCACAGATTTCTCTTTGGGCCCTAACCCCTGTGGCCTCTGGTTTGAACTCTGAGTTTCTGTCAATTTAGCATAGAATGCCAGAGCCTGGAACTAAAATCTGAAGTCTTAAAACACAGTCTTAGAATGGTGGATGCCACAGGCAGAAAGCTGGAGACAGGGAATCCAGAAATATGTGACATCTCCACCACCTGGGACCTGACAGATAGAACTTCCAGAGTCCTGGAATCCATAGACCTGGACCCCAGAGTGGGGACAGCCAGAGGGGTGGAAGGGAGCCTCTGACCTGAGAATGATAGAACAGAGAGGCCCACAGCCACAGTGTGGAAGACAGGGACACTCGGAAGGGCTCTGGCCACAGAAAGATCCCCTGAGCCCCCCCAACTCCCCACTCCAGGTAGTGGAGTTTTGCCCTCAACAGTAAGCAAAAGCTCCTGGAGCCTGGACCCAACTATGAACAAATGAAGTAGGCAGGAGCCCTCCAAGGATCATGGCTGTGGGGTTTTGCTCACCCCAGACTCCTCCCAGCTCAGCCTGGTGCAGTGCCTGAGATTCCACTGTTAGAGCACATAGCCCAGCAAGTTGGTAAAGGGCTCTAGATGGGAATATGGAGTCCAGGTAGCCAGATATCTGTCGGGATGGAAACAGGGAGCCAGGCTCCCAGCATAGGGGAGGGAGGGACACAGAGGGCTTCGAGGAGCCATGGCGCTGAGGCCACCGTCTGCCCAGCAGACATACATCAGGAGCATCCTGGGGTCAGTGAACCCATACCAAATGTTCAGAATCTACGGGCCGGAGCAGGTGCAGCAGTACAACAGACGGGCCCTGGGAGAGAATCCCCCGTGAGTGTCTGGGGGGGGGGGACCTGCCCTGTGGTCTCTTGGGCCCCTCTTCCCCTGCTCTGGGAGGCTGGATCTTGGCTGCATCTCAGCCATGAGTCAGAGGTAATGGGGAAAGGCAACCTACCTACTCAACCTGATAGTCTCTCCCCAGGCGAGGCCACAGCCACGGGTTGGAGGCCACTGTGGTTCAGACCTGGATGGGGGTGGGAGCATTCCCCCAGCAGGGTGAGAGGTGGGCGGGATTGGCTATTTGGCTGGATACGAATGCTCCCCGTCCAACCCCTGGGAGGTTTGGGAGCTTAGAGGCAGGGGCTGGCTCTAATAACCTGTCTCCCAGGCACCTCTTTGCGCTTACAAATCTCGCCTTCGCCAAAATGCTCGATGCCAAACAGAACCAGTGCATAATCATCAGGTGAGTGGGCTGTCTTTACGTGGGTGATAAATGCGGGACTTCAGGTAACAGGCCTGAATCTGGCCAGAACTGCTGTGGGACCTTGGAAGATTGCCTGGCACCTCTGGGTTGGCCCACCACACACATCCTCTTGCTTCATGGTGGGGGTTGGAGTGCCCCAGAAGAAGCAGTGAAAGGTTAAAGCTCACTCCGCCCCTTTGCTTGGTCAGTGGAGAGAGCGGCTCTGGCAAAACTGAGGCCACCAAGCTGATTCTGCGCTACCTGGCCGCCATGAACCAGAAACGGGATGTCATGCAGCAGGTGAGTCCACCTGTCTCCCCCAGGACCCTAGGCTGAGCATCCTTTGATAAGCACACTTCATGTGCTCCCCAAGGGGCAAGGCTCCTTGGACCACTAGGAAGATGGGGAGGCTGAGTTCCAGAAGGGGGCCTTGCCCAGGACTGCTCTTTCTGCCACCCATCCCAGGGGTGTGCCTGAGGGGTGAGAGTTTCTGCCTGCCTGTGTTTCGGTGGCAGCTCTGGTTCCAGCCCTCTGGGGCCACTTCAGAGGGGAGATGACATAGGGAAGGGGGGTCATCCCATCTCTCCCACCTGGCCTCACCTTCCTGGTCATGGCTCTCGGGCCGCCATATTCTCACACTCAGAAGCTTTGCAGCCCCCAGGAGTGAAGAGGCAGGGCAGGCTGTGTGTCGGTTAGGGGTGGGGTGGGGGAGACAGTAGATGCCAGGCCAGAGTCTACAGGATTGGAGCTTTGCTGAAAAGGATGGTGCTAAGCCCTCTGAGCCTGAGAATGGTAGAACCCCATCCATTCCCTCAGTAAAGATTTACTGAGGACCTACCGTGTGCCAAGCCCAGGCTAGGCATCCGGGAGGGGCAGCAGCAACTCAGGCAAATGTTTACACCCTAGTGGGAACTTCATTCTAGTGATGGAAGTAGGACGACAAATACATATACACTTATATAAGTAAATTATGTGTACGTGAAAGGGTAGGTGGTGAGCTGTGAAGGCAAAAAAGTGGAGAGAAGGGTGGGGAGTGTTGGGGGTCATAGTCGTAAGTGTGGTGGTCAGGGTAGGCTGTACTGAGAGGGCAAGGGAGTGGGCTCTGGGAATGTCTAGGGGAACAATGAAGAGGCAGAGGGAGGAGCACCTGCAAAGGCCCTGAGGTGCAAGCAGGTTGGGTCCAGGTGCAGGTGCAGGTGCAAGCAGGTCAAAGCCAGCCAGCAACCTACAGAAGACAGACTGGGGTGTGAGAGGGAAGAACTGCCAGAGGCAACCCCAGACATTCAGCCTGAGCCACAGGCAGCACAGAGGCGGGCTGGGCAGTGGAGAGGAAGAGCAGGTTTGTTAAGATGAGGTGCCTGCTAGGCATCTGCCCAGAGATGGCAGGGAGGTGACGGATGCACCACCAGCCTGGAGCTCAGGAGAAGGTGGGGCTGGCCTGCCAGCTCAGACTCCAGAAGCACAGACTCAGACTTCCCCGACCCTGGGGTCCACAAAGGTTTGCACATGGCCACAATGTCCCAGCCAGTGGTGAGCCCAGCAAGATGGTCCTGGGGGCATTGGTGGGCGCTGTGCAGGCTTTGCGATCAGGTTCCAGCCTGGCCTGCCCCCCCCCTCTGATGCCTGCCTTGGCCTGCCAGCCTCTCCCATCCCAGCCCAGGCCTCCTGATGACCAATCAGATCATCCCTTGCTCCAAGCAGAGTTTTCAAAACCTTTCAGGTCAGACTTTTGAAATGACTGGTTAGGTAGGCAGGGAAAGAAATGAATGTGCCCTGTGTACCTCCTGTGGCCAGGCACAGTGCTGGGTTCCTTCAGTTATCGTCACACCAGAGCTTTACAGCAACCCTGGGAGGTAGGTACATGTGCATCCATTTATAGATGGAGCACTGAGGCCTAAGAAGGGAGGAGTGAGGTGGTGCAGGAGCTGGGATTTGCAGTCCATGGCAGTGAGCATCAGGGAGGATGGATGGAGGTGTGGATATGGCTGAGTCTGGGCGTTTGTGTGCCAGGCACACAGAAGGTGTGAGGATATGCCTGCCAGCTGTGATGACCATGGGGCTCCTTTCCTAGGCATGGCCCTCCCTTGCTCAGAAAATCAAACAGTCCAGTTCTAGGGTCAGTTTTCGGCATGGCTGGATCCATAATCTTAATGTCTCTTGTCTTGGTTCCACCCTCCCCCATTTATGGGAATCATCTTCCATCTGTCTCCCATTGGTCAGCAAGATGATCAACCCTCCCAACATTTCAGAAAAAGGCTCAGAGTTCCATCTCACTGGGCAAGTTTTGGTCATACGTCCTCACTGGAACCAATCCCCGGAGCATGGGGAATGCCCTGCCCTGACTGGCTGAAGCCTGGGCCACAGGTTCCACCCCTCTGATGTTCACCCACTCTATCTGCTGGCTTTATGCCCTGCTGTATGCTGGGCATCAGGAGACAGAGAAGCAGCCAACCTGTCCTCCAGGACTTCCCAGACTAAGGGATATTACACAGTAAAGCCCAGGCGGACCTTGACTCACTGAGCACTCACAGCCAACCCCCATCCCTCTCTGTGCCTCAGTGTGCCCCTTTATACAATGAGTGCAGTATTTTCTGGACTAAATGGGACGGTGCCTGTGAACGGATAGAGGGAACTGGCTCCGTCACCAAAATTACAGGTATTGTTTCTGCAGTGGCTGGACCTCCTTTGCTTCCTCCCTAAAAGATTATTATCCTGAGGCAGTGACTCAGCTGAAGAAAGAGCCATGTACACACTAGGCCCATGCTCGTCACTCGAGTGGACGCTGGAGTCCCTGGGCATGTCATTTCACCTCTCTAAGCTTCAGTTTCCTAATCTGCAAAACAGGGGGTGATATTAGTACCTACCTCATGGGATTGTTAACAATGGCATCATCAGGGCAATGTGTCTCACATACAGTAGGTGCTTAAACAGGTGGGAGCTTGCGATCAGTCATGGTCACCCCGAGGCACCTCTGCCCATGGGATGCTATTCCTTTTTCCATCCCTTTAGCAATATGTTTTGAGGGCCTACTAAGCACCAGGTCTGTGTATTTGCTGGGGACTCAGATGTGCAAACAGTAGATCCATGCCTGTGGGATTTGACGTTCTAGTGGAGAGACAGACAATACCCAAGAAACAGAGTTTGCCAACGGGGCTGAGGGCTGCCAAGGAGAGAATTCCGTGGTCTTCCTGTGAGAGGTGAGGCGGAGGGCCATGCAAGTGCATGGGAGCTGTGGCTTCCAAGCAGAGGGAACAGGAGATGTAAATGCCCAGAGGCAGGAGTGGGTCTGGGTGTCAGGGAACAGTGAGGAAGGTCAGGGACAAGGTTCCGGGATCCTGCTGGTGGTGGCCAGGGGAGTGGGGGAGAGAGGACATCCCCAGAGACTTTTGGAAGGCAGAACCAGTGTATTTTCATACCTTGGAAACCCCATGGCAGTCCCCCAAGCCCAGACTCCTGGGATCTCTGAGCCTCACAGGTTTTTGCCAGTCCCTCCCTGGCTGAGGCATCTGGTCTCCTGGTGAGAGAGGTGGTCGGTCCTGCTAGTGATGCATTCTGTTCTTGTCTCTCTCTTCTCCTCCCTCCTGGGTGCTCTTGAAGATAAAGGTACTTAGAGAGACAGAGAGAGAGAGAGAGAGAGAGAGGGAGTGTGTGTGTGTATGTGTGTGTCCGGGAAAATGCATGTGGATGTGCCTGCTCCTGTGTGGGTGGAGGGACAGGCAGGAAGGGACATCCAAAGGCCTGTCCTGGGCAGGGCTGGGGCTTGTGGTCAGGGGCTGCCATGGGGGCCATGGAGGCTGGAAGGCTGGGAGAGGGGGAAGCACTGGGCTTGCTGTGTGGGAGTTGGGCAGCATGGGGTGATGGCCACTTGGGGGCACTGGAGAGACCTCAGGATTCTCTAGGGAGCCCACCTCTGGTCACCCCTCATAAAGGGCAGTCCTTGGGGAGGCTCATGTCTGGGTGTCCCTAGCTATGCCCCCACCCAAGCCCCCAGAACAGTGCTTAGCCCCTCAATCCCCCCCCACATCTCCTTCTGGAGTCCAGATCCTGGAGGCAACGCCCCTCTTGAAGTCCTTTGGTAATGCCAAAACCGTCAGGAACGACAACTCCAGCCGCTTCGGGAAGTTCGTAGAGATCTTTCTGGAAGGGTGAGTGGTGACAGTGGAGGGCCTCCCAAAGGCCTTGCAGTGCCTTCTATGTCCCACCACAGCCTCTAGGAACCAACACCAGCCCTCCTTCCCCCTGCTGAGAGCTGACTGTGCTCCCCCACCCCAGGGGCGTGATCTCTGGTGCCATAACCTCCCAGTACCTGCTTGAGAAATCCAGGATCGTGTTTCAGGCTCTCCCAGGCCTGTGTGTTGGGCAGGATGGGGGTGGGAGGTACAAATACTCAGAGCCTGGCCCCTGATGGGGCTGGGTAGATGTCAGATGAATGACTGAATACATGTGTACATGTGAGCCTGCGACCTCCCCCTCCCCAGCCCTCCTCTGGCCACGGTGGCTCCTCCCTGCCCCACAGCACACAGGCACGCTCCTGCCAGGGCTTTTGCACCCTCTGTTCCTTCTCTCAGTAGCACTTACTTATCCCTCAGGCGCCTGCTTGACTAAACCCATTACCTCCTCCAGGTCTCCCCTATAATTTCACCCCTCAGGAAGCTCCCCATTTAAAACGCAGCCCCTCTCCATCCCGTCTAAACCCCCACCCTGTCCACTGCTTTATTTTTCTCCAGTGTACTTTCCTCTATCTAATATATTTTATGTTTTAACCAGTGATTTGCTGAGTGTCTGTCTCCCTAGCTAGCAGGTGGACTCCATGAGATCAGGGGCTTCTCTCTGCCTTGTCCCCCATGTCCCAAGGGCCTGGACAGGGCCTGGTGCACAGGAAGTGCTCAGCCATCAGGAAGCTCTGTGTGTGCACATGTGGGCTATGTACACACATGTATGTAGGTGTGCATGGCCAGTACACACAAGAGAAGATGGCCCCCTTTTCTCTTCTTTCTCCTAACCAAATAAAATCCCAAAAACCAGAACCCTCTCAACCTTCAATCATACCAGGGCACCTCTGCTTCTGCCTTCACCCCAGCTGGTGCCAGGCTGGGAGCCTCACTCATCACAGAGGCACATGTTCTCATCTGCAGTCCCTTGTGTGATGTGCATTCATGGGCAGGCTTGGACCTGGATGGTGCCTGGGGGTCACCTTGGTAGGTGGCTCCCTTCTCTGTGCCCACTACCCACTCTACAGGCCAAAAACGAGAGGAATTACCAAATCTTCTACGAGTTGCTGGCCGGGTTGCCTGCCCAGCTCCGGCAGGCCTTCAGCCTGCAAGAGGCCGAGACCTACTACTATCTGAAACAGGTGAATGCCAGCAGGCATCTGAAGGCCCCGAGTCCTGGTCCTCCCACCTCAACACCCCTGGGTGGGCCGAGGGAGCCCAGTTGTGAGTGATGGAATGTGAAGGTGATGGAGATTTGGGGAGGGTGAGTTTGGATTTAAGACATGTTGTCACAGTGAGGGGGACCAGGAGTCTTCTGGGTCCAAAGCAGAAGCAGAAAAGGCCTACCTGACTTCATTTCTCTGGAACCTGGATCAGAACCAACCAGCCTAGAGTGACTACACTTCCCTTGCTGTGCCTCAGTTTCCTCATCTGTGAAATGGGGCCAACATAGTACCACTTTGCAGGGATGTAGTGAGGCTTAGATGAGGAAATGCAGGTAAAGAGCTTAGCACAGGGCCTGGTGTGCAGGACATGCTCAGTAAACACTGACTACCCTTTTCATTATTATCACTGGGCAGCTGCAAAGGTCAGCAAGTGACAACCCCTGCCACACATTGCACTTAGAATCCATGAATCCCATCCTCAGCCCTGCTCAGAGCCTCTGTGCCCATGAGACTGGAATGAGAGCTTGAGTGACCAGCTCAGGCCACACTGCTGGTGAGGGCAGAGCGGGACCCGGAGGGCTCTGCAGCCCCACCCAAGCTCCCTGACTCTCAGCCTCTGTCCTCACCCAGGGTGGGAACTGTGAGATTGCAGGAAAGAGTGATGCAGATGACTTTCGCCGGCTCCTGGCTGCCATGGAGGTGCCGGGCTTCAGCAGCGAGGACCAGGACAGCATCTTCCGCATCCTGGCCTCCATCCTTCACCTGGGCAACGTCTACTTTGAGAAGTATGAGGTGAAGGGCGCCACAGCCTGCCATAGGCCTGCACCCTCTGGACTTGGCCACCTTTTCCGAGGCCTTCTCTGTTGCCCTTTCAGATTACACTATGCACACATCACTTGTCCTGTTGTTTTTTCCCTTTGGGCTTGTTCATCTTTCTCCTCCTTGTAGAAATTAAGGAAATCAGCCCTTTGTCTCTGATATAAATTGGACATATATCTTCCAGTTTGTGATTTATGTTTTAACTTCGTTTGCAACATTTTTTGGTACTTTTTTGGGGGGGGGATGTCTCACTCTGTCGCCCAAACTGGAGTGCAGTGGCACGATCTCTGCTCACCGCTACCTCCGCCTCCCAGGCTCAAGCAATTCCCCTGCCTCAGCCTCCCGACTAGCTGGGATTACAGGTGCACACTACTATCACCCCGCAAATTTTTGTATTTTTAGTAGAGATGGGGTTTCACCATGTTGGCCAGGCTGGTCTTGAACTCCTGACCTCAAATGATCCACCCACCTTGGCCTCCCAAAGTACTGGAATTATAGGCGTGAGCCACCGCACCCAGCCCTTTGGTGGTTTTCTTATGCAAATTGTTTTAAAATTATTTTTAGGCAGTTCATTTATCAATCTTTTCTTGTATATTTAAACTTTACATTTGAAATTTTAAACTTTTTTTTTTTAGAGAAACTTCTCTTTCTAAAATTGTAACAGCCTTCTCCCATACTTTTTCTAAGACTTTTAATGGATTTTGTGGGTTTTAAAAAACATTTAAATCTCTGATCCATCCAAATTTATCCTAGTAAGGTGTGAGGTAGGAATCTGATTTTTTTCCCCCAGATGGTTACTCAATTGTCCTAATCTCTTGATTTGAAAAGTACATGGTTATGGCTGGGTGTGGTAGCTCCCGCCTGTAATCCCAGCACTTTGGGAGGCCCAGGCTGGTGGATCACAAAGTCAGCAGATCGAGACCATCTGGCTAACCCACTGAAACCCTGACTGCTAAACATACAAAAAATTAGCTGCGCATGGTGGCACACGCCTGCAGTCCCAGCTAATCAGGAGGCTGAGGCAGGGGAATGACTTGAACCTGGGAGGCAGAGGTTGCAGCGAGCTGAGATTGTGCCACTGCACTCAAGCCTGGGTGATAGAACAAGACTCTGTCTCAAAAAAAAAAAAAAAGAAAAGGAAACAAAAATATATCTTTATTAGCTGGGCATAGTGGCTCACACCTTTAATCCCAGCAATTTGGGAGGCCCAGGAGGGCGGATCATGAGGTCAGCAGATGGAGACCATCCTGGCTAACACGGTGAAACCCCATCTCTACTAAAAATACAAAAAATTAGCCAGGTGTGGTGACACACACCTGTAGTCCCAGCTGCTTGGGAGGGTGAGGCAGGAGAGTCGCTTGAACCTGGGAGGCAGAAGTTGCAGCCAGTGAGATAATGCCATTTCACTCTAGCCTGGGTGACAGAGCGAGACTCTGTCTCAAAAAAAAAAAAAAAAAAAAAGATAGAAAAATACATTTTTATCACGTGCTAAGTTCATGTACACATTTATGTCTAATTCCAGACTTTCTGTTGTACTTCATTAATCTATGTACTGTGTCTATGACTACACTGTTTTTTTTCCTTTAATCGACTTTTTTTTTTGTTTTTTATTTTTTGAGATAGGGTCTCACTCTATGGCCCAGGCTGGAATACAATGGCACTATCATAGCTCACTGCAGCCTCAGCCTCCTAGGTCCGAGCAATCCTCCTGCCTCAGCCTCCTGAGTAGCTAGGACTACAGGTTTAGGCCACCATGTCCAGCACATTTTTTAGACAGGGTATCACTATGTTGCCAGGCTGGTCTTGAACCCTCAGCCTCAATTGATTCTCCTACCTCAGCCTCCCAAAGTCCTGGAATTATTACAGCTGATGGTTTTAAAGTGTGGCACTTCCTCCTTCTCCACTCAGTCCCTCCTGTCGCTGTGTGAAGAAGGTGCCTACTTCGCCTTCACCTTCTGCCATGATTTTAAGTTTCCTGAACTGCAAGTCAATTAAACCTCTTTATAAATTACCCAGTCTCAGGTATTTCTTTATAGCACTGTGAAAACAAACTAATGCAGACCCCTTCCCTGAGGCGCCTTCTCCTTAGGCCACCAGCTGCCCCTATGCTCCTCCTCTGTCCCCTGGTCTTGCTTTTCCCCCTCATTAGGCCCAAGTGATCCACGTGGCCAGTCCAGCTCCATCCTACTGGGGGGCCTGTGTGGCTGCTGGAGAGGCCGGGATCCTTTCCTCACCCTGAGGCTGCCTGATGTGCTCTCTGGATCCTGGAGGAAACTGACCCCCCTCTCCTCATACTGGTGCGACTTGTTCCAAGACCTCAAAGCTGGACGATGTGAGCCAGTCTTTTTCTTGTCTTCCCTTGCTAGGGCTGTCCTTGGGCCAATGGATGAATGGAAGGATGAATGGACAGTAGTCCAGGGAGGATGTCCCTGTCTGTCCTGAACTGGGCCTTCCTGAGTGAGTGTATACAGTCATCCCCTGGTATCCATGGCGGATTAGTTCTAGGGTCCCTGAGGATGCCAAAATCCATGGATGCCCAAGTCTCTGATATAACATGGCCTAGTATTTACATATGCCCTATGCACATCCTCCCATATACAGTAGACCATCTCTAGATTAGTCATGATACGTAATACAATGCAGATAATATATAAATGGTTGTGATACTGTACTGTGTAGGGAATGATGACAAAAACAAATTCTGCACATGTTCATTGAGGTATAAGCATCCAACTTCTTTTCTGAATATTTTCCATCCACTGTTGGCTGAATCCGCAGATGCGGAGCTCCGGGATGTGAGGGCCAACCGTGCTTTGAGAGTAGGATGCGTGAGGCTGCTAATGAGTACAGGGGGAGCAGGCGTCCATCAGGAGGGCCCGGCACTGGGGCATCTGGACGCCCTGTCTAGGACTTGAGGCTCCAGGTTTGAATGGCACAGGCAGACTCAGCCCAGGTCAAAGCCCTCCCCCTCAAATGTTGTTTTTATCCCAAGCTTTTTCTGGCCCCTGGAATTTGGCATCCCCTAGGCCCTGGGTGGAAGGACAGATGAGCCAGATTTTAGAGAACATGTCTAGAAGAGTGAGCCCCTACTGTGTGCCGGGCATGTTCCCCACAGGATCCTCTAGCTAGAATAACCAAGGGTCGTGGAGAGAAACAACCAATTAAAATATCAGAAATAAAAAAGAGATACCACTAGAGATAGTATTTTTAAGACCATTAGAGATACTAAAAAGTCCATTAGGTAATAGTATTAGCATTTTGATTCTGAGATTCAACAGCAGCAGTCATTTCCCTCCACCCCTATGTGTAGCCCAGGACCACCCTGGGCGGGGAGGACTGAGGTCAGGGAGCACCCATGGATGCTCTCATGCTGGCCCTGGGCCCCGGGGGTGACAGTGATGAGGAATTGGGTGCACACATGAGTGGGGCAGCCAGGCCTGGCCAGAGAAGCAACATACACATGCACAGATCCATTTACCCACATACACGTGAGCACACAGGTGCACAGACACATTGCACACAGGCGTGTTGACACCTCAGGTAGTGGAGGACGCTGACTCTGGGCCCTGCTGACCTGGGCAAGGCCCCATTGTGATGTGTGCCATGACCTCAGAATGCCGCTGGTGCCTAACAGCCGTCTGCTCCCCAGCCTGCCTCTGTGTTCTACAGCGGCTACACACACACAGTGGCATCTGTGAGCACTTCTGTGTACTCAACGGTTTTCTACCTGAGAGGCATAACCCAGGCCAGCTGATTCATCAGAATCAGGTGAGTGTGACCTGCTCTCTTCTCTCCATGCTGACTTGGGGACAGTGCCTATGGTGTGGGCTGTGCTGGCCTCTGGGCAGCTGCGAAGGAGGGTGATCCCTGAGCACTCAGGGTGCCTCTTCTACGCTGCCTGTGTAGACAATTGTCTCTTTGTCCCCATGGTGGCTCTGTAGGGTGAGTGCTGTCCCGAATGTACCCATTGGACAGGTGAGACTTCTGGGGTCAGGGAGGCGGTAATCAGTCTGGGAATCCAGACGTGACCCTGGGTTTTGCTCTCAGCCCTGCCTTGTGCCGAGAGGAACTTCAGGCCTGAACCCTGTGGCCTCCCTGCTCTACATCCCAAATCTGTCCAGGGTTTTCCATCCCGATGGGGCAGAAACTGGTCCTGGCAGAGCCACTGGGATGAATCCACAAATTGACTGGGATGAATCATCGAAACACCTCTGTGGCCTAAGCTGGGTCCTGATGGTCGCTGTGGGACCCACTGGACACACACGGTCTCTTGTCCAAGAGTGAATGGGGAGCTTTCAGCCTTTGGGCAGTTGTGGAAAATGAAGAATCCCTGAAGGGCTGGCTGGAGGGAGACTATCTCTCCTCCTCTTCAAAGGGTCCAGGCACTGAGGTTCTCCCCCAAGAATTTCCTTCTCTGTCTGGTCCTATCGAGTCCTCACCCTCCTTTTGCCCTGAGTGTTCCCAGGAGGGATGGTCCATCTAGGTGTTCTCCAGGACCAAGGACCCACTGTTCTTCCTCGGTGACCTAGGGAGATGAAGCCCCCTCCTATGTGGAGAGCTCAGAATGGTGGAATCCACTAACCCTTCCCCACAGACGTGGTTTCCACGAGCACAGGGGCTGCTTTGGAGACAGTAGATCATTTTCATACCCCAACCAAACACCCTCCTGCTCAACTGGCGTTATTCCTAAAGTGGCTTCGCTGCTCCAACTGAAGGGCCACGGTAGCCCAAGTGATGAATGGAGTAGGGCGGAGCAGTCAGGAGAGATCCTGTTCCCTGTGAGAAACTGGGCATCTCCGTGGTCCCTGAGAATCTCAGGAGGCCGACTGTACAGAGACCTCTGGTCCCTGACCCCAGTCTGCCTCCACATGTCTGGAGTAGCCCATCATGGGCCCTTCAATTTTGGCAAGGGGACACCATTCAACCTGCCAGGGCAGGTGTGTGCCCGTTCCATGGCATTTGAGGACAACGGATTCTCTGTCCAGGTCCCACTGTTCTCACGTCCTTGAGAAGATGCCCACCCCTGCTTGGGGCTTGAGACTCCAGAGACCCATGCAGGTGTGGGCCTCTGGGTCTGGCCCGGTTTCACCTGGTGGCAGTGGTGGTATGGGGGTTACGCAGCCAGCCAGCATCTGGGAGCCCAGCGGGAGCGGTTCAGGTGTTCTCTAAAGTTCTCAGGTGCAGTGTAACCTTTAGACAATTTTATCTCACAAGATGGAGATGATAGAGGAAGAGGATACTTTACAGGAGCGAGAGGACATCATTCTCAAGTATGAGAAGGTACAGGTCGGTCTGCTCCTTGGAGGGGGGCCTCTTCCAGTGCTCCCTGGTCAAAGGGTTTTGGGCTCCCTAGGAGCACAGGGCGGAGACGGGTGGCCAATGCTCCCAGGCCTCTTGTACACTTTACCTTGGACCCCTCAGCAAGGCTCCCTCTGGGTTGCAGGGACACCGAGCTGGGCTGCCAGCGGACATGGGGCCTGAGCCTGTGGAAATCCACAAATGCACGGATCGGTTTGGAATTGTGCAGTGAGTCCTCTATGCTCCCCCTCAGCCCCTAAAGCACCTATGTCAGCTCAGGGGTGGGTTTGCTTTGAGAAAAAAACCTCCTGAGGCCCTGAGGCCACGTCTCCCCCAGGTCGGGCCAACCTCCTTTCCAGGGTCAGACCTCCTCCCTGGCTCCCCCTGCAGGTCCAGCCTGAGGTTGTTAGGCCAGAGGTGAGGGGCCCATCCAGGGAACGGGTGGGAATGGAGAAGAGGCTAGATCAGGCCCCTGGGCTCTCAGCAATTCCATCTCTAAGTTAGCACAAGAGGAGCGGGGCAGCCTGAGGGTCTAGCCCCGTCCACTTACAGACAACCCCAGTGAGATCCAAGGTTTGTGGCCACAGGGTGAGGGGGACGCCTGGCCCAGCCTCGGGGCTGTTGTCCAGCAGGTCTCTGAGGGCCCACCTGCCCCTGTTCTCCTCCATTTCCCTAGAGCCACAGCCCTCCCTGTCCCCATGGGGAAGGGGGAAAGGCACAGGGACAGTGGGGGCTGTGGCCCTAGGGGAATGAGGGAGAAGACGGGCAGGACCCTATTATGGGCATCTCACGGTGAGGCCAAAACGGCAGCAGAGCTTGCAGCTAAAGAGCCTGGGTCTGGTACTGGGAAGGGATCTGGGGCCAGATAAGAGGAGCCCAGCCTGGTGCCCATCACTCAGGGATCAGAGCATGGAGAGACAGAGGACCCCGGAGGAGGTAGGGTAGAGGGAGCTTATGAGCTGTGCCACTTCTAAAATGCAGGGTGTGTGGCTCGGCTGCAGGGAGAGGCAGGTGGATGCTGGGAGGTCAGACCCTGTGAGGGCCTCAGGCGTGTAGGGTGCGATGGGTCCCGGCTACACCCTGGGTGCACTGGACGGGTCTCAGGCCACGCTCTGGAGACCCCGGCGGTTCCATATCACATGATCACTTTGAAGGGACTCCTGTCAGGGCCCGGTCACCCACCCTGGGCAGCCCCCATCCCATCTCAGGGCCAACTTTCCTCAGCTGCAGCAGAAAGCACCACCTCCAGGCCAGGAGGGGCACCCCATTGTGCAGCCTGACTGCCCCCCCCACACCAGGGGCCCCAGTAACCCGGGCCAGGCTGGCCCTGCACTCCCGCTCCTCCCAGGTCCTGGCCCCTCCCGGGAGTCAGCCCCACAGGAAAGCCCTCGTCCTCCCTTCCCTGTGCCTTTTCCCAGGCTGAGCCCTGAACTGGATGGGACAGAGCCAGTTCTTTCTGGGGGTCGGCTCCCAGACCGGACGGCTCCAAGCCCTGTGCAGGTCCTCAGCTCTGCTTGGTTGCCTTACAGTGAGACGGAGCTGCCCCCTGTCAGTTCCCAGGAGGCCAAGGTAAGATCCTGATGCATGGGGGGCCTGACCCAGGGACAGGGGGACTGGGCAGGTGGTGGGTGAGGCAGAGGAGGCAGCAGGCCTGGGCGGTGGCGGGTGGGAGCAACACGCTGTCACTGGGAGGGGCAGCTTCCCTGCTGGACCTGACCACAAGTCACTGTATCTCTGGCAGTTTGATGAAATTCCAAAGCGAGAACCAGAGTCGTGGCTTGGGGGCGGCTGCCCACTTGTGTCAGAACCCCACCTAGAGGCTGGGACCTGACCTATGACTGGTGTGTCTGTGGCCTGAGGATGGCACATCCCGGGGTCCCAAGGCCAGCCCACTGGCGTTCATTTGCTCAAAGGCTCTCAGCCCTTAGGGTCTGCCCTTCCCTGGCTCCTTCCAGCTGGGTCCCACCAGGGCTCCAGAACCCAAGGCGCAGCATTCACGGGCCGCTCTGAGAAGCCTGGCGGCTCCGCTAACTCTAGCATTTCTCCTTTGACAGGAAATTCGGCAGGAGCTGAGACGCAAGATCAAGTGGATGGAAATGCTGGGAAAATGGAAGAAATATAAGAACAGCAAAAAAGTAACGTGTGGAGGGAGAGGCCCCGGAACCACTCTCTGCAGGGGCAGGGGACAGGCACCCGTGGCTGTGGCCTGGCACCGTCAGCCTCTCAGAGGGCGGGTGGCACACTGTCCTCACCCAGAGGATCACAGGCCTGGTCGCCAGCTTTGCTGCCCGTTGGTGCGAGCGTCACCGTGCTGGGAGGGAATCTGAATCTAGGGCTGGGGCCACCCGGAGCTCAGCGCTAGGGCAGCCTCCTGGTGACCCGAAGGAAGGAACAGGTCCAGATCAGAGTTCGGGACTCTGAGTGCCCATTTCCTCTTTCAATCCTGGGAAGGGAGACCCTGCCCCAGCTTGACCTCACCTCTACTGAGGAATCATGGGGCCAAAACTAATGATTTACAGAATTCTCAGGTTCTGCTCCTCGCGGGGTCGCCCCTGGCCCGAGTCACCAGATCATTTTCCGCCCACAGCTGGTTCGCCGTGTTTACAAGGGCATTCCGATGAATATCCGGGGCCAGGTGTGGTCAGTCCTCCTCAACATTGATGATATCAAGGGGAAAAACCCCAGCAAATACCAGGTACGCTAAGCCAGAGCACAACAAACGGGCCAGGCCGTGTCAGGGGCCCAGGTCTCCAGCTGCAGGGAACGAACATCAAGCCCAGCTTGGGGGGGTGTGTGCTGGCCAGATGCACATCCTGGGCATAGATGGTGACATAGGCACCACAGATGAGCTCGGCTTTGGGGGCCCTCCCTGGCTTCAGAAACAAGCCAAAAAGCCGCTTTCTGCAGAAGGAAACCTTCCTTCTTTCCTTCCTTCCGGAAGTGCTGACTGTGCGATGACTGCCTTTGGGGGCAGGGAGTCTTCCGTCTGTTCTGAGGCTGCTTCCTCCTCTTGGCCCTGCCCTATAGCTCATGAAGGAGAAGGGGAAGAGGTCCTGTCAACAGGTGCACCAGATCGACCTGGACGTGAGGAAGACACTCAGAAGACACATTCTTTTCTGGGAGCGATATGGCACCAAGTAAGCCCACGGGAGCCACAGGGCCCCAGCGGAGACGGGGTGAACCAGAGGGATGGGGACTTCCCCGGAGCAGAAGCCAGGGTCACCCAGGAGGGATGACAGAGCTGCCAAGCTCTCCTGGCCCAGGGAGCAGCCAGCACCAAGGACCGAGCAGCTCCCAGGTTCCAAGCCCTGGGCCAGGCTGGAACATGTGGGGCCAGAACCCAAGAGGATCCTGAGGAGACAGAAGGCAGCAAAGAAAATCATGCATAATGGGGAAAAGTGCTCTCCCTGACCCATGGGGACCCACGGTAGCACCCACGGGAGGGCGGCAGGATGGAGGGCCCCTGAGCCTCCCCCAGGCAGCACTGACAGCACCAAATGCTGGGGGCACTCAGGGTCCTGGAAACTCTCATCCAGGTCTGCTGGGAACGTGACATGGCACAGCCACTTTGGCAGCCAGTTGGGCAGTGGCTCACAAAGCTCAATGCACTTGAACCACACGTCCCCAAAGTGTCACAGATGTTGAACCCAATGACTTGGAAACTGACATCCACATGAAACCTGCATGCCACATTCACTGCTTCATTCATCATCACTCACACACAGAGCCTTTGGGGACGACCGTCAGCATGGGAATGGGGAGAGGAAGATTGGTTCTCTCTTGAAATAGAAGACTCAGTGAGAAAAGGGAACGAGCCAGTGATGCCCCCACGAACGTGGGTGGAACCTAGATGCATTTTGCTAAGAGAAAGAAGCCAGACCCGAAAAGCTACCACTGTAGGATTCCCATTCATAGGCCATTCTGGAAAAGGTCAAACCAGAGGCACTGAGAACCGGTCTGGGTGACCAGGAGCTGACGGACTGGGGAAGGCGGGCTGCACAGGGGCCACTCTGGAGACTTGGAGGATGAAGGAGTCGCTCCAGGAGGGGCTGGAGCGGTGGCCGGGAGACTCTGCACATTGGGTTAGAACCGTGACAGAACTGTACACCCAAAGACTGAACTGGCGTGCGTGCAAACTGAAAAAAAAAAGTCAATCAAAGCAAAAATGATTAGTCAACTCACGGTCCAACTGGGATATCTGCGTTTCATAGATGTGGATTTTAGGGAAACATTTCTTAAACCGTCAAAGGCCCTGAAGAGCTCAGTGCTTGTCTGGTGAATCATCTAAACCTGAAATGGGATTTGTTGTTAGGATTTGTAGACAAAGTGAAACTAATAGCATCTCCACAAAAGAAACGAAAGCCCCCTTTCTCTGTTTCCTAGGCAGCGGGAACTATTCCACGTCCTGCTGGCCTACGCACAGTATAATCCGGTGAGTATTCCGGGCAGTGACCATATTCCCATATTCACGGCCATATTCCCATATTCACTGGCGTGGGTATCTATTGGGGGTGTCATTGCTTCTTTCCAAGTCAGTATTTGTGACCCACCAGGATATAGAAGGCATGACTCTAGCTCATCGCTGGCATAAACCTCCAAGCAAGGGGGGTGGTCTCAAGGGGTCAAACTGAGTCACAAAGGAGTCAGGGCCCTGACTCCTGGTGTCACCTGGGCCTGACCACCACTTCTCAGAGCAAGAAATGACACCTTCCTCCTGGGGCTGCCCCAAAGCCCAGGAGCTTGGCAGTGTCGCACACAGGACGGTGCTCTCAGGAGACATTTTGATCAGTTGCTGAAGTGCCTGATGGACATGGCTCTTGTCATGAAATGAAACGAATTTGCATCCTGAGGAAGCCTCTTCTTCAGAGGAAGCCTCCCCAGTCACCTCTGTCCTCTCCAATGACATGAGTCCTCCCTGGTGACCTCAGCACCCAGGTGATGTCCTTCTACGGTGATGTCCTTCCACGGTGACTCTGGCTCTTGCAGGAGGTGGGCTACTGCAGAGACCTGAGCCAGGTGGCCGCCTTGTTCCTGCTGTACCTTCCCGAAGAGGACGCATTCTGGGCACTGGCACAGCTGCTGGCCAGTGAGAGGCACTCCCCACAGGGTAGGTGGACAGGTGCCTCTGGGGCCTCTTGCTACCAAACCCGGGGATGGCCACCCGGCCGGTCTCGACTTTCAGTGAAGGCACCTTCCTGTGTCGCCAGCTTGTTGGGAGCCTTTAGGATGTCTCTGCTGAGGGTCCCACAGGAGCTGGAGGCTGACCCCCAGAGCCCAAGTCAGACACCTTTCATCCCCCATCAGCAGAGGGCATCTCATCCTCCCCGTGGCCGCCCTCTGTGTCCTGGAGCCACGCCCTCCAGCTCTGATTCTGTGCAGCTGACTCTCCCCTCCCTGAGAGCCTTCCTGCCCTTCAGCTGCCTGGGCTCCAGCTGCCCTTGGTCCCCACGAATGGGTTGACCGAGCCCAGATGGCAGCATCTTCCCATCCCGTGTCCTCTGGCCCGATGCCACTTCCAGGAGATGACCACGAAGCCCAGCACCCACTCTGTTCTGGCCACCCTCTGTCTTGGCCTCAAAGTCAGCCTTGCCCTCGCAGCACCCTGGCCCAGGAGGCCTCCAGGAGCACCTCCAGCCAGGCTCCAGGGGATGTTCCCACCCCCTCCTCCCCAGGGCCAAGGCCGCATGGTGGGGTCAGCAGATGGGAGGGTGGGAGGCCTCGGGGACTGGGGGCCTCTGCAGCTGCCCAGCTCTTCCAGCTGATGGCTCCACATCTTGGGAGAGGGCTCTGATTTCATGATGGGCTGGGGGCTTCTCAGGATTCCACAGCCGAAATGGCAGGACAGTCCAGGGGCTCCAAGACCATCAGGAGCATGTGGCGCCCTGGTCACAACCCAAGACCATGTGGCGGCATCTGGTGAGTTTATGGTCCCTGGACTCCTCTCCAGAGGCCCTGCATCACATGGGGCTGGAGGAGCAGGGGGGCTGGAGCCCCTCCTGGGGCTGGTGACAGGCTGAGTGGCAGCCAGGGCCTGACCTGGGACATGGGGTTCTCCGTGGGCTGGGATTTGGGTTTTTTTCCAGCCCTGGAGGAGACAGAGGCACAGGGACTGGGGCCCAGCTCCCCTCAGAGCAGGGCTAAGGGCAGTGTGTCCCCCGGGAATGCAGGAAGGGGAAGGTGTTGTGGGGAGCCCCGGACACCGCCCAGTGTTCTGCACTTGGGGAGGGGTCTTCAGTGGGCCCTGGAAGAGGAAGGTTTCTAGAGCAGCCCAGGGGGCCCTAAGCACCTCTGTTCCTCCCATCAGGACAAGGAAGGACTAGGCACACAGGGTTCCTCATTAGGCTGCCTTCTCCGGATGCTCAACGATGAGGTAAGGAGGCACAGGGAGTCTCAGGGACCCTCCTTGCTGTGCAGTGCCCTGCTTCCCCAGCTCAGGGGTCCAGCTCACCCCCAGCCCACAGGAGGCACATGCGGGTCCCCCACAGAACACACAACAAGAACCTCTGCCCCAGAAGGATCATCCCAAGGCAGAGACCGGGGCTGAGGACCAGCCTCATGGGCAGACTGGGCCAGGATCTGACTTGGGAGGGCTCAGGGAAGCCTCAAGCCCCTCTCTCCAGAAGCCTCCTCCCCCACCGAAATGAGTGCGCCCCATGAGGAGCTGCAAGACCTTGTCTGACCCAGCCTCCCGGAGGGGTCAGGCCACCCTCATGGGGAGGGTCACTGACTCTGGGGACTGAAGCCCCAATGGGCCCAGCTTGAGCCCCAGCCTCAGCCTGGAAGGGTCAGGTCCTCCCACGCCTGCTGTCCCCACAGATCTCTCTCGGCCTCACCCTGCGCCTGTGGGATGTGTATTTGTTGGAGGGGGAGCAGGTGCTGATGCCCATAATGAGAACGATCTTCGAGGATCAGAGGAGTAAGTCCACCTGTGACCTGGGGAGCACTGGGGTCAGACCCCAGTTGACCCGAGGGAGCTTCCTCACACTGTCCTCATGATCCTCTGTTCTGGCCCAGAGGGAGGTCTGGCCAGGCGGGCTGGGAGGGCACAGTGACACCGAACCCATCCCCCCACATGACCCAGATGAAAGTCGGGAGTGTGGTGAGCACTGCCCTGCCCAGGCCGCCCCCCAGTCACAGCCTCCTGTGCACATCTGGACCCCTGGGGTGGCCACAAAAGGATCCGGCACCGCCCAGTGGGAGACTCAAGTGGCCACGGGGTATGGGCTCTGACCCCCTCCCAGGGAACTCTCCTGGCCTGATGCCCACCCTGTCCCTAGAGAGCCTCCTGAGAACATCAAGGTCTGGCCTGTGGGCACGTTTTCGGGACCTGTTTTCCCATAGCTGGATGCTGAAGGAGGAGAACATAGTAAAACATCTCTGGGCCTCGAGGCAAAAAATGACCAAGAAGCACGAGGACCTGCCATCCCCAGGTGGGCTTCAGTGCCAGGGCCCCTCCCGAGTCACCCTCTGGGGAAGCCAATAGTGGGGGAGTGCCTGGGACCCCCAACCCTACTACCTGGCCCTCCCTCTTCAGCCTTTCTTCCTCCTCTTCCTCCTAGACTGTCAGAAAGTACAGTAGGCCCACCGGTCCTCAGGGCAGGCGCTCAGTGCGTGTGGACTGGACGTGCTGTGCACGCAGGAGGGGGATGTGGCCAAGATCTTCCAACAAGCCCCCTCCCACTTTCCATTGTGGCCTGTTGTCCCCCCTCATGGGGCCTTCAAGGGCACCGGAGGAGCCAGACCCATTTGTGGGAGCCCCCGTCCCTTCCTGTGAGCACTGACAGCCTCAGAGAGCAGCAGAGGCCCCTCACTCCTGCACACTCCTTCAAGGGTGCCAGGACCACAAGCCTTGAGGCAGGGAAACAAGGGGAATCAGTGTCCCTGACCCCCAGAGCATTCAGGGACAGGACGCAGGTGGGACCCCGGGCCCAGAGCCAGAGCCCAGAGTTCAGCCAGATGTGGGAACAGTCAGTGCTGGCATGGACTGGGCAGTCCAGGAGAGGAGAGGGTGACCCACGTCCAGGCCCAATCACCCACTTTGGAGACAGGTCCCCGTGGGAGGTGGCAACGGGGCTGGGTGACAGCCAAGTCCCCTCCCACCTGAGTTCTGCCTAGGGGCTGTAGTCCTGGGAGGAGGGTGTGTGGCAGGAAACCCCCAGCCAGCTTGAACCCTGGGGGGGCAGTCCCAGGAGCCACCTGCCATGCCCCGACAGCCTCCTCACCCCAGGTGGCACACTCCCCCTCCCTCTGGAATCAGCAGACTACAGGCGTGTCCTCAGTGTCAGACCACAGGGGCCACACAGAGCCCTCGAGGACTGGAGAGACCCAGGCAGGTGGGGCCTGGCCCAAAAAGGCCTGCATGGGCTCACTGGAGACGCTGACCACGTCTGTTTTCCTTTCAGCCAAACCCGAGGAAGGGTCCTTGGCACCCAGGTCCGTGCTGGCTTCACCTGGCAGGAACACCCTCTGCAACGGGGACGGTCAGCCCCCTCCCGGCCCAGCAACCCGGTTCCAGCGGCCCATTTGGTCAGCTCCCCCGCCATGGGTACCTCGTCCTTTCACAACCTGTCCTGGGGGTACTCAGAGTGTGCCCAGCCCGGCCCTGGCTCAGGGAGGACCTCACCATTCCTGGTGCTACATGGAATGGAATTCGATGCCCCGGCTCCCGACGGACCTGGATGTGGGGGGCCCTTGGTCCCCCCATTATCACTTTGAGAAGAGCTGCTGGGTCCGTGTCCCTTCTAACTGTGTCCTGGACATCCCTGGGACCGTGGGACAGGCCTAGCCCAGGAAGCCCATGGGGGACCCCTACACCGGGCCCTGCCCAGGCCCATCAGGACTAAGAGGAAGGTCGGGAGATACCCCCACTGCAACATGGGCACCTGTACTTGGCCCTTTTGCCAAATGACTGTGACTGGAAGGAGCCGGGGGGGGGCACCCCGCCAGCTCCCAGCCCTAACCCTAACCCCTGACCCTAACCCTAACCCCGCAGCCCCAGACACCTTGGAAAATCCCGTTCAATGGGGAGGCTTGTCCCATCAAGGCCACGAGAGATAGAGAGGAGCATGGCATCCCCGCATCCCTGGCCAGCCAGCAGCATGCCCCAGGGCCTCTGTACCAACCTGTGGGAGTGTTCCCCCTCCCAGGGCACAATTCCCAGGCCAAGAGGGGCCTGGCCTAGACCCCCAGCCCTGGGACGAGAGGGGCACCAGGGGTGTGTTGGGCTCCCAGCTGTAGTCAGCGTGACATGCCGGGGACCCTGGCACTGGAGAGCTCTGCCATTGTCCCAGAAGCCGGGCGAGGCCAAAACCCTTGCAGCCACTGTTGCAGCTTCTCCAGCACCAGCTGCCTTCCAGCTGCCAGTGCAGGCTTTCCCAGTACTCCCACCAAAGAGAATTACGAGGGAGGATGATGTTGGTCCTGAGCTGAGCAAAACAGCACACCCTGTGGATGGAGCCAGCTTCTTTCCCGGCCACCTCGTTTGCTGGATGGGCCCACGGAAGAAGTGGCCTTGAGACGGACATGGGGACTAAAGAGGCTCAGCATCCTGCACCTGCCCTTACCAAGGCTCACCAGGCTGACACCACTGCTGAGCACCCTATTTGTGGATGAGATACACCCAGTACCTGGGATGGCACCATTTCCCAGGAGGACCAGCTGACCACCTGCTGAGAGGCTGACCACCCTGCAGAGGGGACTGACATTGGCTTTCGCTGCACTGAGCCACAATGTGGACATGGACCTGCCAGCCCTGCAGTGCACACGGCACTGATTCCCACCAGGACACCCCATTCACAGCTGGGGATGAGCAGCGGTGCGCTCCCACCTCAGGGCTTTGGCTCTGCCACCTCTACTTAGAATGTTCTCAGTTCTAGAAGCATCTGGGCCCTGGCTCGTGGCTGGATAAGCACCCGAGGTCCCAAACAAGCCTCCCATCCTCGTTTTACTTTTTGGTAAACTTATGCACATTTCTTGAGATGTGACTTACGGCCCTGGTAAGTGCACAGCTCAAAAGACATTCAGCGATGGAACACACCAGCCCCCAGATCACAAAGCCAACCATGCCCAGCCCCTCCCCAGGGCCCCCAGCCCTGAAACCAGTGTTCTGACTTCTGACAACACCATGAGCCTGCCTTTTGTACTTTACACTCATGGAAAGATAACCACCTCCATGTTGTAAAATAAACACATACTGTTGAAATGACTTTACATATATACCTTCCATCCAGCTTCCCCTAATAATCACATTTTGCATTACCATGGCACATTTGTCAAAAGTAACAAATTTAGGCCAGGTGTGGCAGCTCAGGCCTGTAATCCCAGCAATTTGAGAGGTGGAGGTGGGAGGTTCAGATTCACTTGAGTCCAGGATTTTGAGACCAGCCTAGGCAGACCCTGTCTCTAGAGAAAAGTAAAAGGAATTAGCCAGGTATATTGGCAACTGCCTATAGTCCCACTTAGGCGGATGAGGTGGGAAGATTGCTTGAGCCTGAGTTCCAGGAAGCAGTGAGCTGTGATCAATCACAGACTGCACTCACTCCAGCCTAAGTCACAGAGTGAGACTTTATCACTTAAAAAAAAAAAATTAACATAGGTGCAATCCTATTAACTAAATGATAACATGAACCATTATCTAAGGTTATTAATGCAGTAATTTTATGAATATGGTGACATTTATTCAGATTTCACCCGTTTTTGTCTAACTTCTCACACCTGTCCCAAGGTCCCACCTCCGACTCACCCTCTGCCTTCAGCTCATGTCTCCTCGGCTTCCTCCAGATGGTCCCGCCAAACACACACCTGGGCTGAAGGGTAGAGCTGAGTGCTCCTGGGCTCCACACCTCCACAGCATGTTACCGTACTGAGTACTGCAGACGATGGGAACATAATGGTGGCTATCTGTGTAAACACAGAAAAGGATCCTAAAAATACAGTATAAACAATAAAACTGGTACACCTGGCCAGGTGTGGTGGTTCATGCCTATAATCCCAGCACTCTGGGAAGCCAAGTTGAGAGGATCACTTGGGCTCAGGAGTTCTAGACTAGTCTGGTCAACATAACAAGACCCCATCTCTCCTTTTTTTTTTTTTTTTTTGAGACAGAATATTTCTAAAATTTTTAAAGAAGCATAAGTTAATTTCAAACATTTTATCTTGAATAAAATACAGGGCTATAAATGCTATTATAAAAACATTAACTATAATCAAGTGTGGTTATATAGGAAGGCCCAGCCCAGGCGTGGTGGCTCACGCCTGTAATCCCAGCACTTTGAGAAGCCAATGTGGGCGGATCACAAGGTCAGGAGCTCAAGACCAGCCCGGCCAACATAGTGAAACCCCATTTCTACTAAAAATACAAAAAATTAGCTGGGCATGGTGACGCGTACCTGTAATCCCAACTACTTGGGAGGCTGAGGCTTGAACCAGGAGGTGGAGGTTGTGGTAAGCCGAGATCACATCACTGCACTCCAGCCTGGGCAACAGTGCAAGACTCCATCTTAAAAAAAAGAAGCCCCAAAACCCAAGTGCAAGTTCTTTCCTTCTTTCTTTCTTTTCTTTCTTTCTCTTTTCTTTCTTTCTCTTTTTCTTATTTCTTTCTTTTTCTTTCTTTCTATCTTTCTTTCTTTCTCTCTCTCTCTCTCTCTCTCTCTTCACAGAGTTTCCCTCTTGTTGCTTAGGCTGGAGTGCAATGGCAGGATCTCTGCTCACCGCAACCTCCACCTCCTGGGTTCAAGTGATTCTCCTGTCTCAGCCTCCTGAGTACCTGGGATTACAGGCACCTGCCACTACGCCAGGCTAATTTTGGATGTTTTTAGTGGAGACTGGGTTTCACCATTTTCGCCAGGCTGATCTCGAACTCCTGACCCTGTCTCTACTAAAAATACAAAATTAGCCGGGCATGGTAGCACATGCATGTAATCCCAGCTACTCAGGAGGCTGAGGCAGGAGAATGGCTTGAACCCAGGAGCCAGAGGTTTAGGTGAGCTGAGATCGTGCCATTGCACTCCAGTCTGGGCAACAGGAGTGAGACTCTGTCTCAAACAAACAAACAAACAAAATACAAAAAGTAGCTGGGCGTGGTGGTAGCTGCCTGTAATCCCAGCTAATCAGGAGGCTGAGGCAGGAGAATCACTTGAACCTGGGAGGCAGAGTGACCCGATATTGCACCACTGCACTCTAGCCTGGGTGACAGAGTGAAACTCCGTCTCAAAAAGAAAAAAAGAAGAAGAAGAGGAATTGTATTCAGGAAGTATACTTAAGGTAATACACTTGAGGAAAATCTCATCTATACATGGACCTGATTTAGATGATGAAATCTCATCTATACATGGACTTGATTTAGATGATGAAATTCTAGACTTTGAGAATGCTGTAATGGGATTAGATGTTACAATGGGATTAGACTTTGGGGTGGCTTGAGAGGGAGTGAATTTTGCATGTGGAAGGAATGCAAATCATTGGAGGTCAGAGGGCACACTGGTGGTGGCCATTATTTGAAATGTCCCCCAGTGATTCCTACCTCCTGATATGCATGCCTTTGCATAGTCTCCTAAATTGTTTCTGGGTTGGTCTGCAAAGCCAGTGCAATATGAAATGATGTGTGTGACTTCCAAAGCTAGGTCCTAAACGACATTGGGGTTTTCCTTCTCCTCCCTCCCCCACACTTTCTTCTTCTTGTGCTGCTTTCTCTGGTAGAAATCAACTACCGTCTCATGGGATCACTCAAGAAACTCTATGGAGAGGTCCACATGGCAAGGAACTGAGCCCTCTTGCTACAAGCCAGCAAGGAACTGAGACCTCCAATGAACAGCCATATGGGAGAGCCATCTTGGAAACAGCTCCTCCTGTTCCCAGTAAGACTTTGGATGACTACAGACAATCTTGACTGAAACCTCATAAGGCACTTGAATTAGAACCAATTGTCTGCCAAAACTGTTTAAGGTAATGGGTGTTTTGTTTTGTTTTGTTTTTGACTCGCTCTGTCACCCATGCTGGAGTGTAGTGGTGCGGTCACAGCTCACAGTAGCCTCCACCTCCCAGGTTCAAGTGATCTTCCCACCCCAGCTGAAATTATGGAAGTATCAGGATCATAAAAACACATGTTTCAACTGGGTGCAGTGGCTCATACCTGTAATCCCAGCACTTTGGGAGGCTGAGGCAGGTGGATTAGCTGAGGCCAGGAATTTGAGATCAGGCTGGCCAACATGGTGAAAGTCTGTCTCTACTAAAAATACAAAAATTTCTAGGGCGTGGTGGCACAGACATGTAATCCTGGCCACTCGGGATGCTGAGGCACGAGAATCACTTGAATCCAGGAGGTAGAGGTTGCAGGGAGCTGAGACTGTGACGCTGCACTTCAGCCTGGGTGACACAGAGAGACCCTGTCTCAAAAAAAAAAATTGTGTAACTACACTGAAATCAGCCTTATAGCCTTAGAGGAACGAATGGGTGCACAATCTCAAACTGAATGTTTAGACATTCAATAAGCAGTAAGTAAGCTGCGCATAGATCATTCCATGAACTTCATAGAGCCGCTGAGCCTGAGCAATTCCCTGGTGAGATAATTGGTGGCAGAAGACCTCAACATTTGGTGTTTACCAGGCTCTAGAAACATCCCATTTAGTAAAAGGGTAGAATCTCAGGAAGTGTATGTGATGTGCTTAAAATTAATCTGACTCCACTCTATTCCTTCTGCTGAGATAAGATTTCCTGGAGGCTGATTTAGGTGCACAGAGGCACACTCTGAAACCTCTGGTTAAGATCACCTGCTACCAGAAACTAGAGACATTGACATTCTCAGGGGGTACAGGACTGGGACTAAACAAAAGGATCTGGAGATGTGGTCAGAACACGTCACTGAAGACTGGACGAGGAGGCTCATGCCCTTATCCCAGCACTTTTGGAGGCCAAGGCAGGTGATCACCTGAGATCAGGAGTTAGAGACCAGCCTTGCCAATATGATGAAACCCTGTCTCTACTAAAAATACAAACATTAGCCAGCCATGATGGCTCACGCCTGTAATCTCAGCTGCTTGGGAGGCTGAGGCAGGAGAATGGCTTGAACCCGGGAGGCAGAGGTTGCGGTGAGCCGAGATCGCACCATTGCACTTCAGCCTGGGAGACAGAGTGAGATTCTGTCTCAAAACAAAACAAACAAACAAAGAAAAGAACATGTCACTGAAGTGTAGGCCTAAGAAAAAGAAGCAAAATATTAATGAAATTTTTTTCTGACCAGTGACAGAAATTATAATTGATCTCCAAGCTGTCAATGCCTTCAACTCTGCAATTGCCCAATTTTCAAAAAAATACAGAGTTTGGACATCAGATTTTGGGTAAACATACTCCCACAGGCAGAAGAAAAAAACACTCTGCCCATATGAATTAAGACTGGAGGAGCCTTAGATGGCCATTATCAGAGCATCCACAGGTGCTCCCTAACTTCAGACCTCCCCATCCAGGGCGCTCCTGGAATTGCAGATGGGGATGTGGGGCAGAAGGTTGAGGATTGGGGGCAAAGGGCAAAGGGCAGGCCCCCTCCCTAGTAGGAGACTCAGCTAGGCTGTAAAGTGCTAGGTGTGTGAGTCAGGGCTGGATTCCACACACCTGCTCACCTCCTCTTCCCAGTAGCCCTCTGGAGTGCTTTAGCTTAACTTAAAGTAAAAGGTTAGAGAGTCAGCAAGTTGTCAACGTAACTGTGCTTCTTTATACTCTAATGACATTAGATAGTTGTGGACCTCCAGAAGTATATATTTGCATGCATAAGTTCTGTATTGAAATACCCAAGTTTGGAATCCTTTGGGTAACTTATTTTTTATCAACCAGAAATAATATTAAAATTGTAAAGATTTATTACGATGTATATTATTTGTTCTGATGGCAAAAATGAATTCAAATACATTTTCTAAAGTATAATATACACAATAATCCTAGTATTCTACTACTCAGTGGTTTATCTCAAAGAGAATACATGTTTGGATCTACCACACAGTCCAAGAAAATGAAATAAAAATAACAATCTGGAAATCCCTCTCCTGAAGGTCTGCTCGCTAACCACTGCCCATCTGTCTTGCCAAAGCAAATGATCACCTGGTTTTTAGCAGCCCCAATTAGTGCTGCCTGTTTCATGAATGGATTCATGGAGGGCCATTCAGTGGGAATGCTTGTGTGTGTGGCTTCTTTGGCCCAGCATTACATTTGTGACGTTCCTTCATGCGCTTTCATGAAGCAGTTCATTTCTCTTCCCTGCTTGGTGGCGCTCTGCATGAATACGGCACATCTCTCAATTCTACCGCTGATGGACACTGGTTTGTTTCCAGCTTGGGGCTATTAGCAATAAAGCCACTATGAACATTCTTGTTAATTTCTTTTGGTATACATGTATAGATATTTTAATTAAGTACAGACCTACAAATAAAATAGCTTGGTCATAGTAACTGCCTATGTTCAAATGCAATGCGTGTCACCAGAAATTTCAACTAGGAGGAAAAAGCTCAAGAGCTCTATCATACATGTTGACTATAGTTAATAGCAATGTGGTAATGCTTGAAATCGCTAAGACAGCAGATTTTAAATGTTTTCACCACAGAAAAAAAGATAAGTATCTAAGGTAACTGATACACTACGTAGCTTGATTTAGCCATTCTGCAATGTACGTCTGTGGCTATATATACATACACACACACACACACACACACACGATTTCGCTATTCTACAGTGTGTGTGTGTGTGTGTGGCATATATATAAAATGTGGTATACCAGAAATACATACAATTTATCAATTAAATTTTTTTAATTCCAAAATTTTTTTTCACTAATATACAACCCAACCACAAGTTTAAGAGCATTCTAATTAGATGTCCTTTCCAACACCTGGCTTTGTCAGTCTTTCTTTTATATATTCTGGATAGTGGGTAATGTTATTTTTATTTATTTTAGTCTTCTAATTATTAAAAGGCCTCAGACCATTTTCATATATGTTTATTGAAAATATATATAATCAGGCTGAGCACAGTGGCTCATGCTTGTAATCCCAGTACTTCGGGAGGCCAAGGCGGGCGGATCACTTGAGGTCAGGAGTTCGAGATCAGCCCGGCTAACATGACAAAAACCGTCTCTACTAAAAACACAAAAAAATTAGCTGGTAGTGGTGGCAGGCACCTGTAATCCCAGCTACTCGGGAGGTTGAGGCAGGAGAATTACTTGACCCCAGGAGGTGGATATTGCAGTGAACCGAGAGCACCACTGCACTCCAGCCTGGGGGACAAGAGCAAAATTCGGTCTCAAAAAAAAAAATGAGCTGGGTGTGCTGATGTGCACCTGTAATCCCAGCTACTCGGGAGCCTGACCAGGAGAATCGCTTGAACGTGGGAGGCAGAGCAGAGGTTGCGGTGAGCTGAGATGGCACCACTGCACGCCAGCCTGAGCCACAAGAGCGAAACTCCATCTCAAGAAAACAAAACAAAACAAAACAAAAATGTATATAATCATATTTTCAGGGGTCTGTGCAATTTTTTATACTTTTTCTACTGTGATAACAATCTTTCTAAATGATCTTTGAGAAGTTTTTTAAAATAAATTCTTGATATACATTTTTGGGATTTTGTCAGTTAAAGGTGGAAATATCTTTGAGAAAGAACTTATTGCCGAGTGCCATGGCTCACACTTGTAATCCCAGCACTTTGGGAGGCCGAGGTGGGCGGATCACCTGAAGTCGGAAGCTCGAAACCAGCCTGACCAACGCGGTGAAACCCCATCTCTATTAAAACTACAAAAATTAGCCAGGTGTGGTGGCGCGTGCCTGTAATCCCAGCTACTCAGGAGGCTGAGGCAGGAGAATCACTTGAACCTGGGAGGCGGAGGTTGCAGTGAGCCGAGATCGCTGCCACTGCACGCCAGCCTAGGAGACAACAAGAGCGAAACTCTGTCTCAAAAAAAAAAAAAAAGAAAGAAAAAAGAAAGAAGGAAAACGAAAGAGATTATTAATGGATAATCAATCATTGGAGACGTGTTTTAGGTAAGATAGCAAAAAGGGTCTTTTAACATAGTTGTGTTATAAGTATTTTTGCCTTGTATTTTTACAGAATGGGTCTAACTTTGGGTCAGTATATGTATTCACTTAATTTTTTTTTTAATTTGAAAGAAACCGGGGTGGCAAGCAGTCAGCAGCGCGCAGCGCATTCTTTCCCCCGCAGCGGTGGGGTGGCGGCGGTGGCTGTGGCGGCGATGACGACGGTGGCGGAGGCTCTCCCCAGAGTGGGGGCGGCCGGAGCGGCGGGCTAGGCGCGGGGCGGGTGGGGCCCGCGGCTGAGAGTCGGGCGGGCGGGGGCTCCCGGCGCGGGGCCGCCTTGTGGAGGGATCGCGGCTCCTTCACCAGCCAAGTGCTGGGCGTGCTGGTCGTCTGCGTGGTGCGCGCCTGCTGGGTCCTGCGGGGCATCGTCTACACCCGCCCGGGCTCCGGCGACGCCAGCTGCATCCAGCCCTACGTAGCGCGGCGGCCCAAGGCTTTCTAGTAGCTGAGATGAGGTAAGGAGCATAAAGCGCCAGCACTTTTCCATACTTGTCAAGAAAGAAAAAAGACATTAAGATTTATATTACTTTTACTGATTATCTCTTCTAAGAAAAAGGAACCAGCTGCAGAAGCGGAACATGAGAGCAGACATGGAACGCGACCACTGAAGCACAGCGTCACCTAGAGACAATTAAGCCCCCGGATGTCTGCAGTCCTCCCTGACAACTGTCAGGCTTACCACTAGAGCTTGGAGGAGCAGAGTTTTCTCCTAACTCCCCTGAGGAAGGAGACGTCCCATCCATCTTTGGACGTCTCGTTCCCTAGCTGGCTAAACAGCGGGCGCTTTCCCAGCGCTGGCACTGCCGCACAGCCCCCACACCAGCATGACAGAAGGCTTAAAGCATCTTGCCTTAGGGTCACTCCTTTCACAATGCCACCCGAGGTTCACGCTTCACGACCTGAGAGGCATTAGTAAAAGAACTAAGATCACCTCTGAATAACTAAGATCACCTATGGATGACTAAAGTCACATATGAATAACTAAGATCACCTACGAATAACTACTACGGTTATATCTCTAGTTATTTTCTTCTCGTTATTTATATGGCAATAGGCCGAGGCTTCCGACTCCTGCCTTGGCACTTATGGGGTCTCCCACCGACAGGCACATGCTTTTCAGAGCCTGACATCAAAGAATAGAAAATTATCATCAAAACATAACTCAGCAATGCGCAACAAAGCCCTTTCACGTATATAATTTCACATAACCCTCACAGAAACTCTTTGAAATCAATGTTGTAGATACTTTCTTAGGTTTTAGACTTCTGTCAATGTATCGCTGTTTGATCTTTTAAAAACTGTTCTTTTGGAGGCAATAGATGGGGGAGCAGGAGACCAGATAGTCTTATTCATGTCATGCTGAAGTTCACTTCCAACGGCAGTGTTTGTTTTACCTGCACAGCATCTTTGGATTTCTTTTAGGGAAGCACACCTTCCCCAGCCACAGTACAAGTTGTGTCAATGGGATGGGATGGACTCCACCCTCTCTTCCTCCAGGGTTTTACAAGACTCAAGCCTGGTCGATGACAGGAACCCATTTCCAGGGTGTAGGGAGCCAGCCCGACATCTCCCGTGGTACCCCAAGTTTGGTGGCGACAAAGAAATGAGAAAAAGACAGATTAAGAGAAAAAGTGGGACCAGGGGGCCATCACTTTATTACTCTGGAGGCAACAGTGAAGGCCCGGAGCTCTGATCATTCACACTATTTATTGATTACTGTCACTTTGATCTACAGGGTACGGGCGCAGTGATGATGGGGAGAGGGTGATGGTGGAGTGAAGCAGTGAACCGGAAAAGGTGTGTCATCCTAAGGATTGATAACAGTGGTGGTTTGGGAGTTTCACAAAACAAGAACATGCGGTTACCTTCAGCTTATTATCTACCTAGAGCTGATGGAATGAGGGCCTTACAAAGAACCTACAAGTCTGGCTACGTTATAGTGCTACGAAGGGGTTTTACGTCCTTGAACACAATGCTTATGGTAACAGAGTGAGGTTACCCTGCACCGGAACATGCGGCATGGAAAGGCCTTCCTCCTCAGAGGCCTCCTACCGCCTTCCGCAGTTTGCTGTTCCTGTTTGTATGTTACTCACAACCAATTTATGCAGACACTCTGTCAGTCCTTTCTCCTTTGCTGTTTTTCACAACACGGTGGTATTATAAAAGGTTCAGTGATTGAAATGACTCAAGCAGAGCTGAGAAGTAGCCTCAGGGATTTTGCTGGAGCTATTTGGAAAGAGCTACTCTCCTTGGAATTGTGAATGCCAAGAACCATAATATAAGTTGCAAGTACCAGTAGACTATTTGTCGCTGCAAAAGACTAAGGAAAGCACGGCCAGCAGAGAGGGAGCCAGAGCAGAGACGGAGGCAGACAGTCCTTGATCTATTAATAGCAAAGCGTGAATCTCCGGTTTGACTCCATAGATTGCCCCAGATATGTGAACTTTGCTGACATGATGATATGTGTTTATGAATTGGTGGGAGAGGGAGGGAGGTGAAGCGTGCACCTTTTTTGTATAGTCCACTCAATCTAGGAGACTTATAAACAGAGGTTACATCATGAAAAATATAAAAAACATTTCAGCGAAAACATCTAATTTTTTGAGGGTGTCAATGGAAACTACACAGTAGGACCCGATGCCACATTATATATATTACTACAGGGGAAGCCCCTTCTGCCTTGTCAGTAAAACTTATGGAGAGGGAGAGCTCATGGCTCTGGGTCCCGAGACTGCCTAGTTGGGGCCTAAAAAGAATTACACAAGGAAGGGCAGAAAGCAAGCTTCCAACCTGAGTCATCTTCTGATAACACGTTTTTAAAAGTGAGAACACAACTAAAAAATAACAATTACGAGAAACTTTTAGTTGATAAATTGATGTAGTTAATTGCCAACAATTTGAACAATGTTTAGTATTCTTACATTATCACTTTTATACTTTTGGATGATATTACATTGTCTTCCTCTAAACCAGATGTAATTGAAAACTTAGACAAAATCAGATTTTTACCTCATTTTGCCTAATTTTTTTTTTGAGACAGAGTTTCCCTCTTGTTGTCCAGGCTGGAGTGCAATGGTTCAATCTTGGCTCACCACAACCTCTGCCTCCTGGGTTCAAGTGATTCTACTGTCTCAGCCTCCCCAGTAGGTGGGATTACAGGCATGTGCCACCATGCCCAGCCACTTTTGTATTTTCAGTAAAGACGGGGTTTCTCCATGTTGGTCAGGCTGGTCTTGAACTCCCGACCTCAGGTGATCCGCCAGCCTCAGCCTCCCAAAGTGCTGGGATTACAGGTGTGAGCCACTGCGCCCAGCCCATTTTGCCTAATTTTAAGTGTGTTTTTTGTACAAATTTCTTCCCCTCCCTTTCTCCTCCAATTAGCCCTACTGAGTGGTGCCTATACCTGGCCTGGGGACTCAGCTCTGCTTGTTAAACACTACCTTCCATTACTCATTAACATTCTTACAGATACTTGGGCTGCTGAGGGTACCTAATCTTTTAGAAAGTGCCACTTGTTCAGTTTTGGAGCTGTTTCCAAGAAGGACAGCCATAATTACCTGAAAAGACTATAAAATACTGCTTCCTTTTCTAACATATCTGTATGATGCTGGATTTTCTTCATGCATGTCAACCAAAACAACATATCATGGCAAGTTGCATTCAGAAGGAATTGTGAGAATATAGCTCCCTTCTGCTATGTCGTACATTAGCGAGATTGGCAAACGTGTAAAACAATACCATACTTTTTAATAACATTTTTTGGTTAAAGAAAATAGTTATTTTTTTAAATAAAAAATTATACTGTGCTAACACATAAAAGGTTTATAATTGTTTATTTCTATTTTTCTTTCAAGAGACGGGATCTCACTGTATTGCTCAGGCTGGTCTCCAGCTCCTGGGCTCAATCACCCCCACCTGCCTTGGCATCCCAAAGCACTGGGATTACAAGTGTGACCACCACACCTGGCCAATTATTTTTAAGTGAATTAGCTAATAGCTTAAATTTTTCTCAGTTTTAACTTGTAGTATAGTAACTCTCAGTAGACACAACCCACGTAAATGAAACATCTTTAGGGTCTTTAATAATTTTTATAGTTGCAGTAGGTCCTTTGATGCTAAAGCATGCAGAACTGCTACACTACAGCACAGAGGTGGAAAGAGAGCTGCTGTGAAATGAGGTTGGTATAATGAGTAAAAGCCAAATTTCACAAGATTTCGTAGACCTCCAGGATTTTGTCTATTACCCTAAAGGCAGTGAGAAGCCATTGAAATGTTTCAAGCAGTGATGACAAGATCAGCCAGTCTTGGACCAAGGCCTCAGGAATGTAAAGAACCTGGGTCCACCTGTGCTCACCAGCTGACTTCAGTCCAGGGCAGGTGGCCCTGTGCTCCACCCCGCCTAAACTGGCCGCCTCCTCCCAGCGCCACACTGAACCTGGAGTGCAGAGGGGCCCAGCACCTGATCAGGGGCGCCACCTGCTGGTGACCATCGGGAGGCGCCGGCGCCTGGTTCTCTGCAACATTCAGGGTACAGAACCTTTTTTTTTGATAAAGAGATAACAGGGTCTCACTTTGCTCTGTCATTCAGGCGGGGGTGCAGGGGGCAGGCAGCTTCGAAATCCTGGGCTCAAACCATCCTCCTGCTTCAGCCTCCCCAAGTGCTGGGATTGCAGGTATGACCCACCGAAGAATCTGCATTCTTAACCATACTCTACAGAAGCCCCTCGTTGAGAGGATGCGGTAGGGAAGCCCTCCCCTTCGGTGCCCAGCCCCGGGAGCACCTTCATACACGAAGCTGCTACAGCTGCTCCCTGTCTCCCAAGACCTTATGTGGTCCCAGGCAGCCTGCAGGGCATCCCTCCCTCGGGGAGGACCAAGAGTTTTAAAAGGACACAGACACAAGATTCCTGGGTCTCTGAGGTCCTCCAGGGGCCATCCTTCCAGTCCCAACCCCTGCTTGTCTCACAGTATCTCTCATGAGTGGTCCTTTAGTCTCTACTTACACACTTTCAGGGACAGGGAGCTCACCAGCTCTCAAAACCACTTGAGCCAGCCGAGAGTGGTGGCTCAGGCCTGTAATCCCAGCACTTTGGGAGGCCGAGGTGAGTGGATCACGAGGTCAGGAAATCGAGACCATCCTGGCCAACATGGTGAAACCCCACCTCTACTAAAATATAAAAAAATTTAGCCCGGCGTGGTGGCATGTGCCTGTAGTCCCAGCTACTTGGGAAGCTGAGGCAGGAGAATCGCTTGAACACAGGAGGCGGAAGTCGCAGCGAGCTGAGATTGGGCCACTGCAACGTCCACTGATGCAACACAGGGAGACTGTCTCAAAAAAATAAAAACTTGAGCCAACATCTGTCTCTCCACTGGCTTGGCTCTGCCATCTGAAGTGAAAATTCTGCTGTGTTGGGAGAGCAGGAGGCCCAGGTGGCGCAGTGACTGAGCTGTCACTGTCAGTCCCTCGGCTCTTCCTGGGCAACTGCCGACCAGGTGGGCTCAGGCACAGCAGCTCCTCTTCTTCCTCCTTCCCTTCCATGCACAAACCCCTGAACACACACATCAGACTAACTTCAAGCACTTATGTGCCATGTGAGCACAGTTACACAAATATTCCATGGGCATGATTTTAAGGATCTTTAATGCTGAGGTTTCAAGGTAAAAGAATTCTTTGTCTTTTTTTGTGGAGAAAAGATTTGAACATGGAACATTTTTAGGAAGAAGAGTTTCTGTTTGAAAAACCTGCCTTCCATGGCTGCACAGCAAATCTGAGGAATCCCCTCCCTGGCCCTGGGTTTTAAATTTACATTATAAGCAGAAGATTCACATTGCTGCTGCCAGAGAGTGGGCTGGTTCCATGATGGGGGTCACCCATGCTTGCAGTAGATGCTTAAGATCTGAGCACTGAAGACACAGGCCCTGGAAAGACAGAGAGACTTCCTGCATGGAGCTTACCATCTGGGGAAGCCGACCACCTGACCATCCCATGGGGAAACAGACCGTCACAGCAGGACAAGAGCCTGTGGGAGGGGTGCACAAACCCTGGCAGCTCATCCTGGGGAAGGTGGTCTAGTCTGGGAAAAGGCTTCTCAGAGAAAGGGGCCTGTTTTATTTTCACTTTTTCATGGCAGGAAAAGCGCACAGTTTAAGTGTTCAGCTTGATAAACTTTTACCCATGGGTGCACTCAGGCTCAGTTCCCAGACCAAGCTGGATGAAGACCAAGTTCATGCCCAGCCCCTAGAGGGCTTCTTTGTCTCCCTCCCATCCAATACTCCCCCACAAGAAGTAACCATTCTTCTCAGCCCTTTTGTCATAGATTAGTTGTTTCTTTTTGAGCTTCCGAGGAATGGAGGTGTGTGGATGGTGCTCTTTTGAGTCCGTCTTCTTCACTCAACAATGACGCCTGTGAGATCCTCTCGTATTGTTGCATGTGGTCCTAGGTCATTCTTTTTCACTGCTGTATAATATTTCATTGTATGAATACACAGTCATTTGTTGATGTTTTCTGTTTATGGATATCTGGGTTGTGCTAGACAGTGATGGTTTTTGGCTGAGTAGACGTTACCTTGCTATGCGGAGGCAGATAGGACAGGGAGGAACATTTGGGAAGGTGGGAACAACATGCACAAAGGCCTTTGGCAGGAGGGGGGGGGGCCTGCCTGGGGCCCGAGAGCTGGTGTGGCTGAGCGGCGTCCCTTCTTGTACCCTGCTACTAGGCTGCTGTGTTCTGAGCGTCTTCTGCCTTGGTCTGGTGCGTGGCCCTCCACACCCATTCTCACCTCCTCCTGTTCCTTCCTGACCAGCAGGGGCTGGGAAGCTGAAGCTGCATTTCCAGGTTCTGTAGCAGCTTCCAAGTGTGAGTTAGGATCCACCAGTAAACACATTCGGGTGAGACCAAGGAGGCGGGGCGGGCAGGCATCTTTTCATAGCTCTGGACTGTGTTCTGCCACCCAGCAGGGTCACGGGAACGTGCAAGTGTCTAAAGCAGTGTTCCAGTGTCTGGTCTTGAGCTGCCCTGTGGCCCTGATCCCAGCTCCCGGCACCCCCACGAAGATAGTGGTGCTTCAGTGGTACCCCTGATTCCCACTGCCCAGGCAGCTCCCCTGGGCAGCTTGGTTCTGCCAGGCTCTGGGAGGCATGGGGTGGGGGCAACCCAAGACCTCTCCTCCAACTCGTCCGGGGATTTTGTAAGTGCTGGATGCCTGCATCAAACCCTAGCTGCTCAAACACCTAGAGATATCACTCATACCCATAGTGATGGCCACTGTAAAACCAAAAAATAAAATAAATCAATCAATCAAATGGCAAATGCTGGCGAGGATGTGGAGAAACGCATATTGTTGTCAATGCCAACTGGTGCGGGTATTGAAAACAGGATGAAGATACACACACACACACACACACACACACACACACAAACAAATTAAACAGAATTACCACACTCCCAGGAACACACTCAAAAGAATAGACAGCAGGTCTCAAAGAGATGTACACCCATGTTCACCGCTGCCTTATTCCCAACAGCTGAAACAGGGAAGCAGTCCCATGTCCACCCACGGATGAGTGGAGAGGCACAGAGTGGGACAGCTGCATGGCAGAGTGTTCTTCAGCCTTCAAAAGGAAGGAAATTCTGCCACATGCTGCCACATGGATGGACCTTGAGAACATGATGCTAAGCTAAATTAGCCAGTCACACAAAGACAATTCATGTATGATTCCACGTGGATGAGGCAGGAGAGTAGTCAGATCCCTAGAGACAGAGTAGAATGGAGGTCGCCAGGGGCTGGGGAAGGGGGAAGAAAGTCAGTGTTTCATGGGGAGAGTTTCATTTCTGCAAGCTGAGAGCGTTCTGGAGATGGACGATGGGGATGTTTG
The DNA here is from genome assembly GCA_036589455.1 of Ateles fusciceps. Classification (NCBI taxonomy): domain Eukaryota; kingdom Metazoa; phylum Chordata; class Mammalia; order Primates; family Atelidae; genus Ateles; species Ateles fusciceps. Next base: position 872,754 of record JAZHEH010000789.1, on the reverse strand, counting down.
CACAGCAGTGTGGAAGTACTTAATGCCACCGAACCAGACACTTAACAATAGTTAAAACCGTAGCTTTTATGTTCCATGCATTTTACCACACATAAAGCAAAACCCCAAACTAAAAACCAAAAACACCAGAGAGGACCCTCTGCAGAGCCTTTCCTGTGTGTTGTCGGGTCAACTGATGCCCCATCTGTGAAAGATAGGGACAGAGTCAGGCCCATTTTACAACCGAGAAAACCAAGGCTCTGCCAGAGGAGGGAGGCGCCCAGCAGGTGGGCGGCAGAGGGGGGCTGGACTCTGGGTCTCCCTCCTGATCTGTGCCCTTTCCGCCAATCCTGTCCCCCATGCCACCCCACCTCACCCTAAGAAATCGTCCTTTAAGGAGCCAGCATTTCCCTCTGTCAGGAGGAAGATGAGGCCCACCCACCCCAGCGGATCCGAAGAAGGGAAGGCTGCTCCTGCCCCTCTTGGGACAGATCCGCCTTTCATCTCAGTCTACATGGGGTGGGGGGCTCAAGCCCAGCCTCTCAGAGTCAGAGGGGCAGCTGGACTGGTTCAGACCCACTAGACTGGTTTGAAAAACCGCACCTCGCTCAAACTCTGAACATTTTCCCAGATTGTGACTAGGGGCCACTGCCAGGCGAGAGTGAGGGACCGTTTATCCTCCTGTGCCCCCCGTCCCTGGGTCAGAGTCCCGAATTCATTGCACCCACCCGCCCCAGGGACAAAGTCCTCTGCACCTCTGCACAGGACAGGCAGCCAGCCCTTGGCCCAAGCCCTCAGGAAGGTAAAGGAGCCAGGTCTACCTGTGCTCACCACCTGACTTGGTCCAGGGCAGACAGCCCAGGGCTCCACCCCGCCCCAAGCTGGCTTCTCCCAGTACCACCCAGAACCCAGGGTGCAGAGGGGCCCAGTGCCTAGGTCAGGGGTGCCACCTGCTGGTGACTATCGGGAGGTGCAGGTGTCTGGTGCCCTGCGGCATGCCAGGCAGCCACTCAGGGGCAGCGAGGGTTGTCACCCAGGAGGCCTGTCACCCAGGAGACCTGTCACCCAGGAGGGCTGTCACTCAGGGGGCTATCACCCAGGAGGAGCAGCTGCCCACCCACAGGTGCCGAGGGGCCTTTAGATAAGCTCTCCTTCAAGCTGCCGGGGGTGTCCTGTGGCAGCCATCACACAGTGTCACAAACCAGGTTCAACACAACAGAAGTGTATCCTGTCAGGGTTCTGGAGGCCAGAGTCTGGGATCAGGGGTCGGCAGGTCTCGTGCCTCCTGGCCCCTTTCCCTGGCTTCTGCTGGTGGCCAGCGCCCACGGTGTTCCTGGACTCTGGATGCACCGCGGCAACCTCTGCCTCCGTCTTTACGTGGCTTCCTCCCTGTGTCTCTGTGCAAATGCCCCCTGCCTTATAATCACACCAGTCACTGGGTGAGGGCCCTCCCTAATCCAGCAAGCCCTCGTCTTCCCTTCCTCACATCTGCAGAGACACCCTGTTTCCACGTCAGGTCACCTTCACAGGTGCTGGGTGGACATGACTTTTGGGGAGGTCGCTACTGAACTCAGCACAGAGGCTCAGCTCACACACGGCTCCCCTCCACGCAGCCCCCGCCCCACCCCCCTGTAGCGTCCCCTGTCCTCTGAGCCCAGCAGGGTGCTGCGGGCCACTGGATGGGCCTGCGCCACACTGCACTGGCTTGCTGGTTGTGAAGCATTTTCTCTCAATGTCTACCTCACAGTACACAGCTGAGCGGCGTCTCCTGGGGAGGCTGAGCTGAGTTAGGGGCCCCTTTTCTGTGCCCCACGGCCCTATGCTGTCCCGATCCTAGTGTCGTTCATGCATTCAGTAGGGGTGTGACCTCCCCCACTTGCTGTGGACTCTATAGCCGGAATTTAGTTCTGTTTTCAGGCACCATCACTGATGTGTGGGCCTAGAACACTCCGAATGGAGTCGGGTTTTCCAGGTCGAAGCCTGGAAAGAACTGTCAGGTTTCCGAGCGTAGTGTCTCTTCCATGGCAAGATGTACAGGAAGGAAGAATGGAAGAGGCTGTGATCCCAGGTGTTTAGAGAAAGGGCTACGGTCAAAACGGCCGCACAGTGAATCCCGTTGTCCATGGTGTTGAATTCTTGGAGACAGGTGTGTCCCTGCCGACCAGCAAAGTGAGAAACGATATTCAAGATTGTTTTGATCCCAGTGCTTATGAGCTTATGAAAAACGGGCACGGGTGGGACAGGGAGTGGATTTCTGCCCAAAGCAGTTCCTCCATGTGACCGGCAGGGCAAATGGCTGTGGACCAGCCCACGGCCAGCCAAAGGGAAACTGGTGTGCGGAGATGCACTCCTGAGAGTCAAGTGCTGAAAATGCGAATCAAACGTGGGAAGCGCCAAGAAACGTTACATCAGGACATGACTCGGGATTTGGAAATAGAGGAGAGGCGGGCAGTGGGGGAGACGGCCTATCTGAGCCACACTACCCCAGTCAGGAGAGGAGGGCTTGGGGAACCCGTCTTCTTTTTGTCACAAGAAAAAAGTGTATGTTCATAGTAGATGACAGTGATGGTGATATTGAACAACCATCGTTAAAAGTATATCACCTATATCTTCTGATGACATTTCACAGTCTTCCTGTAAGCCAGTCTAAGTGGCTGCAAAACATTCACTCTACGGGGCTGACCATGATGTTTTGGTGTCCCCTATTTCTGGGTATTCAGGGACTTTCTAGCTTTGGCAATTAAAGGTATACTCAAGTGCAGGTGTCAAATATTGCCCACATTTTGGATTATTTCTTCTGGATGGATCCCTAGAAGTGGAATTCCTGAGTCAAAGTGAGGGAGGACTTTTAAGTCCCTTGATTAATGATTTCAAACTGCTGGACCACGGCCAACTTCGCTGTTAGCTGAGTTTCATTTGGCCTACGCAATTTTTTTCTTTTTCTTTTTTTTTTTTTTTTTTTTTTTGAGACAGAGTCTCACACTGTAGCCAGGGCTGGAGTACAATAGGGCAATCTCGGCTCACTGCAACCTCCGCCTCCCTGCTTCAAGCAATTCTCCTGCCTCAGCCTCCCAGGTATCTGGGATTGCAGTTGTCCACCTCCACGCCCAGCTAATTTTTTGTATTTTTAGTAGAGACGGGTTTTCATTATGTTGGCCAGGCTGGTCTCAAACTCCCGACCTCATGATCTGCCTGCCTTGGCCTCCCAAAGTGCTGGGATTACAGGTGTGAGCCACCACACCTGGCCGCAATTTTTTAAATATACATACAGTTTTTTGTTTTGTTTTTTAGATACAGGATCTCACTCTGTTGCCCAGGCTGCGGCTGGAGTGCAGTGGCATGATCATAACTCGATGCAGCCTCAAAGTCTTGGGCCGAAGCAATCCTCCTGCTTCAGCTTTCACAGAGGCTGGGACTACAGGCATATGCCATCATGCCTGGCTAAGTTTTTCTTTATTTTTGTAAAAACAGATTAGTGTAATATTGCCCACGCTGGTCTCAAACTCCTGGCAATCCTCCTGCCTCAGTCTACCAAAGCACTACTATTAAAGGCATGAGCTACCTGGCCTGTGCACACATTTTAAAAAGTAGGATTTCCCATCAGAATGCAGATTTACAGCTTATCTTGGAAAATCTGAGCTACCCAGTCAATCAGTATAATCCACTGCGTGACGAGATTGAAGGGAGAAAGCCACGTGATCATCATAATTGATGCAGAAAAAGCATTTAACAAAAGCCAGCATATTTTCATGATAAAATCATTCAACAGACTTGAAACAGAGGAAACTTCTTCAACATGAAAAAGCACATTTGTGAAAAACCAACAGCTAACCTCATACTTGATGATGAAAGGCTGAAAGCATTTATCCCAACAGAGGAAAAGGATGGGATGTCCAATTTTCACCACTTCAGTACTGGGATTCTAGCCAGATAAATTAGGCAAGAAAAAGAAATAAAAGCCATTATATTGGAAGGGAAGAAATAAAATGATCTATTCACAGATGACATGATCTTATATAGAAAAAATCCACTGAAAAAGTATTAGCCCTAACAAAGAAATTCAGCAATATTGTGGCGTGCAAAGCCAACACACAAAAATTAGTTGTATTTCTACATACCAGCAATGAACAATCCAAAAAGAAAGTTAAGAAAACAATTCCACTTATAATAGCATCCTTAAGAATAAAATTTTTAAGTATAAATTTAACCGAGGAGATGAAAGACTTGTACACTGAAACTTACAATACATTGCTGAAAGAAATGGAAGAAGACCTGAATACATGGAAACTCAGCTCATGTTTATGGACTAGAAGACTTAATATTATTAAGATGCAATACCAACCAAAGCAAAATACAGACTTGATACAATCTCTATCAAAATTCCAACGGCCTTGTTTCGTAGAAATGGAAAAGCTGATCCCCCAGATTGCTATGGAATTGCAAGGGACCTCAAAGAGCCAAAACAATCTTGAAAAAAAAAAAAGATGAAGTTGACTGACTCACACTTTCTGATTTCCAAAACTTACTACAAAGCTACAGCAATCAAAAGGTTGTGACACTGGCATAAGGACAGACTTACGTACGGAATATAGACACATAGACAATGGAATGGATTGAGACAATGCAGACATATAGACAATGAAATCAATTAAGAGTCCAGAATTAAGCCCTCAGACATATGGTCTCTTGATTTTTGTCAAGAATGCCAAGATTGCTCAGTGGGGAAAGGCCAATCTCTTCAAAGATGGTGCTCAGACTATTGGATATCCATAAAAAAGAATGAAATAGGATCCTTACCTCACACCATATACAAAAATTAACTTAAAATTGATTAAAATTGTAAATATAAGAGCTGAAACTATAAAACTCTCAGAAGGAACATAATGGTAAATCTTCATGACCTTGAATTTGGCAGTGGTTTTCCAGCTATGACAACAAAAGCACAGGCTGCAAAAGGAAAACTAACATGGACTTCACCAAAATTAAAAATATATATGCAGCAGAGAACCCTATCAAGAGAGTGAAAAGGCAACCCCACAGAATAGGAGAACATATTTGCAAAGCATATAGCTGATAAACATCTAGGGTTCAGGATAGAGGAAGAACTCTCACAACTCAACAACAAAAAAGCCAACCAACCCAATTTAAAAATGGGCAAAGGACTTAGATAGACATCTCTCCAAAGAAAATATCGAAGTGGCCAATAAGCACAGGAAAAGATGTACATCATTAGTCATTAGGGACATGAAATCAAAACCACGATGAGGTACCTTTTCACACCTACCAGGATGGTGGAGCAGGGGGAATAACAGGTATTGGTGAAAATGTGGAAAACTTGGAAGCTTTTTGTTGTTGTTGTTAATGAGTGTCCTAGTACACACAATGTTTGTTTGTAAAGTGCCAGTTTTATATTTAGGTAAACATTAAAATCTGCATTCAAGCAGTGAGGCTGCATCTTTCAACTGCCTGTGCTGCTTAAATGAAATGTTTAATCCTGCTGTGTCAAGCTCACTAGAAGGTCACCCCCTCACTTTAAAGCCAAGAAGACTGCCACTGTCACTGCTATGGTAAGTCACAGCCAGCCAGCCTGCTAGCAAAAGGTGATAGCACCAGCATTATAAATAAACAGGACGGGTTGTGAGGTAGCACAAAACTATGTATAGTTTTAAAGATGCTGTTAATGAACATTATGGACAATTCATGGTGTAGCTAGTTGATGACACTTTAGCTGATTTTTTCATGAGATGGAAAAAAAATCAGCAAAATAAAGGCACATCTTCAGTTCATTTAGAAGTCAGCATCCAAGGTAAAAGAATTCTCTGTTGGACTTGACATCACTCCCATCCTCTGATACTCTCCTACCCTCTTCTCAAAGAAGTTAGTCTTTCCTTCCAGTGAAATATTCTCCATAAAGTCAAATGGATTCTCTACTCTGAAAACCTTGCTAAAACCCAGTTCCAGCATAAGTCTGTCTGCCACAAACTCAATGTATTGCTTCATTAGAGTGCAATTCATCCCAATGAGCTTCATAGGCAAGGCCTCATTGAGGACTCCTGTTCTATCCGAACAGCATTGATAATTATTTCTCTTACTCTCTCCTCTGATGGTTTGTGTACTAGGTGTTTGAACATCAGGCAAGCAAAATCACGGTGTAAACCCTCATCTCTGCTAATAAGCTCATTAGAAAATGTGAGGCCAGGCATCAGTGCTCATTTCTTGAGCCAGAATATGGATGCAAAAGAACCAGAAAAGAAGATGCCTTCCACTGCAGCAAAAGCTAGGACACGTTCACCATAGGTAGCCTCTTTGTCCCCAATCCAGCGCAAGGCCCAATCTACCTTCTTCTTGACATAAGGCATCGTTTCAATGGCATTGAAGAGAAAGTCCCTTTCGTTGGGATCTTTTATATAAGTGTCAATAAGGAGACTATACATTTCAGAATGTATGTTTTCCATGGCAATTTGGAAGCCATGGAAACAGCGGGCTTCTGTAATCTGAACTTCTTGGCTAAATCACTCCACCAAGTTTTCAATTACTATGCCATCACTTGCTGCAAAGAAAGCCAGAACGTGGGATATAAAGTATCTCTCCTTGGGCTTCAGGGATTCCCAGTGCCGAATGTCCTTGGACAGGTCCACCTCCTCGGCGGTCCAGAAGCAGGCCTCCGCCTTCTTATGCATCTGCCAGATATCGTGGTACTCGATGGGGAAAATGACAAAGCGGCGCGGGTTTTCTCTCAGCAGCGGCTCATCCACCACGCCGTGGGCGGCTGATCTAGTTTTCGGCTCCGCGGGCTCGTGGAAGATCCTCCTCGCGGTCTTGCTGGCCAGGACGCGGGTCCCGTTAGGGAGGGGGACGTGTGCTCCTTGTCGACCAGGTTGAGCCCCTTCAGCGGCGAGAGCTGCAGCTGCTGCGGGTCCGTGATGGGCGCGAGCCGGACGCGGATGGAGAGCATGGTGGCGGCGCGACGAAGGAGAGCTGGCAGTCAGGGCCGGGCGGCTGGGAAGGGGTGCACCGGAAGCTTTGTACACTGCTGGTGGGTATGTAAGATGGTGCAGTTGCTGTGGAAAACAATGTGGTGATTCCCCAAAAAGTTTAACATAGAATTACCCTGCATTTCCACTCCTAGGTGTGTATCCCAAAGGAACTGATAACAAACACTTGTACAGAAATGTTCTTAGCAGTACATTGTAATTGCTGTAATGGCCAAAAGATGGAACACCACAAATGAATGGACACACAAAATGTGGTCTATCCATAATGGAATATTATTCAGACATAAAAAGTAAGGAAATACTGATACATGCTGTGACGTGGATAAGTTTATAAAAATAGTATGCTAAGTGAAAGAAGCTAGACGTAAAATATTCCATATGATATGATTTCATTTATACGGAATGGCCAAGAATAGGTAAATCCATAAAAACAGAAAGGAGATGAATGGCTGTCAGAGAATGAGGGGAGGAGGAACTGGGGGGTGACTGCTTAAGGGGTACAGGTCTCCTTTTCATGTGATGCGCATGTTCTGGAACTGGTTACTGCTGATGGTGGCACAACACTGTGAGTGTATTAAGCACCACCAGAATTGTACACTTTAAAATAGTTAAAATGATGGATTTTGTGTTATGTGAGTTTTACATCAAAAATTTTTTCTTTTTTTTTTTCTCTCTTTCTTTCTTTTTTTTTTTTTTAGATGAAGTCTTGCTCTGTCACCAGGCTGGAGTGCGGTGGCATGATCTCAGCTCACTGCAACCTCCGCCTCCCAGGTTCAAGCAATTCTCCTGTCTCAGTCTCCTGAGTAGCTGAGACTACAGGCGCATACCACCATGCCCAGCTAATTATTGTATTTTTAGTAGATGGGGTTTCACCATATTGGTCAGGCTGGTCTCGAAATCCTGACGTCAGATTGATCTGCTCACCTCGGCCTCCCAGAGTGCTGGGATTACAGGCATGAGCCACCGAACCCAGCCAATTTTTTTCTTTAGAATCAGGCCAGTTGCAGTGGCTCAGTTCTGTAATTCCAACACTTTGGGAGGCTGAGGTAGGAGGACTGCTTGAGGCCAGGGGTTTGAGGCCAGCCTGTGCAACAAGAAAGACCATATCTCTAAAAAAGTTAAAAATTTAGCCAGGTATTGAGGTGCACATCTGTAGCTACTCAAGAGGCTAAGGCTGAAGGTTCACTTGTGCCTAGGACATCGAGGCAACAGTGAGTTGAGATTGCAGGGGGTTTGTGAGTGTGTGTGTGTGTGGGGGGGTGTGCCTGTGGGGTGTGTGAGCGTGTGTGGGGTGTGTGTGTGGGGGGTGTGTCTGTGGGGTGTATGAGTGTGTGTGGGGTGTGTGGGGTGTGTCTGTGGGGTGTGTGAGTGTGTGTGGGGTGAGTGTGAGGTGTGAGTGTGTGTGGGGTGTGTGGGGTGAGTGTCTGTGAGGTGTGTGAGTGTGTGTGGAGTGTGTGAGTGTGTGTAGGTTGTGTCTGTGGGGTGTGTAAGTGTGTGGGGTGTGTGGGGGGTGTGTGAGTGCGTGTGGGGTGTGTGGGTGTGTGTGTGTGTGATGTGTCTGTGGGGCATGTGTGTGTGGGGTGTGTGGGGTGTGTCTGTGCAGTGTGTGTGGGGGTATGTGTGGTGTGTCTATGGGGTGCATGTGTGTGAGGTGTATGGGGTGTGTCTGTAGGGTGTGTGTGTTGGGGGTTTGTGAGTATGTGTGGTGTGTGTAGGGTGTGTGTGAGTGTATGTGAGTGTGTGGGGTGTGTGTGAGTGTGTGTGGGATGTGTCTGTGGGGCATGTGTGTATGGGGGGTGTGGAGTGTGTCTGTGGGGTGTGTGAGTGTGTGGTGTGTGTGTTTGGGGTGTGTGTGTGGAGTGTGTGGGTGTGTGAGTGTGTGTGGGGTGTGTGTGGGGTGTGTGAGTGTGTTTGGGTGTGTGTGTGGGGGTGTGTAGGGTGTGTCTGTGGGGTGTGTGAGTGTGTGGGGTGTATGGGGTGTGTCTGTGTGGTGTGTGTGTGGGTATATGTGGTGTGTCTGTGTGGTGTGAGTGTGTGTGTGGGGTGTGTGAGCGTGTGGTGTTTAAGTGTGTGTGGGGTGTGTGTGTGGGGTGTGTGAGTGTGTGTGTGGGGTGTGTGTGTCTGTGAGGTGTGTGAGTGTGTGGGGGTGTGTGTCTGTGAGGTGTGTGAGTGTGTGTGGAGTGAGTGTGTGGGGGTGTGTGAGTATGCGGGGTGTGTGTGTGAGAGGTGTATGGGGTGTGTCTGTGGGGTGTGTGCGTGTGATGGGTAGGTAGGGTGTATGAGTGTGTTGGATGTGTGGAGTGTGTCTGTGGGGGGTGTGTGTGTGGTGTGTGTGTGTGTGGAATGTGTGGGTTGTGTCTGTGAGGTGTATGAGTGTGTGTGCAGTGTGTGGGGTGTGTCTGCGGGGTGTGTGTGTGGTGTGTCTGTGTGGTGTGTGTGTGGTGTGTGTCTGTGGGGTGTGTGAGTGTGTGGGGTGTGTGTGAGTGTATGTGAGTGTGTGGGGGGGTGTGTGAGTGTATGTGAGTGTGTGGGGGGTGTGTGAGTGTGTGTGGGATGTGTCTGTGGGGCATGTGTGTATGGGGGGGGTGTGGGGTGTGTCTGTGGGGTGTGTGAGTGTGTGTGGTGTGTGAGTGTGTGTGGGGTATGTGATTGTGTGTGGGTGTGTGGTGTGTCTGTGGGGTGTGTCTTGGTGTGTGTGGGGTGTGTGAGTGTGTGTGGGGTGTATGGGGTGTGTGTGGGGTGTGTGTGGGGTGTGTGTGTGGGGGGTGTGTGGGGTGTCTGAGGTTTGTGTGTGGTGTGTGTGTGGGATGTGTGTGGGGGGGATGTGGGGTGTGTGGGGTGTGTGTGTGTGGGGTGAGTGTGTGTGGGGTGTGTGAATATATGTGGGGTGTGTGGGTTGTGTCTGTGGGGTGTGTGAGGTGTGTGTGTGTAGTGTGTCTGTGGGGTGTGTGAGGTGTGTGTGTGTAGTGTGTCTGTGGGGTGGGTGAGTGTGTGAGGTGACTGTGTGGGGTGTGTCTGTGGGGTGTGTCAGTGTGTGCAGTGTGTGTGGGGTGTGTTCACTCTGGACGTCAGAACAGGACTCTGTCTCAAAAAAACCCAGAAAAATCAGAGCTGCCCTTGCCCTTGTGTTAACGGGCTCTCTCTCTATTACATCACCTACCTGGCTCTCAGGGGCACCTGAGTTTGAGACCCCTACTCTAGATTCATGTTACCAAATCCCCTTCCAGAGAAGGTGTAGTCAGTTACACCACCACTCGGGATCCAGGAGAGAAACATTTTCACCAAACCCTGCTCGACACGTTGACTCCCACATTTCAGTGAGTAGGAGAGTGAGGTTCAGAGACATTAAGTGACTTGCTGCAGGTCACACAGCTAGTCAGCGAGAGCATCGGGACTGGAGCCCAGCTGGTCTGATCCTGAGACCAGTGATCTGTCCTCCTGCCACACAGTTTTCCTACAGATGAGGAAGCCAAAGCATAGGGCTGGGAATCCCATTCAAGGGCTCTGACTCTCAGAAACTCCTCACAGCCAGGTGAGGGAAGAGAAGAGTTCAGGCCCCTGATCCTGGGAGTGGCTGCCGGGGGCAGCTTCCAGCATTGGTGGTGGAACAGCCCCACGCCCAGAGCGCAGGGAGCCTCTGGGCTGTATCTGAGTGTGGGAGTGTGCACAGGGGGTGTGTAAGTGTGTGTGGGGGGGTGTGGGGGTGTGTGCCTGTGGGGTGTGTGAGTGTGAGTGAGAATGTGTATGAGCATCAGAATGTGTGAAAGTGTGTGTTGTGTGTGTGTTTGTCTGTGTGTGTGTGTGCACGGGCGTATGCCTGAGCTCTTTTGGCTAGAATGGTCTGGAGAGACTTTCTAATGTGAAATTTGAGAGATCTGGCAGAAGCAGTGGGGTGGGGGATAACTGGGGGTGTTGGGGAAAAGCATTCTGAGCAGAGGGAACAGCAGCTGCAAAGGCCACAAACAGGAACCTGGGCTAGGGTGGCGAGAGCCAGCAGGAAAGTCAGAGGGGTGGAGGCTGGGCAGGCGGGGCCTCCAGGCCGACAGGGGCTGGTGAGCTTTATTCTGAGCAATGCTGTGCATTTCAACAGAGTCAGCCCATAAACACCTCCTGGAGACTCCAGGAGCTTAGAGGAAGGACAGATGGCTTCCGGTGTGGGGTGGAGTGGAGGAGAGGGCCAAGGCGGGCTGAAGACCACGGATGGGCTCAGAGGCAGGAGATGGCATTGAGAGAGTGCCTGTGGGCAGGGAGCTTCCCTGAAGACCTTTCTGTCACTGGGCACCTGCCCCTGGGCACCTGTCCTTGATGTGTTGACCAAAGTGAGGTTGGGCTTCGCCCTCTGGCAGCCCCATCGCTGTGGCCAGTTGCGGCTCAGTGCCTACAGTGGAGCTTTCTGGGATGGTTGGAGATGGTCTGTGTCTGTGCTGTCCAGAAGGCAGCCACAAGGCACAGGTGCAGTGCTGAGCACCTGAAATGTACCTGATGGGCTGAGAAGCAAGATTTTAAATTTAAATCTCCGCAAGAGACTAACAGCCACCGCACTGGAGTGAGCGAGCTGCATGAACGGATTCTGCTGGATGGCTCCTCCTCTCTGGCCTTAGCCGGGTAGCACTCAGGTGGGCGCTACCTACCCCACAGGGCCTTGCCTCCCTGGCTTCTGCCATGCCTGGAACCAGCTGTTTGGTCTGGGCCGCACAAAGGCCCCAGTGGTGACTCACCACACCTCTCATCCTGAGTGAGCAGTCAGCAGAGCTTTCCGTTCCACTAAGAACATGAGTTTCTGTGTACACAGGAGTCTTGGTCTTGGCTGCTCAGTCAGTCACGTGGCTGCCCTAAACATCTGCTCCTCTTGTGCCAGGAGTGCAAGGAGCAACTCAAAACAAGCCCCTCGTCATAGCAGATGGGCTCGCCTGAGATTAGCGCCTCTCTTTCCACCGGGAGCCGAGAATACTCAGCTGGCTCATTTGAACCCATATGGTGACATTTCTCTCTCTCTCTCTCTCTCTCTCTCTCGATTTCAGTATTTATTCTGTAATTTCAGTTTTCAAAAACAAAACCCTTTTGTTGTACAAAGTTCTCAGACTGGGCACTGTGTGCATGAATTCCTTGTAAGTCAAATACATTTTGCATGTGGTTGTACAAGTTGCGTAACTCCTCCCGGCGAGAGTGGACTGCTGAGAAGGAGCTGGGGCCGCATCAGCTTTGTTGTGGGGCTGTCCCAGGATGGTTAGCAACATCCCTGGCCTCTACCCACTAGATGCCAGTAATAATCCCTCCCACCACCATCACTGACGCACCCCAGATGTCCCCAGGCACAGCCACCTGTCTCCTGACAGTGGTGGCAGCACTTTGGTTGAGAACCGCTGGTGTAGAGATGGCCTGATGAGAAGAGGAGAGGGATGAGAGGCTAAGGCCCCTGCGTTCTCCCCTCTGTGTGTCTCCAATCTGCTTTTGTGTTTTACATATGTAGGGAAGTGTTATGAACAGTGTCTAGTGCTATGTTGGGGTCCGTGTTTAAGATGTACTGACATGCAGCCACGCTGACGCAGCTGTCTGCGGTCATCACTGCACAAGGTCGTAACCTTGACCTGGTCTGTGATGCTCCATTACAAGATCACCCCTGTTGCTGTATCAGGCAGGGCCTGGGCAGGAAACCGTGGAGTGCTCAGCGTGGAAAAGACCTGAATGGACGGACTTTAGCAAGGTGTGGGCAGGGCTGATGAAAGTGGCACCACATTGTCTTCCCGGGGTTCGTGGTTTCAGACACTGCTGCAGGGACTGCCTCTGCTCACAGCTTCTAGGATCCATATGCAGAAGCAGCTCCAAAGGCCCTTGCGAGGGGGACTCACTGGGGCCAGGTTATCCACAAACGCTGTGATGCCTCAAATCCAGTTTTGCCTAAGGAGGTAGGGGACGACTCTTTTGATCTAAAAGTGAATGCGCAAGGGAGTTTATCCTGAGCCACCTCCTTCTGGCGACTCACTCAAGGCTGGGGCTTCCTCACACAGAGATGTCCCCTACTGTAGGCAAAAGACTCCTGGGTCCGGCCTCAGCTCCCTCTCATGGGCTGTGCCTGTGTTTCTCACTCATCTGGCCAACCCAGAGAAGTGGGGCGGAGCTGAATCTGCGGCGGCTCTGGGGAGCATCTGACGCGTTACTGCAGAAGCGGCACTTTCTGCAGGAAGAACAGAAGTGCCTTTCTCTCACTTCCTTTTTGGGGCCTGGGAGGGTTGGCCTGTGAGTGGCCAGATGCTATTTGTGGGGCTCGGCTGCTCTGTGCGAAACCCTGGTCTCTCTCGAGAGGGAAGAGCAGTGGAAAGGGGTGGTACCAGGTGACATTGCCCCTGGTCTGGGGTACAGTCAGTCCAGGTGCAGCGGTCACAACGTCAGAGTAGAGGGTGTAACTCAGAGGTAGAACATTTGACTGCACAACGTCAGAGTGAAACCCATCTAGGTCAGGATGGGCCTGATGGATTTCCTAACAGATCAACTGTGTGTTCCTTGTATTTATAGATGCTCAGTGTATAGAGTGGGCTTTTTGTTGGGTGACCACATCCAACACCTCTGATTTGGACAGAAGGGGAAACTGAGGCCCGCAAAGGCTAAGTGCGTAGTCTGAAGTCACACACTGAGCTTGGGACATCAAGAGGACTAGAGTCCAGAGTCTGGACTCTCATTCTAGTGCTCTTCCTCTTCGTGGGGGGTGGCAGGGTCTCCCATTTGGAACAAAAATGAGATGAGTTTCAAGGGCCACTGAGCATCTTCCCAGTCCCAGCCATTCCCGGGGTCCTGGCAGAAGGACAGCTGTCTCCTGTACTGTCTTGAACCCCTGGGAATGGGTGGGGCAGGGGGGTGGGAAGGGGCAGAGAAGGGGCTGTCCAAACGTCGCACATCTGGAGTCTCCACATCTGCCCCAGGGCTGAGGAGAAGAGCTGCCCTCTGCCACCCATGCACGGTGGCCTTGGTCATCTTTAGTTTTGTGCCGCCCGGGTTGCTTTTGGGTGTTCCTTGTAAGCTGTTTTCACTGGAATGAAATGGCGTGCTACACTCCTCCCTTCCTGTTCTTCCCCTCCCCGTTCCTCCTCCCCCATAAGTTTACTGAGCCCCTTGCCTTCTAGAAGAATGGCCAGAGCTGTCCTCATTGAGGAGGCAAGATTTGAGCAAGGTTCCTGGGAGGCAAGCAGTCACCCAAGCACACATCTGGGCAGAGAGCATCCAGGCAGTGGAGAGGCACAGAGGGGGACGTTGTCGGCATCTGGCCTGGTGTGAGCAGGGGAGGGCGGCAGAGGGCTCAGGGGGAGAAGGCCCAGGGTCATTATAAGGATCCAGCGCTCAGGCAGAGCTGCTGGGGAGTGGCAGAGGGTCCTGGGCAGCAGCAGGCTCCGCTGTGGCTCAGGTGCTAACACGGTACATGGTATTGGGGGTGGGGGCCGCTGAGGAGGGGGGTGGTGGGGGAGTGGCTTGAAGCAGGAATGAAGGTGGCATGAAGTGGTCAGATGACCTTGGGCATGTTTTGAAAGTCAAGCCAACAGTGTTTGCTAATGGATTGGTGGAAGGAAAGGGGACAGGGAGAGAAAGAGAAGTCAAGGACGACTCCAGGGATTTGGGGCCTGTCTTCGTCTTAGGTCCCAACCCCACAATTCTGCTGGGCATCGCCCTCATGGGGGCCGTCCCTCCATGGCGTTCTTTGAATTCAGGTGGAGGCAGCCATACCCCAAAGCTCTTGCACTCTGTGTGCCTGCAGAATTAGCACCACGTGCACCCTGCCAAGGCTCACAGCTTGCACCCTCTGCAGCAGCAGCCCAAGCCACACCTGGGCCCACTTGAGCCACAGCTGGGGTGGCCAAGGAGCACTGTGCCAAAACACAGGGAGTAGAGGCCCAAGGCAGCCCTTAGCCCATCCCCCCAAATCATTCTGCCCTCAAGCTCCAAGGGCTCTGGGCTTCCCAGGAGATGAGTCATCCACGAGATCTCTCAAACGCCTTCAGTCTTTCTCCCACTGTGTTGAAGAACAGCACCTGGCTTCTTTCCAGCCACACTCATCTCATCACATGGTCGCGTGGTCATTCGCTTGGTATTTTCTCCCAAACACACCTTTTTATTCTTTAAGCAGCCAGGCTGAGAATTTTCCAAATCTTTGTGTTCCGCTTCCTTTGTGGTTGTAAATTCCGCCTTCAAATCATTTGTCCTCTCGCATTTTACGATCAGCAATGAGGAGGGGGCATCAGCATCCTAAACACTTTGCCGCTTGGAGATTTTTTTTTTTTTTTTTTTTTGCCATATATCTAGTTGATTACTTAAAAATTTTTGTTTGTTTGTTTGTTTTTTGAGACAGGGTCTCACCCTGTCACCCAGGCCGGAATAGAGCAGTGTGATCATAGCTCACTCTAGCCTTGAACTCTTGGGCTCAAGTGACCCTCCTGCCTCAGCCTCCTGAGTAGCAGACATATGCCACCATGCCTGCTAATTCTAAAAAAATTTTGTAGAGACGGAGTTTTGTTACGTTGCCCAGGTTGGCCTCGAACTCCTAGCCTCAAATGATTCTCCTGTTTGGCCTCCCCAAGTGCTGGGATTACAGGCTTGAGCCACTGCGCCTAGTCATCATTTATCACTCTTAAGTTCTGCCTTCCATGAAGTCCTAGCACATGGACACAATTCAGCCAAGTTCTTCTCCACTCTGGAACAAGTATGACCTTCCCTCCTGTTTTTAATACCCCGTCCCTCATTTCCATCTGTGACCTCATCAGCATGGCCCGTCCTGTCCGTATTTCCACCAGTATTCTCTTCATGACCACTTACATAGTCTCTGAGGAGATTCGGGCTCTCCCTGCAGCTGTCCTCTTCTGAGCGCTCACCAAGATCACCCTTGGTGGACGGTTCATGGCAACGCAGGCCTTTTCTGGCACGCACGTCCACCCTGTTCCAGCCTCTGCCCAAAGCTGAGTTCCAAAGCTGCTGTCACATTTTTAGGTGTTCGTTACAGCAGCCACACTCCCGGTACCAAGGTTTGCCTTGGTCCATTTTGTTCAGCTAACTGTGGCCACCTGTTGTTAGCCTAACATCTGCGGGGCACACACATGCATCCTCATCATCACCTTCACCATGAGCCATGCCTGCCTTTTCCAGCTGTGGCTCCTCAGTGCTCAGAGATAAAGGTTGCCAGAGGCGTCAGTATGGAGCTCAGTCCCAGCCTCTTTTCCTCTTGTTCTTCCACCAGCTGTCTCTTGAGTGCCTGCCATGTGCCAGGCACAGCCCCAGATGCAGAGGGGCAGAGTGGCATGCAGATGAGGGAAGCAGATAGCCCACCAGTGGGCATGGGGACATGCCAGGTCAGTCTAAGCAGGAGCAAATACTCAGGAAATAAACCAGATGGGAGCAGTAGGCGGAGGTCAGGGTGGGGATTCTGGCCAGGGTATCCAGGAAGCCTTCTTTGAGGATGTGCTATTGGAACGAGACGGTCCTTCAAAGAGCCACAGGCTGAGCACCCCTGGCAGGGCAGAAGCAGGGGCAACACCCCTGAGCAGGGAGTGGGCCTGGCTTGTCTCAAGACCAAGACGGCTGCTGCTGCAGCGGAGTGAAGGGGAGAGAAGGCAGAGGAGAGCAGAAGGCAGGGGCTCAGTAGCCTGGGGCCTCGTCCAGACTCTGAGCCTCTGTACTCCTCCCCCCGCCCCTGGGACATCTGTGAGTCACTGAGCTGTGGACAGGGAGTGCTCACTGAGTCACCCAGGCCCTCATGGCGGGACCTGGCCCCATCTTCTCACGAAGGACCCGGTTCATTGATTCTCCTTCCTCAAAAGTTTGGGGGTTTTGTGTATTTGATTTAAGTTTCCAAACTTCTTGTTCATTTATTTATTCATTCAACAAATATTCATGAAATGTATGTTATAAGCTGAATACTTTGCCAGGCTCTGAGGACCCATCAGGCACTTTGATGCCCTCAAGCAGCCCAGGACCTAGAAGTTTCAATGCCTCTACTTTCCCATCTATAAACAGGCAGGCCGGACCTGAAGTCTTGAAAGCTCATCTGCCTGGAAGCCACCTCTCTCTGGAGTTCTGATGACACTGGAGAAGCCTGTACATATCTCTGCCCAATACCACATGTACCACAGAGGACTTTAACTAAAGCAAGTGAGAGAGAGATTCTTTTTCCCAACTTAGGATCTAAAAGTTTCTTGAATGTTCAGTTCTGTGGCTCCACTGCCCACCCAAATCTCCTACCCTGGCTGCAACCAATCCAAAAACTTTAAAGAGATTCCGAGTTCACCAACCTACCTTTCCTTCCTGAGCTGGAGTGAGAAAGAAGCACAATCATCCCTGGTCCAGGTCCTCAAGGATACCAAAATATTCAGATCCTCAAGTCTCTGATATAAAATAGGTAGTATTTGCACATAACCTATGCCCATCCTCCCATAGAGTTTAAATCATCTCTAGACTACTTATAATACCTAATACAATGTAAATGCTATAAAAATGATTATACTGCATTGTTTTCATTTGTATTATTTTCTACGTTCTTTCTTTCTTTTTTTTTTAATGGAGTCTCACTCTGCAGCCCAGGCTGGAGTGCAGTGGTGCAATCTCTGCTCACTGCACCCTCCGCCTCCCGGATTCAAGCGATTCCTGTGCCTCAGCCTCCCCAGTAGCTGGGATTACATGTGCCCGCCACCACGCCCGGCTAATTTTTGTATTTTTAGTGGAGAAGGAGTTTCACCATGTTGACCAGGCTGGTCTTGAACTCCTGACCTCAAGCAATCCACCTGCTTTGGCCTCACAAAACACAGATCATAGGCATAAGCCACCACGCCCAGCCATTATTTTCTATTTTCTACTCGTGGTTAGTTGAATCTGTGGCGGCAGAACCTGCAGATATGGAGGGCCGGTTGCACTCTAACTGCCTGCTCTGCTTGTCTCCTACCCAGAAACCTGCACAAAGGGGCTGCGAGCTATTTGCAAGGCTGTAATTTTTGATTAACAAACAACTTCTCTGCTCGTAGCCATGGGAACCAGGGAAGGAGACAAGAAAACCAGAACCAATCTTCTTCTTTCAGTGTGAAACCATCTCTTATTTACCCTGGGAACTATCTGGGCCCCTGGGAGGAGTGCGGAGGAGCATCACTGTACAGACGGAAGGGATGGGCTCTGGAAACAGATCACTTACCAGCTCTATGACCTTAGGCAAGTCACTGTACCTCCTTGACCCTCCATCTCCTTTTCAGCAAAATGGAAATATTAAATGAATTCCTAGGCCTGGCATGGTGGCTCACACATGTAATCCCAACACTTTGGGAGGCTGAGGTGGGAGGATCGCTTGAGTATAAAAGTTCGAAACCAGCCTCATCGACAAGTGAAACTGTGTCTCTACTAAAAATAATTTAAAAGTTAGATAGGCATGGTGGTCCACACCTGTGGTCCCAGCTACTTGAAAGGCCGAGGTGGGAGGATTGTTTGAGCCCAGGAGATCAAGGCTGCAGTAAGCTGTGATTGTGCCACTGCTCTCCAGACTGGGTGACAGAGTGAGACCCTATCTCAAAATAAATACATAAATAAAAATAAATTTCTGAGAGGATCAAATAAAGCCGGTAAAGTAATAAAGCCTGGCACATAGAAAGCCAGTACCAGGTGACAAACAGTATTATTCGTACAAATTTAAGGACAATTGAGGATAATTTCACTCCCTTCTTGATAGCCACCTGATTGTTAAACATAGTTCGGCTGGCTGAGGGTGGGTTCTCTAGAGGAAAGACCGAGTATTCACTAGCAGCTCAGATCCGCAGAGCAGAGCATCACCTCGTGTCTCTCATGGAAGCACCCCTTCCCAGTGGCTGAGAAACATCTGTGCACAGCCTTGCTGGTAATTGGGAAATGCGAATTAAAGCAACAAATACCATTTCTCATCTATTAGTTTGGCAAAAGTATAATAGTTTGATACTATCCCATGTGGATGAAGATATGGAGAAGGGGGGCCAGCCACGTGCTGCTGCTGGGAGAGAATATTAGCGTGGTCATTTAGGCGATATCTAGTGAAATTAGCCACAACTCAGATATCCTGTTTGAGGCCATCCTCCCCAAAGGGATAATCATACATCTGCACAGAGGCACGCACAGGTCTGCCCACTGTAGCATGGCTCCTAACAGCAAGGACTCAAAAACAGTCCACATGTTCCTCAAGAGGAGGAATGGAAAAGTGTGTGTGGAATCCCCACAGCCACTAAAGGGGGGATGAGCTCATTATACGAGCATCCATATGAGTTGAGCTCAAAGGTGGGTGAGAAAAGAAGGGTGCACAATGATAGCTGTAGAATGCTATTGATATAAAATGTTTAAAAATGACTCATGTAAAATAATGCCATATACCGTATTTTTCATAGCTAAAACATTCTGTACTGTCTTCATAAAAGTATGAAAATGGACCTGGAAGATAGAGCCACATTTATGATGGTGAGTGTAGGGTAGGAAATTAGGGGAGTTCAGAGATTTCACTGTCATGTGTTCTTTTTTCTTATAAGAAAAAATTGAAGGTGAATAAGCCAACATTTTAACACAAATTCTGGGGTGGTGAAAATATGGATGTTGGTTATATTTTTCATGGTTATTTTCTGTATATTTTTTTCCAAAGGGGAAAAATAAAAAGAAAACTCTATTTACAGAAAAACACCAGCTAAAAAATGTAGAAGGAATGTAAAAGGTTTAGAAAGTTACCATCTTGCAAATGGAATATTTGTTTGGCCAAAGATGCTAAAATGATCAACAGAAGGGTCATCCTTTCTGTTGGGAACCAGGCAGGACACTCACAAGGCATTGCCCACAGGGGACACTAATTGCAAAAGGGACAATGTGCCTCCACAGGGGGATAGCGGGCATCACCACCTTAACAAGGGATCTGACGGCATCCCTGTGGCGAGGAAAAAGTAACATCATGCACCTCTAGGAGCTCTCAGAGGATGGAGGAGCATGTGAAACATCACTAGAAGGAAGCAGCCAGAGAGATCAGCCATGGGACATTCCACAAGACCACAGCCACGGCTCTTCACAAAGTCAACAGCAAACACATCAAAGAAAGGAAAAGAAGATAAAAGAAAAGAAAAGAGCAAAAGGGAGGAGACTGCTCTAAACAAAAAAGGCTAAACAGATACATTGACCAAATACAATGTGTGACCCCCAGTGGGATTCTGATTCAAAAGATGCAGCCACGGTAAACTTCTTTGGACCATCAGGGCCACTTAAATGTGGACTAGATGCCAGATGATCTTACTGAACTATGACTTTCTTGGATGTGATCATTACTGTCTGTACGAGAGAATGTCCATTTTCTTAGGAGATGTCTGTGGAAGCACTTAGGAGTGCAGTGTCGGGGATGTCTGCAAATTGCCTTCGGGGTCTCAACAAGAAGGCAGGAAGGAAGAGACAGAGACACATGGAGCCACGCAAACACCAAAGAGCTATTGAATCTTGGTGGAGGGTCCCTGAGTCTTCCTTGTATTTTAACTTTCTTGAAGTTTTGAATTTTTCATAATAAAAAGTTAGGAGGAAAACATTTTAAAGTAGAGAAACTAGATCTTCCCACGGAACACTGGGGACCCTTGTTATTATTATTTTTTAAACCCTTCTCTTTGTTTTATAAAGTGAGTTTTGCTAAAATAATGGTATCTGGCATTTCTGAGAAATTAGCACAAAGGAACAGCTATATTAGCAACGTAGGAAATTCAGTGCGTCTGAGTCATATATGTAAATGTCGATAATGAAAATGAGGGCTTTCGCTGCATGTCTAAGAAATGTCCTCTTTTGGAGACTCTTCCTTTTGTCTTATACCCAGAACTGTCTCAGAGGAGGTTTGACAGCAGGGCCTCAAGGGGCCAGGAGTGAGTGGCAGACATGAGGGAGCTCAAAGAGACCACAGCACCTGCAGGGACGTGGGTCTTTAGAGCCAAAATGCCACGGACATGATAGGGCAGAGTGGGACCGTCTCTCTGGGAAATATTGATCAACAGGACAGTGTTCCCTTTCATCAGGCAATTTCACTTAAGGGACTCATGCCCTTCAAGGCCACACAAAGACAGTAAAATGTGAATTAAATGAGCAGATGTTATGTGTTTAGAACAGTGCCCTAAGTTTTCCCTGTTGTGACCATAGGAGTTCATTTAAAAAGATAAGAACCGTCTGGCAGGCTATACTGAATGGGAAAGGTAGCATGCTAAACAGCGAGCTTGATCTGTATAAGCCAGCAGTTGTGTAAAAAAAAAAAAAAGGTATGGGGGCATAGGGGGAGGTGAAATACATCCTCTAGCGACACACACATGCTGGGAAATGCCTGTGTTTTGCTGGGAGGCTGTGTGAAAGAGGCCCACTGAGGGTTGCTGCCTTTGAGTAGGGACATGATGAGTCTAGGATAACTAGATGGGAGAGAAATTTACTTTTGCCATATTCTTTTACGCTGCTTGAATTTTTCTCTACTATCTGTGCATTTTAACTCATTAAATATATATATATAAGTAAACCAGGTCCAAAGCCTTGAGGTGTATGCGGTATCTCTACTCTGGTTGTAAATCTCTTCTGTCACCTTGGCTGTTGAGCTTAAAATTAGAATCCTGCATCCTCCTGGGAGACAGTTCAAAAAAGGCTGGTCTCAGAATGAGGTTTAGAAACCTTCAGCACCTGTTCTGAGGGAGCCGGTGCAGAGGCAGAATCTATTTTTGTGTTTCATGAAATGATCCCATTTGTATGTTTCCATTTACACAAAGTGTGGGGGACCAGCAAAATGAATCTGGTGCTGGGAGTCAGAGTCGTGACTCTCTTTGGGTTGGATTGGCGGCTGGCTGGAGGGGCGATGAGGGGCCTCCTGGAGGCCGTGCATGCTTTAAGTCTTGGTCTGGGTTGTTGTTGCCTGGGTGTGCTTGTATGTGAACACTCACTGAACTTCCCATTTTAGAAGGGTGATTTCACTGTCTGTAAATTACCCCATCTAATTAAAGAAAGCAAATTAAATCCATTCTCTGTAAACTGCATTGAGCGAAAATATTAACAAGCTGTGATTGGCAATGAGACATTAGGGAACCCTGCCATTTAATTCTAGCCACTCCCCCACGTCAGGCTGGATTTTGTTTGTTTTTCATTTCATACATAACAGGTATTGGCTTTCAAACTCCAAAGTGCTGCAAATGGACCGGGACAGTATGTGTGGCTGCAGAGAGCAGCAGTCAGTCCCATAGAAGCAGTCTGCTCACTGGACACAGCTGAACTTGCTGGCTTTTCTTCTTCTCCTTCCTCCTCCTCCTTCTCTTCACCTTCTTCCTCCTCCTCTGCCTCCTCCTGTTTTGCAGCAGAGTCTCATTCTGTAGCCCAGGCTGGAGTGCAGTGGTGCAATCATAGCTCACTGTAGCCTTGAACTCCTGAGCCCCAGCCCAGGATTGCAATCCTCCAGCCTCCCAAGTTGCTAGGACTACAGGTGGACACCACCACACCCAGCTAATTAAAAAAAATTTAGGCCAGATGCAGTGGCTAACCCCTGTAATCCCAGCACTTTGGGAGGCTGAGACAGGTCGATCACCTGAGGTGAGGGGTTCAAGACCAGCCTGGCCAACATAGTGAAACCCATCTACACTAAAAACACAAAAATTAGCTGGGCATAGTGGCTCACACCTATACTCTTAGCTACTCAGGAGGCTGAGGCATGAGAATGGCTTGATCCCAGTAGATGGAGGTTGCACTGAGCTGAGATCATGCCACCACACTCCAGCCTGGGCAACAGAGTGAGACTCAAAAAAAAAAAAAAAAAAATTATAGAGTCAAGGTTGCTATGTTGTCCAGGCTAGAGCTGAGCTTTCTAACCATCAGAGCTACCCATAGGGAGCCAGTTGCTCCGTGAGGTGGTGAGAACCCTGACCCTGGATGTGTGCAAACAGGAGGTGAGGTGGGACACAATGAGGGCATCCTGTAGTGACTTTGGGCTTGCTCATTTCAACAGGCAGAAGTTCCTGGCAATGGTATCTCTTTCTTACTTCTCTCTTAGAAATTCACCTGCCAGAGCCCAGCTGTGGTTTTGTTACTCTTCATTGACACAAGTAATTAAATTTAAAAGTTACAAATAGGGCTCAAGTCTCCTTTGACAGTCACACCCAGTCCTGGTTCCCTCTTGCCCCACCAGGTGAGAGCCACCTTCGTCATGGAAGTCCTTGCAGGCTTCTTATGCTTCGCAGTCATGTGTGCATGATCATGGACCACACAGCACTGTACTCTGTGTGCGTGTGCTGTGCGCGTGATCACGGACCACACAGCACTGTACTCTGTGTGTGTGTGTGTGTGTGTGTGCGCGTGATCACAGACCACACAGCACTGTACTCTGTGTGTGTGTGTGTGCATGATCACGGACCACACAGCACTGTACTCTGTGTGTGTGTGTGTGTGTGCCCGTGATCACGGACCACACAGCACTGTACTCTGTGTGTGTGTGTGTGTGTGTGCGCGTGATCATGGACCACACAGCACTGTACTTTGTGTGTGTGTGTGTGTGTGTGCGCGGTGATCATGGACCACACAGCACTGTACTCTTGTGTGTGTGTATGTGTGTGTGTGCGTGTGATCATGGACCACACAGCACTGTACTCTGTGTGTGTGTGTGTGCGTGATCATGGACTAGACAGCACTGTACTCTGTGTGTGTGTGCGCGTGATCACGGACCACACAGCACTGTACTCTGTGTGTGTGTGTGCGCGTGCGTTGTTTGGTTTTGGTTTTGTTTTACTAAAAGGCATCATCATGCTGTAAGGCTCCTGCTATAAACTACTTCTATTCACTCAGCATCTGTCCTGAGAGCTTCCAGATATCTCATTGTTTTAACTGTGGCATAGACTCCTGGCTCTGGCCTGTGCACCCTGCTTCAGGCATCCTCTGCTGCATGGACTTTTATATTGTTTCCAGTTTCTCGCTGTCATTAGGAGGCTCACTGAAGAGAAATATTTCTGAGGGGTGGGTTAGGTCTGTGTTCTACATTTAACTGACCCTGGCCGGTTGCCCTCCAGAAGGCTGCTGCCAGCTCCCTCCTCCAGCGGGGTGGTGGTTCATGTTTCCGTAGATTGCCCCCTGCCCTTGATGTTACCAACTTTAAAACCTTCCAACCTGACGGGTGAAAGTTAGTTTTTCATTGTTCAGTTGTGTTTTTCTGAATTTTGGGAGACTGGGCATTTTCTGTGTTTGCCGACTCTGCATCCCCTCTCCTGCTCTGTGCACCATCCCCCTGCTCCAGTTGCTTCCCGGAGCCTCCCTCCTTCCTCTCCACCTGCCCGTGTCCTCCTCTTTCTTCAGTTTCTTCCTAAGGACCCATGGGCCTTATTTGGCTTTTACGTTCCTCTCCACTCCACCTTTGGCAGCTCTTGGGCTTCCCATCCCCTGGGAGGTTTCAGAGGATCGGGAAGACACAGGAGAAAAGTTGCCATGTGGTGTATACAGGCCATAGTGTTCATCGTCCACAGCCTTTGTTGAGGACTTACTATGTGCCAAGAACCTGCTCTAAGAACGTAACTGTGCTCCCTCACTTCATGCTCACAACCACCTGTGAGACGAGCAATGTTTCTCATCCCCTTTTCCACAGAGAATATGGAGGCACAGAGGAGTCAAGATTGCGACAGTCAAGATTCAGACCCAGGCTGTCTGGCTCTGGGGGTCAACCGCTCCAGTGCTCTGCTTGGTGTTGGAAAGGGCCAAGGAGACACAGAGAATGAACACCACCTGACTTGGGCTGGGTCAGGGACAGCTTCACTTAGGAAGTGACAGCTCATCAGAGCCTTGAAGAAGATCAGGAGGAGCTGACCAGGCAATGAATAGAATAAGTATGTCCAGGAAAAGGGAAGGGCCTCCTCAGGGATGCTGGGAGGCTGGAGACCTGGCCTGGCCCAGGCTGTGTGTCAGTGGGGCAGGAGATCGGACCCAAGGGGTGGCCAGGGTCAGATCTAGAAGAGCCTGGGCCATTCCATAGTCAATATCTCATCCCAAGGCCAGGCAGGCCTTCCACTGCTCTGCATGCACCCACTGGGATGCCAAGAGCCTGAGCCACCGCCACCCACCTGGGCTCCTGAGACCCAATGCACAGGGACGGGGCGGGAGTGGGTGTGGCTGATTTACATCCAACAGGTTGAGGGGAAAACCCAGGAAGTACAGCCCAGGCACTAATCAAATCTAAGACTAATAATAAGCATCCTGAGTAATGAGTGGCCTGGGCCGGAGCAGACGAGGAGGCCGGAGCCGGGCAGACCTGGAGGAGCGGTGTGAGTAGCCGGGCAGGAGGGCAGGAGGGCAGGAGGGCAGGAGGGCAGGAGGGCAGGTGGGAGGTGTGAGGAGGGTTGGGCTTGAGTGCTGGTGGAGGTTGGCAGGGTCCAGTGGGTGCAGGGCCCCCAGCAGATCCACACACTGGGGCAGTCCCAGCCTCCTCAAGCCCCTGCACATGGAGAGCCCCGAGTCTGTATGCCTCTGGGGTGTGGGGCTTGCCTTCCGGAAGAGAAGCCACCGAGGCTGCAGGGCTGGTCACACAGGCAGAAATTCCCTTTGTCGCCATGCCCCCCCCCACAGCCCCCATTTTCCCCTTACATCCCCTCTGGACCGTTTTAATGCTAATCTCAAATATCACATTGTTTGAGTTGTAGAGACAGCAGGATTTATTCCTTAAGAACACAAACTCTAACAACAAAACCAAACCAAAAACTAAGCATCATACCATCACCCCTGTTGAAATACAATTCCCGAACATCATCGCACAGCCCGCCAGGGTTCAAACTGTCCCGACTGCCTCATCAATGTCTGTCTCAGTTGATTTGTTCAAATCGGGATCCCAGCCTGGCCCACGTTAGACTTTTGGCTACGTTTTAATCTATAACAGTTTCCACACATTTGTCTTGGATATTTATTTGTTGAAGAAACTAGACTATGTATCCTGTAGTTTTTTGTTTTTGAGACAGAGTCTCCCTCTATTGCCAATGGTTCGATCTCGGCTTGCTGCAACCTCCACCTCCAGGGTTCAAGCCATTCTCCTGCCTCAGCCTCCCAAGTAGCTGGGATTACAGGCGCCCTCCATGCTTGGCTAACTTTTTGTATTTTTAGTAGAGATGGGGTTTCACCACGTTGGCCAGGCTGGTCTCAAACTCCTGACCTCTGGTGATCCACCCGCCTCGGCCTCCCAAAGTGCTGGGATTACAGATGTGAGCCACCACATCCAGACCCTATAGTATTTTATCAGGGTGGGTTTCTAAGGTTTTATGAAAGGGCCCCAGGTCCTCACCGTGCAGACAGAACCCAAGGCTGGGTGGACCCGGGGGCAAAGCCTGGAGTCACAGCCTCTCCCTGCTGCTCTGTCCCACACCCCAGGCAGGGAGCGGATCTGTTCTCTGGTCCTCTTTTGTGTCCAGTGACCACGTCTCCAGAATCCTCAGCCAGGGGCTCAAATACGTCAAGTTTCTGAGAGAGTTGGACAAGGCAGTGACCAGAGGATGCCTCAACACAGGGTAAAATTGCCCAGTGCTCTGGGACCACGAGTGGGGACCCAGCCAGAATCGTGACCTGGCGCTGGCAGAGGCTGCCTGGTGCTGCCGAATCAGCCCTGGCCAGTTGTTCACTGACCCACTCTGGGACGTTGGCTGAGCCATTTCCCCCTCAGCTGTAAAATGGAGAAGACTATCTTTCCTATTAGACATCCCTCAAAAACACAAAAGTGCTTTGATGAACCTGCCAGACCCCCTCTTGGAGAGTCACGAGGAAAGGCTCTGAGAAGCCTGCAGTTAACAAAAAAAAATGCCTTGACTTTCTTAACCCAGCATTTTTCAAGCTAATTTGACCACAGAGATCTTTCTTGGTGCAACGACTGTTAACCCGCCAAGCACGTGAGGAGACACAAGCAGAGGGCTCTGAGAATCCCCTCCTTGGCTGCTTTCTGGTCTCGGGGTGCAGGGGGTGAGCCTCTATCCTACATCTGAGTCTGCAGCAGCCGGGGTGTGAGCCAAGCCCACAGAGCTAGTGTCAGAGAGGAGTTCTGTTTCTTCCCTTTCTGTCAACGGAGCTTCTCTCTCAAGTTTCTATTCTGCCTGACTGGTGTCAGTCTTGGGGTTTTTCTGCCCTCCTTTGACACTGATGTTGGTTCTGAGATTTTATGTAGGTCCACATGGTGGTAGAGGAAGGGGCAGGGACAGGCCTTCAGGCCATCTGGTCAGTCGGGCACTGTCTCTCCATCAGGTCCAGTGGCTTTGGTGGCTTTCAGGCAATGAATGGGTCTTGGAACCTCTCCAAGGCTGCCCTTGTCACTTAGAGACTGCTGCCCACCTGCTACTCAGCCAGCGCTTCACAGTGATATGCAGTGGGTGGTGGCTTTCTCCCTCTCTGCTCCCCCACCCAGAGGGCGGAGAATCAGGGGTCTGTCTTTCATTTTGTTTGATCCTTTGATTTTAGATCTGCTTTTGAATAGATAGTATAGTCAGATGGTTTGAAACCCAGAAAGTATTGAAAGACATATAACAGAAAGTCTTTTTCCCTCCTTGTCCTCCATCTGCCCAGTTCCTGCCTCCCCTAGAATAATCATCTTTATTTAGATATAAGTTACATGCCATGAAATTCCCGTGTAAAGTTATTTAGTATATTTGCACAACAGAGTTGTGCGACCATCACCATAAGCTAGTTTTAGGACATTTTGATAACCCCAAAAGAAACCTGGTCAATCTTCGCTCCTCCCCAGCCCCAGGCTACCGCTAATCTACTCTGTCCCTCTAGACTTGTCTATTTTGGACATTTTCCATAAATGGAATCACATATGGTGTATTGTGACTGGCTTCTCCCAGTTGGCATAATGTTTTCATCCATGCTATAGCATGTGTCAGTACTTACTTCATTTTTGTAGCTAAATAACATTCCTTTTTTCTTTTTGAGACAGAGTCTCGCTTTTGTTGCCCAGGCTGGAGTGCAATGGCGCGATCTTGGCTCACCACAACCTCTGACTCCTGGGTTCAAGCGATTCTCCTCCGTCAGCCTCCCGAGTAGCTAGGATTACAGGCATGCACCACCTTGCCCGGCTAATTTTGTATTTTTAGCAGAGACAGGGTTTCTCCATATTGGTCAGGCTGGTCTTGAACTCCCAACCTCAGGTGATCTGCCTGCCTGGGCCTCCCAAAGTGCTGGGATTACAGGTGTAAGCCACTGCACCCAGCCAATAACATTCCATTTTATGGATCTATCACATGTGATTTATCCAATCAGCAGTGGATGGACATTTGGGTCGTTTCTACTTTTTGGCCTCTCTGATTATTAATAATGCTTCCATGAACTTTTGAGTTCAAGTTTTGGACAGGACCTGTTTTGATTTCTCTGGAGTAGACGGATACCTCTAAGTGGAATTGCTGAGTCATATGATAGATTTTATGTTTAACGTTGTAAGGAATTGCCAAACTGCTTTCCAAAGTGGCTGCACTATTTTATCATTCATTTCACGCATGAGGGTTCCGATTTCTCCACATCCTCACTGACACTTGTCACTGACTGTCTTTCTCATTCTAGCCATCTCAGGTGGTGTGAGGTGGTATCTCAGTATGGTTGGATTTGCATTTCCCTAATGACAAATGGTGTTGAGCATCTTTTCATGTGCTTGTTGGCTATTTACGTCTTTTTCAGGAAGATGCCTATCGAAATCTTTAGACCATATAAAAATTGGATTATTTGTCTTTTTTCAGTATTCTAAGCATTCTTTATATATTCTGGATACAAGCTTCTTATCAGGTATAAGATTTGTAACTATTTTCTCAAAGTTTGTGGATTTTTTTTTTTTTTTTTTACTTTCTTCATGACGTTCTTTGGAACACGAAAGTTTTTCCTTTTGTTTAAGTCCAATTTTGATCAATCTTCTCTTCTATCACATGCACACTTGGTGTCATTGCCTATCCCCAAATCATGAAGATTTACTTCTGTGTTTTCTTCTATGAGTGCTGTGGTTTTAGCTCTTACATGTAAGTCTGTGGTCTACTTTGAGTTAATGTTTGTGCATGCTGTGAGATAGGGGTCCAAATTCATTCTTTTGTATGTGAACAGCCAGTTGACCCAGCACCATTTGTTGAAAAGACTATCTCTTTCTCCCATTGAATTGTCAGGTACCCTTGTTGAAAATCCACTGATCATAACTGCTGGGCTTTATTTTTGGGCTCTCCATTATATTTTACTGATCGATGTCTATCCCGACACCAGTACCACCCTGTCTTAATTAGCATTGCCTTGCAATAAGTTTTGATGTAGGAAACCCCTGAGTCTTCCAACTAGCTTTCTTTTTTTCTTTCAGTTCATGAGCATGGGCTGTCTTTCCATTTATTTAAATCTTTCATTTCCTTCAACAATGTTTTTTAGTTTTTATGTATGTCTTGCACTTCTTTTATTAAATTTCTTCTTAAATATTTTCTTTAAAATAGTGTTATTGGTTTCTTATTTTCTAACAGGATTTCTTTGTGCATAGATAACCATTTACAAATATAGATTAGAACTTCCCCTTTTTTTCAAAAATAACCAAAACAAAAACAGAGCCCATGAGCCATGCTATTTTGTTTTGTAGTTAATATGTCTTGCTGTCTTTCCGTAGCAACATGCAGAGAGCTTCCTCCTTCCTTTTGTTGACAGCTACATAACAATCTAGTATATAAATGTACCGTAACTTACTCAGTCAATTCCCTGCTGATGGATGTTGGCTTACTTTTAATCTGCTATTACAAATGTTGCTGCAATTGGCCAGGCGCGGTGGCTCACCCCTGTAATCCCAGCACCTTGCGAGGCTGAGGCGGGAGGATCGCCTGAGGTCAGGAGTTCGAGATCAATCTGGCCAACATGGTGAAACCCCATCTCTACTAAAAATACAAAAATTAGTCAGGCATGATGGCGGGTGCCTGTAATCCCAGCTACTCAGGAGGCTGAGGCAGGAGAATCACTTCAACCCAGGTGGCAGCAGTTCCAGTGAGCCGAGATGGTGCCACTGCACTCCAGCCTGGGCAACAGAGAGAGACTCCATCTCAAAAAAAAAAAAAAAAAAAAAAAAAAAAAAAAAAAAAAAAACAAAAAAAACACAAAAGAAACAAAGAAAGAAGGAAAAAAGAAAAATTTAAAAAAATGTTGCTGCAATAAATTTATCCTTTCACACTTCAGGATATATTTCAAAGTTTAATCACTGGGTCAGTGGGTAAATCTATTGGTAATTTTGACAAATGTTGCCATTCACCCTCCATGGAGTTTACATCTATTTACTCTCCTTCCATAATGAATAAGAGTGCCACTTTCACCATGGCTTTGCCAATAGAAGGTATTATTAAACTTTTGGAGTTTTAACAATCTTAGGGTGAAGACGGTATCAGTGTAGTTTGAATTTTCCTGTCTCTTTTGAATGAGATCAAACATCCTTATGTTGTATTTCCCTGTCTGTGAACTGTGTCTATTCATGCCCTTTGCCGGTTTTTCTCATGGGTAGCTGATCTTTATTTTTCTGTTTATTCTTTAGATCTGAGTTGCAAAGGTTTTGTGCCTGTTTTTCATATGTCTTTGGACTTGGGTATTTGTTGTCATGAAGAAGTTTTGGGTTTTTTTTTTTTGTTGTTGTTGTTGTTCTTGTTGTTTGTTCTGTTTTTTTTGAGACAGAGTCTTGATCTGCCACCCAGGCTGGAGTGCAGTGGCGCTATCTCAGCTCACTGCAACTTCCCCATCCCGGGTTCAAGCGATTCTCCTGCCTCAGCCTCCTGAGTAGCTGGGACTACAGGCACACGCCAAGATCTCAGGCTGATTTTTGTATTTTCAGTAGAGATGAGATTTCACCATATTGGTCAGGCTGGTCTGTGAACTCCTGACCTCAGGTGATCCACCTGCCTCAGCCTCTTAAAGTGCTGGGATTACAGGCGTGAGCCACCGTGTCCAGCCACAAAAAAAGTTTTATTTGTTTGCTTGTTGTTTTGTAGATTCTATGTTACGCATCTTTTATGGATTTTGGGTCATAGAAAGGCCTTTCACACTTTTATGATGTAAAAAATATCAAATGGTTTCTTCTCCATTAAATGTATGTATTTTTATTCCTTTCACATTTAAGTATGTTATTGGGTTGCTTTTTGATCTGAGGGAAATTGCTTCCCATGCTCATTTCTGGCCCAGTCACTTTGTGCCAAGAATCCTTTCTCCAAAGTGTTGAAAGCAAGAGCCAGGACTTTCCCCTTTCCCCACCAGGGCACCTCTCCCCTGCGTCCTCCCTGGATGGAGATGCAGGCAGGGAAGGGGCTACTCATGAAACTCAATACAATCCCCCACCCAGCTGTCCATCAACACAGTGCAAGAATGCGGCTTGCTTTTCCTTCCACAAGTCTTTACTGAGGACCACTATATACAAGAAATCCAGTCACTGAAAAGCATTTATCCAGCACCTGCTGTGTGCCTGCTATCATGGAAGGCACTGGATGCAGAGACGAATGAGACAGTAGGGGGGGCAGAATGGCTACACCCTGAAATGTCACGTTACCAACAAGAAATGTCACTGAACAGTGGGTACTAGGAGTTCAGGTTCTGGGGGTAGTTTCCCCTCCCACTCCCCCACACAGCACTAATTTTATGCTACTATCACTATTAATGATTATCATTGGCTGGGCACGGGGGCTCACACCTGTTGTCTTAGCTACTTGGGAGGCTGAGTGGGGGAGAATCGCTTGAACCGGGGAGTTCAAGGGTGCAGTGAGCTATGATTGCACCACTGTAATTTTGTAGGGACAGAGCAAGACCCTGTCTCTACAAAAGGAAATTTAATTATCACTAATATTAAAATTATTTTATATTATTATAAAATGATAACTATTAGCCCATTATATTTCATACTATTTATATCACAATAATAGCTACCAGTAGTAGCAGCCATGTCTTGGGCCGTTATACGCTTGTCATATGCACACCCTTGAGAAGATCTACAAAAGAAAGTCTAGAATCCCCGTTTTACAGGTCTGGAAAACTGAGGTTGTGCACAGCCCAAGTCCTTCCCACGATGACTCAGCCCAGCTTTCTCACCACGGGCACTTCGTTCCTGCACACTCGGGTCACTGAACCATGGTGAATCCATTTTCAACATGAGCTGACAGGAGGTAAAAATTATGATGGGTATTTCACAGACAAAAACTGAGAAGGTAACTTGACCAGTTCTCCTGGGACCTAACTAAGTTCTTCTTCCTTTAGAACCAGGATGGGAGGCCGGGTGCGGTGGCTCACATCTGTAATCCCAGGACTTTGGGAGGCCAAGGTGGGCAGATCACATGAGGTCAGGAGTTTGAGACCAGCCTGGCCAACATGGCCAAACCCTGTCTCTAGTAAAAATACAAAAATTAGCCGGGTGTGGTGGTGCACACCTGTAATCCCAGCTACTTGGGAGGCTGAGGCAGGAGAATCGCTTGAACCCGGGAGGCAGAGGTTGCAGTGAGCCAAGGTCGCACCACTGCACTCCAGCCTGGGTGACAAAGTGAGACTACATCTAGAAAAAAAAAAAAGAACCATATGGGGTTGGTTCACTCTCAACCCTGAAAATCTCTCAAGTTTCATCTCTGAGTGGAAGTGGGAGCAGGCAGGGGGCTGTTAGAACCATTTTCAATATTTCAAAATAGCCTGGGAAAAAGCATACACAGCTCACAGAAACCAGAAGCCATCTTTCCCTCCCTCCTCCTTCTTTCTCCTCCCCTTCTCTTTCCTGTCTTCCTCATCTGTCTTCCTCTTTACCCTTTTCCTCTTCTGCCTCCTCCTCTGCATCTTTCTTTTCCTCCTCCAGTTCCTCCTCCTCCTCCTTCATGAGTAGCAGAAGCGAGGTTGTAAGGTCACATTCCATTCCCATGCACGTCCCCCCAGGTCTCAGCTGCAGCCTCATCCAGGCACACCCCTGTCTCTGCACACTGGAATCTTCTCCTGCCCCCACCCGACTGGTCAGATCAGTGCCCAGCCCAAGTTTGCACTCAGTGTTTGCTTGAAGGATTGAATGAGAAATTCCTCCTATTACCAAGCTACTGTTCCTCCTCTTCCAGTCACATCTACAGGTTTCCTTGGTGTGACTGCAAGGGCAAGAAGGAGAAATTAACCTCTCCCAGAAGCCCTGCTCCTTTATTCCTGCAAAGACCCCTCCCTACTAAGGAGGAAAAGATAGAGTTGGCTCAGGCCAACAGGAATTGGCTCCTAAAACATTTTTTTTCTCCATTCAGGTGTAGGCCTTGTCCAGCACAGAACTCCGTATGGCAGGAAGTGCCAATATTAATAACGGCAGCAGCTCAGGGGGTTAAGCCTTTACTAACGTGCTCAGTACCACACTAGGCAGCTGCCGTGCATCTGCTCCTCTCAATGACCCTGTGCATAAGCAACAGCTTCCTCGTTTACAGGGGAGGATGCTGGGTCTGGAAGAGGGGAAGTCATGCCCAGAGTTACACAGAGAGGAGTACCAGTCCTGTGAAGCACACAGTCCAGGGTTCCCAAGCAGGGCTGCCCTGCGGCTTTTCCCAGGTCATCCCCAAAGAGGCTCGTAACCTGGTCCATTCCCCCTGCTGGTCCTTGGCTTGTCCATTTTAGATGCTCTGGATTGATTTCCCACTGCCTAAGGTGAGAACTTAACTCTGACGTCACTATCTGAATGCACGCGGCCTCCCCCTCCCCAGGCCCCCCAGTGAAGGAGGAGCTTGTGCTCAGTTAGAGTCAAGACAGACACCTGCTGGCTGCCAGCTCTGTCCCAGACTGTCAACTCCTCTGCAGTCTTGTTCTCTTCTGTCTTCGTCCTCTCTCCTAGAAAGCCTGTTTTTGCCTTTGTTCTTTGACAGTGGTCTAATGGCTCTCACAGTGAGTGAACTGTTTTACAGAAGGAATAATTCCACATCTCCACCTTACCTATTGACTCGGTTGGCTCACTTATTTAAGACACTGTAAATATTCCCACAGCTGAGCTGTACATGTCCTGTGATTACCTTTCTTTTCTTTTCTTTCTTTCTTTTTTTTTTTTTTTTTTTTTTTTGAGAGAGTCTTACTCTGTGGCCCAAGCCAGAGTGCAGTGGCAGGATCTTGGCTCACTGCAACCTCTGTCTCCTGGTTTCAAGCAATTCTCCTGCCTCAGCCTCTCAAGTAGCTGAGATTACAGGCATGCACCACCACGCCCAGCTAATTTTTGTATTTTCAGTGAAGACAGGGTTTCACCATGTTGGCCAGCTGGTCTGGAACTCCTGACCTCAAATGATCCGCCTGCCTCAGTATCCTCAAAGTGCGTGGGATTACAGGCATGAGCCACTGCACCTAGCCAACCTTTCTTTTCTTAATGACGTCTTTTGTTTCTCTGGAGTTGATAACTCCTCTGTTTTCTATGCATGTAATTCATCTCCAGCTCTGAGACAGATCCACCTTGTCAGTTGGTCAGACATTCTCACTTATCCAACACTTCTATGTTTTCACTGCTGGCATTCCCCTCTCTTCCATCTTAGCTGGGGTAGGGTACCCTTAGACCTCCCAGCAGCTGTCACTGCAGACGTCCTTCACCATCGTGCTGAGAATGTCCACCTTCCCTTCTCTGCTGTGAGAGGAGTCCTGTTCTTCACCATCCCTGGTTTTCTTTGTTCACTTTCCAGATTCGATGGAGCACGTCCTCCAGTAGCTTCCAAGGCCATTCAGGTCTGAGAAAGTCTTTGTTCTCCCTCATACTTGATAGATAACAATGTTCCAGACTGAAAATCACTTTCTATCAGTCGTAAACTTTAAGGCACACTCCTTCATTTTCTACTACCTTTCTGCTTTCTACTTCCACATTTTGCTGGTAAAATATATATAATGAAACGTTTACCATTTTAATCATTATGAAGTGTTCAATTAAGTGGCATTATGTACATGCACAAGCACAACTCTCTATACCCAAAACTTTTTTTAGAGACCCAGACAGAAATTCTGTACCCATTAATCAATAACTCCTGCCTGGGCTAACCTCCATTCTGCTCTCTAACTCTTATGAATTTGCCTCTTCTACTTCTCTCATGGAAGCAGAATTGCACAATATTTGTCTCTATATGGCTGTCTTGTTTCACTTAGCAGAGTATCTTCAACGTTTATCCACATTGTAGCGTGTATAAGTATTCCATGCATTTCAATAACATCGTAGTATCTGCTGTGTACCTGTAACACATTTTGTTTATTCATTCATATGCTGATAAACAATTAGGCTGTTTCCACCTTTGGCTGTTGTGAATAGTCTGCTCTGAGTGTTGAGGCAAAAGTATCTGTTTGCATCAGTGTTTCAGTTCCTGTGGATGTTTACTTAGGAGTGGAATTACTGGGTCATGTGGCAGTTTTATGTTTGACTTTTTGAGGAATGGCCAGGCTTTTCCACAGCTGTTGCACGTTACACATTCCCATGAGCAGTGCCTCCACATCCATTCTTCACATCTCCAACACTGGTTATTTTCCATTTTTTTATAATAGCCATCCTAACGGGTGTGAAATGATATCTCATTGTCATTTTGATTTGCATTTCCCTAATGACTGATGAGATTGAGCATCTTTTCATGTACTTATTGACCACTTGAATGCTTTATTTGAAGAAATGCTGATTCAAGCCTTTTGCTCAGTTTTGACTTTAGTTGTTTGGTTTTTTTGTTGTTGAGTTTTAGGAGTTCTTTATATATTCTGGATATTAATCCCTTATCAGATATATGATTTGCATATATTTTCTCCCATTCTGTGAGTTGTCTTTTCACTCTCTCAATAGTGTCCTTTGGTGCACAAAAGTTTTAAATTTTGATGAAGTCCAATTTATCTATTTTTTTCCCTTCATTGCCTATGCCTTTGGTGCCATATCTAAGGCATCATTGCCAAATTTAGCACATGAAGATTTCCCTGCATGTTTTCTTCTAAAAGTTTTATAGTTTTAGCCCTTAGTCCATTTTGAGTTAATTTTTGTTTATGGTGTCAGGGAAGGGTTCAACTTCATTCTCTTGCATGTGAATATCCAGTTTTCCCAGCATCATTTGTTGAAGAGACTGTCCTTTTCCCCATTTAATGGAATTGTTAGTGTTTTCTACATATAAGATTGGGTTATCTGTGAACAGAGATAATCTTATGCTCTCCTTTCCACTGTGGATACCTTTATTTCTTTTTCTTTTCTAAGTGCTCTGGCTAGTACTCCCAGTGCTATGTGGAAGAAAGTGGCAAATGTGTGCATCCTGGTCTTGTTCCTCATCTTAGGGGAAAGCTTTCACTTTCACCATTGAGAACATTGTTAGCTGTGGGATTCTCAAATATGGGCTTTATCATTATAGGGAAGTTACTCTGTATCCCTAGTTTCTTGAGTGTTTTTATCATTAAAAAAAAGTTGGATTTAGTAACATGCCTTTTCTGCATCAATTGAGATGATCATTTAGTTTTATTTTTCATTCATTTAGTGTGGTGCATTTTACTGGTTGATAAAATGTATGTTGAACTACCATTGCACTCCAAAAATAAATCCCACTTGGTTATGGTGAGTAAACCTTTAAGGTGCCATTGGGTTCAATTTGTATACATACGGCGTATTGGTGTGTAATTTTCTTTCCTTGTGACATCCTTATGATTTAATATCAGTGTAATGCTGACTTCATGAATGAGTTAGGAAGTGTTCCTTCCTCTTTGATTTTTGGGAAGAGTTTCAGAAGAATTAGTGTTCATTCTTTTTTAAATGTTTTGGTAGATTCACAAGTAAAGCAATCTTGTCCTGAGCTTGTCACTGATAGGCTTCTGATTACTGACTCAGCCTCCTCACTAGTTATAGGAGTATTCAAACTTTCTATTTCTTCATTTGTCAGTTTTGGTAGATTGTGTGTTTCTAAGAATATGTCCATTTTACCCAGGTTATCCAATTTGTTAGCATATCATTGTTCATAGTATTATTTTGTAATCCTTTTTATTTCTGTAAAATAAGTAATAATGTTCTCAATGTCATTTCTGATTTAAAGAATATAAGTCATCTCTCTTTTCATAGTCAGTCCACCTGAAGGTTTGTCAATTTTGTGGATCTTTTCAAAGAGCCAGCTTTTGGTTTTGGTGATCTTCTCTATTGTTTTTTCATTCTCTGTGTTACTGATCTCTGCTCTAGTCTTCCTTATTTCTTCCCTTCTGTTATTTTTGGATTTGGTTTGCTCTTCTATTTTTATTTCCTCAAGGTGTATAATAGGTTATGATTTAGTTATGATCAGGTATGATTCTTCTTTTTCAGTGTGTGCATTTACATAAATCTCTCTTTGCATTGCTTGTTGTATTTCATAACTTTTGGTATGTTGTATTTTCTTCATTTGTCTCAAAATATTTTATAATTTCCCTTGTCATTTCTTCTTCAACCAGTTTGTTGTTAAAGAGTGTGTTGTTTAATTTCTACACGTTTGTGAATTTTCCAGTTTTCCTTCTGTTATTGATGTGTAGTTTTGTACCATTATGATCAGAAAAGAAATTTTGAATAATTTTAATTTTTAAAAATTAAAACATTTTAAATTTTAGCCTTATTTTGTGGCTGATAGTCTATCCTGGAGAATGTTTCATGTGCAGTTGAAAAGAATGTGTATTCCACTGTTGTTGCAATGAGTGTTGTCTATATGTCTGTTATGTAAGTCCTCTATTTTCTTATTTATCTGTCTGGTTGTTATGCCTTATTATTGAAAGTGAGGTACTGAAATGTCCCAGTATTCGTGTAGGACTATCTATTTCTCCCACCAATTCTGTCAATTTTTTTTCCTATATTTTGAGGTCCTGTCATTAGGTGTGTATACATTTATAATTATTACATCTTCATGCTGTATCTCCTTTATTAATATATATTGTCCTTCTTTGTCTTTTGTAATCTTTTTGTGATTTAAAGTCTATTTTGTCTGACAATAATACAGCTGCCCCAACTCTCTTTTGGTTACTATTTGCATGAAATACCTTTTTCCATCCTTTTGCTTTCAACCTCTTTGTATTTTTTATCTAAAGTAAGCCTCTTATACACAGAATATACGTGAAACCTGTGGGTTTTTAAATCCAATCTCCCAATTTTTTTTTAACTAGCAGAGCTTAGTTCATTCAGGTTTAATATGATTATTGATAAAGATTTACTTCAGCCATGTATATATTTGTTTTCTGTATGTCATATGTTTTTTGTTTCTTCAGTTACTCCATTTTTGTATTCTGTTGATTTTTTTGTAGTGGGCCCTTTTGAGTCCCCTTTCCTTTCTTTTTCTGTATATATTTTAGTTATTTTCTTGGGGATTATAATTAATACCTTAAACTTATGACACCCTAGTTTGAATAATACCAACTTAGTTTCAGTAGGACATAAGAGCTTTGTTCCTGTCTGTCCCTGCCTTTCCTTTCCATTGTTATTGTCACATATTGCATCTTCGCACACTCTGACCACTAACATAGGTTTATACTATTTTACTCATTGCCTAATAAATCATCTAGGAAAAAAATAGGAGTTACAAACCATGAAAAAAGTCAAATAATTCTGGCTTTATATTTACTTTCTTAGTTATCTCTACCATTGTTTTTTATTTTTCTTATGGCTTCAAGGTACTGACTAGAGTACTTTCATGTCAGTGGGAAGACTCCGTTTAGCATTTCCTGTAGGGCAAGTCTGCTGATAATGCTCTCCTCAGATTTTGTTTATCTGGAAATGTCTTAATTTTGCCCTCATTATTGAAAGGTTATTTAAAAGTACATACAATTCCTGGTTTACAGCTTATTTTTTTCTTTCAGGATTTTGAATATATCATTCCACTACCTTCTGGCTGCCACAGTTTCTTAGAAGAAATCAGCTGTTACCATATTGAGGCTCTTTGGTACATGAGAAATTGCTTCTCTCTTGTTGCTTTCACAATTCTCTCTGTCCTTGGGTTTCCTCAATTTTTTGTAATATGTGTTGATGTGAGTTTCTTTGAGGTTTTCCTGCATCCAATTTATTGAGATTCCTGAATGAGTATATTCACATGTTTTCTCAGATTTGGGACGTTTGGAGCCATTGTTCCTTCAAATACCTTTTCTTCCATTTAATCTCTTCTCCTCCTGTAACTTTTGTGAGCAATGTTAGTACATTTGGCTCTGTTCAATTTTCCTCAATCTTTTTTCATTTTTGCTACATAGACAATTATTTTAATTGTCTTGTCTTTAAGTTCACCTACCCTTCTCCGGCTTGTTTAAATTTGCTGGTAAACCCCTTCCATTAAGGTTTGTATTTCACTTTTCGACTTTTCCATTCCAGAACTTCTGTATAGTTCTTTAAAGATAGAGAGACAGAGAGAGAGAGAGAGAGAGAGAGAGAGAGAGAGAGAGATACACTACGTTTAGAACATTCTTAGGCTCACAAAAAAATTTAGCAAAAGTACAGACAGCTCCTGCACAGCCCTGTCCACACACCCCTGCACAACCTCCTTGACTATTAACATCCTTAGACCAGATGGTGCATTTGTTGCAATCAGTGAACCTGCGCTGACACATCATTACCATTTAAAGTCCACAGTTTACATTAGCGTTCACTCTCGTATAGTACCTGGGTTTGAACAAATGTACACAGACGTGTCCACCATTGGAGTATATTACAGAATGGCTTCACTGCCTTAAAAATCCTCTGTGCTCCACCTACGCATCCCCTCCCCATCCTCCAACCCACGGGAATCACCCATCTTTTTACTGTCTCCATAGTTTTTGACTTTTCCAGAATGTCATGGAGTTGAAATCAACTTTTATCAACTTCTTTTATCTCTGCAGTCAACCAAAGACTTTTTTGCTTTTTTTCTCTCACTTAGTAATACGCATTTAAGGTTACTCCATGTCTTTTCATGCCTTGATAGCTCATTTTTCAGTGGTGAATAACAGTCCATTGTTTGAATATACCACACTTTATTTATACATTTACCTACTGAAGGACATTTTGGTTCCTTCCAAGTTTTGGTTCCTTTTTTACCACTTCTGTCTCTTTACCATGTGCTCATTGTGTTCATACAACAATTTCCTGATTCATTTAGTTCTTTGTCTATGGTTTCCTTAAGCTCGTTAACATATTTAAGATAAATCTTGATTTAACACCTTTGACTAGTAATTCCAATATGTAGACAGACTTCCCTGGAAATGGTTTCTGTCATAGTCTGTATTTCCTGTAAATGTAGCAAAGCTGCTGCTGCTTTGTATGCTTTGTAATGTTTTTGAGACCTGGACATTTTGAGGGGTTATATTGTGGTGACTGGAAATCTAACCTTACCACTCCTCAAGGATTGCTGAACCTTGCCTGTTAAGGGCAGAAGCCATCTATTTGTGACTTTTCCAAAGTTTTAGTTTTAAGCTTTATTTTTTCCCAGACTTTAATTTTTTTTGCACAGCATGTATTCCTTGTTGCGTGTAGTCACTGATGTTTCTGTTCTTTTATCTCTGCAGTCAACCAGTGACCTGACAAGGATTTCCTTAAGTGCTTGGCTCCCAGGCCAGAGAAGGTACTGTTCTTTTAGATCCCCCTGGAAGCCACTTGAAACCTTGGGGGTTGAAACGAAGTCCTCTGTGCTGACCCCTCAGTGGTCACAGGCAGCCATCAGCAATCAGAACCCACAGCCCCAGTATTTGGAGGACAAGGGTCCTTCTTACTCATCCTGGCTCCAGCAAGAGGCACTGCTGTGGGATAGTAGCCACTGCCATGTCACAGGCTGAAATTCCTAAAATTTACCATCAAGCTCTCCTCTGGACAACTCCAGAGTTCCCCAGATAGTGACTTCGGGCAGCGGCTGCCAGCTCCATCGTTGCTGAGCAGGAGGCACAGATTCCCAGAGCTTGCTACTCTACTGCTTTCCTCCATGTCACTCCTCACATCCCAGGATTGCTTTTGAGATGTCCTGACTTCATAACTAACAGAGTTTTATGGGTAACCTGCTTGTTCTCAGGAAGGTTTTAGAATCTGCTCATAATCGCTGGTGCTCCTAAATTGCATAATAATGTTTCCTAGTTTGTGTGACCGTATTGCACTGATGCTTGATTGACTCTTTCAATCTGGAGCCAATGTCCCTCAAATCATTAGTCAGCCTTCGGAGCTCCTGAAATGATTCCATAATTGTATATCTTTTGTCTCCTATTTTCCAGACAATTTATTCGATTACATCTTCTAGCCCTTCTACTAATGTTTTTATTCTGGCTATAAATTATAGTTCTAACAATTCTCATTTATCCTATGAATGTCCTTTACAAATAGTCCACTGTTTTGTTCCATAGATACATAATCCTCTCATATTTCTGGGGATCTCAACTGCTGCTGCTGCTTTAAAATGTTCTTTGGTTTCCTGCATGTCTTTGTAGGCTCCAGGTGTTTGTCTTCTATTTGGTTTGAGTTTACTTTCCTGCTAGAGGTGGTGCTCCCATATCAGGTGACTTTTGGCTGTTAGTTCAGAAGTCAGACAGGCACTAACTGCTGCCTGGAGCCCATAAAATGGGCTCGTTGATGTAGAAGCTTTGCTCCAGTGGGATCAGGCAGGGACTTGGATATTTTCCTGAGAGAATGTCCCGCTGTCAGTACCTCTGGCTCTTTTCCTTTGGTCTGTTTTCCCAGAGCAGAGACTTCTGATTTCCTGCCCAGTTGCAGGGTAGGGAGGGAGGCATCTTTAAAAACCTGGTTGCTGCACTCTTTAGATAGAAACTGGGGTGGATAAGAGAGGGGGAGACTGAGTGTCCAGGAGGAAGATTCTCACAATTCTCCTGTTGCCAGGAAGGACCACGTTTCTACCCTCAGCTGTGTCCAAGGAGACCCCACTCATGCCTGGGTGGGTGAGGGGCTGGCCTCAGCCTTGGAATAGGGAAGTGCTGGGTCACACCCTCTTTATGTAAGTTTCCAACCAATCCTCTTCAGAGCTCCCGCCTCCTGCCCAGCCTCTGCTGTCAGAGAGACTTGGTGCCTCCAATTCTGGAGACTGCCTTGAATTCTGTGACTCAGAACAATTTCCTTCCCCTGTAGGCATCAATGATGAGATCCTCAAAGGCAATCAGGCACTCAAGTCCTTCCAACTCCCAGAATGTTAGAGACATGTGTTCCCTGCTGTAGAAACCTCTGTCATTCCCTTTATCTCTGAAGACAGTTGCACTTGATTGTCAGCTTAGCGTGGTTTCAGGAGGGAAGGAAGGTAAACCCCTGTGTTTAAGCTGCTGTGTTAAATGGAGGGCCCCTGATCTTTTTTCTGTTTCCTTTTTAGAGAGTGGGTCTCACTCTGTTATCCAGGCTGGAATGCAGTGATGTGGTCATAGCTTATCTCAGCCTTGAACTCCCAGGTTCAAGTGATCTCCCTGTCTCAGCCTCCTGAATAATGGAACTATTGCACCTAGCTGATTTTTAAATATTTTTGTAGAGACAGGGTCTCACTATGTTTCTCAGGCTGGTCTTGAACTCCTGGCCTCAAGGACTCCTCCCACTTCAACCTCCCAAAGTGCTGGGATTACAGGCATGGGCCATGGTGCCCAGCCACCTCTGGTCTCTCCTCAGCTTGCTTTCATTAAAGAATAAACACGTGCCTTGCAAAATGCTTTTAAACATTTTTA
The DNA here is from genome assembly GCA_036589455.1 of Ateles fusciceps. NCBI lineage: Eukaryota > Metazoa > Chordata > Mammalia > Primates > Atelidae > Ateles > Ateles fusciceps. The sequence goes on along the minus strand of JAZHEH010000789.1, from coordinate 830,242 downwards.
AGGAGAAGTTATTGGTGGAAGCAAATGTCAAGAAATCAGAAAAATAGAGGTAATGCATGCACATAGCGGAAGACTCACAGTAACACAAAACCAGACACACAGAGAACACCCCCATGGATGAGCCTCAGGCACCACGTGGAGAGACAAAACCAGACACGGAAGTTCCAGAAGGGGCAATATTAACCTATGGGGGTAACAACAGAACAGTAGCCGCCTCTAGGAGTGGGCATTGGGTGGGAAGAAACCCTAGGGAGTCTTCAGGCAAGCAGGAAACGTTCTACATCTCACTGTGGGCTATAATGACACAGGTGCATACATACATTAAATTCCACCAAGCTGGATTCTTCAGCTTCTTGTGCACCTTACACACACCATTGCACTCCAGCCTGGGTGACAAGAGTGAAACTCCCTTTCAAAAAAAAAAAAAAAATTAAAAAGAAATATTCTGAAGCTTTAGAAAATTTATTGTTCCACATAGATTTCTTTACACATTCAAAGTTGGGTCCGCTGTGCTCTCTTAAGGCAAGTGTGATTGGGCTTTTGTTTCCTTGGCTCCTGTGCCTTGGCACTGATACCTGTGTAAGCTGCTATAATTCTCATTTAGTCTTAAGAGAGAAGAAATATTATTCGTGTAAACTTTTCTACCTTCTTTCCAGCTCCCTCCTCCAACTTGCCAAAGAGGATTCTGGTTTTTCCCCTTCATTCCTTATGCTAATTTGAAATATATTTCTCCTTGATGAGGCTTGGAAAATGCAAAGTAAAGGTCTTACGTAACAATGTAATCTAGATCTCAATTTTAAATGATAACTGAAATTCTTCATATGTTTGGAAACTAAGAAATGCACTTGTAAATAATCCATAGGTCAAAGAAGAAATAATAATGAAAAATAAGTACATTTTGAACTAGATAGAGGAAAAATACCACACATCAAAATGCAATGCAGCTAAAATAGTACTTAGAGGACAATGCATAGTCTTCAATTTGTATATTGTAAAAGTACTTGGCTTACTCTGGGATTGCTTTCTGGAATTTTACCATGATTTTTTTTAACTTTGATGTCCTTTGTAGCCAAACCTAGAGCTCCTGCTGGTCTCTGTTACCCAGCAGTATCACACATTTCTGTCTCCCAGGGTTACTGAGCTGCCGCAAGGAGCAAGGCAGGTTCTATGACCATCTCCTGAGGCGCTGTGTCAACTGTGCCTCCATCTGTGGACAGCACCCTAAGCAATGTGCATACTTCTGTGAGAACAAGCTCAGGAGTCCAGTGAACCTCCCACCAGAGCTCAGGAGACAGCAGAATGGAGAAGTTGAAAACAATTCAGACCAAGGATCGGAGCACAGAGGCTCAGAAGCAAGTCCAGGTAAGCTAGCTGAGGCAAACCTGCATAGTGTCATGCAGGGTCAGAAAGAATGGGAAGCCTGATGCCAGGCCTAGAACAGGAGAGTCCACAATGCATGAAGCCCAGAGTCCAAGCAATTGGCCAGAAGCCAGGGAGGTCATCCCAGGATTAAAAAAAAAAAAAAAAAAAAAAAACAATGTAGGCAACATTTCCAGAAGTCTGTGGGCAAGAAGAAAGCAGGAGAAAGGACCTGCCATGTGAGGAAGAACCTTGTACTGGAGGCTGCTGAGGCTGTGTGAGTTCTCAAAGCACAGGCACAAGTAAGCAGCAGACCTACCTGCGTGAGCACCTGAGTAACAGCCACCGCATGCCCTCCACCAATGCTGCAGACTCCATTTATTTCTATTCTGATTTTATTTATACTTTCAACTTTTATTTTAGATCTGGGAGTACACATGTAGGTTTGTTACATGGGTATGTTGCTTGATGCTGAAGTCTGGGGTACAAATGGTCTTGTCACCCAGGTAGTGGGTATAGTACCCGATAGTTAGTTTTTCAGCCCTTGTCCCCTCTCTTCCTCCCCGCTCTAGTAGGCCTCAGTGTCTGTTGTTCCTATCTTGATGTCCATCTGTATGCAATGCTTAGCATTCCACTTATAAGTGAGAATATTGGTATTTCTGTTCCCGTGTTAATTCACTTTGGATAATGGCCTCCAGCTGCGTCCATGTTGCTGCAAAGAACATGATCTTTTTTTCTTTGTATGGCTGTATAGTATTCCACGGTGTATATGCACCACATTTTCTTTATCCATTCCACCATCGATGGGCACCTAGGTTGATGCTATGTCTTTGCTATTATGATTAGTGCTGTGATGAACATACGTGTGTGTTTTTTTTGGTAGAATGGTTTATTTTCCTTGGGATACATACCCAGTAATGGGATTGCTGTGCTGAATAACTCTGTTTTAAATTCTCTGGGGAATCTCCGAACTGCTTTCAACAGTGGTTGAACTAATTTACATTCCACCAACGGTGTATAAGCGTTCCCTTTTCTCTGTAGCCTCACCAGCAATAGCCATCCTTACTGGTGTGAGATGGTCCCTCATTGCAGTTTTGATTTGCGTTTCTCTGGTGATCAGTGATGTTGAGCATTTTCTCATGTTTGTTGGCTGCTTGCATGTCTTCTTTTGAAAAGTGTCTGTTCATGTCTTCTGCCCACTTTTTAATGTGGTTATTTGGTTTTTGCCTTTTGAATTGTTTAACTTCCTCATATATTGTGGATATTAGACCTTCACTGGGTGCATATTTTCTCTCATTCTGTAGGTTGCCTGTTTACACCGTTGATAGTTTGTTTTGTGGTGCAGAAGCTCTTTGGTTTAATTAGGTCCCACTTGTCAATTTTTATTTTTGTGGCAGTTGCCCTTGAGGACTTAGTCATAAATTCTTTCCCAGGATCAATATCCAGAATGGTATTTTCTAGGATTTCTCTAGGACTCTCATAGTTTAGGGTCTTCATTTAAATCTCGAATCCATCTTGCATGTATGTTCCTCAGGGATGTCGGCCTGTAGTTTTCTTTTTCTTGTGTCTTTGCCAGGTTTTGGTACCAGAGTGAAGCTGGCTTTGCAGAATGAGTTAAAGAGAAATCCCTACTCCTTGATTTTTTGGAATAGTTTCAGTAGAATCGGTACCAGCTCTTCTGTGTGCATCTGGTGGAATCTGGCTGTGAATCCATCAGATTTCATTTAGAGGCAAGGGAGGGGGAGGCTTCCTAAGAATGAGAAGGCAAAGGTGTTACTAAAAAAGTTTGTGTGGTTCATTAGACATTGCCAGAGGAAAACAATATTGTAAAAAGAAAAGACCTGGCACAGTGGCTCACGCCTGTAATCCCAGCACTTTGGGAGGCCGAGATGGGCCAATCGCTTGAGGTCAGGAGTCCAAGATGAGCCTGATCAATAAGGGCAGACCCCACCTTCACCAAAAATACAAAAGTTAGCCAGACATGGTGGTGCGCACCTGTAGTCCCAGTTACTTGGGAGGCTAAGGCAGGAAAATTGTTTGAACTCGAGAGGTGGAGGTTGCAGTGAGCCGAGATTGTGCCACTCTATTCCAGCCTGAGGACAGAGTGAAACTGTCTCAAAAAAATAAAAATTAAAAAGAATAAAAAATAAATAAAGAAAATGAAAAAACTCATGGCTGGAGATGGCCACTTTGGACATGGGAAGAAGTTTCCTGTTGAGCTGGGCATCTGCTAAGTGTCAGGCATCAGAGAGGATCTAATTAATCCTCCCAGCAAACACCTCTTGGTGCACCTGCCCTGCTCTGTACCATCAGAAAGGACGGGAGGGGGGATGCCGTGTGGACCCATAAACACTAGCGATGGCATTTGCCCTGCTCTCAGCCAGTCCAGGAGAGACAGCAGGCCTGCTCTTCTCAGGGGGCTGATGGGTTTCTTTCCTTTGTAGTGACTTTCCTGTGATAACATTGTTTCCATGAGGCCAGGCCCCAGGGCCAAGGTCCCAAGGGCAGAGCCTATGTGCCTGATGATGAGGTTGCCCAGCACCCCATTGTCCCTGCTTAGCCTGGCATCTCCTGCTCTACAGCCAGTTAGCTGCTGCTACATAACAAGCCGTCCCCAAATGCGGGGGGGGTACGCTTCCTCCTGAGTCGGGGGTTTGGTTGGGCTCAGCTGTGCCCAGCTGGCTCTGCTCCATGTGCCTCTCATCCTCCTGGGACCAGTGGGGTGGCCAGGTGTGTCCATCTCATGACGATACAGGAGCGCAGCAGACAGAAGCATGCAGCTGCTCCCACCCAGGCTGGGAACTTGCATTTCATCACCTCCGCTGCACCTCTTTCCAGTCACAGCGCCAGAGGATTCAGGGGAGGGGAAACAGATGCCACCTCTTGGTGGCCAGAGCAAGCATGGGGAGGGGGGGAATTTGTAGCCATGGTGAATTCCAAGGCTGTTTTTAATCTAACACAGCCTCTCCTGAGCAGAAGTGCAGATTCACATGGAGGGGGTGTGGATACAGAGGAGCTGCCGAGCTCAGCCACAGAGGTGAGTGGCTATGCCTGCTGCCCTGGTGTCCGGCCACCCTCATGCTTTCCCTCCATCCAGTGAGGCATTTGAAACTTCTCGCCAAACTGGAACCTTGCCCACCTCCGATACAATAGATGCTCCTTCGGGTCGTTCCTACCCACCTCACAGATGGAGAGGCAGTCTCAAATTTGGAGTGACTTGCTGAGAGTCACACAGCGAGTGCATGGCTGAGCTGGGATTTGAGCACAGTCTGGGGGTTCCAAAGTTTGCCCCCCTCTGCAACAGCAAAATGAACCCAGAGTAGCGTCCACAGGGCTATTGCTCCTTGTGGGGTGAACTGTCACCTGTGGTACAAGGTGTGACCACCAGCCAAGCCCCCTTCCCAGAGGGCACTGGGCAGAACCTCGGAGCCTCACCTTGGCTCCAGGGATGGAGCCCCAGGCTGTGAGCATTGGAGGCCATGTGAGGACGTGTTGGTGTCACTGGGGTCGGCATTACCTCGCCTCACCCCACCTCAGCTGCCACACTTCTGCCATGGTGCAGCTTTCCGGTGGCTCCATGACTGTCGCTGTGCACTGCCCTGCCCTGCATCTCTCCAAGGGCCCGGCGCTAAGGTCTGTTTTGCTCTGTTCTCTGATGCCTGCAAGGGCTGGTGAGGCAGGAGGGGAGCTTGCTGTGGACCACAAACAGGAAGTACAGAGCTACATGGCCAGGGGAGGGACCCAGAGGTGGACCTATTTGAGGACAGGGAGCAGAGGACGTCATGTAACCAAGTTGTCCAGCTGCACACAGTGGAAGGGCTACCTGTCCTCTGCCCGCTTTGTGGGCTCCCTGAATTCTGCTGCCCCCTCTCCAGCCCTGCCAGACCCCACCTCACCCCAACTCCAGGTTTCTCTTGCATCCCATTCCAGAACTGCCACTCCTTAGTGGGACCCAGGACTGTGGCAGGCTTGCTGTGCATGGGGAGGGGAGCGAACGAGGCAGGTCCTGTCTCAGACCCGTGGAGTTCACTGTCCTGTGAAAGGTCAGGCAGTGGACAAGCCCGGCAGATGGCACATTCCTCTTAGTGCACAGGGGCCACGTAACCCAGCCTCAGGTGAGACAGAGACAAGGAGGGCTTCCCTGAGGAGGAGCTTTAGTGCAAGCTGGGGCAGGGGTGTGGAGTGTGTAGCCAGACCCCTAGTTATGTCCCTCAAAAGCTATGTGGTCTTGAGTGAGCTACCAACCCTCTCTGAACCTTGGTTCTATGAGGCTGAGGTTGTTCACCTTCATAGAGTCACTGTGAGGATGATTCGGGAGAATACATTTTGGGGAAGCACGTGCTCTGTGCGCTGGAATTGCTCATTCAAAAAGCAACCATGTCGAAGCCACACAGTGGGAATGGGGTTCCAGGCAGAGGCAACAGCATGTACAGGTGCTGCTAGGGGCAGGGAAGGCTGTGAGGGGCTCTGTGCTGGAGGCTAGGCTAAATCCCTTCTCTGGGGCTCCCAGCCTGCGGGAGTGTGGTGGTCACTCCACAGAAGCAGGAGGGACCCCACCCCAGATCTGCTTTGAAGGTAGAGGCTGACAGCTCCACATGCTCACCAAGAGGACATGGAAAGCCCTGCTGCTCACATATGGAGCTTCGTGGGGAGAGCAGGGCAAGCTCCCAAGCTGGATTGAAAATAGCTCGAGATGTTGAGCAGCAGAGGAGACTGGCGTGGGTTCTGTTGCAACAACTCCAGGCTGACATGAGGAGCTCCCTGCCTGGGCCCCAGGGCAGGTGCAGGGAGCGTCTGCCTCTCCCGGAGGGGAGCAGGTGGCCCAGGGAGCCTGCCCCAGCGGGTGGGGTGCTCATCTGTCTGGCAGAGGAGGAGGCGGAGCACCAAGGGCAGGACCCTGTCCCCCATGTGGGGGCTGCAGAGGATTGAGTTGAGAAGAGCAAACATTCAGAGGCAGCTGGAAATGGCACCAGGAGGGACCAGATAGCAGGTGACAGTGGGCCCCATGTGCCAGGCTGGGATGCCAATGTCCTGCTGGGGGCAGGGGCAGCCACGGAAGGAGGGGGGTCAGAGCAGGGCTGTGGGGGAGAGTGCCCTGTTGCCCCCGGATGGTGCTGTGAGAGGCTATTTCTGGCAATAAGGGGAACCAGAGATGACAAGGACCTGGGAGGGGGACAAAGGGACAGTGCATTGGCATGAGATTGGAACTGGAGGGAGTGGCAATGGCCATGGAGCTGCTCAGCCTCTGTGTGCTGCAGACACTGGGGGTGCCCATGACTCCTTCTGGGAATAAGGTTCTGGAATGCATCAAAGCGCATAAGGTTAGAAAAACCACTGGTGCTGAGATCTAAATATTGAATGTTCTGCGACATCAGAGTTAATCTAGGCGCATCTGGGCTACTCGTGCCTTGCTGTCCCCACCTATAATGATCATAACGGCTCTGATGTCACAGGGCTCTTGCGGAGCCTCAGTGACTTGGGGTTTGCCAAGTGTGCAGAACCCTGCCCAGGGCTGAAGACCTGGCTGGGTGGGTGCTGTCCTCAGATAGGCCGTATTTGCTTCCCAAGGCTGCTGTGACAGCGTGCACATGCTGGATGCTTAAAACAACACAAACTGGCCGGGCGCGGTGGCTCACATCTGTAATCCCAGCACTCTGAGAGGCCAAGGTGTATGGATCACGAGGTCAGGAGTTCGAGAACAGCCTGGCCAATATGGTGAAACCCCGTCTCTACTAAAAATACAGCAATTAGTTGGGCATGGTGGCATGCACCTGTAGTCCAAGCTACTCGGGAGGCTGAGGCAGGAGAATCGCTTGAACCCAGGAGGCAAAAGTTGCAGTGAGCCGAGATCATGCCACTACACTCCAGCCAGACAGAGTAAGACTCTGTCTTAAAAAAAAAAAAACCATAAACTGATCCTCTGTCTTCTGGTCTGGAGGCCAGAAGTCTGAGATCCAAGTGTCAGCAGGACCCCGCTCTCTCTGAAAGCTCCAGGGGAGGATTCTCCCCTGCCCCCGCCGGCTTCTGGCAGCTGCACCAGGCCTCCTGGGCTTGCGGCTTCATCACTCCCATCTCTGCCTCTGTCTCCACGTGGCTTCTCTCCCGTGCATGTGTCTCCTCCCTTCTCTTCTTGTAGAAGGACACTTGTCACTAGATCTGGGGCCCACCTAATCCAGGATGATCTCATTTCCAGATCCTTATCTTCATGTTGTGACTTTGCCTGGCTCTGTGGGGTGGTGGGGCTCAGCTGGGCAGGTCTTCTGGTGCTCTTGCGTGGGGTGTCTCGTGCAGATGGTGCTGGGATGGAGCCATTGGAGGCTCAGCTCTGATGCTGGGATGTTCGGGCCTTGTTTCTCCTCCAGCTGATCTCAGGGCCTGCCCCTCTCCACGGGGCCTCTCCAGCTGGACTTCTCCAGTGGTGGCTCAGGGCTCCCAAGTGAACAAACACCGAGGCTATCAGACCTTCTTGAGGTGGATGCCCGGAGTGGCACAGCCTCACCCCACGGCACTCTCCTGGATAGAATGAGGCCCAGCCCAGATAGTCCACAAGGGCGTGACATCAGGTGACTGTGCTCTGGGCATGGTCCCTGAACACTTACATGGTCTCTGAACACTTGGGTTTCAGAATCTCATGCTGAAACATTGAAATATGCACGAATGTTTGGTCTTCCTCCTTGAATCAATGCTGCTCATTTCCACCTAGTAACATTTTATAGCCGGGCATTCTGTCTGTGCTCTGAGGGCTGCCAGTGTCTCCCCCTGCTGATGCCACCAGGGCACTGTTTGCATTTGATTCCAGAGGCGAGTAACAGCAGGTGGGCCTCGGAATGTGTGGCACCAAGTCTGCAGGTCCTGGGGACTTTGCTTTCCTCCTTTAGGCCTCTCTGAGCTCTGGACACCAGACATGAAGGCCAGCCACGGGCTGCTGGAATGTCACTAGCTCACCCTGAGTTCCCATCTCCCCCCCTGTAAATTTCAGAGTGACACTTATGGCCCCTAAGAGTCCTGCAGCTCTGTCACTTTATGAGATTCCTGAATCTAACAGCGTGTGTGAGGAAGAGGAACCGTGCCAGCCCTGGGGCCCCTGTGCGGCCTGCTGGCTTGGAGCACCAGCCTGGGAGTTGGTCAGACTGGCTCCTGGGTGCAGGTCTAAGACTGGGAACAATATTGTAGAGACTCAGTTTTGTCATCTGTAAAATGGAGTGTGAATGGTGGGATGCCGTGCAGAGCAGTCCAGCAGGTCCTCAAAAAATGAAACAGTTATCATGTGCCAAGACCAGCTCAGTTGTGGAGACCCCAACCCAGGCAGCGCTGAAGGAATTAAGAGTCAGACACAAGTTTGGAGTGCAAAGTGGGCTCAGGGGGCTGACAGCCTTCCCAGCTGAGCGCACAGAGCAGACTCTGACCACTTATTCGTTCTTTGTGAACAAGTGATTATTTTTAACAAGCAGGTGTTCTATGTTTTTTCATAGAATGAAGATAAACTAGGCAGGCAGCCAGTGCCTGTTCACTACTTAAAGATAAACTAGAAAGCATTCTTTACGAGGGAGCACTGGGGGGCAGGGTCATGTATCCTTTGTTTTAAGGACTGGTTTAACTATCATATGACATCTATATATTGTTTACTTATTCTAGAATGCCCTGAGCAGTCTTCCACCTGGGGACGGCTCGGTGTTCCTTGCCATCGTTTCTCAGTAAGCAATATAACCCATCACACACAAGATTTGTTCTCATCATGTTTCCCTTTCTTTTCTGCAAAGCTAGGTAAGCAAGCACAGCTTTATCTTGGTGAGCTATTTCTCGAAGGATTCAGGATCTGCACCTGCAGACTACACAAAGAGAAATCAGACAAATTAATAACACAATCATAACAGCCACCATAGATCCTCCATGGGTTTGGACCCGGGTCACTGGATGTAGCATTGCCCATCCATCAGCAGCTCCCTCAAGCATTTCTGTTCCTGAAATTAAAGTTAAACGTGCTTGCGAAGCCTGAAAAACTTGTTCTTTTAATTTAAAATTATCCATAGATAAATCTCCAGCATGCCTTTCGAGGTGATGCTTTATTTTTTCCCAGTTATGCTGTCTCATTATACGGATGAGGAGTAATACAATAATGAGAAGTATTCCTATCACAATGTAATAGAATTCTGTATTCTAGACTAACTACTCTGTCCCCTAACCAGAGGACCGCTTGCCTAAGATCATTAATCTGATTAGCTAGATTCTGATCTATTTTTGTTTGAGAATTCCACAGCAAAGTGGAGTTCCTTTGCCAATTGTTGACAAACTCAGCAGTTTGTCCGGAGGAGTGCAAGACTACTTCGGCCACAGCTGCTGTGGCCATGACTGCAATCAGACCCATACTAACTAAAATTAAAGTTGCAATAACTCTTCAGGTGCATTTTAAAACCTTTTGTAAAATGTCAGTAAGAATGTACACTGAGGGAGATGCTTCCCAGGGATGAGACAGATTTACGGGTAGCCAGATTCCCTCTCGGACTCTAACTAACAATATAGATTGATGAGAGTTGAACAAAGAAGGATTAATGCAAGAAAACAATCTACAATTTTGACATGCCGCTCTGGAGTTGACAAAGCTAATTTGTAGCTCTCCTACCACCACCAGGTAAGGAGGTTTAACACATCTCTGAATCCATATAGTTCTGTTTTTTACAAATTCTAATGAATAGTACTGATTGTACTAGGATCCTGTATAATTTCCTTCCCAGACCTTTACTGGTTTCAGGGCCATAAATAGTTTCCAAAGTTCTTTTTGTTCAGTTCCCAATCTTGGCCAAATCATTCTTGATCATGGTCCTGCCCTGCCCCTGTTTCTCCAAGTAATAGGGGCATTTGTTTCTGTGCGTATTGACTCGGAACTGTTATTATTTTTTACCTGCCGCCGAAGTGATTCCATGTCACAACAAGAGGGCTGACAGATGCAGTTAATGCTAAATATCCCCTTAGGGGACCAATCAATAACAATTCCATGGAAATCATTGTACAGCAGCTCAGCCTCTGCCGAAACACAATCTTCCCAGATTAATATTTGTAACTTAGATGACCACTCTTTTTTTTTTTTTTTTTTTTTTTGAGACAGAGTCTTGCTCTGTTGCCAGGCACCAGGCTGGAGTGCAGTGACACAATCATAGCTCACTGCAACCTCTGCCTCCCCGATTCAAGCAATTCTCCTGCCTCGGCCTCCCGAGTAGCTGCGATGCCACCACGCCCAGATAATTTTTGTATTTTTAGTAGAGACAGGGTTTCACCATGTTGGCCAGGATGGTCTTGATCACTTGACCTTGTGAGCCACCCACCACAGCCTCCACAGTGCTGGGATTACAGGCGTGAGCCACCACGCCCGGCTAGAGCGCCACTCTTTATTTTGTCTGCATGTAGGTTTTGGGGGGGCAAAACATAACTTTTATTTCCTGAATTATTATAAAAAATACTAAAACCAGAGATCATATGTAACTGAGCTCAAGTATGGCTTTTTCCAGATATTATGGCTAGCCATGCTTGAATTTTTGCTTTTAAACATCCTTCAGCTGCTCCTGGGCATGTAGGTAGATGTTCAAAGCTGAGAGATTCATCACAGTACCTTCTTCCTGAGGATGAGACGGGCCCCGATTATCTGTTGGCTGCAGCATCCACAAGCTCTCATTAGTGTACACATCTAAGGGGAGGTCTAACCATGTCACAGATCGCAGTAAAGGAGGGAAAGGAATGTATGCCCAATACGTAAAATTTCCTTTCACTTCTGCCCCAAATCCAGGAATTCTCACTGCAGTGTTGATAACCGCCATCATAGCTACCATCAAATTACTTATAGTAACAGGCTGCCCTGCTTTTAGGTTTTGTCTGCAATCCTTTTTTATATGTCCCCTTTTCCACAGTTAAAACAAGCTCCAGGGGAAGGCATACCTCCTTCGTTTATTTTTAAACCTGCCATGACTTGTGCTAATAAAATAGCTTTGTGTAAATTTCCTCCAATACCATCACAAGCTTTAATGTACTCCATCCAATGAGCCTTTCCTTTAATAGGTCATATGGCAGCCTGACATTCTGCATTTGCGTTGTTAAATGCTCGTAACTATGGCACTATGTCCTGAGCTTCTGTGTCTGGGATTGCCTTTCTTACTGCTTCTCGTAGTCTAGCTATGAAGTCTGCATATGGCTCCTTTGGCCCTCGTCTCACTGTACTAAAAGATGGAAATTTTTTACCTCCCAATGTGATCTTTTCCAAGCTCTTAAACACACCTTCCTAACCTGCTCTACGGCCAAATCAGCCATAGCAGCCTATGCATGTAAGGAGCCCATGCACCAATTCCTGTGAGCCGTTCTGCAGTAGTATTCACTGGAGGCTGAGCATTGGCATTCATATTAGCTTGAACATTAGCCTTGTCAGCCCACCAGGTCCTAAACTGTAGGAAGTGAGAAGGAAATAGGCAAGCTCGAGTTAAAAATGTCCCAGTCAGCAGAAAATCTATGAGAGGTAGCCACATTTTTAACAGTCCCATGACAAACAGAGATCCCGGGCCATATTGGCTAATTGTTTAAATTCTTTTAAAAGTTTACATAGGAAAGGCTCAAACATTACCTGAAACTGTCCTTGTTGATTTGGGGGGGTGTATTATAACAGGAAACTGCCAAGCCTCTAAATCTCTGCCCCTGTGAGACTGTTGTATTCCAGCCTGCACAGACCCAATCCACAGGGGGGATCTAACCATGTCATAAGTCGCAACAAAGGAGGGGAAAGGAATATATACCCAATATGTAAAGATTCCCAATTACTGCTGTGGAGGGCGTAAATACGACCACTGGAGCAGCAAGTTTCACTTTAGAAACAGCCTCTGATTCCTCTAACGGAGGAATGTCAGGTGTATCTAGCCAGTCTTTGGTTAAACACTGAGGAGGGGCCGATGGACAGACTCCTCTTTTTCCTCATTTATTTTTTTTTCTTTTTTTCTTAACTGGGTTATCTTTAATTTCCTCATCCCAATTATATTCTCCTTCTTCCCCTGAGTCTTCCTCCTCCCCATCAGTTTGAAATGGCTCTAATTCTGAATGCACCATTGCCCAAACTGACCATACTGGAATAGGAATATCCTCAGCTCCTTCTTTATATGCCTTTTTTAGAGTAGTCCCCCACTTTTTCGCATTCTTCTATATTCATAGTTCCCTGCTCAGGAAACCAGGGGCAATATCTTTCAACTGCATTAAAAAGCTGTGTTAAGAGGCTACTACTAACTTTAACTCCCCCTCTTCTAAGCCAATGATAAAGCAAGCTAAGATCAGCTTTGCATTTGCTTGAACCTTGTCTCACTGTTACCCTGATGCTTCCGAGCTCCCCTAATTTACCTGGGAGATTTTTTCAAGCGTTCTCGGGTGTTCTTCAGCTTAGATTAGCTTCTCCTTTCTCCATTGCTCAGGCAACCCTTCATCCTGGGTTTGATTTCCACGTTTGGGCGCCACTTACTGAGACCAGCATGGTCATGGAGCCCCAACCCAGGCAGCGCTGAAGGAATTAAGAGTCAGACACAAGTTTGGAGTGCAAAGTGGGCTCAGGGGGCTGACAGCCTTCCCAGCTGAGCGCACAGAGCAGACTCTGACCCACATATTTATTCACTTGTGAATTTATTCAAGTGTGAACAAGTGATTATTTTTAACAAGCAGGTGTTCTATGTATTTTCATAGAATAAAGATAAACTAGGCAGGTACCTAGTGCCTGTTCACTGCTATTTAAAAACAAACTAGAAAGCATTCTTTATGAGGGAGCAATGGGGGCAGGGTCATGTATCCTGTGTTTTAAGAACTAGTTTAACTATTGCATGACATCTATATATTGTTTACTTATTCTAGAATGCCCTGAGCAGTTTTCCACCTGGGGACGGCTCGGTGTTCCTTGCCATCGTTTCTCGGTAAACAATATAATTCATCAAACACATCAAGTTTTGTTCTCATCAATCATGTGACCCAGCCATTCTTTCTCATAGCTACACACCCAAGAAAACGGAAAACATCCATCCACTCAAACACGTGGATGTGAATGTTCACAGCAGTGTCATGGACACCGAGGGGCCACTATGGTTTGAGAGTAGAACAGGTGATGTTACACTAATGAGACCAGGACAGCAGGTGCCAACCAGGAGGGCCTTGGGCAGCAGGGCACCTGGACGCCCTGTGACTCAGGACTTGCACGTCCAGGTTTGGATGCCAGAGACAGACTCAGCCCAAGCAAAAGCCCTCCCCTTGGAAGTTCTCCTTATCCCAAGCTTTTCCCTGTTCCTGGAGTTGGGCATCCTCCAGGCTCTGGGTGGAAGGACAGATGAGCCAGGTTTAAGACAACATGTCTAGAAGAGTGAGTCCCACTTTGTGTAGGGCACTTCCTCCACAGCATCCCCCTTAATCCTCCTGCTCTCATGAAGGACAATTAACCCCATTAAAAAAATTAAGGAAGAATTTGTATACCATCGAATCTGCCATTTTGATGTGTACAACCAGTGGTTTTTAGCACATCATAAGGTGCAGCCACAGCCACTATCTAATTTGAGATCTTTTTTTTTTTTTTTTTTTTTTGAGACAGAGTCTCACTCTGTTGCCCAGGCTGGAGTGCAGTGGTGCGATCTTGGCTCACTGTAACCTCCACCTCCTGGGTTCAAGAGATTCTCCTATCCCAGTCTCCTGAGTAGCTGGGACTAGAGGTGCCTGCCACCATGCCCAGCTAATCTTTTGTATTTTTAGTAGAGACGGGGTTTCACTGTGTTAGCCAGGATGGTCTCAATCTCCTGACCTTGTGATCTGCCCACCTCGGCCTCCCAAAGTGCTGGGATTACAGGTGTGAGCCACCACGCCCAGCCCAAGGCCATTTTTATTACCAAACAGAAACCCTGTCTCATCAGCAGTCCACCAACAGTGGCTGGAAAATACTCAGGAAAGAAAACAGATAGTTGCATCTGTACGGACTCTGCAGCCATTTTTTCTTGTCGTTATTCCCTGAACAACACAGCATAGCACCCATTTACATGGCATCTATATTGCATTTGGTATTGTAAGTAATTAGAGATGAATCTAATTGTACAGGAGGATGTGCATAGGTTATATGCAAATAAGAGGCCATCTTATATCAGGCACTCGGGTATCCGTGGACTCTGCTATCTGTGGGGGATCCTGGAACCAAAGCCCATGGATACTATACCAAGGGATGACTATACACCCTCACCCAGGAAGGCTTCTCCCTGGAGGAAGGGCCCAGTTTAGGATGCACAGGGACATGCTCCCTGGAGCGCCGTCCATTCATCTGTTCACCCATCAGCCCGTCTCCGGTGCTGTCCCAGTTACAGCCTTAGCAAGTGGAGACAAGAAGAAGGCCCAGATCACGTTTTCAGCTTCGAGGTCTTGGGAAGCTGCTACCAGGATGGAGGAGTGGATCAGCTTCCTCCAGGATCCAGAGAGCATCCCAGCAGCTTCAGGGTTGGGAGAGGAGCCCAGTCTCTCCGGGAGCCAGACAGGCCAGCAGCAGGGTGGGTCAGACGCATGTGGATTGTGGGAGCCTAATGAGGGGAAGAGGAGAAGGCACTGCAGAGGGGTCTCCCGCTGTCTTGCAGCTCTCCCAGGGCAGAAGCTGAGTGCGGATCAGCTGGCCCTGGTCTACAGCACGCTGGGGCTCTGCCTGTGCGCCATCGTCTGCTGCTTGCTGGTGGCGGTGGCCTGCTTCCTCAAGAAGAAGGGGGATCCCCTGTTCCTGCCAGCCCCGCACAAGGCCCTGTCAAAGTCCGGCCAAGTCTTCCCAGGGTGAGTGCATGGAACTGGGGTCCTCACTCTCTCGCTGCTTGGGTGACGAGCCTCGGGCCACCCCTCAGTCCTATCACTGCCCCTGCTTCTAGGCAGAGAGGCCCGGGGCTCATCCCTGTTATCTGCTGCAGCTTCATAAGATCAGGTTAAGACATTGTGGAAGGCAGATACCTGGGAGAGTGGCACCCAGGAAGGGTGGGTGTGGGGTGCCGGCCTTCAGGCTTGCCTGGGCCTGGGGTCCTCAGGATGTAGGGCCACCAGTGCTAAGCACAGGAGGAGCGTCCCCTTGGTGGGCATGGCAGGCTTGGGGCTGAGCAGAAGTGAGAGCCGAGATTTGCCTGCCCACCCCTGCCCCAGCACACGTTCTGGTCAGCAACTGGGGGACACTGACACTGGCCTGCGGGCGTCCTAGGCTGGTGGGTGATTGCCCTCAGTTCCTGGGCCAGGGAGAGTGCAGCTGCCCACAACGTCACCCCTACCCAGGTGCAGGGCCAGACCTCGCCCACACCCTCCACTCTCGCCTCTGCAGATCACGCAATGGAAGCCAGCAGCCCCGTGGGCACATCCCCCGAGCCAGTGGAGACTTGCAGCTTCTGCTTCCCCGAGTGCAGGGTGCCCACCCAGGAGAGCACGGTCACGCCTGAGACCCCCAACCCCACTTGCACTGGAGGGTGGGGGATGCCACGCCAGGACCACAGTTCTGCAGCCCTGCCCGCATATCCCAGACAGCCGCCTTGGCATCGTGTGCGTGCCTGCCCAGGAGGGGGGCCCAGGTGCATAAATGGGGGGCATAAAGGGAAAGGATGAGGGAGACAGATGGAGAGAGGGGGAGAGAGAAAGAGAGGTGAGGAGAGGGGAGAGAGCTAGGGAGAGAGATATGGGGAGAGAGAGGCAGAGGAGGCAGAGAGAGGCAGAGAGGGAAGGAGACAGAGGCAGAGAGGGAAAGAGACAGGGAGAGAGAGAGAGAGAGAGAGAGACAGAGAGGGATAGAAGGAGAGAGAGAGAGAGAGAGAGAGAAGAGGCAGAGAGGGAGAGAGAGACAGAGCAGGAGGTCCGGGCGCTCTGGGTCCCAGTTTCCAGTGCAGCTGTAGGTGGCCATCACCTGACCACACGTGATAAAGTCCTGGTGCCTGCTGCTCACAGCCCCCAGAGCCCCTCCTCCTGGAGAATAAAACCTGTGACGGCTGCCCTTCCTCACTGGGTTTTGGTTGTGTCTGATGAACAGAGACGTCCCACCTATCACCTTCCTGGGCTCAAGTCTCCACGAAACACTGCCCCCTTGGTTTGGGAGGACCTGTGGTGCCCCCATCTCACCAGGCTCCCGAGGAAGCTTGTGACCTTGGGTTGGGCCCTAAGCAACTGGGTACCCACTGGGGCTCCTCTTCTTTCTTTCTCTAAGAGGGAGAAAGAGACCAAAGAATGGTCTGCGGGGAGGGCACCTGTGCAAACACCAGGGAACCAGAGGCTTCAGCTGTCTTCATTTCCTTACAGACACACATTCCCTTCTGTGCCTCCTTAGTGAAGGCATGAAACACAGCGTGTGTGTATGTGCAGGTGTGTGCATGCATTTGTGTGTATGTGTGTGTGCATGTGTGTATATGTATGTGTGCATATGTGTGTCTGTGCACGTAGGTATGTATGTGTGTGTGTTGTAGGCGTGTGCAGTAGACAGGAAGGAGAGGGCAGCTCTGGCTCAAAGCTGCAAAAAAGATTGAAATTCCCTGGACCACAGCAAGAGAATGTTTTCATTTGCATCCACTTTTTATTAGCATTTAAAGCTGTATCTTGAGTAGCAAGTAAACCTTAAGTTCTTCAACTACTCTTAGAAGCATTTTCACAGTAAGATAAATCCATAATAATGTACACTGAAATTATGCACCCTGCACCCCCCAAAATTACCTTGCATACCCACACCCACCAAGCGATCCCACATCACACTTCAGGAGGTGTAGACAGGAAGCCAGGGGCTCCATCGCTCATTCTGTCTTTTCACCATCCGTGGGCTACCAGGCTGTGTTGGTCCGCTAGGGCTGCCTTAAAGCACCACAGACTGGGCAGCTTCAGCAACAGAGCTCACTGTCTCACAGTCCTGGAGGCCGTAAGTTCAAGATCAAGGTGTCGGCAGGAAAGGCCTATTTCCAGGGCGGTGTGGGAAGGCTGTGATCCAGGCCTCTCTCCGGGCCTGTAGGTGACCTTCCCGTGTCTCTTCACTCTGTCCAAATTTCCCCTTTCATAAGGACACCAGTCATATTGAATTGGGCACCCCCTACTGACCTTGTTTTTCATCGTTAATTTATTTCAAGATCACAGTCTCAAGCACTGGAGCTTAGGGCATCCACACAGGCCTTCCCCGAGGGACAAACTCAACCCATCACACAGGCCTTCCCCAAGGGACAAACTCTGCCCATCACACAGGCCTTCCCCAAGGTCACCTCTGAGTCATTGTTGTCTACAGGCAAGTTGGCATCTAAAGAGTGTCTGTCCAAGACATGCATCTGGCCCATGGTCCAGCCAGTCCACATGGCCAATGGTGAGACCAGGTGGCAGTGTTTCCTCACCGCCATGCCTCATGCGTGCAGCTGGTGCAGACACTTGCTGGCTGTGGGCGAAGCGGCCCTACGTCAGTGTGCTACGAAGACGCGGCTTAGAATGTTGCGGCTTGTGTGTAAGGTGCAGATTTCTATTCCTTCTGATCTGTGGTTTCAAGATCTGCTTGTCTGAACCGAAGGGGCTCTGTAGGGAGCCCCTATTCCACACCTCTGGAATAGCCGGTGTGTTGGGATGCTGAAAACACAGGGTGCCCAGGCTCAACCCCAGCTTCAACCACACAAATAATCTCGTGGTGTTTCTTTGTCAGTTTTTTAAATTGATCTTTTGTACTTTTTTTTTCTAGAGAGGGATCCTTTGGTAGAAAGAAAATTTGAAACTCTAAATCCTGTCCACTTTATCCATGTACCATTGGCCCTACCCTCCAAATATATCCTGATTCCAGCCACTTGTCATAACCTCTTTAATCTGAGTTCCCATCATTCCTCACCTGGATTACTGGACCAGCCTCCCCACTGGCCTCCCTGCTGCCACCTGGCCCCCTCCCCAGGGCTCAGCAAGATTTTTCTCCAAAGGACCTGGTAGTAAGCATCTTGGGCTTGGTGGACCCTGTGGTCTTTGTTACGCTTACTCAACAACTCCTCAGCTCTGCCGCCGCAGCCCCGAGGCAACCACAGACGAGAAACGAACACAGGGGAGGAACTGCGGCTCCAGTAAACCTTTATTCATCGCAAGGCGGGGGCTGCCTCTGGATTGTGGGCCATAGTTTCCCCATCCCCTGCCTGACTTCATGGCAACACCGACCTTAGTATTTACACCTCTTAAAAACACGTGTAAGCCATGTGCAGTGGCTCATGCCTATAATCCTAACACTTGAAGAGGCTGAGGCTGGAGGATTGCTTGGGGCCAGGAGGTCCAGACCAGCCTGGACCTCCTGGCCTAGCAAGATCCCTTCTCTACAAGAAACCATTTCAAAAGCAACCAGGCATGGGGGCCCACACACGTAGTCCCAGCTACTCAGGAGGCTGAAGTGGGAGAATCGCTTGAGCCTGGGAAGTCAGGGCTGCAGTGAGCTCTGATTAGGCCACTGCACTTCAGCCCGGGTGACAGAGCAAGACCCTGTCTCTTTCTCTGCGTGTGTGTGTGTGTGTGTGTGTGTGTGAGTGTGTGTGGGTTGTCTACAAGATATACCTTTAATTGATCACAGCCAACCCTGAAATAACATGCATAGTGTAGGAACCTTAACAATGCTACACTCCCAACTCATCCCCCCACCCATCTTTGGTTTTCTTTCTTTCCACGGATGCTGTGACCATCTTCCTCTTCTCATTGACTCCGCATAAAGGGGATTCCTGGTAGGGGAGGGTGGCTGGTGAGAAATGAGGTACCAAGAAACTAGCAAAGGGTCTTCTGGCTGTCTAGGGAAAGCCCTTGTGTGGTCCCCCGCCCCGTCTTGAGAGTTCTGGGCCAGTCACCCTGGGGCCTCTGTGCTGTGTCCCTGGATCCAGTCTCCATGGGAAGGACCCTGGGGAGACCCAGCAGAGCGGGGTGCCCGGCCTGACAAACATCTTCCTGTTCCTCTGGCTGTGTGGCTCAGGAATAGGCCCAGACAGTGTGTCCAGGTGTGCCAGGCTATGTCACTGCCCCCTTTGTGATGGGCCCAGAGGACCTTGTGGGGTGAGTGTGAAGCTAGGCACCAGAGCCTGGGACCAACTGCCTCTCCCGGTGTCCTGGAGTGGGGGTCCATTCCCGAGAAGACTCCCAAATGCCTGTGGGTCCTGATGAGGGAGGGAAGGGTCTGTGGACTGAGGGGGCCGTTGGTAGGGGACTTTGAGCACCACGCCTCAGGGGTCTGATCAGTGGGGGGTCTGGTCCACAAAGAGTTGAACTCTGGGGCTCAGACACAGCAAACCTGGTCAGTGGAGGCCTGGCTAGAGGGGCCTGGCCAGCTGGCCACTAGGTGACCTTAGGCAGGGGTTTGTCCTTGAAACCTCCTTTCCTCCGTCCATAGCAGGGAGGAGTCGTGGCACCCCAGAGGGTTCCTGGGAGGAGGAGTGAGGAGGTGTATGGGATCCGGCTCTGCCGCACAGACCTACCCCGTTACACCCTAGCTGAGTCCCTGCTAAGGAAGGGGCACTGAGGCCCTCTGCCCTCAACCTTCAACTGTCAGCCCCTCATCTCCCCATCTGCATCCCCCAGGACTGGCCCAGATGGGGAGGTCTGAGATTGCGGAGCAGACATAGATGTTCTAATACTGGCTACGGGTCCCAGGGTTGGCAACAGTGACAAGGACCTGGGTGCACATGTGAGTGGGGCAGCCAGGCCTGGCCAGAGCAGTGACACATGCATGTACGCGTCAGGGCACTCACATACATGCGCACACTCACCCGCACAAACACACCGCACACACGCATGTTGACACTTCAGGGCGTGGAGGGCGCTGACTCTGGGTCCTGCTGGCCCAGGCAGGGGCCCACTGTAATGGGTGCCGTGACCCCCACAGTGTCACTGGTGCTGGGTACCTACCCGCCTGCCCTCTCTGTGTCTAGAGCTCTTTGAGACAAGACACACAGCAGTGTGTGGTTCTGCGCGGAGGAGGGTTTCCTAAGTGAGAGGTACAGCTGGAGCAGCAGACTCAGGCGAGTGTGACTGCTCTGTTCCCTCCCTGCTGACCTGGGACAGTTGCCTCTAGGCAGGAGCCGAGGAGGGTCGTCCATCCCTGAGCACTCACCAGGTGCCCGTTCTGCACTGACTGTGTGGACAGTCGCTTCCTTCATCCTCACAGCAACTGTGTGGGGTGGGTGCTGTCCACAAATGTACCCATTTGACAATTGAGCTGTCTAGAGTCAGAGAAGCAGATACTGTCCGGGGACCCAGATGTGACCCCGGGATGTGCTCTCAGGCCTGCGGTGTGCTGTGCTGGGCTCAAGCCCTGAACTCTGCGGCCTCCCTGTCCTGGATTTCAAATCTTCCTGGAGTTCTGGACTTCGATGGGGCAGAGCCTGGCCCTGGAAGAGTCACCAAAATAGAGCCCCTGTGGGTGGTGGGGGAGGTGGGGGTTCTCAGTCTAATTTTGTGCCTTAAGCTGGAAGGAGGTCTCACCAACTCAGACTTTAGGTGCAATCACTGACGGTTGCTGTGGGACCCACTGGACACATGGGGTCCTTCGCCTAGGAGTGGGATAGGGAGCCCTTTGCCCTCAGTCAGTTGTGGAAAATGAAGAAGCTCTGGAGGGCTGCCTGGAGGGTGATGACTGTCCCTCACGGGGGCTTGGGGACTGGGACCTTCCCCGAGCAGCCCTTTCTCTGTCTGATCCTCTGGAGGCCTTGCCCTTCTTTTGCCCAAAGTATTCCTGGGAGGGATGACCCCCCCTGTGTGTTCTCTGGGACCAAGGCCCCAGAGTTCTCTTGTTCTTTCTTGGTGACCCGGGAAAATGAAGCCCCCTCCTGTATTGACAGCTGGGAATTGTGGAGTCTGCTGTCCCTCCACCTGAGACGGGGTCTCCATGAGCACAGCGGCTGCTCTGGATTCAATAGATCATTTTTCCCCCAAACCAAACATCCTCCTGGCTTGGCTGGCATTATTCCTAAAGTGGCTTCCCTCGCCAGAATGAGCAAGAATTGAAACAGAACAGAGCAGATACCAGATGTCTTGCTTCCTACAGAAAACGGGGTATCTTCATGGAGATCGGTCCTATAGAGACGTCTGGTCCTGACCCCGTCTGCCTCCAGGTTCCTGGAACAGCCCATGGTGAGCCCTCTACCCTCGGCAGGTGGGTGCCAGTTGCCCTGCCAGTGCAGGTGTGTGTCCATCTTGGAGCATTTGAGGACAATAGGCCTGTCTTTCCAGGTTGCCCTGTGCTCAAGTCCTCAGGAAGGAGCCCACCTTAGGTTGGAGGCAAGGACTCCAGAGACTGGGACAGGAGTGGGGTCACTGGGTCTGGCCCCATGTCACCTGGAAGGGGTAGCAGAATGGGGTTCATCGGGCCAGAGGGCGTCTGGGGGTACAGCAGGAGTGGTTTGGGTATTTTCTGGATCGTTCGGGGTACAGCAGAACCATTGGATGACTTTGTCTCACGGGGTGGTGATGGATGAGGTCATGGATATCCTGCATGTGCATGGGCGAAGGGACATTTTTGACAAGTAGGAGCAGGTACAGGTCAGGCTGCTTCCTTGAGGGAGGTGGGGCCTCACCTCACCCACTGTGCCCTGGTCAGAGGTTCCAGGGCTCCCTAAGATCACAGGGCCGGACTGGCTATCCATGCCCTCGTGCCCCCAAGCCCCTACCTTGCCCCCCTCTCCCTGGCCCCCTCTACGTCATAGGGATGTGGAGCCATGGACATGAAGCATGAGTGTGTTGACATCTGGAAATTTACCGATCGCCTCTGGATTGTGGTGTGAGTCCTCTGTCACCCCACCCACCAGTCACCTCAGGGATGGGTTTTGTTTTTAGAAAGGCCTCTCTGAGATGGGACATGTTTCCCCCGGTTCACACCAACCTTTTCTCCAGGGTCAAAACTCCTCCCTGCCTCTCTTGCAGGTCCAGCCCGTGGTCAGGGTTAGGGCAGAGCCTCGAGACTCATTTAGGGAGCTCTATACCTTCAGAGGAAATGCCAAACCGCCACAGCTATAGATCACATGCTTGATGATTCCCTTCTTTTCACCCCCCCCCCATCCCTGAGCACATGTTTCTTTGTTTAAACACTCAATAAATAGTGTGGGTCTCCAGTGCTCGGAGCCTTCACATCCTCCTACTCGCTTCGGCCCCTGGGAGCCCACCTTTATGCACACTTACTCTTGTTTCTTAAATTCTTTGTCTCTGCCGACCTTTGTTACTTCCTAGGTTGTATCCGGTCCCTTAGTTACTTCCTAGATTGTGTCTGGTGAGTCACCTGGGACCCCTCAGTGGGGGAATCAGTGAGTCCCCAAGGCTCTGTGTGGCCCTCCAGAGACTCTGCTTCCTGCTGGCTCAGTCAGCACTGCAGAGGGTAGATGGAGGGGCCAAGTTGGAGCAGGCAGGACAGTAGGGGAGGACTGCCAGGCACCCCATGTCCCGGCTGCCACTGTTGTGGCTGGAAGGAGGCTGAGGGCTGAAGGCCAATTGCCCTGAGAGCTAGCTGAGGCTGGATGCAGATGGTGGGGCCAGCCCCATGCCTGCAGGGCCCGTGGTCACCTTGCCACCCCCAGGCTTCTCCCCAGCAGAGCTGGGCAGCCCAGTGAGAGACCTGGGGGGTCTCATTCTTAGGCTCTGACAGGAAGAGGGTCACAGAAGGGCCAGGGTGGCTGGAGAGGGTCACAGTCTCACAGTCTCTGGTCTGGGCAGGAAGGGGAAAGACGGGGGAACAGGCAGGGTCAGTGGCCAGGGTGCAGGGAGAGGCAGGTGAACGCTAGGAAGTTAGACCCTGCAGGGTCCATGGAGACTGACAGGTGGGACGGACTGCAGGTGCGTCCTCAGGGCCCTGGGCAGCTCTCAGGCCAGGCTCCCTGGACTCTGGTGGGTGATGTGGTCACTCCTGAGGCACTGCTGTCAGTCAGGGCTCAGCCACCATCCTGGGCAGCACCCATCCCGTCTTAGGACTGGACTTGCTCAGCTCGCACAGAGGGTGTTGCCTCCAGCCCAGGAGGAGCAGCCCCATTGTGCAGCCCGAGGCACCCCATGGGCCCCAAGTGCCCCTCCAGGCCAGCCTCGAGCTCCCTCTTCTTTCGGGTCCCAGTGCCTCATGGGTGGTCAGCTCCACAGGGAGGCTTCTGCCTTCCTTCCCTGTGCCTTATTCCGGGCTGAGACTTAGGGTGGATAGGGATGGGCTGGTCCTTCCCTGGGGTCCTCTCTGGGAGGGGGATGCATCCTGGCCTGGGCAGGCTCTCAGCTCTGCCTGGGTTGCCTTACAGTGAGACAGAGCTGCCCCCCGTCAGTGTTCTGGTGGTAAAGGTAAGAGCCTGGGCCTGCTGTGTGGGAGGCTGGTCCAGGGACAGGGAATCGGGTGGGTGAGGCAGCGGGGGTGGCCCACGGGCCCAGGTGGTGAAAAGGCCACAGCTGTCACTGGGAGGGGGCAGCCATTCCTGCTGGACTCTGTCCCCTGAGGGTTTCACCAAATCCCAAGAACTGCTGGCCAAGAGGTCACTGCCTGTTTGCACCAAGTCCTGAGCTGAAGCCTGGGACTGACCAAAATGCAGGGCTTCTGTGGCCTGAAGATAGTGTGTCCTGGCATCACCAGCCCAGACTGCCAGCTCCAGTTAGTTCAGAGGGTCTCAGCTCCTGGGGTCTGCCCTTTCCTGGCTCCTTCTGGTTGGGTCCCTTCTGGGCCCTGAAGCCCAGGACCCAGCATCCACAGGCTGCTACCAGAAGCCTGACAGCTCTGCTAACTCCATCATGGCCCATTTCACAGCAAAGACGTCAGGAAATAACACAGATTAAGAAGTGGCTGAAGATGCTCAGAGACTGACCAAAATACAGGAACAGCAGGAAGGTAACATGGGGAGGGAGTGGCCCCCGTGACTGCTCTCTGCAGAGCCAGGAGACAGGTACCCATGGCTGTGACCTGGCACCACCTGCCTCTCAGTGGGTGGGTGGCACCCCATCCTCACCATAGATAGCAGGCCTGTTCGCCAGCTTTCCTTGCTGGGGCTGCCCTGTGTCCTGTCTCACTGGAGTGTTCTTCTGTCTGTAGCTGTCTCAAAGAGTGTACAAAGGCATTCCCCTGGCGGTGCAGGGCCGAGCGTGGTCACTCCTGCTTGACATGGGCAAAGTCAAGGCTGAGAACCCAGGGAAACATAGGGTAAGGCCCTCCCACACTAAGCCAGGGCAGGAAAAACAGGCCAGGCCATGGCAGGTGCCCAGGACTCCAGCTGGAGGGAACGTGGAGCCTGGGTTGGGAGTGGGTGTTCTGGTCAGATGCACATCCGGGCACAGACGGTGACTCAGGCACCACAGGTGCACTGGGCTCTGCTAACCCTCCCTCGCTTCAGAAACAAGGCAAAAAGGAGCATTCTGCAGAAGGAAACCTTCCTCCTTTCCTTGCAGAAGTGCTGACTGTGGGATGGCTGCTATTTGGGGCAGGGAGTCTTTTGTCTGTTCTGAGGCTGCTTCCTCCTCTTGGTCCTTCCCTACAGGTCATGAAGGAGAAGGGCAAGAGTCCCTCCAGGATCATCGGCCACATCAAGCTAGATGTCAGCCACACCCTCCAGAACCACGTGATGTTCCTAGAAAGATTCGGGGCCTATGGGGGCTGCAGGGGTGCCAGGGAAGATGGAGCAATCCAGAGGAATGAGGGCTTCCCCAGGGCAGAGGCCAGGATCACCCAGGAGGGGGTGACAGAGCCACCAAGGGCTCTCCAGCCCCAGGGAGCAGCCGGCACCATGGACTGAGCACCTCCAGGACTCTGAGCCCTGGTCCAGCCTGGGACGTGTGAGGCCAGAACCCAGGTGGCTCCCAAGGAGATGGAAGGCAGCAAAAAAAATCATGCAGAATGGTGAAAAGTGCTCTCCATGGCCCACAAGTACCCAGGGCAGGGACCCACGGGAAGGTGGCAGGATGGCGGGGCTCGGGAGCCTTCCTGGGCAGCACTAACAGCCCACAGTACCAGGGAGGATGCAGGGCCCCGGAAACTCTCATCCATGGCTGGTGGGAAAGCGACAGGGCATAGCCACTTTGGAAGTCAGATAGGCCACGGCTCACAAAGCTCAGTGGCCTCGTACCACACGTCCCCAGAGTGTCACAGATATTGACCACACTGATTTCAAACTGACGTCCAAGTAAGACCCGCATGCCACGTTCACTGCGTGATTGATTGCCACTCACACTTGGAGGCTACCGAGATGATCTTCAGCACAGGAACTGGGAAGGAAGGGGATTCCGCTCTTCAGACAGAGACGACTCAGCGAGGAAAGGAACGAACCCCTGATGCCCGCAGGAACATGGCTGTAACTTAGATGCGTCTTGCTGAGGGAAAGAAGCCAGACCCAACAGGCCACACCACTGCAGGATTCCAATTCCTAGGTCATTCTGGAAAAGGGTCTAGACCGTATTCAAAGACCACAGAGACAGAGAACAGGTCAGGATGGCCAGGGACTGACAGAGCTGGGAGAGGTCGGCTGCAAAGGGGACACGCTGGGGACTTGGAGGATGAAGGAGCTGCTCCGGCAGCGGCTGCAGTGGTAGACGGGAGGCCCTGCACATTAGTTCAGAACCGTGGAACTGCACGTCCCAAAGACTGGACTTCCGTGTGTGCAAACCGAGGAAAGAAGGAAGAAAAAATCAACCAGAGTGAAAGTGATCACTGATCTAACTGTACACCTGCAATATCTGCATTGCAAGGAATGTGGATTTTACTGAAACAATTCCTAAAAACTCAGGTGTCCTGAAGAGCTCACTGCTTATTTGGGGGATCATCCGAATCCCAGAATTGTGTTTGTTGTCTGGGATTGTAGACAAAATGAAACTGACAGCATCCGCACAAAGCAAAGCAAACTCTCTTTTCCCTCTTTTCCAGGCAGCAGGAATTATGTCATATTCTTGTGACCTACTCTGCAAATAACCCTGTGAGTATTCCCCGGGCAGCGATATTCCTGGGCCATATTCCCATATTCACAGGCATGGGTTTCTCTCGGGGGTGTCGGCACTTCTTGAAAATTCAGTGTTCGTGGCCCACCAGAATGTAGTAGGCAGGACTCAAGCTCGCTGCTGGCAGAAAAGGGTTGAGGCCCAAACTCCTGGTGTCACGTGAACCCAACCACCAGGTCTCAGATGAAGAAATGACCTTTCCCTCCTGGTGTTGCCCCAAAGCTTGGGAGCTTGGCAGGGTCCCCACGCAGGACGGCCCTCACAGGAGACAGGTTTGACAAGTTGCTGAGGTGCCTGATGGGCCAGGCTCTTGTCATGAAATGAGTCTGCATCCTGAGGAAGCCTATTCTTCACTGGAAACCTGGAAAGGATACAATTTCCTTTTTGCACAAACCCCATAGAAGCACAGCAGATAGGGGAGGGGGTCACCCAGGTGGCTGCTCCTGCTTGGCCCCCACTTTCCAGACCATTCCAGGCAGGCAGAGCTGCTGAGCCGACTCCATGGGCTGCCCACACGGGGTCTGGACCCATCCACCCTCCTGTGTCCAGCAGGCAGCCCCTGGGCTGTTGTTGCTGGACCTTTGTGTGGTGGTCAGTGCCCCGCTGCCTGCCCTCGTAGCGGGTGCAGTTCACAGGTGCTGCCCCAGGCCTGGCACAGTGGCCTCTCCAGCCTGGCCCAGGGGGAGGAGCATGAACAATCCCTGCCTGTGCCCTTTTGGGCCATGTGAGCTTGAACGCTCACGGCAGGGTCCCCCCCCAGGCTCCTTGTCCACTGAGTTGTTTGACCCGCTCTGTCCTCATGCCCAGGGCCAGGGGAGGGGTGCAGATGCTGCACCTCAAATCCCCTGGGGCCTGTGGCAGGTGTGCCTGAGGACCTCTGCCATCTCTGGTGACGTGGAGCCCTCCCAGGTGACATCCTTCTACAGTGACTCTGGCTCTTGCCTGAGATGTGCTACCACAGGGACCTGAGCTGCATCACCGCAATCCTCCTCCTGTATCTGCCAGAGGAGGATGTATTCTGGGTGTTGACCCAGCTGCTGGCCAGTGAGGGGCACTCCCTGCAAGGTAGGTGAACAGCTGTCCCTGGACACAGCCATATCAGAGGACAACCACCCTGGCCAGTGAGCCCGACTTCCAGGCAAGGTGCCTTCCTTGCATCCCAGCTCATTTGGAGACTCCAGGACGTCCCTGATGAGGTCCCACAGCACCCTGGGTCTGAGCAGAGACCCCCTCACCTAAAGCCTTTCATCCCCAACAGCAGAGGACATCGATACCTCCCCCTAGCCGCCCTCTGTCACTCAAAGCCAGCCCCGACTTTGTGCAGGTGCCATTGACCTCCCTGAGTGTCCTCCTGCCTCCCAGCTGGCTGTGCTCCCAGCCACCTTCTCTCCCCACGGATGGGCCAACAAAGCCAAGATGCCAGTGTCTGCCCATCCCGTGTCCCCCAACCTGACCTCACATCCAAGAGATGCTCACAGAGCCCAGAGCTCCCACCCTGTTCTCCCCTGCTGGCACCTGCCTCATGGTGTCAAAGGCAGCCCTGCCCTCCTGGCACCTGAACCCAGGATGCCGCTGGGCAGTGCCTCCAGCCAGGACCCACCTCCCTAGGGCTAAGGCTGCATGAGGGGTCACCAGATGGGAAGGAGGGAGGCCTCGGGGTCCGGGGTCCCCCACGCTGCCCAGCTCTTCCAGCTGATGCCTCCACATCTTGGGAATGGGCTCTGACAGGGTAATGGGTCGGGGGCTTCTCAGCATTCTACAGCACAAATGCAGCCCCACTGCAGAAGCTCCTACGGCACCAGGAGCAGGTGTTGTACCAGTCCTCCCGAAGATCATGAGACACCTGGTGAGTGGATGACGCCCTCGGCTCCTCCCCAGAGGCCCTGGATCCCATGGGCCAGGGCAGGCCCGAGCTCCTCATGGGGCTGGCAAGAGGCCAAGTCCCAGCCACAGCCTGACCTGGGATGGGCATTCTCCATGGGTTCAGAATTGGGTTGCCTTTTTCTGCCCTGGTGGAGGCAGAGGCGCTGGGACCAGGGCCAAGCCACAGCTGAGCAGGGCTGAGGGAAGTGTGTCCACTGGGCGTCCGTACATGGGGCAGGTGTTGGAGCCCTGGCCACCGCCCTGGGTTCTGTCCCTTGGGGGAAGGGTCTGCAGAGGGGCCTGGAAGTGGGAGGATTTCAGGGAAACCCAGGGGGCCCTGAGCACCTCTGCTCCTTTCCTCAAGGCAAGGAAGGGCTGTGCATTGAGGGTTCCATGCTGACGAGGCTCTTCCGGTGTTTCGTTGATGCGGTAAGGAGGCACAGGGAGACCCCAGCCCAGTAACCCTCTTGCCCAGTAGTGTCCTGCTCCCTCAGCCCAGGGGTCCGGCTCCCCCAGGAGGACCCGGCTCACCCCTAGCCTGCAGAAGGCACAGGCAGGTCCCTACAGGGCACACAAGCCAGGCCCTGCCTGAGAGGGGATATTTTATGACAGAGGCCAGGTCTCAGCCCCAGCCTTGTGGGCAGACTGGGTCAGGACCTGGCTTGGGAGGGCCCAGGGAAGCCCCAAGTCATCAGGAAGCCCCTCCTCAGAAGCCACAGCGCTGATGAGATAAGTCCCCCATGAGGAGCTACAGGACCTTGTCTGACCCAGCCTCATGGGGGGTCTCATCCCATGGAGAGGGTTCCCCAGCACTCCAGGGGACTGAAACCCCAGTGGGCCCTGCTCAGGCCACCAGCCCCAACCTAGAAAGGCCAAGTCCTCCCCACACCTGCTGTCCCTACAGAAATCCACAGGGTCACCCTGCGACTGTGGGATGTGCTCATCTTGGAGCGCAAGCAGGTACTGACGGCCATGGTGCATGCATCATTCAAAATACATAGGAGTAAGTCACACGTGCCCGAGGGTGCCTGGGGGAACATGCGGACAGACCCCGGCTGGCCTGAGGCAAGTGTCCTTACACTGCCTGCTCCATCGGGTTGGGGGTCTGGCCTGGTGGGCTAGCAAGGCATGATGACACTGAGTCCACCCCCAACATGACCCAGACGAAAGTCAGGAGTGTGGTGAGCACTTCCCTGCACGGCCTTTCCCAGCTGTGGTCTCCTGTGCACAGCTCGACCCGGGGTGGCCAAAAAGGACCCGACTACCCAGTGGGAGGTGGGACTGGTGGAAACAGGGTTCAGGCACCGACCCCTCCCAGGGAACCCTCCTGCCTGATGCCCACCATGTCCCTAGAGCGCCTCATGAAGGTTTCCTAGAACACCATCCGGGAGTTTCAGGGGCGGCTCTCTCAGAGCTGGGCCCTGGAGGACAATGCCATCCTCAGGAGCCTTCAAGCCTCCATGAAGGAACTCACAAGGACACACTGGGACCTGCCACCCCCAGGTGGGCTCCAGCACCAGGTCCCCATTCCAGGAGTGACCTGAGGTTCCTCGAAAGCTCCCCCCACCCCAGACTGCACACAGCCCTCGCCCTGGGATCAGCTGCCTGCAGGGGCGTCCTCAGTGTCAGGCTAGGGGGCCACACAGGGACCCTGAGGACTCCAGACAACCAGGCCTGTGGGGCATAGCCCTGAAGAGAACAGAGGGCGGTGAGGATGCTGACCACGTCTGTTTCTTTTTTCAGCTGAGCTCGAGTGAGTGTCCTCGAGAGTGTCCCCTGGCATTGGGACCCTCTGTGAGGGGGACAGACTGGCCCTGCCCACCCCCTCCAGCTCAGCTCCAGGAGCTCATGCCATCAGCCCGCCTGCAACAAAAGCCTTGTCCTCCTCCAGTCCCTAAGGCCAAGGTTGAGGCCCATCAGCAAAAGGGGGTTTCCCAATAACCCAGAGCCACAGGCTACACTCTGGGGGGCCGAGAGGCTCAAGAAGAGGGTAGCCTGTCCCCCGGTGAGTTCAGGCTTTGCATTCCATGGAAACGCCCATCTGGGAGTTCCGTGCCACTGCTCCACCCAGAACCACCTGTCATGGACCTGTATTTCTGCACTGCCATTTCCAACACTGCTCCAGGGACTCTGTGGGGGCTTCTCCAGGACCTGGGGCCACACACTGCACTCTGAAGGGCCCAGAGGCTCAAGATGAGGGCCGCCTGTCCCCCGTTGAGGTCAGGCTTTGCATTCCACAGAAACACTCATCTGGGAGCTCTGTGCCACAGAGAAGGGCAGCTCTCCACACAGACCTGCTCACTGGGGACCTGTGTTTCCTACGTTGCCATTTCCAACACAGCTCCTGGGACTCTGTCACTTCTACATCTTCCGTGAGCAGCCCTAGAACTACAAGACGGACCCCACCCAGTGAGCCCAGTGGAACCCTGACACCAGGTCCTGCCTGGGCTTATGACAGAGAGGAGACACTTCAAGAGAAACCCGAGCAACAAGGTTTCCCCTGCATGCGACTCCCTTCGGTAGAAGAACAACATGGCATGGAAGAAGCCCTGGGGCCCTCCGCTCAGCTGCCTCGAAGGCCCAGATGGCTGCTGGACCTTGTTTTCTACTGCTCTTTTATTTTTATTTTATGTTTTTGGCTTCTGGGCCTTGGGAAATAAGACTCAATGAAGAACTTGGCCCCATCAAGGCCTCTGGAGGGAAGGCTGAGCATGGGGTTCCTGCAGCCTCCGCCAGCCAGCAGCATGCCCTGGGACCTCTGACCCCACCTGTGGGTCAGAGCCCCTCCCCCAGGGCGAAAGTTTCAGGCCAAGAAAGACCTGGCTTCAGCCCAAGTCCTAGGTGGAGAGGGGTACAACGGGTCCCCAGGTGACCACACAGGGGACCAGGGCACTGCAAGCCCTGGGTGCTGCGAGGATTCACATCAGAGAACCTGGGCAAGCCGGACCAGAGACGCTGAGCCTGTGCAGTGATGATATGGGTGGCTGGCACAAGGGAGTCAACAGCTGTGAACACTGCTGCCTCTTCCTGACTTCACCACTGCAGTGCGGGCCGTCTGCACCCCAGAGCCTGGCCCAACAGTGCCCCGAGTACCCTGGTCTGCTATGCCAACATGCCACCTGGAGGCTTTGAGGCCCTGCCTGCCACACCACCCCCCTCCTGGAAGCTCCACCCTGCAGCCACAGCAGGTACCACTGCCAAGCGCCTTCCAGCCGGGCTTCCCAGAGGGCAGAGGTGCCTCAGCAGCTCAGACTGGGAAGGTAGTTTCATCCACACTTCCATTGTTCCCACCAAAGAGATTCCCTACAGAGGATGCTCTTGATCAAAGGTGGGCAAAATGGCATGCCAGATGGATGGAGTCAGCTCCTTTCCCCTGGCCACCACATTAGGTTGGGGACAAAGTGGTCATCAGACAGGCTTGGGACATGAGAGGCTCCGCATGCTGCATGTGGCCTGACCAAGGCTGACCAGCCCAACACCACTGCCACGTGCCCCATCTGCTCATGAGAGACTTGCTGTCGATCCCTGGGCTGGCACTATTTCCCAGGAGGACCGGCTGGCCACCTGTGGGTAGGATGCCACACTGTGGAGGGGGGCTGAGATCGGCCTTCATTGCAGGGAGCCCCTACCTGGATACAGACTTGCCTTGCCCGTCCTTCTTGTCACCAGGACGGCAGCCCACATGGCATTGCTTTTGACCAGGTCACTTCATTCACAGCAAGGGACATGCAGCAGTAACCCCAACCAGGTAACTAACTGTTCTCACTGCATCACCCACCGCCTGGAAGCCACTGGGCTTACAATCACTCAGTTATGCTGAATTTTATCCTTTCTGTTGGAAACCAGTGGATGATGCTGACTCCCTCACAGCCAGAAGGTACAGGTCTGAGAGTCAACGTGTGAAAGCGGACAGTGTTCAGGATTGCACCTCATCTCTCAGTCACAGTTTTCCTATTCCTGTCCTGGAGAAATGGAGCTTTGCTGGTTGGAAGGCCTTAGGACCCAGGCAGAGTGAAGCTTCCCCCAGGGGAACACAGCAGCGGTTTTATTTAATGTGAAGAGACTGGACTAAGTCTGAAACCCAGGACACTCTCTGGTGTTCTTGGTGTTTCCATGTAAAGAAAGTCAAATAACTTGCCACAAAGGTTTGCCACAGAGGGATCTGAAAAAAGAGGGGTAGAACTATTCAGAACTCAGAGGCTTCAGAGTGAAAGATGAGGCCAAGAAGGAGAATCCTGAGCCATTGAGGGCAGGGGAAGTATGGGGGTGGCTGGGACATGCTGTCATAGAGGTCCACTCCCGCCTTGTGATCTGTCACAGAACCACGCACTAGAGTAACTGTGCACATTTTCTCTCCACTGATTATAGTATTTCTTTCCATTTGCAGCTCTCCAGTCACCAAGGGAGCTTGCTACCAAACGCACATTGCTATGCCACAGCCTGGGTCTTGCAATCCAAGCCTGGCAAGGATTCCTTCATGTCAAGGGTCTCAGGTGACTTTCATGCACCCCAAGGACAGAGTCCTAGGTGACACCTTCCTGCTCAAAAAAGAAGGAACGAGGGTCAATGAATAGCGAGCCAGTCACGGAAAAGGATAAGATGTGAGTGTGTGGCCTTCCTGACACCCAGGAAAGACTTTGGGCACAAAGCTGGGCTGCAGCTCTGGCCACTGACTCGGACCAGGGACGCCCCCATGCAGGCTGGTCTGCCCCTGGCTGCTCTTCTCCCTCCTGCCACCCTGTCTTCCACTGTCTGTGTTAGGAAAGAAGAACCTGCCGGTTTTCAGAAGAAAATGTAGCTTTGTTATGACATAGGAAAGACTGCAAGTTATTAGGCGAGGAGTAGTCAAACAGCTCCTGAAAATGAGGGGGAAAGGAAGGTGTAAATATGCTGGTAATAAAGCCTGGAACCATAGCAAAGTGATTAGAGTGTTGTTATTACAATTTTTGTTTTCAAAGTTATAGTAAACAAAACAGTCTCTTGAATTGTCAAAAGAACAGCAATTTTACACAATGAAAAGCATACACACCAAGCCAGAATAAATTACACTTGGGTCTTTATATGTTGCAGTGGTGCTGGCGCAGGAGGGGAGCATCCAGGAAGGTCCCAGTGCCTGCCAGGGAGCCCAGACTCACAGAGGGCCCTGGGAATGGAGGGAGGTTGCATACCACTGAGATTAAAGCACTCCCTTCAGGTATCTGAAGACGGAAAGCCCATTTATCTTCCTGTGAAGAGCTGAAACGACAGCCAGCATCTCAGAAATGCAGGTGATTTTTAATACACTGGTGTGAATGTGTTGGGGGTCACCCAGGGGGTCCCTTAGCGGTCAGATGCAGTTTGTCACAAACTGGTTTCCTGAATTTCATATTGGATAGGGAGCTAAAGAAGAGGGATTCCCAAACCCATCATGTAAATAGTTGGTTCTAACAAAGTAAAATCACAAGAGCACATCAAACATGGGACCTAATGCCCAGGGCAGTGCCCAGGGCTACTGCCCCCCCTTGGATGAGAAGTTCTTTAGCGGTAGGCACAGAGGTAATTACTTAGAAAGGCAATGCCACAGTGAATAAGGGGGATTAACTTGGATACAAACATTTAGAATGATGCCTGAAAAAAACTAATTCGGCTCCACTTCTCTTCTGGATTCTAATATTTCCAGAGCAGCAGCCACCCCTAAAGGTAAATTGAGACAGGATAGAGCCTAGGGGGAAGTAGGGAGGCAGGGCTTGGCCAAACCACAGGCAGCTGCCAGAGAGGCCAGACCACACACCTGCCTTTCACACTCTGTGGTGGACACCCCAGGAAAGTAGGGGGTGCCCCTGTAACTGCCAAATAGGCTCACCTTGCCTGCTGCCTAGACAGAGCCAATTTACCAAAACAGGGGGAATTGCAATAGAGAACGAGTAATTCACGCAGAGTCGGCTGTATGAGAGACCAGAATTATTAATTGAATCAGCCTCCATTTGCATGATCCATCGGCGTTTGGGGATCAGAGTTTGGAAGGATAATTTGGTGGGTGATGGGAGAGGCCAGTGAGTCAGGAGTGCTGATTGCTTGGGTCAGAGATTAAATCATAGGGAGTCGAAGCTGTTTTGTTGAGCTGAGTCAGTTTCTGGGTAGGAGCCACAAAATCAGATGAGCCAGTTTATCAATCTGGGTGATGCCAGTTGATCCATCAAGTTCAGAGTGGGTAAAATCTCTCAAGCACCAGTCTCAGGCTTTGCAATAGTGATGTAATTCCGTGGAGCAATTTGGGAAGGCTCAGAGTCTTGTCGCCTCCAGCTAAATAACTCCTAAACCATAATTTCTAGCCTTGTGACTAATTTATTAGTCTTACAAAGGTAGTCTAGTCCCCAGGCAAAAAAAAAGGTTTGTTTGGGGAAAGGGCTGTTATCATCTTTGTTTTAAAGTTTAAACTATAGGTTGGGCACAGTGGCTCACGCCTGTAATCCCAGCACTTCGGGAGGCTGAGGCAGGCAGATCACAAGATCAGGAGTCTGTGACTACCCTGACCAACTGGTGAAACCCCATCTCTACTAAAAATACAAAAATTAACCAGGCGTGGTGGCACGCACCTGTACTCCCAGCTACTCAGGAGGCTGAGACAGGAGAATTGCTTGAACCCGGGAGGCAGAGGTTGCAGTGAGCCGAGATTGCATCATTGCACTCCACCCTGGGCAACAGAGTGAGAATCCACTTCTTTAAAAAAAAAAAAAAAAAAAAAAAAATTCATGTGCTTTAAAAAGTTGCATGGGCTTTCATGGGCCAAATCAAATTCAGCTAAAAGCCAAATTGGCCATGACCCATCAGTTTGAAATCACTGATCAAGGAACTCAAAGATCCTGCCTCCCTTTTACCCAGAAATTCCATTTCTAGGGATCCACCCACAAGAAATAATCCAAAAAGTGGGCAAAATTTGACACATACACTTAAGTATCACTTTTATTTATTTATTTATTTTATTTTTTGTGAGGCAGAGTTTCACTCCTGTTGCCCAGGCTGGAGTGCAGTGGCGTGATCTCGTTTCACTGCAACCTACACTTGCCGGGTTCAAGTGATTCTCCTGCCTCAGCCTCCAGAGTAGCTGGGATTACAGGCACCTGCCACCACGCCCAGCTAATTTTTGTATTTTTAGTAGAGACGGGGTTTCACCATGTTGGCCATGCTGGTCTCGAACTCCTGACCTCAAGTGATCCACCCACCTCGGCCTCCCAAAGTGCTGGGATGACAGGCGTGAGCCACCTCACTCGGCGAGTACCACTTTTAAACCCCAAAGCTGGAAAGTCTCTGAATACCCAGCAATAGGGGAAACTTAATGAATGTTTTGCAGCCACTTAGACTGGCTTACAGGAAGACTGTGAAATGTCATCAGAAGATATAGGTGATATACTTTTAACGATGGTTGTTCAATATCACCATCACTGTCATCTACTATGAACATACACTTTTTTCTTGTGACAAAAAGAAGACGGGTTCCCCAAGCCCTCCTCTCCTGGCTGGGGTAGTGTGGCTCAGATAGGTCATCTCCCCCACTGCCCGCCTCTCCTCTATTTCCAAATCCGGAGTCATGTCCTGATGTAACGTTTCTTGGCGCTTCCCACGTTTGATTCGCATTTTCAGCACTTGACTCTCAGGAGTGCATCTCTGCACGCCAGTTTCCCTTTGGCTGGCTGCGTGCTGGTCCACAGCCATTTGCCCTGCCGGTCACATGGAGGAACTGCTTTGGGCAGAAATCCACTCCCTGTCCCACCCGTGCCTGTTTTTCATAAGCTCATAAGCACTGGAATCAAAACAGTCTTAAACACCGTTTCTCACTTTGCTGGTCGGCAGGGACGCACCTGTCTCCAAGAATTCAACACCATGGACAACGGGATTCACTGTGCGGCCGTTTTGACCGTAGCCCTTTCTCTAAACACCTGGGATCACAGCCTCTTCCATTCTTCCTTCCTGTACATCTTGCCATGGAAGAGACGCTACGCTCGGAAACCTGACAGTTCTTTCCAGGCTTCGACCTGGAAAACCCGACTCCATTCGGAGTGTTCTAGGCCCACACATCAGTGACGGTGCCTGAAAACAGAACTAAATTCCGGCTGTAGAGTCCACAGCAAGTGGGGAGGTCACACCCCTACTGAATGCATGAACGACACTAGGATCGGGATAGCACAGGG
The DNA here is from genome assembly GCA_036589455.1 of Ateles fusciceps. Taxonomy (NCBI): domain Eukaryota; kingdom Metazoa; phylum Chordata; class Mammalia; order Primates; family Atelidae; genus Ateles; species Ateles fusciceps. Next base: position 793,949 of record JAZHEH010000789.1, on the reverse strand, counting down.
CCGTGGGGCACAGAAAAGGAGCCCCTAACCCGGCTCAGCCTCCCCAGGAGATGCCACTCAGCTGTGTGCTGTGAGGTAGACATTGAGAGAAAATGCTTCACAACCAGCAACCCAGTGCAGTGTGGCGCAGACCCATCCAGTGGCCCGCAGCACCCTGCTGGGCTCAGAGGACAGGGGACGCTACAGGGGTTGGGGCGGGGCTGCGTGGAGGGAGCCGTGTGTGAGCTGAGCCTCTGTGCTGAGTTCAGTAGCAACCTCCCCAAAAGTCATGTCCACCCAGCGCCTGTGAAGGTGACCTGACGTGGACACAGGGTGTCTCTGCAGATGTGATGAAGGGAAGACGAGGGCTTGCTGGATTAGAGAGGGCCCTCACCCAGTGACTGGTGTGATTATGAGGCAGGGGGCATTTGCACAGAGACACAGGGAGGAAGCCACGTAAATACGGAGGCAGAGGTTGCCGCGGTGCATCCAGAGTCCAGGAACACCGTGGAAAGCCGGCCACCAGCGGATGCCAGGGAAGGGGCCAGGAGGGGTGGCCATGACATTCATTTTACGGGGCTGACCATGACATTCTTTAGTTTCTCCTATTGCTGGGTATTCAGAGACTTTCCAACTTGGGGTTTAAAAGTGATACTCACTGGGGTCAGGGGCTCACTCCTATAATCCCAGCACTTTGGGAGGGGGCAGGACCTGCTGACCCCTGGATCCCGGACTCTGGCCTCCAGAACCCTGATAGCATAAACTTCTGCTGTATGAAACCCGGTTTGTGACACTGTGTGATAGCTGCCAAAAGGCACCTCAGCAGCTTGAAGGAGACCTTGTCTAAAGGCCCCTCAGCACCTGTGGGTGGATGGCCACTCCTCTGGGGCGACAGCCTTCCTGGTTAACAGTCCTCTTGGGTGACAGCCCTTTCTGGGTGACAGCCCTGCTGGGTGACAGACTTCCTGAGTAAAAGCCCTGCTGGGTGACAGCCCTCCTAACAACTCTCCTGGGTGACAGGTTTCCTGAGTAACAGCTCTCCCGGGTGACAGCCCTCACTGCCCCTGAGTGGCTGCCTGGCATCCTGCAGAGAACCAGGCGCCAGCACCTCCCAATGATAACCAGCAGGTGGCGCCCCTGACCTAGGCACTGGGCCCCTCCGCACCCTGGGTTCTGGATGGCGCTGGGAGGGAGCCAGCTTGAGCAGGGTGGAGCCCTGGGCCGCCTACCGAGGACTGAAGTCAGGTGGTGAGCACGGGTGAGTCCGGCTTCTTTACCTTCCTGAGGCCTCGGTCGAGGGGCTGGCTGCCTGCCCTGTGCAGAGGTTTAGAGGACTGTGTCCCTGGGGCAGTGGGTGCAATAAATTTCAGGACTGACCCAGGTACAGGGGGCACAGGAGAGTAAAGGCTCCCTTGCTCTCCCCTGGCAGTGGCCCCTCGTTACAATCTGGGAAAATGTCCAGAGGCTGTGCTGGGTGGGAGTTTTGCAAACCAGTCCAGTGGATCAAAACCAGTCCAGCCACTGCACTGAACACAGTCTTCTGCGGTGGGTCACACCTGCAATCCCAAGGCTTGGAGAAGCTGAGGCAGGAGGATGGCTTGAGCCCAGGAGTTGGAGACTGCCTGCCCCCTGCACCCCAACCTGAATGACAGAGCGAAGCAAGATCCTGTTGTCTCCTCATTTTAAAAAACTTTTTTAAAGTAGGTTCTGGAGCCCGACTATCTGGTCCAACTCCGGCTTTGCCACTGTCTTGGGTAGGGGGAAGAGTCAGACCCTGGGACAAGGATTCCGGAGCAAGTGCTTGGTTTGGGAGATGCAGGAAGCCCCAGGGGAGGGCTGGAGAGGCAGGGATGGGAAGAAGCCAGTAAAGGATGTGTTATCAAGGCAGTTACCAGTGAAGCTCCAGGCTCTGGGCTATGGGAAGCCCTGGGAGACAGCGTGGAACAGGCCCCAGAGGTTGTCCCGCTGAGGAGCAAGGGGCTGGAGTAGTTGTCCGCCATCCCCACAGCCACTGTTGGCCGAGAGCCTCTCCTAGGGCAGGGACTCTCCAGGCCTCCAGCTGTGGAGCCCACCTGCCCTTGCAGCTGGGAGAAGCAGCCCAAGGATCCTGCTGGGACATCCCAAGCTTAGACGTGAAGAGGTGAGTCCTGTGTGGGGAGGGTGGGTGACTGATGGATGGGACACCAGCTGTGTCCTCTGCGGCCACTGGGCAGCTATGTGACCTCAGGCAATTGCTTGGCTTCTCTGTGTCTTCTCATCCTCCTTTTGTAGGAGGCTACCTAGGTCCAGCGAAGGGAGAGGGCCTAGAACTGTGCCTGACACAGCACTATGTATGCCAGGATCTCAGGAGCCCAAGAGGTAGTTCCGTCACACCCCATTTCACGGAGGAGGATGCAGAGATCACAGTGGCCAACACACTGGCTCGATGCCACTGGGCATGAAGGGGCAGATGGGGCTGGGGGAACCCTGATCCCACACTCACAGGATCCCTGTTCAGTGCACTCCTGTGGGTAGATCAAGGCAGCGCTGCCTCCAGGACCAACTCCCTCTTGCCCCACACCAGCCAGGCATCCCCCAGGCAGAGACCACAGCACCAAGGCCTTCCAGGTCCTCTCCAGAAGGTGTCTTGGCACCATCCTGTGGCATCAGCATCACACACGATGCTGAGATGAAAAATCTTATGCAGGTATCTTCGCACACCTGAGTAAACATTTCTACGGGAATAATTCCCCCCCAGCAGGATTCTTGGATCAAAGGGAAATCATATGTGATTCTTCTAGCAGTTGACAGACATTGCCCAATTCATGCCCTCACCCACAGGGCTCTTCCACCACATCCTTGGCAATACCAGGTTCTTGTTTTTAAATCTGTGCCGACCCGATGGCGAGAGAGTGGCACCTTGTCGTGCCATCTCTTGCCTGTTTGATCCAGGATTTCGTGGACCGTGGGTTTGGCAGCTACTGGCATTTCTGCATGTTTCTTCTTTGTGTCCTTTTCCAGATTGCTATTTATTTTTCTTTTCTTTTCTTTTTTTTTTTTTTTTTTTTTTTGTAGACGGAGTTTAACTCTTATTGCCCAGGCTGGAGCACAATGGCATGATCTCAGCTCACTGCTACCTCCACCTCCCAGGTTCAAGCAATTCTCCTGCCTCAGCCTCCCAAGTAGCTGGGATTACAGGTGCCTGCCACCACGCCCAGCTAATTTTTTGTATTTTTAGTAGAGATGGGGTTTCACCATCTTGGCCAGGCTGGTTTCGAACTTCTGACCTCAGGTGATCCACCCACCTCAGCCTCCCAAAGTGCTGGAATTACAGGCGTGAGCCACCACAACTGTCCACCCAAACTGCTATTTCTTTGGGGTTTTCTTCTTAGTGATTTTTAGGGTACTTTAAAATAATATCCTCTGTCTGCCATGGTCTGCAGGTGACACATATTTCTACTCAGCTACTTGTTTTGCTTTCAGCCTTGGTGGTGGGGCCATCGTGTTTGTTTTTGTGATTGGTCTTTGGAAGTTGCTTGCGTTTGTGTAATTGGATTTGTCATTCTTCCCCTTTGTCATTTCGAGATTTGTGTTTGGAATTCTCCCCTCTTCAACCCGGTCCTCCACCTCTCTCCGCAGACGGGCAGGCGTTCTCCCTATATCTGCCTCTCCCTTCGTGCCATGCTCTCGGGCCCTTTGTGGTGAAGCCAGGTGGCCGTCCTCCTGCCCCTGCCCCCTGCCCCTGAAGTAGAAAGCTCCAAGACCCTGCTGTGTTCACGGCCCCACCCTGGAGCCGCACCTCCACGTGCCCACCTACATCCTCGTCCTGCATGAGCCCCTCTCGCTTTCCTCTCGCAGGAGCTTCAGATGTGGAGCCTCGGGATTCTGGCCTGACACCGATGGCCTTCTCTTTTTTTGATATGGAGTCTCACTCTGTGGGCCAGGCTGGAGTGCAGTGGCAGATCTCAGCTCACTGACCCTCCATCTCCCGGATTTAAGTGATTCTCCTGCCTCAGCCTCCCGAGTAGCTGGGACTACAGGAACATGCCACCACACCTGGCCAATTTTTTGTATTTTTAGTAGAGACAGGGTTTCACCGTGTTAGCCAGGATGGTCTCAATCTCCTGACCTCATGATCCGCCCGCCTCAGCCTCCCAAAATGCTGGGATTACAGGCGTGAGCCACCGCGTCCAGCCCCGATGGTCTTCCTAAGTGCAATCAACACACCTGCTGCTTACCACCCCTGCCCAGGACGGGCCACGCCCAGGCCCAGCCCCGGATTCGAGGCTGTTTTTTCTGCAGAACGGATCATCCAGGCATCTCTGGCTTGTCTCTGCCCGCCACCCCCTAGGGCTGTTGCTGATGTCTCCTTCCTGCCTATTCAGACCCAGCTCCCTCATGTCCATCCCTGGGACTGGAGCGACCTGCTGCTCCCGCTGGCCGGTCCGCTGCCTGTTCCCAAGCCTCACACAGCTCATCAACCTAAAACCACACTGGTCACACGTCCTCGCAGACCGTGAAGCCAGAGAAGCACGTGATGTAACCTCTCACACCTGACTCTGTTTTGTTTTACAAACCACCAGGCCACTGGGAGGCTGCTCTGCTTTCCTCTGGACCGGCAGCAGGGGAAATAGGAAGAATGAACAGCTTCCAAAACATATCCTCAGAGGGGAGCCGCCATGGGGGAACAAAGGGTCACCATTAAAAAAGCCCATTTAGCCCAATCAGCCTCCTGCCTGGCAAACCAGGGAGGCATGCTCTGCCCTCAGCCAGCATCCCAGGGGCCCGGCACTGGCAGCCTCCTTGTTATTCCTGGCTCCCGGGACCGGGACTCTCAGGGTGCCCATGCCAGGGAGGCCTGCATGGCTGGGAGCAGATGTTTCCTTTTGTACCCTCTGTGGGCTCGGGAAGACTCCACCCTGCAGGTGGCGGGGAAAGGGCTGTGCTGAGCAAGGGGCTCGGCAGCTGGAGCGGGCCTGGGTCTAAGGCTCCACTCCTGTTTGCATTGGCAAAGCACCGCAGCTGACACGGGCTGCGGGAGCCCCATGCTCCGGGGAGCCGACGACGGCTGTTTCCCAGCTGTTTGCAATTTGCTGAGTTCAACACACGTGTGGAGTGCCCACTGTGTTTTTTTGTGCTCACTTGGAAATCCTGTTGAGTGCCTACTTTGCGCTAGGCACTCGTCTGTGTGCTGGGGTTACGGCCTTGGGCAAAGGTATTAGTTCAGGTACCCTGGGAAGTAGACAACAGATTGGAGTTAGAAATGCAAGACCTGTGTTAGGAGCAGGAGCGTAAAGGAGAAAGGGTCGAGGGGGCAGAGCAGGCAGGGAAGGCCTGGAGCGCCCCAAGGACAATGTTGTGAAGGAGAGGGGCCACTGGAGGGCTGGGCAGGGGAGCCCAAGATGGCCATTAGTGGGGTCCCAGTTTGGGCAGGACGATTTGAATGTGGTAGACGATCCCCAGGCACCTGGCGGCTGTCAGCTGACTGCACTTTCTGCAGAGGCTTCTCTCTTAAAGGCCGACCTGAGCAGCGTACCTCCATGGCGGCCAAGGGACATGAGATGCAGCTGCCATCCTGTGGAGGGATGGACAGCACACTCAGCAGCAACTGCACCCCCTTCCAGAACAGAGGCCCAAATGTTAGGGCTTCAAGGGAGGCGGAGCTGCACACGGTGGCTCACGCCTGTAATCCCAGAGCTGTGGGAGGCCGAGGTAGGAGGATCACTTGAGGCCAGGAGTTCAAGGCCTGCCTGGGCAACATAGTGAGACCCCATCTCTACAAAAAATAACAAACAAACAAAAAATCAACCGGACATGGTGGCATGCACCTATAGCCCCAGCTACTCCAGACGCTGGGGTGGGAGGATTGCTACAGCCCAGGCTAGGCTGCAGTGAGCTATGATGGTGCCACTGCACTGCAGCCTGGGTGACAGAGACCCAGTCTCTTAAAAAAAAAAAAAAAATTATGAAGAGGGAGGGCAAGCCCCTTCTTCCATTCTTTCTTAATCCTGCTGTTTAGGACATGGACATGATGGTGCACTGTCTTGAGCTACATGGACAAGAGAAACAACTTATGGTTGGGAGAGAGAGGATGGATCCTTGAATGACTACGTAGAGCAGAGTTGCCACGGCAGCCCTGCCCTGCCACCTCCAGATTGCGTGCTGGAGAAATGAATCTCCGTCTTGTTAAAGCCACTGTTGTTACTTGTAGCTATACCTAGATCCTAAATACAAATATACTGTGTTCTTTCTGTCACATAAAACTTACCATCTTGACTATTGTTAAGCGTGCAGTTCAGTGGCATTAAGCACATTCGCATTGTTGTGCAACCATTACTGCTGTCCATCTCAAGAACTCTTTCATCTTACTCAAATTGAAACGCTGCCTCCATTGAGCAGTAGCTCCCCATTCCCCTTCCCTTAGCTCATATAAATGGAATCATGTAGAGTGTCTTTTCGTGACTGGCTTTTTTCACATAATATTACGTCCTCAGGTTTTTCCCTATTGTAGCACATGCCAGAATTTCCTTCCTTTTTAAGACCAAACAATATTTTATTGTACACATAGACCACATTGTGTTTGTTGATGGTCATTTGGGGGCTTCCACCTTTTGGTTGTTGTAAAGAATAATGCTGTAAACATGGGTGAACAAATATCTCTTCGAGACTCTGATCTCAATTATTTTGGGTATATACCCAAAAGTGGAATTACTAGATTACATGATAATTCTGTACAGTGACTTTTCAGCTAGTTTTTTAATTATTGTTGTTGTTTTTTGAGAGGGAATCTCGCCTAGGCTGGAGTGCAGTGGCACGATCTCAGCTCACTGCAATTTCTGCCTCCCGGGTTCAAGCAATTCTCCTGCCTCAGCCTCCTGAGTAGCTGGGACTACAGGCATGCACCACCATGCCCAGCTAATTTTTTTTGTATTTTTAGTAGAGACGGGGTTTCACCATGTTGGCCAGGATGGTCTTGATCTCCTGACCTCATGATCCATCTGCCTCGGGCTCCCAAAGTACTGGGATTACAGACGTGAGCCACTAGTTTTTAACATGGTGTCTCGACAGGATAGCTGTAAGATTACACTGAAGAAACAGCAGGGCAAGTGCAGTGAAGGTGGCCTATGAGCTGTAGGAAAGGCGGTCAACAGCACACCTCCATTGTAATGCATTACCCACTTGCCTACCAACAGCTACAGGCCCCTTTCCCGGCCCTGCCCCACACTGCTCCCCATGTGGGAGCTGTCCTGGAGCTGTCCTGGAGCTGTCCTAGACCCTGCTGCCCTTTACCTCTGTCCTTCTGTCCTGGCTCCTGCTTGTTACAGGGAAGGGCTGGAGGGGCTCTTTGTCCAGGTCTGTCATCCAACATAAGTGCTCAGTGCACATGGATGGCTTTCCCTGGCGCTCAACAGTGAACTCAGTGTCTGCTCCAGCCCTTTAGTACTGAGCTGGGCTGTCTACCTTCACAGGCCAATCACAGGCTGTCACAGGTAAATGACCACACGTGGTTTGTGCCTCACCTTCTGACATTGGAACGTAATACCCCAGTGGGTGTGGGGGAAGGGTCATTTTTCCAGAGCTTCCTCCTATTTTCAAGCTTTATGGGGCAAAACAAAATCTCCTAAGCAGAAGCCTCAGTGTCCTCTTACTGTGGGTTGACTGTGTCCCCCAAAAGGCATGTGTTCAACACTTAGTCCCCAGTGCAATGATATTGGGAGCTGGGGCCTAATAAGTGCTGTTTAGGTTCTGAGGTCCCCACCGTCAGGTCACGCATGGATTAATGCTGATTATAAAAGGCGTTGAGGCTGTTTGGACTCTCACCCTCCCATTTTCCGCCATGGGATGAGGGAGCAAGAAGGCCCTCACCAGATGCTGAGCTCATGCAGGCACCATACCCTTGGGCTTCCCAGCCTCCAGAATTATGAGCCAAATAAATGTCTGATTATTATAAATGACCCAGTCTCAGGCATTCTGTTAGAGCAGCACAAAATGGACTCCGACATTCCTCCGCCCACCCTGCCCTCCTGCGGGCTGAAATGTGTTCGCCTCACTTCCCAGCCTCCCTGCTTTGGCTCACACTGGCTTCCCTCCCTGGAACCAGCAGTTCCTGCTTATTTGGGCATTTTCAGATCTTATTGATCTTTCAAGGGCACTTCCTCTGTGACCTTGCCTGGGTCCTTCCCAGCTTGGACGGATCTCACCACCCATGTTAGTACCACGTTCTACCGTCTCTTCTAAAGCACAGTTCCTGGGCCAGAGCCTCAGCATGGCCTGCAGGCTTGCTGGAAATGCTAATTCCAGGGCCCTCCTAGACCACCTGACTCAGAAACTGGGGGTGTTTTATTGGCATAGATAGTTCTAGGTCTCCCAGGCGGCCAGGAGGACTGAATGCCCTACCAATCAGGAGACGTGAAGAAGTCAGCAGCAGGGGGTCCCAGCTGGGCTCCCCCACGGGTTCTTCTCCCGCCTCTTCTTTTTAAAATAAAGGCAAAATTTACATCAAAGTACACAGATGGTGGTGTTCAACTCAGTGCCTTTTAACAAACATGTCCACCCTGTGGTCACACCCCAGATGAAGACATGGAACATTTCTAGCACCCCAAAAAGCTCCCTGGTGCCTCCTTCCTGTCTACAACCCCATCCTCCACCAGCCCCCCCCAGGAAACCACTGCCCTGACTTCTATCACCATAGATGATTTCTGCCTATTTTTGAACTCCGTCCTGTGCGGGCTCTTTTGTGTCTGGATTCTTTAGTCCAACTTTGTCTGCGAGTCATCTAAGTTATTGCATGGAAGAGTCATCTGGTCTTTTCCTTTGCTATGTAATGTAGGAGAACATTTGTTTCTTTTTAGTTTATAGAATGTAAGATACTTTCTTTTGGTGGACATCAGCACTTGTTTCTCTTGGGTGTCTGACCCTTTCCCATGCTTTCCGACCCTAGCTGCTGCTGCTTTTTCTTTTCTTTGCCTTGAAATGTTTTTAATAGAATTGGTCTCGCAATCGTTAGGGTTTAGGGGATGGGTCCTCCCTGCCCAGACACTGCCAACCCACAACTGGAGGGGCATTTCAGGCACATCACTTCGTGATTAGAATTACACAGTTTGATTAATATTACAATTGCAAAATTATACACAATTTTCACTCTCATAATTTAAACTATTTTGTTTTGACGAAATTCTTTGCTTTCACAATAGATCAATCGTGTGCCGGGCACGGTGGCTCACACCTGTAATCCCAGCGCTTTGGGAGGCTAAGGTGGGTGGAGCACGAGGTCAGAAGTTCCAGACCAGCCTGTCCAATTTGATGAAACTCCATTTCTACTAAAAAATACAAAAATTAGCCGGGCGTGGTGGCACATGCCTGTAGTCCCAGCTACTCAGGAAGCTGAGGCAGGAGAATCGCTTGAACCAGGGGAGGCAGAGATTGCAGTGAGCTGAGATCGTGCCACTGTACTCCAGCCTGGGCGACAGAGTGAGATTCCATCTCAAAAAAGAAGATCAATAATATGCAGTATATTGAACTCTGTAACAAAATTATTTTTGAGAAAATACAGAAGTGAGAAACAGGGATTTCCTACATTTGTTTACTTTATAGACTATCACAAAGTAGGCCAAAGTTCAACATTAGATAAATAGATATCTTTCCTAACAAAAGTTTTTAGAACAGTTTTCCTAAGGAAATACATTCATAAGACTGTTTACCTTCTGTTTTACAGTAGTAACAGGAACGTGGGGGATTCCCACTCATGACGTGTCCCTGGCTTGGCTCCTGGCACCCACAGCCTGGGCACGCTATATTACCTGGGGGAGTCACAGAAGCAGGCTGGACTTCTGTGAGTGAGGTTTCCTCACCTGGAATTCTGGTTCCATGCTTGTGCTTAGTCTGTGTGGTTCTCGTAAACACAGAAAACCTGACTGTCCACCCCTGGTCCTGAAGACTGACCGGTCAAGGAGGTGTTGGTGACTGTTGTGTTCACCCCCGCGGTAATCAGGTGGTGATTACTGCATTCTTTGCTGACTTTGGTAACTGGGTGTCCGGGGGAGGAGCGACCGGGAGTGGCTGAGCAGTTGCCTGGACTCAGCTTCTGATTTTGCAGCTGCGAGTCAGATGCAGGCCCAAGGGTCCAGGGGAGTTCTTCAGCACCTGGAGTCACCACATGATGCTTCTACTCTGTTCTCCCAGGCACGGGCAGACACCTGGAGGGCAGCTTTGCTCCTCTGGCCACCAGGAGACCTCTCAGCAGTGCAGATGGGACAAACTGGGGGCCTCTCAGACACCCACTCGTGCCAGGCCCGAGCCTACTCTGATGAACATCAGGATGGTGGCTGCGGTAGGGAACCAGGGCCTTCCTTGGATCTGTGCAGCAGGGTCACTGACTGGGCAGGCTTTGCTGCATAAAGAGAGGCTGGATTTTGTGAGCAGAGTTAGTTGAAATGGCTGCAAAATGTGGAGAACGACCACTGAACACCAAAAGTCACTGCGCTTGATCTGTGATGGCCGAGCCACTGATCCGGATAATCCGACCGTAGCTTCTAAGCTCTCCAGGGTACAGAGTTTGCCTCTGTCCATCCTGGCCTGGCACGCAGGCTGCCCCATCAGCATTTACTCAGAGCCCGAATCTCAACGGGGCAGGTCCCTGCCAGCTGAGGGGAGCTGTTCTTCCAGCTCAGCCAGGGGTTGGCCAGTCTTATCCGCTGGGGCAAAGCCCAGCCAGAGCTCTGGGCACTGTGGTTCAGAAGGCCTGAGGCATGCGGCTTTACCCCGGCTGGGTACCAAGAACTATACTTGAGGCTGATGGCATTTCATTGGCACCGTCTCTGAGGGGCTGGGGGACGCAGACGTAGCCATGGCGCAAGAAGTGCTTTTTCCTGTGACGGTTCAGTGATAACCACGACGGCAGTGACGCAGCGTCCTCCCAGCTTGGTTTTTAAACATAGGAAGGGCTTCTGAAAAGTCACACAGCTGGTCAATGTTTGAACCAGGATGGCAGAGGTTTGTGTGAAGCAGTGGGTGGAGCTGTCTAAATGCCAGGAGGAGGATCACCCTGGAGGCGGGTGACACAGGGGACAGTGCAGGTCAGAGGCAGAAGCTGGCCCAGATGCCATGCAAGCTCCAGGCCACTTTCCCAGAGAAGTGAGAAGAGGCCAGGCTGCCAGGGACAGTGTGGCCTCTTCGAGCCCTCACTGGTCCTGATTTTGAGGAGTGACTCATGCCGGCTTGTACATCCACTACTGTCTCAAGTTGCTCTGGGTTCCTTCACACAGACCAGAGGGATTCCTGCATCCCAGGAATCCAAGAACGGGTGGGGGGAGTTGCAGGTTGAGAAGACAGAGGTGAGTGGCCCCAGGGCTCCTCCCCTGTTGAGTCACGGGAAGGGAATGGAAACGCTGTGTGTCGAAGCTGAGTCAGTGCCCAGCCTCACCTTCTCGGGATCTCACATGGGCTATGAGGTGCAAGGCCCACCTGTCCCCACCTCCTTGTGGGCACAGTCTCTGCCTCCTCTCCCGAGCATGAGGCGGGTGAGCAGGAAGGATTTAGTTTAGCTCTCAAGAAGGACTTCCTTACCCACGCCAGGCGACACTGGGAGGTATTTCTCAAAGGAAGTTGTGAAATCTTCCTTGGGACCAATTTGAGGTTTGGTCTGGGGCCAACCAGGCCTATCTTTATGGCTCTAGAATGTTTTCAAGTGTTAGATATTCCTACCTCGACGTGGCTCAGGGAGCACCCGATATGTGCCAGGCCTAGTGGCAGGAGCAGGGCCAGCCGAGTGTTGGACATGCCCCCCCTCTGAAGGTCTTTTCCAGGTCAGCATTCCAGCAGTCATAGAGGAGGCCTCCCCCAACCCGTCCCCTCCTCCCCTCCTCCTGGCTCCCTTGGGCAGTCTGCTCTGCCAGCCACACAACACTCCACTTTCGGATTCCGGAAGGAAACTATGGGCAATAAATAGCACAAAGGGTCAACTTCCTTCCTGTGCAAATCCCAGCAGCATTTGCCAAGCACTGGGCATGGGAGGGCACTCTCCTAGGTGCCTTACCTGCCTTCACTCCGCCACGGCCCTGTACAGAGAAGGAAACTGAGGCTCAGTGAGGTGAACAGCTTGGCTACAGCGGCACTGCCAGCAGCAGACCCAGCTTGTGACCCGGGCAGTGGCACAGCACACAGCCGGCAAGCACCGGGTGCTTTTCTTCCACTGGGCCAGCACTTTGCAGGCATCGACTCGTTTGAATCCTCACAACCACCATACATTGGGAAGAAAACCACTGTGACAGCCCTGGGAAAATGCACAGTCTTAGTGCACAGAAGGAAACAAAAATAGACACATCAGTCATCAAAGAGAACAGAAAGATCCATCTGGAGTACCTTGAATTGGCAAATTGTTTAATTTTGCTGTATAGGGACGCTGGCCTTGTTGTGGTGCCGTGGAGCAGGGCCCCATGCTGGTGGGTTGTACACTGGGACCACCTTTCTAGATTGCTGGAAGGCGGCATGGCAGGACCCATGGAATGCCTTCAAAAGCCAGTGGTCCATGCCCCTCCCCTGTCTCCTTCCTTAGACTCTTCCAAAAGAGACTGGTCAGTGGTGCAGCACAGATGAACCTACAAAGCTGTTCATCAAAGCGTCACTTACAACGGTGAAAAGGCGGACGAATCACCGAATTCCACCAGGGCGGGGCAGTCGAGGAAATCATGGGGAGAACACTAGGGAGCCACAAGAAACCACATGTTTGAGGGATATTTATAACACAGGAAAATGCCCATGATCTAATGCTACACAAAGGGCAGGATACAACACTAGGTATATTTGGGAAAGAGGGTGGCATGGTTGTCCACCCACTGCTTTCAGGGACTGGACTAAGTGACCGGGGTCAGAGGGGAGGGCAAGAGACCTGCTTCCTACCTGAGCCCCATGAAGAGCTGAAATCACTCGGGTGTCTGCAGGGATCGTTTTTATATTTGCTCTTCTGAGATAATTTCAAGCCTACACAAAATTTGCAAGAATAAAAAACACCCTGCGACAAACCCTTCACCTACATTCACCCATTGTTGTCATCTTACCACATTTATTTTCTCTCCCATTTTTCGTAATTTTTTTTAAAATTGAGATGGAGTCTTGCTCTGTCTCCCAGGCTGGAGTGCAGCAGCACGATCTTGGCTCACTGCAACCTCCATCTCCCAGATGCAAATGATTTTCCTGCCTCAGCCTCCCAGGTAGCTGGGACTACAGGTGTGCACCACCATGCCTGGCTTATTTATTTATTTGTATTTTTAGTAGAGACAGGGTCTCACTGTGTTGGCCAGGCTGGTCTCAAACTCCTGACCTCAAATGATCCACCCGCCTCAGCCTCCCAAAGTGTGGAGATTACAGGCATGAGCCACCGCGCCCGGCCTGTTTTTCACATTTCTATTTGCTGCTCAGGAATTCAGGAGCTCTAAGAGGTGTCTCCCCCGGTGACCAGCCTGCAGTGGGGGGTGGACAGCCTGCCTCCTGCTGCTCTGAGAATGGCCCTGGGTCTAAGGGAGGTAGTTGCACTCTGGCACATTTGGGACTGGCCTTTGCAGATGTAAACACGGAGCCTGCTTCAGGAGCCCAGGGCAGCCACCCCTGGAAGAGGAATGGCTCCTTCCTTCCTCCCTCAGTCCCTTCCCTGAATGCCCATGTCACTTCAGGGCACACAGAGGCTCAGCTTGCAGGGAGCTGAGCTCCAGGCGAGGCTCAGGTTTTGGGCTCTCTGTGTGCCCCATCTGTTCCAGCACGGTCTCCTCGGATGGGCCTCCTCTGTTCTCTGCTCTGTGCTCCCTGCAAGGAGTCCAGTCCTTGAAGGTGGGAGTGTCCGGAGAGGAAAAGAGCCAGATGGAGGAAGAGGACCCTGGGAACTCTTGGGTGCAGCAGGGCTCGGGAGGTGACGCAGCTGGCCCAGCTCTGCTCCTCCGTCCAGTTCCTGAAGCCAGAAGGAGGGTGCCGGGGGACATCAGGTTCCAAGTGGCAGTGCAGGTGAATTCAGGTCTTCTCACCTGGGGCTTGTCAGGTACTCGGGACAGGAGGCACTCATACTCCTCCAAGGAGCCACAGGGCTGGCCAGGCCTCAAGGAGAACAGAGTGTCAAAGTTCAGGGGACTCTGTCTGTCGCTCCTTCAGGATGTCCCTGCAGGGTCTCCCCACGAAGCACAGCTGAGCTTCTTCCACTTTCTCTGCATCTCCTTCTGCCTTCAGCTTCCTCCGTGGTGGCCTTTGTTTTCCTGCCCATCTTTGGAGGCTCTCAAATGTCATCCCTGCCCCACAGAGAGAAGGGTGCCAAGTGGCTGACCGTCCAGCATGAGGGTCCCCTGCAGCAGAGTGCTCAGGCCACGGCCCTCCCAGGATGCTGGTCCGGTGAATGGACAGAGGCTCCTGCCTGCCTGGTCAGCATGGCCCCGGTGGGGGAGGGACAGTCTAGGAGCACAGGCGGGATTTGTACAAAAGATCTCGCCTCCGGCTTATTCCTTGGTAGGAGCTGTGGTCTTCCAACATTCGCAAAATTTCCCCCATGCAGAGCCAGGGCCTAAGTCTCTGATCCTTTGGTCATCCAGGACCCTCCAAGGCCCTGGGCCCGCCAAGACCTTGAGCCTTGAAGCACATGGTGCCCAGCTTATGTAAAACTTGGCATGTGTGAGACACTCAACTGCAGAAGGTTAAGACCGCCACCTCTTTCCAGTTTGTCCTTCCTCCACCACACTTTGGGGAGGTCAGGGGGCTCAGGCTTGATCATCAGGGGATTCTCGGGCACTTCCTTGCATAAGAAAGTTGTTTCTCACCACCCCAGCATGGGCTTGGCTTCCAGGAGTCCTTCCTCCTCCTGGGTTGACTCACCTGCTTGGCGCCAGGACAGGGAGATTCAGGGCCAGGGGCGGGGTCCTGCGGTTGTGGCCTGCACGTGGGTGGTGAAGGAGAATCGGAGCTGAAATGCATAGAGGCTCTCTGGGACACAGTGCAAGTGTACCGGCAGTGCACCCACTGATTCCCATCCCTGACCAAGATCCTGGATGCAGAGCAGGCAGGCTTTTCCTGTAGCCATGGAGAAACCAAAACCAGTGGGAGGTTCCTTTCCCATCTCTGCAAACGTGCTGTTCCCCAGGAGATCTGCCTACTTTGAACGTCCCATTTCTAGCCCTAGGATTTGCATTTGACAGTGGGGTGTGTGTTTATGAAGGGAAGACCACAGAAAAGAATCTTTTGGAAAAATAAAAGATCTTCCCTGCTTGGCCTGCTTTGACAATGGAGATTTTCTTTGTACTTGGAGCCTTCCTTCTCTAGGCTGTTTTCAATATAACAGTGGATGCAAATTTGGCTTTGGAGCCAGACTACCTGGTTTCAAAACCACTTGCCACTTCCCACCTGGGACCTAAGGTGAGCCGTGGAGCTCTAGGTCCCTCACCTGTGAAATGGGAAGAACCACGGTGCCCGCATTACATCATACACCTGCATACGCAGGCACAACCTACCTGCAAAAAGCAAGGAGCAGGGTAAGGGAGCAGCTATCTTGGCACGTTCCCCAGAAACAGACCCTGATTTGTATGGCAGCGACTGAGGACAGGTACCCATGGAGAGCGGGAAGGGAACACGGATGGCAGACAGAGGGGGAGAAGCCATGCAAGGCTGTGACCCCAGACAAAGTCCTACAGAGGTAGATGCTCAGACCTGATCCCTGAGGGGACTGTGGAGGGGGAGGTCACATCTCTGTTTCCCAGCCTGAGCTGTGGATACACGTGTCAGTCATTAGTGAAGGGCCATCCTGTGGCAGAGGGACAGTTCCAGCTCTCTGCAGCAAGGGCCAAGGGGCTCCAAGATGACAGTCTTGCTGCAAAGAGTCACAGGTGTGGACAGTTGGAAGCCAAGGTCCTTCAGGCCAGGGGAGGGGCGCATGGAAAGGTGCAAGGGGTCACTTCTGTGACCTATCAGTGGAGAGTGGACAGTAGCCACACAAGACAAAGGTGAGCGTTCTGAATTCAGAGACCAGAAGGGAGGCTTTCACGAATATCCATGCACCATGCTTTTTTCATGCACTAGATAATGCATGCATTTTTTTCATGAATATGCATACACTATCTAGAAGTTCATTCCAGGCTGCAGTATGTAAAGCTACCTCATTCTTTTCTTTTCACAGTTGCAGTGTTCACTGAGTGGCTACATTATTGTGGAGCTCACCGACCTCTATTGATGGGTATATAGATTGTTTCCAATCTTGCTATTACAAGAAAAACATACCGCAATGAATATCCTTGTGCTAGGGCCATCAGCAGATTTGCAAGTGTCCCTGTAAATTTCTAGGAGTAAGTTTTCAGATCAAAAGGCATGTGCATTAAAAAAAAATGTTGATAGTGGCTGTGCCAGTTTATACTCCCACTGGTAATGTAGGAGAGACCTTGTCTCCCACACCCACACTAACACCGCATTATCACAGTTTTGGATGATTGCCAATCTAATAGGTGAAAAATGGTCTTGAACTATAGTCTTCATTTGCACTTCTCTGAAGATAAATAAGGCTAAACATGTTTTATAAGCTCAAGGGCCATTTCCTGTTCTGTGAACTCTCTGTTCATGTTCATACTCGTGGACATTTTTTCTATTTTGGTTTCACTTGTCTTATTGACTGGTAGGAACTCTTTATATGTTAAGGAAATTTGGAGTAGAGTGACTTGTGGATGGAAGCAGAGGGAATTCATTCATCCAAGGGCTTCCCATTAGTTGTGCCACCTAAATTTCATATCCAAACCAATCCTTTCCAGTATGTGGTTTTCACTTCTTCTTTTGGGTCTGTGAGCTAACCTGTAACCTCCCAGCACACTCCTTGCTTGTTTTGCCTTGGCTGGACTTAGCCAGAGTTGATTTCAGTGGTGTAAGGAGTCTTGATGTATCCACTCTCCCTCACCAGGTTGAGGTTCCAAAGAGAAGGGTCTGAGGTGGTGTCATCCCCATCTTCCAGCTGAGATTCCCTGCTTTCTCTGTGGGTCCCTCAACTTCCAGGTCCAGGCAACCAGTGACCCTTCCTAGCCGGCTCACTGGGGAGCGTTTGCAGCCTCCTCTGCCCTGTCCTCGTGTCTAGGCCAGGGATCCTGCTTTCTTCACCTGGAAGGTGATGTTGCTGATTGATTTAAGAGCTTGTTTGGGCTCTCAGCTCTGGGAATGTAGGCAGCAGGTCTCCCTTGATGATTGTGTCCCAGAACTCCAAATGTGAGGCCACCAGGGTGCTTGGGGATCTTGGGGACCAACCACCACAGGGGACAGAGGAGATTCGGTGCAGAGGGGAGCTGGCCCAAGTCACATACTGTGTTGGGGGACGCATGTGGACACAGAGTCCAATCTCAATCACTGTTGAGTGCTCACTCATTCTTTTGACAAGCACTCCTCCATGGCTGAATTTCCCAGCTTACAGGCAGGGCTGTGCCATAGTGAGGACCGACTCCACATGCAAATGCAACCAGAACTGCCCTGCAAGCCAAGGACAGAGGAGCTTGTGTGGGGAAGTGGGGAGGTGACTTGGAGTAGGTACCTGAAAAGATCAGCTTGGGTAGGGGCATGGCAAATGCAAAGACCCTGAGGCAGGAGAGAATGACCATTTTGAACATGGAGGCCACAGAGAGAGGGTCCCACGTGCAGGGGTGTCGGTCAGAGAGACCATCCACCAACCAAGACCACATAAGCCAAGACGTGGCAGAAATTGAAACAATGAGCAAAGAGCATTCGAGAAAGGGGAAGTGGCCTAGGGAAGACCGTGCAGCTGGAAGGAGACACAGAGCTCCAAGGAAGTGTGGCCCCAGACTGGCTGGGACCAAGAGAGTGAGCCTAGGCAGTCAGCAGGATGGGGTGGACACAAACAGGATCCTGCTCGTTGGCCTGGCAGGCTTTTATTTTGAGTGTCCCTGGAATACTGTGGTGGCCCTGGTGTTTCTAGTGGGCAGGCTGTGGTGCTGGGGGGAGAGACGTGACTGATGTAGGAGCGAGCGCTCCTTCCACAGCCGTGAAAAGGGCCTTAAAGACTGTGGCAGAAGCTGTCCCAGCACCCACACCGCAGGCCAGCCACAGGGATATGGGCCCAGCTTCTGGCTGCCTGGGGCTTTCTCTGTGACACATTTAACCCCACGAGGAACCACAGAACCAACTCCATCACCCTCAGTTCAGACCTGCCAGTAGCCAATACCCAGAGACAGCTGGGGTCAACATCCCAGCCGGCTGGCCGGGCTGGGGAGCCTCTGAGGTATGTTCTGCTCCCCCCATGGAGGGAGCCCCATGTGCCCATAGCGCTCCCTCTCACCCCCCACTCCAGGAAGGGATCCTCCCCCAGGGCTGGAGCTTCAGGTGCCCAGAGCACTCCCTGGCACTTCCTGTCTCGGCTCTTTCTCTTGCCTGCCTCACTTCCTGACTCAGCAACTGGTGTTTTCTGGACCCCTCCACATAAGCCCCCTGTGCTCGGATCCTCCTCTCAAACCGGGAGCCCACCCTAGACAGGGCTCTTCCCAGAGACTCACATGTATCTCCACCCCCCAGGCCCCAGCCACTTGATGTCACCTGATGTTCCTGAACTGTGACTCTCGCAAAAGGCTGGGATCCATCCTTCCTGCTCACTGCTGAACCCCCAACCCCAGGCAGAGCCCCTGCGCATAGTAGACTCCTGGTGGGTGTTGCTGGAGGGATGGCGAGGCGGGCCCTGGCATGTGTTTCTTGTAGAGAAGGCCAGGGAGACTGAGGAACAATCCCCAGGCCAGGGAGAGGCTCAGCCAGTCCTCCTGGGCCAGGAGCCCCTGGGCCTCGCACCAGGTAACTGCTGCTGGTGAGGGACAGGCTGTTTGAGCAGAGGCTGAGTCCTGTCCACAGCAATCCTGTCGGACCAGTCTGGCCGGGTCCAGAGCCCGCAGGGCCCATGTCCACGTCAATCGAGGGCCATTGGGCAGCTCTCCCCTTCCAGGGCCCCTCCTCGGATGGGGCTCACACCAGGCCTGTCCAGGGCCACAGCCTGGAACAGAGTCTTTGGCACGTCTAAGAACCAATATAGATTCCAGAATTTGTTCATGGTTGCCGGACATTCCAGTGCCAGACTCCAGGCCTGGGGCTGGGGACACAGGAAGGGTGGGGGGGGGGGCACCGGTCTGCTGCCTGATCTGATGGAGCTTCCGTCCTGGTGGGGCAGGGGGCAGACGAGGACCAAGTGAACACACAGGGAGATAGGAACTCAAGGCACTGAGGTGCTGGGGAACGGGGCAGCTCTGTGGGCCAAGGACCGAGGAAGCTGTTGGGGAGTGGGGGAAGGTGGCTTGAAGGGGCTAGCCTGGGTTGGGGAATGGTGAGTGCAAAGGTCCCCAGGTAGGAAAGAATGGAGGTGGAGGCCGGCAGTGGGGGAGAGAGGAGGCAGGAGAGAGGCGGGGCCAGGCCTCAGGGCCAGGAAGCCATGGGGCCACCAAGCGAGGCTCTGGGTACCTGGAGGAGCCAAGAGGAGAGGGTGAGGTGGAGAGTGACCAGACTCGATTTGTGTTTTAAGCAGACCCCTGCAGTCAGGACTTGCAATCTGGACCAGAGGAAGGGGAGAGCGGCAGCTGGGCTGTGACCATTTTCACTAAAAGGGACCTGGGAAGGGGAGAGGGCGAGAAGCGGCCCTTATGTGGCTTTCCATCGGTGACCTCGTGCCCCACTCTCCGCTGCCCACTCCCACTTTACACTTCAGGAAACAGGTTCAGAGAGGGGAAGGGAATGGCCCAAGGTCCTGTGCCTGGACAGGTGCACCTGGTCCCCCAGACTGCTCTCTTCTCACCACCCCATGCTGCCCCCCGCCATCTGCCAGGTAAGAAACTTCAGGTGGGATGGGAGAAGGAAACTGAACCAGGGGGAGGTGATTATCACCTCTCATGCAGAACTGGGCGGCAGGCGAAGGCGGTCCAGCCCCCCATCCAGGGTCCCCAGGGCTTGTTATTTGTGTGTTGTGCTCAGCTCCCTGTCCAGGAGTGAGAATCAGCTGTGTCTGACTCCCCGGGGAGCCCGTGTCCCCAGCCTGGGCCCTGCGGGTATTTAGTCATCTCGCACCCTGGAGTCACTCTGACCCCCGACGTGAACTAACCACTAAGCTTCAATGAATTAAGGGCCAAGTGCAGGAACAAGATTGGATCCCACCCTCTTCTGCTTCCTTAAGCCACAGCCCGGAGTGATGAGCCACCGCCGCTCTGACCTCACCTCCTCCCACCTGCCCGGCTCCTTTGGTGGTTGGGGGGGGCCTGGCCAGCTTGTTCAGCCACACTGCACTCCAGGCTCCTCAGCTGGAAGGAGATGTTCCTTGGAGTTCCTCCTGGCAAGCCTGGACAAGCTAGCCTGACGCCCAGCCTGCGACTCCTTGCCCAGAATTCTGTCAACTCCAACCAGTGCCTCTCGAGGAAACCACATGGCCACCAGCTCCAGGTGACAGGCCTCTCCCCTGGGTGACCAGTTTCCTAGGACTTTTTCCTGTGGACTTTTTCCTAGGAAGAGGGTCGAGAGCAAGGGTCCCATCCTGGTGGTCCTCAGCCCGCATCTGGCTGACAGATGTTTAATTGGGCTGACATAATGACAGTTTTACATTTTTAATGAATTGCCAACATTTGAACATGAGTTTTCACACAGAAAGATGGCTCTTTGGTTCCTCTGAAACACTGGACGATCTGGTGCCCTGCAGGGCCACAGTGAGACAGAGGTGGGGGACATGGGTTCCAGACAAAGCCCACACTCAGCAGGCCATGCCAGCCCTCAACACCACAGCCCCAGCCCTTGGGCATTGGAGGAATGGCCTAGAATTTTCTTCACATTGTCAAAGGAGCCTGTGGCCCAGAAATGATAAGAGGCTCCAAGTAAGGTCCGACTCTCACCGACAAAGCAGGCGTGACTTCAGACAAGTCCCTACCTCCCTCTGGGCCTCAGTTTCTCCTTCAGTAAGGAGGTGGGTGAGGGTCCTGTCCTGCTCCGGAAGCTGGCAATTTGGGAAGGCGGAGACACATTCCCAGAATCCCCCGGAGTCCTGAGGACGCCCACACCCCTTTGTCCCAGCGATCCTGAGAAAGGCCACACTGATAAGGCTGTGGGTGGCCAGATGACAGCATTCTTGGGCCTCAGACGACGTGGGAGGGGCCCACCCGCTCAGCTCCTCATAGCTCGGGGCAGCGGGGACAGTGCCTGCTGGGACCGTGGGCGACCCGGTGCCAGCCAGCCCCTCCTGGCATTTCAATGATGCCACAAGTGCTGGGCCACAGCAGGGAGCCACACAGTCATATTTTGCAAGGTTTTGAGGAAAGAATGCCAGTGTGGTAGGAGGGGAACACGTCTCCTCCCTCCCACCCCTCTGGGCTCCATCTGAAGCTGGGTCCTGAGAAGCACGATTGTCCTTTCCCCCGAAGGAGGGGCTCCCAGCTGTCCCATGGACCCTCTGACTTGTTTACCAGCTCAGCCTGCCTGGGAGCAGAGCTAGGCAGGGCCTTGGTGAAGAGGGTGCAGGGCTGGCCCGGCCTGGTCATGACACTGGGATAAGGAAGCCAGCTCTCCTCCCACTACCTCCAGCTCACACGGGAATCTGAAACAGCCTCTCCTCTAGGCCTCATGGGGCCTTTCAGTCACAGCGCCTACAATCCCATCACAGCACAGTGCTTGTCAGATAAGGCATCTTCTTGGGTGAAAAATGCATATTTTCCCTCCTGTGAAACGCAAGCAGGATGAAATCTTTGTTTCAATGACTGACCACAAGGCCCCCCCAGAAGCTTCTATAAACAAGGGACTGACAGTTCTAGCTCATCCGGTAGGCCCCGAGCTTCCATGCAGGCCACCCACCCCTGGGCTAGGGCAGTGGGGGCTTGATGACTAGGTGAGCTTGGGAGTCCCTGGGCAGAGGTGAGTCTCAGGTCCCAGGGTCTTGGGTCTGCTGCTGGGTGTGGTGAGTGAATAAGGAGGGCATGGGGTGCAGAATGAGCTCAGGTCCTGGCTGTGGGTCCTCTGGCCAGCACTGTGCCCCTCGGAGCCCATCTTTCCATGGGGTCCTTAGAGTCCTTCTCTTGCAGCTGTTGGGAGAATGAAACACAATGGAAAGCCAAGGGCCAGTACTGGGCACGGGGTCAGTGGTAACACGGTCAGTAGTGACAGGTAAGGCCACACCATGTCCCCAGAGACATCTGTCCTCTGAAACTTTCACCTCGGGCATGCCATTGGACTGTCTCTCAAGTAGGAGGGGCCATGGGCACCCCTCCCTGGTGGTCAGCAGTGGGATGACCACCTCCTAAGGCAGTGAGTTTCCCATCAATGCACATGGCAGTTACTGAAGTGGAGCTGGGGCTGAGCCTGCTGGTGGGGGAGACGGGAAGGCTGCGGTGTCTGGGGAGCTAGGTCCAACCCAGCAACCTGGTGGCCCCTTCCCACTCTCAGGGAATATCCCACACCTTCCCTGAGCACTGTCCCGGGCCTGGACCTGCTGGGAAGGGAGCTGAGACTACCACAGATGGGTCCCCCACCCTTGCGGGGCTCATGGGCTGAGGGTGCTAAGTAACATCCCTGTCCCTGTGACACTGGAACAGGTAGCCACGGGAAAGAAGGTTCAGGAATCCTTTGCTGTTTTCCTAACACCAGATCCCTCTTTTCTTTAGCATGTCAGCAACGCCCCTCCCTTCCATGCCTGGAGACTCCTCTGTCTCCTTCAATACATATTTTTTCATTATATTTATTGACATAAAAATTATAAAACCTTTAAAACATCCAGAAAAATATAAAGAAACATACCAAATATCCATGTTCTCACCACTTGGATTTAACAAATGTGAACATTTACCATGTTTCAGATCCTCTTTTTAAAACAAAATTGTATGACACAGCAATTGATGAATGGCTCATCAATACAATGGACTGTTATTCAGCCATAGAAAGGAATGATGTATGGACCTGCCATGGTGTGCATGAGCCTCGAAGACATGATACTGAGTGAAGGAATCAGACACAAAAGGCCACACACACATTGTCTGATCACATGGATTGAAATGTCCAGCTCAGGCAAATCCATGGAGACAGAAAGCAGGCGAGTGTCTACCAGGGCCTGGGGGGGAGGAGATGGGGAGTTACCACTTAGTGGGTTCAGGGCTTCCTTTTGGGATGAAGAAAAATCTTTTAAACTTAGGTGATGGTGATGGTGGCACAACTGTGTTACTAGAAAAAAAATCACTGAATTGAACACTTTAAATGGATGAATGTTCTGGTATGCGACTTGTATCTCTCTTTTTTTTTTTTTTTTTTGAGACAGAGTCTTTCTCTGTTGCCCAGGCTGGAGTGCAGTGGTGCAATCTCGGCTCACTGCAACTTCCACCTCAAGTGATTCTCTCACTCACCTCTGCCCCCCCCAAGTAGCTAGGACTACAGGCACCCACTACCACACCCAGCTAATTTTTGTATTTTTAGTAGACAGGGTTTCACCATGCTGGCCAGGCTGGTCTCGAACTCTTGACATTGTGATCCGCCTGCCTTGGGCTCCCAAAGTGCTGGAATTATAGGCGTGAGCCACTGTGCCTGGCCCCAATTTCCCCTTTTTTGTAGGGTCCAGCCCTACAG
This sequence comes from Ateles fusciceps, assembly GCA_036589455.1. Taxonomy (NCBI): domain Eukaryota; kingdom Metazoa; phylum Chordata; class Mammalia; order Primates; family Atelidae; genus Ateles; species Ateles fusciceps. The sequence continues at coordinate 770,420 of JAZHEH010000789.1, read as the reverse complement.
GGTCCCGTGAGCCCCTCTCTACAGGTGTGGAGATGAGAAACTGTGGAAATAAAAGACACAAGACATCGAGGAAGAGAAAACAGAGTTTGGGCCCAGGAGTCCACGGCCAACCAAAGCTCGGAGTCCGGCAGTGGCCCCAAGTGCCTGGACATTCTGACTTTTATTGAGTACAAAGCAGGGGGCAGGGAAGGTAGGGTGACGTAATGGTGGTCAGTGATAGGGTCAAGTAAATCACGTGTCTTAGAGACAGGGGCCCAAGACTTTGAAGAAGCCGAGGTTAGGAGGAAACCTAAGGCGTCAGCACTTTTGTCATACTTGTCAAGAAATAGCAAGGTCACTAAGATTTATGTTACTATTACTAATTCTTATCTTCTAAGAAAAAGAGGAACCAGGTGCAGAAGCAGAACTTGAAAGTAGCCATGGAAAGTGACCGCTGAAGCACAGCACCACATAGAGACAGTTAAGTCCCCAGATGTCTGTGGGCCTCCCTGACAGCCGCCAGACCTACCGCAAGAGCCTGGGAGAGCGGAGTTTTCTCCTAACTCCCCTGAGGAAGGAGATGTCTGGCCATCTTGGACGTCTCCTTCCCTAACTGGCTAAACAGCAGGCGCTTTCACAGCACTGACACAGTCGCACAGCCAAGGCGTCCTCCAGCAGCCCTTATGCGGGCGTGACAGAGGACTTAGAGCATCTTGCCTTAGGGTCACCTCTTTTCCAATGCCACTTCAGTCCCATACACCTTGACCTGAGACTTATTAGTAAGATTAAAGATTATATGATTATATAAATATATATATTTATGATTACATATGAATAGATATGTGATTATAATTTTATATATATAGGAATAACTAACTATATCTCTAATTCGTTTCTAATTTTATGTTCATATGAGAACAGGCTGAGGCTTCAGATCCTTGCCTCGGCTCTTGCAGGGATCCCCCCGCACAATTTTTATAAGGACACGGGTCATGCTGGATAAGGACCTGTGCCACTGACCTCAGTTTATCTTGGTAACCTCTGTAAAGAGCCCATCTCCACATAAAGAGAGATCATTATTGCTCCTGTTGCTGTGGCTATTGATGCCATTTGGGGGATTCGTGGCAAGAAGGATGGACTGACAGCATCCATGACATTGGGATCTAGGCTGGCAGCATCTCCCCGGCCCTCCAAGAGGGTAGGCCCTCTGAGGCCAGGCCCCTCTCCCTTGGGTCAGGACCAGCCACATGGTCCTGCTGAAAGCCAGCTCCCTCCCTCCGGTGACCATGGCCTCCCGAGGGACTCAGGGTTGGAAGAGCAGCCAGGAGCACCTCCAAAAGCCAGGACATGACCAAGGCCTCAGCCAGACCCCTTGCTCTCTGCAGAACCTTCCTGAGAAAGAGCAGGTCTCCTGTCTAGCTGTCCCAGAGGGCAGCCGGGTCCACACCCCCGGCCAGGAGCATCCCCACCCCCTCTGAAACTCCACTCAACATGGCCCATGGCCGGCTCTGTTAAGGGGCACCCTCCAAAGCAGGCTCTGACATAAGGGTTGGGGACAAGCTGTTTTGGGGGACATATGATCCCAGGAAGCACCAGTAGAGGAGGGAGGAGGGAGGAAGGTCAAAGTGACCTGCGTTAGTGAGTGGAGCCTCGCGGGCCTGGCTCGCCTGGAGACTCTCTGCTCTCCCTCCAGAGCCCAGCAGTGGATGTCACTCACTAACTCACAGCCCTCATTGCTCTGAGCTCCCAGGATTTCTGTCCCACCCGTCTGGAGGTGACAGGCACAGGAGCCCTGGGCTGGGCAGAGACTGTCAGAACCTGGGGAATGCCCCAAGCACAGCCAGCAAAAGCATGTGCTTCCCCTGCAGAGGGGCCCAGCTGGGGTCCCCTGAAGCACTTCTAGCTGTAGCTGTGGGCAAGTCACAGTGAGCTGCTGCTGACAGCCAAAGTACTAGAATGTCAGCTCCCTGAGTGAAGGGGCTGGGTCTGTTCTGTTTCCTGCTTTATCCCCAGAGTCCAGAGTCTGGCACACATAGTGCTTGGCTAATATTTGTAGGTAAATGTCTCGTGCCTCTCATGGTGTAAATCTCATTATCGATCATTGCTACTAATTCACATACACTTCCTATGTGCCAGGCACGACGCTGGGTGCTTGGCACCCCATTTCTGCTCTGGCTAATCCATTGTTGTTACAGTAGTAAGATCACCCCCAAACATACATATGACGAAACGGGAGCAGAGCAACCAAGGTCACCCAGCCAAAAGCAGCAGAGCTTTAAGCCAGGTTCCAGAGCCTGCATTTCTTATTCATTAAAAAAATTAGGCGAGGTACGGTGGCTCACGCCTGTAATCCCAACACTTGGGAGGCCGAGGCAAGAGGATCTCTTGAAGTCAGGAGTTCCAGACCAGCTGGCCAACATGGTGAAACCCCTTCTCTACTAAAAATACAAAACTTAGCCAGGTGTGGTAGCACAGGCCTGTAGTCCCAGCTATACGGAAGCTGAGACATGAGAATCGCTTGAACCGGGGGAGGCAGAGGTTGCAGTGAGCCAAGATCACACCACTGCACTAAACTTGGACTACAGAGGGAGACTCTGTCTCAAAGAAAAAATTATATGTGGAATCGAAGAAAAAAGGTCAAATATACACAAAGAACAAAACAAGCCTAGAGATCTAATGCACAGCATGGGATCCATAGCTAAGAAAGTTGCACAGAGTGTGGGATTCATGTTGAGATTTTAGCTCTTCCTGCCACAAAAGCAAAAACTACGGGTCACTGTGAACATCTCAGATGATAGATCTGTTTATTTGTTTCATTATAGTTATCCTTTTACTGTCTTTATATATAAGATAGCCTTTATATCTTAAATATACATAATCACATTTATTGATTTATATATGTATGTATGTATTTATGTTTTGAGATGGGGCCTCACTCTGTAGCCAAGGCTGGAGTGCAGTGGTGTAATCACTGCTCACTGCAGCCTCAACCTCCCAGGCTCAAGTGATCCTCCCACCTCCACCTCCCAACTAGCTAGGACTACACGGGGTGCACAATCACATCCAGCTAGTCTTTGTATTTTTTGTAGAGACAGGGATTTTCCGTGTTGCCCAGGCTGATCTCCTGGGCTCAAGGGATCCTCCCACCTCCGCCTCCCCAAGTGCTGGGAATACCAGCGTGAGCTGCCTCACCCGCCTTTGTCTGTTATCGAAATCCAACCAGAGCCCGGCCTTTTCACCACCATGGTATGCTGTGTCGTTTGGTTAATAAAGATCCTGAGCAAATTCTGGACCAGGTCCTGTGGAAGGGTAGGTGGAACTCAACTGCCATGCCCAGTTTTCTTAGCCCTACCCCATGGTTTCAGAGTGAAAGCTGTGTGCATGATTCTGAAAGCTGTGTGTGGTGCAACTCAGGAGCCAGGAGGACGCTGGGCCACACTGGCTGTGAATCCTGGCTCCCTGCTTCTTGGCTGTGTGAACGTGGGCCAGTTACCCAGACCTCAGTTTCCCCATCTGCAAAATGTGAATAAGGATAATACTTACTCCTCAGAAAGTTGTTGTCAGGATTAAGATATGGTGCTTAAACCGGGTATGGTGGCTCAGACCTGTAATCCCAGAACTTTAGGAGGCCGAGGCAGAAGGATCGCTTGTCTGGGTGTTCCAAGATACTGTGAGCTATGATCATACCACTGCCCTCCAGCTTGGGCAACAGAACAAGACCTTATCTCAAACATTTTTTTAAATTAAAGAAAAAAAGGGTCCATGCTGAGAATAATCCTGGCATTGGGCAAGTCATACAGAAGTTGATTTTATAACTTGTTTTTTTTCTCTCTCATTATAAAAGTCACACGTGTGTGGTTGCAAGGTCAGGTGGTGATGGGCACTCTGGTCCTTTTTCCTGGAGCTGCTGGACCATCACAGGGCAGAGGGAGTCAGCCTTCCTCGGGCGCCTCACTCAGCTGCCCTTGTCTGCCTGGACAGACTTGCCTCTGGGTGTGACCATCGGGAAGGAATCCTGCCTCATCGCTGACAATGAGCTGCATTCTTCAGAGAGGCTGCCCCAGTCCCCTCAGCTGACGTAAGCCCCGGGCGTGGCAGGTGCACTCAGGAGGCAGGGCTGCCTGCCCAGTGACGGGCGGAACCACATGCCTGCCCAGGGCTGGGTCCACCCATTGTGGCCCGGCCAAGGCCACCATACACATGGTTTTCAGCCATGCCTCATTTGTTTGCTGTGTTAATCTGGGCTACAAAGCCCACTGCTGTGCACCACAGGACAGGGCCCTGCAGTGGCGACTGTACCTGAGGACTCAAGGTGGCTGGGGAAGCCCCAGGTGGGACTTGGCAAGGGAAGCAGGGCCTGTGGATGGATGAAGAGCTGTCATAGGGAAAGGCACCCTCACGAGTGCCCTCCAGGCCTCTCCAGACCAGGCCCACCACATACTGCCTGTGCAACCTCTGGTGAGTGACCTCGCCTCTCCAAGCCTCAAAGTCCTGATCCCACCTTCCTCCAGGGACCATTGGAAAGGTGCAGTGGAGAGGATGAGTCTGAGGCCTCTGGGGCCTGGCAGGCTCTGTATGCATGGCAGCCACCTGCCCACACTCACCCCACACATCCACTCGTTCCAAAAACATTCCTGGGACGTCCACCATGCCAGGCACAGTGCCAGACAGAAGGGGACAGAGAGAAAAAGATCAACAACTACCCTGCTCTTGTGGAGCTGGCATTCTGGTATAGGAGACAGACAAGCTGCTTCCGAGGAGGGAGCCACGCTCATCAGGCAAGTCACATCACTGCTCGGGAGGAGAGTGCAGAGCGAGGGAATGAGCGCCCAGTGTTTGAGGAGCAAAGCTGGCCTCTGGGCCCCCGCTCTAGGGAGCAGGTTTTCCACCTCATTTTTAGGACCCTAGGGGATCCCCTCCACTGTGAGTGTACGGGGATGACATCAGCATTTTGCAGAGGGGAAGTTCTTCCTAAGAACAAACCAAAGCCCTCCGAGGGACTTTGCAACTGAAGCTGAGCCTTCTCTTTTTCCTTGAGCTGGAGTTTTGCTCTGTCGCCCAGGCTGGAGTGCAATGGCACAATCTTGGCTCACTGTAACCTCTGCCTCCTGGGTTCAAGTGATTCTTCTGCCCCAGCCTCCCGAGTAGGGGTTACAGGCGTGCGCCACCTATAATTTTGTATTTTTACACACCTGGCTAATTTTTTGTATTTTTAGTAAAGACAGGGTTTCACTATGTTGGCCAGGCTGGTCTCGAACTCCTGACCTCGTGATCTGCCTGCCTCAGCCTCCCAAAGTGCTGGGATTACAGGCATGAGCCACTGTGCCTGGCCAAGCTGAGCCTTCTCTTTTAGTCACCCTTGCCCCCCAGACCCAGAGCCAGCTGGTTCCTCCTGCCTCCTGCTCACAGCTCCAGGACAGCATCGTGGTGGAGAGTCAATGAAACACCAGGTGGCCTCAGGTATCTTCCCAGGACCCCAAGATGGAGCTATTTTATCAGCTCTGGGATACCGTGAGAGGGGCAAATCCCTGCAAAAGAAACTGGACCCAGGGCACCGAGGGAAGTCCAGGCCCTGCTTGAGTGCTCCGCACAGGGACAGAAAGAGGGACAGTTGGGAGTTTTGTGAGGGAGGGGTATGTGGGTGGTAGTAATGAGGGGTGTTTGAGACCGTGCCCAGTAACTGCCCAGTACCTAGGAAGGCGGGGGAGGGTCAAGCAAGCCGTAGATTCAGGCACAGCTGGATCCAGAACTCCAAGGCTTGGGCTATGGCTGTTGCCCACCACCCCCTCCCCTGTGTCACCCAGGTCTCAGTCACCTTCCTCTCTATGACACAGTCACCTCCTCCCTAGGGCTCCCTCCTTCCACTCTTGCCCCCCACAAATCCATTCTCCATGTATTTTTAAAACCATGCCACTCCCCTGCTTAACCCTTCTCACCATGGCTTCCTGACACCCTCTACATAAAGCAGAAACTCCTTACCCAGGCCTCAGAGGCCCCCATTGACCTTCCCAATCCCACCTTGCTCTCCTTTCCCCACACTGCCTGTATCCGTTCTGTCCCTTGACCACACCAAGCACATCCCCCACCTAGCCGACATGGCACCTGCTGTCCCCCTTCTCCTGGTGTGTCACCATGTGGCTGCCCCTTCTCAGCAGGACAGCCCAGATGTTGCTGTCCTCGGCCATGCAGCCCCCAGCCTCTGTCCACTCCCCCACACTAGCGCTGTCCAGCAGCTCCTTCTGTGATGGAAGTGCTCTTTGTCTGCTGTCACCAGCCTCTGTCAGAAGTCAACAGACCCATGTGACTAATGAGCCCCTGAAATGTGGCTGCTGCAACAGAGGAACTGGACTGTCAATTTTCAATTACTCCAATTACTTGAAACTCAAATGGCCATGTGGGGCTAGTGGCCACCATTTGGACAGAACAACTCCAGTGTTCCACATGGCGTAATCTTATTTGCTAGCCTTTAGCACAAAGTGATGTGATCTTACTTCTTCACTTGCTTTCTGTCTCTGACCAGAGCATCAGCTCTCTGAGGTGAGGATCACGTCTGTCTTGTCCACTGCTGAATGTCAGGGCTTAGAAGTGGGCCTGGCATATAGTAGGTGCTCAATACGTAATTGCTGAGTGAATGAATGCATGAGTGAATGAACGACTCCTGGGGTCATGAACTCTGAATTTCTCCAAAAGGAATGCTAGTTCTGCCAGGGATTGCTGGTGTGTGACCTCAGGTTAGGATCTTGTCCCCCTCTGGGCTCAGCGTCCTGACCAAGGGGCACCAGGGCACCGCTGGTCCTAAGGCTCTGAGGCTTCATGCCACTCACTCTGCCCAAGCTGCCCCATCTATATTTCATCCTCGATGCCCACTCCTACCCTCCCCGGCCACCTCATAGGAAGGGGGCCAGACAGGCTTCCTGTCCTGGGAGCCTGTATCTAGAGAGCCATCAAAGCAGGCTGCCTGTGCCTGTCTCCTAGCAACAAATGGCCTTGGGAAGTATTTGGGAGCAGGATAAAGTGGTGGTCACTGTGGGGCTGTGTCCCAAATCAACAGCTCTCCAGCTGGCCAAGGGCAAGTGTTTCCCAGGAGCCAGGCCAGGGCAGGCTGGTGGCTGCAGCACGTGCACCAGGATTCAGCTCCACGATCCTCCAAGCCTGGGCCCTGCAGCCGGCCACCCGCACCCTTCTCGGGCCTGCACTTGAGATTCAGAGGTGGCAGGGGTGGGGGCTTGGGCCCTGCATGCTTCTTGTGGGGAACTGTAGGGAACAGGCATGAGGAAGTGAGGAGCAGGTGCTGACTGTGAGTGACTCTCGAGCCCTGACTGCCCCAGCATCCAACACTCACACGCACGCACGTGTGCCTACTCAGCCAGACACAACACACAACTATGCATCCTGACACACTCACGCAGAGGCATGGGCACAGACATGCACTTATCTTACTCTATTATTTTTATTACTTTTATTTCTAGAGACAAGTTCTCACTCTGTCGCTCAGCCTGGAGTGCAGTCACACCATCCTAACTCACGGCAGCCTCAATCTCATGGGCTCAAGTGATCCTCCCACCTCAGCCTCTTGAGTAGCTGGGACTACACGTGTGTGCCACCATGCCCAGCTAATTTTTTTTTTTTTTTTTTTGAGATGGAGTCTTGCTCTTGTTGCCCAGGCTGGAGTGCAATGGCACGATCTTGGCTCACTACAACCTCCACCTCCTGGGTTCAAGCAATTCTCCTGCCTCAGCCTCCTGAGTAGCTGGGATTACAGGCATGTGCTGCCACGCTTGACTAATTTTATATTTTTAGTAGAGACGGTGTTTCTCCATGTTGGTCAGGCTAATCTCGAACTCCCGACCTCAGGTAATCCGCCCACCTCGGCCTCCCAATGCGCTGGGATTGCAGGCATGAGGCAACTTGCTTAGCCCAGACACACACATAGATATGGACACATGGACCCCCATACATACAACAGACATGCAAACATACACAGTTCAATCAGACAGAATAGATACACACATACAATGACACTCACAGACAATCACATAGAAGCCGAGATATATATGCACTGGGGCCAGCCTGAGAGCACAGTTGCCCACAAACTCACATAAGTATGTACCATCATCTCACACATCATATAACAGACACACAAAGATGGATGCATCTGTACAATTCACACACATATTCACAACTCAGAGATGCAGGCACAGAACCCCAGATAAACAGGCCAACATGCATGTAGACACATAACATGGTCATTCCTAGAGACACTCTCAGAGATAGCCAGACCCCCCTGGACATGCACAGACACATAAGGAGATGATATATCCTTGACTCTGACACACACACACACACACACACACACACACACGCACACACATACACGAGTCACAGCCTCTATAGTGATCTGGTGAACTATAAGTGTCAGCCCCCAGCCCTGCGGACTCTGAGCAAACCTCCACTCCCCAGCCTGGCCGCACACAGGCATGCAGGCCAGAAGAGCTGCCGCCTCTCCCTGCCCCGGTCAGCTGGCCATCCTCCAATCTTGGTGCGGATGGTGGGGCCAGGGCAGGGACAGCCCAGCCTGAGGCCTGTGTTGCCTGCCTCCTGAGTCCCAGGCCTCTTCTTGGCTGTGTGACCCTGAAGGCCACCTGCCCACAACTCACTGGGCCCTGAAAATTTGTGTAACAACCTTGATTTCTGGTTTCTTTTGGAAAATTAAGAGATTGGTCAGGACTAGGCCCAAATCCTGCAGGACAGACGGCTGCTGACCGAGGCCATGGAGCTGCTGCCGGTGGTAGGAGCATTAGCACCCCAGCTCACTGAGGCCACTGCTGTCATCTGCCTGGCCCCAGAGGCATCTGAGTATGTGACCCTGGAACTACATGCTTCCCTGCATGTCTTGAAAAGAAAAAAATGTCAATCCAGAGAGCAGGTTAGTACAACTTTCCTGGCACTTTGCTTAGTGATACTTATCAAGAGCCTTAACAATGTGTTTATCTTTTGCCTTAGCAATGCCAACCCGTGAATTTATTCTAAGAAAAAAAAATTAAAGAGGTACACAAACATTGTTCATGAATGGCTTATATGCACATACACATACGTATACAGTCCCATGTCCTTGCATGTGTGATTGTGTGTACATGTGTGTATATATATATACATATATTAATATATATATTTTTTGTTTGTTTGTTTGTTTGTTTTGAGATGGAGTCTCATTCTGTCACCCAGGCTGGAGTGCAGTGGTGCAATCTCAGCTCACTGCAACCTCTGCTTCCCAGGTTCAAGTGATTCTCCTGCCTCAGCCTCTCAAGTAGCTGGGATTACCAGTGTGCATCAACACACCTGGCTAATTCTTTTGTATTTTTAGTAGAGATGGGGTTTCACCATGTTGGCCAGGCTGGTCTTGAACTCCTAACCTCAGGTGATCCACCCACTTCGGCCTCCCAAAGTGCTGTGATTACAGGCGTGAGCCACTGTGCCCGGTCTACATGTGTATACATACACATTCATGTAGACACACACCTTGTTATTACTGCTTTTACAAAAATGGCCTCATTCAGCAAAAACTATATGAGACCATACACACTTTCCCCTTAATATGTTGTGAATTCATTTCTAGGCTAATAAATATCTACATCCTGATTTTTTGAATAATTTTTGTTTAATGATTTTAGATTTATAGCAAAGTTGCACAAAGTTCCTGTACTCTTCCCCCACCTTCCCCTAATGTGAATATCTTACATAACCATGCTACATTTGTCAAAACCAAAAAGTTAACATTAGCAACACATTATTAGCTAGGCGACAGACTTTATTGAGATTTCGCCAGTTTCCCACTAATGCCCTTTTTCTGTTCCAACATCTCATCTGGCATCCCATGTGGCATCCAGTCTGCATCATCTCCTGAGGTTCTTCTGGTCCCTAACAATTCTGAGGCTTTTCTTGTTTTCCATGATCTTGACACTTTCAAAGACTGCTGCTCAGGTATTTTGTAGAATGCCCCTCCTTTGGGTTTGTCTGATGTTTTTCTCATGATGAGACCGGGGTTACTAGTTTTTGGGTAAAAGACTACAGAGGTGAGGTGCCCCTGTCACTGTGTCAGGGGTACCCAATAGCCACAGGACTTATCACCAGCGATGCTGAGGAAGCGTCTGCTGAGTTTCTTCACTGTAAAAGGACTGTTTCTCTACTTTCCATATGCCATTCTTTGGATGAAAATCATAAAGTCCACTCTACACTAGGAAAGGATGAGGATGAAGCTCCGCCTCTTGGAAGGGGTGGTTATCTATGTGTATTATTAGAATATGATTGTAAATGACAGAACAATGTTCCATTTTATGGATGTGCCCTCATTTATTTAGCAGGTCCCCCTAATGTAACACACTTCCATGACTTTCAGTTTTTCCTTTTACAAACAAAGCTGCAAACCACAGTGCTGTAGCTCAACTTCAAATTCAACAAAAATTGTGTATTTTTTTTTTTCTTTGAGACAGGGTCTTGCTCTGTCACCCAGGCTGGAGTTGTAGTGGTGTGATCACACCTCACAGTAGCCTCGAAATCCTGGGCTCAAGCAACCGTCCTGTCTCGGCCTCCCAAGCAGTTAGAACTATAGGCATGAGCCACCATGCCTGGCTGATTTTTTAAAATGTTTTTGTAGAGATGGGGTATTGCTGTGTTGCCCAGGCTGGTCTGGAACTCCTGGCCTCAAGCAATCCTCCTGCCTCGGCTTCCCAAAGCACTAGTATTTCAGGTGAAAGCCACCACACCTGGCCTCCACAAATAGTTTTCAAACAACTTCTCTGTAACAGACACTGCATACTCCAGTGAACAATGTTTGTGTACCTCTTTATTTTTTTTTTCTTAGAATAAATTCACAGGTGGGGATTACTAGGGCAAAAGATAAGCACGTTATTAAGGCTCTTGATAAGTATCACTAAACAAAGTTCCAGGAAATTTGTACTCATCTGCTCTCCGGATTGACAGCTTTTTCTTTTTCAGCCTTTTTTTTCTCATTACAAAAATAATTTATGTTTTTAGGAGATAACTGGAAATCACTTACTGGACGTTTAATGATATTAAAGAATTATTATTTTTTTAGGTGTGATAATAGTATTGTGACTACCCTGAAAATAGTTCTTATCTTTTACAGACACACACACGGCGGATGAGGGAGTGTGGTTGAAACAAGACTTGCCTGAGTTGATATGGAAGCTGGGTGATAGATACATCCACCTTCATTGTATGATTTTCTGTGTATTAGTAAGAAAACGAAAGCTTACATTAAATATTTTAAACAAGATATAAATCTATAGCCTAGGTGTGAGTCCCCGTTCTTTCACTCCCCAGGATTAACTGCAATGAACGATTAGGTGTATGTGCCCCTGACCTTCTCCATGCAAACACTAGCTGTGAATACTGCCAGCACACACGCTCTTAAAACAAGAATGAGCTACAACAATGGACACCATTTCTCCACCAGCTTTTTCACTTCACCATATTTTGAGACGGTTGGCCTTGTTAACACTATCTCCGTCTTTAATAGCACCATGGTACTCCCCTACCTCAAAGAACCATCATTTATTCATCCAATCCTCTAATGGTAGGCAATTGGAGCGTCTTCAATTTTCTGCTATTAAGAACAATAATGCAGTGAACATCCTTGTACATAATACTCTGTGTACCTGTGTAAGCAATTTTACAATCTATCTTTCTAGAAGTGGAATCACTATGTCAAAGGGGTCACAGACTTAACATTTAAATAAAATGTTCAACTTGCCCTTCTGGTGGACTTTCCTGTTTTTTTTTTTTTTTTTTGAGACAGAGTCTCACTCTTTTTGCCCAGGCTGGAGTGCATGGCGTGATCTTGGCTTACTACAACCTCCGCCTCCTGGGTTCAAGCGATTCTCCTGCTCCAGCCTCCCAAGTAGCTGGGATTACAGGCACCCACCACTACACCTGGCTAACTTTTTTGTATTTTTAGTGGAGACGGGGTTTCATCATGTTGGTCAGGCTGGTCTCGAACCCCTCACCTCAGGTGATCCATCTGCCTCAGCCTCCCAAAGTGTTGGAATTACAGTTGTGAGCCATCGCACCCGGCCACCTTCTGGTGGACTTTCTGTGTCCAGTACACTACATTCTCTCCTAGTACACATCTGGAGACTATTTTCAATTGGTACTTGCTGTAGAAAAGCCTCATGGAGCCACAGTTGGAAAGGGCCTCAGAGATCTTGTGGTCTGGCTTCCAGGGAAGGGTGTGGCCCAGCCCCGACGCTGTCAGGGCCGCTTGCAGCTCCTTGGGTTGGAGGTTGTGTAGAGCAGTGCGCACAAAGATGCTGCCCATGTCTGAATCCCAGCCTTACCATTTACTGTTGTATGACCCTGCACACTTGCCCTCTCTGTGTCTCAGTTTCCTCATCTGTAAGCTGGGGATAATACTAGAGTGGCAATTGGAAAGGAGCTAGGAGATTTTCCTCAAGCTACATTTGCAAAGTATATGTTTATTTCAAGTGGCTTTGGGGGGAATTGATGGAGGACCGGGGGTGGGCACTAAGGACCCCCATCAGGTACCACCAACGCTGCCAGAGCTCATTTAAAATGACAGCTGGACTTAGTGAGATGAGACATGATGATGCCCAGCACACGGCACACAGCCTGGCACACTGTCAGTGCTCAATAGTCATGAATTCTTGAGTGCTGACAGGTGCTGGCTGGGACAGGGAGACCAACTTTCAGAGAGACTGTCTGGGAGAGAGAGGCCCAAGCAACAGAAAAGAGGGAACCCAAGAGACAGCCTAGTCCAGCCCGCCACTTTCTACTGTAAATCAAGTTTGATTGGAACACAGCTATGCCCCTTCATTATGTATTGTCTACGGATACTTGTATGTGACGATAGCAAAGCTGAATAGTTTCGACAGAGACCATATGGCCCGAAAAGCCTAAAATATTTACTAACTGGCTCTTTACAGAAAAAATCTGCCAACCCCTGGCATAGGGGTTACAGGAGTACTAATACATGCCGACAGTTCCTGAGCTCACACAGTGTTTCAGGGACGGTTCTAAGCACGTCACATATATAAATTTCTTTAGTCCTCACAGTACTCCTATGACATGGTTACTATTTATGGTAGCTAGTCTCAACAGTGGCCCCAGTGAAGCACGTCTCCTGGGGCAAACACCCCTCTGTGCCCCCTACCTTGAGTCTGGGACATCCTGTGCCATGTGCTGACTAATGGCATGCAGTCGAGTGCCAGGCCTGGCCTTTAGGAGGATGGGCACTTCTCCTTCCTCGCTCTGGGAAACCTTGAGGAGCTGCCCGCAGAGCAGAAGGGGAGGCCACAAGGAAAGAGAGGCTCTGAGGCTGCAAGGAGAGGATGAGGGCCCAGCCAGCCCTGTCTCAGTCCAGCCTCCAATGACCTCACTCAGCTACCGTGCAGCTGCACTTATAGCAAGCAAGACCAACGGGACTGCTGGGCAGAGCCCAGACAACTCTCGGAACCAGAGAAACAAGAAAATGGTGCTCAAGCCACTCTGCTTGGTAGGGTAGGGGTGTTTTCTGCAGCAACAGATGACTGAGACACCACCACACCGGAGCCTTCACCTTTCTACCCTCCTTTATCCAGTGGTTCAAACTCCTATGTGGCTATGAGAATCCCCCTGAGGAGCCTTTACAGATACCAATTTAATCAGAATATCTGGGAAGGGACCAAATAGGAATCTTTTTTTTTTTTTCTTTTCTTATTTGAGACAGGGTCTAGCTCTGTCACTCAGGCTGTAGTACAGTGGCACAATCTCAACTCACTGCAACCTCTGCCTCCCAGGTTCAAGCCACCTGAGTAGCTGGGATTAGAGGCCTGCATCATGATGCCCAGATAATTTTTGTATTTTTAGTAGAGACGGTTTTTGTCATGTTGGCCAAGCTGGTCTTGAACTCCTGGCCTCAAGTGATCCACTCACCTCGGCCTCCCAAAGTGCTGGGATTAAAGGCATAAGCCACTGCGCCCGGCCTCTAGAGTAGGAATGTTTTAAATCCCCCCGGGATCTGAGAACCACAACTCCACCCACTATTTCCAAAACTTGCCTAACAGAAATATTTTAAAAACAGATTCTTCGGCTGGGCACAATGACTCATACCTGTAATCTCAGCACTTTGGGAGGCTGAGGCAGGAAGATCTTTTGAGCCCGGGAGTTCGAGACCAGCCTGGGCAACATAGGGAGACCCTGTCTCTACAGGAAAATTAGCAGGCAAGGTGGCACGCTCCTGTAGTCCCAGCTACTTGGGAGGCTGAGGTGGGAGGATCACTTGGGCCTGGGAGGTCAAAGCTACAGTGAACCGAGATCGTACCACTGCACTCTTGGGTGACTGACCAAGACCCTGTCTCAACAACGATGACAAAACAGATTCATGAACGCCAACAGATAGATAATTCCATGGGAGGCCCTGGAAACTTGTAGCACTCACATATTCCTCCAGATGAATCCTATTATCAATGATTAGCAGCAAAAGGATGGGAGGAGAGCCCAGCTCTCAGGTGTGGAGAACTGCTCAGCAGTTTCCCATCAGGTTAAACATTCACTTGCCAAAACCTAGCCATCTCCACTCTTGAGTATTCCCAATACAAATAAGTGCTTATGGCCAGGTGCGATGGCTCATGCCTGTAATCCCAGCACTTTGGGAGGCCAAGGAGGGTGGATCACGAGGTCGGGAGATTGAGACCATCCTGGCCAACATGGTGAAACCCTGTCTCTACTAAAAAAAAAAAAAAAAAAAATGTATATATACAAAAATTAGCTGGCATGGTGGCACATGCTTGTAGTCCCAGCTACTCAGGAGGCTGAGACAGGAGAATCACTTGAACCAGGGAGTCGGAGGTCGAGGTGAGCCGAGATTGCACCATTGCACTCCAACCTGGGATAGAGCAAGACTCCGTCTCAAAAAAAGAAAAAGAAGTAAGTGCTTATGTGCACCAAAGACAAGCACGGAGATATTCATAGCTTTATTCATAATGTCCCCCGAACTGAAAACATCCCGAATGTCTATCCATGGGAACATGCACAGATAAACTGTAGTATTTCCAGGCAAGGGACTACCAGGCCACAATGAAAAAGAATGAAGTACTGATACATACAGTAGCAGTGTGAACTGATGCATTTCACAGACATACTGTTGAATGAGAAGAGCCAGGCACGCTTGTAGCGAATTCCACTCATCTATGGTGATGGAGATCGAAGTCGTGGTTACCTCCGGATGTGTGTATGTAAATTCTGCTCCCTAACAGGATGCAGGGAAAACTTCCCAGGATGGCAGTCACAGCCACAAAGCAAGACTTACCTGCATTAGAGGCTCACCTGAGAGGCCTTTTCTTGCTTGCTTGCTTGTTTGTTCATTTGTTTATTTGAGATAAACACTATACATTGAGGTGTACACAATGCAGTGAAAAAGAGTACAGCCCAGTGAATGTTTACATGTTTACACTTAGTGTTGAACTTCATGCAAAGTGCTGTTCTAGGCCCCTGGAAAGGGAAACCAAGGTTATAAGACCCTGTTGGTATGGATTTCATAATCTGGTGGAGGAGATATTACAATTCAAGGCGGAACGATGGCTTTTCATCCATTCACCCATGGGGTGATTTTGAGCCCTGGTTCTATGCCAGGCACTGAACTAGACGTGGGAAATGGAGTAGCAACCAAGACCCCACCTTACCCCGAGGATTTTGGAGAGGAGCACAATTAACTGATTCTATCTCCTAAGCGTTTTTCAAATTCAATCCCTTGCCTCCCACCAACCCTATCTTAGGCTACTACCCTCTTTCCTCTGAGAGCTTTCTCGGTCCTCGCCTCTGATTCCTTCTCCAGATCAGCAGCCCCTACCTAAGTGCTCAGCTAAAAAAAAATTCAAAATTGATGACTGCCCCTGGCCTAGGCAGCTCCGGTGCTGGCCTCGGAGGCTCAAATCTTCACCTGTAGGTCTATAATTGTGACCACAGGGAAGTTCCTGACATGTCCTGAGCCTCGTTTGCGTCTTCTGTAAAATGGAGATGAAATAGTATTAACAACAACAACCACACCTGTCTCCCTGAAGAGGCTGGGCTTGCACTATCCACACTCCTCCTCCCAGTGCCTCTCAGTGCTGGTCACTCCCACCTCTCTGCATTACCCAGTGATAGAAAGCTGCTTCTGTTCATGAACACACCCTTTGGTTTCAAGGCCTGAGACTCTATAATTGGTGACCCCGTTTGACGAGTCTTCCCCTCCACCTTCTCTAGCTGGGTCTTACTCAGCTCCAGATACAGCCTAGGCATTGCCTCCTCCAGGAGCCTTCCCTGAAGCTGCCCCTGTGTGGGCCCCCACAACACCCCAGACTGAATTTGTCTCCTGTTTCTGTTTGTCTCCCCTTGCTTGAGTGTGGGCTCCTGCCAGGTGGGCAGCCTCTGAATCTCTGAATGAAACTCTTCTTTGCACCCCCACTGCGGACCTCTCCAGTCCAGTGCAGGTGCTGG
Source organism: Ateles fusciceps (assembly GCA_036589455.1). NCBI lineage: Eukaryota > Metazoa > Chordata > Mammalia > Primates > Atelidae > Ateles > Ateles fusciceps. The sequence continues at coordinate 753,947 of JAZHEH010000789.1, read as the reverse complement.
ATGCCTCTACTGACCTGAGCAGAACATGCCCAGCATTTCAAGGGAGGTGGCCTTGAGGCATGGGTAGGACATCAAAAAATTATCTTAAATTGTACATGCACACAATACTCAATTCAGCAGAAACGAAAGGGGTTGCAATGAAAATTAAAAGTAGGTCACCTCTCAACCACCAAACACCCCTCCCCCAGAGGCCACCTTTCATATCAGTTTCTGAGTATTCGATGCAGGCCAGAATTGTCAGTCCTCCCTCCCCTTTTTATTTTGCAAAAATTTAAAGCAACGGAAAAGTTGCAAGACTACCAATTAACATTTTACCACAGTATGCTAATTTACAAGTGTTATATCATTTAATGTTCACATTAATTAATAAATGCCAATTTTGTAGATGAGGTCACTGAGGCACCAGGCAGGTTAAGGGAGTTGCCAGAGGCCACAGAGCTCCTGCGGGTGGAGCTGGGCTTTCCCCCTTAGGCTGCTGAGGAACTTTGATCTGCCTTCACACAGCTCCCTTTGGAGGAAAAGCATTTTCTTACACTGAGTTGAAATCCACCTCCCTGGGATATTTACCAGATGATCAGTGGAAAAGTACACAGCTCTGGAAGCATTTGCTACTTCTCCTCCCAAAACCTCCCCATTCCCTGAGCAACAGCTGCTGTGGCCGCCACTACCACATGCTCCAATGTCACCTCCTCCGTGAAGGCTGGGTTTGCTCACCCCCAGTTTAAAGACTCACCATGACTCCCAGCTGCCAGTGGGATGACATGTGCACACCGGGGCTTGGAATACAAGGCCTGGGTGCACCGAGCCCTCCTCCAACGCCTCTTGCGCCTTCTTCCCCTGTCTCCACCTCCAGCCACACTCAACCTTCTCTCACTGTCCACTTCAACTTCCCCCTCTTCCTTGAAGCCAACCTAAGTTTTCTAAAGAGCGCATCTCTCCCCTCTCTGGGCTCCTGCAACCTTCTGCCTGAGCCTTTGACAGCCTTCTCCAGGTATGGCCAGGAAGCTGGACAGCGGAGGACGGGAGTGACAGCTCGGCCCCTTCCTAGCAGAGTGATCCTGCACAAATTACTTCAGGTGTCTGACCCTTCAATTTCCTCAAGCACATCACGGGGGGAAAGAATGTCTAGCTCAGTACCTGGCAGAGTCAGCCTTGGCTAATCTCCCATAATGGAGCTGACAGCTGTTCAAGTCCGCTGACATCTTCTCTTAGTCATCCCTTGAAACACTACCTGCTGTTACTTCTCTGCTCCTCAGTCTCCTCCTGTGTAAAATGGGGATGAGAATGGAGAGGTTGTGAAACTTTAATGAGCGAGCCCTTGGAGCAGTATCCAGCGCTTCCCGACGCTAAAATGACTCCTATGAGAGGGCCTGGTACACAGTAGGTGCTGAACTAATCCTCTTCGACCTGGGCTTGGGGAAGATGCCTCCGTCGGATGTGCAGCGTGGGCGCGGGAAGGCGAGCCTGGGAGCGAGGGGCTTGCCGAGAGCCAGCCAGAGGTCGGCTCCGCCTTCCCCCCGCGGCCCCCACCCGAACCCTGCAGCTGTCAGCCCGGCGGGCCTCGGCGCCAGTCCACCAAACCTGAACGTCCCAAGTCGGCGCCCCCACCTTCCCCGGAGTGCACAACTTACCTTGCGCTCGGTGGCCCTCTGTCCCGCCCCCCAACTTCCATTGGCCCAGGGGTTCCTTTGTTAGCGCGAGCGCGCTGCCGCCATTGGTCGATGGAGCTGCCAATCGCGTCGGGCACGGCCCCGCCCCGTACGCCCCGGCACCTCCCGGCGCCCGCCCGCCCGCCCCGCCCGGAGTGCGTGAGGCGCTCCGCTTCCATTTGCGGCGGCCGCGGGGCGCCGAGGGCAGCGGCGGCGGCGGCGCGGAGTACCCGGGCCGGCGGCGACCGGCGCCTAAGAGGCGGGCCGCAGCGGGAGGCAGCGGGCCGAGGCCGCGTCCATGGGCCCGCGGCGGCCGGGCGGCGGCGGTGCGGCCGGGCGGGGGGCGTCGCGCGCTCTGTGAGGCCCGGGCGGCGCAGGAGCCTAGGCGCGTGCAGCGAGCCGCCGGCCGGGTAGGAGGCCGGGCCGGACTTGCGGCGGGGCCGGCGAGGGATGCGGCGGCGGCTGCGCTGAGCCCCGAGCCGTCCGGGAGCGCCAGGCCGGCCGGGCCTGCGCCGCCGCCGCCGCCGCTGCCGCCGCCGCCGCCGCCGCCGCCGCGCCGACCATGTCGGCGGCCAAGGAGAACCCGTGCAGGAAATTCCAGGCCAACATCTTCAACAAGAGCAAGTGTCAGAACTGCTTCAAGCCCCGCGAGTCGCATCTGCTCAATGACGAGGACCTGACGCAGGTGAGCGGCCGGGGCCGGCCCGACATCTCTGTCCCGGGAGCTGCGAGCAGGCGCGGCCCAGGCCCGGGTTGGCCGGGGGCGGGGGCGCCGCCGAGGACTGCGGGGAAAATAAAAATGGAGCAGGGAAATGCGCGAGTCCTGGGGCATGGGGATGGGAACGGGAAGTGCATTGACAGAGCCTAGACAAAGGAAAAATCCTCGAGTATGCTGAAAAATAACATCCTTTCCCCGTTCCCATATCCCGGCTGTGTGTGATTGATGCTTTTTGGTTGACTCAAAAGTGCCTGGTTTCGCTTAGTAGGAACAAAGCGCTTGGGGATTGGATGCCGTTTGACGTGACCCCCCTCAGAGTCTTGCTTGGGACGGGACTTGGACTTGTCCAGCCAGCGTGGCCCCAGGGGTCGGATTGTTGGGTGAGACTTTGGGCTTCCGTCTAGTGGGACTCAGCCTGCCCCTATTTGGAATCATCATCACTGTCAAGGACTGGATAGAGGCGAAGGGTGTCCGAGTCTGGCGAGGAGGGTCTTGCTTTTGAACTTAGGCTGGGAGGCTGTAGTTGAGGGGAGAGTCTGGGACCAGTTCCTTGGTCACTGGCCGAGGGGTGAGGAGACCCGTGGGTCCTCGGGAATGTTGGTTTCTGTCTTCCAGCCTTCTCTGTCAAACAGGGCTTTGAACTAGTTGTAGCTCCCAAACCTGCATTAGAGTCATAGACATCAAACAAGAGTTCTGGGGCCCCCCTGCCCTTGAGTGATTTGGGAGATGGGGAATTTGTATTGCCAAAAGGCCCCAAGAGGCTTGGCTGCAATCCCTATGGCCCTCAAGAACCCCTGCAGTGATTGCTCTTTGAATTAGAGTTCCAGGATTCTGAGCCTTGTGTGCGCCTCCTTGGGATGTGCCTGGGTGCCCTCCCCACGGCCATCTTCTCCATCCTCTTCAGAGCTTTCAGCCTCTTGAGTGAGGGCAGGGGAGCTCCCTTCACATTCCAGTCCAGTGTGACCTAGTTGTAGCCACTCCTGTCGCAGAAGAACCGCTTAGACTGAAAACGTTGCTTTGAAGTGAACGGGCCTGGTTGTTTTTAATGCCACTTCAGTGCACCCTGGGTTTGACTTGTTTACATGGCCGACTGGAGTAGGGTGGTGGGGCAGGGGTTATGGCCTGGGGCGTGGGGCCTTTCTCTGAGGTCAGGTTTCCAACCGCCAGGAAAAAGATTTATTTTCATCTAAACCCAAAAACTAAAGGAAACACTCAAGGCTGCAAAGTCATAGATGGTTAAGATACCAAGGGCTTTAGGGAAGGTCTACTTGGGACGGGTAGAACTCAGTTACCTCGGTGTTCTGGAGTGTAAAGGAGAACTTGACTCATCTCATTTGGATGGTTTTTTTTGGGGAAACAGTTTATGTGATAAGGAGGAGTTGGGAGACTTTGCTTCAAGTGTTGGGCTGTCACTTTCACCCATGTGACCTTGAACAAATCCCTTTACCTCTATATTTTAATTTCCTTATCTGTAAATTGGGAATCCTGGTCCCTGGCTTACCTCCTTCACTGACCATTTATGGAAAGCAGGAAATGATGTTTTATTATTTTTCCCTTACAGTTTAACAAACCAAAATATCCTGCCACTTTTAGAAATTTCTGGTCAAGGGTTGTTCTGACAGAGGTTTGTAAGTTTCCTGGTTATTCTAAGCAACTGTCAAAATTGGTAACTTTACACCTCATAGGGGCTGTTTGTGGATTCTTAAGCTTAGGTAAACTAGATTGGAATCTGCATGTTTGAGTACAATCCACTGTTTTTTTTTTTAATCTGTGGATTATTAATTGGATTTACCGGGGAGGCAAACTTAAAATACTGTATTCTCACTGTATTCAAAGTTGAATTGTGGGTTTTGAAACAGGCCTGAGACCTTCAGGGCACAACCGGAATGGTAGTTTCTGAAATAATGAGTGGGGTTATTTGTGCTGGGAGAGATTAGCCCAGCCTTCTACCTCCTGGGATCTTTCAGGAAGAAACTGCTCTTGAAAAGAGAGGAGGGAGACTCAGGGCTGTTGCCAACAGCCTTCTCTGCTGCTCTCTGCATCCGGCCCTCCCCCAGCCTCTCACTCTCATCCTTATGGCTCCATTAGAAAACCTCAACCAGTCGGTTCCCATCAGTCTCCCCCAAGCCCCTGCTTCCTGCCCCTCCCAGACTTGAGCTTATTTTAGATGGTCAAAGCTGGAAGATACATCAGCCACCATTGAGGCCACCCCCTGTTTAAGTGGAGAGGATACTGGGCCCAGGGAGGTGATGAGCGGCCTTGGCTGGCTTTTGCTGTTGAGATGTCATCTTCCCAGGAGCAGACGTTTCTCTGAACTTTCTGGTTTGAGCTTTATTTCCTCAGCTGTGGGTTTTGTTTGTTTGTTTTTCCTTTAGGGAGGCACAGAAACCTCTTGCAGGGACCGTATTAGGGCATCAGATCTGGAAGGGAGTTGGAGATCAGCTAACATAACCACTTCCTCTTACTGATGAGAAGACTGAAACCCAGAGAAGGAAAGCGACTTGCCTAGTTCAGGGATGGAGCCAGGATTCTGAAGCGAATGTTATTTTCCTTGCTTCTGTGGCCATAAACACACGATAAGGACAATAATGTCAGGGATGGTTATGTTGCAGAGGGTACCTTGAGAATGGTAGCTTGGAGCAGAGGAGTTCTTTGCCTTCTCCTCATGGGAATTCAGAGTGATCTGGGATAAGCGATAAGTGACCGTCCTTTATTACTTGTCACAGGCCCCTGTTCACGGAGTGTCATTTATCTTCCAGTTTTCCTGTGCATTTCTCGGTGACGTATGGACTCAAATATACAGTTAAACCTTTTTGTCCTGAACTGTGTGCATGTATTTGCTCTGTGACATATTTCTTGTTTTTTTGCTTAACAGTATGTCTTGGCGTTCTTTTCATGGTGTTACACATGAATGTGCCAGAACCATTTTGCATATTGGGCCTTTAGGAGTGTACTATAATTTAACTTATCCCCTTATTGATGGACGTCAAGGTTACTTACGGGTTTTGATGTCATATACAGTGAATGTTTCCGCAAACAGCCTTATAAATGCTTTTGGGTATGTGTGCGTGCAAGCACGAATGCAAGTATTTCTCTGGGGGGCAGATACCTATAAATAGAATGGCTGGGTTGACATCAAGTGTATTACATTTTTATTCAGATACCATGAAATTGCTTTCCAAAAAAGGCTGTGTCATAACATTTCCAGGTCTGGATATTATAAAATGATTTAATTCTCTAATAATTTTCCTAATTACTGGTGAGGTTGAACCTCTTTTTATAGTATTTACTGAGTATTTTTGTTTCTTTTGTGGATTGCCTGTTCGTATTGCTTGCCCATTTTTCTGTGAGGTTAGTTTTTCCCCCAGTTGATTTGTAGGAGCTTTCTATAAGTGCTTTAGGTCAAGGGTCTGCTAACTTTTTTGGTAAAAGGCCGAATAGTAAATATAATTTAGTCTCTGTGGGCCATATGGTCTTTGTGACAACTGTGCAACTTCGCTGTCTCATCACAAAGGCAGCTGTAGACAACACATTAATGAATGAGTATGGCCGTGTTCCAGTAAAACTTTATTTACCACAGGGCTTGGTGGCTCATGCCTGTAATCCCAGCACTTAGGGAGGGTGAAGTGGGCGGATGACCTGAGGTCAGGAGTTCGAGACCAGCCTGGCCAACATGGTGAAACCCTGTCTCTACTACAAGTACAAAAATTAGCTGGACCTGGTGGTACATGACTATAATCCCAGCTACTCGGGAGACTGAGGCACGAGAATTGCTTGAACCTGGTAGGCAGAGGTTGCAGTGAGCCAAGATTGTGCCACTGCACTGCAGCCTGGGCAACAAAGTGAAAACTCTTTCTAAAAATAATAATAATAATAAATAAACAAATAACTTTATTTACAAAAACAGGCAGCTGGCATGATGTGGCCTGCGAGCCGTGGTCTGCTGGTCCTGCTCTAGATGTTAGTCCAATGCTTGCCGTATATTGTAGGTATTTTTTCCCAGAATATCACTTGTCTTTTATGTGTGGTCATTTTTCTTTTTCATAATACGAATGCAGTTAAGTCTGTTTTCCTTTAGTTTGTGGCTTTAATGTCATATTTAAGGCCTACTTTCCAAGATTTGTAAAATAATTTATCATATTCTTTTATAGCTATTTTTATGCTAAGCTTTTTAATCTATCAGACTTGTTTTTTAGGAAAATAATTCTGGCTAAAGGCAGACGATCTACTGGAGGCTGTTAAAGTAGGTGAATTACAATAAAGGCCTTCTCTCCAGATCAGTGCTGGTGAGGATGGAAGGAATCAGACACTAGGAACAGGATGCTGTTGGTTTATCAGAGGTCGCTGTTGAGGAACCTGGGGTAGTTAGAAGTGTACCTTTAACAGAGATTGAGAACAGATTTGGAGTAAATTAGGGGGATGGGGAAGGGTAAAAAATAATATGGTAAGTTTGACCGTATGGAAGTAGAGGGAAGCTGGGTAGGAATTCTTGAGTGTTGGATGTGGAGGTGGTTGCTGAAATCATGGGAGTGAGTGCGAGCACTCAGGAGTCTGCATAGAGTGAAAGGAGAGGAACCAGCCTAGGGAGCCCCCATGTAGTGGGCGGGCAGAAGGGGAGCAGATGCAGAGGCCGGGAGGTGAATCAGAGGGGTGGGCGTTAGTGGGAGAAGCAGGTCTGGAACCCAGGGTGCTCAGCTTCCACATCCATGTGGGCTCTCAGTGGGTGTTGATCTGGAGGTGATGTCTCATTCTCCTGCTGACTGTGTAACTTCAGGCATTACCTCTGTGAAAGGAGCCACTGCCCACAAGCCTCTTTCTAGTTCTTTGTGTAGCCCTGTTTTTTTGTGGGACCTTGGCTGGGTCATTTTCATTGCTCAGGCCTCTGTTTTCCCATCTGGAAATGAGCTTGGTCTTGATCTTTCCCAGGGTTCTTAGTCTTCCTGGTGTGATTCTGCCCTCGCTGTCCCCCATACCCCACTGCCAAGGCTGCAGGGGCCTCAGGGTTGGAATTTCAGACATAGAGGGTGTAGGCCAGGACGAGGTCTCAGGGAAGCCTTTCATCAGGTGTCCTTTGTTCCTGTGACATTCGTACAAGTTCTAAGGCATAGGACTTCCTGATTTGACTCAATGTGTATCTCGGAGGCAATGGAGAGATTTCATGTTCCCCCCTTGTAGAATATCTGTAACATGGGTTGGTGTGTTGTTTGGAAGGGAGCTTGTCAAAAATATCAGACACACAAAATCCTATTTCAAACTGCCAAGCACCAAATTTTCAGCGTCGTCATCAGCAAAACCCAAATTGAAACCACAGTGAGATACCACTTCATACCTGTCAGGATGGCTAGAATTATATATAACATGTTGGCGAGGATGTGAAGAAGTTAAAACCCTTGTGCATTGCTGGTGGGAATGAAATGGTATAGCTGCTGTGGAAACAGTTTGGGGGTTTCTCAAAAACTTCAGCATTGAACCTACCACATGAGCCAACAATCCTACTCCTAGGTATATGCCCAGAAGAATTGAAGACAGGTATGGGTATATTCAAACAAATACTTGTATGCAGATGTTCATAACAGCACTACTCACAATAGCCAAAAGGTGGTAACAATTCAAGTACATCCACTAATGAGTAGATAAGCAAATCATGGTGTATTTGTACCATGGAATATCATTCCGTTCTAAGAAGGAGCGAAGCACTGAGACATGCTACAACATGGACGAACCTGGAAAACATTGTGCTAAGCAGATATGAAAGGTCGTGTGTCACATACTGTACGATTCCATTTATGTAAAATGTCCAAAACAGGTAAATCTGTAGAAACAGAGAGCAGATTTGTTGTTGCCAGAGGCTGAGGGTTGGATGGGCAATGCGAAATGACTGCTAATGAGATTGGAGTTCCATTTTGGGGGTGATGAAATGTTTTGGAACTAGATAAAAGTGCTGGTTGCACAACATTGTGAAATGTGCTAAACGCCACTGAATTATTCACTTCCAAGTGCTCCATGACTTCTGAGGGGACTTACAGTGGGGGTACATCCAGGTAAACCCATCAGACCTATCACAAACTCAAAATCGCAAGTCAGGGACTCTCTGCACAAGAATTTCTTTCTCACCCACATACCCGCCTTCTGCTCTTTGTGTTACCTAGAGTGAATATCTGATTGTTTCTAGAGTCTAGACCAGGGATTGGCAATTTTTTTTGAAGGACTCTTTTTTTATCCTGGGAAACTCCTTCCCAAGCCCCTGTTTCCCACCTGAATGACACAACTGGACCAGGTCAGTGGTTTTCAAGCTTTCATCAAATCCTGGAGTCTTTTATTCAAAAGAATCTTGTAAATATTTTAGGTTTTGCAGGCCAACAGGCAAAAATTGAGGAGTTTGTGTAGGATATAGCCATTTAAAAATGTGAAAGCCATTCTTGGTTTGGGGGTCTTAGAAAAGCAGGTGGTGGGCCAGATTTGGTACAGAGACACACTGTACCACCCCTCAGTTAGACCAGCCCTGTCCTCTAAAGCTATACTAGAAGCCACATAGGAAATTTTAGATTTTCTAGTGGCTACGTTAAAAAAGTAAACAGAGGTGAAATTAATTTTAATTATATTTTATTTAACCAGACATATCCAAAATACTGTCATTTCACCATGTAAAAAAGTTATGATGTGTGCATTTTACCTTACAGCACATTTCAGCTCAGACCACTTTCCCGTTGCTTAGTAGCCCAGTGGCGTGGCTACTGTCTGCAGTCCTGGTGGCAGTCCTGGGGTGGCACAGGTAGTGGTGACATTCTTCCCTCCCTCCCTCAGGCCCTGGGTTGGAAGGTTCCTGGAGTGCTGCTTCTCTAGGACGTATTAGTCCTGTCTGTGTCCCCGCTCCTCCTTGGCCCTTGGTGTCTGTTGCCAATTTTTGAAGTTTCTTTGTTTGACTGTCACATCTTTGGTGGCTTCTTTTGGTGTGTTAGAAGTTCTGTTCGGGGCTCTGATCCCGACCCCCTGCCCAGAGGCAGAGTTTAGGGGCAAGAAGGGAGGAGGGTTCTGGCCAGGGTTTCAGGACTGTGCCATGGGGGAGCAGGTGAGGGCCTTAGGGGGCAGGCTGGTGTGTCCAGTCGCGCTCTAGATTGGATGTATGATGTTTCAGTGTTATGTAGTTGCACCCTTGCTTTTTTCCCTGGGTTCTAGCCTATTACTGACGTTTTCCTCTGAGTTCTGTGTCCGTTGTCACATAGGACTATAGTCCAAGGCCTGTGTTCTCTTCTTGGCACAAATGTGCAGGGTGACCCAGGAAGGTGATTTATGTCTCCCACCTGTAAAGGGTGTGCCTGCCTTGTGTTTGTAGGGAGGGAGTAGTGTGCTGATGGAATGGAGGAGTTCCCCCTCCGTGGTGAGGGATGTTCCAGGAAGCACACTGGCTGTGGCCTCTTGGGGAAGTAGCCTTTCTTTGGGCAACCTCGTGATTAATAGGACCCTAATGCTCTTTAGCGGAAATAAAGGGTTCAACTCGGAATGTTTAAGTTGTTTCCAAGCTGCCACTTAGTCTTGAAAGAGGGAGAGAGCATGGCAGTGCAGCACAGGGAAAGACATCCTACTGCTGGATGTGGAGGATCATTAGGTGCTAATTTGGAAGCATCTGACCTAAGAAAACAGGCTCTTCTTTATCCTGGGAAACTCACTCCCCTAGCTGCTTTTTCCCAGCTGAATGACACAGTTGGACGAGGTGGATAGTTTTCAAGCTTTCATCAAAAGCAGTGCGGCTCTGGGCATTGTGGTCCAAAGCCTGGAGCTGGGCCTGTCATCCTGCGGGGGAGCCTTGGGTCATCTCTGGGGCCATATGGGGCAGGTTCAAACACTCTGTTCTAGATTTTGTGCATTTTCAGTTTCAGCAATTGAGGCAGTCTCACAGCCACTTTGGGATGGAGCCCCCATGCCCTACCCAGCACTCAGGCATTGTCACTTCCATTGGGGGGCAAGAGCACCTAGGGGGTTGATTCACTGGCATTTCGTCTCTGGAAGCTGGGACTGGAATCTTCCAAACCACTCAGTGGTTTTCTCAGTCAGGGTCATCCTAGTTCACATGAAACTGGAGCCTGGTTTTTGCCTGGATCCTGTAACCCTTCCGACTCCTTCCCCTTGGGCTCAGCTTGGCGGTTGGATGCTGTGCTGGAGGTGGCCCTGGTGTCAGAGCTGCCTTCCAGCAAGACTCTTGAGTGGATGGGCCTGCTGGATCCTTTGAACCTCTGCCTACTGTATTGTGTCATATCCTGTGATTTCACACAGGCCTCAGCAGGCAAGGGTGGCCAGCAGGGCTGGTAGTAGCAAGGCCTCCCTCGGAGGAGGGGACACTGAATTTTCAGAGAGGTTGAGCGGCCTGTCCAAGGTCACTGAGCTGCTCAGCAGTGGGGCTGTGATGCAGAGCTCAGCTCCCGTGCCAGCATCTACCCTGGCTCCAGACTCATCCTCCCTGTCCTTGGGAAGGCCACTTTGCTTTGTAAATGCTTTAGTGTTTTTGTTTGGCTTGGGACGGATGGGTGGTAGGGAGATTCATATATTGCAATATTGCAGAATAAATCACAGCTGTTTAATGGATTTCTAGTTCCTAGCCCTGGGAAAAGGGACCTGCTGGGGTTGTCTGTACCCACCCTCTCCTCCTTTCCCCGCATGTTATGCAGGTGAGAAATTGTCTCCAATTAGCAGATGGAGCCGCTGAGACCTGGAGAGGTTCAGCGACCTGCCTCGGTCACAGAGAGGCCAACATGTTTTTTTTTCTGAAGTCCTGTTTGGCCACCTTGTCTCTGATAAGTGTTAACCTTTGCTATCAGGAACAGGGCCTTGCCCCAACTTGGACTCCTTAGTTCTTGGGTGTGTGGTGGGGCGTGTGTGTGAATGGTACAGGCTGTTGCTCAGGGCGTCACCCAGGTCTTCACCTCTCCTCAGCTTTGGGGTGCCCCACATCCCCAACATGAGCTACTGGCCTAGGCAGCAACCACACCTTTGGCACAGCTCTGAACAGGAAGCACAATTTTTTCCCTGTGAAAGAGGAATTCAGAATCAGGAAATAGCTTTGCCCTTGATCTCTGTAGGTTCCGAGGCACTGGTTTTAACAGACCCACAAGCACCCATGGCGCATTTTCCACACAAGGTTTCTGACCTTTTCGTGGTCCTGCCCATAGTTAAAGGAACCAAGGGAAGGGGGGAGTAGCTGCAGGGAGCCCCAGCTGAGCCAGAGAAAGGGGCCATGTCTCCTGGGTCTCCTGATGCCACACCCAGAGTCTTACTGTCAGGACTGAGTGAGCCACTTGGGGCTCAGGAGCCTCAGGGCCCGGCAGAGCAGGGGGTCAGGGCATTTGTATGGCTTCTGCTTGGGGACCTGCTCTGACCTAGAAATCTGACACAGTCCCACTTTTCATTTCAATGTGCCCAGGCAAGGGAATTGGAATGGTGGCAAGCCCCGATTTGAGTTTCCATTCTTGCTCCATTTTCTATGCTGATGGGTGCAAGTTACTTAGAGCTGAAGCATCTGTGCCCTTCATCTGAAAACTTGGGGGTTATAATAATAGTGCCCATGGCTTTGAGTCCTGATGAGGATGGTGGAAGATGCTTGCAAAGCCCTCAGCAACCGCAAAATTGCTGTGGCAAGGGCTGAGTTTGTAAATACTGGGTTACATGGTAGGTGCTTAGTAAATGGGATCCGCTTTATCAGCCATAAACCATGCAGTATGGAGCCATGTGTGGGACATGGATCCTGGCCTTGGGAAGCTCTCACTTAGCATGCTGGCCCATCTGCTCTTGAATGTTCACCATGGGCCAGACCCTGGGCAGGATGGGGCAGGGGCAGTGTAGGGAGTGCTGGGTCCCCATCCCTCTTAGGTTACTGCTGAGAAAACAGCCCAGGGAGGGGACCTTCCACCGTGATTTTGTGAGCGAGCTGGCCTTCAAACCTGTTTCTGTCTGTCCATGCCCATTAAACAGAAGCTCAGGCTGTCTCTTCTCCCACTGAGCTGCTCTGCACCACCCTAGCAGCTTCCTCATGTCAGCCCCTTGAGGATTGGAAGGACAAAGTCGGTTTGCCTTGTGTGTATTTGATTTTTCAGAATGTGTAAGTACAGTAAGTCCTCACTTACCTTCGTTGATAGGCTCTTGGAAACTGCTGCTTTAAGCAAAACAACATACAACCAAACCAGTTTTATCATAAGCTTATTGATATAAACAGGATTTAAGTTTTTACAGCATATTTCTGGTTACAAAAAAAAATAACCAAACTTCTAAATAAAGATCCAAAATACTTCTAATATTAAACATGGAAATACATGTGAGCTATTACATACATTTCAGAAAGATGAATAAAAACAAGTAAGATCATTATTTATCCAAGTTTTGGTGAATCAGTGAGTGATGACAATTACGGTGGTGGGTTAAATCAAGGAATAAATGTCTGCAAAGTGAAAATTATAAGGCACACCTCCTATCGTAACCAGGAAGTTCAAAAACAAGAACAAAAGTGCTTCTTACTGTGTAGTTTATTGTTGTGTATTTGTAGGATTATTGTAGACTTGATGAATTTTTAGTTAACAGTTACCTGTATTCATTCATTCATTTTCCAACTCACTTACTCCGGTTCGACGTCACAGGTGTCTGGAACCTCTCCCAAGGGCACAAAGCCTGGACAGGATGCTGGACACCCTCGCACCCACACCTGCTGAGACTGGGACCATTTAGATGTGCCATTTCACATCTAAGAATGTGCACATCTCTGAGATGTGAAAGAAAGCAGAGTACACAAAGAAAACCCATGCAGACATGAGAGCACACAAACTCCACGCAGACAGTGGTCACAGGAATCCTTTTTTTTTTCCAACATTTTTATAACAAATCAATGTTGAATGAAATGATATTATTTGAGGGCCTGCTGTATCAGGACTGAACTGATTTTAAGAATCTCTACATCAGGTGCTATAGCTTACGCCTGTTATCCCAGAACTTCGGGAGGCCAAGGTGGGCAGATTACTTGAGCCCAGAAGTTCTAGATCAGCCTGGGCAAGACAGGGAAACCCTGTCTTCACAAAAAATTTAAAAACGTAGCCAGGCATGGTGACACATGCTTATGGTCCCAGCTACTGGGGAGGCTGAGGTGGAAGGATCACCCGAGACAGGAGGCGGAGGTTTGCAGTGAGCCCGGATCACACCACTGCACTCCAACCTGGGTAATAGAGCAAGACCCTGTATTTTAAAAAAATTTCTTTTTTAGAGGGTAGGAGGTGAAGGGGCCAGACATAATCAGTTTAGGATTTAACATTAGAGGCCACTTTAGAGGCCACTTCTGTGCCTCTGTCAAGCCCAGAGAAGTCATGCAGGTCCCATGAAGGGCAGAGCAGATCCCAGCTTTAGGAATCACTTTGAAGGGAGTGGGAGAGGATTGAGAGAAGCCATGCTTATTCCACTGGTATCCCGTGGAGCAACTGCCTTGCAGTTGTCTGAGAAGGAAAAATCCTTGTACCGGGCATTGTTGAAATGCCCAAGGAAGGTAGAGAGGAGTCCAGAGCCAGGGGGAGCCGGATCTAGTCCCAAATCACCGGTTGGGTGGGAGATCTGGCCAGGACGTTTCATGGCCCTCTGGTCACCAGTGTTGAGTGGGTCCCCTTAGCTGGCAGGCAGGTCCTTCCAGCCTCTCTGTCCACCTCACCTCCAGCCTTTACAAGTCATTCACCCTTGCACGGAAAGGAGCCTCTGCTGAGGGGGACCCTTCTGTGAGATCTAAACAAGAGGAAGTCTCTTCTTTTGAGCCTGAGAACTAGCTCTTCTAACAGTCAGATGTCACCTCGGCAGACAGCCCACTGCTTCTCAATTCCACATCTCCCTTCCCGCCTGGAAACCCCGTGAGCCTGGGAGCTTAGGAGTCCTCTTCCTGCGAGGGGGCCCGGCCAGCTAGCACCTGGCCTTCTGTGGTATGGAGGTTTTCTTATACGGAAATTGCTGAAGGGTGGCCTGTTTTGTCGCTCTGTTGGTGGTATTCATAGCTGACAGGAATTGCCCTGTGCCACTATTAGCTCATGTATATTTACAGCAGCCTCAGAAGGTGGAGATAAGAGAACGGTAGAGAGGTAGTATAATGTGCCTAAGGCAGCTCCTCTGGTGGCAAAGCCAGAAGGAAACCCAGCTGTGGGACTCTGGGCCTTCTCTGTCTCCACATGACCTGAGAGGGCTGAGCTCGGCCTTGAGATGATCACTCTCTGTCCGTGTCTGGCCCCATTGGCCCCTAGTGTCCAGGAGTGGGCCTGACCACCTCGGTGTTTGTGGGGAAGGGTGACCTCTTTTAGCTTTCCTGTCTCTTTTTTGCTTCTCCTTCCACCATGCTTCTGTCTTACCTGTTTCTGAATGGGGAAGGACAGCTTTTTGAGGAACAGGGTGTGACTCTTCCCCTGCAGAGATGTTGCCCCAGAAGTTCATCGCCATGCATTCTCCAGCTTTCTTCCCTTTGCCATGAATGGCGTCATGTTCCAAAAATCCTGTGGCCATGGGCTGTTTGTCAAGACCAAACAGGGAAGAGGCTTTTAAAATGTGACTTTCCCCCCTCCAGCTGGAGTACAGAGGGGAGCAGGGGCAGGGACTGGGGCTGGGCTTGCAGGGCCTGTGTGTGGGCAGAGGGGGGACCAGGAGCCCAGTGGGAGTTGGGAGATAGTTTATAACTGGCCAGCAGCTGTGGGCCTTGCTGCCCTGCTGCTATGATGGGGTGAACTGTGTGTGTGGTTTCTTGATTTTGGGGTTTTTTTTTTTTTGAGGTGAAATTCACACAACATAAAATTAACCATTTTAACATGTACAATTCCATTGTGCTTAGCACATTCACAGTGTTGTACAACCACCATCCCTCTTCGGTTGAAAGCATTTCCATTGCTCCAAAAGACCCCCCCCAATAACTATTAAGCAGTCACCCCTGCCTTTGGTCCCCCAGTAACCACAAATCTGCTTTGTGCTTCTATGGATTTACTTATTCTGGAAATTTCGTCAAAACAGAATCATACCATATGTAACCTTTTGTCTGTGGTGTCTTGCACTTGGCATAATGCTTTCAAGGTTCATCCACCTTGTAACACAGGTCAGAATTCATTCCTTGTATGGGTGGTGGACACTGGGATTGCTTCACCCTTTTGGTTGTTGTGGATAGTGCTGCTGTGAACACAGGTGTGCGGGTATTTGTCTGAACACCTACTTTCAGCTCTTTTGAGTGGACCCCAGGAGAGGACTTGCTGGCCTGTGGCTGTTCTGTGAATGAGCTGTTTGGCATCAGCACCTCGAGCCAGATGTCAGCCCTGCAGACCGCTGGGTGGGGAGGGCTATGGGTGGGTCCCAAATAGTGCCCACCCAAAGCCTGGTGCTCCTCACAGAGGAGTCCAGGATGGAAACTGGGTTCCTGGAGTATCCCTCAAGAGTCGCACACATGAAATGCCAACATGAGGCAGTGGCACAGGGGGTCATGCAGGTGCAGGGGTGGCTCAGCTGCTCGGAGGTGCATGCCTTCTTTCTTTCCTTTTTGTCTGACCTGAAGATCAGCTGAGCTGCCAAGAAAGAGGCAAGTTAATCCTTAAACATCATTGGAAGGAGGGCTGTGGGGCATGGGAGCTGAAGGCTGGAGAACCCAGGGAGACACGGAGTGTTCACAGTGCTAGGTGCTAGGAGCTGCTGGCCCACGGTGCCACACAGTCGTCCCCAGAAGACCTTGGGGTCAGCTAGAGGAAAAAGACCTTCTCTGAGCTGTTCATCACTGTTATATGATGCTTGAATGTTCTCATGTAGAAGACCAGGAAGAGGAATGGCACCAGCTATGAGACCACCCTGACCCCCCATCCCCTGCCCCATCCTACACCTGAGGTGGCCCCTGAAGCGTGACCTCCAGGGATCTTCACAGTTTGATGTGCTGTAGAACCACTAATGTATTATTATACTTGCAGTAATATTTTTAAATAGTATGTAATATCGGATGTACATAAAAGGATACAAGTAGTGTACATTTACGATATAAATCTAATAAAAATGAATGCTCATGAACCTGCCACCCAACTTAAGAAAGAGAACACTGACATACAATCAAGGCATCCTCCAGGCCCCTCCCCAATGGCATCTCTTCCACAGAGGTGACCTGGGATGATTTAGGGGTGGTAGCCAAGGCCCAGGTGGTTAGCTCAGGCATTACCCTTCATGCCAGTGCTGGTCGAGCTGTTCTAGGGAACACAGACAGAAGCACATTCCAGTGGAGTCCCCTGCTTTTCTGAATCCTCTCCACAGGCTCAGGGATGTTATTCCTGTGGCATAGTAAAGGTGACTATGTTTGAGGTCCTTCAGGTCCCTCTTTGCAGACAGGGACCAAGGGAGAGGACTCCAGGGGCCATGGGGAGCAGGGACCCAGGGAAGGATCTAAGACTATAGGGAGTGGGGCCCCAGGGAGGAGAGCTCCAGGACTATTAGGAATAGGGACCCAGGGAGGGGAGCCCCAGGATTATTAGGAGTATGGATCCAGGGAGGGGAGCTCCAGGGCCTTGGGTGGTAGGGATCTCGGGAGGAGAGCTCCAGGGCTGTGGAGAGTGGGGACCCCGGGAGGAGAGCTCCAGGGCTGTGGAGAGTGGGGACCCCCGGGAGGAGAGCTCCAGGGCTGTGGAGAGTGGGGGACCCCGGGAGGAGAGCTCCAGGGCTGTGGAGAGTGGGGGACCCTGGGAGGAGAGCTCCAGGGCTGTGGGGAGTGGGGACCCTGGGAGGAGAGCTCCAGGGCTGTGGAGAGTGGGGACCCTGGGAGGAGAGCTCCAGGGCTGTGGGGAGTGGGGACCCTGGGAGAAGACCTCCAGGGCTGTGGGGAGTGGGGACCCCAGGAGGAGAGCTCCAGGGCTATGAGCAGTAGGGATCTGGGGGGGGGGGACAGCTCCAGGGCCATGGGAAGTGGGGACCCGGGAAGCAGAGCTCCAGGACTATTAGCAGTGGGGATCTGGGGGGGGACAGCTCCAGGGCCATGGGGAGTGGGGACCCGGGGAGCAGAGCTCCAGGGTCGTGGAGAGTTGGGACCGAGGGAGGGCTGCAAGTCCTGGGGAAACAGGTATTCCCTCCTCCTGGCCTCCTCACCAAGGCAGAGGTCTGCATTTTTGAGAGAAAGGTTTTCCTGTTTGCCTGTGCCTTGGAGTCTGTTTCATTTCCAGATGGACCGTATGTAACACAGCCACGGAGAGAAAGTCCGGGGTTAGATGTCGCCTTTTAAGGTAGTGCTGTTGGATAGAAAGGACTCTAAGTAGAAACCAGGAGATAGACTTAAAGGCATGTTTGTGTTTGGGCCCATGGCAACTGAGAAGTACAGGGCTGCTCCCTGAGCAGAGGTGCAGAAAGATGGGGGCATGCTAGGGTAGTGAGTGGCTAGGTCAGCAGTTCTCAAACTTTTGGGGTTTCAGACCTTTTATGCTCTTGATTATTGAGGCCCTCGGAAGGCTTTAGTTTACGTGGGTTATGTTCATTGGTATTTCTTTTATTAGAAGTTAAAACTGAAAAATTTTAAACTAGTCATGAATTCACTTTAAAGTAACAAGCCTATTATGTAGTCACATAAGTAACATATATTCTGAAAAATAAGTTTTCTAAAACAAAAAATTGCTAAATAGCCCCGCATTTTTACTTCTTTGCAAAGCTCTTTACTGTCTGTCATAATGAAAGACAGCTGGGTTCCCAGAGCTTCTGCAGTCTGCAGCCATAGCATGTCCTGTAGCCTTTGGGCAGCTGTACTGTACTCTCATGAAAGAGAGAGAAGGGGCAAAGGATGTCTTAGTATTTTTATGAAAATGGTTTTGATGGCTGGGCACAGTGGCTCATGCCTGTAATCCTAGCACTTTGGGAGGCCGAGGTGGGCGGATCACAAGGTCAAGAGTTCGAGCCCAGCCTGAACAGAGTGGTAAAACCCTGTCTCTACTAAAAATACAAAAGTTAGCTGGGCATGATGACGTGCGCCTGTAGTCCCAGGTACTCAGGAGGTTGAGGCAGGAGAATTGCTTGAACCCGGCAGGTGGAGGTTTCATTGAGCCTAGGTCATGCCATTGCACTCCAGCTTGGGTGACAGAGTGAGACACTGTCTCAAAAAAAAAAAAAAAAATGGTTTTGACTCAGGGACCCTAAAAAGGGCCTCAGGGACTCCCACCCTTGTGGACCACTGGTCAAGCTGAAGTTGGCCCATTGGCTTGAGGAGCATACCGGCCTCGATAGGAGGGCATTGCAGTTCACTGTTCCAGGCTGTGCTGCTGCCTTGGGGCCTGCTTGGCTGTGACTGTGTCAGCTTCCCACAGGTGGTGTCCCCTGACTTCCAATTTCTGAAGTCTGCCGTTTGCCCACTCCCAAGGAAGTCTCCCAAATTCCTCCCCTTTGCTCCCCAGCATGGTGGTGAGTTCCTGTCCTTTCGCACCACCTTTCATGCCTTTGTATCCTTGTTGGTATTCTTAGAGGCTTTGTAATCTTTGCATCAGTGGCCTCGCAGTGTCTGGTAAACATCAGGGGGCATCCCTGACCTGCCTCCATAGAGAGCAGCAGAATGGGGGGCAGGGAGTGGCCCAGTGGGAGGTGAGCCAATTGCAGTCTGCAGGAGCCGGGGGTGGGCACGGCTGTTCTGAGTTCTGGGTCCAGCAGTCCTGGCATAATTAGCAGGATCCCTTTTCCTTGCCCAAGTACCCCAATTTGAATGATAAATTATGTTGAGCTCCTTACTGATGAGGCTCTGAAGTAGATGGCTTATTGGCCCAGCTTTTTTGGGGTGAGTAGAGGTGGTAGCCTGTGCCCAGGCTTGATGTCTTGGCACAGGTAAGAAGAGTCTTTCCGGAGGACAGTCTGCAATCTTTGCCAGCTTCTTGAACACCTGCACAGTTGGCCAGGCTGGGTGTGTGCTGTGGAAAAGTGGTCTGTGGCTGGCTTATCTGGAAGTAAAGGCTGTAGGGCTCTTCCTTCCATATGTGCCTCATGGGCGATGTGCTTGGGGTCCCCCACTGGGTCCCTGAGTCCCCACTTGCAGCCTCCCAGGACCGTGGCCCCAGCTGCATGGATGTGGAGCAGAACTGAGTGCTGTGCTGGTGAGGACCAGACCCCCACCCCTGGGAGAAAGTCTCAGTTGGGAACATGCCATTCACCTGTGTCACCCTTTACCTTCTGGAGTGGCCTGCTAACCTGTGGAGGAATGTCCCATGGGCCAGGGCCAGATGTGGAGCCAGGTGGCCTTGGCTCCCGTTCTGCTTCCACCACTTCCTAGCTCTGTGGCCTCGGATAGACCTCTGAGTCTCTGTGTGCCTTGGTTTCCTCAGGTATAAAATGGAGTTCATAAGGGCTCATAATGCCCTAAGCCCTGGTGTCAGCTCCAGTGGCAGCGGGAAGGGGTGCAGACCTACCCTTGGGCTCCCATAGCTGGGGTGTGTGTCCTCCCGATAGGATGCTTTCCTGCCAGCTGGTGAGCTGGTGTTCTTCGGAGGCTGGACTACCTCCCTGGACATGGCTCTGGGTCCTGATGATGTTGAAACACTTTCAGAGGCTGTAGCTCTGTCTTTAACACCTGCAGTGGCTGGCTGCTCCTGGAAGCCTGGGCTGGCGGATGATGATGATTGCATTGAGGAACGTAGTTTGGGTTTAGAACTGTGTGTTTGTACAGCAACAGAACAGTATTTTCCAGGGCTCAAGGCCCCATGGACAACTCTTAGAAGTTCTAGCACAGTTTGGTCAACAGAGGACAAGCCTGTGGCCTCTCGAGGGGTATGCAGTGGTGACCAGTGCTCGTCGGCCCTGGCAGGCTTGTTCTGAAAGAGAAGTCCCCATTTGGAGCATGGTCAGAGGTGTCTGGTGACCCCAGTGTGGTGAGGCAGGTGGGCACAGCTCTGCCAAGAAGCTTCCCTCCGCAGATGCTTGGATTCAGTGCCCCTGCTTTTCTCACAGTCCACCTGGGTGGCCACAGGACACACAAAGTCTTGGCAGGGGTGAGGCTTGAGACTGGACTTTAATGTGCCCTCATCCCTCACTGTCTTACTCACTTACATTGGAATGTCCCAGAAAAGAGAGGCAACCTTGAAGTCTTCCATGATTTACAAGCTTAGAAAGAGGGCCAGACGGCTGCTACCCAGGTATCCTTTCTCTTTTGAATTTAAATGCAGAAAACGTTATTAAACAGCCTGTTTGCTGTGAGTGTGGAAGTATTTTCTTTTGGGAAAAAGAAAAGGGCAAGAATCAACCTGAAAACTATGGAGACTATATTAGCCATAGTTTGCACACATTCTGCTTACAGGCGTAGGCCCTTCTTCAGTACTATGTGGAACTTTTCCTCTTGAAGAACTTTCCTGGTGATGAACACTCTGCTTGGAGTCTAGGGTGGAGCGTGCTGTGAGGAAGCCAGTGTGGGATTTGGGTCCTTGGCCTACCCTCAGAAGCAGAAACCCTGCAGCACTTGAACTGTACAACGCTGTTCTGGGGCTCCCACTGGCTGCTTCCGCTGTGAAGCACTCCTGTGAGCACTGGTTTGGTTTGTGTACCGGTGTAAGTGCTGGGTATATGTTCCTGACCTTGAGGCGTTTTTGATTGACCCAAGGTATGCTTGTGTCTGACACGATCTTTTTTTTTTTTTTAATAAAAAATGGTATGGAAGGAATATGTGTATTTTTCCATTGTAGATGATAAAACAGAATCACAGAGATAGTGCCTTGCCCTGGGCCACTAGGTGGTAGAGCCAGGACTTGAATTGGCCTTCTTGTTCTCAGGCCAGTTTACATTAAATACCTGGAGCTGTGAGGTCCAGTTTGTGGAGAGTGAAGTGTAGGGGTTCCCTAACTGCACCTACTTCTCCCAGGAATGACCAAGACCCCCCCCTCCATTGAAGCCGCTCTGCCAGGGTTATATCAGAAGTCCTGTATGCTCCGTCAGACAGGCATCTTTCCCTACCCTAAAAAATAACTGATAAGTGCTATGTAGTGGCATTTATATTACAAAAAATGGTCAAATCAAGCAAAAGCCCCTCAACCTGCTGCTGATCCCAGCAGTCCACGTAATAGCTGTTTTCTCATTAACTGTCAATCTTTATCCATCCTTACGTGTATTACAAACAGAACCGACCATGAGCCCCTTGGGAAACCTGTGTACTTCATGTTTTTATCTGTGGGGCCTTGAGTGGTACCAGCTTCAGGGCAGCTGCTAGAGAAATTGTATTGCACACCTTCAGGGGTTGCTGGTCACCAGCAGACAGAGCAGCGGAGCCATGAGGGCCTGTGCAGGACATGCTGGCTGCATTTGATGGTGTGAGTGGTGCCCTGGAGGGCTTCTTGAATCCTCGTCCTCACTGGTCATTAAATGGCCAGGTAGCATGTTAGCAAGTGGATGTATCATCACTCTCGAAACTGTTTCTCTGTTGGGCGTTGAGCTTTTCCTACATCGGGAATGGGACTGTTTGCTTCTCTCTGAGTGAGTTCTTCAGGCCCAGGCTTTGGACGTGGGTTCACTGTACCAGGAGCATGGAAGCACTGTGGCTCTTGCGTGTGGCCGTGTGCTGTTGTCTGAGTGCCAGCTTTGCCCACGCCCTGCCTCTGGTCCTTGGTGGCATAGTGCACACAGTGGTGCAACTGGAAACTGACTCAAGAGAAAGGAGAAATACAAGTTGCATTCAGCCATGTGAGGGTGCAGCCCTGGCTCATGTCTACTTGCTCCTCAGAGTGCTGATCATCCCTCACTGCTGGATGCTGACCAGTATCATCCTAGTGACCTGGGAGCTCTGAGTGTGGGAGGCAGAGGTGCAACCTGGCTCGCCCAGGTCTTGGCTGGGAGGGCAAGCACCTTCCAGCAGCACTCAGAGCTGTTAGGGAGCAGTTACCTTTTCAGCTGGGTATGAGTGATTAATAAGTGTGCCCGTTGACTCATTCACATGTTTTACTTATTTGGTCATTGGAGCCCAACTTTGTACTGGGTGCTTTGCTGGATGAGGCAGGATTCTTGTCCCCAGCGATTAGATGTGGTGTTGTGAGAGAGAAGGGACACATTTGGCCTGGGGCCGGTTAGCGTTCTTGAAGAAGGTGTGGGATTTTGAGGGGGCTGTGTATGGGACAGTGAGGGGCATGGGACCCTAGAGGGGTGGCAGGACATGATGAGATAAGAAGGGGGGAGACCCACCTGTCTACATTGACTGTTTGAGGGCTGCCCTCTTCGGTGCCAGATTGCACAATGTGTCTGACCACCTTTCTCCCCGCCCACTGCTGTCTAAGGGCAGTTGAGTCCAAGGGGGACAGGTAACCTGAGCTAACCACCTGTTAGAGATCCTGTCACCGACTGTTCCTCCTCTTGGAGCCACAAACAGGCCACATGGAGTGAGAGCCAAGCATGTCATATGGGCTGGTTGTTATGGGGTGGCTGTGTCCAGAGGACATGTGGGAAGTGTCAACATTGGCAGCTTGGTAACACCCAGAAGAGCAGGCTGGGATGTTTCTCCATCCTTTGCCCCTGGCCACCCATTTGGGGCAGTTGGACAACTCAGCGTTGAGACAGTGGGGCTCTTCCTGACATGCATCCCAGATCTGGCTGGGGAGGGTGGTGAAGAAAAAAGGGCAGAAGAACTCCTGAGAGAGGGGAATGTGCGTGGCCTCCAGGGAAGCAGCTGGAGAGCCCAGCAGAGCATACATGGTGCAGCTCAAGGCCATGGCAGGCCGGTGCACTGGAGGAGGCCCATGGCCATCCAACATAGATCCCTGAGGACTGACTACAGAGGCCACAGTGGCTGGGTTTTGTTTTTCTTTTTTACTAAACTTATGTTGTGATAATTGTGTTTCCCCCTGTGGTTGTAGAAAATAACAGAAATCCCATGTACCCCTTTGCCCAGGTCCTCCAATGGTGACCTGCAACACTGTGGTACAGCACCGCAGCTGGGATACTGACTACAACGCACAGAGTACCCAGCGTCTCCATCGCCTTCTCCCTCCCACGTCACCCCAACCCAGCCACCCAGGAATTCTCCATTTCCATAAATTGGACATTCCAGGAATGTTATGTGAAGAGAATCATACAACCTAGAACCTTTGAGGTTGGCTTTTTTCATTCAGAATTCTCTGGTGATTCATTTAGGTTGTTGCTTGGATCAGTAGTTTGCTCCTTTTTATTGTTGACTTACATTCCATGATACGAGGGACACCTAGGTTGTTTCCAATTTGGGGCTATTACGAGCAAAGCTGCTATAACCATTCACATGCAGTTTTTGTGTGAGTGTATTCTCTGAAATAAATATCCAGGAGTGCAGTTCCTAGGTTGTATGGTAGTTGCATGTTTAGTTTTTTAAGAAACTGCCAAACTGATTCCCACCAGCAGTATATGAGGGATATAAGTGATGTACTTACTTTGTGACCTTGCCAGCATTTGGTGTTGTCACCATTTGTTTTTTTAGCCATTCTGATAGGAGTATAGTAATATCTCATGTGGTTTTAATTTGCATTTCCCCTATAGCTTTTGGTGTTGAACACCTTTTTATGCTATTTATCTTCTATGGAAAGTCTTCTCGTGTCTTCTGCCCGTATTCTAATTGGATTGTTTTGTGTTTTTACTGTTGAGTTTTGAAGGTCTTTATATAGTCTAAATACTAGTGTACAATCTAGTTACTAGTTCTTTGTCAGATATGTCGTTTGCAAAATATTTTATCCTACTTGGTGGCTTATCTTTTCATCTTCCTTAGCAGGACTTTGTGCAGGGCAAACGTTTTTAATTTTAATGAAGTCCAGTTTATCAATTTAAATTTGTTCCTTTTTTGTCTTTTTTTTTGTATAACATTACTTTTTGTATCAGCTTCAGGCATTTTTTGTTTTTTTTGCCTATGGACAAACAGTCACTCTAGCACCATTTGTTGAAAGGCTGTCTTTCCTCCATCAAATTCCTTCTGCACTTGTGTCAAAATTGGGCATATTTGTGTTGGTTTATTGCTAGCTTCTGTTCCATTGATCCATGTGTCTGAGTTTCCTCTAATACCACACAGTCTTCATTACTGTGGATATATAATAAGTCTTGTAATTTAGTAAATAGATTATATCCTCTTCATTCCTTTTTAATTAAAAATATTCTAGTTCATTTGCCTTTCCTTGTAAATTTTAGAATAATCTTATCCATATCTATAAAAAATCTTGCTGGGATTTTGATAGGAATTGTGTTAAACTGAGTATCAGTTGGGTGAGAATTGACATCTTAGAATCCTCCAGTGCATGAACACATTATGTCTCTCCATTTATTTAGATCTTCTTTGATTTCTCTAATCAGTGTTGTGTAGAGATCAGCAGTTCCTGTACATGTTGTGTGGTATTTCTTTCTTTCTTTTTTTTTTTTTTTTTTAGCGATTATAAGTGGCATTGTATTTTAATTTCGGTGTCCATTGCTAGCATATAGAAATACAATTGATCTTTGTATGCTGATTTTGTATCCTGCAACTTTGTTGAACTCATTAGTTCTAGGAGATTTTTGTAGATTCTGGGATTTTCTGCACAGACAACTATGTCATATGTAAAGATTTTATTTCTTCCGTTTTGATCTCTGTGCCTTTTATTTCCTTTTTCTGCCTTACCACACTGGCTAGAAATTCCAGCACTATGTTGAATAAGAATTCTGAGATGGACGTCATTGCCTAGTTCCTGATCTTAGAGGGAAAGCATTCAGCCTTTCTCCATTATTATTATATTAGCTGGAGGTTTCTTTAGAGATGCTCTTATGAAGTTGAGTAAGTTCCCCTCTATTCCTACTTTTCTGAGAGGTTTTTAAAATAATTATGAATGGACATTGGGTTTTGTCAGATGCCTTTTTTGCATCAATCGATAGGACCATGTGGCTTTTCTTCTGTAGAGCATTAATTTGGTGGATTACATTGGTTGATTTTTGAATATTAAACTACCATCCCTGGAATAAACCCCCTTGGTCATGGTATATAATTCTGTAAATATATTGCTGAATTCTATTTGCTAACATCTTGTTGATTTTTGCATGTACAGCAGTCCCCCTATATCTGCAGGAGATGCATTCCAACACCCCCAGTGGATTCCTCAAACCATGGATAGTAAGAACCGAACCTGCTGAACCTAATTGTTCTCAGTCAGAACACATTTCTGATTGGAAACAACCTAGGTATCCCCTCGTATCAAACCCACAAATACTTTTTCCTTTTTTTTTTTTCTTTTTGAGGCAGGGTCTTGCCCTGCTGCCCAGGCTGGAGTATAGAGGTACTAGCGTAGCTTACTGCAACCTCAAATTCCTGGACTCAAGTGATCCTCCTGCCTCAGCCTCCCAAGTAGTTGGGCCTATGCCAGGTCTTGCCACCACACCTAGCTATTAATAATTTTTTTTTTTTTTTGGTAGAAACAAGGTCTTGTAATTCTCAGGCTGGTCTCAAACTCCTGGCTTCATGTCATCCTTCTGCTTCAGACTCCCAGAGTGCTGGGGTTACAGGTGTGAACCACCACACCCAGCCATAAATACTTCTATCTTGACTAAGCACTTTATGACGCACTAGGGCTGTAACATTTGCAGTTTGTGGTGTGACAGCAAAATTAGCATAAATTTCTTTTTCTTCCTCACAATTTCACAGATAAAAGATTTATTCTTACTATAGATCTTAGCAACCTCAGCATACGATTTTTTTTTTCCTGTCGCCAGGCTAGAATACAGTGGCGCAATCTTGGCTCACTGCAACCTCCGCCTCCCTGGTTGAAGTGATTCTCCTGCCTCAGCCTCCTGAGTAGCATGCTACCATGCCCAGCTAATTTTTGTATTTTTATTAGATATGCAGTTTCACCATGTTGGCCAGGATGGTCTCGATCTCTTGACCTCATGATCCACCTGCCTCCGCCTCTCAAAGTGCTGAGATTACAGATGTGAGCCACCGTGCCCGGCTGATTTTTTTTTTCCCCCTCAAATTGAAAACTTTTACCGTTGCACTTGAAGGAAGCACTTTATGGCTTCTCTTTGGCGTATCCAAATTGCTGTCATCACGACTCTTGTGCTTTGGTGCCATTATGAAGTAAAACAAGCATTACTTGAACACAAGCACTGCAACACCACCACAGTCAATCTGATAACTGATGGCTACTAAGTGACTAAGGGGCAGGCAGAGTATACAGCTGGATGCCCTGGACAAAGGGGAGGATTCACATCCCAGCTGGGATGGAGCAGGACGGTGCAAGATTTCATCACACTACTCAGAATGGCATGCAATTTAAAACTTGTAAATTATTTCAGGAATTTTCCATTTAGTATTTTCAGGCTGTGGTTGACCGTGGGTAAGTGAAACCGTGGAATCATGGATGAGGGAGGGGGGGAACTACTGTTTATTAATGAGGGATATTAGCCCATATTTCTTTTTTTCCTTTTTTAAAAATGTTTGGGCTTTGTCATATAGTTTGTCTGGTTTTGGTGTCAGGGTAATAATAGTCTCATAAAATGAATTAGAAGGTGTTTCTTCCGGTTTTTTAGAAAAAATTATATAGAATTAGTGTCAATTCTTTAAACACTTGGTAGAAATCTCCAGTAAAACCATCTGGGCTTGGACATTTCTTTTTTGTGAGTTATAGAATTCCATATTCAATTTCCTTAATAGTTATAGGATCATTTAAATTATCTGTTTTTTAGTGAAGTGGGTCAGTTTCCTATATGTTGTCAAATTAATGTTTGTAGAATTGTATTAGTATTCCTCATTATCCTTTTGAAGTCTGCAGAATCTGTAATGCTATCCCTGTTTTATTTCTGCTATTAATTTGTGCCATGACGTCTTTATTCTCTTTGTTGGTCTTGTCAGAAGTTTGTCAAAAAAAAATTTTTTTTTTTGAGATGGAGTTTCACTCTTGTTGCCCAGGCTGGAGTGCAGTGGCGTGATCTTGGTTTATCTCGTCTCACCGCAACCTCCGCTCCTGGGTTCAAGCAATTCTCCTGCCTCAGCTTCCCAAGTAGATGGGATTACAGGCATGCTACCACGCCCGGCTAATTTTGTATTTTTAGTAGAGACAGGGTTTCTCCATATTGGTCAGGCTGGTCTTGAACTCCCGACCTCAGGTGATCCGCCCGCCTCAGCCTCCCAAAGTGCTGGGATTACAGGCATGAGCCACCATGCCTGGCCGAAGTTTGTCAGTTTTATCAGTCTGTTCAAAGAACCAGCTCTTTGTTTCATTGATTTTGTTTTTGTTCTAATTTCATTGATTTCTACTTTTATCTTTCTTTTTTTTTTTTGAGACGAAGTCTTGCTGTGTTGTCCAGGCTGGAGTGCAGTGGCGCGATCTCGGCTCACTGCAACATATGCCTCCCGAGTTCAGGTGAATCTTCTGCCTCAGCCTCCCAAGTAGCTGGGACTACAGGTGCATGCCACCAGGCCCAGCTAATTTTTGTATTTTTAGTAGAGACGGGGTTTCACTGTGTTGGCCAGGCTGGTCTCAAACTCCTGACCTCCTGATCCACCTGCCTCAGTCTCCCAAAATGCTGGGATTACAGGCATGAGCCACCATGCCCAGTCTGATTTCTACTTTTATCTTTATTATTTCCTTTTTCTTGCTTTTGGTACATTTTGTACTTCTTTTTCTAGATTCGTCAGGTAGAAGCTTAAATAATTGATTTCAGACATTTCCTCTTTTCTAATGTGAGCATTTTAGTTACATTTAGTTCCCCTGTTAGGACTGCATTAGTTGTGTTATTGAGAGGGGTGTTGAAGTCTACAACAGTATTTGTGGATTTATTTATTTTTTCTTTCAGTCGTATTAGTTTTAGCTTCACATAATTTTGTAGCTCTGATGTTTAAATGTGCCTGCACATTTAGGCTCACTGTGTCCGAGTGAATTGACCCTTTTATCATTATATAATATTCCTCTTGGGGTCTGGTCATTTTCTTTGTGTTGAGATATAAATTATCTGGTAATACAACAACTCTGCTCTCCTTAGATTCATATTTACAGGATGTATCATTTTTAGTCTTTTCAGCCTGCCTGTAATCATTATATTCAGAGTGAATCTTTTGTAGGCAGTATACAGTTGAATCATTTTAAGAATCTACCAATCTGTCTTTTAATTGGTGTATTTAGATCATTTACATTTAAAATATTTACTAATAACTTAGGGCATAATTATTTTTGTTTTCTGTTTGCATCTCTGGTTGTTATTTCTGTTTTTTTTCCCCTGCTTCCTTTGTGTTACTTAAACATTTCTTTAGAATTGTATTTTGATTTATGTACCAAAATACAAATAGTTTTTAAGTATATCTCTTTGTTTAGACTTTTTAGTGGTTATAATGAGACATTATATAGACATAACTCGTCACAGTCTCTTGGTGGTGTCATTTTACCAGTTCGAGAGTACCTATCTGTACACCCCTTTAACTTTCCTTTGATAATTGTCTTAAGTGTTTCCTTTACGTACATTTAGAACCACATTAGACAGTTTTTGCTTCAGTCATGAAACATGATTTTGAAAACTCAAGAGAAGGAAAGCCTAATTATTTGCCACCTCCCCCTTTTTAAATACTGTGTTCTTGATTCTTTTCAGATGTTCCAAGATTCCTTTTTCTGTGATTTTGTTTAGAGAACTTCCTTTGATCATTTTGTTAGGAGTAAGCCTGCTAAGAAGTTCTTTTAGTTTTCCTTCCTATGAGAAGGTCTGGATTTCCTTTTCATTCCTGAAGGATATTTTTACTGGTTATAGGATTCTAGGTTGACAGTTGTTTTTCTTTCAGCAGCTGAAAAGTGGTGTGCCACTTCTTTCTGGTCTCCATGGTTCCTGATAAGAATTCTGTTGTGATTCTGCTTGGTTTTCTCAAATCTGTAAGGTCTTAATTTTCTCTGACTGCTTTTGAGATTTTTGTCTTTGGCTTTGGCTTTCTTTGCCTTTTAGGTTTCTCTTTAGTTATTATATGTCTTGGTCTGGATTTCTTTGGGTTTATCCTTTGATGGTCACTAAACTTACTGAATGTGTAGGTTGCCAAATTTGGGACGTTTCTAGCCATTCTTTGAGCCCTTTTTTTGCTTCTCCTTCCTCCTCTCCTGCAGAGACTCTGAGGATGTGAATGTTAGACTGTTTGTTACATTTCCACAGGTCCCTTTTATTTATTCATTTTTTTCCTGTCTGTTTTTTTTCTCTGTTGTCAGATGGGATGATTTCTGTTGTTCTGTCTTCCAGTTCACTGGTTCTTTCCTTTGCCCCATCCTTCTGCTCTTGAACCCACCCAGGAGCTTTTATTTCAGTTATTGTATTTTAAATGTGGGATAGTTCTAGCATGGTTGTGTCTTGGTGTTGGCATTTCTTGTTTGTCTTTGTTCATTCAGTTTGTGACCTTCCTGGTTATTGGTATAATGATGATTTTTGGTGGAAACCCAGGTGTTTTTGTATTCTGTTGGGTGACTGTAGGTCTCATTCGAACCTTCTCTTTCCGTTGACTTTTCTGACGGTGTTTCCATGGGGGAAGGGGGTCACCATAACCACCTAGTTACTCAGGGGGAGACGGAAGTCCACCTCTCGGCCTCCATTGATGCCTGAACTGGAGAGGCTCCTCGTCATGGATTCCCTTCCTGCTGGGCCACGGTAAAAACCCTGATCCTCCACTCGGTGCCCGCTGACACCCTCTAGCACGGAGAGGGAAGGGTCCTCATTGCTGCTGGTGGGATGTACGGTCCTTGTGTCTTCTGACACCACCCTGGCCGGGGTGTGGGGCACTTCACAAGGATGGGAATTCAGCTTTTGCTCACTTGGTGGCGGGACAAGGGGAAGGTTGGGGTGCAGGCTTTCCTGTGGCTTTTGGCCAGAGTAGCGCAGTTCTTGTTTAAGAGTTTTCTGTCTTGTCTACTCTTTTCTGGTTCATCAGCTATGGAGAGTAGCTTTTGATTGATTTTTTTTCTCGTGTGCCCATTGGCATTTTCAGGTTACCAGTTTCTCCAGTACCCACTCTGGGATAGTGAGATAAAAAAAAAGCCTAGGAGAGTCGCCATGGTGTCCTTCCTCAGGTCTTGGGTCCCTGGCCTGCCTGCCTTCTTTTCTCCACCTTTCAGAGTCTTCTCATGTTTGTCTTGTACATGATGTTCCCAAATTTTTAGTTGTACTTAGCAGAAGGAATAGGGAAATCTATATCTACCCCATTGTCCAGGAAGCAGAAGTTTCAAAGTACTGTTTTTGAAAGAGTTTCACGTTGAAGGCACACCCAGACCACCAGCAGCCTCTTCCTAGAGGCCAACCAGAAGTGTAGCCTCTGGCTTGTGTGGATCACACGGGAAGGCCAAGTTCAATTGGAGAGGAGGTAGCTCCAGGGAGTCTCTCATGTGGTCACGTTTATACCGGGTCTGGAGCCACATGCATCCTCTGGGAGGACCTGCATAGGAAAGGTACCCCGTGTGCAGGGCTGCTTGAAACAGGACTCAGGCCCCATCTTTTGTGTCC
The DNA here is from genome assembly GCA_036589455.1 of Ateles fusciceps. NCBI lineage: Eukaryota > Metazoa > Chordata > Mammalia > Primates > Atelidae > Ateles > Ateles fusciceps. The sequence goes on along the minus strand of JAZHEH010000789.1, from coordinate 723,188 downwards.
TTACAGCCCAGCTCGGATCCCGCGTGTCAACAACAGATACCTGCTTCTCATGCCTCCCTCCAAAATGCCCAGCAGCTCAACCAAAAAACAGCAAAGCTAAGCCCACCCATGCAGCGTTTCCAGAGCACACTCCCTCCTGCCTGCTGCCTTTTGGGCTTTCTGTTTTAGTGTCCCAGTTTCAGATTATTATAGGTCACTCTGAAAGAGAATACCTTAGGGCCTTTCAGAGGTGCTGCCTCAGGAGCAGGTGGGCATGCGTGGGAGCCTCTGCCTGTGGGCACTTCTGGACTCACAGACACTGTGGTCTGCTGTGCGGGGGAGGATGCTGCATTTTTAGATAGCCCGAGACATAGAGAAGGGGCAGCTCTTCCTGGGAGGCCTTTCCCACGCCTGGGGGGATGAGGACAGGTTGTCTGAGTCAGGACCTAGGTTATGTAAGGAGAAGGAAGCTCAGAGCGGTCACCACGCACCCACTGCTGGCCTAGGCCGGCGGGGTACTCACCTTCACTCCCTGTGCACACCTGCCTCAGGATCAAGGACACAGGGCCAACCCCATCCCTGCCTTCCTGGAGTGAAGGTTCTAGGGTGGGGGTGGGGGGCCATCATGTCATAGCATTGTAATTGCATAATGAAACCATAGGTAGAAATTAGTTCTGTGATGTGCAGTGACAGTAATGGCAGAAGTAAGTAGTTAGAGACTGACGGGGGAAGATCAGTACTGTCCCTTGAGGACGTGGCATTTTACGGAAGCCTGAGGGATGGCAGAGAGGGCCAGGTTTTGGGGAGCTGAGGAGGCTGGAGGCAGCTGCACAGGCCATATGGCTAGCTGCAAGAAGGAAGAGTGGCAGTGCCGTAGCCTGCCGGGTTCTGGTCCCTGGCTCCCTGGGCTTGGGGAGTGAGTTCTCAATAATTACAGATGGCTCCTTGTGGCCCCATGTGCAAAGGCCATCATTCCTGCCTTTGCACCTGTGCATCAGCTGTGCCCCTGCCCAGGGAGCCCTCTCAACCCCAAGTCTCCCCCTGTGTGTGGGGTCCTTACCTTCTTTAGGGCTTTTCCTTGATAAGTGATTTTTTAAAAAAAATTCGGAGCAGAGGTTTTGCTGAGGATGCCTGGGTTGAGACCGGGGCTCAGGTTCTGAGGGTACAGATGCTGAGCCCTCAGCTCCCCCACAGTCCCTCCTGGAGAAAGGTCAGGTAAATGTAGCTGATGATGTGCTGACACCCCAAGTTGCCTTCAGAAGCCAAGGTGGTGTGGCACAGTTAAGCCAGAGTTGGAGAAATGGCCTGGTGGGCTAGCCTCTGACCTCACAGGTGAGCTTCTGTGGCCGACAAGAGGCCGAGCTGGGAGTCAGAGTCCAGATACACACAGGGAGTTGTCCATATGGCTTTCCTATGCCGTATGCAAGGCCTCTGTTAGAGTCTGCTTAGGGTGTGTACTCCTGGAATGGGGTGTGGAGAGGCCGAGTATGTGTGCCCACCTGAGGTTGGCTGGACACAGCTGGAGTTCATAGAGAGCGCAGACCTTTCCTTGCTTTTGCTTCTGCCTTTCCAGGTGAGATTTCCACCATACACCCATTGGCCCTCCTAGACTGTCTGCAGCCAGCACCCTCTCTCCTGTCCTTACAGCTTTCCCCCCAATTCCAGGCATACAGCTCTACTCCTGCCGTTCATAGGGAAAGCCAGTGCTCCTGGGAACCTTGAGGACCCCTGCAGGCAGAAGCCAAGAAAAGAGGGTTCTTGGTTCAGCCTGGAGGCTATGTGGCCTCTGGTACATGACCTGCCCTCTCTGAATCACAGCCTGCAGCTACCAAATGAGGTGGTGTGGTGGGGCCTCCTAGTTTGGAGAGCACTGAATAAAAAGCACATGGGGAACCTCTGAGGGGGATCCAGGGATCAGGCTGTGTGTTTCAGCAGCAGTCAGAGAATTTGGGTTTTAATTTGTGTTAATGGCCTCCAAAGGGGACTAAATAAATGGGTCTGGTTGTAGCTCTTCCAGCCCAGTCTCACCAGCTGGGTGTGGCTGAGGAAGGAGATGGAGCCAGGGTGTGTGTCTAGATCTCCTGTGTTGAGCTCCTACCCGCGGTCTGGGGAGTGGGGACTCTGGATGGTGAAGTGGAACAATGCCTCACATTTGTTGAGACCTCACAGACGGGACACTGTACTCAGTGTTCTTTGTGCTCATGCAGCTTTTTAAATTGAGAAATAATTCACCTATCTTAAGATTCACTCTCTTAAAGGGTATAGTTTGGTGAGTTTTAGCATATTCACAGTGTTGTGCAACCATCTCCACTGTCTAATTCCAGAACATTTTCGTCACCCACAAAAGAAATCCCATACCTGTTACCTGTCTCTCCTTACTCCCTTTCCTCCAGTCACCAAGCTGCTTTGTGTGCTGTGGATGTGCCTATTCTAGACTGTTCGTGTAAGCGGAGTTCTGTAACGTGGGCTTTTGTGTCTGATTTCTTTGACTTAGCGTCATCGTTTAAGACGTTCCTCTGTGCTGCAGTGTGTGTGATGCTTCATTCCTTTTTCTGGCTGAATAGTGTTCCCTTGTGTGGATCCATCACACTTTGTTCATCCATTCTTCTGTCCATGGACATTTAGACTGTTACCACCTTTTGGCAAGTGTGAATAATACTGCTATGAACATTCATGTGCAAGTTTTTATTGGAGCCCATTTTCCATTTTCTGGGGTGTGTATACATGGGGGTGAAATTGCTGGGTTCTAGGGTAATTCTGCTTTTAATTTTCTGAGGAACTGCTGGACTCTTCCAGGGTGGCAGCACCGTTTTACATCTGTGTGCTGGGTTTTACTAATTGCATAATCTCATTAGTTCTCACATCAGAGTCTTAAGGTTTAGGTAGAATTGTTACCACTCTCACTTTTCAAATGGGAGAGTTGAACTCAGAGGGTTTCTGCATGTAGCCACACAGCCAGTCAGTTGATGATTCTTTGGCCAGAACTGGCTTTGATCACAAAAACAGTCTCTTCTCTTAGCCCTATTTTATATCTTCAGGATGAGGCTTTTTTTTTTTTTTTAGACAGAGTCTCGCTCTGTTGCCCAGGCTAGAGTGTAGTGGTGCAATCTCCGCTCACTGCAACCTCCACCTCCCAGGTTTAAGTGATTCTCCTGCCTCAGCCTCTCGAGTAGCTGGGATTACATGCACCCACCACCACGCCCAGCTAATTTTTGTATTTTGAGTAGAGACAGGGTTTCACCATCTTGGCCAGGCTGGTCTTGAACTCCTGACCTCGTAATCCACCCGCCTTGGCCTCCCAAAGTGTTGGATTTTTGACTGTGTTCATGTTTTATTCCTGGCACCTGCCGTACATTGTCACTCACATATTTGTTTAATAAAATGTCATTTTTTCCTGATCTCGGTGGCTTGATCAGCAGCTTGAGGGAGGCAGCATGTATTAGGGGCCCCTGTACTCTACAGGTTCTCACACTCCTGCTCGGGTCTGTGTTCCCCCTCTCTACCCTGGATGCTACAGAATCCCCACCAGCCTCTTGATTCTCAAGCAGCCACAGACGCACTGCAGTGGGAATGGGTGGCATGACCTCTGCTGAGCAGAGGTAGTGTCCATTTCCAGCAAGTACTTGCCATTAACTTTAGCTGTTCTCTCTCTTATGTCGAAGGCTGCTGGTGACCTGCCCTCTTTTTCTCCTCTAGGCAAAACCCATTTATGGCGGTTGGCTGCTCCTGGCTCCAGATGGGACCGACTTTGACAACCCAGTGCACCGGTCTCGGGTAAGGGCATCAGAGCCAACTCTCAGGGTGGAAGGAACCAAAGAAGGGGAGCCCATTTAAGGGTGAACTGGTGAAATGGAAGAGGGAGATGGAGAGTTGGAACAGTGGATCCTGGGGTGGCAGGATCAGCAGGGCTCCCCCCATTTGGTGTACTTGTACATTGTACAGAAAAGGTCTCAATTATAAATAGTTATGTGTAGTGCTCCCTTCAGAGTGAGGAGCTCTCATGTGGGTGTTGCCTGTTTTGTGGGTAAGCCTGACTCTGGGAACAGTCAAATGGAAGAGGCAAAAGAGCTGTTTAACAAACGTTTGTGTTACGCTGAGCACCTCCCAATAAGCGGCTCCCAATTCATTCCATGCCAAGGCCTGCCCCTATCACACCTCCCTTCCTCCTGAGCCAGGAGTTCAGCCCACTAGCACTAGTGAAGGGTTGGGGGCCCAGAGGCCTTGGCTCACCTCTTACTAAATTATGCATTGCCCAGGGCAGGGCCCCGCTAGAGCTGGTACCACCATTGGCCTGACCTGTGGTTTCTCTGCCTGGACGCCCCCTCTGGATTTGGATTTGACTCCAGTTAGAACACTGTCCTTCTTCACATGCTCTCTTACAGTGCTGCCACTCATACCCTATAAATTGCTTCCACTCAGCCCCCTCCATCCCTGGGAGCTCCCTTTCCCCTTCTTCTTAGTTTCTGCTACTCACCCCCTCCCCCACCATGAATATACATTTGGAGTAGGGGCCTTGGGCTGTGCATTGTCGTGCCACAGGCCTTGCATTGTGTCTCTGGTCTTTGGGATTCCTTCCGGAATGGGTTTTGATTTGAAAGGCAGCACAGAAGGCCCTTGGAAATGTTCCTGGGAAACACGTCAGGTGGCCTCCTCTACACACCCAGCATGGAGCAGCCCTCTACAGGGCCTCTTAGCAAGGCCCTTTGAGTCCCTGTTCATGCCATCCATACGGGAGGACTCAGGAATCCCTGGTCCAGCCGGACTGCAGTTTCCAGGGAGTAGTTCCCTTTCCTAGTTTATATCAAGGTTATACAAAATTGCCATTTCCAGCTTCTGATGGGATTCTTTATTATAAATGATAACTCTGGCCCAAAGCAGAGAGATGTGCTTTTATAGTCAGTTCATGTGGCCTTATTGCCAGTTAAACTTTGAGCATTGCTGGGCTCTTTTCTTTTTCTTTTTCTTTTTTTTTGAGAAAGAGTCTTGCTCTGTCACCGAAGCCATAGTGCAGTGGTGTGATCTTAGTTCAGTTCAAGTCTTGACGTCCCAGGTTCAAGTGATCCTCCCACCTCAGCCTCTTGAGTAGCTGGGACTACAGGCGTGTGTCACCATGCCTAGCTAATTTTTGTGTTTTTTGTAGAGACGGGGTTTCACCATGCTGCCCAGGCTGGATTGAGCTTTTTGAAATATTGAATGTAGTCATGGACGCTTGATGATTTGGGACTGGGAGCTGTGCCTGTCATTCATGACAGGGCCCTTCTCCCCCATGCAAAGGAAGACACACACTTCATAGTCCTTTTCATTTCAGCTCCTGGTGGCATCTGACCACCATGGGCACTTCCCAGTGGTCTGGCTTTTGGATGGAGAGTAGAGCGGGGGACACTCTGTGCCAGTTGGTCACTCCTTGGATATTGGAGTTATTTCCACTGGTCTTGCTGCTCCTCTGTTTTGATTTTCAGTAGCTCATTTCCCCCTCCGTTAATTCTGGAGCCTGGCTGTCTTTGTGCCTCCTCTTTGCCAGTGGATCATCAGAACGATCTAGGCGGTTTCCTAGATTTTTTCAGAAGTGGTGAATCTGTGCCTTGGCATTCCTGGGTTTTTCCAGGTCATGTCAGATCATTCATCAAATAAATTGACACATATAATGTGATGCATTCTGTGCTGGGCACCAGAAGGAATATGAAAAGGTAAACACAGATTGTTTCTGCTCCTGAGGAGCTTCCAAGTGTTTAAAAAAAAAAGAAGCTTCTTGTTAAGCCTCGATCACTCATGTGATTTGGGCCTTTCTCCCAACCCAGTTCTGGCTGATGAATCAGCATTCTTAGGCCTCAGGTCCCTCTTTTTCTGCTACCTGCCCCAGAAGTGGAATCCGTGGAACCACCTTCCTTAGATATGGGCTTGTCAGACGTGGGAGCTCCACAAGCCAAACTCCAGGGCCAGGACCCAGATCCTCCTAACCACCCACCTTGTGCTCCGTTGCAGAAATGGCAGCGACGGTTCTTCATCCTTTACGAGCACGGCCTCTTGCGCTATGCCCTAGATGAGATGGTAAGTGTCATCCTCGCCCACTCCCCTGTCCCCAGCCTTCGCCGGTCCCTCCATTACAGTGTCCTTGCATTGTTGTGTAAGAGAACAGCAGCTGTGTGCTTCCACTTCTGTCTGTTTGGAAGTCTGGAATGTTTTGAAGAACTTGTGGCACCTTGCGAAGACGGCCCTAAAAACCCAGACCTTTGAAGCATCATCTTCTGTGGTCTTGAGTGAGAGGAAGAAGTGAGGGAGGAAGTCATTTCTGTTCAAGGCTAATAGTGTGGACTTGGCTGGAGCACTCCTGGTTGGGGGAAAGCAAGGGCAAAGTCCTGGGTCACAGTGAGGACAGGTGCAGGCTGTGGACCTATAGGCATGGGGCAGGGACTGGCCCTGGGGCTGCACGCGTGCTCACATACCTAGTCCTGGGGCCGCCTGTGAGTTCTACAGCTACAGTTGGTTTTGTTTGTCTTATTTGAGCTTCACATAGTTTTCTGAACTGACTTCAGAGGCCTCCTGGTCACGAGGTCAGCTGGTCACTAAACCAGGCAGACAGGCTCCTTCCTGCTCCCCCACCTCCCTGGTTTTCCAGCTGCCTCCTGGGCTGGATGAGCGTTTGCTGCTGTTGCCCCAGAGGTCAAACCTGAAAATCAACTAGGTGGAATTTCTGGCTTTTCTTTTTCCACCTATTTTATCTCCTGACTTTTTCTCTAAAGGAGATTAATCTCTACTAATTAAAGTAGGACTGCATTCCAAACTGTGTAAAGGGTTGAAGATGGGAGATTTGATTGCCTTTTCCAGTTCCACTTGGTGGGTGAGTGTTTGTGTGCACATATACGCAGCATTTTAAAATTGGGGCTGTCCTGGAAAGTCTAGTCACCCTATATAAAACAGGCTGCCCCTGCCTATCCTACCCAGAGTTTGTTTCTTTGCTGCAAGGGTGAGACAGACTCTGGAAGTATGAGTAGAGATAACTGTGTCCTCCAGGGACCTTCCAGACTGTGGGAGGCCCTGGGATTTTTGGGTGGTCATTACAGCTCACATGTGCAAAGGCCAGAAGTGGGTGTGTTTGCACCTGAGTCCTAACCTTCGTGATGTGATACTTTTTCTACTTTTGTTTCTGGGGTGAATTAAGAGGTATGATACCATAATCCTGTATCAACTGTCACCTCATTGATTTATTCTTAAAAAGAATTATCTTCCTTTTCATTCTTTCTAGTGAGCATATTTGTACATCATGATTAGACTATAGGGGGTTTTTGCTCTGGGAACATCTATGCTCCAGGGTAGTGGATTGGAGGTGAGCACTGATGGTGGACTTGGCTAGAAGTAGGAGCAGGGAGACAATGCATTTCGACACTCTGTTCCTTTGAGGCAAGAAAGCAGACCTGGAGGTTAGACTTTACACTGGTGTTCTCCTGGCTTAGCCCTTACACAGGGAGTAGACCTGGGGTCAGAGCTGGGCTCCTGCAGCTGTGAGGTTTACCTTGCCTCCCTGTGGCTGGCTGACTGGTTCTTAAGTCCTGCAATTGACCAACAGTATCAAAGGAGCCTTAAGAGGTCGCTGAATTGCATTCAGGCTGGGCTGGGTCATGAACCATCCTAAAAAACAGAGCTCCCTGTACTTTCCTTGGGGACTGATAATTCCAGTCAGGAAATCTTTCTTTAGGTCTAACTGAAGTCCAGCAAAATCCATTATCCCTCTGGCTCAGTTGCACAAGCACAAAGAGGGTAGCTCCTGGGGGACACTTTGGTGCTGGCACAAGTGCAGAGCACATGCTTCCCAGGTGCAGCTCCTGGACAATAGAGGCCACCTAGCCAGGAGCACTAACACTTCACAGTGTACTGTATCTCCCAGCAACCTGGATATGGGTTGGGTATTATTTCATGGAGTGCTCAGGCAGAGGTAGGACAGTGCTAGGGATGTGGGGAAAGAAAGAAGCCCCAGGGAAAACTTGGACTGAGAGAGGGCGTGGGGGCGTGCCCAGAGCTGGGCGTTTCTGACCATGGGCTGCTTTCTGGCAGATGACCTGGGAGCTGGAGAGACTGGCCCAGTGAGCCCATCAGTATGTCTCTGCCCAGCCGAGGCCATGGAGGGGCTTCCCTGTTGTATCAGGAAGGTCACAGGGGAAGGTTGCAAGGAAGCAGTCGGGGTAGAAGCCAGGTGGGAGGAGGCAGAGGCTGGTTTCCCCAGCACCCAATGCTCTGGATCAGGATTTGTTCCTCAGAGCCTCTCCCCCAGGGTGAGCAGTTCCCATGGCCAGGGAACTCCAGCCTAATGGTCAGCCACTCTGAACTGAGAGTCCCATCCCAACCAGGCTGGCAGGATCCTAAGACCTGGAGCAGAAGAACTCCATTTCAGGCAGGCTCATGTGTGTGAACTCCAGCCAAGCTAGAAGCTTCCTCTGTGAGTGCCTTGAAATAGACCTGTGGTCCTCAGTACTGTGCCGCCCAGGGCCACTGTCCACCACTGGCCATGTCTGAAGTCTCCTTGATTGTCACACCTGGGGCAGGGATGCTGCTGAAGGTCCTCCACAGAACAGCCCCCAGAACAAAGAAGGCTCCAGCCCAAAATGCTGACAGTGCCAAGGCCGAGAAACTGAGGGATTTGGTCAGTGGTTTATTTAAATTCTTATTTATTTTTTAAAATGAAAATGTAAATGCGATTTGCTATTAGCTCTGCTCTTTAACAGCACAGGACTCACCTGTCAGATTTCCTGGGAGTGAGGGGGTGATGGTGCAGAGTTGGCTTACTGATGGTGCAGGGCCAGTCATCGAATGGGGTGGGCCTGTTCCTCATCTGGAGAGTTCTGTGGGACGCCCCTGCATACCAGGCAACCACAAGGCCTGCAGAACTGCTTGTGTGTCCCAGGGAGCACATAGGTGCCACTCCCTGTGTGGTGCCCTCAGACCGTGATGTTGTAAAGTGAGCCCTGCCTCAGCATTTGTCTCCAAAAGCAGTAGCTCTGAGCAGCTTGTGGCCACCTCTGACCCTCCCAGGCCCATATAATAAACTGTAGCATTTTATGGCTGGTCTGTGCCCCCAACACTCAGTCACCATCTGTTTCGAGTTGTTACTGATTTTTATACGATGTTTCCATTTGATTTCATCTGCTTGAGTGTTATCTTGCCAACTAGACTGACTTCTTGTTGTTGTTGTTGTTGTTGTTGGGCCCCTGATAATTCTAAGTGTCTCTCCATGTTGCTAGCAAGGGGTTTGGGCGGCACAAATCTAACAGAGCTACCAGCTTTGTCAATGCCTTGCTGCAGAATTTCTGCTCCCAACTTTAAAACCTTAAGACAGAGGGCGGGTAGGAAAGGAGAGAAGGTAGGACAAGGGGTGTTCCTCAGAGGGAGATGAGGGATGTGAGGACCCTTAGGGATTACACAGCAGAAGGGAGAGACTTCCCAAGAGCTGAGAACTGGGATGGGGGGAAACGTTACCTCAGCCCCACTGGGTTGGGACCTGGAGAGGAAGGTGGGCATCAGGAGGTCACAGCGTGCAGGACGGGTAGGAAGGCAGCAGTCCCTGGATCTGGGGACAGTAGCTTCAGGAAGCACTTTCTGCTCGCGGACTTCAGCTGGGGCTGGGGCTGGTGGACCTCGTCCAGTTCTGGAGACTGACCGTTGCCTCTCCAGGCAGCCCTGAGATGGGACTAACTTTGGGGAATCTATTTTCCTTTTTTGGGAAATTTCTTTCTCGATACACCCACGTACCCTGTAACTGGTGGGTGTGGAGAAGAGGCAAATTTCCCGAAAAAGGAAAAGAAATTTCTCAAATGCAGGCTGAGGTGAGGTGGGCTCTGGGCAGCCTCACAGACAAGTAGGAGCCTGAGAGATTTGGCTGGTCCCTGGTTTTTCAGGAGTGGACAAGCAACAGTCTAGAAACCTGGACTGCTGCCTTGTCCTCTGCCTTTGTTTCTCTGCCTGTAAAATGTTCCTCATGATTTTACCTAATTCTGCCACCGAGTTTCTGGGGACTGATGTCAAGCTGAGGTGTGGGTGTCACCAGACGTCACTAGAAAGCTCTTGGGAGGAGTTCCAGGTCTAGAAGCAGAGTGGGAGGGCCAGGAGCTTGGGACGGAGCAGGCCAGGTCATGAGGCTTTGGGATTCTCACAGGCCTGCTCTCCAAGGCAAAAAGATGATCGAATGTTTTGTTTGAATGTTTTTAACTTTGGTAAGTGCGCAGGAAATTCACCATCTTAACTGTTTTTAAGTATGCAGTTCAGTGACATTAAGGACATCCACACTGTTGTACAACCACCACCACCTTCCCTCTCCAGGACGCTTTTCAACTTGCTGACTGACCTGTGCACCCATTGAACTATAACTCCCTTCCCCAGCCCCTGGAAACCCCCATGCTGCTCTCTGTCTCTAATAATTTGACTCCTCCAGCACCTCACATAAATTGGATTATGCAGTGTTTGTCCTTTGTGACTGGCGTGTTTCACTCAGCATAAAGGTCTTGAGAGATCAACTGTGTTGGCTGGGTCAAAATTTCCTTCCTCCTGATTATAGTAGGTCTGATGCCCTTGGAACGTGATTGCTGACCCTGAGCCTCTCACACATGGAAGGCATGGAGAGACCATGAGGCCACCTCCTGTGGCAGGTATGGTGCTGAGGGCCGACCTCCACAGTGGGGAGCTCCGCTCCATCCTGGCCTGGGGAGTCCTTGAGCCTCGTGAGAGATGAGAGCTGCCTCCTGTGTAGGGGCCATACTAAGGACTCATATCTCAGCTCACATCCTCAGACATAGTAGAGAAAATGGTTTTAGCTCTTGGATATGTGCCTTTTTCAGGGGCAGCCTGTGAGTTTGTCAGTCCCATAAGATATGAAGGTCCAGCCTGAGAAATTAACTTGGGGGTGCTTGTGTACTTGTGTATGAAGTAAATAGGCTTGGTCCAAAGGATCTTCAGAGCACTCCAAGAGAGTCCAGCTTCTTTAGAGTTTGCTTCCTATAGGAGAGTGTCCAGGAGGTTGCTTTGATCTTGGGGACCTCTGCTCACCTCACTCTTGACAAATTTCTGCTACTTTTGGTGATGTTAAAGCCATGAGCAGCCCAAAGTTGCCTGGGCCTGTGAGAGCCTAGGGTGAGGGGCGTACCGCAGAGTCCTGCTGTCTTTAGGATCTGTCATTTGAGGTTTCTTTCCCTTCTCTGCAGCTGATCACCTAGTTCCCGTTGCTCCCTAAGCCAGCATTTTGTAGACATTACCCTGTATCAGAATCTGCAGGGTGGGGCTGGGAGACCAGTTTAAATAACCACTCCGTGTGATTTTTTTTTTTTTTTTTTTTTTTGAGATAGAGTCTTGTTCTGTCGCTCAGGCTGGAGTGCAGTGGCATGATCTTGGCTCACTGCAACCTCCACCTCAGGTTCAAGCAAACTCCTGCCTCAGCCTCCCAAGTAGCTGGAACTACAGGTGCTTGCCACCATGCCCGGCTAATTTTTTGCATTTTTAGTAGAGACAGGGTTTCACTGTGTTAGCCAGGACGGTATCGATCTCTTGACCTCGTGATCTGCCTGCCTCGACCTCCCTAAGTCCATGTGATTTTTAAGCACTCCATTTGAGAAATGCTGCTTTAAGCTCTGGCTTTGTTTTCTCTAGCTCGGAGCTTTCCCAGGCAGGCGAGAAGAACCATCTGGTCCTCCATTGGTGCTGAGGCACTTCCTGGGTATCTGATTCTTTGGGAACCATAGTGGCTGCTGTGTTCATAACAGAGCAGTTGAAGGGACACTAGGCCATAGAAGGCCCCTCCTGTGGTGAAGCTCATATCTCTCGGCACCCACATGAACACATGCAGACTAAATTCCTAGGAGAACCGTGGTGTGTAGGCCCTTAAAGGTGGTGGGTAGTTGGGGAGGCAGAGAAGTGTTCTGAGAGGAGAGAGGTGGCACTTGGCTGCCTTCTCGCTCATCACAGAGATTCAGGAGGAACCATGTGCCTGGCTGGGGCTCCATGGTGGCCCATTTCTTCCCATTTCTATCTTAGTCTGCACAATGGTACATACCGTGTCCATTTCACAGTTAAAAAGACTGAGGCCCAGAGATTGTGAGGTGCCTCAACTAATGAGTGACAAACCTTGATGTGTAGGCAGGGTAGACTCCGTCTGAGAGAGGGATGGTGTCTTTCCTTCACCAAGTGATCTCGTCCCTCATGTTCAGAGAGGCCACTCCACCAGCACCTGCTGCCTCATGCAGGCAGGGAATAGGGCTGGTTGAAGGCCAGGCAGGGCTCTCGGCATCCTTCCTGACCCTCTGGCTTGTCTGTGCTGCAAACTGACCCAGCTATAGTAGCTGACCTGTGTCTTTATTAATGCCATTGAACCAAGCGAGCTGTAGGCCTGCAACCCTGTAGGGTCCACCTCTCTTTTTTACTACACGGGCATATAAATATATATATTCGGAGAGATTTGTAGAAATCAGAAAAATAAGAACGTAGAGCCTGTAATTGTCTGAGAGGCAGAGAAGCTTCCTCAGGCCTGCAGACCCTTCATGTTTAAAGGACAGGAAGGAGCAAAACAGGGAACCAGGGAAGATGTTTTATAGGCCAGTCTTATGCTTTCAGATTTAGCTTTCAGTCTGTCATGTTTCAGCCTTGTCCTGGCCTTTGTGCTTTTCCATGAGATCCTGGTTGCAAGGGGGAAGGAGACAGGCCCTGCTGTGTGGTGCGTGGAATATCTTAGGGAGGGCTTGTCGGGGTGGGGTAACTGTGGGGTCACTTAGGCCCTTCCTGCCTCTGTAGGTACCTCCGAGGCTATTTGGCCCGCAGGAAGCCCTGAGTTCTTTCCTCCTTTGCCCAGCAGCTCATTTCTAGCTCTGTGCTGTGTGCTTTCAGAATCAGATCATTTAAAAAAATAACTGCAGACTCAGGTGTGTTTTCATCTTTACACAAGCCCTGTGAGCAACATATGAGGGGCTGTTAATGGGGGAGGCACCCCCTCACCCCCGCTGTCCCCATGCATCACATTCCCCTGGGGTCTCCCTACATGCTTTCAGACTTTTGGTTGAGAGACTTCTGTCTTTAAGTGGAATTCTGTGTGGAGTTTTAATACAAGTTTTAAAAAGTATACAGTCAGATGCTGCTTTATTCTAAGTTTTGAAATATTTCTGACCCCTCCGTCATCAATAACCCTGCCCCTGGCAGCTGCAGAAAAGAATACACACTGACCAGACTGGAGCAACCTTCTTCTCTGAGGAATTATCCAGGTGCCCAGAGGCCCAGATCACAGACCTGCTCAGGAAAGGCACCTCTTCTTGTGTGATCATTTGATTATTTTTCCAAATGAATAAGCTTATTTTTTAAAGGTTTCCCAAAGTAGTCAATGTCTTCAAGCTCTTTGCCAATGGTGACTTGTGCGTGAGCAGCGCCCATGTTTATAGGTGAACTCTCAGGCACACGGGGGCTCGTGTTCACGAGGAGAAGTGGCTGGGCCTCGGGGAACAGTCTGCTGGCTGTCAGGGCTGGCATGGCCACAAGATTCCAAAAATTGAGGACAAGGCAAGGGTGTTGAGAAGGTTCTTCCAGGGTGTTGAGAGTGTTTTATCCCTGCCCCCTGCCCCACTTGACTTTTCTGGACAGAGAGCCTTAGATGAGTCCCCATCCCGTCTTGATTTAGTCATGACAATTGAGATGTTGCCTATTTGTAACAATGATTTTCTTAATGAAGGAAGGTGGAGTCTTGGCTGGAAGGTGAGGTCTGAACCAGTCCACAGGATGGTGTCTGTGTGATGCTCTTTAAGCAGCAGGGAGTTGGAGGGATAATAAGTGGGGCGGGGGAGGGCCCTGCTTGACTGAGCTTCCTGCAGACCCCTTCGCCTGAAAGCATCTGTGGCTAGATTTAAGTTATTTTGAAATACTAAAGGTGAGTGAGCCACGTCTGGGTGCAGGTGAACCCAAGTGGGATGGAAACACTTCTTAAGTGCTGTGAAAGTAGAGGTTAGGGGTCATAAGGGAAGCTCAGAGCCATTCACTGACAAGTGACACCCACTTTTTTTCCCTAAAGTGTAATTTATGGTGACTCATGAAAGTTCACCTATTAGAATGGAGCACATAGTGGTCAGAGCATTCTCTGAATCTCCATTGAGATGGATGTTGTTCTCTGGAAACTGGGGGCTGGACTTTAAGCTCCCTCCCCTCCTTTTGTCTTAGTTGGTAGGTTGGGGGAAGTCAGCTAATGACAGGTCCGGGAAGGGCTTGGGACCCAGTCTTCTAAGACTCTTGGACCCGGATCTGTTAGGCAGGGGCAGGTTTCACCTTCGGGAGCTTACTTGTTATTTGTACTTCTGCCCAAGGCCCAAGTGATGTTTCCCACACTGAAAGAATCAGGGAGTGGAAGCCAGCAACGGTTAATCAGGGGGCTGTGTGAACCAAAAACAGCAGTCTCCTGAGGGTGATGGTCAGGGGTTCCAGCTGTGACCTGATTCAGATCTTCCATATTGTGGTGAGGAAGCTCAGCCAGGGGGAGGGGTCGGGAGTGACTGAACCACAGATGTGGACAAGCATCCAGGTCCCTGGATCTCCTGTCCCAACTTAGGACCTGGGAGTTGCCCTTCAGGGGAAGGGAAAAGTGAGAGGGAAGGGACTGGACCTGCGTGGGGCAATTTGGATGTCCTCTGCCTCTGGTATTGGAGTTATACACGGACGGCTAAGCCTGGTAGAGGGAAGAAGTTGGAGAATACGGGCCAGAGTGAGCAGGCAAAGAGGATCAGAGGAAGGGAACAAAGGAACCTCTGCAGGTCACCCTGTGTTATTCTGGAGAGCCAAGAGAAGACACAGGTTGGCCCTGGCCAGACACAAGTCCTCCCTGTGTTCCTAACCCCAGGACACCTGTCAGAGCATAGCAAACACCTTGCACTTACTTCCATGAGGATCTCCGTCTACAGGGTGGTGAGTGCCTCTAGGCAGCACTGGTGTCTGCTTGCATAGACAGGGCTGGAGAATTGGGCAGCTGTGCTCCCCAACTCTTTCGTGCTTGAGTTTCTGATATAAATATTTCATGTAGGCCTCCCCAAGAAGTCCCCTCTCTTTGAATTTCAGGCCACACTATGAGAATTTGGTGACCTGAGGTGCCCAGTGAGCGCCTTCTGTCTCATCGAGACTGTCCAGTGTGCTTACCTTCCCATTACGTAAGTGGTGAGCCAAGGACAGCAAAATAGGAATTAGCTGCCCGCCTGTGTTCAGGGCCATAATTAGATACCCACATTCTCTCTCTGCCTTCCCTGTGTTTCCTGAGTGGAGTGACTGCTGGCCGCCCACAATTAATTATCAAGGGGCTGAAGAGGGTTCCACCAGGTTGTCAACTGAGGTGCTCTCTGTCCAGACCTTTGCCGTGTGCACAGCTCTTTCAGTGATTCGAGGAGGTAAAGGGGTTTCTGTGGCCCACACCCCACACTGGGGAGGCAGCCGGGAAGATGGGCTGTGATTGGCACCCTTGCTGGGCTATCTTCAGAGCTGTGGGTGGACTTCTCTGCAGCAGCTGTGACGCTGCCCCTGCAACATGAAGGCTTGTGATAATGCGTTGGGCGTCTCCCTCCCACACAGAGAGAAATGATTTTAGGTATTAAGAAAGTGAAAAGCTTGGAATAATTGGTTAGGAAACTAAGTAGCAGCAGGGAAAGAACTGTCAAAAAAAAAAGTCATTTCACTCTCTTCCTTTCTCCACCATCGTGGTGTGTGCTTTGCTCCATTTCTTGCCATGTCTTCTCACAAGACTTTCAGGATTAAGCAATTCCTGGCCAAGAAACAAAAGCAAAATTGTCCCATTCCCCAGTGGATTCAGATGAAAACTGGTAATAAAATCAGGTACAACTCCAAAAGGAGACATTGGAGAAGAACCAAGCTGAGTCTATAAGAAATTACACATGAGATGGCACACACATTTATGCTGTCTGAAGGTCACAATCATGTTACCAAATCAAGCTGAAAAATGTCACCGCTATCTAGAGAAGTTTGAACAGAGTTTCCTCTGGATCTGTTATGAAGGCATTGGTTGGCTGGGTTCGGTAATATATGAGCCCTTTTTACTTCTTAAAAAAAAAGTCATTTCATGGGAGTTACAGCAGAAAACATTTAGGGTTGAAAAATCAAAGCCACGTGGCTGGTGCTAGTGTGTTCACGTGTTTGTGCAGTGCTCACACACTTGCACACACTCACCTTTTAGGCATCCCCTTGCTCTGCCCCCTACTCAGATCCCCACCTGCATGTCTTTTGCCTGGGGCATTCCTGGGAAATATATCGTGTCCAAAAACAGTCTGATGAGCTGATCCACATAGGGCTCTACTTGTGGCAGGCAATGTAACATGTTAGTGTCTTAACCTCTTCTGGCCTCCATGAGACCGTTTTTCAGAAGCATCTTTTCTTTGGCCAGGAAGGAAATGTTCTTTACCATGGGGAAAATTGTCTGAACCCGGGGGAGCAGTTCCACTGGTGGGATCTCAGAGATGCAGGTCAGCAGCGCGGGGGACCTTAGGAAGGAGGTGTCCTTCACCTTGTGCCGTGTACTGGCCTGAGGGCTGGTCCAGCCCACATGCAGGCATGGACCAGTCACGCACAAACACCTGCCCGCAGTTGTCAGACTCGAACTCCAGGGTGGCTTTCTTCGTGGGGGTGCTGGTCACAACAGACAACATGGCAGGTGTGTTTATTTCCTGTGGCCACTTTAACAAGTTGCCACAAACTTAGTGGCTTAAACAGCACATCTTTGTTCTGTGATCGGTCTGGAGGTTGAGAGTCCAAAATGAGTACCACTTGGCTAAGGTCCAGGTGTGGGCAGGGCAGCTTCCTCCTGAGGTCATGGGGAAGAATCCCCTCTCCACTCTTGCAGACTCCAGTGGCCACCTGCCTTCCTCAGCTCAAGCCCTTTCTGTCACCACTACAGTCTCTTGCTCTTGTCGTCACGTTTCCTCCTCTTCTTTGTCACATTTTCTTCTGTCTCCCTCTTAGATGAGAATCTGGATGCCTTTTTCTTTCATTTTTTGTTTTTTAGAGATTGGGTTTTGCTTTGTCACCTATCCTGGAGTGCAGTGGCACAGTCATAGCTCAGCGCAGCCTTGAACTCCTGGGCCCAAGTGGTCTTCCTACCTGAGCCTTTCGAGTAACTGGGATTACAGGTGCTCCCGTGTGAGCTCAGCAGGGCTGTTCAGGGGACTTCAGCACGGCTAAGTAGGACTTGTGGGAGCTGCTGCCAAGTATGAGGTGTAGGCATGAGAAACAGAGAAAGGAAGATGGGGCCACCAGAGAGTGCTCTGATGGACGCACAGTCCCCACCTGGGTATCAGCGTCATCGCCTTCCAGAGCATTTGTGTTTTCAGTGTGAAGCAGGATCAGGGAATGTCATTATAGGAAAAGACCTGGAAGAGCCAGCCCCGTCCACAGGTGGGGGTGATGAAGTGACTTTTGCCCCGGTTTGTAGAGCCTGGAACTGTAGAGCTTTGAAGGTTGCCCTGACTCAAGTCAGCTTGGCAGCTGAGCCCCTCAGTGTGTAGGGCGCAGCGGATACCATGCGCGGCCTCCTGTTCACTGATTCAGCCCCAGGGGGAGAGGAGGAAATGGAAAATACTCCTTGTCCTTGAGCAGAATTATCTTGTTGGTGAGACTGGTTTTGTGTTTACTTCTCACTTGTGAGGTACAGACAGGTATGGTGACCCCCAGCTCTCCCAGAAAAATCCTGACTTTGGACAAGTTACTACTCTCCTGCTGGGACGATTTTAATAATTAAATGCAAACATAGTGAGGACGCTAGCACTGTGGTTGGTGTGCGACCAAGCCCGTGGGACACAAAGGTGAAGGGACAGGGACAGAGCAGGTGGAGGAGGAGAGAGACTCCCTGGAGCCACAAGGCTCTGAAGGACTGTGCTGTCCCAGCTGTGACCCACCTCAACCAGCCGCACTGAGGCAGACTTGTCCCTCGGGGGCAGAAGGGTCTTACGGCCACGACCCATACCCCACTCTCAGTCCTTCCTCAGGTAGCTAATGCTTGCTTTCGGGCTTCTGTGTGTTCCTCTGCCTCAACGGAAGGGTTGGTAGACAGGCTTGTCCTCAAAGTCGAATAAGCAGTGAGTCATTGTCTTCTTCTGAGCCCAGCAGGGTTGTACCTGGTGCCTGGGGGTGCTTTGTGATGCCCAGGCCCCAGCTGAGAAGCAGTTGTGTTGGAGTTCATTAGTAGTGTCCCCTGTCTGTCTGCAGGGCGTGGTAGCTGTCATGGGGCGGAAGTCCAAGGCTCACTTCCTCCAGATACCAAGTACAGGTTTTGGAACCAGCCTCTGTGATCAGTGCAGAGGTAAAAAGAAATCACACACAAACCACAGTGCTAGCGTCCTCACTGTGTTTCCATTTAATCCTTAAAATGGTCCCATGAGGAGAGCAGTAAATTGCCCAAAGTCAGGATTTTTCTGGGAGAGCTGGGGGTCTTGCATTGAGCCACAGGTTGGAGACCTGGTGGGTGGAGCTGCTCTGGCTCCATTCCCATTCAGTGAGCTGGGGCCCAGGCACCCCTCTGGCCTGAGGGTTTTGGAGCCTTACCTGGTTAATGTTTGAAGATCTCAGATATGCTAGGATAAACTGGAGCAGGTCTTTACACCTCTGCCAGGCGATGGGCACTAATGCTGTCAGGTGGCCAACACCCGTGGAGCCTGTCACCCACAGGGGAGCACAGTGCCAGGAGTTCTCTTGACTTCGTCCCCCAAGGCAGCAGGGGTTTGAAGATCTCAGGGGTCATGGGCGGGGGGGGATTGACTTGCATCTGGATGTGGAGGACATGCTTGCCTCGCCCTGACTTGTAGTGGGTTGTCAGCAAGAGACCCACCCAGGACTACTATATATTCTGGTCCCAGCAGTGGACCCAGAGGCCGTTCTAGCTGTATCTGAAGGGGCTGTGAGAATGGTAGGTGTGGGGAGGTCTGGGAAGGAGGGTCTTTGGGGACATAGTCCAGCCCTCACCTTTGACAGATGAGGAAACTGAGACCCAGAAGGCAGGCAGGGTCTCCACTGTCACTTCCAGTAGGTTTCAGAGACAGATGCTGCCTTCCTCCCTGCAGCAGCTCTCCCTGCCCAGATCAGTGTGAACAGGGCAGTTCTCAGCGAGCTGTGAGCAACTGAGAGACACTCCTCATGGCCCAGCCCAGCAGATGCCAAAGTGTGTAGCAGCTGCTGGGTGACTAGGGTCTGAATGGAATGTGTTGTCCAGGGTCAGACAGCTGGTTGTCCCAGAAGCATGGCTGGACAACCGACCCTCATCCAGCGCCCTTCTCATTATGCCATATCCCTTGCGGCCCTCCTGGCCCTGCATCTCTAAGCAGCTCTCCCCCAGGAAAAGCCGAGGGTGCAAAGCGGGGGAAGGTGAGAGGCTGTGATGAGAGATGTGGACTTGCAGTGGGAGAGAGGTGGGAAGTGTGTTGTGAGAATGCCTTGGATTTCTTGTTTCTTGGGGGCTGCATTCCAAGATGGAGAAGAGAACACTATTTATGCTCCATGAGAAAAGGTTAAGAAAACAGCCCCGCTCCAGTGAACCTGGCAGCATTCTATATAAACATCGACATGTGGGAGAGAGGTGCAGTCGAATACTGTTGTAAATGGACTTGTGCTCTTTTCGGGAGGTGCTATGGCGACCGACACTACAGGAGGGGTGCGGGAGCCCAGCGTCAGGCCAGGGCCCTCTGTGGGAACAACCCCTTACCTCCCTGAGCCCTGCCTGGCTTCCTTTGTTTGACTGACTGTACCATCTTGTCGCTTCTTCCACCATATTCCCCATGGCATGTTCTTTCTCCTCCGAAGGTGGGCGGTGTAAGCCCTACAAAGCGAGGCAGATGCCTGGAGCCACAGGTGTCTGCCTCATTCACATCGTCCATGTGACCAGACTTCACCTTCCTCTTTCTCATGGTCCAAGGGGTGTTACAGTTGTGTTAAATGTGCAGCACTAGAATTTTAGGGAGGGGGAATGGCTATGAATACATGTCAGGTGCACTCTGGTTATCTGCTTGACTTGTGCTAGGCACTGGGCTCTGCAGAATATGTCACTGTGACAGCCACGTCCTTGAGGGTCAGATTAGGAAGGCGGACACTTCTAATCTCTAATCTTTCCCTTCTTAGCATAGTGGGAGTGGGAAGACGGAGAAGCCAGAGCGCAGTTGGTGGGAATTCTCAAAGGCTTCCCTCACCCTTTTCTTCCTCCTTGCTTGCTTCTATTCACGTTTTTTCTCTCCCTCAGCCCATGGGATCAGACCCTGCACGGAGCTCCTTCACTATGTTTCTGTTGCTGAAGTAAACGCAAGCCCTGTCCTTTCCAGAGCAGGAAAGGAGAGTCAAGTTTTCCTCCTGGGGCCATTTCACCCTTGTTCTCTCTGTCTCCTACAGAGACTCTGCAGGGAAAGACAACTTAGGTAATGTCAGAGGACATCCAGCTTGTGTTCTAGGACCACGGCCTTGCCCTTCTGCCGTGGCCCCCACTGGGTGAGGAGAGTACCACGGACACACCAGGGGTCATAGTCTGTGGAAAGGAATAGATGTGCAAGTGTGCATTTACTGTCTGTTCTGTCACTCACCAGCCATTGGAGAAGTCCTGAGTGCTGTGAGGCAGCCTGTGCAGTCATCTGAGGGCTGGGGAAGGGTAAGAGGGCTGCTGTATAGAACTTTAGCCTTTGATAACACATTTGAATTTTGGATAAACGGGTGGCAGTTGTGTCTATGCTGGTTTCCTCCATATATTGTTAGCCTTTTCCTGGCTGAGAGAAAAGCATTTGCCTAATTTTAGAACACATCAGTCATTTGGTTTAAACTTTATATTTCCCCCAAAGTCACGTGTTTGAATTGTAACAGCCTTGGAGGCTTGGAGAGGATCTTTGCGTAGACCCTGCATGGACTCTCCTGCAGTGGATGCCCTGTCTGAGAAGTTTGACTTAGGGAAACAATCTTTATTTCCAATGAAGAATTTAATATGTGAACACACCTAAAGAGAAGTGAGAACTGCTTGACCTGAGGACCTTGGGAGCAGTCTCTCAGATGCCTTAAAACTTACTCTGTTTTCTCATTGGTGTGATAGTGGGGCAGCAGTTTGTTGTTGTTACTGTTTCTGGGGCGGGGGAAGTTACATAAGATGTACCCACTTTTTCTCCCTGTTGTGCAGTACTTACTCTTGGATCTTACTGTGCTCCCTGATATATGTGAAAGCTAAAAATGGGCCAGATGGGAATTTTAAAGGCATCGAGGGGCTTTACTTTTTTTTTTTTTTTCAAAATAGCGTACGTTCAGTAGTTTAAAAAGTCAGATATGTAACGTAAAGCTTATACTAAAAGAGTCTCTTGCTCCATTTCTTCTTACTCCTGAATCCTGTTCCCAGAGGAAGCCATTCCAGCTCTTCTAGCCAGAATATTCCGGTGCCTACTTCTGTGTTTGTAAATAACTGGTTTTTACTGCTACTTCTTGAGTTTTAGGAGATATTATCTATTGGTTTTTATACACCATAGATAGGATTTAGCTCTTTCTCCTGCCTGACTCCTTTCTCCTACCCCCACTACCCTTGTTTTTCCCGGTAATGTTGCTGGCAGAGCCAGCCGTTCTGTGTTCCAGACTGGCTCTGGCTGTCCTCTGGGCCGGCTGCATGGCCCTCCATCTGGGCTTGACCTTCACCTTCATCCTGGGAAGTGTCTCCCCCCGCCTTCCCCCAACCTCTTTTTTGTTTGTTTGTTTACTTCATTTGGTGAAACCTTTTGAGAAAGGCACAGAGAGGAAAGGTTTGGTGGCCTTGCCTGTCTCAGGATGCCTGTCCTGTGCACTCTTGACCAGCAGCTGGACTGGCTCTAGAACGTTAGATGGGACATCATTTTGCCTTGGAATTTTGAAGGTGTCATTCATTTCTAACTTCATCGTTGCTATTAAGAAGTTCATGTGCAAGGGTCTGATTCTTGACCCTTTGCAAATAAACTGAATTTTCTGTCCAAAAACTTTTAGGAGCCTCTCTTTATCCCTTGAGTTCTACAGTTTCATGAAGATATGCCTTGATGTGGATCTGTTTTCTTTTATTAAGATAGATGCTTGTGTATATTTCAGTGTGAGAAGTTCTGATCTTCTGGTCCAGAATGTGTCTTGTATTTTCTTCCTCTGGTAATTTCTTTCCTTCTTTTTTACTTTAATTTTTAAAACTAAACTCATCATCTCTCTCCTTTCCTCATTGCCTTTTTATTTTGGAGATAGAGTCTTGCTCTGTCACCCAGACTAGAGTACTGTAGCACAATCTTGGCTCACTACAACCTCTGCCTCCTGGGTTGAAATGATTCTCCTGCCTCAGCCTCCCGAGTAGCTGGGGTTATAGGTACCTGCCACCACACCTGGCTAATTTTTGTATTTTTAGTAGAGAGAGGATTTTGCCATGTTGGCCAGGCTGGTCTCGAACTCCTGACCTCAGGTAATGCACCTGCCTTGGCCTCCCAAAGTGCTGGGATTACAGGTGTGAGCTACCGCACGTGGCCAGTTTTTCTGAGACAGGGTCTCACTCTGTCTACCAGGCTGGAGAGCAGTGGCGCTATCACTGCTCACTGTGGCCTCAACCTCCCAAGCTCAAACAGTCCTTCCTTCTCAGCCTCCCAGGTAGCTGGGACTACAGGCATGTGGCTCCATGCCTGGCTAATTTTTCTATTTTCGGTAGAGATGGGAGTATCGCTGTGTTTCCCAGGCGGGTCTGAAACGCCTGGACTCAAGCGATCTGCCCGCCGTGGCCTCCCAGGCCGGGTCCCCCCGGGGCGCCCCCCGGCGCCCCGGGCCCGCCCCTCTGGTTTTTCCCTTTTTTCCTTGGCGGGGGGGGTGTGCGTGTGTGTGAGTGTCAAGTGCTGTGATTACAGGCGTGAGCCACCGTGCCCGTCCTGGTAATTTCTTTTGTTTTGTTTTTCCTGGTCTTTACTTCCGGAACTACTGTTATTTGGCTATCAGTTCTTCTGACTAGAGTCTCTAATTTTATTGTCTTTTTGCGTAGCTCTTTTTGCCTGAGATCGCGTTAACCTTGCCTTCTAATCCTTCTGTTGGGGTTTGGTTCCAGCTATTGAATTCTTAATTTCTTAGAGCTTGTTTTTTGTTTTCCCTGTGTCCTCTTTGTAGCATCCTGTTTGTGTTTCATGGATGCAGTATTTTCCCTAATCATTTCAGTTATTTTGAAGTTGTATTCTGTCTCTGGTCTGACTTCGTTCTCCTAGTACCCTTTCTGTTTGTTTTGGTTTTGGGCTCTCTTAAATGAGTGTTGACCCTTAGAAGGAGACTGTGTGTGTATTTGGGGTGCGTGTAGGAATGTCAACAGGTAGGCCCTGCCTTAGGAGGACAGGCAGGCAGGGCACTGGTTTGTTTTGGGAGAGACCCTTGAATGTCCCCAGGTATAAGCCCTCTCATCTCCATTACATGGAGAATGACAGTTTTAGGAGATCTTTCTCTGGGCTAGTTGGTTTCCCCAATAGGAATTCTCTCATCTCCAGTTTAGGGAGACCTGTGGGCAGCAGAAGGACTGGGGGATGAGGGACTCAACTTTTAGGATGCAGACTTTCTTGGACCCTTCCTGCGGTTAGTCCTTCACCTCTACCTCGCCTGCCCCCTCAGCTGTGCCTGCTGTCCCTGACTCTAGGGCCCTTCTAGGTCAGCCCTCTGTGCTGGCCAGTATGTAGGATTCTCTGGCCAGAGCCAGGCCCTGGGATCTGCCTGCTCTTGTATGGGTGCTGATCATTCCTCCTGCTCTAAGCCCTGCCCCTGCTGTGGGAGTCCCCTAAAGCCCCCGGGCCCTGAGCTTTCTCATGTCTGTAGCAGTGCCAGCCTGTCTCCTCCTGGCTGTCCTCAGGAAGCTTCGTTCAAGCCACCAGGCCACTTTCCATGTATCCGCCACTTTCCACTCAAAATTTACTTGATATCTCATATCTGCTCTTGTCTCTTCTCCAGCTTTTTATCCTTGAGATTTTATGCCTTTCCCCCAACTTGAAGGTCATATTAGTTAGGGTTTTAGCAGGAAATTGAACTTTCTGATATGTTCAGTCACCTGTGTTTCACTGGAGGCCCCTCTGCGTGTCAGGAACTGGCCTGCAATCTATCGGCACGTGTTGTTGTCTACCATGGCACGTTGTGCCTCTCAGCTGCCTGTTTCCATGCCACTGTTCCCTGTCCTTTCCTACACTGTTCCCTGTGTGGGTCATATTGTTGCAGCTCTTTGTGTGTGCTTGGCGGGGTGTGTGTGCGTGTGTGTGAGTGTCAATGCACACGCCTGCCAGGGGACCTGTGTGTGTTGGCATCCTGCATTAAATGTACCATCCATAATTTTCTCTAATACCTTGGAGCAAATTTTATGAGGAAAAGATACTTTCATAAATAGTTGAAATTCCAGATTCTTCTGGTTGGAAACCCTAGGGTTAATGATGACTGCTATTCCAGAAAGGTTGGAGGGAGAGGAGACAATTTATCTCATTTCCCTCTGGTGAATAAGGCCATTCACTGTTGGGTCCCAGTCACCTACCTGGCACTAACAATAAGGCCCTTGTTGTTTTGGACTGGGCAGGTTCCACAGCTGATATTCTGGCTGCCTTGAGGAATACCATCAGGCAGATCTGGGGCTCGGCCCTGTCCTTACCCATGGCCACAGAGCACTGATATATTTTCCTTTTCCTCACTCCAAATGTCTTCTCAGTGACTCTCCTTGGGGCCTAGGGAAACCACAAGGTAACTTGGATTCATTCACCCATTGCTAGCTTGCACTGTGCCTCAGGGGGCTCAAAGGTGGAAAATACATATGAAAAAATGTCCTTGCCTTCTAGAATCTCGTTGGGAAGACCAAGGGGCCAGTGATCACAGGGAGCATAAGCACTGAGACAGGCACACGTGCCTGCCCAGCTATCATAGGCAGGCTGGCAACCTTGTAACTCCCCTGGGGAAGAACAATCTAGGAACAAGTCTGGGGTGTGGAGCAGGGAGGGAGTGCCCCACGTAAAAGGCAGGATCAGCCAAGCAGTGGAGCTGAAGAAGCAGTGATAACCCCCTAATGTCAGAAGTAAAATAGGTTCATGGTGAAAATTTGGGAAAACAGAAAAGCATGCAGCAAACAAAGTTGGCCATTAAACCCTACCTGGAGATAAAAATCTGTTCATATTGTGGTTATATATCTATTCTCTTATGATGTGTATTTGTGTACTTATATAAGACCTAAAAATAAGAATTTAAGAATAAACTAGTTATTTTTAATAAGAATTATCTGGCCAGACGTGGTGGCTTATGCCTGTAATCCCAACACTGTGGTAGGCCAAGGGTGGGCAGATCGACTGAAGCCAGGGGTTCCAGGCTGCAGTGCACTAGGATTGCACTACTATACTCCAGCCTGGGTGACAGAGGGGGACCCTGTCTCTTGAAAAACCAAAACAAATTCTGCCTATCAGTTCCCTTCTTATCCTTCTACATACGGTCTTTAATAGGTACACCCCATTCCATTGGGTGACTGTATCTGATTCCTTTGTTTCGTACTTTTAGACATCCAGGTTGTTTTCAAATTTTTACTTTGTTAATGTAGTGCTTCAGAGAATATTCCTGGAAGTAAAGTTGCCAGTGCAAAGGTCCAAGCATGTTTGAGATAGCTGATAGTTACCTGTCTCCAGAACCAACCTACTCCCAACAGCAGCAGGAGGCACCCGGGGTCTCTCACTTTCCTATTTTCCTTTCTCCACATCCTACCCCCAGATTTGTCTGACTTTTCCCCGAGGCTGTCGAGAGATGCTTTTTGAGTGAGTCTCCACACAGATGTTGAAGACTAAATTTGTGGTCTTTGAGCACTGAGGTAGCCTGACCCATTGGAAGCCTGCAGATAACTGAAAAATCTTATTTTAGATCCCTTTTCGTTCTTACACCATCAAACCAGAGCTAGCAGCAAAGGAAGCTGGGTGATGGGCCTTCACCCAGCCCCCACACCCCGTTACCTCTCTGCACTGCTTCTGCCAGGAGTGGGCCGCTAGAGGTTTCCTGCTGGAGCCAGGCACCAGGGTCCCAACGCCAAGTAGTAGCATTGACCCACCTTTTGATAAGTGAGGAAACCACTAGGCAGCAGGAGGAAAGGGTAAAGCAGCCACAGGGAGCTCAGCACTCAGCCTCAACCTCTTTCTCTAGAACCTATGCCTGCCCACTCTACCTCCAAGGCCCCTCACTCTCCACCACCCCATTTGGCCTTTTGGAATTGGGACCGGAATGTTTCAGGCTCCAGAAGGCCCCTGCCTGCCTAATTCCCATGTCTCTAAAAATATCTGCGAGTCTCTTCCCACCCCAGGCCTGTCCCCCACAGAGCCCACTTCTCTCCCTCAATCCTCGGCTCAGGGAGGAAATAAGATCTCCCCTCTGTTTCCAGGCTTAGAATGGAATAAATAAGAAAGGCTGAGTTTCCAGAGTTGAAAGGGAAGGGCTGTCTTTGTTGGGTCTGGAGGGCTGGCATGGCATTGGTGCAGGCCCACACTCAGAGGCGGGAATCAAGAAAGAAGGAAGGGGAAAGGAGCAAGAACCCCATTCTCCTCTCTGCATTTGAGATGGCCGAGAGAAGCCAGGCCCTGCTGTGGGTCCCCCGCTGGGAAAGAAGCCGACTCCCAAGCCCCAGCCACGCCTGGTCGGCACAGCACAGGCGAAAGGCGTCTGTGGGAAGCCTCCAACCTCCAGGCTGCCTGAGGCCCCTGGAGCCTTCTCAGGCATTCCTAGATTGGGACAGAGGCTCAGACCCCTCCCTACCCCACCCCCCAGCATTGGATGCCTGCCTAATAGAGGCTTTATTTATCTCCACATTTTCCCAGCTCTGTATAAAGAGACAAGCACGTGGGTGAGGCCTACAGATACTCCAGAAGCAGGGGGTGGGGTGGGGGGACAAAGAATACGCAAGGATCTGCTTCCGCCATCCCCTAGGGGGGCTTCGGAGGAAGGAGCGGGGGCTAGGGCAAAGGGTGGCTGTGCAAAAGTCTTCTTTTCTTTCATTTTCCCCCACTCAGAAACCCAAAAATAGCCATGTCAAAGGCACACACACATTGCAAATAGCAGCCGAGAAGAGCCAGTTGAAAGCCATTTGCTTCTCCCTCCCTCCCCTCCCTCCTCCCTGGACGCACTCCCCCTTCCTCTGCATTCCCCTTCTTTCCAAGCTCTTGCTGGACCAACCAGTCCTGCAGCCTTGTAGGGTCCAACACCTCCCTCAGGTAACTGAGTTGCATCTAAATTCACTTAACAGGTGGCCACATCTTTTGTGAAAACCCATGAGGAAATGTGAAAAGTCCTCCTTTGGTTTGCTTTTCTTGCAACTTTGAATTTTCCTACTAAGATTCCTTAAAGTGAAACAAACCTGTAGCTAAAATGTAGACAGGAGCCAGGAACAGTGACTCAGGAGGCCAGAATGGGAGAGTCAGTTGAGGTCAGGAGTTCAAGACCAGCGTGGGCAACACAGCAAGACCACTGTCTGTAGAAAAATTTTAAAAATTAGCTGGGTGTGGTGGTATATACCTGTAGTCCCAGCTACTTGGGAAGCTAACACCAGAGGACCTCTTGAGCCTGTTAGTGGGAGGCTGCAGTGAGCCTTGATTGCACCACTGCAGTCTAGCCTGGGAGAAGAGAGGGAGACCCCATCTCTTTTTTTAAAAAACAGTGTAGACAATAAAAAATATATAAAGATTGGATTTGATCTCAAGCCAAGAGGAGTGGTCATATGCAAGAAAGCAAATGCCATGAAAATGGTCTG
Source organism: Ateles fusciceps (assembly GCA_036589455.1). Lineage (NCBI taxonomy): Eukaryota > Metazoa > Chordata > Mammalia > Primates > Atelidae > Ateles > Ateles fusciceps. The sequence continues at coordinate 695,482 of JAZHEH010000789.1, read as the reverse complement.
CTGTCCAAGTGTTTTTCCCAATTATAAAACCAATATATGTGTTGTTCAAATTTTGTAAAAATTGTAAATTTTGTGAAAATAGGTAAGCACAAAGATGAAAAGATGTTCTCCAGGAAGAATCCTTCCAGGTGGCACATCTCCACTTGATGTCACTTGGGGCAGTTGATAGAAGGCGAAGGGACATTTATCCTTGTGGGGTGGTCTTCTCCTGGGATGGCACTGGGAGGGGAGGCCAGTCTTCTGGAGGCCCTTCGGTAGCTCTGACCAGGCTCTACCCTGCACTATAGCTGTCCTGGACAGAGGTTTGAGTAGAAGGGTACAGGTTTAGCATTGACTCAGAAACACGTTAATTTGGAAGCCTACACTTCCCCATCCCAAAGAGATTCTGACTTGAGATCCAAGGTTTCCAGAGTGCCTTGATGCCCCTCCTGAATCACCCAGTTGAGTCTGGCTTGGGGTGCAGGCTGCAGTGCACAAACGGTTCTTGGAAAACATGGCTTAACTGGCCCAGTGAGTCCAAGGTGCAGAGGCCAGATTCATAGCTCATTTCAAGCTGGACTTTTTCCCCTTGTCTAGCCAGTCAAAACAAACGAAATTGGATTAGTCTGTCTTCAAGCAGTTTGTCAAAAAATATATAACTTGGGTGTGTGTGAGTGTGTATGTGTGTGTGTATGTATTTATTTCAGTTCTGCCATCTGTTAGCTCAGGGGTTGCCAGTGCCCAAGTGCTCAGGCAGGTCGATGGCTTATTAGGAACTGGGCTGCATAGCAGGAGGTGAGCAGTAGGTGAGCGAGGCTTACTGCTCGAGCTCCACCTCTTGTCAGCATTAGATTCTCATAGGAATGTGAAGCCTATTCTGAGCTAGCATGAGAGGGATCTAGGTCATGTGCTCCTTATGAGAATCTAATGTCTGATGATTTGTCACTGTCTCCCATCACCCCCAGATGGCACCATCTAGTTGCAGAAAAACAAGCTCAGGGCTCCCACTGATTCTACATTATGGTGAGTATGTAATAAAGTGCACAATAAATGTAATGCACTTGACTCATCCTGAAACCATCCATCCATTCCCCTCCTACCTTGGAAAACCTGCCTTCCATAAAAGTGGTCCTTGGCGCCAAAAAGTTTGGAGAACGCTGCATTAGCTAACCTTGAATGGTTTTGCAATCTCAGTAAACCTAAATTTCCTCATTTGTAGAATGTGGAGAATAATAACAGTTTTTTTAGAATGACTATAGATTTAAACCAGAACTCAGTGAGTGCTATATCCTGTCTTCTCTACCACCCTTCTGCTTCACTCAGGGAATTTATCTTAAGAGTTGGGAAGAAGGCAGGGGGAACCTTCTGCTGTGTCCTGATGTGCTTGTGTGATCCTCTGAGCAAGGGAGAGGCTCACTTCACCCTCAAGAAAGTCCCTTCCTGGTCTCAGGCCCAATGATACCTGCCAACTCATTAAGAAGCAGAGTTTAACATTTCAGTAATGTTACGTCCAGATTTTGAGAAGAAAAGGCTGGGCACAGTGGCCCATGCCTGTAATCCTAGCACTTTGGGAGGCTGAGGCAGGTGGATCACCTGAGCTCAGGAGTTCGAGACTGGCCTGGCCAACAGGGTGAAACCCTGTCTCTACTAAAAATACAAATATTAACCAGACGTGGTGGTGGGCACCTGTAATCCCAGCTACTCGAGCTGAGCCTGATGCAGGAGAATCGCTTGAATTCAGGAGGTGGAGGTTGCAGTGGCCGAGATCACACCACTGCACTCCAGCCTGGGCAACAAGAGTGAAACTGTATCTCAAGAAAAAAAAAAAAAGATTAAAGAAAGAAAGAAAAAAAATATATATGTATACACACACACATACAGTTACTTGAAGAAAAAGCCTTCAGCAACATTAAAAGGTGTTTAGACAGCAGTGAGGATATTTTCCTGCCTGAGAATTTTTCCTAGGATAGAGTTCTAGAAATAGAACAGAAAAGGCCAACAGCTATAGGGAACGTCTAGGTGGATGTAGCCCTCTGGCTTCTAGGCTTCCTTTTCCTATCTTTATTATTATTTTTAATTGCTTTTATTTTTTAAAAATAGAGACAGGATGTCCCTATGTTGCCCAGGCTGATCTCGAACTCCTGGGCTCAAGCAGTCCTCCTGCCTCGGCCTCCCAAAGCACTGGGATTACAGGCATGAGCCACCGCACCCAGTCTCCCTTCCTATCTTTATGGGCCACTCCTGTGTACTTTGGCCATAGTCAAGGCAAGGCCTTAGGTCAGGAAAGGGGCTATGCCATCAGCTCCCCCAAGTGCACAAGGTCCTTGCCTCTGCTTTGGCCTATATGAGCACCTCCCTTGTGCTCTATGTTGTGCCGGGCATTATGGGAGATGCCAAGAAAGCCAATGCTGAGACACCTGGGCCTCCAGAGGGCTAGTGCAGTGTGGAACTGTCAGGCTTTCCTCTCTGCCAGGTCATTGCGATGGGGCAGATGATGGTCAGGGCACGTGTGGAGTGTGCAAGCAGGTCCACCAGTCACTAGTGGAGCAGCCTTGGCTAAGCCACTTTCTCACCTATGCAGTGATGACAGCTCCCACCTCAGGGCCATTAAGGAGTCAGCAAGATGGCCATGTGTCATGTCTTGTGTGCTTGGTATGCACACCCCAAAGAGAGACCAGGCCTGGGCCAACAGACCTGCCCAGGTGGCATCTGCTGGCAGCCCATCCAGCCTCCCTGTCTTCTGCACTTCAAGCCCAGCCAGTAGACTCTGTCCACAAAGGACTCTGAAGGAAACATCTCAAAGGTTAGGGGCCTGCTGGGTAACATTGAGGTCAACACTCTGGACAGGCAGCTCCATGTCCTTACCCAGTCAAACCTGCACCCTTCTAGGGATGGACCTCTGTTTATCCCTTTTGTAACCACTTCTGTCTGGCATGGGCCCCAAGAGTTGATGCTACATGCAGGCCTCACGTACTTTGAAACGAGTGTGGGTGTGCTAGGGTTGGAAGACCCATGTGTGCCAGCTTCCGGGTACAGCTGGCATGTTTCCTCCATGCCGAGGCCTGGAGCTAAGGAGGTCAGGCTTGTTGCCAGGAGCTGGCCCTGTCCCCAGCCCTGTGTCCCCATCAGCACTGCTGGGAAAGCAGCTCAGACCCCAGGGTCAGCAGCCATGAGGGTGTCTGCTTGCAATGGCTCTTTGGGAGCAGCAGCTGCTGTTTTTAGTGAGCTGCCTAATTGGAGGCCCTGGTAGAGTTTAACCAGCTCACCTTGTGCTTTGATCCTTCTGTTTCGCCTTCTCTTTTTACATGGAAAGAGTTGCAGTTCATGGCCTGACCAAAGCAGATTTGTTTTTGCAGGAGACAAACGCTTTTGCTGTTAAAAAAAACTCTGCCCCTCTCAGGTCCCTGCTCTGTCTCTTAAGTAATTTCCAGTGGGTTTTCAGCATTAATGTTGGTTCCTTTCTGATAAGATCTCCCTCTCTTATCTGCTATATCAGGACATCAGGGGTGGGGGCTGAAAAGAGTATTGAAAAAGATGGAAGTATAATTCTCTGCAGAAAAACAGATTGGTTTCAAAAATGCTGTCCTACATCCTGCCTCAGACAATGGCCCTTTGCACTTGATTGCTCTCACTTTTGATGCCCTCACTTTATTTTAAGCTGAAAGAACCAAGTCCTCGAGTAAAGCCTCTTTGTTCCTTTTTAGCGATGAGATATCTCCTAGTATGGGAGACCAGGTGTTTTCTCGGGCACAGTCATCATTTAGCTTTTTCCCAAAGGAAAGGAACTTTATGTGTCCCTGGTGGCTCTGGGAATGGGTGTGTGAGCCCGTTTCCTCAGGAGTAAAACTAAGATGTTAATGAATAATGTCTGTCTTATTTGCATGTCAGATATTCATGTGACACAGACACTAAGTGCTTGTAAACATCTCATTTAATCCTTTATGGAATAGGCCCCATGCTTACCTCCATTATACAGATGAGGAAAACTGAGACTAGAGGGTCTGAGTTGTCCCACTGCTATGTGACCATGTGCCTGCATCATCTAACATGATCCTAGTGCTCCTGGCTCATGGACGTGAGCAGCTATTTCCTGGATGCGCATACAGCAGTGTACCAGGCTGTGTGACCATGGGGTGCTGCTGCATAGAGCCTTTGGCTGTGAGTAAGTTGATGGTGAACCAACAGAACATTTTTCTTTTCCTGATAGAGAATTGCTTCTGTGTCCCGTCATAAAGGAGATATGGCATGAAGGTGGGTGGCAAGGATTGTTGTTCCTGCCGGCTGGGTGGCCATGTCTTTCATCCTTCTTTCCTACCGACCAGTCCAAGGCTGCATTCAAGCCTAGGTGGGGAGCCACAAAGGCAGAACTGTTTCCCCATCCTTCCTTTGTCCCTGTCACCTTCCCCTGGCTGCTAGCTGATTACCTGTCCTGTGTCACAGACAGAGCCCTGATTGTTTTCTTTCTACTGTGTCTTCTCCTTGCCTCCCTCTCAGCTACCCACAAGGTCTCAGTGCCATGCCAGCTAGCTTGCTACAGGGAACCATTGCCTCCCTTCGGAGCACCCACTCTTCCAGTCTCCCTTCCATCTTTCACGAAAGTGTGGGCCTGTGGCTCAGTGGTATGGGCCACCAGCTTTGTCTTTAAGCCCCCTCTTCATTATTGCTCTGAGCCCACTCTGGGGCCCAGTGTGGGCACTTGTTCAGGTTTCTCTGTTGGGGTTCTTCTTGGTTTGGGGAGGGTTGGCATGTGGTGGAGTTGAGAGAGGCCTTGTTGCTTCCAGGTGCTTTGGTAGAGTGGTCCCAGGTATCCACTGGGCATGTTTGCTACTGTCTCCTATCTTCCCTGTCACAGTTAGCCCACTTTAGGGTTATCTAAACCTCACACAGAAGCCTACAAATGGACTTTTGTTGTTCATCCTGAAGTAGACACTAATCCCATTCAGTGGAACCTGGGATGGGCGTTGCTTCCTCCCAGGGCAGGGAGCACTGCCTGCCGTCCCACAGTGCGTCTCACCTATCCTCGTGGTGGTGTGGGTTGAGGGCCCAGCAGGGATGCTGTTGGACTTCTTCACTGCAAGCCTTGGTCAGCACCCACAGGCAGCTCCTATTGTTCCTCCCTGGCCAACAGTCTCCTAGGAGTCCAGGGTTGCCCATTGCTGTTGTGGAGTCACACATCTTTCTATACCCACACTCCTAGGAATGTGAAGTCAGTCTTGAAACTGGGTGGGGACCCCTCCGTTCCCCTGTGCTCCTCTTAACTGGGGCAGGACTGCTCTGTCCCCCTAAGAAGGGGGTAGGGGTGAGGTCCTGTTCGCCTCGGCTTGGAGGGCACTCAAGACAGGAAAGCTCTCACTTCAGAGATGGATGGGTCCTTTGCCGTTGAGTCAGCCTACTGAGGCAGAGGAGGGCAGGCACTCACTCACTGGTGGTGGTGTGAGAGATCTGTCTCTGATTATCCCAAGTTCTATAATAAGATGCTTTTCAGTAAGGGCTGTTCTTTACAGTAAGGGCTGGAAACACTGTGACTCCAGGACTATGGGAAGGGGGTCTGATTTAGGACCTACTTCCAGCTCAGCCATTTCCAACCAGCCCGATGGCCTAGGCAGGGCTTTCCTTTCAATACAGCTTAGGGTTTTGATCTTTAAAATAGTCGTTCCCACCCCATATAGGACATCTGCCACTCAAAGGGAGGCTTTTTAAAGAAACTTTATTGTGGTAAGCCATAAGACAGAAGAACATTCACATCATAGGTTCAGCTTAATGAAGCTTCACAGACTGAGCACACCTGTGTAGCCAGTGCCATGATCAGGAAACATGGCATCTCCAGGTGGGTGTGGGAGCTTGGCCAAAGCAAAGCGTGTGCAGAGTGTTGCTGTGACCCACGGGGCGGCCTCACCACCATGTTTCTCTCAGCCCTGCCAGCGCCCAACACAGCAGAGGTACCCAGTATCCTGTTGTCCACTGAGTGACTGAACAGGGGAAAGGAAACTGATTCCTACATTCTTGGTCTTTTCTAGTGAGTCTGTGGCCATGTCTCAGTGTTTCTGCTTCTTCACCCTTTGTGCTTAACTTGTAGAAGCCCCTCTGCCCAGAGGACTTAATCCTGAGCAGGCAGCAACAGAAACATGCCATGCCTGCTGTGGGCAGCATCTGTGATCTTAAGAGAGTTGAGCCTCCACCATTTCTGAGAGAGGGTGCCAAGAGCACCCCGGAGCCCACCCTTCACAGAGCTTGGTATCTTTGAGACCTGGACGGTACCCACCAGATAGGATCCATGTAATGTTCCCTCTCCTCCTTCCAAAACCGGATCTTCCTGAGTCCCTCAGTGGCTTTGACCGGTGAAGCCTGGCCAGGCCCAGTGGAGATATCCAGGATGGAGAGCTGTTTAGTCTGGAAGGCATGTCAGTCCCAGAGGATGGCTGGGTCAGGGCTGAACACAAGGAAAAAAGACCCACACGTGGAAAGAAATTGCCACTGTGCCATCATAACTGACCGACTGTACCTATTCTCAACCTTGGAAGGACAAGGTGGGAGTGGCAGGCTGTAAGGATGGAGGTTCAAACATCACTGTTGATACAGAGCTCCCATAACAAGTTGGATTTCTGAGAAGCAGATTGGGAATTCCCAGTGGGAGAGAGGCAGATGAGAGCATCCAAGATAAGGACTTCTTTCCCAGATGCTGGCCTTCCTGGAATGCTGTCTGAGGATCTCAATCTCAGTTCTTAATAATTGTTTTATTGGGTTGGGAAGTCTTTGGAAGCAGAAAATAAGCCAAAGAGGAACTTAATGTCATACCCCCTTCTCGAGGAATGTTTTCTCTATAACACGTTTGGTTGATTCTTAGCTCCTGCTCCTGTGCTTTGGAAGTGTAGCCTGGAGGGTGTCAGGATTTAATGGGCTCTAGCCCCTGCTCTTGCCTTTAGAGTGATGGGGTTGGTGTTTGTGGGTTTTCTCTGTGAATCAGTTCTGAGAACAACAGGGTGCTTCTTCCAGGGTTCTGGACTTACAGCCAGGAAGCTCAATTTCTCCCAGTGACAAACCCCATGAGTCCTCAGGAAGGAGCCTCAGCACCTGGGCAGGGCGGGGACTTCGAGGCTGCTACCAGGTTCGGGTAGGTGTGGGGAGCAGGAGCCAGACAGAGGCTGGGTGCTATTCAGGTTGCTTCGGTATCTGGTATTTGGGCACAAGACCTGTTCTTAGAAGATTTGGGGCTGGCAGGTGCCTTGTGAGCCTGATGCTGTTGGGCAGGTAGGCATCTGCATCATCTCACATAGCAGCTTCCTCTGGAGTCCAGTGTCCTGGGGGACAACAGGGAGGGCTGTGGCCTGGCGTGTATTCAGATGGATTTGGCATACAGGCCCGGGCTGGTTCTGCACATCCCCCTGCTAAAGGGCAATCCTTACGCTCCTTTGTGCCCTTCGTGTCTGAGACCCTGATGGCTGGGGAAACCCAGAGATTCCTGTTGTGTCTTGAGCTCATTCTTGAGTTCCCATCTCTCTGGCTGGTTTGGAATCTTGAGTTTCTCCCCAGCAGGTGATTTGAAGTCCTTTGCATGGGTTCCTCTGTGCCTGCCTGCTGCCCTCTGGGTCTGAAAGTGTTTGGCAAGAAGTTGCATGTGTGAGAGCCCATGGTGTGCCAGCTTAGGGCCAGGGCTGCAGAGGCTGCTCGCTACTCAGGGGCCTCCCCGGAGCCCTCTCCACATCTCCCACCTCACACACCTGCAAGGGCCATTTCCCTGTAGACACAGCAGTTGCCTTACACAGCCACCACCTCTTCCTGTTTCCCAGGCCTGCTGGAGAAGGATGGCCTCCCTCCTGCCTTGTCCCTCAGGCTGCCTGAGGGTTTTGTTTTCTTTCCTGTGACTGGCATGGCCTTCCAGGGTACTGCCCCCAAGCATTTAATGAAATCATAGCTCCAGTGTATCCATTCACCCCCACTGCCAGCAGGCTCTTTACCAGCTGCATTTTGTCTGCACACTTCTGTTTTTCTTTGCTTTCATCAGGCCCTCTTTGGCCCAGCAAAAAGCTGTGAATGACTTAGTACAGCTGGGTAGCCAGCCTGGGACAGACAGCCAGCCATCAGAGCCAAGCCTCTGGCATCAAATAGAGACCTAGGTCTCCCTTTGAGGCAGTGGTTCCCAGCCTTGGCTGGACATTAGAAGCACTAAAGAAGCTTTTAAGGATTCCTATGCCCTAGCCCTACCCCAGAGAATTTAAATCTGAGTCTCTGGGCATGGAGCCTCTGTTTTGAAATCTTACCAGGCGATTCCATTATTCAGCAAAAGTTTGGGACCATTGCTTTAAGCTTTAAAACCTTCCATTTTAAGCCAGCTGGCCTTTGTCTCTAGCCTCTAGAGAGGTCTGGGGCCCCTGAAGCTGCTTTTCCCTGCTTTAGATCCCCCAGGGGTGACCAGGAGGGTGCTGGGGATGGGGCTGGGTGAATGTTATGGGCCTCATAGCTGCATTGCTTTCATTCTCACTGCAGCAAAAGCAGCTTGTTTTCCCTACATCTGCCTGGCAGGCGTTTGAGCAGAAAAGGCAGTTATGCCATGTGGCACAGCAGTGCTCTCTCCCTCTCAGGCTCAGGTGGACTTGGAGACCAGGCAAGCTGGGACACAGGAAGCTCCATCCGAGGCCACCAGCAGCAGCACTCCGCCTGCCTGTGTGGCAGTGCTGCCTCTTCTCCAGCACAACTTCTTCCTCTGGCCCTGGTCCACAGATTTTTGAAAGCACTCAGGCTGAAGGGCCCTTAGCCCCCTTCTCACCCTTTCCCTCTGTGTCCTCTCCTTATCCTCGCCACTTTTTTTCCCCTCATTTCTTATCCAAATATGCCTTGAAAAGGTCTCAAAAACTCATGGCGAAGGTATAAAATATTCAACTAAAATCTGTTCTGCCACTGTTGAGCTCGTAGGTATACAGAGCACCATGGCAAGTTCTTCTCTGGGAATTCACCAGAGGGACTTCCAGACAGTGGTATAAAAGGAAGTGTGCACCTTTATAGCGGAGTGAAATCTGCATGCCTAGAGGCCAGAGGAGCCATGTATAGGCTCTGTGTTCAAGGGGAAGCAGTTCTCCCACAGGGGTACTGACACTTTTGAGATCACCATGCGTGTGTACTGGGGTTGAACAGTTAAGCAAATGAACAGCAGGTGGCAGGAGCCACTACTGCACTCAGTGACAAGGAACAGGCGGGCAAGGGAAGGAGGCTAGAGTGATCCACAGAGGTACTAGTGTGTTTGGTTGATAGAGACTTTAATAAAGATACATCAGGATACAGAGAGAAGTGATTATAAATATGTAGTATACCCAGGTTATATACACTTCTATTTCCTTGTTTCATTAGCGGAGAGGGACTAGAAGCCGTGAGACCTGACCAGGCGCAGTGGCTCACGCTTGTAATCTTAACACTTTGGGAGGCCGAGATGGGCAGATCACAAGGTCAGAAGTTCGAGACCGGCCTGACCAATATTGTGAAACCCTGTCTCTACTAAAAGGACAAAAATTAGCCGGGCTTGGTGGCACACACCTGTAGTCCAGCTACTCGGGAGGCTGAGGCAGGAGAATTGCATGAACCCGGGAGGCAAAGGTTGCAGTGAGCCGAGATCACACCACTGCATTCCAGCCTGGGCAACAGAGTAAGACTCTGTCTCAAAAAAAAAAAAAAAAAAAAGACGCCATGAGACCTGCAGAGCAGTGAGCACACCTGTCACCCAGATCTTGAATTTAAATGGCACTTTCCAATAAAAGTGAACCAGGGCTTCTGGAAGAAATGGTCGATTCTAGGGCTGGGACAGGAAATATACCCTAAAGGTACATGAAGCACCTTGCAGTGCCAGGAAGTGCTTTGAGGCTGTACAGGTGCACATGCGGATGGCGGTAGGTCAGGGGGACATAGGAGCTGGCTGAAAAGCCCCCAGTGGCCAAAGATGGAACAATTTGAGCAACAAAATAAATACTGTAATGTTGGATTATGGTGTAGTGTAGATGTTTGTCCCCTCCAAATCTCATGTTGAAATTTGTTCCCCAGTGTGGAGGTGGGGCCTAGTTGGGGAGATGTTTGGGTCATAAGGGCAGTTACCTCATGAGTAGATCAGTGCCCTAGGTAGGAGTGCAAGTGGGTTCTTACTCTGTTAGTTTCCTTGAGAACTGGTTGTTAAAAAGTGCCTGGCAGCTTCCTTCTCACTCTCACCCTCCTCTCTTGCCATGTGCTCTCTGCACACACCAGCGTCCATTTGCCTTCCACCGTGAGTAGAGCAACACAAGGCCCTCCCCCCGATGAGATGGCCAATCTTGAAATTTCTAGACATCCAGAATTGTGAGCCACATAACCTTTTTTTTCTTTGTCGATAACCCACCTTCAGGTATTCATTTATAGCAGCACAAAACAGACAAATTATAATCCCAAGTATAAAATATCCACAAGTTCATATTGGCATAAGGAAATGATTTAGCAAAGAAAGAAATAAAAAGGAAGAGACAAAATGTCCTGTGCAGAATTCCAGGTAATTTATGCAGCTACTCCTCACTTAAGGAGATGGCCATAGCTCCCCACTCCGTGTGAGTGGTGACTTCCTTCCAGAGAGCACAGGGGTGGGGAGCAGCTCTGCAGCAGAGAAAGTGACAGTCATGACTCCTGCCGGGCACTCAAGGTCAGCATCAACAATGATCAGTCATGAAGCCTTAAAGGATGGGAAGATAAGGGGACGTCACCTCTGTGGCTGCCCTCCCTAAAACACATAACCACAGTCTAATCATGAGAACAGCATCAGACAAACCCAAACTGAGGTGCAATCTGTAACACGCCTGACCAGCATTCCTCAAAACCATCAAGGTCACCCAAACACAGAAAGTCTGAGAAACTGTCGCAGCCAAAAGGAACCTCGGGACAGGGCACTTAATGTGATGCGGGTCCTGGGTGGGATCCTGGAACAGGAGGAGGATAACAGATGCAAGCTGAGGTCACCTGAATCAAGTTGTGCTGAATGAGGTGTGAGCTTTAGTTAATAACAGGTCAGTATTGGTTTATTTATTGTAGCAAATGCACTGCACTGAGGTAAGGTATTAATAACAGGGTAAACTGGGTGAGGGGTATAGGAGAACTCTTCACACTCTCTTCTCAACTTTTCTGTAAATCTAAATCTATTCTGAAATTAAAAGGTTATTTTAAAAGTTATAAAACAAAACAAAATCCTCTAGGCACAGTGCCTATGGATGGGGGTTGCCTATTCCACAAGGAATAATACCAAGAAAAAAAGTTTGAAAAAGATAAAAATAAAAAAGTACCATAGTGACTCAGAGAGGAAGCCACTCTAGGCCAAGCTGCCAAGAAGAACCTGGAAAGGAGGTGCCAGTGGACTTGCCCTTAAGGACAGGGAAGACCAGCACCCTGGCCATGGAGGCCCCCGGCAGGTATCCTGAGGCAGACCTAGGGGCCCAGGTCATGAGAGGAAAGCTAGGAAGTGGGGGCTCAGGCCGTGACAGGAGCCTCACCAGGGGCTTTCTACCATCTTCCCTGTGGCTGGGCATCTGCCTGCTGGCCCATGTGTCCAGGGGGCTCTGTTTTCTGCTGAGGAGGGAGACCTGGCAACGGGTGGCACCTGAGAGACCGTGCTGGGGAACAGCTATGGAGACTGAAGCTGGCGTCCCTCTCAGGACCACATGTTCTGTAGTTGTAGGACTCGTTCACACTCTTCTGCCTGTTAAACAAAGGCAGCAGGACCAAGTGGGAACTGCGAACTGACTCGGCCATCACGGGCAGTGCCAGCAGCAGGCGGCCTCCTACCTTCCTGAGTGTGATGTCTGGTCAGACCTGTGCCCAGGCTCCCTCAAGCAGGGTCACCTTCCCCAGCACTGCTCGCTCACACTCTGTCCCCAGGAGGCCTCTCCCACTGTGTCCGCTGGTTTCTCACTGAAGCCCTTCCCCACTTTGTGGCATGCTACCCACCCTGCTATTTATCGAGCTTGCCTGACTGCTCTGGAAGGGCAGCCGTCCAGACCAGGTTTCATCAGTTTTGTTCATTGTTGCATGATGGTCATCGGCACTGCACAGAACAGTTGCTAGGTAAATAATAATGTTCACCAGGTGTGCGGGTGCTGTGGGCAGCATGGTCCACCTTAGGCGTGCCGCTGCACTTTTCTAGCTGGTGTCCCTGTGTATGTGCAGTGGCAGCGATGCACCTCACACCTGTGGGACAGAATGTGTTTGTGTGAAAGGCCTGGGTAACTCCCCTTTCTTGTCTCCAGCTGAACTGTCTCTGCCCTCCTGCTCCATGGACCTAGCTCTTTCTGTCGTGATCTCCCAGGACAAGTCTCAACTCTTGTGCCTGGAACCGCCTTAAGATATCTGAATCTTTCAAACCAGGCCTCCTTGCCCCTGCATCCCACAAGTGCTCATCTCTCAGCGGTTGTGTCTTTTCCTCCCCCGATCATGAAGTCTGTGGCAGGCTCCATGTCTTCCTCATCACTGTGATCCCAAGCCTGATGTCCAGTGGATGCCATGGAGTTAAAAGACTTGGGGGATGGTGGCCCTGCCCCATAGCCCTAGCCCCTCCCCAGTGGCCCCTGTTCTCTGTATGTGGAACAGCCCTGGCTCCTGCTGTCTGCTCTTGTGGGGCTCACTCAGGACCCTCTGCATGGTTCATTGCTCCCATGAACTGAGTTCCACTTATTCGCAGACTCCTCCCCTCTGCCCTTCTAAGGGGAGCCCAGCTCTGCAGGAGGAGCACAGCCTCCTGAGGACAGGGCTGTGACTCGGCTGTGGGTTAGTGCCTCTGGACAAAGGCATTTCAGGGCAGCCAGTGGCCCTGGGTGCGGGGAGGACGGGGCTGCTCTGAGACTGTGCATGTGTTGCGTCCCATCCCCCACTCAGAGGCACATGGGCCTTGGGAGAGGCTGGGCATTTCTGCTGGTGACACAGCCAACTCACTCTGTCCTTTCTCCCTGGCCACAGGAGGCCAGTGAGGTGTTCTCAGTTCTGGGCTCTCTCCCAGCGGCCCTCCTAGCTCAGACAGCTGGGATGGAACTCAAGGTCTCACTAGCTCCCATGAGCTTTGGGAGCTGTCCACTTGGGGGCTCCTCTGGGTTGGGGCTGGAACTGTTTCATACCCTGGGGGTGGGAACTTGGGGCTGCCCTCCCCATCTGAGTCCATCACTAGCGATATAGCCCTAAAGGGTCTGTTTTCTATGAAGACAGGGACAGAAATATCAGAGAAAAGTAGCTAGAGTATAGGTCATGTACAGAATTTTAAAAAAGAAATTTGGCAGTACCTGTTCTCATCCTGGCAACCACCATTCTACTCTCTATGAATTTGACTACTTTGGGTACCTCACATAAGTAGAATCATACAGTATCTGTCCTTTTGTGACTGGCTTATTGCACTTAGCATAATGTTTTCAAGATTCATCCATGGTATGGTACATACCAGAATTTCATTTCTTTTTATGGCTGAATTATATTGTAGCGTATGTACATACTGCAATTTGTTTATTCATTGCATCTAGGTGGACACTGGAGTTGCTTCCACCTCTTGGCTATTGTGAATAATGCTGCCATGGAACATGGGTGTACAAATATCTGCTTGAGTCCCTGCATTCAGTTCCTCTGGGTATATGCCTACAAGTGGAATTGCTGGATGAAACAGCAAATCTGTAAAGTCCAGTTTAATTTTTTGAGGACGCTCCATACTGCTCTTCAGATTGGCTGCACCACGGTTCCAGTTGCCCTGTGTCCTCACCGACACTTGTAGCTTTCTGTTTCTTTAAATAATCTCTACCCTAGTGAGTGTGACTTGACTGATTTGATTAGCATTTTCTTTTCTTTCTTTTTTTTTTTTTTCTTAAGAGACAGGGTCTCACTCTGTTGCCCAGGTTGAAGTACAGTGGTGTCATCACAGCTCACTGCAACCTCAAACTCCTGGGCTCAAGGGATCCTCCTTGCTCCCAAGTAACTGGGAATGTAGAACCACTACACCTGGCTATTTGTTTTTTTTTTAATTTTTTTAGAGATGAGGTTTTACTATCTTGCCCAGGTTGGTCTCAAACTTCTGGCCTCAAGCAATCCAACTTTGGCCTTCTGAAGTGCTAGGTGACTTGCATTTTTCTAATGACTAAAGATGTCAAGCACCTTTTTATGTGTGTCTTGGCCATTTGTATATCTCCTTTGGAGAAATGTATATTCATATCCTTTGTCTATTTTTAATTGTTTTTTGTTGTTAAGTTTTAGGAGCTCTTTATTCTAGATACTAATACTTTATCAGATATATGATTTGCAAGTATTCCCTTCCCTTCCCTGGATAACCTTTTCACTCTCTTGATAGTGTCCTTAGATATACAAAGGTTTTTAATTTTGATGAAGTCTAGTTTATTTTGTTGTTGTTGTTGCTTGCGCTTTTGGTGTCATATCCAAGAAGTGGTTGCTAAATCCAATGTTATGGGGCTTTTCTCCTTGGTCTTCCATGCATTTTATAGCTTTTGTTCTTGCATTGAGGTATCTGCTCCATTTTTAGTTCATTGTCACATATGGTATAGTGTAACCCTTGATTGGTGGATCCTGCAAGCTGACCATTGTGGTGGGTGAGGGGGAGTGAAAAGCTGTTCTTCCCCAGTTCACATGCCTCTCCCAACCCCTTCCCATCTACCCATGCACCAGTTTTAGGAGGAAAGTGGGCCTTAGCTGGGTGAGGGCTCCCAAGGGAAGCTCCTCTGGCAGAGGGCCCTTGGCCACTTGGTGGGGGCCTGGGTAATCTTGCTGCCTAGGCAGTGGTCAGAGCCAGCAGACCAGCCTGGCACAGCAGGTGTGAGGAGGAACTTCCTGGTCTTGGTAGCAAGTGAAAAAGGTCCTTGTTTTGTTCTTTTCTCCCTTAAAAAAAAAAAAGTAGTTTAGCAGTTCTAACTATGCCCCTGGGAAAGCCCTGAATGGGTCGTTTCTGCAGCATCTTACAAAGTCCCTTGCAGCAGAAGGCCCAGCCCATCCACTGCAGCACCAAGGCTGGGACGGGGCCCACACTACACTGTTGCTGCTGGGATTAACAGATGCTCACGTCTTGGAGGCCCCCTCCGATTAATCCACGAACGCCTCAGAAACCCCCACACTGTTTCTAGGGCCAGAGCTGAATCTTAAAAGAGGGCCTCCTTGGGATGGGAGCAATAGCTCTGCCTCTGCGGTGACACTCACTGTCACATCCCAGTAGAGAGAAAGAAAGGTAGGGCCTCGGGATTTTGGTCCTGGCTACATGGTCCCTGCTACTTCTGTGGTGGAGGTGGCATGCTGTGGTGGGCTAGGAGTTAGGAAGCCTGGGCCTCAGTTTCCACGTCCAGACCTTAAGGGAGAGGGGGAGATGTAGAGTGCCTTCCAGGCCTGGGTAGGCAGGGAGGCGAGCTCTCTCTCCTGATGGAGCCATAAAGGCCTGCTGAGAAGGGCCTGGCCTGCTTGCTGCTGAGCCCATGGTTTTCACCCATTATCTGTGCAGTATTCTGTTTTGTTTTGTTAGAAGTGTACAAGTCATTGTCTTTTAGGATATTCACATGGTTATGCAACCACCAACACAATCTAATTTCAGAACATTTTTCATCAACCCCCAAACAAACCCTGTACCCCTTAGCTGCCACCCCCAATCCTCCCTTCCTCAAAGCCCCTGGCAGCCACTCCTCTGCTTTCCCTCTTTTTCAGTTGGCCTGTCCTGGATGTTTTGTGTAAATTGAGTCATGCAATATCATCTCACAACTTTACCATCTGCTGGTTGCAGCAGAGTCCTTGGCCCAAGGCCGGGGTGGTGGCTGCAGACCAACACCATGGCCTTGGTGGCCTAGGTACTGATCGTGGGAAGGCCATTCCTCAGAGGCCTGCATCTCTTTCCAGACAGCTTCTCCACCTCATGCCCTGCAGAGCATGTCACTGTCTGATCTTTGTACAAATATCATCCTGTTTGTTAACCCTTAATGAATATAGGATTTTGGTAAAGTTGATGGTTTTATTTTATAAATAAAACCTATCACATATATAAATAAACCAAATATTTGTATTATAATTAAATCTATAATATAAAATATAAATCTAGCAGGGTTGGCTTGTTCCATCATTCAGCAATGTTTACTGAAGCTCTTATTAGAAGGTACTGACCTAGGTGTATAGAGTAAATACAGTGAGTTTTATCAAGCACCTCTCAGCTTAGTATGCAGAGCAGTTGGGCAGACCTGCAGGTGGGCCATGGCCTCTTCCCAGGGCCTCCCTTCAGGGAGCACAGGACAGTGATCCAGGAGGGGAGGTGTGCCAGGCAGGCCTCTCTGGCAGGGCAGCGATAAAGGAGGATGCGCTGTGCAGCGGGTAGCCGTGGGTCTCCCAGGCCAGCAAGCAGGTCCAGGAGGCAAGGTGGGAAGTTGGTGCAGGGAACAGAGCTTGGGCTGGGAGCTGTTGGAGCTGTTGGAGCAGCTGAGTCGGGGGAATGGCCTGGCTAGATCTGTGCTGAAGAAGAATGATTCTGGGGCTGTTCCTATTGAACCATTCTGAGGCTCCGAGTGCCACTGTGCCTGGAGGGTAGAACTCATGGGCCTCTTCACTGTGTACCAGGTGTTCCCAGCTGGGTGGGTCTGACCAAGCCTTCCATGGAACTCCCAAAATCACAGGTCTGAGGCCTCTCTCCTGCCAGTCTCCAGTCTGTATTGGTGGGCATTGGGAAAGGGCCTGGCCTGCGTGTATCTGCAGCTGGGGAGAGGGGTCAGAAATGTATTTTACACCATTTTACAATTAAAATGAGGCCTATATTTACCACGATTTTACATTAGGGAAGCTGAGGCTCACAATTTTCAACCTGCCCAAAATCACAGAGCTAGCATCTGGGGCCAGTTGCTGTTGGCCTAGGGCTTAGCAGAGGGGCAGACCCTGTTCTCCCCTGGAATGTGCCTTGGGAAACCAGCCCATGGCGCTCTCCAGGGCCCCAAGGCAAGGGCCCGAGAGGCACACGGAGAATCTTCAGAATCTTCGAGGTACTTAGCTGTCTTTAGATTGACTCCTCGGCTTGGCCCCTGGTTTTCAAGAGCCCTTATCAGCCATCTTAGCACAAGCAGCTGGCCGTGGCCTCTGCATAGAGGATGTGCCTCCTCCCCTTGTGGGAGAGGGTGGCCTGTGATGCCCAGAGCTCTTTATTCCACTGAGCCCTGCCTCTGTGCCCCAGGGTAGGAGACGGAACATGCCTGATACTGTCCTCCCTTCTTCCCAAGCGTTAGGGAAAGTTGTTGAACCTGTTGTCTTCTTACTACCACCCTTGCCTGGTAGGAGGGTGGTGATGTGCGCTGAGAAGCAGCAGGGGACTGCAGGGATGTGCCAGCCCAAACCTGAGCCCGAGTCCTGCTTCAGCTGTGGAATCTCGTCTGTAGTCTTGTGACAGAAGGGGGTAGATTATCACCCCAAAGGGAAATCCCTACACATTAGGCCACTCATTTACCTCCCCCAGCCCTGGCAACCACTCCTCTGCTTTTTCTCTATGGATTGGCCTTTTCTGAACATTTCACCAAGATGGATTCACACAGTATGTGTCCTTTTGTGACTGGCTTCATTCACTTTGTGTGATGTTTCCAAGGTTCGCTCATGTTGGAGCATGTGTCAAGATTTTATTCTTTTTATGGCTAAGATAATATTCCGTTGCATGGATATTGCATTTTGTCTATCCATTCACCCACTGATGGACATTTGGGTTGTTTCCACCTTTTGGCTGTCGTAAATTACGCTGCTGTGATGGATTTGTGTACATGTTTTTGTTCGAGCGCCTGTCTTCAGTTCTTTGGATATATATCCAGTAATTGAATTGTTGGGTCATATGGAAACTCTCTGTAATTTTTTGAGGAACTACTAAACTTTCCCATAATAGCTACATCATTTTACAATCAAAATGAAGCCTGTATTTACTACCATTTTACATCAGGAAAACTGAGGCTCACAATTTGAGACTTACCCAGAATCACAGAGCTAGTGAGTGTGGAGCTAGGACTTGACTCCAAGGGTAGGCTATTCTTGGCTAGAGAGCTCTGAAAACAGAAAGCTTAAAGTCTGCCTTAGATCTTAGAACTTGTACAGAGGGAAACAGCTGGGAGAGCAGTGGTTTGTGGCTCCAGCTTTCCCTCCTGTCCTGGGCTGATGGAAGCCCCATGAGCTGGTCTCCCTAGCCTGGGTGGTCCTGGCTGGCCAAGGCTACCTAGGGTCCTGGGAGGCTCATGGGGGCTGTGTGGCTGGCCCAGGTCATGGGGTGGTCTCCCAGCTCTTCTTGCCACAGCCAAATTGCTTCTAGGAGCCTGATATAACAAATCATAAGCCTCTCTTTTGAGAAGGTTAGGGTTTGGTGACCACTCCAAAGGCCTTCGGGTGTAGAATGGGCACCTAACTCTTGGCCCAAAGTCTATCTGGGGCTACAGGACCCTCCCCAGGGTCTGCCAGGTTGTAACATGCAGGTTTCGTGTGGGACACCTGAAGGATCTGGAAGGGTGCAGAATCATGGCTCCCTTCCCAAGGAGGTGATATGACTGGAATCAGACCTGGCACCTGAGGACAGACATTGGGATGAGGGCTCAGCCCAGCCTAGGGGCTGTTCCATGCAGCCCGGGGGAGGCTACAGTGTGGAAGATGATTGTGGAACTGCCCTTTGAACCACAAGGACTGTGGAATACACCAGGACTGGCAGTGACAGCTGTGAAGAGGGGGAGGGAGTTCTGCCTGGCGGGTACCTGCTACATCCCTTTGTCAGTCCCTAGGTATGGTTGGCCTAACACTTCTCTGAGTTGTGGCACAGAGGCCAGGCAGAAGCTGTGCTTACTCCAGGTCTGCATGGGCTCGTGACCCCTTTTCTGAGGCTCTTTACAGTTTTCTCAGAGAACCTAGGCTTTGGGAATACCTGCCTGCAGAGAGTGCTGCTCACTGGGGAGGTCTGCAGCCCCGGAGGGACTTTGGATCAAGAGTTAAGTGCCCATTCTACACCTGATGTGGTCACCAGCACCTCCTCAAAAGAGAGGGGCTTGTGATTTGTTAGATTGTGCTCTTAGAATCAGTTTGGCTGCAACAAGAAGAGCCGGGGAGACCACCCTTGACCTGGGCCAGCCATGCAGCCCCCATGAGCCTCCTAGGACCCTAGGTAGCCTTGGCCAGCCAGGGTCACCCAGGCTAGACCTACAGTACAGGCCAGAGAGACCAGCTCATGTGTAATGCCTCCCAGGATGTGGGTTCTGGGGGCACCTAGGAACTGTACTCAGCTAGTGCTCCCCAGGGGCTATGTTCCTACCTGAGAAAACTCCGGAGCCAACCTCCTGAATTCCAAAGAAAGGAAGCAGCCAGACCAAGTCTGCAGCACAGCCCACCAGCCCAAGGGAGGAGGGAGTTGGTGTTCCTGCCTAGCGCAGTCTTATCAGGCCATAGCTCAGTGAAGGGCCAGGCTGAAGGCAGGGCCGTGCAAGTCTCCATGTGGTCCGGACCAGGTGGCCCTGCCTGCAGTTTCTCTGATTAACTTAGGCATAACTTTGTGCAAACAGTTGCAAAGTCCAGGGAGGAAAGATGCCAAGGAGAGAGGGGCAAGGGTGCCAGTCAGAGAGGACCAGACTTGTTCTGGCTGGCCCCACAGAGCACCATGTCCCGTAACCACTTGGATCCCCAGCCTGCAGATCTGGAGGTCGGGACAGTGATGTGCCTGCCTCCTGAAGCTGTCGTCAGTACCTGCAACTACTCAGGACCTGGCCACAGTGAGCACCCTGGAATTGGTGGATGCGCTTCCCGCTTCTCTGGCAAGGCAGTTCCCTGTGCACTCCCTGGAACAGGCTGAGCCACCTGTCCCTGGCAGTGTGCAGATGAGCGAGTGACCACTCAGCAGCAAGGTTTTCAGGCAAAGCTTTTCATACTCCTGCAGTGGGTCACCATGCGTATGAAAAAATAATAAAGGCAGTGCACGTGGTAGAAATGCTGACTCACCATTTCCATTTCATGTGCATGTGTGCACTTGTGTGTGTGCTCATCATGGTGTGAATGCTGTGTTCCTTGTAGGCTTTGGTTGGATGAGTTTGTGAAACACACTGTCTCAGGACCTCAGGCATGGGGGGGACGTCAGGCTTCACCCTGGAATACCCTTTCTGACCTTGAGATTTTGCGGGTAATTCTTTGCCCTGGGGGAAAGTCTTTGTTTTTGTGGGTCTCTATTTTACAGTCTGAATGAAGGATTAGGGGATAAACGGAAGACTCTCACCCAGGTCTCACGTGTGACTGGTTCTTATAACAGCAGCTGCCTGATAACACCACACAGCCCCTCACCGTATTTCTGCTTACTTTCCTCTTGCTTCTCTCTCTCTGGCTCTTAGAAGCTTGCCTTCCCACACTTAGTGGGTCAGTAAGAAACAAAGGCCAGTTTTCCCAAAAGTGTGCCTGCTTGGGCCAGGGGTGTGGTGGAAGGTCCCCAGGTGGAGAGGCTGCTGTAGCTATATTATCCTAACCTAGGAAGGTCGCTCTGGCCTCTGACAGACGCCCTGGCTACAATGCACAGAGCTTCTAGCCTCCTGTGGGCCTGTGGACAGAGGACAGGCAGAGGGAGCAGGGTGTGCTCATCTCTTTGGAGAGAAGCCTTTGTCCTGTGTCCTCCTGTGTAAACAATCTGCAGCCTGTAGCAACTCTGCCCTCTTAACTGGGGTAGAGTAGAGCCTAGAAGAGGACCGGAGGCTCCAGATAGCTGGAGGGCTATGTGGCGGCTGAACCCATAATTTAGTGACATAGTAGAGTCAGTGTCCTACAGAGAGCATCTCTTTTTGGGAAATGAGTCCAGCAAAACTCGGTGAAGCTCGGCCTCCTAGAAAACCTGGATTCCTGGCCTCTGGAGGCATAGAATTAGGGCAGGGAGCTCATCAGAGCTGCTTTGCTGATGGCGTTAGCACTGAGGCGTTCCCTCTGGCTGGATTTGGGTTACAGCCTAGATATTTGCCCTTACTCTCACAGCACAAGGTTCAGGCCTAGCTAGACATAGATGGGTGTATCCTACCCTCCTAGGCAGAGGCAGGAGAGGGGGAGAGGTGCTGGCTGAGGGGCTCCCTGGAGCCATTGATTGAGTCTCTCCAGCCTTATAAGCACTGGAAACGCTGCTGAGTGCAGAGCAGCAAGGGGGACCAGCTCTGGAACCAGTGTGCCTGGATTTGAATCCTGGCATGGTTACTCCGTAGCGTTGTGACCTTAGATCTAAATTACAGTCCTGTGTTGTTTAACGACAGGCACACATCCTGAGAAATGCATCCTTAGGCAGTTTTGTCCTCATGTAAATATCCTAGAGCGCGCTTACACAAAGCTAGACAGTACAGCTTACTGCGCACCTAGGCTATGTGGTAGTCTATTGCTCTGAAGCCATAAACCTGTACAGCACATACTGTACTGAATACTGTAGGTGGTTATAACGCAGTGGCAAGTATTTATGTGTCCATATACAGCAAAAATAGAGGGCCCTGTTGACTAACACCGTATCTGGTGCATGACTGCACTTAGCTTCTCAGTGGCCTACTCCCTTGTCTTTGGATGGGGGTGACAGTAGTGCCTGCCTCAGTGTGTTCAGAATGTTCAGTGAGAGGACACAGGAAGAGTTTGCAGCAGTGCCTGGTATTCAGGGCTGGTGCTGTCGTTGCTGTTCCCCCCGTCGGCGGCAGTGGGAGGGGGGAACACTGCACTACTGAGACTTAAAGGGAGCCATTTTCTTTTCCTTCCTTTTTTTTTTTAAAGTTCAGAGGTACAAGTGCAGGTTTGTTATATAGGTATACTTGTGTCATAGGGGTTTGTTGTACAGATTGTTTTGTCACCCAGGTATTAAGCCTAATACCTATTAGTTACTTTTCCTGATCTTTCCCTCTTCCCCACCCTCCACCCTCCGAAAGGCCCCCGTGTGTGTTGTTTCCTTCCATGTGTCTGTGTTCTCATCATTTAGCTCCCACTTACAGGTGAGAGCATACACTACGTGGTTTTCTGTTTCTGTGTTCATTTGCTGAAGATGTTGGCCTCTAGCTCCATCCATATCCCTGCAAAGGATATGATCTCATTCTTTTTAACGGCTGCATAGTATTCCGTGGTGTACGTATATCACATTTTCTTTATCTGGTCTAGATCATTGATGGGCATTTAGGTTGATTCCATGTCTTTGCTATTGTGAATAGTGCTACAATGAACATTGGTATGCATGTGTCTTTGTAATATAACGACTTATATTCCTTTGGGTATATACCCAGTAATGGGATTGCTGGATCAAATGGTATTTCTGTCTTTAGGTCTTTGAGGAATGGCCATACTGTCTTCCACAATGGCTAAACTAATTTACACTCCCACCAGCAGTGTATAAGCATTCCTTTCTCTCCACAGTTGAAGGGAACTACTTTCATAGCAGGTCCTCGGTATGTACCTGGACCTGTCTTCCAAGAGTGCTGGTTAGAAGCAGTGCATAATACAATTTAAAAAGTTAGTCCCAGGCCCTCACACAGTGCTGGCGGGTATGTGAAATGGAACAGCCACTTTGGGAAATAGTCTGGCAGTTCCTCAGAGTTAAACATATAGTTTGTATATGACCCAGCACTTCTGCTCTTAGGTACACACCCAAGAGAAATGAGAGCACATGAACACTGTACAGGAATGTGCACAGCAGCACTATACACAGTAGCCAAAAGATGGAAACAGTCCAAACATCCGTCAACAGATGAATGGATACACAAAATGCCGTATAGCTGCACAATGGAACGTTATTCAGCTGTAAAAAGGATTGAAAGACTGGCAGATGCTATAATGCAGAGGAACCTCAAAAATACGCTAAATCCTTGAAAATATGCTAAATGGAAGCCAGAATTTTCCATTTATACAGGGTATCCAGAAGAGGTACATCCACAGAGGCAGAAAGCAGGTTGCAGTTGCTGAGGTTGGGGCAGGTGTCAAAGGAAAGTGACTGAATGGTGGTCCAAGTGTTTTCAGGGGATGATGGAAATGTTCTGCACTTGATTGCTTTACAGCTCTGTGAACATGATGGTAAAAGCCATTGAACTGTACTCTTTAGGTAAATTGTATGTGAATTATATCTCAATAAAGCTGTTGTTAAAAAGAAAAGTTAAGCCAGGCACGGTGGCTCATGCCTGTAATGTCAGCACTTTGGGAGGATGGAAGCAGGCAGATCAGTTGATGTCAGGAGTTCCAGACCATCTTGGCCAACATGGTGAAACCTCATCTCTACTAAAAATACAAAAATTAGCTCAGCATGGTGGCATGCACCTGTAGTCCCAGCTATTCAGGAGGCCGAAGCACAAGAATCGCTTGAACCCAGGAGGCGGAAGTTGCAGTGAGCGAGATTGCACCACTGCACTCCAGCCTGGGCTACAGAGTGAGACTCCGTCTCAAAAAAAAAAAAAAAAAAAAAAAAAAGAAAAAAGAAAATGAAAAAGTTAACCTGGAGTTAGTATCAGAGAAAAAAAAAAACAACAAAAAGTTAATAGCAGGATTAAATAAAAATGAGATCATCTGATTAAAAGCAGGAAGTTTTCTTTCCTCCTTCATGGAAATAGATTGGGCTCTTCTTCAATAACTGTTACTTACGCCCGTTGCTCTCCTTTCTTCGTGTGTGATAGGGTTACGTGATGCCCACCTGACAGTAAGTAATGCTGAAGAGATTGTAACTGTGAGATCTTGACACACAGGTAGTTAATTGCTAATTTCCTTCAGTCCTGGCGCATCTTGGCATGTTTTTGCCTTTTATTAACATTTCTGAAATCCTTTTTGGAAGGAGATAGAACCCTCATTTTATACATGAGGAAACTGAGGCCTAAAGAGGTGGAGACATGATAGACATTTTTTCATACTCGGTGAGACTGAGACACAACCACGTTCAGCTGCAGAGCAGGGGCTTTGGCTGGGGGCCAGGTGTCCAGACAAACAAGCTTCAGGGACAGTGAGCAATTTGGTGACACTGAACCGTGGAATGGTGGCCTCAAAGTGGGGCCTGTGCTGTGCCTCCAGGGGCCCAGTGGATGATCCCATGAGAAGCAAACATTGGAATTTCTGTTGATATATTCCATCTAACATGTGTGTGCACATGCGTGCACACTCGTAATAGACTGGCACCATGGTATGGATACACAGCTCATCCAGGGCCTGCACTGTCAGCATTGTGAGACCACGGTCGCAAGGACCAGGGTGGGAGTCAAAGACCAGAGACGAAGGGCTGCCTTAGGAAAGCCCCTCTGCCTCCACAGTGGCTCCTCCACGATGGCTCACTCTGGTACTGAGTACACTGGGCACTTTACTGCTTCATGCCATCCAGTCCTCACTGTTTCCTCAATTAGCAAATAAGAGGGTCCACCTCAGAGAAACAGGATGCCTTGTCTGGGGATGTGGGGGTGGGTTGTGCTTTTGCATGGGGATTTTGGACTCTAGAGGGAAGTCAGAGCAACTCTTCATTTGCCCAGAGGGTTCAGGCAGGCACCTACAACATGCCAGGAGGCCCAGGGTGAGAACTCTGTCGAACAGAGTAAAGGGGCTGGAGCTGGAGAGAGGAGGAGATTGGGAAGGCCATGACCCCTGCCCTGGGTGGGAAGGCCCACCTGTCCTGTCGCTGTGGCCATAGCACTCACTGTGGGCCTCCCCAGTCAGAAGATGGCAGGGGGTTGGATGCAGGCCTCCTGGACTAACATAAAGATAGGGTCCGAGGCTGCCTCCTCTATCCTCTCCTCCTCAGGAAACACCCACTGCTTGGTTGCAGAGCAAACCCACCTATCTCCCTTTCCTGGCTCCTTCTCAAGGACCCTCCAAGAGTGTCTAGAAGAGGCACCTGCAGGCCACTCCACTGATGGAGAGAACACTGAGCTAGGCTTGAATGTGGCTGCTCCTCATGTCCCGCTACGGTCAGTGTTGAGGCAGGATGCCAAGGGTGTGTGCTAAAAGGGTGAAACCACTGAAGAGGCTTTCCCGTGAGCTCAACCTCCATCCCACCTGCTAGGCCACCTCCATTCTGAGCTGGACCCACAGGGTATGGCTGAGCCCAGAGACCCCACAGGGAAAGGCTTCTTAGAGCTGGGCACTTAACCATGGAGAAAAGAGCCAGCAGCCACATAGGCAAGGGCTCTGCAAAGCCAGCAGCCCTCGGGTCTGGCTCCTGCAGGCAGGCATCAGGGGGTGTAGAAAGAGGTGGCAAGTGGATCAGAGGAATTAACAGGAAGATCACAGGAGCTTGAGCTGGAGGGACAGGGAGGTTGCACCTAATCTGCATCTGACAGAGAAAGAAGGTCGGGGGTGTGGAGAGTGGTTGGTCTGAGCTCAGTGTGGGCACCAGACCCAGCATCCTGCTCTTCAGACCAAGCCCCCATTGACTGTCAGCAAGGAGCTTGAGGCTGGATGGTGGTAGGAACCTTCTAGACCTCTGGGTAGAAGGCAGCCCAACTGCAGCCCACCCCCTCAGATGGATCAGAAGCATCTTCTGTTTCTTCAAGAATGAGACCAAGGAAACAGTGGGCTGTTGGGGGTGCTCGGTGGAGAAGCCAGCAGCTGCCCAGCAGTGGGGTAGAATCAGTGCGCAGGGTGTTAAGGATGGGAGCACCCCTCGTGTGCTGATCATAGCTACCCATCTTCTTTCCCAAAGCAGCCTTATGTTGGGAGAGTAAGAAGAGGCCAGAGGGCACCAGGCTAAACAAGTCTAGCTCTTCGCCTCAGTAGGGATTTCTTAAAGGCTTCCTTTCCTGCTTTTGGTTTTCTGTCCCTAATTTCAGTGTCTAACAGCTTTTGTTGTGAGAAAAAAAAGTCACTGTTTGCCATGCCAGAGCTGGCGTGGCAGCCTTTGCTGGGCTCGGCTCTGGCCCTGGGAAGGTGCCGTGGGCCAGGCTGCCGGGTGTGCTCCTTGGCCGCCTCTAAAGAACACATGGTGCACCAACCCCACAGCCTGCTCTCAAGGATGTGGCTTCTCTCTGGCCCCCTCCTTGCCTCTAAAAGTAACCCTGCTGTTTTGAAACTGCCTCCTCTGGAGCTTTTTCTTGCCTCTCTGTGGGATCAGCAGCCCCTCTGAGACCAGGATCTCGGCTGCCCCTGTCACCCCAGCTGTCCCCCACCTTGTCCTCGCCTGCACACCTCCTCCGGTGCAAGTAGGGTATCGCTCTCCACGTAGGAGGGGTGTTTAACTGGGTGTCCTCTGGAGAAGGCCAGGCCTGTTCCCGTCTTCCCTGGGATCAGCACAAAGGAAGAGGAATGGGGATGGGGCGAGGGGGAGAGTGCCTCGGGGCCCCACAGGCTGGGAGGGTCAGGAATGGCCTGGGGCTGTGGGACATCTATGGCCCCATTGGCTGGCCTCTGGGTGACTCTCTGCCACCTTCTTGCAGCCCACAACTCTGCCTCAGGGTACCATCAACATGAACCAGTGCACAGATGTGGTGGATGGGGAGGGCCGCACAGGCCAGAAGTTCTCCCTGTGCATTCTGACACCTGAGAAGGAGCATTTCATCCGAGCGGAGACCAAGGAGATAGTCAGCGGGTGAGTCTGCTGGTGCTGTGGAACGAGGCGTCACCACCTGCTGCAGGGCCAATACCAAACGGGCCACATGCTCCTGTGGCGGTGTCGATGTTGTCTGCTTCCTTATGCACTTCTATTCCTGGGCTCTGTCTCTGTTCTCAGAGACAGAGATCTGCTGAGATCCGCTCAGCACACCGGGAAACCAGGACATCTGCCATTCCACCTGCGCTTGTCTCTGTCCACCTTACCCTCCTTGGGCCTCTCCACCTTCGCACTCACCACACCCCCAACTCACCTGCCTATCAACCTAAAGGGGATCAGTCCCCGAAGCACATGACCTGGGCACACCCTCCCCCAGTCTGGGGTGACTCTCTCTCCTTCCAGGGTGGGTGCTGGGCTCTGCCACCTGTGAAAGCACCAGGTTATCTGCTGTGTCCACATGTGTCTCTCTCAGTGATGGCAGGGGCAAGGGGTGTCTCAGTCACATACCCAGCACCTCACACCCGGGCCACTCTGCTGCCACTGCACAGACTGATTTCTGTGAGTGGAGAGGATAAATAAGTCTCTTGCTCACCCAGGTCCCCTGAGAGTAGCAGACCAGCTCAGGTTGAGAAAGAGCCCATAGTCTAGGGGCCTGTGCACTGTGTTCCTGGGCCCAGGGCAGCATCTGCCCTCCCAGAGCTCCCAGTCTAACGGGATTCTTTGCTACCCACATGGCCTGGGCTGTGGTGAAAAGCTGTATGTGGTCCGTGCAGGTGAACAGACTGATTGGGCCTGAGAGGAACTCACATACTGGATCTCTGAGAATACCTGTCTTGTTTAAGGCTGAGAAGGAGGCACATGAGTCTAAGAAGCTCTGGGAAAAAGCAAACCTGGGGCTTGCTGGGCCAGGCTGACTAGCAGTACAGAGTAGAGGGATTCAGGAATATGAAGCCCTTGGGTTTGAACGTATGGACGACTCGGAACACCAGGCTTGCTTTAGCCTCTCAGCTGCAACCTGGCCAAGCCTGGTGAATAAGCACAGCGGGAAGTCCAGGGCCACGTGGCAAGGCGTCCAGGAGCCAGTGCTGGGCCCCAGGGTGCTCTCTGCTCGGGTGTGCCCTCCCCTAGAGTCCTCACCTGGAGGAGAGGCAGGTTTGCATTTCTGAGCACCTGGAGCCAAGCTGGAGGAGCACTTGTATCTCCCCTGATCTTAATCCAGAACCATATGATAAAGAATATCAAGGGCTTCTGAAGAGCCCTCATGATACCGTCCAGAAGACCCAGGGCCTGGAGATGGGAGCCTGGCCTAGTGCATCTTCTCTACTTCCTGGCTCACACCTGTTGCCGGTGCTAGCCTGGCAGGACACAACTGAGGCTCCCTCTGCCGAGGTAGCTTCCCTAGGAAACCCTCACCCTTTCCATAGGAGCTAGGTTCCAGAGAGGGTGTGGGTAACAGGTGGGACAGATGGGAGTTCTGGGTCTCCAGGGCAGGCTGGGGAGTGTCTGGAGCAGGGATGGTTCTGGGACCAGGCCAGAGAGGTATGTGTTGTACCATGTGGTATGAGGAGAGGGTGATGTTTAGCATTTGAACTGCCTCCAGCAGGCAACTTAAGTCCTGCCAGAGGTCCTCACTCCATTCTGTTACATGTTCAGGCTTCCCATACCCATGCAGCTTGGGTAGACAAGATCATTAATGCACCAAGGTACCAGGTACACATGGTATGGGGCCCTATGTGTGTGGTGGCTCAGTGGCATATCCAAAGCCAGAATACACTGCAAGGCTCTTGTCCTTCCCCCTTGCCCTGGTTGTGAGCCATGTTAGTTCGCATCCAACAGGCAGGTTCCCACGTGGCAGCCTGCCCTGGGCCCCTGGCAGCCCCTCTCGTGAAACTGGGCAGCCACTTCCTCACCTTCTCACAAAGTGGGATGTTCTGCTGCGTGAGGAAGTCAGGCGTGGCCTGTGCACCCTGGGGGACAAGTGCTTTTGCTGCCACCTCCCGTTCCACTGTCTCCTGCCCTTGCTGACAGCCCCCTTCCTCTGCTCCCTCTCTTGCCTCCCTCTGTTGCCAATTATAACTCCTCTGCCCAGTAACTTCATCCCTGGGCTCTGGAGCGCCATTTTGGGTCTGAGCTCTCTGGTCACATCAAAGCTGGTCCCTAAGGAGGTGCAAATACTTCTGCCAGGTGGGTGGGTTGGGGTCCCACCCAGCCTTCTTCCCAGGTCTTCTCTGCATAGCCCTGACAGCTGTGTGGGATGCCGGGTCTCTCCTGGGCCTGGGCGAAGAAGTTGGCAACTCTTTCCAGTTCCCACTTCCAGGATGCTGGGCTACACTTTACACAGCTCTTTTAGATGAAGTGGGATTTGGGTAGGAGTTGGCAGGGGAGCTCTTCTGTGCTCAGCTGGGTGAAGTCTGAACTTCCCTTCTCCCTGCCCTGCCTTTTAACCTTACCCACTCCCCCTGTTCTCACTCATCCGGGCTCTGCCTTCCCCAGCTGGAGAGCCCCAGCACCTACCAGTCCCATATTCACACTCACCTCTCTCCTCTCTTCTTGGGGTTTGTTTTGTTAACATTTATAACACATCTGGATGATGTTAGATGCTTCCTACTGGGCTTCCACTGGGCTCCGTGAGAAAGCCAAGTGCAGAGGACACGTTCCATCATCTGTTCCTGGACCCTGCATCTCTGCGACTCCAGCCACAGATTCCAGTCTGAACAGAGACTAAGATGCATAATGGGACTGAGGCCACATGGTACACCTGCTGTCCTGGCTCCTCCTGAGTCTTGGGCTTGCTGGAGCCAGCCCAGGAGAGCTCAGCAACTCCACGTAGTCAGCAGAGTGCCTGCAGTGCAGCCTTCTCCCCTCCCCTCCAGGTTCCAGTCTGCAAGGGTATGGGGTACCTGGCAGGGTTCTGCACCTCTGGCATGCTCCTCACCTCAGTGAAATTTTAAGTGCAGCCTTCTGCAGGCACAGTCCCTCAGAGTGCTCAGGAGAAGTGGCAGCTGCCATGGCAGACCAGAAGGACAAACCTTTTTAATCCCATATGCCTTGTGAACACTTGAGTTGTGTGAGTGAGACCCCTTCCTGGAACCTCTGCTCCCAGCCAGCCTTGGTGAGAAGTGTGACCAGGGAGGAGAGGGGCTCAGGACCCTCAGAAGGCCTGCCTGTCTGCTGGCTTTGCAGATGGTCATGCCCTCCTTTTTTGTTTTGGGGCCATGGGGGAGTGACCCACAGGACCTGTGGCTTGGCAGTGCAGGTATTTATTCATCCTCAGCAAATCCAGCATCACTGGCTGTGGGCTGAGCTGGGCTGAGGGTAGCCCCTCAGCTCTGTTGCTGTGGTTCCCTGCATTAAGCCTGGCCTCTGCAGCTATCAGCCGTCATCATCCTGAGGCTGTCTCAGAAGCCAGTGACTGTGACTGACCCTCCCTTTGTCTGTGTGTCCTTCCTTCCCTCCTTCATTTTATCTTTCTCTCTCTTCCTTTCCTCCTTCCTTCCTCCTCCCCTCCCTCCCTCCTACGCACCCTCTTCCTCCCTTCCCTTCTCTATCCCTTTTCCCCTTCCCCTCCTCTCCTCTCCACCTCAAATTAAAGAAACACCTTAGCACAAAAGACTCGAGCTGTTCTCCTGCTCAGGTTCAGTGTGCTGCTGGGTGCTGCACCTGTGTGATGTCTAGCAGGGTGCAGCAGTGCAGACCCTCCCATCCACAACCCAGGCCCAGGCTGCCGACAGACCCAGCACAGACCCTGGTGTTGGAGGAAGACCTGGAGCAGTGACTTCTGAGGCTCCTTCCACTCTGGAGAGGACACTAGGGCTGCCCTTGCACAACCAGGCCCAGGGCTGGAGCTGGGGCTTCAGAGGCAGGACCTACACTGCTCTCCACTCCTCCCCACCCTCGTCCTCCAGCTTCCACAGGACTGGCAGGCAGCTCTAGCAAGGCAACTGCTGTTAGTTCCTTTGTCTGTTGTAAAAATCTCTATGGTGGAAGTAGTCATTGTGCCATGATCTGATCTAGCTCCTGATTTCAGAAATGAGAAGATTGAAGCTCCAAGGAGCAGGGAGCTACCCAAGATTGTGGTGGGATGGTGGCAGAGCCAGATCCAGAGTCCTCCTGCTGGCAGCACCTGCTCTTGCCATGCTCCCTTGCTTCACCCTTGGTGCTTATCCAGAGTGAACTTCCCACACACAAGCCCTGATGGGGTCCCTGGGAAGCTCTGCCAGGCTTCCTCGAAGCCAGGGTACCCAGCACCCTCCCTCTACAGGGGCTGTAGGAGTTCAGCACCCACCACTCCAGTCCCTTGAGGGGACCCATTCCAGGAACTTGGCCAGCACAGCTCCTAGATTCCAGCCTCAAGGCTAGCACCTGCCTCTGTTGCCCTAAATGGCTCCCAGTCATACCCCATCTGTGCTCTCACCAAGTCCACTCTGGGAGAGCAGTGTTAGGGCAAGTCCAGGCCCTGGATATAGGTCAGTAATGGAAATTACACGTCCCGTGCTCCAAGGCCCATGGCCAGGCCTGGCCTTTCTGCCAGCACAGAGCCTGCTGTGGTTGTGGCAGGGTCATCATTCAGGCTTCCTCTGTGGGCACTTCTGGCCCCAGCGTAGCAGTGTCTCTCTGGGGTTGGTACCATGCTCTCCTTAGTGCCCAGAGGCCTGGACCACTTCAGCAAGGGCCAGGGATCCTAGTCCCCAAGTGCCAGGGTCTTACCTGGTACTTTGTCTCCTTTTGTCTTCCCAGGTGGCTGGAGATGCTCATGGTCTATCCGCGGACCAACAAACAGAACCAGAAGAAGAAACGGAAAGTGGAGCCCCCCACACCGCAGGTAGGCAGTGGGTTTGCCAGGTGGCATCCCCTCAGTGGAGCCAGGGCTTGCAAAGAAGTGAGGGCTCCCTGGAGGTTAGGAGTGAGGACACAGGCCAGGGCTGAGGCAGTCATCAACCCTGCACATCCTTGCTGTGGGCTGCACAGCAGGAACTGAGCCACAGGGACCCACAACAAGGACAGGGTGGCCTGCTGGTATGCTCTGGGGCTGCCCAAGGGAAGTTTCCAGCCAGCCAACAGTACACAGCTGTGACCCCCTCCCCTTGCTGTTCTGCTGGCAGCTGGGGAGGGGCAGCATGGGCAGCCTGCAGCCACAGTCAAAAGGACTCTGCACCCACAGGTGGCCCTGCAGGCGGCCGGATGCAGTAGGATGGGGAAGAGAGTCCTGGAGTATCGTGGCTCATAAGGAGCTCACAGGGGCCCTTGCTCCAACTCCCATGTGACCTGAGCAGGGCATGGCTGGCTGGGGTCGTCCCTCCAGGCCCAGTTCTTCCCCCACAGGCCACAATCCTCCTTCCCCTCCCTGGCCAGTGTGCAAGACTCAGAGCATAGAAGGGTCCTGCACCACCTCACCACACTCCCCATGTTCCTGGGGCCGTGGAAGAATGAGGTAACCTTTCTGAGCCTCAGTTAATCAACTTGCAAAGCGGGCCTGTTGCTGCCTAATTGCCAATATTGTTGTGAGCATGAAAGGAAGTTTTGGACTGATTATGGGTGCTCAGTAAATGTAATTCCTTTCCCCCTCTGTACTATACACTACTGTTCCCAAGTGCTTTGCTTTGTCCTGAGCCTCATAGTCACCCTGAGAAGGAACAGAGTGGGGTTGGGGGTCCCTTGGGCATCACAAGACCAGAGGCCCACAGAAGTGAAGAGAGCCAGCCATGGGCAGCAGAGGTGGGAAGCATGCACTGGCCTGGGTCCCCTTCTCCCCCTCAGTCCCTTGGGCTGCCCTTGGATGTGTCTGCCCTGGGCTGCTGTATTGGCCCTCCTGCTGATGGAATCAGCCTGGGCCACTCTCAGTCCATGGTCATCCACCCTCCATCTTGGGGTCAGGAAGGGAGGTGGGGGGCATCCAAGCCAACATCCGCTGGAAAGGAGATGTCGCTAGCAAGAAGTCGGCAAAAAATACAGAGTGCTTCCTGGAGACAGAAAATGAAGCCTCCTGCTGTGGAACAGCAGTTAATATGTAAATCCCCCCAAAGCTGCCTGGTTTGAGAGAAAAAAAACCACAGGCAGAATAACAGTGTTTAGGGTGACGCTGTGTTTCCATGCTGATGCCTTGGAAACAGTGCAAAAGCAGAGCTCCTGCCTCCAATAAGGTAACTCCATGTGAAGAAGCCACTCTCATCCCAGGCCAGGGAGCTTGCTTACTCTCCCCTCCCTCATGACACCCAGTTCCCCAAAACAGCTAGCCATGACCAAGCTTCAGCTTTTTGGTTGGTAGAAGGAGCCAGCCACATGATCCCAGGGTGAGTAGGTTATCCACTTCCCTGAGGTCTCAGAGTCTGGAACACAGGGGTCTCAGCCTTCTGCACTCAGCCCCTTCCTGAGACAACCTTGCAGGGCCTCTCCTTTCTACCCCTTGGTCCTGAGAGCATGCCATTTGAGGCTGCTTGTTTCCAGAAGCTTTGAACTTTAATCAGGAACCATCGCTTTGTCCAGGCAGTCTTGTAGGGTGATGTGGGGGCACTGCAAAGGAGCAGCAGGGATCGTGGTTGAGAATGGGGTCTCTGGATAGGCCACCCTTCTGCATGCAGGCTGATGCTAAAGGCATTCTCAAGGCATAGGATGGGGCTGGGGGTAAGCTTCACACCTTCAGAGCACCTGTAGAGGTGAGAACCCAAGACCGTATACTTCTTCTCCATGGCCCAGTGTAGGCCCACGAGAGTTTCAGACTGAACCAGTGGAGGGCTTGAAACATTGGCTGTCCACTGTGCCCAGTAAGAATTGGCTTCTGCCCTTGAGGAACTCAGGTGGGACCTTCTGGAAGGTTCTGCTTCCAGAAGTTGGGGCCAAGGATCGCACTACGGGGGCAGCAGACAGCTTTTCAGCTAAGGGCGGGGGTCTCAACAGAGTCTAGGGCTGGGAGAGGAGACTGGCTTGGCCCTAACCACAGCTTCCAAAGCCTGTGGTCTGAGAAGCATGGGCTCCAGGGGAGCGGCTTCTTACTCAACTCGTGTTAGGACTCAAAGAAGGAAAGAGCCTGGAGCAGAAGAAACGATGACCCATGTAGGTATGAAGGGCAGGAAGGATGGAGACAGGCGGAAAGCCCAGAGTTGTGTTTCTAGCCAGGTGTGCAGGCCCCAGGTCTCCACTTCTCAGGTGGACCTGAGGGAGGCCAGCTCCTCCATCTCCCAGCTCCCCAGGTTCTTCTGCTTTTCTCTGGCTTTCTTCTGAGACCTGTAGAACTGCAGGCCTCAGTGTGAGCCGAGACAGCACCACCAGGCCCACATGAGTGTCTCCTTCCTTAAGAATGCTGTTTTTTACTGGAGTGTCTACTGCAACCCACCCCGCCACTCCAAGTCTGAATCCTTCCTTCCCATCGGTTGCCCTGCTGCATGTTCCTGCTAGGGAAGTGGGGACCCTTCTGAAACACCTGCAGAGAGAGGTTCCCTGCTTGGCAAGCAGGGCTCTAGAGCAGCTTTTGCTTTGGGGAAGCGCTGCTGCCGTGGTGGGCAGTTCGGGTGGTTCTGCATCCAGCACAGCTGCTGGTTTCCCATAGGTAAGCATCCCAGGGTGCTGTGTTTGCTGCAGGACAGGTGGTCCTGGGGTGGCATCCCCTTGGGTCAGTGGAGCCCTTGGAAAACTTGTCAGGAGAAACCTTCATTGTTTGCCTCTGAGAAGCTGGCTTCTTCTGAGGGAAGCCTTCAGCCTAGGAGTCCGTCTGCTGGCAGCCCTGAGACAAGTAGGCAGTCAGGTGTGCATCCTGGGTCTGTGGGAAGAGCCTCTCTGCCTTAATCCTGTACATGAGGCCTGGAATCCTTGCAAAAGTGCCAACAGCTTTGGACCCAGAGCCCCACCCAAGGCAGTGTCCCCCAACCCCATGGCCTTGCTGCTTCTGGGGCACACATGGTGGAAACACTCAGACCCCCATGCTGCCCCTCACTGACTGTGCGCGTATGGGCCCGCTACCTCTTCTCTCAGCCCCTGTGGCCTTCCCTGAGAGGTAGGTGGGTGAAACTGGATGTATGGAGCCCAGCCAGGCTGTTAATAAATAGCCTAGTGGTGACGCCGCATCTGCAAGTGTGCACACACACATGCATGTAAAGAACCTGTGTCATCTGCAACCCTCTCCAAGGGCCCAAGCCAGAGAGGGACTAAGGTGGGTTTCTAAAAATGAGGCTTGGCCATCAGGATGGAGGTGGGAGGTGGGCACTTGTATATCATGCTCTTGTCTTTTGCAAGAGAGCTCAGATGTGCTTCACTTTTGGAGAGGGGCCAAAGCCATCCTGTTGGCAGCCCTCTGGGCAGGGTTGTTGGAGCCCAAGTTGTGACCTGGTACTGTGGAGCAGCTAGGGATCACAGCCCTGCTGTTGTCTGGACTCGGCATCTGCCTAAATGCCTCCTCAACAAACGCTTCTCCCTCGGGGGAGCAAGACCATTTCCACAACCTGGAGAGATTGGGGACTGACACTCTTTCCATCTTGGCTACTGGCTTGTATCTAGCTTGTGCATG
The DNA here is from genome assembly GCA_036589455.1 of Ateles fusciceps. Taxonomy (NCBI): domain Eukaryota; kingdom Metazoa; phylum Chordata; class Mammalia; order Primates; family Atelidae; genus Ateles; species Ateles fusciceps. Next base: position 660,560 of record JAZHEH010000789.1, on the reverse strand, counting down.
TATGAGCTTGTGAGTGTGAGAGAGCATGTGCATGTGAATATATATTTGCATTTGTGAGTGTGTGCCTGTGTACAGATTCAAGTGGGGTGCTTGGTGTCTGTTCTGTCTGCTATAATAAAATACCACAGACTGGTCAGCTTATAAATAATAGAAATTTTTCTCACAGCAGGCTGGTTAGTCCAAGATTAAAGTGCTAGTACTTTGGGGATCTAGTGAGGGCCCCCTTGCTGGTCCTCAGATGTTAGAAGGGGCAGGGCAGCTCTCTGAGGCCTCTTCTATGAAGGCACTAATTCCATAGATGAGGGCTCCGCTCATGACCTAATCACCTCCTAAAGGCCCCACCTCCTGATACCATCACCCTGGGGGTTAGAATTTCAACACATAAGTGGGGGAGACACAGCATTGAAACCATAGCATTTAGTTTGCAGCTGATGACTTCGCTTCACATAGCGTTGGGCATTCCATTTTAGCTTCTTAGGAGCAAAAAACAGAGGCTGGGTAAGGCCACAGGGCTGGCCCACACTTGGGTGCTATGAACTTGTTCTTGCATTCACCAAAAGATGAATCTACAGATGACGCTGGATGTCTCTAAAGGGTGTGTTCTCTTTCCTCACTCTGTTCCGTCTCGTCTTATTCAAGTCTTGGATGCCTAGGAATGACAGATTTTGAAGCAGCTACTGTGGTCTCACTGTGAATGCCTGGCCCACTGTTACGGAGCACTGTCCGAAGATTCCAGCTCCCTGAGATTGTGTAGCTGGCCTGGTGCCCCCCATAGCTGGACAGCCAGGACCTGTGACCCAGCCTGGGCTATGTGCTCCTGCACTTGCACAGACACCACTCTCTTCTCCTCCAGGAGCCTGGGCCTGCCAAGGTGGCTGTCACCAGCAGCAGCAGCAGCAGCATCCCCCAGTGCCGAGAAAGTCCCCACCACCAAGTCCACACTCTGGCAGGAAGAAATGAGGGCCAAGGACCAGCCAGATGGCAGCAGCCTGAGTCCAGCTCAGAGTCCCAGCCAGAGCCAGCCTGCTGCCAGTTCATTGCGGGAACCTGGGCTGGAGAGCAAAGAAGGTGAGCAGGGGCCAGGCTGGCCTGTATGCACTAGAACGGCCCTCCCTCCCATCAGGACTGGCACTGGGGACTCAGCCAATGGCTTTAGAGCCCAATCACAAGCCCTGGACCTTGATTTCCCTTTGTCCTTCAGCCCTGTGGGTAGCACCTGGCCTGGTATGGACTGAGATTTCTGGGCTCCAGTCTTGGCCTTGCCTCTTCTGGCTCTTAAATCCTGACTTTAAAGGGGGAAAACAGCACCTGCTCTGTCAGCCCCAGTTGCTTGTCAGGAGAATCAGAAACATTTTGCAGCAAGGTCTGTGTCAGGCCTCTGTCACTGTACCATCGTGTTTCTGTGTGCATCCTGCCCCAAGAAGCAGTGGTCAGACAGCTTCATCCCTCTGACTGTCCGCATCTGCCCGGGCCCCTGGCAGAAGGAGGGGAAGGGGTGCTGGGAAGGCAGCAGTTGGCATCTTCGTGCCCCGTTTTTTTAGCACTTTGGAATTGCCTGAGCAGGAGCAAGGCTTTTATCTTTGCCTCTCTTGTTCCCAGGCTCTGGAGGACTCTGTAAGACACAGGCTGGGTTTTCCTATCTGTATTTTGTCTAGATTGTTAAAGATAAGTGAGCAACTGTGGCCAGTGCAGCTTACTCTGGCTGCATGTTTCACATGCGCTCTGGGTGGAAGGTGTCTCAGTCTTCCTCTCGGGCCTATCCATGTTAAACATCTGTTCACTCTGTCTTCTGCAGAAGTCCCCTGCCCCTTCCCACCCCCCAGAATGCACTAAAGACTGAAGGGAACGGGCATAGTGGCTCATGCCTGTAATCCCAGCACTTTGGGAGACCGAGGCGGGTAGAACACTTGAGGTCAGGAGTTTGAGACCAACCTGGCCAACATAGTGAAACCCTATCTCTACTGAAAATTCAAAAATTAGCTGGGTGTGGTGGTGCACACCTGTAGTCCCAGCTACTTGGAAGTCTGAGGCAGGAGAATCTGTTGAACCCAGGAGGTGAAGGTTGCAGTGAGCCAAAATTGTACCACTGCACTCCAGCCTGGGTGGCAGAGTGAGTGAGACTGTCTCAAAAAAAAAAAAAGAAGACTAAAGAGCTGGTTGACTGTCAGCTTCCCCCTTGATGGTAAGAAGCAGTTGTTGGTGGGTGTCTTACATCCTGAGGTACAGATCTGCTCTCCCAGCCGAGCCCCCAGACTAGACGTGTAGGGCCTGCCTGCCAGCCTGGCTGAGAGGCAGTCAGCTGCAGGGGGAGAGATGGATGAGGGAAAAAAGCCTGCATGGAATATTTCACGCCCATCCATGGTTCTTAACATCTGCCCTTGAGTGGGCTGTGCTGTAAGTTAGAAATGGGAGGTAGAAAAGGCCCCTGCTTGGGTCCTACATGGGCTTTATAAAAAAAGTCCTCAAAGCAAAGCTGGCAGCAGGTTGAGTGCATCTCCTCCCTCCCACTGTCTCTTCCAGAGGAGAGCGCCATGAGTAGCGACCGCATGGACTGTGGCCGCAAAGTCCGGGTGGAGAGCGGCTACTTCTCCCTGGAGAAGACCAAACAGGACTTGAAGGCTGAGGAGCAGCAGCTGCCCCTGCCACTCTCCCCTCCCAGCCCCAGCACCCCCAATCACAGGTACAGTTGCCCCGAGTCACCCTCCCGGGAGCTCGGTGGTCCCCTTCCTTCCCCAGGTCCTCGACTCCCCCACCGAATGGTCTGCAGCATCTCCCTCGGCTCCCTGGATGTGGCCAGCCAGCCACCTGCCTACGTGGACTCTGGCAGCACTGGGGGGCGGGGGACAGAGAGACTGGGGAGCACCTTTGCCTTTAAAGCCAGCAGGCAATATGCCACCCTGGCCGACGTTCCTAAGGCCATCAGGATCAGCCACCGAGAAGCCTTCCAGGTGGAGAGAAGGCGGCTGGAGCGTAGAACTCGGGCTCGGAGCCCTGGCAGGGAGGAGGTGGCCCGTCTGTTTGGCAACGAGCGGAGGTAAGGAGCAGGTTAGGGCTGAACACTCAGATCCACACGCATGCACTCCCACCCATGCACATATACTCAGACTCTCTTTCTCTCACATACAGTCCCCAAGCCTCCCTTGGGGGAGCATACTTTCTGTTCAGAGTGTAGGGGGATTTTCCCTCTGGGCCCAAAACTCAGCTCTTGCAGCCAGAATGCAGAACTTCTGAGCATCAGAGATCAAAGCCAAGAATAGCAGTTTTCACATCCGTGCCTCCTAGGACTGGGGCCTTAAGGTTTCCTGGTGATTCTTGGCTGCCTGCTCCTTGTGGGGCTGGATCTTTTCCTCCTGGGCCATTTCTGTTTGCTTAAGTGGCATGGAGGCAGGGGAGACCCTAGAGCTACACATGGTGATAGAGGCACTCCTCACCCTGGCAGTTCCAAGGTGGGCAAAGGGCATTGAGAGAGATGCAGGGGCAGACAGTCGTGCCCAGGAAGGTGGGGGGCAGGCAGCACAGGTTCCTCTCTCAAGGACATGCTCCGTGGGGAGCCACAGCCCCAGGAACCCTGAGGCAGTTTGTGAAGCAGCCAAGCACCCAATAGCATTGCTTTTGCCCTCCAAGGGAGCATTGCTTTTGGCCCTCTAAGACTTTGGCTGGAAAGAAACAGAGTTTGGACAGCCAGGCATAGGGCAGGGGCTGAGGGGCACAGGTGCAGAACTTGACTGCTGCCTAAGAAGAGGGAGGGGCCGTTCCCTGCCCTGTCCTTGTACACCAGAGTTTCCTAGAGAACTAGAAAAGAGCTGGATGCCATCTGAGGCCTCCAAGCCCAGATCCAGACCCAAGTGCCCAAGCACGCCTTCAGTCAGGCTTGCACCCCTACATCTGTAAACTGAGGCTTTGCCTTGACAGCAGGGGTCCTCAGCCCAGTTTATGGATAGACTTACAGACTTCTAAAGGTCCATGATGTCCTGCCTCCTCAACAAAACAGTTCCACAGTATATATGGGCACTCTTCTGGGAAGAAAACCCATAGTTTTCATTAGTTTCCCAAGGTTCACTGTCCAGAAAAGAGGTTCAACACATATTTCTGGAAGTCTTCTCAGAGCGTCCTCACTTCCCCAACAACAACCTGAAGCTCAGAGTTAGAGACGCTACTGGGAGGGACAGTTGAAGGCAGCCATGGGCTCCCATGCTTCAAAGGGCAGGTGGAGGGGAGTGTTTTTACCTCCTGTGCCCTTTTCTTCTGAATACCCACATTGGCTGACAGCCCACCCAATCTTCTAAATGTCCCAGATGAAAAGGACCTGTGAGCCTGCAGGTTAGTCTCCAGGATAAGGAAGCATCTCCCAGAGATATTGCTCTTGAGAGGAGAATGACACGTTGACTTCCTAGAGAAAGGAAGGGCACCCAAGTGGTTCCCAGCCCCTGCCTGGTGCCCCAGCGTGCTCTGCTAAGCACTTCACTGCCTTAACGTTTCATAGTAGCCTGTTGAGGACCTGTTACTACCGCCCCCAGTTGTAGACGTGAAAACTGAGACTCAGGAGTAGTGACTTCTCACAGTGGATAGCTGGTGCAGATGCAGGTGGGGCCTTAGCCAGGAAGTCCCTGCTCCCATCCTGTGACCCAGGACTGATGCCAAGGGTGTCCTTTTAAGCAATTAAAATATATAAGTAAAGGGTTTTGTTAGAGAGAGGAGGCCAGTGGGTGGGCAGGGGAGGCTTCACGCTGGCTGGCAAGCAGGCTGTGTGTCGTCGTGGCTCCAGAGCAGGATCAGCTATGTCCTGGTTTAGTGTCAGACCACAGAATTAGCATTCAGCACACCTGCTTGGCTTGGCTTCTCGGAGGGACTCCTTTTGCACTTGTTCTGGTCTCCTGGCCTGGGATAGGTGCAGTCTCTGGGGCTTTGTACTCTACATGCACTGCCATACGGGGGACAGGTTTTCACCCCGGTGCTGGCCCCGCCAGTTCTGCATACTAATACTGCAGCATCCCTTTTTCCTGACCCTGGTGACATCTGATTGGCTACTGTCGCTTTCCGAGGCCTGCTCACTGGATCCCTAGTAGCTTACCCTGTGCTTAGTTGGATTCCTGTCCCCTAATTGATTAGAACAGAATCTCCAAATTGGCAAGAGATCGTTCACAGCTGCCTGGAATGGCAGCCACAACAGGTGTGCCCAGGAGCCAGACTAGTGGGACCACAGGGTTGATTTTTTGACAAGCCACAGTCATCTAGGCAGGCCTGTCTGAACCTGACGAGCTGTGGGCTTCTATGTGTCTGCTCCTCAGACTTCCAGAGTGTTTCTTGAATAATGAGTCACCTCTGGCTGCCAAGTGGGGGAAGCTGTGGTCCTGGTTGACCTACTGGTGACTGGCAGCAAGGCCAGCTCCCATGCAACTCTAACCGCCCTGCCCTCAGCACAGGGTTTCGTGCCCTAGGAACCCTGGAGCTACAGGGTGCAGGCCCAGTTTTCTGTGCTGACCGGTAAGGTGCTTGCAGTCCCACCTGCAGTGCTTCCAGGGCGTCAGTTAGTAACTTTACACCTACCCCAGTAGATCAAGGCAGCCATTGCGTGAGCCTGTGGTCTTACAGGATCCCCAGACCCCCATGCAAAGCAACTGTACCAAGTGCTTTCCCTCTTCTGCGACTCCTCTCGCTGAATCCCCCACAGTACCATGGCATGCGACTCGCATGGAATTCAAGCCCAGCAGCCCCTCACTGCTTTCCTGGGGCTTTATAGGCCCCAGTGCTGGGCAGAGGAGCCCTCATGCTAGAAGTGACAGCACTGAGGCCCGTTGGTGGGCCTTGAATCTCACCCAGATCCCACCACAATGGCTCAAGTGTGGTGGACGCCTGGCCTGCACTTACCCAAGCTTTCCCTGGGTGCCCAGGAATTCCAGCGGCTTCCTTAGCTTCCTGCTCTCACAATGCCACCGTCTCTCCTGCTCCCCCCATCCCAGCGCCTGCCTCCGCTGCCAGTTCTGGCAGGCTGGCCCGGCACAAGCTTCTTCCTGAGAAAGACGCTTTGTGTGGAAGTGCAGGGAGAAAGCAGAGCCTGGGGCCCTCAGAGTCAAGCCCTGGGCCCTCCTTGCTTCGTGGTGAAGACACCTTAGGCAGCTGGTTTTCAGTTTTCCCCTCACCTTCCCTGAGAAGCAGCTGGCCTCTTGGGAGAGGTGGGGTCTCAGGATTTGATCTCGTTTCCTCTCTTCTTGTGGAGGAAATTAGGCTTCCAGGCCTGGGAGCCCTTCACCCGCTTACCCTCAGTTCTTATCCTCTTGTCCAGAGCAACAGTGACACCCTCTCTGCCAGGTAACTTAGGTGTCCCTGGGAGAACAGGCCCAGCCGCGTGAGAAGGAGGCCACCCTCCTGACACGGTGATGCCCAAGCCCCCCAGGTGAGCAGTCCCCGTGAGCTGAGCCTCCGCTGGCATGTCCCCCCACCTCTGACCCCACCAGGGCGACTCCTTGCCACTGGTGGACAATCATGGTCTCTCTCTCTTCAGTGATTACCTTGGGTTTTTGCTACTTTAATTCTTTGGGTAATTTTGGTTCACCATTATTTGATTTGAAAAAGCAGTGCTTTTCCGTGTATTCATTTCCCAGCCTTGTTTTCTTTCAGGTCTTGCCTCTGCGCTCTCCTGCTGTGCTGCTGGGTGGCGCTGCACCTCCTCCACCCGCTTCGCCCCATCTCAGCTCCGTCTCCGGTGGTAGACAGCCTGAGGAGGCCGCCAGCCCTCTCACATGAAATCAGCCTGCTTTGTTTTTGTTTTAATTTGGTCTTTGATTCCTTTTACTGTTGGCAGAAACAATGTTAATTCCAGGGCCTCTTTCTTGCTAAATTTTGGGGTGGGGACTGCACTGTGACCCATGAGGGATGCAATGAGAATGGAGGCCGCCCTCCGAGGTGGTGGTTGCCTGCCTTTTGATCATGTCTGTGGCTCAGGAGAGGCTGCCGGGTGCCAAGCTGTGTGAATGCTGAGTGGGTCAACACCACAGAGCCTGTGGGGCCTCCAGCGTGAGGGCAGAGAGCAGGGGCGAGCACAGGCCTGGTGGGAGGGAGGGCTGTGGAGGGACGCAGGCGGAGCTCAGGTTGGCTGAGCACATGTGTAGACAACCTCGATGCTGTGCAAACCTCAGGGAAATCAAGCCCAGGCCAGGCCGGGCATGGGAGGAGTCAGCTACAGGAGCCTCTTCTCACCTTACTGCCACCTCAGGGCCTCGTGTCCTCTCTTGCAGGAGGTCCCAGGTGATTGAAAAGTTTGAGGCCTTGGACATTGAGAAGGCAGAGCACATGGAGACCAATGCAGTGGGGCCTTCGCCATCCAGTGACACGCGCCAGGGCCCGCAGCGAGAAGAGGGCGTTCCCTAGAAAGCGGGTGAGCTCCTGGGGGGCGGCTTGGGTTCAGATCAGCATGCACCCCATGTGCCAGGTCCCCTTTACACACGCCTAGGACGCGCTGCTGCCAGGCTTCTGCTCTCTGACCGCTTCCTCTGCATAGTGACCACCTCGTGTGCAGGCCTGTCTCCTGCAGCTTCATATCAGAACCTTCTCCATCTCTGCTAAAGGATATTCTCACACGTTTTAGATCCCAAATTTAATTAGAGTCACTCTCTTCCTCTCCAAGGCAGCCTGGAATCAAGGCTCAGTGTCACACCTTAACTCTTTCTTTCAGTACAGCTGCACCCCCTCATTTCTCCACTCAGCCCAAGGTAGACTCGGCTTCTGAAATCCTCCTGGGCACCTGCCTGCTGCTTTTGTGGCCGGCCAAGTCCAAGCTCATCTTCTCCTGGCTTCTCTCTTGTTCACAAGGTGCCTAGTGCTCACTGCCTGACCCATAGCCTGCCACCTGCCGCCACAGATTCCAGGTCTCTTCCTTCTGTGACCCAGAGAAGCTGGAGGATGGGGTGGGACCAGGAAAGTGACGGTGACCGGGTATCCAAAAAAAAAAGGCTGCTCTATCAACCAGGGCATCTCACAACACAGGTCCTATTCTGGCCCTGCTGCAGACTTGCTGTGGGGGCCTAGGCAAATCACTGCCCCTCGCCAGGAGCAAGGGCCTGGCGGCCCTTGGAGGGGGTGGACGGCACCAGCTCGTCCCTCACCTGCCCGTATTGCCCTGGGCTGCACTGACTGGCGGCTGCTCTCTGCCACAGGACTTCACCAACGAAGCCCCCCCCAGCTCCTCTCCCCAGACGCCTCGGCTTCCCCCCTGTCTCCACACCGAAGAGCCAAGTCACTGGACAGGAGGTCCACGGAGCCCTCCGTGACGGTGAGCCCAGGCACTGTGTCCTCCGGAGGCCGTGCTCCTCTGCTTCTGGTCACTCTGAGGCGCTGTCTGTTTCTGTCTATGCATCCACGCCAGCTGTCCCTCTGCACAGGCCCTCGTGTCTGTGAGCACTCCCACCCACCGACCCACAGGCCTTCGACCGCAGATTCTGTGTTTCTTCTCTTTCTGGTCCTAGCAGAACCAAGGGCTCCATGGCATCCTGTGCTCCAGGAGGAAGCCCTGTGGAGGAGGCCACCTCGGCCAGGCAGACTCCTGACTAGGAGGCAGGGCTGTAGCAGGGACCCTCTGCTCCTCTGGCTTTGGGCATTTGATTTTGTGACACTTCGGAGTCAGGAACCATGTCTTACTGGAGCTTGTCTTCTTCTCCGCTTCATGCTTCAAGTGGAAGAGCAGGCCTTGCCCTGAGTCCTCCAAAGGCCTCAGAGCTATGACAGCAGAGGTGCGGCAGGGAGTGGTCAGGGTACGGGAGCAAGGTCACCTCAGCATGTTGTCTTCAGCCTCCATGGGAGCCTGGAGCCTGCTCACTGCCTGTTGTCTCCTCCTGGCTGCCTGCAAAGCAGCTCACCAAGTGTCTCCGGCCTGCCCCAGGGACTGGGGGCTGCCAACCACAGATTGATGTGTAATGTGGAGTATGAGGAGGAGTAAGCTTTGGGTTTCTCCTTCAGTCTGGGTTTCGCTTCAGGTGACCTGAACAAAACCACTCAGTTCTCCATCAGCTTAGCTGGGAGCTCCTGTCCCCAGCAGCCAGCAGAGAGCACCAGTAGGGAACCCACCTGCATAGGCCTTGCCATCAGGGGTTGGAATGCAGGTGTGGCTTCAATGACACAACCACGATATGGACGTTGTAAGTTTTTGTTGAAGATCCACAAGCTAGGCAGGCTGTCAGAGGGGTCAGGTGGCAGGCCCACACCTCAGGTCTTGTGCCACAATGGCAACTACAAGCATGTAGGAGAAGACCTCCCTATTTAAGGGTCGCTTGGGGTAGGGTGTCCTAATTTCACAGTGTTGCTTTTGATTGGGTGCCTCAAATAACTCTGGCAGCAAGGAAGTTGCACAGCTTGGCAGGATGTTGGGATTGAAACAGGGCTCTGTAGAGGGACTTCTTATCTATCTGGGTCAGCCTTGGCCAGACCTAGGCAGCAACCACCTGTGGTTCCTCCCTCACTCCTCAGAGACAGGGTTCTGAGCAGAGGCTCCCAGAACGCTCTGTCCTGGTAGTTGTCCTGACAATTCTTGCCTGTTCTCACTTAGTCTCACTCCTTGGAATAATGCAAAAAGACATCAAAGCTGGTTTCTGATGAGATGGCTGTAGAAAAGTAGAGAGCACCAGGGACCAGAAGTGGGGGTGACCCGTGTCTCTGTGGGCCTCAGCCAGGTGGGCTGCAGGTGGCACTGCTCTCTCAGGCTACTCTTCAGGTTCCAGGTGTGTCTGGGGCGGCACAGGTGGAGGAAGGACAGAGCCCTGTGCATGGGCGCTGCCCCGCTGTCTGCTGTCCTGCTCCTTGACCTGTGGGGAATATAGGTCAAACCTGCTCCTGGTAGAGAAATGGCCTGAGGGTCTCAGCGGGGCTGCAGCTACTGCTTCCTCAAACCACATGTCTCTGTTTGCCAGGCTTCCTGTGGCTTCTGCAAGAACTTTGAATCAATTCTTTCAGTCTTCCCTGCAGATGTTTCCCTTCAAATAAAGTGCTCTGGGACTCTTCATCTGGGCTTGTTTTCTGCCCCCTAGATAGGCCCTGTGCTGTGAGTCCTGTACAGGCCGGAGCCCACACCACTCACAGGGCAATGAGACCATACCTTCTCTCCTGCCAGCCTGCCAAGCCCACCATCTCCTTGAAGATTGCGCGTGCCTATAGAAGGCGGGTTGTGAGCAGCACCCACCAGGGTGAGGGGGCTACACAGGCTTGTCTGGCAGATGGAGAAACCCCTTTCCTGGTACCCGCCTCATCTGGACAGAAATACCGGCCCCATCAAACACCCATGACACTACAGGAGTCTCCTCTGAGCTGTTTCTTTTTCTCCCTTTCTCACTCAGCCCGACCTGCTGAATTTCAAGAAAGGCTGGCTGACTAAGCAGTATGAGGATGGCCAGGTGAGTATGCAGGGTTGCCGTGGCCCCTAGGGCGTCTTGGGGCAGGGTGAGAGTGAGCAGACCTTGTCCCCAGCCAGTCTGTGAGTGCCGGCTCCATGCCTGCCTCCTGCATGCATGCCCCTTGTCTTACAGACCAGGGCTGTGGCTGAGATTCCCATCTGCTCCTAGAAGTGCAGGCATACAGCCTCTATTTCTGCAGTGGAGGGACGCTCAGTCGGCCTGTCTGCTGACGGCAAGGGGTCTTGGCCTCAGGCCTTAGGGATGCCTTATAACACTAGCCCCTGCCTGGTGATCTTTCCTAAAAGTTCTTTAGGGGCCTGGCTTCCCCAGGGACAAAGAAAACCTCTGACTGTGGGGTTGGCTTGTGTTTCCATGCAAGCTAGCCAATTAGACGGTAGCCTAGCACTGCAGGACTCTCATGCCTGAGGCCCCTCAGCTGCAGTGGCAGTGTTAGCCCTGGAAGGAGCAAACATGGTACATTCTTGCCATCAGACTCAAGCAGGAAGAGCCATCTGAGGCTGGACCTGCCAGCCCACCTTGACCCTGTGCCGTGGGCTGGAAGGCCAGGGCTCCCAAGGAGGCATGAAGAGGAGCCTGCTGGGTCCTTACCTAAGAGGCCCTGACACCCAGCCCATCCGCACTCCCTCCCTGCTTCCTGAGCTGCTATGCCAAGACATCCTCTTTCTCTCTCCTCCATATCAAATGCCCTTGGCCTGGCCTGAAGACTCAAGTTCCCCTCCTTACTGCTCACAGTGAAGACTTGGTCTCTAGCTGGTTAGTTACCCCTGCTGGTTAGGGCCACATGGCCATGGCTTGCAGGCTGCCACCTGCAGGTGGAGATGCCATTTCACAGCCACCTTTCTGTTCCGATGGGCCCAGCCTGTTGTCTGCAGCCTCTGTAGTTATTGAGGACTGCACGGCCTGGCCACCAGCCACACCACTGGTCGTAGAGTCCACAGCCAAGGCCTGCTCAGCTGTCTGTGCTGCCTCTTCACTGGAGGGTTGCAGCTAGTGAGCATCGTGAGGACGTGAGTGCATGGCTGCCTGCGGTCCCAGCAGAGTCCCCTGTGTGCTGTCAAGGGAGGGAGTCAGCCTGTCCCCTGCTTTCCCTGTGCTCTGGGAGGGCCCCCACAGGTTCTGGCTGGCCGCGCATCACTGTGGAATGGCAGGCATGCTGTATGGGAGTTGGTAGTCGAGTCTTTTTTCTTTTCTTCCCCTTCAGTGGAAGAAACACTGGTTTGTCCTGGCTGATCAAAGCCTGAGATACTACAGGGATTCAGTGGCTGAGGAGGTGAGTGTCTGGGCTTTGCCTCTGCTGTGGAGACAGCTGGAGGGGTCCAGGTGGCATCTGGGGCTGGGAGATCTGTTTCCCCCTCGGCTAATGTCTCCACTTCTGAGGACAGTGCCCTTCAGTGGTGTTCCCTTGCCAAAGATGTGTCCATATTGCCCTCTTAGGTCTCCCAGTCCCAACCTGGTGGGAAGGTGAGCACAAGACCAGCCTTTGTCCTTGTGACCATTTTCCTGGCTATGATGCTAGACTTCATCAAGGCCCTGAATTAGGTGCCTACGTGCAGTGGATTTGGGCAGCTTTTATTTTCTCTGTTCTTTGAAAAGCACTGAAATTTGAAAACTCAGGGTAAACAGTTTTGTTTTTTCCACAAAGAGATTTCATGGTAAATGGAGTTGGAAGAATTTAGCTAAATCTTGTCCCCTGCCTTCTGGACAAGGACAAGATATGATAGATGAGCTTTGTTGGGCCCCTTGACCATCCTGATTCTGTGGTCAAAGAACAACTAGAAGGGGCTCTTTTCTTTCACCTACAAATAAAATAACCTCTTCTAAACAGTTTGGCAAGCCTCTTCTGCCTTTCCCCCCAGTAGTTCTACTCCAGGAATCCCTCAGATATACTCCCACATATGGAAAAATATCTGTGTTTCAGGTTAGTCATTCCCACACATTTGCAATGCCAGAAGATTGGAAAGAGCCTAAATATCCATCGTTAAGAGCTACAGTATGAAATACTCTGAGCCAGTCTTTTACAGACTAAAGGCGGTAGTGATAAAAAGTAGAGGTAGGAGAGTGTGGGCAGTGGGCCTCTGGTGGTGGTCAACGTTGGGGAAGTAAGGAGCCTGTGTAAGTGTTTGGTTGTGTGTGCACAGAACAGTACTTCCAACTGTGCTCTGGAGACCTCTGGGGGTCCCAGAGGCCCTTTTGGGAGAGCAGTGATGGTTAAAATGATTTGTAATATTAAGATGTCATTGACCTTTTTTTTTACATGGGGCCATCTGCACTGATGGTGCAAAAGCAATGGGAGGCAAAGCCAAAGCTTGGCACAGCCCCAGTTGTAGCAACAGGCTGGACCAGTGGTCACTGGATTCTTCAGTGCCTTACATTTTAGATAATGGTTTTAAAATAAATAAAGGTCCTCGAAGGACCAGTAGAAGTTATTAATTCTATGAAGTCTCAATCTTTAAATGGCCATCTTTTTAATATTCTGTGATTTGAAATGAAAAGCATCCCCTAGTAGCTGCGTGCTGGAGTATGCTGGCTTTCTCGTGGAAAGGACTCATGTGATTGAGTTGCTGGCTGAACTAGCAGTTTCTCTGTGGAGCACCATGTTTACTTGAAACACAACTGATAGGCAAAACTGTCGTCATTCATTTTGGGGTGTTTGGCATATTTTTTCTGAAAATGAACCAAGTTAGCTCATTCCTCTAAGGAAAGCAACTGACTGAGTTTGTTGCCAGTGATATAATTTGAGCTTCCAAACAAAAATTAGGACTTGAGAAAATTTGTATTCACCATTACGAACTTCCCTTTACTTACATTCTCCTGATGAAATAGGTGGTGGTATTAGCAAAGGCAGTATTTTAATCTTGCATAATGAAATGTGTAGACATTTGCTACATGTAGCTATGCATAACTTAGTATTTCCCATGTGACCAATACCTAATGTTACAAAAGCATGCATGGGTTTTAATGTAACACAGTACAAAGAGTTCATGATTTCAATACCACATTGTAGTTAACCTTTAAGAGCCTACTACTTATCAAAGAACAGCCACAACTATCTGAAGAAGCTATTAAAATACTTCCTTTATTGTCCAGGCACGGTGACTCACACCTGTAATCTCAGCACTTTGGAGGCTGAGGCAGGCGGATCACCTGAGGTCAGGAGATTGAGACCAGCCTAGCCAACATGATGAAACCCCGTCTCTACTAAAAATACAAAAATTAGCCAGGCATGGTGGTGGTCATCTGTAGTCCGAGCTACTCAGGTGACTGAGGCAAGAGAATAGCTTGAATCCAGGAGGCAGAGGTTGCAGTGCGCCTAGATCATGTTACTGCACTCCAGCCTGAGCAACAGAGCAAGACTCCGTCTCAAAAAAAAAATGCTTTCTTTATTCAACAGATTGAATGCAGAAACAAGAATCCAGCTGTCCTCTCTGAAGACAGATGTTAGATTTGCAGAAGTTAAAAGCAGTGTGACTCTTACCACTGATTATTTAATCAAATGTTATTTTAAAATGAAATGAGGTTATTTTTCTCAGATGAACAAATATATTTAAATTTTTCAGTTTTAATTTCCAACATGGTAAATATCATCAGTAGATGAAATCCACATAACAGAAACTCTTCTAGGGTCCTTAGTTTTTAAGAGTGTTAAGGAATTTTACAAGCAGCATGTTTGAGGACCACCGGTGTGAACTATCTTTGGTCGGATACAGGGACAAATGGTGGTGTGGTTGCACCCAGGGAGGGACGTGGGTCGTACAGTGGTAGAATAGACGGTATCCTCACTTGTCAGTGTGTATACTATTAAAAATAAAGTCAGTGCAGGAAATCGCTTATGGAAATTAGGCATTGATTCTACTTCCTAAAAATCTCAAGACCCTTTCATTTCTCTCTGCAGGCAGCCGACTTGGATGGGGAAATTGACTTGTCTACATGTTACAATGTCACAGAGTATCCAGTTCAGAGAAACTATGGCTTCCAGATACATGTGAGCCCAGGGATGGAAGTGGGGCCAGAGGCTTGACAGGCAGGGACACGTGTCGGAGAGACTGATGTCTGGCCTAGGGGCACTTCTGGGCAGGCCTGATGCAGCATGTGTGCTCAGCACTTAGTCTTTCCCACTATCCTTGACATCTCTGTCCTGTGACACCTGACCCTCTTCCCCAGTTCACGATCTGAACAATACATTAGACATTAGTATCTTTTTTCTGAAGACTGCTGAAAGGATTTTTGTTTCTGAAGATTCTTTTCTGTTTTTCTTTTGTTTTTGTAATGCTAGAGTTGGGGCAGTTGGGAGGATGTGGGGAATGGGGAATAAGAATGAAAGTGTTAGTCAGTTATTTACATCTGTTTATTACTCACTTATTCATGTGTGTGTTCATTCATTTACTTAAAGGCTATTTTTTCCCAGAATCTTGTGAGGTACTCAGATAAGCAAGGCATTGCTTTGTTCTTTAAAAAAAAAAAATCTTACTGGTAGGACAAAATGGTTCTTATTGGCTGTTTCTTCAAAACTATGTAGATCAAAGGCTGCCTGCAGTCAGCCAGACTCCAGGTTAAGGGCACAGTCCTCCATACTGCCACATCTGCCCCCACTTCTTCCCCCCCGCCACCCCTCCAAGACAGGGTCTCGCTCTGCTGCCCAGGCTGGAGTGTAGTGGCACAATCATTGCTCACTGCAGCCTTGAAATCCTAGACTCAAGTGATCCTCCTACCTCAGCCTCCAGAGTAGGTGGGACTATAGGTGCATGCCACCATTCCCAGCTAATTATTATTTGTTTTTTAGGGAGACGGGGTTTCACCATGTTCCCAGGCTAGTTTTGAACCCCTGGGCTCTAGCAATCCACTTGCCTCGCCTTCCCAAAGTGCTGGGATTATAGGCATGAACTGCTATGCCCAGCCCTGTCCCCACTCTGACACCAGTTGCAAATACAGAGGTTTCCAAAACCACCTTCAGGTTTGAGAATTCACTAGAATGACTCACAGAATTCAGGAAAGTACTGTCTTTACAATGAGTTATATTATAGAAAAAATATACGAGCCAGAACCAGCCGAAGGAGAGCCATGTGGAGTAGAATCTGGGACTGGGGGAGTCACAAATGCCAAAGTTTCTGCATCCTTGCGGACATGGTGCCCTCTTAGCCCTGATGCAGGGCAGTGCGCAGAGCATCTCCAGGAATCCCACTTGAGCCCCATTGTTGAGCTTCAGGAGGCTCTGTAGCTGCTGTGGTTGACGGAGTTGTCCTAACCGTTGAACTCCACCTATAGCCCTTCCTGTCGTGGTCGGCTGCTTTCACATGGCCCAAACCCCAACCCTCTAATGGCTTTCCTCTCATTTCCTGCTTCTGGCCAGGCCAACCTCCACCCTGAGTTGGCTTGTCAGGATGGAGTGTCAGGTGGGGTCCCAGGGGACCACCATGAATAACAAAGAAACAGTCATCCAGGAAATTCCAAGGTTTGGAAGTTACCTCCCAGGAACCAGGACAGAGGCCAGGCCTCTCTTTGGGTAAAATTAGTTCATCACTCGCAAGGGCTTTAAGAATAGGTGGAGAGTGTGATAGATCACACCACCATGGGCCTTGGGCCCTGGCCCTGGGACTTAGTTTCTCACACAAGGCTAGACTCTGGTGGGCTCACCTGTAGCAGAGTCTTAAAATTTTGGGGCCCAGAAACTCAATTGTATTGCTATGTTGAGAGTTGATCCTGTATTTGGGGCTGACTCAAATTGACCCAACTTAGAGAAGACTGAAGTATAGACCCGAAGGCCAGTGTGTTCATTTACTAGGAAAATGCTGGCCGCCAACCCACTGGGCTGCTGGCTGTGGCTTCCTGTGTGCAAGCGTCGGTGAGAGGAGCTGAGTCACAGTTGGAGGCTGCACTGACAGCGTGGCACTAGGGCCGGGCATGAACTGTCTGCTCTTAGTGGCCTGCACTGTCCAAGTTTTGAGGCTCCTCTGCCCTCATCCCCTGTGGGAGGGGTAGGCGAGCACAGTGCCCAGTGAGCCTCCTCTCCTGCCATCCACCTCCCATCCTCATGAGCAGCTTTGTCCAGGCAGGACACACCTGAAGTCTGAGAACTTGCCCCACTCTCCTAGTGACAAATGAGGGCATCAGCCAGTCTCACCCACTGATCAGCCCCTCCTCACTTAACCCTGGTAGGGCTTACTTATCCTGATGACTTTCTGTGAACCCCAAGTAGTGAGAGTTCTAAGGAATGAGGAGGTGCTTCTAGTGTGAAGACTTCCTGGAGGAGGATCCCTCGAGGCTCAGCAGGAAGGCTTAGTGTGAAAGCATGTCCCAGACTGGATTCCAGACCTGGTGGCACAGAGAGCACAGAGCCAGTCTGGGACCACAGTGCCAGGTCGAAGGTCAGGTTGGGGCTGGTCTTCAGTGCTTTTGGAGAGCACTGAAAGGTGTTGGAAGACACCAGTCAATTGTGTGTTCATGATACATGACTGGCAGGACGTGCAGGTTGGTTAGAAAGGACCCAGGCAGGCTGGCACGGTGAGGCTGGGCAAGAAAGGAAGGAGTGGCACCCAGGAGGAAGAGGTGAGGACGGGACCAGGACCCAGAGCATGGCAAGGCCCCGCCCAGAAGCCAGCAGAAGCATGGGGATCCCCTGAAATTCTGGCAGTGATCCATTGAGGCATGATGGGCTCTCAGAGAACATTAGGCAGCCACTGGGAAAGAAAATTCAGCTGGAGAAAAGGGCTCTATGTGGAGCTCTGAGGCCAGACTCCCAACAACACCCACACATGGGGGTGGAGAAGGTGGGGCTCCCACCTCAGCTCATGTGGACTTGAGAACTGATGAAGGAGGACCAAGCTGGGCAGTGGCGGTGTCTTGATCGGGCATCTGGAGGGGCAGGTCAGGTACCAGCTGTGTTTTGTGGCATGTCAGGCCGGCGCATGATCTGTTTGGCCCCCAGCCAGGCTAGTAGCCTCCATCTGAAAACCGTCCCCGTGAGTGCATCCTGCCATCAGCTTCCCTGCCGACCTGGCTGCTGAGTCTGCTTGTGAGCAGCTCTCAGTTCAGGGCTGCAGCCCTCACTTCTGTTGGGCATGTGCCTGTAGGTGCAGTAGCTGGCCTCCAGCTCCATGCAGGCCACTTGGCCCTCCCCTTTCCAAAGGTACCCAGGCAGAGCTGCTCAGGGGTCCAATGGTCATGACATAGAGCCATGTGCTCTTTGCTGCTTTGTCCTACCTGCTGCCCCATCCCCATCCAGAACAGTCTCTCTCACCCCACCGCCTTGGACAAGTACCTAGGGCAAGCCCTAGACGCTGCCTCATCCAAGCAAGAGTCCAGGGCTTGTCCTAGGCGCTCCCCAGCCCAGCCAGCCAGGCACTGTGCATACCCCCTTTGTTACTTCTGAGCTGCCCCGTCCTCTGCCATCACCTTAATTCTCATCACTTGGACAGCTGCAGTAACTGACCAGCAGGTTTCCCCTGCCTTTCTCAGTGCCACCAAGACCCTGATACGCCTTGTTCTTGACCACTCCCTGGGCCCTATCATGCCATGTGCCTGTGTGGGTGCAGACTGCAGGCGCCACTTCCCCCACCCAAGACGCATGCCCTTCCCCCATTCCCCCACCTCCACCCATGCTCAGCACATGCTGATTCTGCCCTTCCCCCAAGGCTGGGAACTCCTTAAAGAGAGGGGCCCAGTGTCCTCTGTCTGAACTGGGAAGGATGGTGGTGCATAGTGGGTGCTCAGTAACTGTGAGCTGACCTTACTGAGAGAAGATACCGGATTTACCATTGCCACAGATACACATCCCTGCCACAGCTCTGTCTCCTGCTCGCCAGCTCCCTCTTGTCCCAGTAGTGGGCACATGTGGCACTCCTAGAAGGGTCAGTCAGCCACAGCCTTTCTCCTTGTGGGGCTTTGTACCCAATGCAGGGAGCTCCTTTGGAGGTAGACGGCAGCAGGCACCCCAGGGAACAGTCACTGAAGGTGCCTCATCTTTCCCATGTAGACAAAGGAGGGCGAGTTCACCCTATCGGCTATGACGTCCGGGATCCGGCGGAACTGGATCCAGACCATCATGAAGCACGTGCACCCGACCACCGCCCCGGATGTGACCAGGTAGGATGGTGAAGATACCGGGGGAGCCCCTTGTGCCTCCTGTGGGCACTGCTCCCACCAGGGCAGTGTCAGACTCGAGTCTGAAGTCTGAGGCCTGAGCCCAGTGCATCCCAGTTGGCTGCTCTTTCCCTTCTTTGTCCATCTGTTGCTCAGGTTCCTGTCCCGAGCACATGAGAACAGACATTTCTGGTTCTTTTCCTCTTTTAAGCCTGGGTGATTTCATCTTGCAGGTAGCATGTGTGCCGGTCATTAGAACTAGGCTTTGGTGGAGAATCTTCCATCTGTGTCAGCAGGCACCTGGCCAGGCCAGCCCCACCCCTGCAGTCGGTGTTCAGGCGTTGTGCTCTGCTGGTGTGAGGGTAGGCCCGTGTGCGGCATCCATAGACCACCCAGCGCTTCTTTGTCTTGTCTTGGTCTTCTTTTCACCTCACTCCTATGTCTCTCTGATTTCTGTGCAGCCAAGTTGGAAAAACCATCCTCTCCTATGTTACCATTCTGTGGTTCCTGTGCCTCAGATTTTGCTTCAGGCTTTCTTCCTCCAGCCCTGAAAGTTAAAAACCTAGTTGTCATTTTAAAAGAAAGACTCAGACACATCAAAAAAAAAAGAAAGAAAAAGAGAAGATTCCAGTGTGAGGGCTGGTCCTATGAGGGCCAGACCTCGGGCTTTCCCCACTTCAGGGCTTCAGAGCCTCCACACATCTGAGCACCTGTGGTGCCATTTCTCAGGTCATGTGATGTAGATTACACCAGGAATGTGTTTCTTGTGCTGCGGGTTAGGCTGCTTGGGTGTGGTGATGTCTCAGCAGGGGCTGTCCATGGGGACCCTTGACCTAAAGGCGCATTCTTTTTTTTGAGACAGAGTCTTGTTCTGTCCCCCAGGCTGGAGTGCAGTGGCGCGATCTCAACTCAACTGCAACCTCCATGTCCCAGGTTCAAGCAATTCTGCCTCAGCCTCCCAAGTAACTGGGATTACAGGTGCCTGCCACCATGCCCGGCTAATTTTTGAATTCTTTAGTAAAGATGGGATTTCACCATGTTGGCCAGGCTGGTCAAACTCCTGACCTCGTGATCTGCCCACCTTGGCCTCCCAAAGTCCTAGCATTACAGGTGTGAGCCACCATGCTCAGCCTAAAGGCACATTCTTTATCCAAACCTTTGCCTCCTTCCTGCTGACTCCACACCTCTTTGCATAAGAAGGAAAGAACACCTAAATTGATTATTTTCTTTTTAGCCCTCTTTTCTGTGTCTATCATTTGTTCATGACACTGTCTAGTAAGGCCAAGAAGCTGTGGCCAGGACAGGTTGCCCTCTGTCTCTCGGGATCCTGTGCAGAGAGCTGGCTTGTTGGTTAGTGGCAAGTCGTCTGCATGCACAGCTGGCGGGAGGAACCCAGAGCTGCAGCAGGCTCTTCCAGCCTCCAGGGGCCACATCCTGTGGTGGCCTCAACCACTGCCTCTGTGGCTCTCCCATTAAGAGCAGACACTCAAGCTTGATGAGCTAAGCGCTCTTTTCCAAGCACCTTTAGGAAGCCCCCAGAACAAAGTGAGAAAGGCCCCAGTTCTCTGCCCAGGCGGTTGGCAGCAGACAGAGCTTATTGCAGGGGTCCGGGAAGGGTAGTGGTGGGCAGTGCATAGGGCTGGCTGGCCTGAGGTCCTCTCCTGCCCCTCTTCCCAGCCAGGCCTGGGCTCAGTGCTGTGGATCAACAATCCTGGCTGGAAGAAGTCAGCTTTGGGATTTCCCAGAGCAGGTGTCAGGAATGTACCTGTGCACATGCATGTCCTGCACATGGTTCAGGAGAGGCGCCTCCCTGCTTGAGTGCCTGCTTCCCTTCGTGCAGGGGCTTTGGGCCCAGTGGGATAAAGAGGAGACCAGAGGTTTTACTTTCATATGAAAGTTAACCTGGCAGTTGGCCTCCTGACTAGAATTACTTCATAATCTAGCATGTCTATGTAGTCTAATAGAGTGCTTACCCTCCACCAGTTTGTTTTCAGCATTTATTCTTCCCTTTGTAGGCTTTTATTATTTGAGGAAAAATGTGAGGTTTTTTTTTTTTTTTTTGTAGTACTGCCAGGCAAAATCCCAAGGAGGCATGAAACAGAAATCGCAGTCTCAGAAGCTACTGTCCTTGTCCTGCTCTCGTCAGTGTCTTTAAGTCTGGGGTGGGGAAGTTACAGGGTGCATCCCACCTTTGGGGCTGGAGAAGCCTTGTGGGGGAGGTTTCTCCCAGGGGAGCACGGCCAGTTCTGGTGTGGCTGTGGCTGCTGTCAGGGCCCGGCTGGGGGCCTCCGTGTGTATCTGCTGTGTGTGTCATGCTGACTCTCTCCATGGTCAGGAGCCCGAGCTCTTAGTTCAGTGACATCACAAGATCTGCCCTGTGTCATTTTCATCCAGATGTTAGCGTGCTCTTACAGTGGGCACCTGCAGATCCCGCTGCTCTGAAGCACTTTGCCTCTCACTCAGTTGCTGCCTAGACAGGTGACCCTTGCTGAGGTGGTGACAGCAGCCATTTTCTCTTTTTCTTGGGTCTCTCTTTAAAGGCTTCTTTCCCTTTGGCCCTGATTGAAACACATGTGCTCCCTGGAACTCCTCTTTGGCCCTTACTGTCCCCAGGTGGGCTTGCAACTGCCTTCTGAGGGCCTAGGCAAGACTAGGGGCCACTCAGTCAGCCTCAGGCCAGCTGGCAGTCTCTGAGGCCTATCCCCAGAGTCCATCAACCTCTGCCTCAACCACTCTCAGCCTGTTTGCCAAATTGCCATCGGTAATGTCCCTGTCCCTCCCCCTGCTCCAGATAAGGCCTCCCCAGGAATCTCTGCTTCTAGCAGATGGAGCATAGGCGTGGATCCTCAGGCAGACCTGGCTTAACTCCACTGACTGCAGAGTAGGTAGAGGCACCAATAAGCACGACCTGCACAGCTCATGTCCCTTTCCTGACTGCCACTTGCCTCCTCAAGGTGGCTGGTCACCCAGTGTCCTTCTACCCTTCTGTCTTCCCCCTCCCAGCCCCTGGCTACTGCATGGTGTGAGCTCATGGCCACCTGCGCCTCCTGTCTCCTATACCCATAGGAGGTCCCAGCCTTTCATACACATCCATCTGTCATACCAGCAGCTGGATTGGGCTTTTAAAATATAGATCTGGGCTGGGAGCAGTGGTTCATGCCTGTAATCCCAGCACTTTGGGAGGCCGAGGCAGGTGGATCACCTGAGGTTGGGAGTTTGAGACCAGCCTGATCAACATGAGAAACCCCATCTCTACTAAAAATACAAAATTATCCAGGCATGGTGGTACATGCCTGTAATCCCAGCTACTCAGGAGGCTGAGGCAGGAGAATCGCTTGAACCCGTGAGGCTGAGGTTGCGGTGAGCAAGATCATGCCATCACACTCCAGCCTGGGCAACAAGAGCAAAACTCTGTCTCAAAAAAAAAAAAAAATATTAAACCCTTCTAGAGAAGGTTTGGTTTTTCCTCATTCTTTCACCACTGTCCAGTCCAGGGATGCACAGAGGCCAGGCCTCACCAGGCAGGTACGGTGGCTGTGCCTGGGTACAGCCTGATGCATTTCTTGGCCCTGAAAAAGGGAGGGCTGGCCATCCTGCCTGTGAGGCTGTGGGAGTCCTGGGACTCCCTTGGCTCCATACCCTGGCAGCAGGGCCACCACAGTGATCCCCTCACAGCATCTCTTCAGTCAAGGGACCCTCATCATTTGGGGAAACCTTAGCCCTCTGAGGCTCTTTTTCTTTCCCTCCTCTCCCCCCCCGCCACCCCCTCAGAACCAGTTTGGGAAGGGACGTGGGGTAAGGCAGAGTATTCCTGTCCTCCCCCGCACTTAGGAAGCTGGGATTGGTATAGAAAAAGGATGTGGTGCCTGCAGGAGCTGGGTTGTGGCTCAGCGTTGCCAGCTTCTACCTGGCAGGCTATACCAGAGCCGCCCCTGACAGGCTGTGTCCATCCTCCTGCACCACAGCTCATTGCCAGAGGAAAAAAACAAGAGCAGCTCCTCTTTGAGACATGCCCAAGGCCGAGTGAGAAGCAAGAGGCAGTGCCGGGGGAGCCAGACCCTGAGCAGAAGAGGAGCCGTGCACGGGAGCGGAGACGAGAGGGCCGCTCCAAGACCTTTGACTGGGCTGAGTTCCGCCCCATCCAGCAGGCCCTGGCTCAGGAGCGGGTGGGTGGCACGGGGCCTCCTGACACCCATGAGCCCCTGCGCCCTGAGGCAGAGCCTGGGGAGCTGGAGCGGGAGCGTGCACGGAGGCGGGAGGAGCGCCGCAAGCGCTTCGGGATGCTCGACACCACAGATGGGCCGGGCACTGAGGATACAGCCCTGCGCATGGAGGTGGACCGGAGCCCAGGGCTGCCTGTGAGCGACCTCAAAACACATAACGTCCACGTGGAGATAGAGCAGCGGTGGCATCAGGTGGAGACCACGCCTCTCCGGGAAGAGAAGCAGGTGCCCATTGCCCCCGTGCACCTGTCTTCTGAAGATGGGGGTGACCGGCTCTCCACACACGAGCTGACCTCTCTGCTGGAGAAGGAGGTAATAGCCTGGGGGCTGGAGCCTCCCCCTGCCCCAGCAGCCTTTCCAGAGCATCAGCTGTGCCCACCTGTGGCCTGAAACGTTCATCTACACAGCCCTACCCCCTCGAGAGATTTGCAGACCTAGGGGAGACAAACACACAGATCAGTTCTCATAGTTGAGGCAGACCTGAGAGCTGTGGGAGCGTACCAGTGCGTGCAGGGCAGGGAGGGGGCCTTCCAGGCACAGAGGAATTCATCCTGCAGTCCGGGCCACTGCCCTTGAGAGGCAAGCCACCTTACAGGGCCCAGATGGTTTCCTCACTCTGCCTCCCGATGGCAGGAGGGGAGTGAGCAGGGCCAGGTATGCTTTTGCACTAGGCAGCCCTGGCCTGGATAGATCAAAGCTGGAGGCAGAGACCAGCCCCAGTGGCTTGGGGCAGCTGATCAGAGCTGAAGCCAGGGGCATGCAGCAGGAGACAACAGCTGGGTCCCAGGTCATGAGGATGTGAAACAGAAGGCAGTGGTGAGGGTGAGGTAGGCCATGGATGAAGGCTGCCCTGTGACTGTCACTCCTCCATGAGGCCCTTAGTGCACCTGGGTAAAGATGAACAAGCCAGCCCCCAGTGCATAGCATAAGATGTTCTTTCATGGAAATGTATCCAGAAATCCAGTCTGTAGAACTTCAGCAGTGGATTTACATGTCTGGTCGGGGAGTCTTGTAACCAGGTAGGCATAGCGTTACAGTTTTTGTAGAACTCCCTGTTTCACTCTCCATTTAGGGACAGTTTTCAACACTGTTTCAAATGTGTTCTTTTACATAAGTAGCTTGTTAAAGATTTGCCACTTAGGTATGCCTCATGCTTCACATCTTTTTTGTATTTTATTAAGTGTGTGAGGCTGAGTTAACATCAGCACTAACACTTGTACTTTTTCATTTTCCTCATCCATTAACAAATAATAAAGGCAAGATGAAATAAAATAACAGTTGAAACTCACATTACTCCAAGCTACCAAAATGGGCCAGCCAGCAGGAGACACACTGACTCAACAATCTAGGGGGTCAGTCTTCACTGTTTAAGTCAGGGGCCGGCTGGGCACAGTGGCTCACACCTGTAATCCTAGCACTTTGGGAGGCCGAGGCGGGCAGATCTTGCAGTCAAGAGATCAAGACCATCCTGGCCAACATGGTGAAACCCCGTCTCCACTAAAAATACAAAAATTAGCCTGGCATGGTGGTGTGTGCTTCTAATTCCAGCTACTCGGGAGGCTGAGGCAGGACAGTCGCTTGAACCCAGGGGGCAGAGGTTGCAGTGAGCTAAGATTGCACCACTGCACTCCAGCTGGCAACAGAGCAAAACTTCATCTCAAAAGAAAGTAAAATTTAAAAATTAAAGTCAGAGTTCTCCCCACCTCTCACAGTATAGCCTGGCAGCACCCTGGTCGGCACTGACGTGACTGCCCACTACACACACAGCTCCACTCAGCATGAGCCGTGGGAGCAGGATGGGTAATCCTGCACACGACCAGACATCAGGAGGCACCTGGGAAGTGTGTGGGGAAGAGGTGAATAAATGAATGAGTAGCTGAAGCTGTTGAAAGCAAGAAGAATGTAAACCAGCTTATTCAGTGGTGTCCACATCTTGTTTAAGGGAACTGCGGGAACCTTTTTTGCAAACAGAACTTTATGGGGAATCCATCATGTAAAACTGGTCAAATGGAGTGGTTTCAGTTGAGACCATGGTGGACCCTGAAGTGAGGCCTGCTTGGGGCTGTCACTCACAGTGGACCCTGTAGAGCCTAGCCTGGCCTGTGTGACCAGCTGGGGGAGGACACCTAAGGACCCCACAGGGTGGTCTTCCTCCAGATACAAAGCCCTTGTTTCCCAGTGGACACACCCTATATGGGCCTTGGCATCTATGTAGGGCATTCACTTTGGAACCTTGAGCAGGTGTGGGAATTATGTGGGCACCCAGGGCTTCCTGGAGTAGGAAACAAGGTAGTCCCTTGGTCCCCAGAGGGTACCGTGTCTGCCATTTTTACTGATGGCTTGCGTTGGAACCTTCACTTCCAAATGCTACAGGTAAAGGCCGTATCAGCACATCTGCTGCAATGTGGAGACTCTAAAACTCTTGGGCCACAAGGAAGACCAGTGGAAGAGTCTGTGCTGTGCAGCTGCTTTGTTTATCATTGTCATTTTGCACAAAAGAATGTGTTTTTTTGCCAACAGCTGGAGCAGAGCCAGAAGGAGGCCTCAGACCTTCTGGAGCAGAACCGGCTCCTGCAGGACCAGCTGAGGGTGGCCCTGGGCCGGGAGCAGAGTGCCCGTGAGGGCTACGTGCTGCAGGTAGGATGGAGGGGCTGCTGTGGCCCATGGTGCGCTCAGGAGCTTCAGTGTGAAGGGTTCATGCTTAGGCAGGCTAGAAGTGTGCAAAACTTGGCTGAGCAGGGTCCGCCTCCTGGGAGCTCGCGGCCCTGGGCTCTTCTGCCATGGAATCAGGGCACTCAGTGTGCTGAGGAGCTCTGTTTTTCCCTCCCAATATGACATTTTGGGAATCTCCCTCAAACCTCTATATCTAAGGACTTTTTTTGGTAATAAAATCATTTTGGTGACCTTTCCCTTTGGCTGTGAAAGTGGCTAGTGTGCATTTATTATGAATGCCATACATATGCATGTGATTTCTCCTTGTTTTCACTGTAGTAATATTGGGCCTGTTGTACAGATTGAAGACATTGAATCACACAGCAAGCCCAGTGCCTGCTTACAACAAGAGTAAGTCAGTGGCAGAGCTGGCACTGGACCCCATTCCCATCTGTGTCTGTACCACACCTGCAGGCAGACCTGGGGCTGTTACCACTACTAGCCCAAGCCCGGGATACCTCCACCGAGATCCTGTACCACTGAGCCCTGATGTAGGAGTGTCACAAGGCTGGAGCTAGCCTGGCCCAAGGGCAGGCCTGTGTGTGCTGACTTTCCTGCAGCATGCCAGGCCCTGTGCCAGGTCTGGGGCATAAAACAGATATATTCCTGCCTGCATTGAGCAGTAGGGGAGATTGTGGTAGGGAGACTGATGCATGAATACTGCAGGAGAAGTGAAGTGGGTGCCGGAAGAGGGAGCCTAATTTCTCAGCAAAGGCTGAGGTTATAACATTAGAATCAGGGTCCTGAGTTCAAGACTTGGCCCTGCTACTGACCCCCAAAGCAAGTGCAAATGTCCCCCTCCTCTAAGCGGCAGCCTGCTGCTTATATAGCCTTAGACCCAGTGATCCCTGAGGGCCCTTCCAGCTCTTAGACCCCGAGTTTCATATAATGAGTGTCTGTATTTCCAGACCACAGTGCGCTGACCTTGGTCTGAGTCATCGCAGGCAGCGGATGGACCAGGGGCACTGAGCTGGCCTCTGACCATAGTCTGCGTTCTTGCAGACTCTCTGCTGTTTTTCCTCCTGCGTGCTCCCTGGACCTTCTCTTTGTTTCTCCCCTCCGTGCCCTGGACTCTCCTCTCCAGCCTCTTGCGTCACAGTCATTGCCATGCCCAGTTCACACCTGGTAATGGTGGGCCTCCCCACCAAGGTCATTTCTGCATGCCCTCCAGGTTTGGGGAGCATCTTTTTAATTCTTGATAGGGCCTCATCCTGCAAGAATTAACTTCAAATCAGGTGGTAAAGATACAGGTTCAGCATCCCAAATTCAAAAATCTGAAATGCTCCAAAATCCAAAACTGAACGCTGACATTACGCTCAAAAGAAATGCTCACTGGAACATTTCAGATTTTGGATTTTTGAATTTGGGATGCTCAACCAGTAAGTAGAATGCAAATATTTCCAAACAGTTCTTGTCCCAAGTATTTTGAGTAAAGGATATTCAGTTTGTACTAGCAGTGGGCTTTGCACATTGCTAACCTAGGAACCTGCCTCTTGGTCTAACTTGGATGATTGCATGAGCCTACACTGAAGCCCCTGTTGGTCAGCACTGGGCAAAGCTGGTCTTTAATACCTTCCCACTAAATCTAATAACTTGTGACTTTTCACCACGCTTTATGCTTTGGAAATGCTTTTACTCATGACTCAGAATGAGCAGGGGGTCTGTGGGGTTAAGGGTCAGGAGCCAGCTGCTGGGGTGGGTACTGCACTGACTGCTGGGAGGAGCTTGCATGGTTTGGACATTGAGCGTGAAGTTTAACTTGAACTTAACTGAGTGTCACATCTGTGGCTTCCCCGGCCAGCAGACCGAGAGGGAGCTACAGGCAGGCCAGATTCTTAGGCTGGGCTCCGCTCACTCTTGTTCGTATTGTTTTTCCCTACATTAATGACTTCTGTCTCTGCATGCCTTTCAGTGTGGGGGAGTTTTGTTTCATTTGTGTTGTGTTTTGTTTTTGCATGCTTCACTTTTTCTTATTTTGAACTCCACAAAGGTTTGTTTTGTTGATTATCGTATTTTACTCCATGGTTTTCGTTCCCCCCCTCGTTTTGTCTTCTTACAGGTAGAGATTAGTTCTTCTATTACTCTAGAGGACGGGCTACACTTTCCACAGGAAAATGTTCGGATGTCACCCTGCTGACATCTCCCGAGCGTTACCTTCCTCCTTCTCCTCCTGTCTTAGAAGGAAGTGGCATCATTTACCTACACCTTACGTCCTGCGCTTGTTTAGGATTTGCTGTCAAGACCGTGTACTTTTTGTTGCAAAACAAGCAGCTGCAGGTGCTCTGCTCCTCCCGCCTGTCCCTATTCCTGGCACTCTCTTGTCGTTTAGTCTTTGTTTTGCTTCTCAGTGTGTTCCATTATTCAGTTTTGTTTGGTTTATTTCTCCAAGGTTAAAGCTGTTTTTTGATGTTATTGTCCATGTTTTCTGTTTACTTGAAAGCAGCTACTTATTTAAAAAAAAAAAAAGATAATTTGTTGGATTTTTTTAATGGGAAAAAAAATAAAGTTGTGCAAAGGATAAAAGCCAAAACCACCAAGGAGCTTTCTGTGGTTGTTCCTGGCCAGAGGTGTGACACTCAGAACTGGGAGGCCCGAGTGTTACTAACCAGTATTTAATCGGTTTTTTTAAGACTGAAGTGGCCGCCTCCCCCATCGGGTGCCTGGCAGAGGCTCCATAGAGTCAACCAAGACCTTCAGAGTGAGCTTGAAGCCCAGTGCCAGCGCCAGGAGCTGATTACACACCAGATTCAGACTCTGAAGCGTAGCTATGGGGAGGCCAAGGACACGATCCGACACCATGAGGCTGAGATCCGAAGCCTCCAGGCACGGCTCAGTAATGCAGCCGCAGAGCTGGCCATCAAGGAGCAGGCGCTGGCCAAGCTCAAAGGCGACCTGAAGCGGGAGCAGGGCAGGGTCCGAGAGCAACTGGAGGAGCGGCAACACAGCGAGGCGGCACTCAGCAGCCAGCTGAGGGCCAGTGAGCAGAAGCTCAAGAGTGCCGAGGCCCTGCTGCTGGAGAAGACACAGGAGCTGCGGGGCCTGGAGACACAGCAGGCACTGCAGCGGGACCGGCAGAAAGAGGTCCAGAGGCTGCAGGAGCGTATTGCCGACCTCAGCCAGCAGCTGGGTGCCAGTGAGCAGGCCCAGCGGCTGATGGAGGAGAAGCTGCAGAGAAACTATGAACTGCTGCTGGAGAGCTGCGAGAAGGAGAAGCAGGCATTGCTGCAGAACCTGAAGGAGGTGGAAGACAAGGCCAGCGCCTACGAGGACCAGCTGCAGGGCCAGGCACAGCAGGTGGAGACCCTGCAGAAGGAGAAGCTGAGTGCCACTTTCGAGGGCAGTGAGCAGGTGCACCAGCTGGAGGAGCAGCTGGAGGCACGAGAGGCCAGCGTGCGCCGGCTCGCAGAGCATGTGCAGAGCCTCTGCGACGAACGGGACCTCCTCAGGCAGCGGTTCCAGGAGCTGACGGAGCGTGTGGCCACATCCGATGGGGATGTGGCAGAGCTCCGGGAAAAGCTGAGGAGAAGAGAGGCTGACAACCAGAGCCTGGAGCACTCCTACCAAAGGGTCGCCAGCCAGCTGCAGAGCATGCACACTCTGCTGAGAGAGAAGGAGGAAGAGCTGGAGCACATTAAGGAAGCACACGAGAAGGTTCTGGAGAAGAAGGAGCAGGACCTCAATGAGGCTTTGGTTAAAATGGTTGCCTTGGGGAGCAGCTTAGAGGAAACAGAAATTAAGCTCCAGGCAAAAGAAGAGATTTTAAGGAAATTTGCAAGTGGGTCTCCAAAGGACATGGAAGAGCCACAGAGCACCCCTGAAGAGACAGAAAGGGATGGCACTTTGCTCCCAGGCCGTCCAGTCCCAGCCACCAGGGCCGCTGTGGCCTTTCCACAAACAAGGCTCGAGGATGAGGATGAGGACCTGGGGGGGTCCTCCGGGGGGAGGAATATGGCGACGGCAGCCCCAATAGGGAAGAGAGTGTAGTGCCCCCAAAGTCAGTGGAAGTGCTTGACAGGGAGGGGCATCAGCAGGGTACAACCAAACTCGACCAGGGGGCACCTGGTGTTAAAAGGCAAAGAATCCTGTTCTCCACAATACAGTGCCAAAGATACGTTCACCCCGAAGCGTCTGAGAAGATCTGGACCAGCAGCACATCTTCTGACACCAGCCAGGACCGGTCACCCTCAGAAGAAAGCATGTCCTCAGAGCCTGCACCCAGTGCACTGCCCGCAGCTGGCGACTCTGACACGTACCTCTCCATCATCCACTCTCTGGAGACCAAGCTCTATGTCA
Organism: Ateles fusciceps; assembly: GCA_036589455.1. Lineage (NCBI taxonomy): Eukaryota > Metazoa > Chordata > Mammalia > Primates > Atelidae > Ateles > Ateles fusciceps. The sequence goes on along the minus strand of JAZHEH010000789.1, from coordinate 630,856 downwards.
CAGAGGAAAAGCTCAAAGATGTGACCGTGAGGCTGGAGAGCCAGCAGGGTCAGAGCCATGAGGCACTGCTCGCACTGCACCACCAGTGGGCGGGCACTGAGGCCCAGCTGCGTGAGCAGCTTCGTGCCAGCCTGCTCCAGGTTGGTGCGCTGGCCTCCCAGCTGGAGCAGGAGAGGCAGGAGAGGGCCAGGAGGGTTGAAGGGCATGTTGGAGAGCTCGGGGACTTCCAGGTCAAGAATAGTCAGGCCCTGATGTGCCTGGAAAATTGCCGAGAACAGCTGAGATCTCTGCCTAGGGCCAGCCAGGAGGATGAGCAGGATGCATGCGCAGCCTCCCTGGCCAGTGTGGAGAGTGCGCTTGTCAGCGCCATCCAAGCCCTGAGGTGCTGGCCCGCCCCAGCTGATGGCAGGGCCCATGCACAGCTAGAGACGGGTGGCACCAAGGAGAATGGGAAGCCTGCCTCCCTGCAGCAGCGCCCCCAGCCTGAGCTGACAGAGCAGGAGCAGACAAGGCTTCTTTCTGACCAGATTACTCTGGAGGCCTCGCTGATCAGCCAGATAGCAGACTCCCTGAAGAACACGACGTCAGATGTCTCTCGAATGCTCCACGAGATTTCTTGGTCAGGACAGCCACTGATGGAGTCTGCTGGGGCCCCCCGTAGACACCTGGGCCAGAAAGGTGCTGGTGGACGGTGAGTTCTGGAGCCAGGTTGAGTCCCTAAGGAAGCATCTGGGGATGCTGGAAGAAGAGGCAGTCGGTGCCTCAGGAGGCGAGCAGCAGAGCATCCCACAGGGCCTGGCCCCTATCCTGGCCAGTGCCACATGGGTCAGGGCAGAGCTCAGCTTTGCCACACAGTCAGTGAGGGAGTCGTTCCATCGCAGGCTGCAGAGCATCCAGGAGACCCTGAGGGGTACCCAGACGGCCCTGCGGCAGCACAAGTACCTGCTGAGGGAAATCCTGGGAGCCTACCAAACCCCAGACTTTGAGAGAGTGATGCAGCAGGTCTTGGAAGCCCTCAGGCTTCCAGCGGGCCATGAAGATGGTGTGCAGCTGTCCTGGGACCTGAGCCCCTTAGGAGAAGTCCTGGGCCAAGACTCAGAAGGCTCTCAGGAGCCCTTTCATGCATCTGACCAGAGCCCTAGGGCCTTTGTTGCTATTCAGGAGGAGCTTGCCCAGCAGCTGAAGGAGAAGGCCAGCCTCTTAGAGGAGATAGCTGCTGCCTTAACATCTCTGCCACCTGTGGAATCACTAAGAGATTGCCAGAAGCTTCTCCAGGTATCCCAGAGTCTCTCGTATAACACTTGCTTGGGAGGCCTCAGTCAGTATTCTTCATTGTTGGTTCAGGATGCCATTATTCAGGCCCAGGTGTGCTATACAGCCTGCAGAATCCGGCTAGAATATGAGAAGGAGCTCCAGCTCTACAAGGACTCCTGGCAGACCAGGAAGCCCCCCTGTCCAGAGCAGCCACAAGCAGCCCAGGCCCTGAGGGAGGAGTATGAGGAGCTTCTCCGCAAGCAGAAGAGTGAGTACCTGGATGTGATCGCCATCATTGAAAGGGAGAATGCAGAGCTCAAGGCCAAGGCCGCCCAGCTAGACCATCAGCAGCGGTGTCTGGAGGACACAGAGAGCAAGCACAGCATGAGCATGTTCACCCTGCGGGGTAGGTACGAGGAGGAGATCCGGTGCGTGGTGGAGCAGCTTACCAGGACCGAGAACACACTGCAGGCTGAGCGCAGCCGAGTCCTGAGCCAGCTGGACGCCTCGGTCAGAGACAGGCAGGATGTGGAGAGGCACCATGGCGAGCAGATGCAGACCCTGGAGGACAGGTTCCAGCTCAAGGTCCGGGAGCTACAGACGATCCACGAGGAGGAGCTGAGAACCCTGCAGGAGCACTATTCACAGAGCCTGAGGTGCCTGCAGGACACCCTCTGCCTCCAACAGGGGCCGCACCCCAAGGCCCTGCCGGCCCCTGCCCCCCACTGGCAGGCCACCCAGGGGGAGGCTGACTCCATGACGGGGCTGAGGGAGCGCATCCAGGAGCTGGAGGCCCAGATGGACGTCATGCGGGAGGAGCTGGGACACAAGGATCTGGAGGGCGATGCCGCCACGCTGCGCGAGAAGTACCAGAGGGACTTGGAAAGCCTTAAGGTCTTAACACACCATTCAATTTGTAAAGCAGATCCTCCTTGATAATGGGGGTGTGGGTGTGGGGGCGTCTGGCTCAGCTACCGTGCAGGCAGAATTGAGGGGGATGTGCTGCCGTCCCTCTACTCACTGGGTATGGTGTGGTCGCAGCCTCTTCTTCAGCATCCCACAGCATCCTCCGCCAGGAGAACTAGTCGGAGGGCCAGCGGGATCCCTGGTGGGAGAGGAGCATATAAGCATATCTTCCCAGTGCCTCTCTGCCTCCCTATTGCAGCCTCTCCGTCTCCCTATTGCAGCCTCTCCGTGTTCCTGAGAGCAGCCCCCACTCCCCTTGCCAGCTTTACCTCCTTCCTACACCACCCTCAGAACCCTGCCTGGCCCAGTCCAGACCCAAATCTGAGGCAGCTGCCTGAGGACAGCCTTGCACTCACTGCAGCATCCCGGAGAGCCAGGGCCCGGTTGGAGGGCAGTCTCCTGATCGCCCCAGAAGAGCAGAGTTGAGTAGAGGGTCCCTCTCTGGAACTGGCACTTGATGTGTGCTCTGGTGAGAAGAGCTTTTCCACTGAGCACAGCCTCCAGCCACTCCTGTCCCCTACCCGGGAACTTTACAAGTAGCTTTTCCCCAGAACTGTCCTACACCTCTGCCCCTGAGGCCCTGGAACACTAAGGTGACATACCAGTCCCCTTGTGGGGTGGGGGGGGTGGGCTGAATGGAGACCCAGCTCTCTGGCCCCACCCTTTGTAGCTGCAGGCCACACCCACCATGTGTGGCTGCCAAGTGTCATCCCTTAGACTCAAAAATTTGCCATACCATGCCCTTATGTTCTTCCCACTCTGGAAGCTGCCCCAGTAAATGACTAGGCCCCTTGAAAGCTGTGTTCAGGTGGCGCCTGCCACGCTCAAGTGGCAGAGCTGGGTGCACACATGGCCAGCACCATTGTGCAGCGAGCTTCTGACTCCCCAGGCAGCTGCCGCTGCTCCTGCCCACATATCCCTACAGCCACTGTGGAGCAAATGCCTATGTTTCCTAGCCCCTTACTTCTCTAGTTCTGAATGGAAACAGCTCGCATGTCACCTCTGTGTGGCATACTTGGCCCCAACCAGACACACAGGTGTGGTTGTCAGCGAGCACCTTCTCAGGAAAGCCGAGAAGCTGTTTTTCACCATCCTTTTAGTCAGAACCTTTTAAAAACCATTATGAGCTGTGAGAAGCTTTCAACAGCTGTCTTTTGAAAGTGCGTGTATGTGACAACACTGTGGTCAGTTCACCAAGAGTAGCACCCAGGTGCACCTTGGGGCCAGATGTGCCTTGAAAAGTTAATTGCACAAACCTTTGCTTTGACCCCAAACATGCTAGAGCAGCAGAGCAGCCAGCAGCTTCCCAGACACTCAGTAAGGTCCACCGGGGCAGGGCCTGAGCACAGCAATGCTCTGCTTCCTGTCTGCATCCACAGGACACCCCTCCACAGTGAGGTTGCTTTAGGTTAGCCAGACAGGTGCAGGCGAGGCCCCATTCGGGTGCCATTATACCACCAGCAAGAAACCAGAAAGGAGAGGAGTGCCTCATGTTGAGAAATGACCAGAGATTGTGCTGGGCCAGTGTCACCAGGAGGGAGAAACAGGTGGTGTAGGTTGGGGTGAAGCCCGCCAGGGGCTTGGACACCATCCACTGCTGCTGTCTAGCTGTCCACTCCCTGCTGTCTTAGCTGCCATTGCATAGTGTCCCCTCCTATGCCTGGGAGCTTTCAGCCCAGGTGTGGTGCTCTCACCCACCTCTGCAGACATGCGGAACTTGTAAACAACACCTTGAGATTTCATCACTTTATGCAGATTTCCACTTGGGTCAGGGGCACAGGGTCTTGGCCTAACAGCCATCCTTTAACATCCCCAGGCCCCCACCACACCACCACTGCAGAGTCATCGAGGAACCTCTTTTGGTCCCAGGAATGACTGGCTTAAAAATTAACATTTGTTTGCAAGATCAATTATCTTTTAGCATATAGTTTCTCTCCAAAGAAGCAACTGGGTCTTTAAAGGCATCTCAGTGTTTCTGTTAGATTTTTGACTCTTACCTGCATAATATTCCAAAGCACTCAGATCAAAATAAGACTTTTCCCAGCAAGTAGACTCAGAGAAAAAAAAAAACAGTAAGACTTAAAAGACCTATTAATACTAGTTACGCTTGCTTTGGCAGCACATATACTAAAATTGGAATGATACAGAGAAGATTAGCATGGCCCCTGCACAAGGATGACATGCAAATTTGTGAAGTGTTCCATGTTTTTTTAATTTAAAAAAAAAAAAAGACCTATTAGTTAAATGTGTTAACTGAGAAGCCACATACGAACCAAAGCGAGTGGGAAGGAGAAAGAGGAGCTCAGCCTTGGGGCCTGAGGACCAGGAGATGCAGAGTTCCAAGCTCCTGCAGCCATCCTGAGGCGTAAGGGTGGCAGGAAGAGACAGGTGCTTCCAGGTGGAGCCTCTGGGAGGGGGGATGGGATACCCAGTTAACGGTGGCAGTAGCTAGACATTCACCCAGAGCAGCACATGGGTTGCAGTCAAGTTCAAACTGACCACAACTTTGGAAATACTGCTTGAGGCTCTCACAGAGGGTCGTCGCTAAAAGTGGGCCCAGAGAAAGATGCCCAGGCATGCCAATAGGATTTCTTGGTATCCTTTCTTGAAACCACATGCAAGAAGATTAACCAAGTAGTGAGCCTGTGAGCCCACAGTGAGGAAGCCCCTACACTTGAATTTGGAATGGAATGTGGCCACATTCTTCTAGTTTTTGAAACTCAGTGAAAGGCCCAGTCCATTCTCTGAAGCAGCCAGTGTAAAGGGTTTAGACAGAAAGTGTATTCCTCTATGCTCAAAATAGCTGCACACCCACCCTTCCTGGCAGCTGTGTGGCATTCTCACCTGCTTTGTTGGCAAGCACAGCTCTGATATCAGGCCTGGGCTTCCTGGTGTGGCTTGCTCCCATCCTGGTGCGTGCCTGTGTCGCTCTAGGGAGGTGCAGGCAAACTTGGAAAGCTGGTGTCCTGTCACGTTCTTGTTAGAGTCAGCAGAGGTGCTAAGTCATTGGTGCCCTTCTCCTTTAAGAAAAAAGTAAGAAAGAAGATGCAGGCTAGAAGGAACAAGATCCTGTAGCCCGGTCTTACTCTCTCAGTCAACACCTGAGCATTAAGTGACCAGCTGGAGGTTGTCAGCTGGCTAGTGGCAAGGCCCAACTCCCAGCTCCTACAAGTGGACTCTGTACCCCCAACCCACTGTGGGTTGAGAGGCCCCCAGCCCAGTGCCTGCCAGCCATTCACTGTCTGTGGAATGGCCTTGGTTCCCTCTAGCAGATGAGTCCCTCATCCGTGTTTGACAGGCCTTTCACTGTGTGCCTCCAAACCAGACACAGCCAGCCTCTACACACGTACTTTCTCCTCCCCTCCTTCCTGTGGGCCCCACCTGGCAGCCCCGTGGGAAGGTTGGGGATTAGCTGGTTCCGTTTCGTAGCAGCCTCTCCCCCACCTACCATACCAACTTCTCCCAGGGAGAAATGGGGCACAGGACAGTCACAGAAATAAGATGTAGAGTTGACTGGGAACAAACACCCTTTCTGAATGCTCTGATGGCATCGCTGAGAATCCCCCAGACAGCCCCAGGGATCCTACTCAGGGCACCCAACATGGAGCATGCTCAGTGAGTGCCCAGTCACAGCTGGGCCTGGATGGGCTGGGATTTCTGGCTCATTTATTTAAAAAGGCCCCCAACTTAGAGGTAAAAAAGAAGTCGATAAAGTCCCTTTTGCATTTTGCAGGCCACATGTGAACGAGGGTTTGCAGCAATGGAAGAAACGCACAGAAGAAAATTGAAGACCTACAGAGGCAGCACCAGCGGGAGCTAGAGAAACTTCGGGAGGAGAAGGACCGCCTCCTGGCAGAGGAGACAGCTGCCACCATCTCAGGTGGGGGGTGGGGTAACCCCGAGGGCAGTGTGGATGGCGAGCTTTTCTTGAGCTAGACACACAACTCAGAGGAATGGCAGCCTTTGAATTGCCTTTTGGCTGAGATGTAATCTTTGTTAGTGAAATTTTAGGAGCCTTTTGAGAGCTTATAAGCTGAGAGCTCACCCTTCAGCCCCTGGCAACCCCTGTGGCTGGCTGCACACAACCTGCACACTGCTTGGGAGCTGTCCCAACCAGTGACTTTCCAGTCACAACGAGTGACTAACCAGTGTCAATACAGCCAGTGATTTTTCCCCCGACAGACATCTGTCAATGTGGGACCACCTCTGGCCAGAGTGTCCATGTCCTCAGTGTGAGGAAACGTAGCCTCATGGCAGGTGGCCCTGAACAAGCACATCCCCTCCACCTTGCGCTGCCTTCCCTTTATGTAATTGCCACCTCAGTGGTTGGTTACTTTAGTGCCAAGGAAGAAAATACACCAGCACAAAAGCTTGCTTGTTTTATAAACGCATGTTGGAATTTAACAGTGACATTCATTTAATCAGTTTGGTTTTCTTCTAACACACACACAAAAAAGCCAAATGTGCATTCCTTCCAGGAGGAGTTCATGGAGAATTCTCCCAGCCTGCACTCACCTCAGAGAATTGGTTTGTGAGGGGCTAGCCTGTCATGCAAAATCTGACTGCTGATTGACTAAGCAAGCATCAGCAGCAGCAGGCACCACCCCATTGTATGGCGCTCCCCACTCCCCACCACCATAGGGGGAAGGGCGTGGCCCCTTGGTGCTGAGGCTTGTTCTTGCCTGAGCCATCGAAGCCATGAAGAACGCCCACCGGGAGGAGATGGAGCGGGAGCTGGAGAAGAGCCAGCGGTCCCAGATCAGCAGCGTCAATTCAGACGTTGAGGCCTTGCGGCGCCAGTATCTGTAAGTGGCTAGGCCTGCCCATCTACCCTCGGGAGGGCCCCTGGGGAGTGGCTGGCCAGGCCAAAGCTGGGCCCTTCCTGTGTCTTTGCAGAGGCCTCTGAGAGTTGGGGCCTGGGGCCCATGGGTGCTGAGGGGCAGCTCAGATGCCCTCCTGTCCAGTGCAGGATATGGCCCAAGAAGAGAGGCTGTTCCTTGAAATGCTAAGAATGAGATGAAATGAACGAAATGTTAAACTTCCCACTTGTCCAGGGCTGATCCCAGCAGCTACCCACATGTGTTTCTCAACAGCTGCCCCTAGCCTACCAGAAGCCAGGCGACCGGGCTTGGTCATACGAGGCAGAAGTGAGAACTATCGCTGCCATTTAAAAACTGCACATGTGCTGATTCCCTCTGCACAGGCAGGAGGATAGAACACCACTAGAATAACTGCTGTAGACTTTTTGCTTGGTAGAATTGCCACAGCCGGGGAGCCAACCAGATTGGGTGCCATGAGCGTCGCAGCACTCAGGCTCTACGAGGAGCCTTTGCAGTGTAGCCAAAGCCAGGGGTCCTGCCTTAGGAGCTGGCAGCGGTTAGTGACACCTTGTAGAGGCTCATGCTCACCTCGGTCAGAGCAGGGTGGCTCACCTGGAAGCCTCTTGTCCCTGGTTCACCTGCAAGAGAGACGACCCTCCTGGATCCAGGGTGGCAGGGCAGCCTCAGGAAGCTTGCTTTTCTGAGTCTTGCATAGAGCCTGGTCCTGGCTATCAGGCACAGATACCTTCAAAAGTGGGTTTACTGAAAACAAACTCCAAGTAAGAAGAGAGTTCTAGAAGTGGAATGTCTGTGGCCACAGGGACTGGATTCTGCCCTGACTGGTATCCCCAGAGAAGTGCTGGCTGTAGGACTGTCATATTGTGAGAAAGGACCAGGGAGGGGCATGGGGCCATCTCTGTATGGGGTTCCTTATTCTGTATGACCCAGGCTGATTAAGACAACAGACTGCGCAGGTCTGACCTGTGCTTGGCTGGTCTGGTGTCAAGGAGGGACACCAGCCTCTGAGAGGCCTGGTCCTGAACTGGGCAGAGGAGTGAGTGCTGCCCTCTCCCCAGGGAGGAGCTGCAGTCGGTGCAGCGGGAACTGGAGGTCCTTTCAGAGCAGTACTCTCAGAAGTGCCTGGAGAACGCCCACCTGGCACAGGCGCTGGAGGCTGAGCGGCAGGCCCTGCGTCAGTGCCAGCGTGAGAACCAGGAGCTCAACGCCCACAACCAGGTGAGTCTGCAGCCACGTGAGCCCAAGGTGGTTAGTCAGGGGCACTCTGCAGCCAGGTGAGCACAAGGTTAGTCAGGGGCACTCAAGATCAGGTGGACCCATAGTTAGGTGAGCCCACACTGGAGCTGGAGCCAGACCTTACCCTTAAAGTGGCGTGAAGGTCCCCAAGCCACAGAGTGGTTCTTGCCCCAAGGCTTCACCCTGCCACCCAACGTGGCCGTCTGTGTTGTCAGAAACATCACTGCAAATAGCTGGAGCAAGGCTGTACTGCCACATGCACTATCTGCTTACACATGAAGTAACTCTTGCTTTGACCCTTTCTGAGACTCTCCGGTGTCTTGGTGTCTTCTCTGTGCTCCTCTGAACCTCAGGCTCACTGTTTCTGGGCAGGGCCTGGCAGGATCATCCCACTCCTCGAAGATCCTGTCCCCCAGGGACTGAACTGACACTGCTCAGGGTCAGGCTTAGTACTCACATTTATTTTTGTCAGATTTTTTTCTTAAGATTTGCTTGCTCCTCAGTTAATCGGGTGCATTTAAATCCTGGCTAATTGAAAGGTTTGAGTCAGGATTAGTTCAATATTCACTTTTCTGTGGGCACCAAATTAAGCAGCCCTCTATGTCCCTGCCCTGCACAAACACCCCTTAGGACTGGGCACATAGTCTCGTTCTCACCTGAGGCCTTCCCATGGGGCATGGCTGCTGCACCAGGCTGTGAATGAGGCTATTCAGGCAGGACTAGGTCCGCTCATTTCTGTTGTGGCTTAAAGATGACCCCACAGGAGCTCAGGTGGGACCAGCCATAGAACAGAGTGACACTAGTTATCGTGACGGAAAGGAATTAAGGGTTATCGATTGGATCCTGCCTACACAGTTCTACAGACAGACAAAGAACCCAGGGAAATGGCCTTCCCAAGTTGTGTCATGCGACTTGGCCCCAGGCGGCTCTGGAGTGTCACTGTTGTATTGCTGTCCCCTAGGAGCTGAACAACCGCCTGGCTGCAGAGATCACACGGTTACGGACACTACTGACTGGGGGACGGCGGTGGGGGAGGCCACTGGGTCACCCCTTGCACAGGGCAAGGATGCCTACGAGCTGGAGGTACCGTCAGGAGCCAGGCCCTGCCTGACTCAGCTCTGCATCCCAGAGCTCCAGAGGAGTGCGGCATGGCCCCTGACTTATAGGATTGTGGGAGGGACAGACCCAAGACAGCAGGAGTGGAAGGGCTTGGGGAAGATGCAAGTCACCCCAAGGCGGCAAGGAGCAGTGAGCTACCAGGTGGCATGAGAGCCACTGGCCCAGCAGAGCCTTCGAGAGGCTATGGGGTTCCTGACCCCATCTCACTCCCCATACTCCCTCGCCTCCATTTCTGCCATGCCACCAACACCACTCAAAAGGACACGTTCCATAGCCAAGTGGTTGCTGCAGCTCAGGTCAGGGAGGCTCACTTTACGTTGAAATAATTGATTCTGGAGCATTAGGTGTCCTTTTAGAAAGGCACTTAGATTTCTCCACATTCAGTTAAAATTTCACCCTAAAATGTGCTAAAATTTCAGGACTCAGCCAGCCAGAGCTCACGCTGCTGGGCCTGTTCTGGTGGCTTTGAGCTTTGTCTCTGACATGGAGTTGTCTCCTGGCAGTGACATTGAGAAGCCAAGTCTGGGAGGAGCACTGCTTGGTAAGATCAGCTCCTGCCTTGAGGCCAGGTGTCAGGCCACTGTCAGCTGTGCCTGTGCCTTGTGCTAAATGAGTGCTTTACCAAAAAGGCTGGCAGGAGAGGCTGAGTGAGTTGTGACACACATGTCAGTGATAACATTAACTGATTCTCGAGGGCTTGGTCCCCAGAGACAAGCAGGTCTAGCTCATGGCGCCCCAGGCTGAGGAGGGAGTCCTCGGCACTGGGAGGAATCATGGCCATTTCTTTCCTCTTCCTGTTTTTGTATGTGAGGCTGAAGCTGTGAGCAGTGTTTAAACGATGCTTGGGCACCATGGGGCTGCCCTGCTCACTGGTGATTGGAGAGCCCTCTGCATGCTTGTCTGCACTGGAGACCTTGCAGGTTCCTTTGCTCCTGAATATTGGTCCCTGATCTCTCTGTCATTCTAGGTCTTATTGCGGGTCAAGGAATCGGAAATACAGTACTTGAAACAGGAGATTAGCTCCCCTCAAGGACGAGCTGCAGACAGCACTTCGGGGTAAGGCCACTGCACCACAGGAAGGCAGGTACGGGAACAGGCTCTAGGTGACATGCACCTCCTGAACTCAGGCTGGGGCTCAGCGAGGGTTCTTCTGAAGCAGATTTTACTCTTTTGAGGAAGGCAGTTTCTAAAATCAAGTCCTCTTAAAAGACCAGCCTGCAAGCAAGTGCTGTGGGAACGTGGACGTGAGCAGCCTGCCTGGCCTGGCTCCAGCATCAGTGTGTGTGTGCTTTTTGTGTGCTTTGGGAGGAATGTTTCAGAGAAAAGTCCTGTGAAGTGAGGCATGGCTTGACTTCCATTTGAGCCTCCTGGCTTCCACCAGCTTCCTCCAGGGACTCCTGGAGTCAGGGACGATGACAGAACCATTGGTGGCCACTCAGTCACTTAGTGAATCCAAGACACAGAGAGGGTTTTCCAGGCTGAAGCCCACAAGGGAGGGGCTGGGGCACTCAGGGCCACATCCAGAGGGTCATGCCTGTGTCCTCAGGCCCCATGGTTTTTCCTCTCTGTCCACTTTCTGCCTCTAGAAGACAGAGGTGAACAAGCCTCCTCTCCTGCTCATACCAACCCTCCCTACCATGTTCAGCCCCCGGGGGAGATAGCCCATGTTGTGCATGCCCCTCTTTCCTGGATGTAACTACCATTCTGTCATTTCACTCCCAAGGACAAGAAGTACGCTAGTGACAAGTACAAAGACATCTATACAGAGCTCAGCATCGCGAAGGCTAAGGCTGACTGTGACATCAGCAGGTTGAAGGAGCAGCTCAAGGCTGCAACAGAAGCACTGGGGGAAAGGTCCCTCACAGTGCCACGGTGTCGGGATACGGTACGTCCTGAGGTCATGCTCTCTAGGTTATTGCTCAGGGGATTGTGGGGGTTTGGTTATAGAGGTTTATCGGTGCTTGACTCGAAGCAGAAGATTCCCAGTGCTGCTTGTAGACCCAGGCATCCCCATGGAGTAGGAGCACCAGCCTCACATGGCTGCCCCAGACAGCCCTCGCTCCCCTGTGCAGCGGTGGACACTGTGCCAGTTGCTCTAGGGAGAACCCACAGTGTCAGCGTAATATTTTCAAAGTAATAACAAGTCTTGTTTTTCTGAAGAACTCAACCACTAGACAGAAGTAGCTCTCACTAGTTGCTTGATTCCAGGATTTTACTATAAAATCTGTAAAAGGCCGTAGAGCGGAGAATGGGAGGGAGCTCCCTGCTTTCTGAAATGAACAACAGGACTAACTCTTTTTTTTCTTGGCTAAAAACATTTAGATACCCTGTAAAAAATAGATGGCAGGGAGGATGAAAGAGGTAACATTTTATCAAGCATTGTCAGATCATACATAATTTTTTTTTTTTTTTTTTTTGAGACTGTGTCTTGCTCTGTTTCCCAAGCTGAAAAGCAGTGGCACAATTTCACTGCAACCTCTACCTTCCAGGCTCAAGGATTCTCCCACCTCAGCCTCCCCAGTTGCTGGGAGTACAGGCACATGCCACCACACCTGGCTAATTTTTGTATTTTTAACAGAGATGGAGTTTCACCATGTTGCCCAGTCTAGTCTCAAACTCCTGGGCGCAAGCGATCCAGCCACATTGGCCTCCCAAAGTGCTGGGATTACAGGTGTGAGCCATTGTACCCAGCCAGATTATACATAATCTCATTTGACCTTCATCTTGACCTTTTATACAAAGACCCACAAACAGGAAAAGATGTGCTAGCTCACTAATAGCCCCCCCCAAAAAAAATCAGCTTTTTTCTGTCAGGTAAGAAATAGTGATTATGATGGTATTGACAGATGCTGGGAGGAAGAATCATTTTTCCATAAATACATTGAGTAGTCAGGCATGGTGGTAGGCCTGGCTTCCCAAGAGGCTGAGGTGGGAGGATCACTTGAGCCCAGCAGTTCTGGGCAGTCGTGCACCAAGCTGAGTCAATCAGGTGTCCACACTAAGTTTGCTATCAATATGGTGACCACCAGGTTGCCTAAGGAGGGGTGAACTGGCTCAGTTCAAAATGAAACAGATCAAAACTCCTATGCTGGCCAGGCGCAGTGGCTCACACCTGTAATCGCAGCACCTTGGGAAGCTGAGGTGGGCAAATCACTTGACCTCAGGAGTTCAAGACCAGCCTGGGCAACATGGGAAAACCCTGTCTATACAAAAAATACAAAAAATGAGCCAGGATTGCTAGCACGCACCTGTATTCTCAGCTACTTGGGAGGCTGAGGTGGAAGATCACTTGAGTCCAGGAGGTGGAAGTGGTAGTGAGCCGTGACTGCCCTGCTTACACTCCAGCCTGAGTGACAGAATGAGACCCTGCCTCAAAAAAAAAAAAAAAAAAAAAAAAAAAAACCGTCTGTGCTGAGTTGTAGTGGAATCACACCTATGAATAGCCACTGCATTCCAGCCTGGGCAACAGCAAGAATCTGTCTCTTAAAAGAAATAGAGAAGGCCGGGTGCGGTGGCTCACGTCTGTAATCCCAGCACTTTGGGAGGCCGAGGTGGGCAGATCACGAGGTCAAGAGATCAAGGCTATCCTGGCCCGTGGTGAAAACCCATCTCTACTAAAAATACAAAAATCAGCTGGGCGTGGTGGCGTGTGCCTATAGTCCCAGCTACTCAGGAGGCTGAGGCAGGAGAATTGCTTAAACCTGGGAGGCGGAGATTGCAGTGAGCGGAGATCGTACCACTGCACTCCAGCCTGGTGCCTGGCAACAGAGCAAGACTCTGTCTCAAAAAAAAAAAAAAGAAAGAAATAGAGAAAACGAAACAAAAAACTCACATGCACAGGGTGTATGCTATGACTCAATATCCATTTGTGTTGCAGGTATTTAAGTAGACATTTGTAAGAAGCCTAAAGGACTGCTGTCTGGGTGGGTGGACGATGCTGTGGGGGGTGGGCGATAAGAAGGCCTTGGCCTTATCATTTTGCTTTAGACAGCCCTGTGCTAGCAGGAGGAAGGTGGAGAATCACAGATAATGGGGGTAGAGTCTGCTCAGCATTGAGGTTCCACACCAGAATGAGGGGACCAAGTCCCTTTGGAGGGAATGCTGTTGTGGGCTACAGTCATACTGCAGGAAGCCCTGGTGGCACCCCACATACCCATTCTCCCATTGTGCTGGTGTTTTGTGGTGGTCTGAAGAGATCTAGCGTGTTTTATGGTTATTAGCTTTGAATTCCCTTAGAGTTTTTTGTTTGTTTTTTGAGACGGAGTCTCACTCTGTCACCCAGGCTGGAGTGCAGTGGTGCAATCTCGGCTCACTACAGCCTCCGTCTCCTGGGTTCAAGCAATTCTCCTGCCTCAGCCTCCCGAGTATCTGGGACTACAGGCACATGCCACCACTCCCGGCTAATTTGTATTTTTAGTAGAGACAGGGTTTCACTATGTTGGCCAGGCTGCTCTCGAGCTCCTGACCTTGTAATCCACCCACCTTGGCTTTCCAAAGTGCTGGGATTACAGGCGTGAGCCACTGAGCCTGGCCTCCCTTAGAGTTGTTTAAGGAAGCGTCCTAAGTATGCTGCAGTAAGTAGGAAGCTAAATGTTTCAGGATTCAGTCTGATTGCAGAGGATTTCAGAAAGCAAAGATAACAGGTCTGTTTGTTTTCATTATGTACCTCAGATATAATGAAATCTAAAAGCAACCCTGACTTCTTGAAGAAAGACAGATCCTGTGTTGCCCGGCAACTCAGAAACATCAGGTCCAAGGTGAGTCTGGGGTCCAGCCCCTGGTGGGAGAGGCTTGAGGACACTGGGAGAAGAGCCCAAATTGAAGTCTGGGTGCTCCCATGGGCCACAGCTGCAAAGCCACAGAGCCCAGCACTCAGCCAGCCCCAAGCTCACCCTGCTGGGCTGGTTCTGGCGGCTTTGAGCTTTGTCTCTGTCTTGGAGCCGCCTCCTGGCCAGTGACTTTGAGAGGCCAGGGCTGTGAGGAGCAGTGCTTGGTGTGATCAGCTCCTGCCTCAAGACCAGGTTTCACCCAGCCCCGCTCGTGCCGGCCTGCTGTCAGCTGTGCCTGTGTTGTATTGTTTCTTGCACATCACTTTTGTGACACTGGTGCCGCTTCCAAGAGATGATGCTGCCTGCTCTCCTTCCCCAGCCAGGAAGCAGCACATTTTTAGTGTGCTGTCCAGAGCTGGGTGGGCACAGGAGGGCGGGCGGAGGTGGGAGTGGCACCATGTGTGTTTGGGATTGGTTCTATGTCTCATGTCTGCTCTCTCCTCTGACAGTCCGTAATTGAGCAGGTCTCGTGGGATACCTGAAATGCACCCGCTTCCCGGCCCATGCAGGAGGTAAACCGCCTCTCCCACCACCTGCATGCACTGCTCACACCCCCATGGCAAACGCCTGCGTCATGGTTACTTTATTTCAATTCATCCTGCTCCAACAACCACATACCAAATCCAAGTGAAGTTTCTTTAACCTGCTCTGGGAAGTTAATTGGCACTCTAACCTCTGAACAGAGTTAACCCTGGCAGTGAGGCACTCCCCTAGCCTGGCGGCCATGCCAGCAGAGAGGCAGGCACCCATCAGCATGCATGTGGGGTAATCTATGCACAACGGCTGAACTCACTCTACCCTCTTAGGGGACACCTGTCCTGCCCTCTCTTACAAGGTGGAGTTGACAGGTACCCACGCTGGCAAGCAAAGTCCATCACCAAAGGCCTTGCCCACCTAGTGAGCCACTTAGTGGCCTCTGTCTCTCAGGGCTAACAAGCCAGTCATTCTAGGAATGGATAAATCAGGACTAGAGCTTCATGCAGGTGGTTCAGAAAAGCATGATAACTGCAAGCAACAGGGGCTAAATATTTACCAGTATTTTTTTTTTTAACAAAACAAAAGCCAGATATAAGTGATGGGGAGGAAGGCAGCAAATCACACTGCCATGTGTGTACCTATGCAACAATTTTGCATGTTCTTCACATGTACCCCAAAACCTAAAATGCAATAAAATAAAAACTTCTCACGAGGTGCCACTGAAGGCCCTATCCCAGAGAGGAAGTGGGGGCGGGCCCATGGTGGGAAATACCCTGAGACTGAATGGTTGCCAGCTCAGCGGCTTGATCTCATTCATTCTGGGATGAGAAGGTGGAGGAAAGCAAGAACCACATCTTCCTGCCCACACTGGCCCTTTCTCAGGTGTGTCCACATGAGGGACTTCAGCCTGAGGCTTGGCTAAAGAGTTGAGGGTTTTAAGCCCAGTCAGTTTCGTTTTATTTTTCTACAGTCCTAAGTCATCTATACCCAAACGTGGTTTAGGCTTGATCAAAAATTTAGCTTGGGCATTTTTCTTTAAACATAAAGAACATTTTGTTTAGCAAAAGGAAACATTCATTTTTGGTTCATGGTTTTCTTATTGAAAATTCTGCTTCTTCTTTGAGACTACACTCTAGCTAGTGTCTTACAGCTTTTCTTGAAGGAGTTTGAAGTTCACTATTAGTGATTTGGGTTTTGGACCATGCCTGTAAGTGACACTCAGGGGAGGGAACCGGCTGTCACTGACAAGACCCTTCCAGGGCCCCTGACAGTAACTCTGTGTAGCGAATGGGTGGGGGATTCTCACAGCGGCTAGAACCAGCCAGAGCAGGGATGAGGGAGCAGACTTATCTGGACCCCAGGGCAGACTCAAAGGATGGGGAGAAACCCCCGAATGGGGTCCTCCTGAAGTGTTTTTAAGCTGGTGTTTGGCTTGGCTGGGTTTCTGTAATAAGAAAGTCCTTGGAGTGCAAGGCCAGTCCTGCTGGCCCCAGCAGAAAGACGAGGACTTCATAGATGCAACGGGGCAGGATGGGGCCGTGCTGGCGCTCCCAGGACACATTAGGAGGCACAGGCACAGGTGGGTGTCATCCTTTTCCTCAGCTGTATCAAGATTCCACCCAACCCTTCAAGAAGACAGGCATGAAGTTGCCCAGAAACCGTACTTCTCATTGGTGTTTTTTGATATGGCATGTGATGTGCACTGATCTGTGTCTTCCGTTCTGTTCTGTTTTTCTGTCGTGCCTCACTCAAAAGGACTGCAAGTCTCAGCTGCTACAGAATCGAAGCCAGCAAGTTGCTTAAGAGCAGCATAGCCTTTTCTGGGATTGAGAATCCCTCAGGGCTCTTAAGGGGCTCTGTGTCTGTGGTCAGCTCAGTATATGGTGCTGCTGGAGGCACTCAGTGGAGAGGCCAGCCGAGGGGGGAGATGAGCCCCACAGGGAGCTGGCTGAACCCTGAGGGCCAGGCATGGCAGCCAAACCTGTATGGGAGTCCTCGGGCTGAACAGCCACCAGAAGAGAAGCCAGAGGATATATAGAGAAACAGCCAGCCTCCAGCAGCCAGTGTGGGGGACAGCGTAGGGGGTTTCACTTCCTTCCCACCCTTGGAATTGTAGCAAGCCCAGCATCACCCGAGCCTGAGCTCTGCCCTTGTCACTGGGGCGGCTGTCAGGGTGCTCCCCTCCCCTGGGCCTGCTGTAGGAGGATTCTGGGGCTTCTGATGCAGTGCCTGCAAGGAGTAAAGCCAAGCCTTAGGAATGATCAAACTCATAGCTAGCAGGAAGCGGGATGTGACAGTGACATCCCCCAGCCATGCTCCAGGGGCCTGCCTCTGAGTAACACTTAGGCTCAGGGCTGCCTGTCTGGCTCGGCCCCAGCCCCTTCAAGGGTAACCAGATGTCTACCCAGGTCCTCTGCAACACTGGCTGCTGTGAGACCCCTATACCCTCCTCAGCTGAGGCTGTCAGGTGAAGAATCTCTCAGGAGCTGAATGCGGACAAATCCACACACAGGACAAGACACAGGGATGGGCAGTCTCCTTGCTCATGGCACTGTTTTCTCTGGCTGGATTTGTCTGATCACTGCTTGTCTAAAGAGCCCAAAGCTCAGAATTTAGCTGCTTTAAACACATGGTCTTGTCTCTCTGATTTTTTTCCTTTTTCGTCCAAGTAATTTTCTGAAGGGGAAAACGCCTCCACCAATAACAGCATTTCCCCCAGGCCTCTCCTCCTGGCATGCCCACTAACTGCACCTGCACCCCGGCTCTCTCACCGATGCCGGCTCCACCAGCGGTCCGGTCCAGTGCGGTCCAGTGCAGGGGGTCTAACGGTGTGTTTATTTTCTCCTGCTCTGTCTCCACCCAGAGTCTGAAGGAAGGCCTGACGGTGCAAGAACGGTTGAAGCTCTTTGAATCCAGGGACTTGAAGAAAGACTAGCTGTCCCCCATCCAAGTTGAGCACGCGCCTTCCCCAGCTTGCAGCAGCACACGCTGAGCGCTGCTTTTCACTTGTACCTTTGTTTTATTATTATTATTGCTGTTGTCATCATTAACTGTGGGCATGGAATGCGTGAGGCTGGCTTCTGGGTTGTCCACACCACTCTGTGCTGTGTTGACTTCCTGTTGTTTTCATCAACGCTTTTTTCCATGGTATTGTAAAATTAGGCCAGCATTGGGGGCTGGGAGGGCATCTGTGTTAGTCCCTTCCTGGCTGTGACCCGCCGCACTCACTGTCAGTATTAAGGCCCAGTAGCCTGTTGATAAGCTACCCTGTCTCACCACGCACTGGTGTGGAAACAGGGCCCAGCCAGCATGCCTCAAGGTAGATGGAATGGTCAGAGAAAAAGCCGTGCGGACGCTCCAGCTTGGCCTGGGTCACAGCACTGACTCCTCACCCACTAGTCTGGCGGTTAGAGGAAGAGGTATGCTGCCTTCTGGCCTGGGAGGAGGACAGCATTTTGTATTTGTTCCACTGATGCAGCTTAGAACCACACCCCTGATAATCATGGCAAACCTTTCACAACCTGGAAAATGTTGAAAGCAACCATTCCTATTTTTGTTTGTTTTTTATTAAATCTTGCACAAAATCCCCGGCCCCTCTCCTTCCTTTCTTCCTTTTTTTGCTCGTTCTTTTCTTGGTCTCCAGTAACCCTGGTCTTTTCATAACTACTCAAGATTGTTGACCTGCAGCCTGGGTTTCAGACTCTAATTGTAAAAAATGATGAATTCCCTCCGGAATCATTCAAAGTAGGGGAAGGTTTGGGGTTTGGGTTTTTTTTACCTTTGGGAGAAGAAACTGTCATTGCTTTGGAAAAGGTTGAGAGGAGACCTCTGTTAAGTCAAGAAGAAGGTACAGAGGACGTCAGAACCTGATGAGAACAGCCCATTAGTGTGTTTCAAGACTCTGATCTTAAGTCTCATAATTAATCTGAGCTCTGGAAACCTACCTTGCAGCATTTATCTTTAAAAGGGCCTAGTTAAACTAAACCTATACTAACAATTTTGCTTTTTCTAACAGTTTGAGGAAGGCCTTTTTAACTGCCACAGAACATTCTATAGCAATTCTTGAAAATCTCTTAAATTGGAGTCTCTATTGCGGCCCCATGAAAACCATTATTCCCATTAAGATGAGGAGTATAAACAAACCCCTGGCTGGTGGAACAGGTTCTGCTACTTTAGGAGCTAGGTGGGGTGTGAGTAGATGGTTTTCATGCCAGGAGCATGCTTTCACTTTGTATTCATGCTTGAGTTGGTGTGGTGGTCTCTGTGGGTGCATGGATGCTTTGGGGGGGTAGAAATGTAGAAATCCTGTTGCTCAGTTTCTTGATTAAGTCATGAGCAAGGCCATCTGTGGTGCTCTGGCCCCGCCCCTAATGTGCAGAAGGGCGGGAAGCAAGGCCTGGAGTTTTCACATGTTTTAAGACCCGGGTTTAGGTGCTCTCTTCTCACTGGAATAACTAAGTGCTCTCCATAGGCATTGAGCTGTTTCCGCAAGTTCTTAAGGGTCTTAACCCACAGTTCTGCTCCTCTGATACTAGTCTTCCATGTTAACAGCAAGAGAAAATTGGATTTGTTTAAAAATATACTTACCTGAGGTGGCATAGTTGTGCAGCTGTAGTCCCACCTACTCAGGAGGCTCAGGTGGGAGGATCACTTGAGCCTGGGAGGTCGAAGCTGCAATTAGCCATGATCATGCCACTGCACTCCACCCTGGGTGACAGAGTGAGGCCCCATATCAAATATAGATATACTTATCAGACCCCTCTGACCATTTAGATTGGCAGTGCTTTGAGAAATGCACTTTTCTGTGTCGATGGGAATATACAGAAGGAATATTCGGGACCCAGCTGTCCTCCACAGCCCCATTGTTGTCTCCAGGACACTGCTGAGACACATGAATGCTCCAGGACAGACAGGGACCTGGTGTGCGTTCAGATCTGACCAGACGGGAGTGTTTTTGCCTGGTGTCTGGATGCTGTGACTTTGTGTCATTCTCTGAGGTCCACCACCTGCCCTGCCTGGCATGGTTTCCTTTGTAAACATCCCTGCTGCCCCCTGGGGACAGACCCACTGGCCCTTCTGCAGATAGCTCCCTGCCTTCTGCTCTCCAGGGGGTTCTGGGCAGAGTCTGTGCTTAGAGACAGGATCCGTCTGCCTTTAGCCCTCACAGTTCTTTAAATTAAAGCAAGTTTGCCCATAGGTCAAAGAGCATTTGATCCACTTTTTTCCATCGCTTATCCCTTGAGGCTGGACTTCAGGAATCCTAGAAAATTAATATGAGTGCAGCCTGTGAGGAGTCAGAGACAGACCAGCTGGGCATCTGCGTTCCTCTGCCTCAGGCCTCTCCCCCTAGGGGCTGGTTTAGTGTAGGGTATTGCCAGGAAACAGACTGAGGCTGCTACACCAGTGGAGAACAGGTGGGGAGGTGCTCTCTGGCCATTCTAAAAAGGGCCCCTTTGCTAAGGACTCCTGAAAATGCCCTCACATAGGGACAGCCACAGACTGGGTCAAGGAAGTCTGGGTTCCCTGCTGGTGGGCTACATCCTTTGGATGGAGTGAACCAGGCAAGAAAGAGGATGAAGAAGTTCTTCATGTTCCACCTGGACATGCCCCAGGAACAGAGACTTGCCCAGGTAGCAACACCGGCACAGGTGTCAACTGCTGCCACACTGGGCAGGGAGCCTCGTGCTGCACAGGGCTGGGTGCTCCAGCTTCCTTCCTGAAGGCATCCAAATACCCTGGAAGGGATTTAGCCCCTGAATTCCACAGAGAAGAAAGAACAGTGAAGAAGTAGAATTGGTTTCTGTATGGGAAGAGGAAGGTCCTCTTAGGGGCAGCTGCAAGTGGGGTCTCAGGCTGCTCCTTGGCACCTGCCACAAGATAGTGAGCTTTCCCAGCTTCATCGATGAGGAAGATGTTCAAATAGACTTCAGCATTTTAATTATTTTCCTATAAATGTACTTATATGTAGTATGCTAGCACGAGCTGGTAAGCCATGCCGCGCATATTAACGAGAAAGTGAGGCAGGTTGACTCGCGTTGAGTTTTTCGGGCATGTGCATGATTACCTTGTGTGCACGCATGCACATGTAGAATAGTCACTTTCTGCTGGTCAGTTTCTTTATCACATGTGGTGCCCCAGCCCCAAGCAGGTGTGGAGACCAGCATTCCAGAGGACGCGCTGTCCACAGCCTCCCACGTCCGAGCGGGTCATTGGGCAGGGGTGGAGGCACACGGTGCACTGCCCTGTGAGCTGAAAGCCTCTGCTTCAGGGAGTCATAATGGGCCTGTGCTCAGCGGGTGATGCAGTGGATGTCCCAGAGGAGGACAGCATCTCAAACATGGGGGTTTATCGAACTAAAGGTAACGTCGGAGAGGATCTTGCCTTCAGATTCAGCAAGTGTGAAGGCAGAAGAGCACGAAGAGCCAGGCCCCACGGGCTGCTTAGTGATGTAGAAGGCCGGGCAAGAACCTGTTCCTGCAGCAGCCGTCGGCTCCCATCACTACCTTACCCTCCAGCTCATGCAGGCCATACCGGGAGAAGAGGGCATTTCGGCTGTTAACCCAAAAGGAATACTGACAGATAAGGCCGGAAACAAAACTGATGGCTTGAAAAACATTTTTATGGAATGTATTTACTACCATTCATTTTACTACAGAGGTAGATAGGGCTCTTAACTTTTGGGTACGTGGGAAACATGCTGAGAATTGAACACAATCCAGATCATCACTCCTGCCTGGCCATCTCCTGGGAGGCTGCCATGTGCCATGGAGCTGGGACACAGAGCAGAGCCTGCCAGGTGTTGCAGGGCCCTGGAGGCCAAGGCCACCTTGTGTGGGGTCCCTGTTGGCAGCCAGGTCCCTACACAAACAATATTATTTGGCCTACTAGGCTTTGAATATGACCTGCAGTCTAATTTGGGATGTCGGGAAAGCTCTGCTGTTCCCTGCTCCTTTGTATGTTGGGTGACTTTAATGGCTGGCCACATACCCCTTTCTCCCAGCTACTCATTCACTGACTTGCCTAAGTTCCAAGACAGCCGCACTTAATGTGACACATCAGCATTTATTTTTCCTGAAAAGAATTTGTTCAACATGGTCCTAAAGAATCTTGGAATTTATAGACTTTCCTTCATAAGATACAGTTTTTTTAAAAAAGTGAGCCCTTTGTCACTAAGGGAGAAAGAAATTAAGTATTTTCAAAGTTTTATGAAGAATGGAAATGATATTATGCTTCAAAGGAATTTAATGTTGAAATTTCATGAAAAATTGGTGTGTTGATGAGAAGTTTCACTTTCCTGGGAACTTTATTCATTTTAGGGTATGAGATAAAATTCCTGGCTACGGGAGTCATTGGTCTGATGTACAAGGAATTTGCTTTATAACCAGATTGTAACTTGCCCTAAGGTCCATGTTGGAGCACTAAGAGTTGACATAGGTGGAGACAATGTTTTATTTCTCTTTTCCTGCAAGCTGGGATCAGCCCTGTGTTTTCTCCTTTCAGCTGAGATGATCGAAGTTTCTCAGTGTGTTGGCAAAACAGCCCTCCCAGCTTTCTAAAAGGACTTAGGACAAAAGCTGCTGGGAACTTGCTTATTCAAAAGCTCCTTAGAACTTAGGCATCTGCACACTGTTTTCCCACCTTTCACCTTCCTGAGCTTTTCTGCCCTCCAGCATTCTTCTGAAGAGAGGTTCTTAGCCCTCTCACGTCTCCAGTGGGTAAATACTCAGCAACTGCACATGGGTTTTCCATGCACTTCAGGCTTGGAGGTTGGCCATGTACAAGCACACTCCATCTTGCCTCTGGCTTTTCCTCACCACCCTCTTTAAAGGTGTAAACTCAGATATTAGATTAGTGATCACATGAAAGGTCATCTTCACACTGAAAGGTGAAGGCCACTGCAGCTCTCAGTGCCAACAGAACGTTCCAAGACGGGCGTTCCTCCTTGCACAGCAGGTACGGCAGGTGGTTCTGCAGCCTCCCCTTAGAGGGGACTGTTCATTGTACCGTCGTACGGTTGTGCTTACACACTTGTGCTGATAGCTTTCAGCAAGGGCGTGTGTCCACAGCTGAGGGCAGTAGAACCAGCCTAAGCTGAAGGCCCTTTAAAAGGAAAGCCTGACATAAACCCAGTATGGAAAGGAACATTATCAGTTCTCTCAAATTTTGTCTGCCAGGGACAAGACCCTGCTTATTCTCTTGCCCTTTTCAGAACTGTGAGCTTCAAGTATTCTTGCTTCTCTGTAAAGGGAAGACATCTCCCTTCTCTGAAATCCTTCAACGAAGAAAAGACTCTTGGCAGGGTAGGGGAGTCAGTAGCTCAACACTAGATCACCCCTATAGATGGGACAAGTTTCTGTCTGAATGCATCTTGGGTCCGAGGCCTTAGGTAATCGGTGCAGTACTTTGTGAATACTTAAGCTACTGCATGCTTGGTGTAGCTTGCAATTTCTCTGTATTTAAAAGCAGCTGTGTTTATTTTCGTCAAAATAACCTGTATATTATTCAGAGCAAGCAATGTAAATATTACTGAGAAGTTACTGCAGGGATTTTTGTGACAAAGTTTGTATGGGTTTTTAAAAAATCTTAACCCCTTTTTAAGATGGGGGAGAACAGGATTGAGTGCACCATTGAACCCCGCCCAGCATTATAAGGAAATGTTTTTAATGACTGCTGCGTCTTTGTAAAAGATTTGGTCATTTAATAGATGTCTTTAAAGAATGTATACATTATCTAAAAAATGACAGCCCTGTATCCATACATTGTTTTCATTGAAAGAATTCTGTATTGCCTGTTCTTGGTAGAGCCAGAGTCCTCAAGGAAAATGAAGAAAACGATAGCTCCGTCTTGACCAGACTTCTGCACAGTAACATAAGGCTATCATAGGGAGACTTGGTTTAAGGCACGGTTCTGGGATTGGGGTCGAAATGTGTGGTTTCTGAGAACCTTCAAGACCACTCACTGCGCAGGGCTCTGTGCACAGCACCAGAGCTGTTTGAATTCCCCAGCCCTTTGGTCATATCCTAGAATTCCATGGAGGCTGCAGAAGTTAAATGCAGCTTTTTTTTTACTACATGTATTTTTGTCAAATTGGTAAGGAAACACTGAGTTACAGAATACTTAAGAATTGGAGACTCCAGTACTGTAGGATGGCCTGGAAGGCCAAGTCCCAAGTGGTGGACACCACATGCGCCTCGGGCACAGCCTTAGTGGGAGCCTTCCCCAGGCACAGCTCAGCCACCTGAGGAAAGGGTGTTGTGGAGGTGCAGACACAGATCACACACACACACACACACACACAAACACACACACACACACAGCGCCTGCAGCCTCAGAGTCACGCCTGTCACTCCCCGCCCCCACGCCCCCCTTGAGAAGTTAGTGGTGTCACATACTTTTTTATTTTATAGACAGCTAGGAATAGATTGTGAAGAACACTCAGTTCACTACTGTGTTATGATTATATCACAAGCTTCAATTAAAATGGATTTTAAAGGATTTTAGGATTTACCTTTAGTATTAACCACTTATTTACTGACTTACTATTAGGATTCAAAACCAGTTAAGTGTAAGAATTATTTCATGTGGTTTTCCTAGGGTAATATTTATAAACGGTAGAAAGCATCCAAGTGGCTCCTGAACAATTACAATTAATGATTTTTCTCACAAATATGCCCTTCTGTCAGGGTGAATGTCTCAATTTGTTATCAAAGACAAAACATACTGTACCAAGCTGGGGCGCTGTGTGTGACGGAGTAGAAATGCTTCAGTCACCTCTGCCACCGCTTGTGATTCCAGTGGCTCCGAGAAACGTTCTGTCACATGATCAAGGCAGCAGCTTCCATAATTCTAACTGGCGTTTCATTTCTGTCTCTAATACTAAATGGTAACGCGTAACAGACTGAAAGCCATGTGCAGAAGAAAGGGCTGAATGAGTCCGGCCTCCCCAGGTTCCAGCACAGCACTCGGGTGTGAGACATGGAGCCCCCGGGGTGGGGTGGCCACCCTCCGTCAGGCCAGTGTCTGGAGAAAGCCTGACTAGCTGAGCTGCTGCTCTCTTTTGGGGCGGGGGCATGGAGGGAGGGGAAATTTTGAGGCTTTTGTTCTAATGTTTGTGATCAACTGTTCACTACAATTGAAGTGTTACTTTGTCAGAATATTTATTCCTTTGTGTGACATGCTAGATTCCCTGGATGTAGCTGATTGTTTTTATTTTGTAAATATTACCTAACTTGACATAAACTATATCATAATAAACTATTTTTGCATCACCCTTTGCATGCTGTTAGGAGATTGTGTTTAGCTGAGAGACGCCTGTGAAGTAAGCATGCACGTCAGAAGTCAGAAGCTGGGCGGTGGCCTCCAGCTCTAGCCTGGGTTGTTTTCTGTTTCATTATCTCCTTTTTTTTTTTTAAGCAGGCTCTCACTGTGTCACCCAGGTTAGAGTGCAATGGCACGATCTTGGTTCACTGCAGCCTCTGCCTCCTAGGCTCAAGTGATTCTCCCACCTCAGCCTCCCAACTTGCTGTGACTATAGGCATCACCACCACACCCAACTAGTTTTGCATTTTTTGTAGAGACAGGGTTTCCCTGTGTGGCCAAGGCTGGTGTCAAACTCCTGGGCTAAAGCAGTCCTCCCACCTTGGCTTCCCAAATTGCTGAGATTACAGGCATGAACACGGTGCCAGGGCCTCATTAACTCCTTTTAAATTATAGTGTTTTTTTTTCGTTTTCTGGGGTTTTTTTTAAGACAGTCTCTGTTGCCCAGGCTGAAGTGCAGTGGCACAATCTCAGCTCACTGCAACCTCCGTCTCCCAGGTTCAAGTGATGCTCATGCCTCAGCCTCCCAAGGTAGCTGGGATTATAGCCATGTGCCGCCACACCTGGCTAATTTGTGTGTGTATTTTTAGTAGAGATGGGGTTTCACTGTGTGTGTGTGTGTGTGTGTGTGTGTGTGTGTGTGTGTGTGTGTGTGTGTGTGTGTTTAGTAGAGGCGGGGTTTCACCATGTTGCCCAGGCCGGCCTTGAACTCCTGATCTCAGGTAATCACCTGCCTTGGCCTCCCAAAGTGCTGGGATTACAGGTGGGAGTCACCGCACCCAGCCAGTTTTCAGCATTTTAGAATTATGGTAGTTCACATAAAAATTCGGATTTTACCTGTTCACACACAAGCCATCATAAGAAATATTTTACATCCAGAATCTAATTAAGATACACTGCTTCAGTTAAAAAACCCTTCAGGGGCTAAAGGGACGATGAGAAGTGCTGATGGTAGTGATGCCTTTATTAATCAAGGTTCTTAATTCCCCATCCCTGTCCCTCTTATAAATAGATTTATTTACAATAAAATTTTACCTTTTGTTTAAAAAAGAAAATGCAATTTACATAATGACCTAATATACACACACCAACAACCTGAAATTTAACAAAATAATGTACCCTTATGATGATATACTCTGATGATTTTGTTCATTTTTTAAAATTCTGATTGTGACCCACTAAATAAATTAATTAAAGAAACTGGGATTTTTAGGGCAGGCATAGAGACTCATGCCTGTAATCCCAGCACTTTGGGAGGCTGAGGTGGGTGAATCACCTGAGGTCAGGAGTTTGAGACGAGCCTGGCCAATATGGTGAAACCCCGTCTCTACTAAAAATACAAAAATTAGCTGGGTGTGGTGGCATGTGCCTGTAGTCCCAGCTACTTGGGAGGCTGAGGCACAAGGATTGCTTGAACCCAGTAGGCGGAGGTTGCTGTGAGCCAAGATGGTGCCACTGCACCCCAGCCTGGGCAACAGAGCAAGACTCCAACTCAAAAAAACAAAGAAAGTGGGTTTTTTAAACAATATATTCACAACATTTAGAATGAAATGGGTGACATTGTGGGACTCTAAACTTTTATCCAGGTAACACTGAAAAAAAAGTTTATTCTACTGATAAGAAATCTATTTAAAAGGGCAGGTGTGGTGACTCCACACCTGTAATCCTAGCACTTTGGGAGGTTGAGGAGGGCAAATCATTTGAGGTCAGGAGTTCAAGACCAGCCTGGCCGACATGGTGAAACCCTGTCTCTACTAAAAATACAAAAATTAGCTGAGCATGGTGGTGCACACCTGTAATCCCGGTTACTGGGGAGGCTGAGGTGAGAGAATCACTTGAGCACCGGGGGAGGAGGTTGCAGTGACTAAGATCACACCACTGCACTCTAGCCTGGGCAACAGAGCGAGACTCTGCCTCAAAAAAAAAAAAAAATCAATTTAAGAAATTTATAAAACTTAACCCAAAAAGGTGCAGACATAAGAAGATACATATTTTCAGTCTGCTACTCCAGTTGTTTAATGATTTTTCAATAATTTTTTGCCCATTTAAAAAATTATTATAGTCAGATGGTATCCTATGGTTCCTGTTTGTTTTTGTTGTTTGTTTGTCTGTTTTGAGGAGAGTCTTGCTCTATCGCCCAGGCTGGAGAGCAGTGGTGGGCTCTCAGCTCACTGCAACCTCCGCCACCACCCACCCCAGGTTCAAGTGATTCTCCCACCTCAGCCTCCTGAGTAGCTGGGACTACAGGAGCACACTACCACACCTGGCTAATTGTATTTTTAGTAGAGATAGGGTTTCACCATGTTGGTCAAGCTGGTCTCAAACTCCTGACCTCAAGTGATCCACCTGCCTTGGCCTCCCAAAGTGCTGGGATTACATGCATGCACCACTGTGCCCGGCCTCCTATGGTTTTAACATACGCTATTTTTGTAAAGCTATGTAAATGCAATTTTTAAAATCAGTTGACATTTGAAAATTCAGCACCTTTTCATGACAGCCTGGTGACAGAGCGAGACGTCTCAAAAAAAAAGAAAAAAGGGAAAAAAAGGTTGGGCTCAGTGGCTCACGCCTGTAATCCCAGCACTTTGAGAGGCCGAGGCAGGTGGATCACGAGGTCAGGAGTTTGAGACCAGCATGGCCAATATGGTGAAACCCCGTCTCTACTAAAAATAGAAAGATTAGCCAGGTGTGGCGGCATGCACCTGTAGTCACAGCTACTTTGGAGGTTGAGACAGAAGAATTGCTTGAACCCAACCCAGGAGGCAGAGGTTGCAGTGATGCGAGATCGTGCCAGTGCACTCCAGCCTGGGCAACAGAGCAAGACTGTGTCTCAAAAAAAAAATAAAACAACTAGGCATAGGAGAGAACTTCCTTAGTATAATAAAGACTATATAGGAAAACCCCACAGCTAACATCATACACAATGGTAAAAGACTGAACGATTTCCCCCTCAGATCAGTAGCAAGACAAGGATATCTATTCTCACCACTTCTATTCAGCATTTTGCCAAGGGGTCTACCCAGAGCAATTAGACTAGAAAAATAAAATGCATCGAGATTGAAAAAGAATTACAACTATCTCTGCAAATGAAATGATCTTGTAATATGGGAAATCCTAGGGAATCCAGCAGAAAATCTGTTAGAATTGAGTTCAACAGTTTGCAGGATACACGACCAGTTTACAAAAGTCAGTTGTATTTATTCTATACTCTAATTATGAACAAATTAAGAAGTCAATTCCATTTATAGTAACATCAAAAAAATGTTAAGTGTAAAATTTGTACACTGAAAGCTACAAACCTTGTTAAAACAAATTGAATAAGATGGAAAGGCATCCCATGTTCATGGATTGGAAGATTTAATATTGTTAAAAAGGCAATATTCCCCAACTTCATCACAGATTCCACACAATCCCTATCAAAATCCTAGCTGCGATTTTTTTTTTCCCAGAAATTATCTGGGCCTAAAATTCATATGGAGATACAAGGGACCCGTAATATCCAAAACAATTTTGGAAAAGAAGAATAAAGAGGCCTCACATCACCAGGTTTCAAAATTTATTACAAATCTTCAGTAATTAAGACAGTGTGGTAGGCCAGGCGCAGTGGCTCACAGCTATAATCCCAGCACTTTGGGAAGCCGAGATGGATGGATCACTTGAGACCAGGAGTTCAAGACCAGCCTGGGCAGCATGGCGAAACCTTGTCTCTACCCAAATATATATATATATACAAAAATTAGCCAGGCATAGTGGCACATGCCTGTAGTCCCAGCTACTTGGGAGGCTGAGGCACAAGAATCATTTGAACCCAGTAGGCAGAGGTTCCAGTGACCCAAGATTGCATCACTGCACTCCAGCATGGGCTACAGAGGGAGACTCTGTCTCAAAAAAACAAAACAACAACAACAACAACAAAAAGCTGTGGTATTGGCATAAGGATAGACATTGGTAAATCAGTGGAACAGAATTGAGAGTTCAGAAAAACGGTCCTTACATTTATGGTCCATTGATTTTCAAGTAATGCCAAGACCATTCAGTGAGGAAACAATAACCTCTTGAACAAATGGTACTGGGACAACTAGATAGCCACATGCAAAAGAAAATGAAGTTGGACCTCCTCACCATACACAAAAATTAACTCAAAATGGATCACAGACCTAAGTGTAAGTGATAAGAACACAGTGGTCAGGTGCAGTGGCTCATCCCTGTAATCCCAGCACTCTGGGAGGCCAAGGCGGACAGATCACTTGAGGTCAGGAGTTTGAAACCAAGCCTGGCCAACATGGCAAAACCCCATCTGTACTAAAAATACAAAAATTAGCTAGGCATGGTGGTGGGCACCTGTAGTCCCAGTAACTCGGGAGGCTGAGGCAGGAGAATTGCTTGAACATGGAAGGTAGAGGCTGCAATGAGTCGAGATCATGCCACTGCACTCTAGCCTGGACAACAGAGCAAGACTGTCTCAAAAAGAAAAAATTACATATATGACAGAAGAAAACAGAGAAGCAAATCTTTGTGACCTTGGGTTGGGCAATGGTTTCTTAGATATGACACCAAAGCACAAGCAACAACAGTAAAAATATTAATAGATTATACCAAAAGCAAAAACTTACATGCTACAAACAATTCCATCAAGACCTATTACCCAAAGAAGGGAAACATTTGCAAATCATTGGTTTTTTTCTTTGGGACAGGGTCTCGTTCTGTTGCCCAGGATGATGTGCAGCCTCGATTTCCCAGGCTCAAGCCATTTTCCAACCTTAGCCTCCTGAGTAGCTCAGACTACAGGATTGTGCCACCATGCCCAGCTACTTATAGGCATTGGTCACTGTCCCCAGCTTGCAAGTTATATTTCTGTTAAGGGATCCTTGTATCCAGAATATATACAAAAGCTCTTAAAACTCAACAATAAAAAGACAACCTAAAAAATGGGCAAATGATTTGAATAGACATTTCTTCAAAGATGACATACAAATGATCAATAAACTCATGAAAAGACTTTCATCATCTTTAGTCATCAGAAATGCAAGTCAAAACCACAATGAGACACCACACCCAAGAAAACGGCTCTGATCAGAAAGTGAGATCGTGCCAAATGCTGGCAAGGATGTGGAGGAAAAGGAATCCTCATTCACTGCTGGTGGGAATAGAAAATGAAATTCTTAGAAAGACTAAGGGAGCAAATGAGAAAATATGCAGATGGGCAAGGAATGTTAAATCTGCACTTGGTTACTAACAGCCAGAGATTGCAAAAAAAAGTTACAGAAGCTGGAAAATTGGAAGAATTGGACTATAGAGGAGCTCCTGGGGGAAGCCCAAAAGGTATATGTAAGGAGAGACGAAGAACGGCAGAGACAAAAAGCAAAAATCTTTTGGCAGAGTTTGCCAGGACAGATACCAGGGGCTAAGTTTAGATCCCTGCCTGCTAAGTTCTCCAACGGATTGAGAAAAGGAGGTCAGGAAATCCAGAAATACAGAAAGAAAGCAAAGTCGGTACTCTAAGGGAGAAGGTCAAAGTAAATGTAAATGCTGTAAGTGCAAGGAAGTGAAAAAATAGGACCCTGGACTTGGAAGAGATGGAGGACAAAATAGATTCAATTTCCCTCTGCTGCTAAGATAAAAATAATTAAGAAGTATTAAATATATGAAATAATTTCACATTTTTTTTCAGACGGAGTTTCACTCTTGTTACCCAGGCTGGAGTGCAATGGCACGATCTCCACTCATCACATACACCACCACGCCTGGCTAATTTTGTATTTTTAGTAGAGATGGTTTCTCCATGTTGGACAGGCTGGTCTCAAACTCCCGACCTCAGGTGATCTGCCCACCTTGGCCTCCCAAAGTGCTGGGATTACAGACGTGAGCCACCGCTCCTGGCAATTCCACATTTCTTAAAACATTCTTGTTGACAGCTCGGGCAGGTTACTTTGTATGCATTCACCCACGGATGCCACTGGAGCACCTTCCCACCTGCGCTGGGCATGGGGCAGGTCCCCAGGTGGCAGGGTGCATGCCATACAAGTCAGGGCAACAGCAGGGGCTGAGCCTTGCTCCAACTCCTGGTCTAGAGAGAGCACCTGGACATTTTGGGAAATATTCTAACCTAGGAGGCACCCAATGTGAGAACCAAACTCACCCATCCAAACCAAAGAATGGACTCAGAGACCCGGAGGCAGCGGAAGTGAGGCTTTTGATAACGATCTTCCAAGGTCGGGTGTCTGATGAGCAAGCACACCCAGCACAGTTTCAGCAAGCAATTTATCCCCTAGTGTGCAGGCTCCTCCTTCCTTTAAGGCTGAGTACTATGGGGTCATGGTCTTCTCAGACGTTGCTTATTGGTTGTTAGGTAGGGACTTGAGGTGTTTTTTTTTTTTTTTGGTTGTCTTGCTGCATTTTGTTGCATTGCAATCTTAGCTTAGGGGCTCTTCAAGTATTTGACAACACCTGAGTAGCCAGGCCGGCTGGTAAGAACAGACAAAGAGAGCTATTTTGCAGGCTAGTAATTCATTTTAGACTAAACTCTTTTGGTTCAGGTGAAGGCAACTAAGGAAGGGGGAACAGGGCGCTGGGGAAGCCGACAAGCAGGTGTCAGCTGTCCCGAGAGGAGCAGGCGTCAGCTGTCCCGAGAGGAGCAGGCGTCAGCTGTCCCAAGAGGAGCAGGTGTCAGCTATCCCGAGAGGCCTAGTACATCGTTTGTTCCGTAGTTTGCTGACCTGAGACGTAGTTTGCTGACCTGAGGCAGTTTGTCTTGGAAATGGACCACTGTATACATTATTTTCTTCACCCAAATAAAGTTTTACTCCCTTTTGAGTCTCCTGTTCTTTGACTAACAGTTTGTAAATAGCTGTATACTGCCCCCCAAAAAGCTGTATTTAACAAAGAGTAGCCCCCAGTTTGAATGACTTAGCGGCAGGCTAAGGCAAAGACACACAGCGCCCACATTCCAGAATAAGAACATGTTTATTGAGATGAGCCAGAAGTCCAGGGCCTTGCGGCTTCGCATTCAGGAGATGCTTTCTAAGTTCTCCCATTTTCTTTTCAGAACATACACTGTGGGAATTCACAAACTAAAACAATTTCTGGTGACTTCCAATCTGTATATTATACTTTACAGCTTCAATTGAATTTTTAAAAAAATTAACTTCAAGCTGACTTACGTAACATTGTGAGTCAAAGGTAACTTTTTTATTTTTTATTTTTGTTGTTGTTGAAAGGTAACTTTAAAAAGGAAAAACACACAGCACTGAAGGGTTTCTGGGTGGTCGTGTCAGCATGAGCTGGGGAGGTGAGACCACACACACAGCCCGCAGACCTCAGGACGGGACCTGGGGCGCATCATATAGAAATATGACAAGATGGTGGAGTCACAAATTCAGATGTCATTGGAGCTATCTATATTGACATACACATTATAAACAAATAACCTAAAACATTTCACAACGTACGACACCTGTTCTACCTGTGAATGCAAACCCTGATCTGCAAATAAGAGCACGGATATGGGAGACAGCACAGCCTGAAGCTGCTCTCCTCTCCCCCTCCTCTCCTCCAGTCCCGTGATGGGTTATGCTGAGCCTGCAGTGTGCACACACTAAGTCCACAGGTGTTAAAGGCAAGGTCACTTCTAAACACACAACAAAATTACCTTAAACATAAAGATATGAAAAGTTAAAAGCCCTACTAGCGTGGTTGCTCACGCCTATAATCTCAGCACTTTGGGAGGCCAAGGTGGGTGGATCACTTGAGGTCAGGAGTTCAAGACCAGCCTGGCCAACATGGTGAAACCCCGTCTCTACTAAAATAAAAAAAAAGAAAAGAAAATTAGCTGGGTGTAGTGGCAGGCGCCTGTAATCCCAACTACTCAGGAGGCTGAGGCAGGAGAATCACTTGAACCTGGGAGGCAAAGGTTGCAGCGAGCCAAGGTTACGCCACTGCACTCCAGCTGGGGCCACAGAGCCAGACTCCATCTCAAAAAAAAGGTTAAGAGCCCACCTTGGCAACAGAAGCAGCTGCTGGCCGTCGGTCCTGACAGACCATGGCACTTACTACCCAAGGACAGGCTGGCTGCAGAGCTTGGCACTGGCATGCATACTGGTTTTAAAGAGAAATTATGCAAGGAAGCAAGGAACAGCCAGCCTTTGGTGGCAATAATGCTCACGGGGTTGCTCCGAAGGCTGCCTGCCACCCCCACCGCAAGTTCAGATCTTCCCTTCCTCCTGACTTCTGTTTCCTCTCCCCCGCTCTGATGACCGAGACACGACAGGGACAGACTGTGAGGGACAAGGAGACTGTTGGCCCCAGCCAATCCCCAGCATGCCACATGGAGAGAGGGAATAACTCTCACGGAGACACAAAAAGGGCCAAGTCAGGCAAAGCAGAGATTTTCTAGAATCAGGGAAGGGAATGGGACGAACCTGGAGGAGGCACTGTGATTTTTCTGTACTGTGGCAGAAGCTTCGATTCCAAACCAAGATAAAGACCATGCTCCTGAAAGCACCCTGTGGCAGGTTGTGACTGAAGTTATTTTGGCAGAGGGGCAAAAAAAAAAGGTCTGGCCCAAAATAACCGACCTGAAATAACAGACATTCCCTTTCCTAACCTTCTTTAGTTCAATTTAGTATTCTAATGGACAGGAGTTTAACAATGTTTTTCCAGTGCCAAGGTCTCTGCATTAGACCTTTTGCTCTAGTGCTGTGTGTGAACAGCGCTAGAGCAAAGGGAGGGCGCAGTCCCCCTTCTTAGTTAGATCTGGTTTTGGCTGGAGGTGCCACAGGTTCTGTGCCATGAAAGTGATCTCCCTCCAGCTCTGGAGACAGGTGGGGCACAGCCTCAGTGACTTTTCTTCTTTTGTGGGAAAAAGGTATACTTTGTAGGGTTAAGCTCTTCCCAGATGCGCTCAAATTCTTCCAGAAAAAGCCGCACGTACTCGTCGTCCTCCATGATGAGCACGTTTTCCCTGTTGTTCTGGATGGCCTGTGTGGTCCAGTTGAGCGAGCCAGTGATGAGCACCCCTCCTGTCCACGACGGCAAACTTGTGATGCATGTAGCCCATGTCTTGATCGTGCCGCACCTGAATACCTGCAGAAAGGACAAGGTGCTTTCATCCCATGCAGGAGTCCGGCCTCCAGTGTGGACTATTCCTGGGGGCAAATGGCTTTACTATTTGTTTCCAGTTTTCTGGGCCAGGAAAGCCCACCATGTTTCACAGAGTGGTGGCGGCTAAGCTCCCAAGAGGGATCCTGAGAACCACAGAGGGGGCCTCACTCATGAGGCCAAAGCATCACACACAGGCCATGGGGGACTGGGCAGGCCGTGGTCTGGGTGAGACCACACCTCTGAGTGTATGCAGCATGTCCTGTCCGGGCTACTGGTTGCTGCCGAGGCTGTCACTAACCCAGTCAGAGGCAACCGGGGCAAAGACAGCGTGTGAGTCCCCTTGCCTTCAGATTCTGACTCTTCACAGCTAAGGCTAAGACTGTGCCCACTCTGCCCAGAGAGGCCCTGGAGTCTGGGAGCAGAGCCCACTTCGCTGGTACAACCTTGGCCACCAAGGGAGGAAGGGCCCTAATTAACTGACGCACAAACGAATTCTCCTCTTCTGCACCCCAAAGAACCAGTGATGCCTGCCTCCCCCTCTTCCCAGCTTTCAGACTCCTGCGGGGAAGGGCCTGCGTCTGTCTCCCCTGGAATAACACTGCCTCACTCACGACCTGCTCAAGGAATGAGGCCATCAGAAATGGGGCTTAAAGGAAGTTTTAAACAGGCTGCCATGGAACACAGTCGCCAAATTTTTCCACATCAAAATACAGGACATCGAGTTAAATGGAGTTTCAGATCGTCATTTTGAAGGGAAGTATGTGCCATGGAGTACTGGAAACACACCCTAAAACTCACTGCCTGCGTGTGGAATTCACATTTAATTGTGCCTCCTGCCTGCATTGCACCTGGTGGCTTCCTCACCTGGGGGGATCCAAGCCTTCTCCTCACGCTCTGGCCAGTCCACCAGCACGCCCTGTCGGCACTGCCATCCGAACGCATTCCTCCAAACGGTGGGCAATCTAAAGCCTCACCATTGCCGACACCTCCTGCCTCCACTGGGATCCACTGCCCCAACCCCCAGCCCCTCCCCCACGACCTGTCACCTCTGGCCTCTCGGGGGAAGCCCGGCCTACTCCCGCTCACCACTTCCCACCTCAGCCACAGAGGACCCCTGCGGTTCCTCACAAGGAAGTCAGTCTGTGACCCAGGGCGTCGGCGCTGCTGCCTCTTCCAGCCGAATGCCTCTCCCTCCGGACAGCCCACTCGTGTCATCAAGGTCCCTGCCCTGAGTGTCACTGCCCCTGGGCAGCTGACCGGGCCCACACCACTTCCTCCCACACCATTGCCTCCTCACCCTGCTTTATGAAGTTTTCCTGACCCTTCTTAGTGCCCTAAGTGAAATATGCGTGACTTAGCTGGCATCCCCATGGGAACCTGGCCTTGTGCCCTAGGGTGTCCCAGCTCCTCACAAATACTGGCACAGAGGGGACATTCCTTCCTTGAATGGGTGAATGCCACTGGACAGCCTCAACGTCAGCGAGGACGCTGAGAGGCCATCACAGAGGTGATCTGATGGGACCTTGGTCTAGGGGCGCTTGAAGGTTCTTCACAAACCTCAGCTTCTACGACTCTAAAAGCAACTCAAACAGAACTGTGCTGTGCACGCCTGGAGGTCCCCACACCTCCTCCGTTAAAATGACCAACACTTGAGAGGACAGCTCTTGTGACTGCCAAAAGAGAAAGGCACATCCTCAATATGAAAACCACTTGCCCCGATCTTCTCCCACGGGGGGTGCAACACGCCCCACACCACCCAGAGCGGAGAGAGAGGCTGGCTGACTCTGGAGAGGCTGCTCTGTGGCCCAAGTCAGCAAGAGGCCGCGGCTATGCAGAAGGAACAGTGCGTTGGTGGCCACTGCCCAACCTGGGCAGTTCCCAGGACTCCACGGTCTCTAGTCACTGTGACCAGAATTACCAGATCCAACGGGTGCACGTGCAGGTGTGACTTTCTGGGTACCTAAGTGATGGAGACAGTGAGAAGCCCAAGAGTCTGTGGGTGCAAATACACCAAAGGCAAGAGCAGGCCGGGCCACCAAACTGGGCCAGGATGGCCTGAGAATCCTCAGGCAGGATCGGGATCCCAATTATTCACATTTCCTGTTCCCTTCTGCCAACCCCGTGAGAGAGGCGCCCCCGCCAGAGAAAGATGTGTTCCCACTCCTTATGCAGCTGAACCGGACTTCCTGGCGCTGCCTTCTAGAACATATCTTTAGGTCTCCCAAAGCCTGGTGGCCTGAGGTTTGCTCAGCAGCAGGTGGCTGCCTCTCCCTGGAGCCCTTCAGTATGGAAGCTGGCGTCCAGCTTCCCTGCTAGCAGGATCCGGGTCACCAGAGGCCGTCGGGGGTCTCCGACAGCCTGCGGGAGGGCGGGCCCGGGATGCAGCAGACACCAAAACTCCGCTGGTAGGGCGGGGGGAGTTCCTGGGGGAGCCGGCCCCGCCTCTAAGCCGGCACACGCAGGCACCTGCTTCCAGCATGGCAGTCACTCAGAGAACCGCCCCCACCGCGGAGACAACCGAGGGCCCTGCTCGCTGCTGCCAGCGCAGCCAGCTAAGCCTTCTGAGGGGGCTCCGCTTTCTCCGCGTTAAATCACCCCGACCCCTCCATGGCCACGAGGGAAAGTAAATGAGGTCTCAGCCCGACCCCAGACACCCTCCCCTAAGTGTCCACCTTTGCCTAGGAACCCTCGTGGGTCAGGCCGGCCTCCTCCACCTGCGCCCCCGCCGGGCCTACCTGCCTTGCGCAGCAGGCCGATCTGCGAGCCGTTGAGGGCCATGTAGTCGCAGTCGGTGACGACCCGCACTCGCACCCCGCGCTGGTGCAGCAGCTGGACGGCGCGGCCCAGCTGCGGGCTGGAGAAGGCGAACAGGCAGAGCTCCAGGCTGACGCGGGCGGCCAGCAGGGCGCGCATTAGGCGGCTCAGTGAGCTCTCGCCGTGGGGCAGGCCGCACGGGCAGCAGTTGGGGAGCGCGGCCGGCGCCGCGTCCGGAGCACTCAGCAGGGCCTCGGTGCAGGTCACCTGCGACGGGAAGAACAGCACCTCGCGCCGCACCCGCCGCCGCCCGGACTGCAGCCAGCGCAGCACCCAGGGTAGCACCTCCAGGGCCAGCTCCAGGCCCACGGCCGCCGCAGCCGCCACCGCCACCTGCCAGCGCAACCGCCCCATGCCGCCGCTGCCCTAGCCGCCGCCGAGTCTGCGCGCCCCCAGCCCCAGCCAGCCACGCGCCAGACCACGCCCCCGCCACGCACCGCCAACAGCCACGTGCAAAGCCACGCCCCCAGCCCTCGAGGGCCACGCGCCAGGCCACGCCCCCAGCCCCCGAAGTACACGTGCCAGGCCGCGCCATTCCCCCGACAACTGACACTCACCAAGCTGAGCCCATCCCCTCCCGCCAGTCCGTCCCTAGCCCCCAAGGGGTGGCCACACCTCCCTCACGCGCCAGACCACTACCCGCCCGCCACACGCTGCCAACACCAGGCCGCGCCCCCTATTTCCCCTTCAGCCAAGCCCCCGGCCACGCCCCCCAGGTCCCACCTCCCACTATGTACCAAGCCGCGCCCCCAGACCTGCCATCACCCGGCACCTCATGCACACCTGCGGGACACGGGCCCTCGCTGCGCCACTCACCTGCCCAGGACTGAGACCGCCCGCCGCCACCACCCCCACCCCCCGGAAGCCTCAGCAACCCCGGCTTGGAGCACAGCAGAGCTGCTCGGGAAATGTGGACACATTCACTGTCCCTGGAAACACAGATATCAGGGAATCCACACAGCTGGAGGCAGCATTGGAACCCAGCCTGCTGGAGGCAGTGGCGTAGTGGGGATGCCCAAGCCCAGAGTTAGACTCCTATAGGTTTTTTTTTTTCCAGCCCAACTGTAGGGCTGTTGGCCCCACAGGTTTGTGGGGGTGTCCCTTATGCTGTGCTGAGGTGCAGGATCCAAGAAGTAAAGAGACAGGACACTGGAGAACTAGAGAGCAGCTGGGCTGGGGGTGGGGGCACACCACCTATGAGCAGAGATAGGTGAGGCCCCAGTGCCCAGAAGCGTCTGTATTTATTAGGTACAAGCAGGGGGAAAGGGTTGTAAGTGAGGTCATCATCCATAGGCTTAGTGATAGGGCATACATAATTACATGAGTCACAAGCGAGGGGGCCACATTATTATGTCACCTGGGCAGAGAGGTGGGCCGTGTGCAGTAGGGGGATGTGCCGTGAGCAGTAGTAGAGGGTCGTGTACAGAAAAGGGGTCCAGCCCCATTACATCACCGAGGCAAAGAGGTGGGCTGTGTGCAATAGGTGTCGTGCGCAACACTTCTTATCTGGGGCTGGAGACTTCAAAGGATTTCTAATAGAAGGATACTGTAAGCCAATGCAGTGGGAGCTGACAGACTTGTCCGCTTATTTATGGGAGGATGATTTGAGCTAGCACAGAAGCGAGAAAAGACTGACAGGGTGTACAGCCTCCGAGACTGGTCACACCTGAGGGGTTCTCCCTCAGTTCTTTGCAGGATCTCAGGCCTGAGGCCTCCTTTCCACAGAACTGGATGCAAGGTACTACAACTCCTTTTTCAGGAGGAGAGGCTCTTGCTCCAAGCCTGCCATACAGCCTATGCCCTTTCAGGCAAGGACGCCACCACCTGGGTCTTCGGTTCTTGTCCTGGTCTGGCTGTTTTCCCATGTACTGCTTCTGTTCTGTGACTGCTCGAGGCATTCCTCCTACTACAAACTACTGTACGGTTATACAGAAGGATTCTATAAATCAGCACTAAATGTGTCAGTACAGCTCCGACTACAATACCTATATGATTATATAGAAAGATTATATGGAACTAAGTATGATTATATATATAAGCTACATATAGTAAGCAGTAAGTTATATGATTATATAGAAAGATCATATGGGACTAAGTATGATTTCATATATAAGCTAGATATAAGTAGGCAGTGAGTTATACTTCAGGCACTAATTGTGCCTGGGGTCTGCATAGTTCTCCTTCCTTGGTGCCCCTGGGGGGGTGTTACCCACACCCAACTGGATCTCCGGCGTTGTTGGAAGGAGGCTGCCCTGCTTTAAGCGTAAACGGAGGGGAGACTAAGGCAGCTGAGGGTGTCTTAGTGGGCACTGGGCCAGGGGCATAGGGAAAATGGGGCAATATGGTGTTCTGGACTGGATCCTGGAACAGAAAGAAGGCATTCACAGAAAACCTGGTGAGATCCAAATGAAGTCTGGAGCTTAATCGCTTTGTACCAATGTCAGTTTCTTAGCTTTGACAAATGTGTGAAAGGAATGTAAAAGGCTAACAGTAAAGGAAGCTGGATGGGGGTAAATGGAACTCTGTTCTATCTTCGAAACTTTTCTGTAAATCTAAAATTATTCTAAATTAAAAATGTATTAAAATATTAAACTTGCACCTTCCATATGATCCAGGTATCCCACTCCCAGGAGAAAGGATGGATCCATTCACACAAGCATGCGTACACTAGTGTTCACAGCAGGCATACGTGCAATAACCCACACCTGGAAACAACCCAAACGCGTATCAGCAGGTAAACAGGTAAGCAAACTTTTGTATATCTATACAAAGGAATGCTATTTAGCAATAAAATAGAATGAAGTGGCCGGGCATGGTGGCTCACACCTGTAATCCCAGAACTTTGGGAGGCTGAGACGGGAGGATAGCTTGAGTTCGGGAATTTGAAACCAGCCTGGCCAACATGGTGAAACACTCTCTCTACCAAAAAATACGAAAATTAGCTGGATGTGGTGGCGTGTGCCTGTAACCGCAGCTACTCAGGAGGCTGAGGTGGGAGAATCACTTGAGCTTGGGAGACTGAGGTTGCAGTGACCCGGGATCGTGCCATTGCACTCCAGCTTGGGTGACACAGCAAGATCCTGTCTCAAAAAAAACCAAACCCCCGCCCCCCCCAAAAAAACCCCAAGTACTCATATATGCTACAACATGGATGAATTTCAACAAAGCTGAGTGGAAAAAGCCAGACAAAAAGAGTACATACTGTATGATTCCATTTACATAAAATTCTAGGAAATGCAAACTAGACAGGAAAGCAGACCAGTGTTGCCTGGAGGGCCAACAAAGCCACAGGGAAGTGGAGTGATGGGTGTTTATCAGCTTAACTGGTGGTTTCACGGGGTACACGTGTCCAGTTGTATGGTTTAAATAAGTAAAATGTATTGTGTGTCAGTGATTACATCAATAAAATTTTTTCTTTTTTTTTTGAGGAGTCTCGCTCTGTTGCCAGGCTGGAGTGCAATGGTGCGATCTCCCATCACTGCAACCTCCACCTCCCGGTTTCAAGTCTCCTGCCTCAGCCTCCTGAGTAGCTGGGACTACAGGCACGCACCACCACATCCCGCTTTTTAATTTTTTTTATTTTTAGTAGAGAAGGGGTTTCACCTGTTAGCCAGAATGGTCTCGACCTCCTGATCTCGTGATCTGCCCAACTTGGCCTCCCAAAGTGCTGGGATTACAGGTGTGAGCCACTGTGCCCAGCTCTAAAACCATTTTAGTATATGTGTGTATATGTAACTCATAACATCATGTTGTGTACCTTAAATATACACAATACAATTTATTTCTTAAAAGGTTATACAAACTATATTATCAGATAAGGGGTTAATTTCCAAAATATATAAGCAGCTCCTATGACTGATAACCCAATTTTTTAAAAAATGGGCTAAAGACATGAATAGGCATTTTCCCAAAGACATGCAAATGGTCAACAGGTATATTTAAAAAAGCTCAATGTCACAAATTGTCAGAAAATGCAATCAAAGCTACAGGAGGTATCACTTCCAATTTATTAGGAGGATTATTAAAAAAAAAAAACAACTAAAACTAAAGCTGGCCAGGCACAGTGGCTCATGCCTGAAATCCCAGCACTTTGGGAAGCCAAGGCGAGTGGATCCCCTGAGGTCAAGAGTTC
The DNA here is from genome assembly GCA_036589455.1 of Ateles fusciceps. Lineage (NCBI taxonomy): Eukaryota > Metazoa > Chordata > Mammalia > Primates > Atelidae > Ateles > Ateles fusciceps. Next base: position 589,775 of record JAZHEH010000789.1, on the reverse strand, counting down.
GAGACCAGCCTGGCCAATATGGTGAAACCCTGTCTCTAATGAAAATAGAAAAATTAGCTGGGTGTGGTGGCAGGTGCCTGTAGTCTCAGCTACTCAGGAGGCTGAGGCAGGAGAATTGCTTGAACCGGGAGGCAGAGGTTGCAGTAAGCCGAGATCATGCCACTGTACTCCAGCCTGGGTAATAAGAGTGAAACTCTTCTCAAAAAAAAAAAAAAGGAGGAATTTAAGGAACATGCTTGGGTAACTGCCCAATAAGCTGAACAAACAGCTCCAGAAGACCTGTTCCTGGAAACCGTAAGATGACCCATTTCCCTTGAAAAGAAAACTGAGTGTAAATATCTTTTTTTTTTTTTTTTTTTGGAGACAGAGTCTCACTCTATCATCCAGGCTGGAGTGCAGTAGTGCAACCTCCGCCTCCCTGGTTCAAGCAATTCTCCTGCCTCAGCCTCCTGAGTAGCTGGGACTACAGGCATACACTACCAGTCCAGCTTTTTTTTTTTTTTTTTTTTTTTTGGTATTTTTAGTAGAGATGGTTTCACCATGTTGGCCAGGCTGGTCTCGAACTCCTGGCTTCAGGTGATCCGCCCTCCTTGGCCTCCCGAAGTGCTGGAATTACAGGCACGAGCCACTGTGCCCAGCCCTGAGGGTATCTTGAATGTAAAATTAGGAAACCCTTGACTGCCTTCAAACACACGGGGGAGGTTCGAGATTGGGAATTTGTTTTCTGTCTCTTCCACTTGGTGTGAAAAGCTACAAAATCAAGAATCCCTATTCCCTCACAAGGGGGAGCAGTCTGGCCTCGTCTTGGCCTGGCACAGATTCAGCTCAGCTTAAGGCTCTTCTGCAATCACAACTAATAGGAAAAATCTTCAAGAACTGCATGCCCTCGGGGGAGAAAGAGCCCACAGCTGCCTAGAAACACCAGTTGGTGTAGGGCCCTGCCTGCCCCCTCACCAGCAAGCTGTTAGACATGAGAAATCCAGGTCGCACACGCTCCTGAAGTGAATGCAGAGCTAACTTACGCTGGGCTCCTACTTGCCAAGTGGATTCAGCCGAGACAACTGGCAAAAACTGAGCACAGAACTGCATTCCCAGGAATGCCATGCACAAGAGAAACAGGAATCTACTTGAAGCTAGGGAGGATAGTGGGCAGCCATCTCTCTCATTTTCTCTTGACTCACACAGGTCAAGAGGTCCCCTACCTCGAGGCAGATGACTCAACCGTGAACCCTCAGTTTTGGGGGACTGCCACGGTCACCCAGGGTGCTTCCAGCCATCTTCCTCTCAGATGGACATGCCTTTAAATATCATTAAGGGATGAGCCATTTCCTAAAGCTGAACAAAATGCCAAGCACAGCCAGGCGCGGTGGCTCATGCCTGTAATCTCAGCACTTTGGGAGGCCAAGGTGAGCAGATCATGAGATCAGGAGATTGAAACCATCCTGGCTAACACAGTGAAAAACTGTCTCTAATAAAAACACAAAAACATTAGCCAGGTACGGTGGCATACACCTGTAGTCCAAGCTACTCAGGAGGCTGAGGCAGGAGAATCGCTTGAAACCGGGAGGCAGAGGTTACAGTGAGCTGAGATCACGCCACTGCGCTCCAGCCTGGGCCACACAGACTCTGTCTCAAAATAAAAATGCCAAGTACATGGGCATAGACACTCAACAGATGTCGCTGGGATAAATGTTGTCTTCTCTCCCACACCAACTCCAAAGACTAACTTTGAGAAGACTGTCTACAATCAATGCAGCAGCTTAAACGTGTGAATTGGCCACTCACTGTTTTAACCATAGTATTTCCTGTGCCTGAGTGCAAGTAAATATTAGGCATCAAACCAATAAAACCATGTAGTCAACCATTTACAAAGATACATCTTTATTGTGTTCCAATGTTGTTGCGTTATACAGATAACTAGTTATATAAACTTAGTCTTCATGTTAAGTATAAATTAAACACAAAAAACTAGAAACAAATCAGCAAAACTGCCATAAAATCCCTCCAAGCTATGAATCCTTATTAAAAATGTACAGTGGGGGCACCTGTAGCTGTAGGTGGAAGCAGGAGGACTGCTTGAGCTTAGGAGTTCAAGACCAGCCTGGATGACACAGCAAGATGCTGTCTCTTTAAAAACAAAAAGGTACAGTGGGAGGATGAAATTGTCTTCAATCACCACACTCTGCAAATAGTTCACTGTAGCCAAATGTAAATGTTGAAAGCAGCAATGAAGGCAAAAGCGATACAGAATAAAAGCATGGTAGGTCTCCCATATCGAGGGGGTTGGGCAAGTCAGATGCTCACTCTGACACCTCAGCAACCTATCATCTTTGTGCAGAAATGATCAGGGGCTCCATCGTTAAGCCACAGGTTACCTTCACAAGCACCTGAAGGGGGAACACCCCAGAAGACAAGCCCCATGACTTCAGAACATGCATCTCAGGGGACTCGAAAATGAGGAACAGCTCCACTTCACTCCCCAAAGTCTCCTGCAGAGCCCCGACTCAAAAACGACGACTCGGTGACCAAGGACTGGCAATGTACTGAAGATTCACAACTGCAGCAAAATGTACACTCAAACACGAGGCCCAGAAACACGTGCTGAATTTCAAAATGGAAAGGCTTGAATGTTAACCTCGAGAGCGGATATGTCATTGCGCCTGCATATGGAGTTGGACCAACCCGACCTGTTTCTCCTGCGGGTTTTGAAATCTAAGATCACAAGGGGCCTGAGGGGCAAGCTGTCCTAGGCATCTCTCCCAGGGATTCCAAGAAAGGGAGCCCACCATCCCCACGCCTTTCATTGCCTCTTCAGCGATTCCAGTGGCTTAAGGAAGGGTGTGGGGAGCACACAGGCCCCAAACCCGACAGAGGGCCGAGCCCAGCCCCGAGTTTCCATTCCTTGCTGGGACACAGCTCCTTCCAGCACATCAGAAACACGCGACAGACAGTCCCTCGTGTGTGGCTGGAGGGGCCTGTGGACAGCCACCCCCATCTGCGGGCGGGTGTGTGTGGCAGGTCAGCTCCGAGACTCCGAGGCCATGGGACTGCGGACCGTGGACATGAGGTGTGACTTGTAGGTCTTGCTCAGGCCAGTCATCCAGAACTTCAGCAGCTTGACATTGTCCTCCTCGGAGGCGCCCAGGATGCTCAGAAGCTTCTGCGTGTCCTCTTTGGGCCGACTGTCCACCTTGGTGAACTTAAAAAGCACCTTCACTTTGCTGCAGGAACCCAAAACAAAACACTCAGACACCACAACACAATCCCCGAGCCCTGCTCACGGCCGGCGGCGGCTTCGGGACCAGCAGGAGCTGCACGGGCAGGGCTGGAATCCGCATCCTCCGGGCAGCAGGCCCCTGAGCTGCCAGAGGGCGCTTCGTCCCGCAAGGAAGGGAAACTGTCGGGGCTGGGCTCGGCCCTCTGTCGGGTTTGGGGCCTGTGAGCTTCCCACACCCTCCCTCAAGCTGTTAAGATGCCAAGAAAGAAAGAAAAACTTTCCTTAAACTCACTGAAGACGGGGAATGCTCCTAAGCTTCACTGCATGATTTTAAATCAGGACAATATTTGATGAATAAATTTGACCAAAAAATTACCAAGAATTGAGGCAGGAGGAAATAAAGTAAACTTGCTTAAAAAACAAAAAGTGGTGGGGTGGGGGGTCGGCAGGTGTTACTGGGCTTTCAAGTTTTAAAGTTAATTGCACAGCAGATGACAGAGCTTCCATTGCCCAAGCCTCAACCGCTCTCCCAGGCAGGTGCCACCGCCACCTCCCCAGGCAGGAGCCGGGGTCAGAGATGACAACCACTTCCCAAGGCCACCTGAGCTCCACAGTGGTGGACCTGGTGTTGGTACCCCGCCCCCAACCTCCACTCTCAGCACCTCCCAGTGGCCACGGCCCAGCTCCTCTTTTGGAAACAGCTCCGAGTTTTATCCTTGGGCCACAAGCAAAGGGGCGTCGCCCATACTGTCGCTTACTTCATCCACTCCTCCTTGAGGCAGACGAGGCACTGGTCCACCACATCCACAGACAGGTTCTGGTTGGTCAGGGCGGCCTCAATCTTATTCAGGATGGTGGGGCTGACTGGGGAGAAGGGCGGGGGCAGAGCGAGGGCAGGCGTCAGCACGGGGGCGGGAGCCTCTTCCCACGCAAAGGACGCCTGCCTGGGGGCACTCACCTCGGTCTGCAGCTACAGGGCTCCCACTGGTCACCACAAACTCGTACTTGCTGAGAGACTGGTCGTCCTCACACCCCACAGGGTGGAGGGTGGAGCGCGCGGCTGCATGGACCTCCACGATGACAGCAAACTCTGTGACAACACAAGGCCCACGGCTCCTAAGTGCTCCTCACCTCACCTCCCCCTGCGCTCGCCCACCGTGGGCCCCATTCTGGCTCACATCAGGTCAGTGGGGAGGGCTGCCGGTGAAAAGGCTGCCAAGATCAATGCTTTGCTATTTAGGACCTTTCAGGTGTCTGTGAATAGTTAAGGGTTAACTTTTGCCTCAGTTAAACTAATAATTTATTACAATAATCACAAAGTACTTTACATACATCAATTGACCTCCTACTAAGAAGCCCTATGAGGGTGGTCCCACCATGGCCACATTTTACAGATGGGGAAATGGATCTGGAGATGTTAAATAACCCGCCGAAGGTTACACAGCCTATGGTAGTGCTAAGAATTTTAAGTCTGTCTGAAACCAGAGCCTGTGTTTCCAGTGCTACCCGGGGAAAAAAGGCACTGCTGCGGGGGACTCAGGACCCAGCCTGGGTGCTGATCGGAGGCTCAGGGCAGCTCCACTCAGACCACAAGTCAGCACCTGCTGCTCACAGCTGTGCTGGGGAGGTCACTGATGAGCCCGGGGGGCTGAGCCCCAAACATCCCCAAACCAAAAGACCAGGGATGCCGCTCAGCTTCCTGGGTCTCTGTTGTTGAGCCCTGACCGCACCAGTGAAGGCCAGGAAGGCTTCGGGTACATAAGAGGAAGAAACAGGCTTGGAGGAGAGCAGAAGGCAGGACAAGAGAACTGTGAGGAAGGAAGGACGACGGGGCCCACAGAAGCCGGTGGCCCACGCCCAGCATCCAGCAGGCCTCCCACATCTCATAGGCACCCACTCACCAGGACGACTAGGATCCTCCAGCCAGGGCACACATTCTCCCGCCCCAGGACGGTGACCTGCAGCCTGCTGAGGACAGTCCCTGCCAGCCACCCTTCCCATCAGGTGCATCCACCCACCCACCCCTGCCTGTGTGAAGATGGAACACGGAGACCCAGAGCCATGGGGGAAGCTGGCCCTGCAATGAGGCCTCCTCCCCCCCTCCACAACCCACAACAGCCATCTGCTTCTACTCTGGGCCGGAGGTGCGGTGACCCTGAGCGCAGGGCACAGCCCCACAGCCCTCGGTGGAACGCACCTGAGGAGAGCACGTGGGGGGGGATCTGCACGTGCGGGCTGAGCCCCAGGAAGTTGCACCGATAGGCCTCCTCGTACTGGTTGCTGTATGGGATGATGCGGACGCAGCCCACGGGCAGCATGGTCTGAGGAGGACAGCAGGACTCAGACCAAGGATGAGAGGAAGCCCTCGGCCCCGGCCATCCACACTCCACTAAACCCCACATGCCTCCTGCGGCCCGGTCCAAGGCCTCCCTCCTCCCAGAGGAGTCCTCAGACTCTCAGCCCATGGTGGAGGATCCTCTGCCATCAGGCTAACTCTTGTCTGGACCGCCAGGCACACACACCAGCTCGCGCCGCCCCTCGCTTTGTGGTGTTAACTCATACTAAATCTTGCCTGCACTAATGTTGTCTCTTACCACATCCCACAAAGAAGCCTTTAACCAGGACTGTGTCACATGCATTTCTGTCTCCCTCTCAGGCCAGGCTGTCAGCAGGCACACTCACACCTTCGGATTTCAACATCCTCAGACCAGACCCGGCCTCCGCACCCACTGCACCCCAGGTGGAGGCAGCATGGGGCACCGCGGCTTGCACAGGGCAGTTGGGGCACCTCAGCAGCCCTACCTGATGCCAGAAACTAGACCCACACTGCTCTGTGCCGCACACCCATGGAAGAGATGTTCTCACCCGAAGCACTTCAAAGGCTGACTGCACGAGGTCCACGTCTCTGCTTTTCCAGATCACCTGGTTCCCCATGAGAACATGCCAGGCCAGCATGCGGAAAGATGGGACGCCCAGGACCTAAACAAGAGAATGCAGTGCTTTCGGCGTGATTAGGAGAAATGGTTTTCCTCTCCCTTCCCATGAAGTTATTGATTTGTGCTCATAAAACTTTGTAGAGCAAAGACAGCGTTCAGGAGAAAGTCACTTATCTTCTCAGGGAGGTGGTGCCCAGCCCAGGGTTAAATGGGGAGAGAAAGAAGTTCCAGGTTTGCACTTAAAAGCCAGATTCCAAAGCTCTTGCTCCAAGTTCTTCCTCTCAATTTTGTTTTTAAAAATTTGAAGCAAAAGATGTTAACTTCCTGCAATATTCACCTTCTCTTTACAGACACTTTTTGCTGAAGCATTTGAAAGCAGGCTGTAGGGCCCTTGACTGGCAGCACCCAGGAGAACAAGGATGTCTCCACAGCTGAGACCATGACTGGAGCCCATCATGGTGAGATCGTGATGGACGCACCTGACATCCAGCCACGTGCACCAGCCCAGGGCCCCTGCCTGCTTGGCGGCTGCTGTTCTTTTGATCCAGGAGCTACTATAGCACCATGACTGCCTTTAGTTATCATGTCCTTATTCTTTAACCTAGAACAGCCTCTCCCCCAGACCCCACCTGCTATTAGCTTCTGCGACACTGACACCTTAGGAGAGTCCAGCCTGTTGTCTCACTGCTTCTAAGAAGCCAAACACAGCTTTGAAACAGAACGTAAGAGAGAGGCCACAACACCACATTTCACCAAACCCCAACAGCCTCAAAGCAGTCACACCTCCAGAGGAATTCCACATGCCTTCCACCTCCAGAGGAATTCCACAACCTTCATCTTCATCAGCAATGGACAAGGAAGGTTTCAGCGGAATGTAGGATTTTGATGGATTGAGTGTTTTCATCCAGAAGCCCCAAGGGCATCTGCCATGAAATCAGTCTTACTCCATTTTCCAAAACAAGTAACACCCTTCTGATGAATCAGTGCTCATTGGAAAAATAAATACAGAAGAATCTTTTTTTTTTTTTTTTTTTTGAGAGAGTTTTGCTCCTGTCGCCCAGACTAGAATGCAATGGCACGATCTCGGCTCTCCGCAACTCAGCCTCCCTAGTAGCTGGGATTACAGGCATGTACCAACACATCCAGCTAATTTTGTATTTTTAGTAGAGATGGGGTTTCTCTATGTTGATCAGGCTGGTCCCAAACACCTGACCTCAGGTGACCCGCCCGCCTTGGCCTCCCAAAGTGCTGGGATTACAGGCGTGAGCCACCATGCCCGGCCAGAAGAATCTTATCAAGGACATAGCCTGCCCCTGCAATGGAGCAACCCACACCCACTCCTACGATTCTTGTCGTGTCTGGCAGGCACATATGTGCATATATCACCCTAAACACACACTGCCTGCTTTACTTCTTCTAATTAATCATATTCCACGGTTTGGCTACTGTTTACTACTATGGTTTGATACGCAGGTTCTTCCTAATATTTTTGTAAGAATGACCATCACTTTCAATCAGCAGGGTCCCGGCTGCATCCAAACCAATAATGGTGCTGTTCACTGCCTCCAGGAGGTTCTCAGAGGATCAGAGGACCATGGGATGCCAACTATCTGGCCTTTCTTTGAAGATACTTAGGTCATCACTGAAGAGGGAGCACTGATCCTATGGCTGATAGCCCCGACACCCTGTGCCCTCAGCCACCCACTGAGAGGCTGTCAGTCACTTCCTGAAGGGTTTTGAAGATGGAGAGCCCAGAGGCAAGGCGTGTAGGTGGGACGGCTTTGCTCTCCTCCTGAGCTCCTGATGCACTCTGCCTCTGCTGCCTACCTGCCTCATGTGCCGGAGGGACTTGAAGACTGGCAGCTTCCGGGGCTGCCAGCTCCCACAGCCTGAAAGAGAGGAGGACTCTGCCGGGCCCTGGGTCAGCTCCCGCCCTTCTGCACCCTCTGGCAACACAGGGGCTTTCTCCTCCTCTTCAGCCTCAGAGTTGTCCCAGGTTTCTGATTCCTCTTCTAAATCTGCAAGACAGACAACAAGGACAGTTACAGATACAAACCTGTGACTTCAGCCCAAGTCACCTCATGGGCTGAACTGGTCAGTGTAGATTCCTAGCTGTGGCCAGGTCCTATGTTCCCTGTTGCTCTGGGAGCCCTGGGCTGGGAGGGCGGGCTCAGTTGCTGTCTGCTTAGCCCGGGGCACCACACATCCGTCTTAGAAGCACTTACGAAAAGACCGTCAGCTGTTCTTTGCTGGTGAGAAAACTCAAACCAGTGACAAAAATGCCAATAGTGTGTCTTCTGAACACATCCAGCCGGCCACAGCTCTCGAGGATCTACACATTGTTTTTATTTTTTTCCACTTTTATTTTAGATTGAGGGGCATTCAGGTGTAGTTTTGTTACAAAGGTACGCTGCGTGGTGCTGAAGTTTGGGCTGCTATTGATCCTGTCACCCAGAGAGTGAACCACAGGAAGTAATATACCCAGACAGTATCCAATAGAAAGTATTTCAGCCCTTGGTCCCCTCCGTCCCTCCCTCCTTCTGGGGTCCCTGGTGTCTACTATTCCCATCTTTTTTATTTGAGACAGAGTCTCACTCTATTGCCCAGGCTAGAATGCAGTGGCACGATCACGGCTCACTGCAGTCTCAATCTTCTGGGATCAAGTGATCCTCCCAACTAAGCCTTCTAAGCAGCTGGGACCCCAGGTGTGCACCATCACGCCCAGCTACTTTGCATATTTTTTGTAGAGGCTGGACCCTGCTATGTTGCTAGGCTGGTCTCGAACTCCTAGCTCAAGCCATCCGCCTGTCTCTGTCTCCCAAGTGCTGGGACTCCAGGTGTGCACCATCACGCCCAGCTACTTTTCATATTTTTTGTAGAGGCTGGACCCTGCTATGTTGCTCAGGCTGGTCTCAAACTCCTGAGCTCAAGCCATCCGCCTGTCTCTGTCTCCCAAGTGCTGGGACTCCAGGTGTGCACCAATGCCTGATTTCACTCTTCTTTATGGCTGCATCCAACATCATTTCATTCAGTCCTCTCAACTGTGCTGAAGTCAGGTCAGCACTATTATCTCCATTTCACAGATAAAGAAATGGTTATTTGTCATTTCAATGAACCTTCATGGAGCCCTCACAAATGACCACATCTCCATTTCACATCACGAAACCCAAAGGGAAGGGTGCACGTGAGAAGCAGAGCCAGAATGCGAAGCCAGGTCTGACTCCAAAGGGCAAGCCCTGAGCCCGAAACCCCACACTGCACATGCCCCGCATACCCGCTTCCCAGCTCTCACAAAGGCTTCGACAGCTCTGGCTCTTTGAGCTAGAAAGTTCACCAAGACACTGCCCTTGCCATCTGCACATGCCTAGAAACATGACTGGCACTATAATAAATGGCTCCAAGGCCAGCCAACCCACAGGGCATGGGGTTGGATTGCCAGGCTTTGTCTTTCCTGACCAAGTTCTGCTCTTGCTAACTCTACTGGCAAAGCTTATTTGAGGGCACGCCTGCACCTGCCTGCAGAAACACCTCAAAACAGCTCCAGCTGTTTGGAAGGCCAGTCAATTGCAAGCAGAAGCATGGGAAGCATGATTGATGACACACAGTGTGGAACAATGGTCGTAAGTCTGTGCGCCCACCTCGCAGCCGGGATCACAGACCTGTAGCACCAAGATCAAATCATCCCTGATGGAAACCTCGGCCAAGACTGGGCCCAGTGCTCCGGGCTGGTGCACAAGGTGCCAGGATCCCCAGACACCAGGCCCCGAGCCCCATCAGGAACCTGGGGAAGCCCAGGCACCTGGGAGGTGGGACCCAAGTGCCCAAAATTTGGACCCAAGTTTTCCATCAAAGGCAGAGGGGAACCACTGCCCTTGATGGAAAAGTTGGGTCCAAATGAAACAGAACACTTTATTTGTAAAGGAGCAAAGACTAAGAAGAGACTGTCGACCAGGCTGAGCACTCAGCTATCACAAAACAGGGACGAGAAACCTTCAATCGGCAAGTTTTCTCTACGGACGGCCCCACCAGTGAATTTTCCCCACCTAGCTAGTGAATGGACTCTTTCTTTTTGAGATGGAGTCTTACTCTGTTGCCCAAGCTGCAGTACAGTGGCACCATCTTGGCTCACTGCAACCTCCACCCCCTGGGTTCAAGCGATTCTCCTGCCTCAGCCTCCCGAGTAGCTGGGATTACAGGCGCGTGTCGCTGCGCCCAGCTAATTTTTTGTAATTTTAGTAGAGATGGGGTTTCACCATCTTGACCAGGCTAATCTTGAACTCCTGACCTAGTGATCCACCCGCCTCAGTCTCCCAAAGTGCTGGGATTACAGGCATCAGCCACCGCGCCTGGCAGGAAACAGATTCTTTCACATGGCGGTCAAGGCCAATGAGACAGGAAATCACAACAATCACACTGATCTCGGGGGCAAGCTTCCCAAAGGCTCATCCTGGGCTGCTTCAGAGCCGCGTTTCCCCTCCCTCAGCAATTCCTGCCAGGAGAGCAGAGAGCTGGTACCACCCCACGGCCATCTGGGCCAAGGCCCCAGAAACAGCACCCCTGGCTCACCCGCAAGCTTCTCCATCTGGACCAAGGTGTCCTCGGTCGGAGCACCTTCCAGGAGCTTCTCAGTCAGCCGGCTGCCACATGCCTTCAGGAGCCTGGAGAACACAGCACCACCTATGAGCCTTCTTGCCAAAGGAAAAGCAAACCTCTCACCCAGCCTCTGATCCTACCAGGTTAAAGAAAATATGGCCAGGCACGGTGGCTCACGCCTATAATCCCAACACTCTGAGGCTGAGGCGCGTGGGTCACCTGTGGTTGGGAGTTTGAGACCAGCCTGACCAACGTGGAGAAACCCAGTCTCTACTAAAAATACAAAATTAGCCGGGCATGGTGGCGCATGCCTGTAATCCCAGCTACTCAGGAGGCCGAGGCAAGAGACTCGCTTGAACCCGGGAGGTAGAGGTTGCAGTGAGCAGAGATTGTGCCATTGCACTCTAGCCTGCGCAACAAGAGCGAAACTCCATCTCAAAATAAATAAATACATATATAAATAAAAAGAAAATGTAAGAATAAAAGAGCACCACAAGGGCACAACCAGCCAGATCCCACGCGCAGGCAATTCCACAAGCCAGTGACCAAGGTCCTTCAACAGGCAGCATGGGAGAAACCAGGAGGGGAGGGGGATGCACGGAGGAGCTGTTCTAGACAAAGAGATTTGGGGTGCTGCTGCAACGCCAATGTAGTCATTTGTGAGACAAAGAGGAAACTGACAAGGGCTTGCACCCTGGAGAACGTTCACTCAGGAATTTGTCCATTTTGTTGGACGTGATCACAGTATGGTGATTATATTTATGACTGGAATGATACAACTCAGATTTGCTTTAAAAAAAAAAAATTCCAGGCCATGAGCAGTGGCTCACACCTGTAATCCCAGCACTTTGGGGGGCTGAGGGGGGTCAAGGGGGGAGGATTGCTTGAGGCCAGGAGTTCAAGACCGGCCTGGGCAACATAGCAAGGTCCAGTCTCTGCAAAAAATGAAAAAATGAGCTGGGTGTGGTGGTGTACGCCTGCAGTCCTAGCTGCTCAGAAGGCTGGGGCAGTAGGCGTGCATGGGTCTAGACTGCACCACTGCACTCCAGCCCAGGCAGAGGACTGAGACCAGTCTTAAAAACAAACAAACAAGAAAACCCCAGCCAGGCATGGTGGCTCAAGCCTGTACTCTCAGATACTCAGGAGGCCAAGGAAGGAAGAGGACTTGAGCCCCGGAGTTCAAGCCCAGCCTGAATATAGCAAGACTCCTGCCAAAAATGGGTTACGCACAGTGGCTCATGCATATAATCCCAGCACTTTGGGAGGCTGAGGCAGAAGGATCACTTGAGGCCAGAATTTCAAGACCAGTCCATGTAACATAGTGAGATCCCATCTCTACAAGAATAAAAAAGAAAAAAATTCCAGAAAAAAAAGTGACAACAGAAGAAAAAGCAGGAAAATGCTCATAACCACTAACACGGGAGGACAGGAATGGAGGACGACTGAAGCTTATTCTTTGGGTCTGCTTGAAAATTTCTATAATAAAATGATTTTTAAAATACAGGGGAGGTTGGGCATGGTGGCTCATGCCTGTAATCCCAGCACTTTGGGAGGCCAAGGTAGGTGGATCACTTGAGCTCAGGAGTTTAAGACCAGCCTGGTCAATACAGCAAAACCACGCCTCTACTAAAAATACAAAAATTAGCTGGCATAGCAGTGAATGCCTGTAATCCCAGCTACTCCGGAGGCTGAGGCAGGAAAATCACCTGAACTTGGGAGGCGGAGGTTGTAGTGAGCCAAGATTGTGCCATGCACTTCAGCCTGGGCGACACAACAATACTGTGTCTCATAAAAAATTAAAATAAATAAAATAAAGGGGGAAGCTAAGAGAGTGGATCTGAAATCTTCTCACCACACAAGAAAGGAAAAGTATACGAGGTAAAGCATATGTTAAGGAGTCTGATTTAGCTGTGCCCTGTTGTGTACATTTATTAAAACATCACCATAAAATATACACAATTTTTACCTGTCAATTCAATTTTTTTTCTTTTTTTTAGACAGAGTCTCACTCTGTAGCCTGGCCTTTTTTTCCTTTTTTTTTAGAGGCAGGGTCTCACTCTGTCACCCAGGCTGGAGTGCAGTGGTGTAATCATGGTTCTCCTGGGCTCAAGCAACCCTACCGTCACAGCCTCCCGAGTAGATGGGGCAACAGGTGCATGCCACCATACTTGGCTAGTTTTGTTCATTTTTTGTAGAGACAGGGGTCTCACTATGTTGCCCAGGCTGGTCTTGAACTCCCTGGCTCAAGGGATCCTCTAATCTTGGCCTCCCAAAGTGTTGGCATTACAGGCTGAGACATTGCGTTTTTATATCACTGGGAAATGAATTCCACCTCAATACATTTTCTGCACACTCGGGGAAAGAGACCCAGAGAACGAGGACTCTCAGCCCAGATCTGTGCTCACTGACAAGTGCCCACAGGCCAGTGCTCCTCGCAGAGGCAGCAAGAAAACTCAGCTATGGACTGTTCTCCCAAATCTGTGGATGAGCCAACCAATGTGTCATAACTGCTCTATCCTAACAGCTGCCAAAAGCGGAGATGCCCGTTACCAGGCAAAGGAGGTGTGCAGGCACGCCCACAAGTTGTCATCACTTGTCAGCGACGTCAGCGAGCGGGCGGCATTGCCGTTCCTCTGGTGCAGGAATGGTGTGAAGGCTGTGTTCATCCTCTGCGCACGCTGTGGGCATCCAAACTGCTCTGCCTCAAACACCTGAAATGCAAAGGGAAGGGATGGCATCTTTAACTAAGCCAAGGTGCCAGCAGCCTGGACCCCGACTCGTTCATAGTCAACTCCAGGACCTGACTCCTGGACTCCTGGACACAGTCCCACTGCACTCTCCATGCAGAGCACTCAAAGTGCCACCAGTCGAATCGTTCCCAATAGCATGGCTCTGCCCCCACCCCAGCTAGATCAGGAGCCACCTGAGAACAGGAATTGGCTGAGCTTCTCCTGTCCCCTTCCCAACAAGCAACCCGAGGCACCCAGACGGATTCTCATGAGTGGCCATCTGCGCTGCTGCCCACCTGTCTCCCACCTCCCCCTTCCCAGGTGCACTACTCAGACCCTTGGCTGAGGGACACGTGACTGGCTCTGGCCAACAAGCTGAGAGAAACAAGGCCCGCCAGCACCCTCTGTGCTTCTGGAGGGCAGAAGGAGCAACACTTCCATACAGCTGCCGCTCTGCCTGCCAGGATGACCACAGCAAGCAGAGAGAGCCCTGCTCTCCCGTAATGCACACAGCATGACAAGAAACAGGCCCTATGGCTTGAAGGTGCTGTGCTGAGAACTGGGGGCTATTTTGTTACCAGGCACAGCCTGGCCTGGCCTGAGCCTCAACTCCACAGCTGGAGGTCTACATTTGGTGGTGCAGCTCAATGAGATTAATGGACGTCCATGGGATGAAGGCCAGAGGAAGCAAAGACAGCAGGGAGGAAACCAGGGGTCTGACTGCAGCAAAGACACCAGAGCTGAAGGAGAACCAGGACAATGGGGGCAGGAGAGACCAGTAAAGCAGGCAGAAAGGACTGCAAGGCTCCTCACCACGACCTCCATCCCCTGAAGCCAAGAGACCACAATTCACACAGTGCAGTGGACGCAGGCGGAGGGGGAGTAAGCTCCCGTGTTCCAGGCTTCAACCTTGGCACAGAGCGACTGCTGCAGTGCAGGGCCCCCGCCACCCCGCCACCCCGCCACCCCGTCTCTGCATTCACCTTAAGCGCCTTGCCCTGCAGTTCGTCGATGATTCCCCGGACCTTCCCCAGCAGGAAGGGCCAAGAGTTGATGAGGTAGATCCGGTCCATCATGATGGTGATGACGCTGTACCAGCGCTGGAAGCCCCTGGCCAGGCTGTCCTTGATGAAGAACGTATGGCTGAACACAAAGCCATGCTGCTCATCTCCGAAGAAGATGGGGCCTTCGCGGCCAGGGCAGACCTGGCGGGAACACCAGCGGCTGAGACAGCCCTTTCCTTGCTTAGCGACACCAAATCAAAGCCTCCTCTTCAGACTTTTCAGAGTCTGCTGGCACAAATCAGCCAGCGTTCATAACAGGGGGAGAGTGGCAGAGCGGAGGCCATAAGAGCCAAAGACTCTGCACCCTTCTGCTCCTGTGATCAAGCTTCCAACAACACTTGTCATCGTGGACCGAAGGGCTGGTAACAAGGTTCATTCCTTTTTTTCTACCTAGAGCCGTAAATAACTCCCATGCATGTGTTATACTTCTCCCCAGACTCAAATGCACCAACTTACCCAGAGCATGCAGAAGAACCAGCAGGTCAAAGCAGCCACTGTACTCTCCCCCCGCACTGAAATCTGCACATTTTATTCTTTTGTTTTTTGAGATGGAGTCTTGCTCTGTCTCCCAGGCTGGAGTGCAATGGCACAATCTCAGTTCACTGCAACCTCTGCCTCCTGGGTTCAAGCAATTCAGCCTACCAAGTAGCTGGGATTACAGGTGCTGCCACCGCACCCACCTAATTTTTGTGTTTTTTAGTAAAGATGGGATTTTGCCATGTTGGCCAGGCTGGTCTCGAACTCCTGACCTCAGGTGATCCACTCACCTTGACCTCCCAAAGTGTTGGGATTACAGGCGTGAGCCACCATGCCCGGATTCTTTTTTTTTAATGTTTTTAAAAATTAAAAAAATAATATATATATTTTTTGAGATGGAATCTCACTCTTGTCATCCAGGCTGGAGTGCAGTGGTACAATCTCAGCCCACTGCAACCTCTATCTCCTGGGTTCAAGCAACTCTCCTGCCTCAGCCTTCCGAGTAGCTAGGATTACAGGCATGTGACACCACGCTAGTTTTTTTGTATTTTTAGTAGAGATGGGGTTTCACCATGCTGGCCAGGCTGGTTGCGAACTCCTGACCTCAGGTGATCTGCCCACCTCAGCCTCCCAAAGTGCTGGGATTACAGGCGTGAGCCACCATGCCCAGCCCTGCATACTTTATTCTTTTTTTTTTTTTTTTTTTTTTTTTTTTTTGAGAAGAGTCTTGCTCTGTCACCCAGGCTGGAGTGCAGTGGCATGATCTCAGCCTACCGCAACCTCTGCCTCCCAGGTTCAAGTGATTCTCCTGCCTCAGCCTCCCAAGTAGCTGCGACTACAGGCACCCGCCAGCATGCCCAGCTAATTTTTGTATTTTTAGTAGAGACGGGGTTTCACCATATTGGCCAGGCTGGTCTCGAACTCCTGACCTTGTGATCCGCCCGCCTCAGCCTCCGAAAGTGCTGGGATTACAGGCATGAGCCACTGCACCCAGCCCAGCCTACTTTATTCTCATAAGAGGACTTCAGTCCCTCCTCATGACATACGTACTCTTCCTTAACACACAATTCTAACAGATGTGCCCCAATGCCTGCGAGCAGACTAGCAGCAAGAAATTAAAAGGAAAGGATGGCTGACGGCAGGCACATGGCCACACGGAATGAGAACTAACAGCAAGGGAGCTTGGTATGTCTAATTGGGTGGACCCTGATGACAAGGAAGTTTAGTAAGTGAACAACAACTTCTTTGTGACAGACAAAGATCTGAGTTCCGAGTCAAGAGCCGCAGCAGCGACGGAGCTTAGGAACAAATCATCCACACCTCAGCAGGCTGAGAGCAGCACGTGACCATGACTAAACCTGGGAATGAGGACCAAGACAATAAAAAAAGGTGATGTTGGCCGGGCGCAGTGGCTCACACCTGTAATCCCAGCACTTTGGGAGGCCAAGGCGGGTGGACCACGAGGTCAAGAGATCGAGACCATCCTGGCCAACATGGTGAAACCTCGGCTCTACTAAAAATACAAAAATTAGCTGGGCGTGGTGGCACACGCCTGTAGTCCCAGCTACTGGGGAGGCTGAGACAGGAGAATCACTTGAACCTGGGAGGCAGAGGTTGCAGTGAGCCAAGATCACGCACTGCACTCCAGCTGGGCGACAGAGCGAGACTCTGTCTCAAAAGAGAGAAAGGTGATGTTGATACAATGAACCATCTAACCTAGAAATGCTTCCTATCTTAGGAATATGTCCATCAAGAATGGACAAACGGCCAAACGTGGCAGCTCACACCTGTAATCCCAGTGGTTTGGAAGGATGAGGTGGGAGGACTGCTTGAGTTCAAGACCAACCTAGGCAACATAGGGAGACATCATCTCTACAAAAAAAATTTTTTTAAATAGAAAACTGGCTGAACATGGTGGCACACGAGTGGTCCCAGCCACCTAGGAGGCTGAGGTGGGAGGATCGCTTGAGCCCAGGAGTTCGAGGTTGCAGTGAACTATGATGGCACCACTGCACTCCAGCCTAGACAACAGAGCAAGACCCAGCCTCGAAAAAGAAAAAAATAATAATAGCCGGGCGCGGTGGCTCACGCCTGTAATCCCAGCACTTTGGGAGGCCAAGGTGGGCGGATAACGAGGTCAAGAGATCGAGACCATCCTGATCAACATGGTGAAACCCTCTCTACTAAAATACAAAAATCAGCTGGGTGTGGTGGTGCATGCCTATAGTCCCAGCTATTTGGGAGGTACTGAGGCAGGAGAATTGCTTGAACCCAGCAGGCAGAGACTGCAGTGAGCCAAGATCATGCCACTGCACACCTGCTGATCAGCAGGTCCGCCCTGAGAGAGGACCAGCACCTGCCTCCATGTGCAATGCTGGCTCCGAGCCCACCCAGAGCACCTGGGAGCAAGTGAGCTCCCACAGAGCCTGTCTCTGTGGTCATGATGCTCACCTCACAGCTCAGGCTCCGGACACAGGCCTGGCGGACAATGCTGAAGAGCTGGGGGTGGCTGGGGTGCTGGTGGCTGACGTATTTAATGGAGGTCTCTTATCGTGGCTGATATACCCCGGGTGCCCTGCAGCAAGTGACCGGCAGCCCTGTCCACGAAAGGAAAAGAAAATCTGTTAGTTGGGAAGCAGGGCAGCCACCTCTCTCAGGCTTATGCAAATCCAAGCTCAGACAACTCAAGCTATTTTTGTACAAAAATAACTGGCCTCTAGATTTATACTTACCTGAAGATTTAAATGGATCCTAAAGAGGAAAACAGAACACAGAGATCACAGAGATTGCCAGAGGTTGTTCCTAACAGATATTTGCTGAGCGCTTATGAAGCAGGCAACATGAAAAGGGCCCTGCATGCTCCAGCTCATTCAGTCCCAGGCGCCACCCTCTGAGATAATGTCAGTGAGAAGCCCATTCTACAGAAGACAAAACTGACGCTGAGGTGGGAAGTAGCTGGCCTGAGGGTGAGGGGCTCCGTGGTGGTAACATTACCCATTTTGGGGTGATGTTAGCCATCCCAGCCTCTGTCCTTGGTCCTGACCTAACATCTGGAAGGGGCCTCAGCCACAGGTGAGAGACCCAATAATAAACAGTGTGGGCACCAAGCTCCAGAATGTTGCTGTGGCAGCTTAGACCAGCTGCTGCCCCGCTGTAGCCGCAGCCACTCCGGTGCTGAGGCTGTGTGCCCTGGAGCTGCCCCTACCCCAAGACTGCACAGCCGGGCGCCAGGCAAGCCCCTCCCCCACGATGTCACAGGATTCCTCCAAGGGCAACCCCAACACCAGCTCGAGGATGCCCCAGCGGACTGGTGGCGCCCTCCTTCCCAGGTCTGAGGTGCTCCCCCACGCCCCATTCCTCAAAGGCGTTTCCCGCAATGGATGCAGCTCTCACACATCCTCTGCTTCTGCAGAGGAACCAAAGAACAAGCTGTCAGCTGGGCGCAGTGGCTCACGCCTGTAATCCCAGCACTTTGGGAGGCCGAGGCGGGTGGATCACGAGGTCAAGAGATTGAGACTATTCTGGCCAACACGGTGAAACCCCGTCTCTACTAAAAATACAAAAATTAGCTGAGCGTGGTGGTGCACGTCTGTAGTCCCAGCTGCTCGGGAGGCTGAGGCAGAAGAATTGCTTCAACCTGGGAGGCAGAGTTTGCAGTGAGCCGAGATCGCACCACTGCACTCCAGCCTGCTGACAGAGCATGATTCTGTATCAAAAAAAAAAACAAAAACAAGCTTGAGTTCCTGTCTGCACTGCCGTGGCAGGTCTAGCACCCAGCCCTGATGTCAGGCCCTGACCCCAGTCCTCCACACAAACAAGTGGCCCACTGGGGAAAACTCACTCACTCCTGAGAGCTCAAAAGCCAGTAGTGACCCACTGAGAACACAGGGTGAGGGTCCTGGGAGCAGGGGGCTTTGGGGACCCCCACACAGAACAGGCTGGAGTGCGTGAACACAAACATGTAGGCTATAGCAGGGAGGCAGAGTGGGTTAAAAAAGCTAAAGTCGGCCAGGCGTGGTGGCTAACACCTATAATCCCAGCATTTTGGGAGGCCAAGGAAGGTGGATCACCTGAGGTCAGGAGTTCAAAACCGGCCTCACCAACATGGTGAAACCCCATCTCTATTAAAAAATAAAAATAAAAAAGGAAGCTACAGCAAGGATGAGCGGAAGGAACTAAGAGTCCCCTGAGAAGCAGTCTGCCACCCCAGGAGGCCTCATTCACTGCTTTCAGGTCCTCCTATCCATCCCACACCTACTACAGGGACCACAAAACCAAGACCCCAAAGACACTTGCCTCACACATGTCTGACTTTTGGGCCCCGGGCTGCTAGACTCAACGCTGGCCCCCTCAGCAGGGCTGTGCGCGCACATCCGGCTGCTCATCTGAATGCCACCTTCCTCTTCCTCCGCCTGCTCGCCCTGGCCAGGGCTGTCCTCATTCCCAGCCCCTTGGGGAAGGGGGGCATGCAGGACCTCTGTGCAGAAGAGAGTGCGGGGACCGTGGAGCTCGCAGAAGTGGCAGAGAGCCACGATGGCATTCATGGTGACTTGGAGACGCCAAGAGGCCTGCGGGGGATAGGGGACACATCAGCTGGCCAGTGCCCTACTCCATGAAACCTCCCCAATCCCTCTGGGGCACAGGGAGCACCTGGGTGCCATGGGCTTCCTGCTCAGGAGGGGCCCTCCTCCCATTCCCCCCCGCCCACTGCCAGCACTGCTGGGCACCTGCTTTGCCCCAGTGCTGCATCAGGTGCAGGAGAGAGGAGAGGAACCGAGACAGCATAGGTATTCGCAGGGGAGTCACAGCAAATGGGGGAGGGACAATGTGGAGCAATGATCGCACAGCTGGGGCTGTGACCGAGCCACAGAGCCGACGGTGCAGGGAAGGAATGTCTTCTAGTGACATGACTGCAGCCAAACATGGCAAACCCCGTGGGAGCAAACAGATAAAAGGCCACAGGGAGAGGGTCCTCCACCCGATACCCTATCTTGCAGGGCACCTGCTCCACGTGGGGCGAGGTGCTAGGTGACACAATGCTGCCCTCGCGCAGCTTACCTCCTGCAGAGGGTGGGGAATGGGCACAGGAAAACTGCTCCCCTCCTGCAAGAGGCCCGGGCAGGGAGTAACCAGAGGAGGTAGGAGGAGCCTGGAAGGACTGGCTCACAGGGCCAAGTGAGAGCTGAAGAGCAAGGTGTGTGCTGTGCTGCCCGAGGGGCATGAGGGGTCCGGCGTCTGGAGAGGAGCAGGAGACAGGGTGAGGCTTTAGGAAGCAGATCTTACAGCTCCCCCAGGCCATGGAAAGACCCTGGATGTGTTATCAGAGACTGGGGAGACTTTGGGGGTTCTGATGAGACATGAGAGGATGTGAATTTCACTTGAAAAGGCTCACACCTGTAATCCTAGCACTTTGGGAGGCCGAGGCAGCTGTATCACGAGGTCAGGAGTTCAAGACCAGCCTGACCAACATGATGAAACCCCATCTCTACAAAAATACAAAAACTAGCCGGGCATGGTGACACGCACCTGCAATCCCAGCTACTCGGGAGGCTGAGGCAAGAGAATGTCTTGAACCCAGGAGGTGGAGGTTGCAGTGAGCCAAGATCACGCCACTGCACTCCAGCCTGGACGACAGAGTGAGACTCCATCTCAAAACAAAGAAAAGTCTCACTCATGCCTATGTGCAGAAAAGATGGCAGGGGCCAGGGCAGAGGTGGGGAACAAGCAGAGGAGCCCCGCTGACTGATCTGAGCAGGAAGGGACAGTGGCTCAGGCCAGGGCCACAGACTGTGAAGCAGCATAGTGTGGGTGGGGGTGCAGAGTGCGGAGGACAATCAAGCAGGGGAGGAGGCCCAGCGAGTGCCTGCTAAGCCTCCGTGGGACAGGACACAGCAGCAGAGCCAAGCACTATAGTCAGGGCTGGCACGTGGGACCTCTGTGAGTGGAGCCCTTGCAGGCTCAGAGGTGGAGAAGGGAAGACAGCTGGCCACGGTGACCGAGCAGAGGCAGTGAGGCTGGAGCGGAGCTCCAGGGTCACCCGAGTGACCAGGTGAACAAAGGGCTTTAGCAAGGCGGGACTGGAATGCCACATGGCCTTAAAAAGGAAGGAAATCCTGCCACATGCTATGAGAGAGCAGAACCTGGGTCCCAAAGGGACAAATACTGTAGGATTCCCACTTAAACATGAGGTACCTAGAGTCCTCAAACCCACAGAGACAGAGAGCGGAATGGCGGCTGCTGGGGGCTGGGGAGGGGAAGAGCGGGGCTCAGCTCTGGAGACGGAAGGTGGCGATGGCCACACAGAACATACTTCATGCCATGGCACTGCACACCAAGCAGTGGTTCAAATGGCGCATTTTATGACGCATGTTATTTTACCACAATCTTTGAAAAAGGGGAAGTGGTGACCTGCAGAGCAATGATGAGGTCAAAGGTGACCTCGACAGCTTCCAGTGGACGGGAAAGCTCACAGGAGTGGGTACAAACAGCCCTTTAGAGAGTTTCTGTGGCAGAGCCAGCAATGGGACACCTGGTGAGGACATGGAGTCAAGGGAAGCCCCAAGCCTGGCCACAGTACAGCTGGGATGCTGGCGGAACCATGTGAGGGCCAAGGGCAGCTACAGTCACAAAGTCTGAGGGGCCCCCACACACTTGCTGTGGAGGGCTGGCTGCAGCGGTGTAAGGCGGTCCACCTTCCTAATGGATGCAGGAAGGCCAGAGGAGCCTTTCAAATGGGGTGTGTCACGGGGTTCTGATAGGCGGAGAAGTTCTGGAAACAACACCGCAGAAGCAAAGATGCACAGTGGGGACGGCAACAGCCAACAGCCTGACACGTGACACAGCCTCACACATGCAGCCAGACCCACACTGTCCATATGGTGGCCACAGCCAAGTGTGACAACTTTAATTTAATTGGAGAGGCTGGGCACGGTGGCTCATGCCTGTAATCCCAGCACTTTGGGAGGACAAGGTGGGTGAATCACTTGAGGTCAGGGGTTCGAGACCAGTCTGGCTTTTCAGAAGCAAAGAAGAACCCCATCTCTACTAAAAATACAAAACTTAGCCAGGCGTGGTGGTGGGCACCTGTAATCCCATATACTCAGGAAGCTGAGGCACGAGAATCACTTGAACCCGGAAGGTGAGGTTGCAGTGAACCAAGATCACGCCATTGCATTGGAGCCTGGGCAACAGAGTGAGACTCGGTCTCAAAAACAAAAACAAAAACAAAACAAAACAAAAAACTTAGCTGGGTGTGGTGGTGTGCGCCTGTAGTCCCAGCAACTTGGGAGGCTGAGGCAGGAGAATCACTTAAACCTGGGAGGCGGAGGTTGCAATCCTAACTACTTGAGAGGCTGAGGTAGGAAAATCACTTGAACCTGGGAGGTGGAGGTTGCAGTGAGCCGAGATAAATAAATAGACAGACAGACAGACAAATAAATAGACAAATAAATCTGTCAAATAAATAGACAGGCAGACAGGCTGGGCGCAGTGGCTATGCCTGTGATCCCAGCACTTTGGAAGAGGCTGAGGCAGGCAGATCACTTGAGGTCAGGAGTTCGAGACCAGCCGGGCCAACATGGCAAAACTCCATTTCTACTAAAACTACAAAAAAATTAGCCAGGCATGGTGGCATACACCTGTAGTCCCAGCTACTCAAGAGGCTGAAGCGGGAGAATCACTTGAACCCGGGAGGCAGAGGTTGCAGTGAGCTGAGATTGCACAACTGCATTCCAGCCTGGGCAAGAGAGCGAGACTCCATCTCAAAAAAAATAAAGAAAAGAAAAAAATAACAAATACATTGGCTGGGAAAAGCTCAGCCCTTCTGTCTCACTGGCCATATCCTGAGTGCTAGGCAGACACTACTCATGCCACCCCCTCTGGAACAGCACAGGTTACACAGTATTTCTGCCTTCACAGAAAGCCGCACTGGCCAGTCAGACTTGCTTGGGACAATAAGGAATCATGTAAGTTTCTGAATGTTTGAGTAGTGGACACTGGCCAGGACCCAAAGCCTCTTCTCTTCTGGGGAATCCCCACCCCCATTACGGACCCAAAAGTCAGATAGATGTTCTGTCTTCACTCCTGACACGCAGGTTGTGGACACGAACAAGGCATGGCCTGCCGAAGCCCAGCTCTAGGAATAAGCAAAGCAGTGAAGTCAGAATGTGCACGGTGGCGGTGGGGCACCCAGCCAGCCTCCCTGCCAGTGGCCCATGCCTGAAGCCACTTCTCCAGCGTGCCTGCAAGTGCTGCCACCCACCTGACCCTTCTGCAATTGGCTGCTCGGCTGGTACGAGCTGCTATGGCACCTGTCCTCCTGCCGGAGATACAGCTAAGCATGAGCGGTCACAATGGGAATGGCAGAGGCAGACAGAAAACAGACATTTGAAGAGAACCTCAGCTGGGCTGGCGGTGAGTCAGGTGTGGAAGTCAGAGAGGGAGATCCTGAGTGTGGGTGGCAGGGAATGGAGGGCTGGTGTTCCTTGGGTGCACTCCAAGAGGGAGGCAGGCAGTAGGAAAGGAGACATACAGCATTTAAGAGACAACAGAGGCTGGGCGCAGTGGCTCACGCCTGTAATCCCAGAACTTTGAGAAGCCAAGGTGGGCAGATCACAAGGTCAGGAGTTCAAGACCAGCCTGGCCAACATGGTGAAACCCCATCTCTGCTAAAAATACAAAAATTAGCCAGGTGTGGTGGCAGGCGCCTGTAATCCCAGCTACTCAGGAGGTTGAGGCAGGAGAATCGCTTGAAACTGGAAGGCGGAGGTTGCAGTGAGCCAAGATTGCGCCACTGCACTCCAGCCTGGGTGAAAGAGCGAAACTCCGTCTAGAAAAATAAAAATAAAAAAAAGAGACAGCAGAACTTCTAGCTGGAAAGCCCCCGAAGGCTGAACAACGATGTAGGTTCCAGGACGGGAAAGGACAGGGCTGGGGACAAAGGTCAGGAAGTTCCACACACCTTAACCTGGCTCACTCCTCACCACTTGGCCTCCACTTGCAGGCCCTCTGCTCAGAGGACCCCTTGCCAGCCCACCTGAAGAGCTCCCCTCCACCCTGACACCCTCCCCTGCCCTGCTTTGAGTCATAGAGCTCCTCATAGCAGAACTGGGCCTCCACAGTGCCCTCCTGACACACAGGAGGCACCAACTTCACGTGTCAGATAAATGAGTGGACTGAGAAGTTACCCTTGGAGAGATGACAGGTTTTGTCAAGAAAGGGGAGGAATCTAGGGACAGCAGAGGTTCAGGAGCCACAGCTGTGGGGAAGGCCAGAGTCTAGTGGCACAGGAACCAGAGAGACTGAGTTTCAATAAAGGACCCACAGGGCTCACCATGGTGAGTGGCTTAACAGTCCGCTGTATGAGAGGAGATGGGGCGACC
Organism: Ateles fusciceps; assembly: GCA_036589455.1. Classification (NCBI taxonomy): domain Eukaryota; kingdom Metazoa; phylum Chordata; class Mammalia; order Primates; family Atelidae; genus Ateles; species Ateles fusciceps. Next base: position 565,379 of record JAZHEH010000789.1, on the reverse strand, counting down.
ACTGATGGAATAAGGGGTAGCAGGACCCAAAGGAAAGGTAAAGGCATTAAGCCCCTAAAAGGGAGCCTAACAAGGTTCCTTCTAGCAAGACATCCACAGGAGAGCAAGCCTGGGCCAAGTCTAGCCCAACCGCAGAGCACCCACACTAACCTGCCACTCAGCAGAGTCCCACTTTCACGGTCCACACCAGCCCAGCACACGGGAGGCCGCTGCCAAATGGGTCAGGCATGGTGGCAACATACATCCTTAAAGACCTGGCGTTTTCTAGGTAAGAGAAAAAAAAATCAGAGCTAATTCTAAGATTAGAGGCCTCTGTAGCCTGAAAAAAAATATCAGCAGTTTACAGCCGGTCTCACATGAGGACATCTCTAATGAGGATGTAGACATTCCCCAGGGTTTTGGATGGTTTAGCAGGCCACAAACCTTCTGAGCAGAGGGGACAACAAGGTGACACTGCAGCTGACGTAGCTGAACCCTTCACCTCTGAAACACTCTAAAGCAGTATTTGATAAAGGATGTCTGTATCTGTTTAAAAATGGAGTCTTGAGGCCAGCTCAGTGGCTCAGGCTTGTAATCCCAACACTTTGGGAGGCCAAGGCAGGAGGATTGCTTCAGTCCATGAGTTCAAGACTGGCTTAGGTAACATAGTAAGACCCTGTCTCTACCAAAAAAAAATTTTTTTTAATTAGCGGGGGGCCAGGCATGGTGGCTCAAGCCTATAATCTATAATCCCAGCACTTTCAGAGGCCGAGGAGTGTGGATCACAAGGTCAGGAGATGGAGACCAGCCTGGCTAACACAGTGAAACCCCATCTCTACTAAAAACACAAAAAATTAGCTGGGCGTGGTGGCACACGCCTGTAGTCCCAGCTACTAGGGAGGATGAGGCCGGAAAACTGCTTGAACCTGGGAGGCGCAGGTTGCAGTGAGCCAAGACTGCCCCACTGGACTCCCCCCTTCTCCAGCCTGGGCGACAGAGTGAGACTCCGTCTCAAAAAAAAAAAATTAGCCAGGCGTGGTGACACACACCTGTAGTCCAAACTACCTGGGGGACTAAGTTGGGAGGATCACTTGAGCCTGGGAGGTCAAGGCTGCAGTGAGCCATGACTGAACCACTGCACTCCAGCCTGGGGGACTGGGCAAGTCCCCATCTTTCTTACTGTTGATTACAAGGGGGTTGCTTGGCAGCATCTACATCACACCAATTACCTTTCGGGCTGTAGGTCTGGCAGTTTCCTCCTCAAACGGGAGAGGGAGACCAGAGGCAGTGTTGCCAAGCGACTTCCCAGCACCCAGGGCCAACATGGGCTAATCTTTTTTTTTTTTTTTTTTTTGGTGGCAGGGTCTCATTTTGTTGCCCAGGCTGGAGTGCAGTGGTGTGATCTCAGCTCACTGCCACCTCCACCTCCCAGGTTCAAGTGATTCTCCTGCCTCAGCTTTCTGAGTAGCTGGAATTACAGGCGTGCACCACCATGCCCAACCTATTTTTGTATTTTTAGTAAAGAAAGGGTTTCGCCATGTTGGCCAGGCTGGTCTTGAACTCCTGACCTCAGGTGATCCTCCTACCTTGGCCTCCCCAAATGCTGGGATTACAGGCGTGAGCCACCACACTCTGCCAAAACATGGGCTCCTCTTACTCATTTCTCCTTCTAATGAAAGGCACTCGCCAACGCAGTGACTTAAGCCTGTAATCCCTGCACTTTGGGAGGCTGAGAAGAGCAGATCACCTGAGGTCAGGAGTTCGAGACCAGCCGGGCCAATGTGGTGAAACCCAGTCTCCACTAAAAATACAAAAATCAGCCAGGCCTGGTGGCACGTACCTGTAGTCTTACCTACTTAAGGAGAATCGTTTGAACCTGGAAGTGGAGGTGGCAGTGAGCTGAGATCACACCACTGTACTCCAGCCTGGGTGACAGAGTGAGATTCTGTCTCAAAAAAAAAAAAGTATGCACTTGTCAGGCGAGAGCTCTGACTCCATGGATCATGCGTGCCAGAGGCCCAGGTAGCCCCTGAAAGAGAGGGTGGTGCCCTAGAGAGCACTTAGCTTTGTGGTCACGGGAGCCCATCCTCACCAGCCAGGTGACACCAAATGTTACTGGACCTCTCTGAATACTACCCAAAAGCTGAGAAACAAGAGGCCTCTCAGGATTCATATTACACATGGAATCAGAATTCTGGGCAGCATGAGGTCAGTTCTTTACTCACTCTTCAATTCCAATCTCTACCAGGTGTTTGCTGAAGAAAATAAACTGGTCTGAGTATGTCTCACGAGTCTTTGTTTCCAACAAGCTTTCCAGAACCTATGGAGGAAGCTGAAATTCCCTGGCTGAATCTCTTCATCATCATACCGAAAGACAGTATTCAAATCCCCTCATGTGGTAGTCTGTCCACATCCCCGTCCCACAATGGCTGAGTCCCGGACCTGGACAGTAACCTACTTCACCACCTGACCTGTGGTGTGCCCTGGCCCTGGGTCTATTTCACCCCTACTTCCTATGGTCTTTTCATAGCACCACGGATAATTAAAGAGGCCACTAAGGGCACTCTATAAATAAATAAGGCACTATAACGGATCTTAACCAGTAGTGGACAACAACAACAAAAAAATACTTTTTTGTTTTCCTTGAAACAGAGTCTCACTCTGTCACCAGCCTGGAGTGCAATGACGCAAGCTCGGTTGACTGCAATCTCCGACTTCCTAGTTCTCCTGCCTCAGTCTCTGAGTAGCTGGGATTACAGGCATAAGCCACCATGCCCAGCAAGTTTTTTTTTTTTTTTTGAGACAACTTCTCGCTCTGTTGCCAGCCTGAGGCTGGAGTGCAGTGGCACGATCTCGGCTTACTGCAACCTCCACCTCCCAGGTGCAAGTGATTCTCCTGCCTCAGCTTCCCAAGCAGCTGGGACCACAGGTGCACACCACCATGCCCAGCTAATTTTTTGTATTTTTAGTAGAGACAGGGCTTCAACAAGTTGGTGAGGATGGTCTCGATCTCTTGACCTCGTGTTCCGCCCACCTCGGCCTCCCAAAGTGCTGGGATTACAGGCGTGAGCCACTGCACCCTGCCGACATACACCTTCTGTAACTAGTCTCCCACTGGGAAGCCTCACGAAGTCAGCAGCTGGGATCCCAACAAGCCCAGGGTGAAAAGTTCTGCAGGGGATTACTGCCAGCTCAGACTCACTCTCACTGCGGCTCTATTTCCACCATTCCCTTGGATTTCCATTCACAGAGCTCCCTGACATTGGACACTAGAAGGGCAAACACAGTGTCACCTGCCACTATTACTCAATTTTGATGACCACGGTGATAATCTGGCAGTAAACTGGCTGTGGCCAAAGGCTCTAGAGCCAGTACCTAATTCCAGCAAGCTCCTCCTTCCCCTGTGTCCCCATGGCTGTTGCTGGCCACACCTTGGACTTCAATCTACAAGCCAATCAATTCTTTCCAGGTGATAAGGACATGACTGACAATACTCTCAACTGGAGAGAAGCGCCGTCTTCCACCCTCCCTGGAAGACACGGTGCTACCCTATTAGCGCATTAGCGGGCCCTCATGAACGCCAAACTGGGGGAAGAGGATGACACACATCCTCTTTTCCAAACAGAGAGCGAACAAACGCTAGAGAAGGGAAGGCAAACAGTCCTGTTTCGTGGCAATGTCAAATGAGAATAAATCAACGACCCTGACCCGGGATTTGAACCCAAGTCAAAGTCCTCATCCCCACAGACTTGGTTAATGGGCGTGCCCCCAACCTATCTTCAAATCTCAGGGTCTCGGCGACGCCCTGCACTCTGGCCCTAAACCCTCCCCCATTACTCGTCCACCCGGGACCAACGCAAACTCGGTCATGCCCCTCCGCCAACCCCTCAGGCCCCCCCCCACCAGCTCCCCAATCGAGACCCCCGGGACACCTGCACCCGGCAGCCGGGGTCCCACTCCGCGTTCCAGCCCCGCCCCTGACTGCGCCGGGTAGGTGGTCGCTGCAGGTCCCGGACTGGCGGGATCACAGGCAGGCTCCCGAGCCCACGGCAGGGACGCCAGCCGCGGTGGCGAGGCTCTCAGCCCCGGCTCGGGCTCGCAGGGGTGCTAGCAGAGCCAGGAACGGCCACACTCACCCGTGGTCCCGCACCCCGCGGAGACCCAGGCGCGTGACTCTCCAGGCCGTACCACCGCCTAGCTCTGCGGTAGGGGCGCAGGAGCCGTTCGAGCGCGTCCTGCACCGCGAAGCGAGCCAGACCTCGCCACCTCCTGCACTCCCAGGAACATATCCCGAGTCCCGCCACTCCGAGGTCTGACGGGGAAGCAAGGGCCCTGCCCGACAACCACCTTTCCCGCCGACCCTATTCCGGTGCCCCTCTCCGAGAAGTTCCGAATGGTTCAGACCGCACCGGCCAGGGCCGCTGGGGGGAAACCATTTCATTAAATGTGGGGGGGATGCTGAACCTTAAAAACCATTTCAAAAAGAGATTTGAGGGTAAATATAGCCAACTTAAAGCTCCCTGTCCACACAGAAGAGAAAAATAGAAAAACGTTGTAAGAGATTGTCAGGGTTTTTTTGTGTGTGCTTCACCAATAGTTTGTATTAAATTGCTGATGGAACCTGTCCTCTCCCTACATTGAGAGTGTGGTAGGTGCGGGCGATGTCCGTGACGTGACGCGGGGGAAGGCTAGGCCCCCGGGGGAGGTCGGTCCGGAAGTCGGGACCGGTGTGCGTGCGCGCATGTGTGGGATTCGGTATTTCTCCTTCCGTGCGTCTCTTTTTTAAAAATATGAAAATCAGTTATTGAATACTTTTTTTTTTTTTTTTTTTTTTGAGACGGAGTCTCGCTCTGTCGCCAGGCTGGAGTGCAATGGCGCGATCTCGGCTCACCGCAACCTCCGCCTCCTGGGTTCAAACGATTCTCCTGCCTCAGCCTCCCTAGTAGCTGGGATTACAAGCACCCGCCACCACACCCGGCTAATTTTTGTATTTTTAGTAGAGACGGGGTTTCACCATGTTGGCCAGGCTGGTCTCGAACTCCCGACCTCAGGCGATCTGCCCGCCTCGGCCTCCCAAAGTGTTGGGATTAAAGGCGTGAGCCACCGCGCCCGCCTGAATAACATTTTTTTTTTTTTTAATGGAGTTTCGCACTTGTTGCCCAGGCTGGAGTGCAGTGACGCAATGTCGGCTCACTGCAATCTCCACCTCCCGGGTTCAAGCATTTTCCTGCCTCAGCCTCCCAAGTAGCTGGGATTGCAGGTGTGTGCCACCACGACCAGCTAATTTTTTGTATTTTTAGTAGAGATGGGGTTTCGCCATGTTGGCCAGGCTGGTCTTGAACTCCTGACCTCAGGTGACCCACCCTCCTTGGTCTCCCAACGTGCTGGGATTATAGGAGTGACCCACAGCGTCCGGCCTGAATAATATTTTTTAAAACGTAAGCGTCCATTACTCAGTTTAACTACTTAAAAGTTAATTATGGACCGAGCGCGGTGCCTCACGCCTGTAATTCCAGCACTTTGGGAGGCCGAGGCAGGCGGATCACCTGAGGTCAGTGGTTCGAGACCAGACTGGCCAGCATGGTGAAACCCCCGTCTCTACTAAAAATACAAAAAAATTAGCCAGGCATGGTGGTGGGTGCCTGTAACCCCAGCTACTTGGGAGGCTGAGGCAGGAGAATCACTTGAACCCGGGAGGTGGAGGTTGCAGTGAGCCGAGATCTCGCCACTGCACTCCAGCCTGGGCGACAGAGCAAGACTCCGTCTCCCCCGCCACCAAAAAAAAAATTAATTGTAAAGCCATTAGTTTGTGATGTAGTGTGGATCCTTCCAGTGGAAGCCCTAGAGAGATGGGAATCACAGCCTGACCCGCTTGGGCGCGCTGCACCCCCGCACCCGTGAGGCTATGGTTCCCCGCAGGGTCCAGAATATGCTCTTCAGGAATAGAATAAAAGTGGGTGTTTGTGTTTTTGAAATCACAGAGGTCACTTCTCTTTTTCCCTTTGAATTTCCATGCTGTTTTGAAAAAGGGACACGAGAAAAGAACGAAATTCCAGCTTGTGTTTTCCGCCATCTTCTAGTGGCTTGGTAAAGATTAAGGAATATGGGGTGGCATTATGAGATTAGGCATTACCTTTATGTGTTTAATTATTCTTATCAAGCCAATTCCTCCTGCTGTTGGACAGCGCAAACTTAACTTACGAGGAGGTAGTAAGTTACAGGGTGATTTTTTTTTTTTTTTTTTTTGAGACGGAGTCTTGCTCTGTTGCCCAGGCTGGAGTGCAGTGGCGAGATCTCGGCTCACTGCGACCTCCTCCTCCCAGGTTCAAGTGATTATCCTGCCTCAGCCTCCTGAGTAGTTGGGATTACAGGTACCGACCACCATGCCCAGATAATTTTTGTATTTTTTGTAGAGATGGGGTTTCACCATGTTGGTCAGGCTGGTCTGGAATTCCTGACCTCTGGTGATCCACCCACCCCAGCCTCCCAAAGTGCTGCGATTACAGGTGTGAGCCACTGCACCCGGCTGAGGTTTCTTTTTTAAATAATGAAAATGTGACTTACCAGACAACTTGAAACATTTTAAGAACTGAATGTTAGTACTAAGACAGAAATGTTTTTTAAGGACCAAATTTGATGTGTTTTAACCTGATCACACTTTCCTTTTTTTGAGATGAAGTTTGCTCTTGTTGCCCATTGGAGTGCAATGGCAGAATGTCAGCTCACTGCAGCCTCCCACCTCCCAGGTAGCTGGGATTACAGGCATGTCTCCACACTTTATTCTGCTCTACACCATTCCAGGGCTAAATCAGTAAATCCTAGTCCAAATTCCTGTGAGAGGAGAGGCCCTGAACATAATCAAAATGCAGTTATCAGTTTACCTGAAATGCTTTGAGAAGAAACAGTGGGAAAGCCTGCCATTTGTCTCTTAAAAACTGTTAAATCGAGAGGGGGAAAAAAGCCATCCTCAAGACTACAAAAGTGTAGCCCACATGAAGGGTTAGAAGGTGCTTGTGACACCACCTGGGCAACCTGGCAAAACCCATCTCTATCAAAAAAACAAAAACAACAAAAAAATTAGCTGGCTGTAATGGTGCTTGCCTGCAGCCCCAGCTACTTAGAAAGCTGAGGTGGGAGAATCACCTGAGTCTGGAAAGTTTAGGTGAGCCATGATCGCACCATTGCACTCCGGCCTGGGTGACAGAGACGCTGTCTCAAAAAACAGTGAAGTGCCAATGGCATCTCGTAATCCACAATTCATACTCTAATATGCATGTTAATTTTAATTTTAAAAATTAGGTTATGCCTTATGGACTCTCCTCTTTTTTTTCTTATAGACAGGGTCTCACTATGTTAACCAAGGTGGTCTGAATTCCTGGCCTCAGGCAATCCTGCCTTGGCCTCCCAAAGTGGTAGGATATTACATACAAGTGTGAGCCACCATGTTTGGCCTTTTTTTTTTTTTTTAAGACACTGATAACAACTTTTAGATTTTGAGATTCGAATGTGTCAATGAATTTAAAAAAAAAACCTTTCAGATTCAAATCTTCCAAAAATTCCTGAAATCCAGCTATTTCTGTTCACAATGAATGTGCTTAGTAAAAACTTTTCAGAGGGGAAAAAAGTGATACAGAAGACACATTAATGTTCAAGCAATTTAAAACAAAAAGGTAGATTTAATGCAATAACAATAATCTGAGGATAAATAAATCCATGACAGACTTTAAAGTTTGCAAATCTGTTTCCTTTCTTTGCAGAGAGAATGGTTTTCTGAAAGCACATAGGACTGAAGATGTCAAAACAAAACTCAATTTCTTAATAACCAGGTGACACAGGCTTGGTCCTCTCTGCCGCCCTCCGAACGTTTGCCACTGACCAAGATGGTAGTTTCTCTTGTTTAGCTCAGGATGGATGTTAGTTTCAGGAGTAACTGGATGGTTTGTTTCCTGAATCATCTTCCTGTGAGCCCATACTCTGTAAAGGGAAAGTGAAGCTACGTATTTATGTTTGCCTTTATCAAGGGTTCTCCAGCAGCCCAATGAGCACACCAGTCACCCTGTCCCTCCCAGAACAAAGCCACCCTGTAAACAAGGGCAGGCAATTCAGGAACCACCCTAAGCATCCCTAAGTGTACTTCCAGGCCATCGCTTGAAATGCTCTCAACTAGGATTTCTCCATGATCGTATGGTAAAGGTTTTCAAGAAATATTTAATAACCTGAAACTTAGTTCCTGTGTCTGATGTGACAACATCCCTCCTTCTCCACCCAGTCTACTTCTTTTTTTTTTTTTTTTTTTTTTTTGAGATGGAGTTTTGCTCTTATTGCCCAGGCTGAGGTGCAATGGAGAGATCTTGGCTCACTGCAACCTCCGCCTCCTGGGATGAAGCGATTCTCCCGCCTCAGCCTTCCGAGGAGCTGGGATTACAGGCAGTGCCACCATGCCCAGCTAATTTTGTATTTTTAGTGGAAACAGGGTTTCTCCATGTTGGTCAGGCTGGTCTTGAACTCCTGACCTCAGGTAATCCATCTGCCTTGGCCTCCCAAAGTGCTGGGATTACAGGCGTGAGCCACCATGCCCGGCCCGGTCGACTTCTCATAAGGGGAACTGTAATCACCTTTTGCACAAACTGGGGGTTCACTGTGATCTCCTGGTCCATGGCCTTCAGCCGCTCATCCAGCTCTATGCACTTCAGCATCTGCATGACAGGCACATCAGAAGATGGTCATCGGCAGATTCAGGTCAACTGCATCCTTTCTAACTTACTGTTAGATTGTTAACATGGCTGTTAACATGAGTGCTGTAGGTTCACAATCTCTTGTTCTGAAACCATACCTAATACCCCACCCAACAGGACCTAGGCAAACCTCATAATCAAACACATAGTATGTTTTGCAGTGAAACTGGAGTATATTCACACTGAGATAAAAGACCAGACACCATTTCAGGTGACATTTTGCCATCAAATTAGTTACAAAAAACCAGTTTTCTGAGATTTAACATTCAGTTCACTTCCCTGCTCAGAGGTAAGCAACACAGACCACCCAAAAAATGCCCCCTTCAGCCCCAGAATCAGGGCAGCATGCCCTCAGGAGACACAGAGATGGCTGCTGCTGCTGCGGCCCATGCCATTGCCTGAAGGGGATCTTCAGGGAGGGGGCTCTGCTTTTCTCCTCAGCCACCCCGACTCTGCTTCTGACTGACACAGGGAGAGATGTTTCCCAACCTTCCAACCTGGAATTTGACAGCCATTTCAGCACAATCACAAGGCTCTGTGTTATAAGTGGCAGCTGGGAATCAAGTTATACTAGGCCCTTCAAGTGTTTTCAGAGTTAAGGGAGGTTTTGATGAGCTAGCTGGGATGTCTAATCCACTATTTATTTATATCCATACAATCAGGAAGAGTTTTTTTTTTTTTTGAGACAGAGTCTCCCTCTGTTTCCCAGGCTGGAGTGCAGTGGCTCGATCTCAGGTAACTGCAACCTCCACCTCCCAGGTTCTTCTAAGCGATTCTCCTGCCTCAGCCTCCCAGAGTAGCTGGGATTACAGGTACACACCACCATGCCCAGCTAATTTTTTTTTTTTTTTTTTTGTAGAGATGGGTTTCGCCATGTTGGCCAGGCTGGTCTCCAACTCCTGACCTCAGGAGATCCACCCACTTCAGCCTCCCAAAGTGCTGGGATTACAGGTGTGAGCTACTGCGTCCAGCCTGGAAGAGTTTTAAGCAGCCCATTCTGGGTTTTTGTTGTTGTTTTCCTTGAGACAGAGTCTTGCTCTGTTGCCCAAGCTGGAGTGCTGTGGCACAATTGCAGCTCATTGTAACCCCTGCCTCCAGGGTTCAAGCAGTTCTCCTTAAGCAGCCCATTTTGAAATTAACTTTCTAGTAACTAAGATGTACATAGACTGGGAACTACCTGTACTTAAACTAAAATTATCCTGGAACACAGGAGCAGTATTTCAAATACATTTCAACCGTCAATTTAAAAAATAAAAATATGGCATTCATGTTTACCTCCTGATCAATGTTATGAAGCATGGCTGGGTTATTATATTTTTCAGGGTTATCATGGAAACTGACCATACCGTCCTTCTGGTTAATACTTGCAAAAATCTCACCATCTTCTATCTACCAAAAAAAAAAAAAAAAAAATCAGGAAAGCAGTTTAGACCTGAATGCTATATGAATACAGAGTTATCCAGCATAATCAGGGAAAAGCAGAGAAAGCAACATGGATATAAATAAACTTGTATATTTTTAAGCACCATTTGTTTATCCAACAGCCTACTATTTGCTAGGCACCATTATAGATGCTAAGAGGTATGAAACTGATGCGCGCGCACACACACACACACACACACACACACACACAAAATCCCTACCCTTGCATTTTTGTTGTTGAGGTGAAGTCCACACAACATAATTAACCATTTTATTTTATTTATTTATTTGAGACGGCAACTTGCTCTGTCACCCAGGCTGAAGTGCAGTGGTGCGTTCTCAGCTCACTGCAACCTCTGCCTCCTGGGTTCAAGCAATTCTCCTGCCTCAGCCTCCCAAGTAACTGGGATTACAGGTGCCTGCCACCACGCCCAGCTAATTTTTTTGTATTTTTAATAGACACAGGGTTTCAGCATGGTGGCCAGGCTGGTTTCAAACTCCTAACCTCAAGTGATCCGCTCGCCTCGGCCTCCCAAAGTGCTAGGATTACAGGCATGAGCCACCACACCTGGCCTACCATTTTAAAGCGAGCAATTCATTGGCATTTAATGCATTCTACAATGTTGTGCACCTACCATCTCTATCTAGTTCTGGAGCATTTTCATTACCCTAGAAAGAGGCCCCAGACCCATTAGCAGTCCCTCCCCCATTCCCTTGTCCTCCCAGCCCCTGGAAATCACCAATCTGTTCTTGTCTCTTATGGATTTGCCTTTTCTGGATATATGAATGGAATAATACACTATGTAGTCTTTTGTGGTCTGGCTTCCCTCAGCATGATGTGTTTGAGGTGCCCTTGTATTTTTCAACATCAATTGCGTTGAGATATAATTCACATTGCCTTTTTTTTTTTTTGAGATGGGGTCTCGCTCTGTCACCCAGGCTGGAGTGCAGTGGCTCCATCTCTGCTCACTACTACCTCTACCCTCTGGGTTCAGGGAATTCTCTTACCTCAGCCTCCCAAGTAGCTGGGACTATAGGTGTATGCCACCTCACCTGGCTAATTTTTTGTATTTTTGTAGAGACAGAGTTTCACCATGTTGGCCAGGCTGGGCCACTGTATTTTAAAAAGTAAAGCCTAACACATTTTCATTTCATCCCAGTGGAAACTATCTTCTGATTCTTCAAGAAAACTTTACCACTTCTGATTCCAAGACAGATTCAAGGTCTATATATTATTTATTTGCATCAGCTACTGGGGATTTATTTGACTCATCCTCAAAGCCAAATCCTGCCCATGAAGTTAAAAAGTGAGATACCAATAAAAGTCCCAAACAGGTATTTTATTCCTAACAAGATGCTCCCCACGGTGTGATAATGACTTGTCCGTTTGTTAGAAATGAAACTGCTGGCCTACTCCTCTCTAGCTTTGGAAGGGATAGATGCTATTTAGTGAAACAGCAACCAGCCCCAATACATACTACACAAAATGCATAGTTCTCTATGTGATCACAGAGAGCTGCCTCTTTAAGAAGCAGATGGAATGTACCTAAGCAAAATTTGGAACTACCGTCACCACAGCAGCACTATTCAAAATAAATAAACCAGAACTGGAAACAACCCCAATGTCCAACTAATTAAAATGGAAAGATGTATCAAACACTGGAACACTGTAGCCCTGAAAACGAACGAACTGCGGCTACATAGAGCATCATGCATGACTGTCACCATGCTGAGCCAAAAACCAGATCCCCAGAAAGTATGTACTGTGCGTTGCGTTCTATATAAAGCTCAGAAACAAACACAACTAAAATAGGATGTTAGAAGTCAGGATGGGAACGACCTTTCTAGAGAGGCACAGGACTGGGAGCAGGCACGAGGGATATTTTCCAGGTGCCGGTCATATTCTGTTCCTTCATCTAGGTGTTGGAAACTTTGTGAAAATGTGTTTAGCTGTACACTTAAGTGTACTTTTCCAGTGTTTACTTAAAAAAAAAAAAAACCTGACCTCACAAACCTTTCATTCTAGGGGAAAGGTTTCTCAAGCCTGGCAGTACTGACATTTGGGGCCAGATAATGCTTTGGTGTGTGGGCTGTCCTGGGTACTGTGGGATGTTTAGCAGCAGCCCTGGCCTGTATCCATTAGACACCAGTAGCACCGCCATCTGTGAAAACCAAAACTATTTCCCAATGTTGCCTAATGTTTCCTGGCAGACGAAATCACCCTCAGAGGAGAACCACTGCTCCAGAGCCTGTCAGGGTATCTGGGCTGGTTAAGCAGGGTTCAACACTCACACCCACTTTGATCCCTCAATGCATTGCTGCCTTGCATGTCCTGTCTGGTGTCATAACGACTCATGTATTTCTTCTCACTCACCACTGAAGAGTGAATTTCTTGGGGAAAGTCTGTAGGTTACTCATTCTGTGTAACCCCTGTGGGGTTAGTAAGATGCTCTTAGTAGATCCAGTTATAGAGCTATGGTTTTGTTTGGTGTGTGCATGTTTTGAGTGGTAAGTTGAAGCAAAAAACCCTTTAGAACATTTGTAAATTGAACTATCAAAATGAAATAGCTAAGTGCAGGGGCTGTAGTCCCAGGTGTAATCCCAGCATTTTGGGAGGGCAAGGTGGGAAGGTCACTTGAGGCCAGAAGTCTCAAGTTGTGCCTGGGCAACATAATGAGACCCTGTCTCTACAAAAAAATTTAAAAATTAGCCGGGTGTGGTGGCACACACCTGTAGTCCCAGCTACTCAGGAGGCTGAGGTGAGAGGATCATTTAAGCCCGGGCAGTCCAGGCTGCAGTGAGCCATGCTTACGGCACTGCACCCCAGCCTGGGCCACACAACAAGACCCTGTCCCAATCAATCAATCAAAATACAGTACACTGTTATCACAAGGGAAACTAGTTTTATTACTCCTAATTCTGAAATCATACGAAGCTTTGCCTGTCCTGAGCTGAGGATACAGGTTTGTTTTTAGTGAACTAAAACCAGATCAGAACTATGTACTTATGTAACTGAATAGGTAGGTAGATTACAATACATCAATGTGGTAGGTTATCATATAGTCATTTAAATGAGGCTTATCCAAATCAGGAGTGGATGCCTGGTTGGAGTGGGGCTGACAGTGGGGAAATGCAACTGGGGGGTGATAAGAGGGTGTGTCAGTGCACTGGTGCGGTTTCATTTCTGAAGCTAGGTGCTAACTACATGGGTGTGTGCTCTGGTCTCCTTTTTGTCAGTGCTGCTCACAGCATAATAATCATCATGGACAGGCCGGGTGCAGTGGCTCACGCCTGTAATCCCAGCACTTGGGAGGCCGAGGCGGGCAGACCATAAGGTCAGGAATTCGAGACCAACCTGACCAACATACAGAAACCTCGTCTCTACTAAAAATACAAAAATTGGCCAGGTATGGCGGCGCACGCCTGTAATCCCAGCTACTCAGGAGGCTGAGGCAGGGGAATTGCTTGAATCCGGGAGGCAGAAGTTGTAGTGAGCCTAGATTGCACCATTGCACTCCAGCCTGGGTGACAGAGGGAGACTCTGTCTCAAAAAATAAATAAATAAATAAACAAATAAATAAATCATCATCATGGACCAAAACCCTCAGTAAGGGAAGAGAGACTGAGTCAGAACATCAGTCAATGATGTCACTAAGCACACTGTGTAGTTCACCCAACATTGTTGAGCAAGGTTTCTTGCTGCAGCAACTGCTTTACATACATACTGGCAAAAGCTTGTGATCTCATCACAGGCAAGCAGAGAAAGTAGCCCTACGTTAAAACTCTTTGTATACTCAAAATACTTCATGAGTGTTATGAGGTTTACAAAAATTCTGATAATGAAAATATAGGCGCCTGTAATCCCACGTACTCGGGAGGCTGAGACAGGAGAATCGCTTGAACCCAGGAGGTGGAGCTTGCAGTGAGCCGAGATCACATCACTGCACTCCAGCCTGGGCAACAGACTGAGACTCTGTCTCAAAAAAAAAAAAAAAAGAAAGAAAATAATAAGGAGTACAAGGCTTGGCTCACACATGTAATCCCAACAATTTAAGGCCCAGGAGGGCAGATTGAGCCTAGAAGTTCAAGCCCAGCCTGGGCAACATGAAGAACCCCATCTCTTCCAAAAAATACAAAAATCAGTCTGGCATGGTGGCAGATGCCTGTAGTCCCAGCTACTTGGGAGGCTGAGGTGTGAGGATCACTTACACCCAGGGATCGAGGCTACAGTGAGCTGAGATTGCGCCGCTGCACTCCAACCTGAGCAACAAAATGAGATCTCAAAAAAAAAAAAAAAAAAAAAGGGGCACAAATAGGACACAAGCCTGGTGTGTGTATCATACAAGCACACCAAAAGTAGAGAACCACATGGACCATAAGGAAATAGACCAAACTATCAATAGTGGTTGACTCTGGAGGTTCCCCTGCCTTTCTCATTTTTAATATTTTCCACAATGAACATCTGTTACTCTTACAGAAACAAAAATCCAGTAATTAATTTTCTAAAAAATGAAAATCCAGGCCAGGTGCAGTGGCTCATGCCTATAATCCCAGCACTTTGGGAGGCTGAGGCGGGCAGATCACAAGGTCAGGAGTTTCAGACCAGCCTGAGCAACATGGCGAAACCCCATTTCTATTAAAAATACAAAAAATTAGCCAGGCATGGTGGTACATGCCTGTAGTCCCAGCTCTCGGGAGACTGAGGCAAGCGAATCGCTTGAATCTGGGGGGCAAAGGTTGCAATGAGCCGAGACTGCGCCACTACACTCCAGCCTGGGCAACAAGAGCAAGACTGTGTCTCTAAAAATAAAAATATAAAAAAGAAAATTCACTTACCATGTGCAGAACATATTTTTCTGCCTCCTGAGGTCCAGATAACTGCACACGACTTGCCATATCTTGTAATGATAGAGTTAAAAAGGTCTGAAAGTCAGAAGCAGAATTAGTCACAGGTAGGAACAACAAAGGAAAGATATTTTATTAAGTGTACAGAGTAGCTGGGCGAGTGGCTCATGCCTGTAATCCCAGCACTTTGGGAGGCCAGGGCGGGTGGATCACGAGGTCAGGAGATCGAGACCATCCTGGCTAACATGGTGAAACCCCATCTCTACTAAAAATTAAAAAAAAAAAAATTAGCTGGGTGTGGTGGCGCAAGCCTGTAATTCCAGCTACTCGGGAGGCTAAAGTAGAAGAATCGCTTGAACCCTCTTCAGGTGGAGGCTGCAGTGAGCTGAGATCGTGCCACCGCACTCCAGCCTGGGCAACAGAGTGAGACTCCATCTACAACAACAACAAAATGTGTACAGAGCTCTTCCCATTGATGTACAAAATAAATTTGTGTAGATGACTTAAAACCGGTGGCTCACGCCTGTAATCCCAGCACTTTGAGAGGCCGAGGCAGGTGGATCACTTGAGGTCAGGAGTTCCAGACTAGCCTGGCCAACATGGTGAAACTCCAGCTCTACTAAAAATACAAATATTAGCCAGGCATGGTGGCGATTCTCCTGCTTCAGCCTCCTGCAATCCCAGCTACTTGGGAGGTTGAAGCAGGAGAATCACTTAAACTTGGGAGGTGGAGGTTGCAGTGAGCCAAAATCACACCACTGCATCCAGCCTGGGTGACAGAGTGAGACTCCATCTCAAAAAACAAAACAAAACAAAACAAAAAACTGATGAATCCAGTGGCTTGTCATTAATTTCCTAGAGGAGTAATACAAAATGATTAATTTTATGCATATGTAAACTGAAAAGGAATCCAAGGTATGCACATCATTATGGAGATTTTCATCTTTTGAATTTTGTATTATAAATGTATAATCTATTAAATAAAATTTAAAAAATAACACTCATTATTCAAAATTTAAAGTTAACATTTTCAAACAAATAGGGGAGTTAAATAAAAGAGGCTACACACTTGGGGTGCATGAGGGAAACCAGTGTTTACCACTGCTCTCTTGGGAGCTGACGAAAATTCCCCCTTTCAGGAACACATTAAAAGGCTCCTTAAGATCTTTTTCTTTTCTTTTTCTTTTTTTTTTTTTTTTTTTGAGACAGAGTTTTGCTCTTGTTGCCCAGGCTGGAGTACAATGGTGTGATCTCGGCTCACTGCAACCTCTGCCTCCTGGGGTTCCTTATTCAAGAGATTCTCCTGTCTCAGCCACCAGAGTATCTGGGATTACAGGCACTTGCTACCACGCCCAGCTAATTTTTGTATTTTTCATAGAGATAGGATTTCATCAAATTGGTCAAGCCAGTCTCGAACTCCTGAACTCACTTTGGAACCACCCACCTCGGCTTCCAAAGTGCTGGGATTACAGGTGTGAGCCACTGCACCCAGCAAGAGCTCCTTTCTTAATGGCAGCTGGCAGTATTTACAACAATGGCATTTTCAGAGCTGGGTATATTAAAACCCTCGTCTTAAAAATTCCCTTTCTTTTTTGAGACGGAGTCTCACACTGTCACCTGGGCTGGAGTGTAGTGGCACGATCTTGGCTCACTGCAACCTCTGCCTCTCAGGTTCAAGCGATTCTCTTGCCTTAGCCTCCTGAGTAGCTGAAATTATAGGTGCCTGCCACCACGCCTGACTAATTTTTTGTATTTTTAGTAGAGATTGGGTTTCACTATGCTGGCCAGACTGGTCTCGAACTCCTGACGTCATGAACTGCCTGCCTTGGCCTCCCAAAGTGACAGGATTACAGGCATGAGCCAGCCAGCCACCACGCCCGGCCTTTTTTTTTTTTAAAAGAGATGAAGTCTTGCTCTGTTGGCCAGGCTACAGTGCAGAGGTGCAATCATAGTTCACAGTAGCTTAAGCAAACCTCCCGCTTCAGCCTCCTGAGTAGTTGAGACTACAGGTGTGCACCACTGTGCCCAGTTGATTTTATTTTTTTATTTTTTGTAGGGATGGGATCTCACTTAGTTGCCCAGGCTGGTTTTGAACTACTGGTTTCAAGCTATCCTCCTGCCTCAGCTCCCCAAAGTGCTGGAAGTACAGGGTTAAGTCAATGTGCCTGGCCCTAAATTCTTGATGAACCAATAATATCAAAACTTACATATACTTCAGTTCAGAGAACAGTACCCAAGAAACTGAAATTACTGCTAACTTTAAGTACACAAGTAGTTTAACACAAATGAAGACTCAAAAGTCAACATTCTAGCCTGGCCAACACAGTGGGATCCCATTTCTATATAAAAGTAGGCCGGGCGCAGTGGCTCATGCCTGTAATCTTAGCACTTTGGGAGGCTGAGGTGGGCAGATCACTTGAAGTCAGGAGTTCCAGACCAGCCTGGCCAACACGGTGAAACCCCATCTCTACTAAAAATGCAAAAATTAGCCGGGTGTGGTGGTGTGCACCTGTAGTCCTAGCTACTTGGGAGGTTGAGGCAGGAGAATCACTTGAACCCAGGAGGTGGAGGCTGCAGTGAGCTGAGATCACACCACTGCACTCCAGAGCCTGGGCAACAGAGCGAGACTTGGTCTCAAAAAAAAAAAAAAAAAAGCAGGGTCGAGAATAGCACATAGTGTTCATATGACCCCAACTACATATAATTGGAAGAGTCTATGCATATACATAGAAAAGAAACAGAGAAGAGGAACCTGTAAAAACATCCACTAAAATGTTAATACAAAGTAATATTTCAGCATTGGAGGTGGCAGATTTAACCCATACCCTAGCTGCCTGCTAGTCAGCAATGTTATCACCTACTCATACAGTCTACCTGTTGAGACTCACTTGGATTTCCTAGTAAGAAAAAGTGGGCTAGCATCCGGGCGCAGTGACTCATACCTATAATCCCAGCACTTTGGGAGGCTGAGGAGGGAGGATTACGAGGTCAGAAGATTGGGATCATCCTGGTCAACATGGTGAAACCTCGTCTCTACTAAAAATACAAAAATTAGCTGGGCATGGTGGTGCGTGCCTGTAATCCCAGCTACTTGGGAGGCCTGAGGCAGGGAGTTGGAGGTTGCAGTGAGCCGAGAACGCGCTACTGCACTCCAGCCTGGCGACAGAGCAAAACCCCGTCTCAACAAAAAAAAAGAAAAAGTGGGCTAGAAAAATCCCTGGATGTTTCCCCCCTCTTTTCATTCTAGCACTGGGACATCATGCCAAAAATGGAGCAGCCACTATCACGGATGTAATCATCTGACTAGCTAGGTCCTTTAACGACACGGTTCCTGCCTACCAGACCTCATGCCTGCCCTGTGAAGGTGGCGTTTTCCTCACCTTTGTTAGCCTCTGAATATTCTTCTTATAAAGAGATGACAAGCATTGCTTCACCAGTCCCATGTTGTTATCGCGAGTGAAAGTTTCACTGTGCTTATTCACCAGGTTTCGGAGTTCTGAGGGGTTGTTGGTTGAATACACTTGTGCTAACTCATGGTATGCATTGCTAAGAGGCTAAAGATGCAAAGGAGGAAAAAATTCAGATTAAAACTTCAGAAGACTCAAATGTGTATAGGAAGCAAAAACACATTTTTATACAATTTTTAAGCAAGTACATCCTATATTGTCAGGTAACAACTGACTGTTACCCTACACATTATAATTTACCCAAAGTAAATGCCTGATTTTTGACGGAGTCTCGCACTGTCGCTTGGGCGGGAGTGCAGTGGCGCAACCTCAGCTCACTGCAACCTCCACCTCCCAGGTTCAAGCGATTTTCTTGTCTCAGCCTCCTGAGTAGCTGGGACTGTAAGCGCCTATCACCATACCTGGCTAATTTTTTGTATTTTTAGTAGAGACAGAGTTTCACTACGCTGGCCAGGCTGGTCTCGGACGCCTGACCTTGTGATCCACCTGCCTCAGCCTCCCAAAGTGTTGGGATTACAGGCGTGAGCCACTGTGCTTGGCCAATGCATGGTTTTTAAGACCAACGATAGAAAGTCCTATGGAGTAATTTATTTTCAACAAAATTTTGTAGTGCAGAACAAGTAATACCACAGCAGGTGAAAACCCACTGAATTTAGTGAAGGCACACATATCTTTATCAGTGGTCTGTTTCTCTACTGATACATCACATAGAGAAGGAGTCAAAACATTCATCATTCCCAGCTCTCCCTCTCTCTCACACCTCACCAGATGCAATGAAATATGCTACTTCTGCTAGCAAGAAGGAAGACAGGGGGCTGGGTACAGTGACTTATGCCTGTAATCCCAGTACTTTGGGAGGCTGAGGCAGGAGAATCCTTTGAACTCGGGAGGCGGAGATTTCAGTGAGCCAAGATCACACCACTGCACTCCAGCCTGGGTGAAAGAAAACCAGCAGTGGCTAGGAAGCCAGAGCTGCTTTAGGAATTTTATGCAAATTAGCCCCTATGCTAAATATTAAGAAATGGGCACAGAGGCCCATGAGAAGATGAAGTCTTGAGGAGTGCTACCAACAGGCAGAAATTTTGACTCTAGAATTTGTATTCTTTCTACCATTTATGATATCATCATAAATAAATTACTAATTATTGTGAATGATGCCCTTGAGGCATGAAGACATTACTTTTATAAACATTTCTTTTAAAACACGCCAGCTCAGGGGTCACCTGGAGTTCTCCAAAATGATCTGAGTAAGGCTGCATTAATCCTGCCCTGCCCATCACTCTTCCCTGGGACTCCAAGGAGCTCTCTTAACCACCTTCCCCTCCTCCCCCACCTAGGGCCAGGCAGTCTAGAGCCCTGAGACCCACTAAAGGACTCCTACTCTTAGGCAAAGGATACTTGGTTATCTTACACAATCCAGCATGAAATTCCCATTAAGAGGTTCTAAAATTTTAAGTTTTGTACAAGGGCGATCAGGGTGAAATTATTATTATTATTATTATTTTGGATACGGGGTCTTGCGCTGTTGCCAGGCTGGGGTGCAGTGGTGCAATCTTGGCTCACTGCAACCTCCACCTCCTGGGTTCAAGCGATTCTTCCGCCTCAGCCTCCTGAGTAGCTGGGACCACAGGGGTGTGCCGCCACACCCAGCTAATTTTTGTATTTTTAGTAGAGACAGGATTTCACCATGTTGGCCAGAATGGTCTCTATCACTTGACCTTGTGATCCACCCGCCTCGACCTCCCAAAGTGCTAGGATTACAGGCGTGAGCCACGGCGCCTGGCCAGGGTGAAATTATTAAAAAGATTGTGACTTTCTAACCCTCTTAAACTGTTCAATTTTTCTTTTTGGGAGATGGAATCTCACTCTGTCCATACAAGTTGGAATGCAATGGTGTGGTCTTGGCTCATTGCAACCTCCACCTCCCCAGTTCAAGCGATTCTCATGCCTCAGCCTCCTGAGTAGCTGGGATCACAGGTGCACACCACCATGCCTGGCTAATTTTTGCATTTTTAGTAGAGACAGAATTTCACCACGTTGGCCAGGCTGGTCTCAAACTCCTGACCTCAGGTGGTCAGGCTTCCCAAAGTGCTTGGATTATAGTCATGAGCTACCATGCCTGGCCTAATTTTTTAATTAAAAAAAAAAATTCTTTTTAATGCTCCCTTTAGGCAGAATGAAGTTTTTTTTTTTTTTTTTTTTTTTGAAAGCCATGAGGATGTGTTTTTAAAAATTTTTAAATAGTTAATTTCATTTTAAAACATGGTTCCAAAGTTAGGTTATCAGTAAAAACTGAATCCAAAGTTCAGTGAGCAGAGCTTATGGTCTTCCTCCACCTGTATGAAACTCTAGTAAGATTTCCCAATACTTGGGCAAAGTAAGTTCAATCAAATCAGCACTGCTTCTTCTGTATTCTGGCTAAAATGTAATAAAGAAATACAACAAAACAAAATCAAGGCCGGGCGCAGTGGTACACGCCTGCAATCCTAGCACTTTGGGAGACAGAAACAGAAGAACTGCTTGAGGTCATGAGTTCAAGACCAACCTGGCCAACATAGCCAGACTCTGTCTTGGCGGGGGTGGGGAGTAAATCAACTGTTATAGGAGCTTAAACATTTGTAGCTATAAGTACCCAGAGCACAAGTTTGAAAACGGGTTCCTGAGAAATATTCCATCCCAATCAGGTGACCAGAATGTGTACGGACTGGAATGGAGTTAGGCGATTCTAACTGAAATACAGCTCCCAGCAAATATTTAATACATTTACAGAACTGTATCATTGCAATTCCTTTATATACTGAACATGCTCACATGAGAAATCAATTTTATTTAAAAAACTTACCTTAATGAATCTACCCACAATTTGAGATGTATATTTTGGGAGCTGTTGTACTTTGCCAAGTAATATCAAAGACACTAAAATATACTTTTTATAGGATTCCAACATGATATGACTGACTGCCATGGCAGGAGTAGTTATAGCCTAGGGAAGAGAAGAATGCTTACTGTAAAGAGAACATGCCACAGTAGCAAATAGCAATCAACCATATGTATCACCTTAATTATAAATCAGTAATACTTTTTAAATGTCCCATTATTTTTATAACAGCCTTATTGACATATAATTAATTTTATTTTATTTTTATGTATTTATTTTTTAGAGCCAGGGTCTCACTCTGTCACCCAGGCTGGAGCGCAGTAATGTAATTATGGCTTACTGTACCCTCAAACTCCTGGGGTTCAAGTGATCTTCCTGCCTCAGCCTCCTGAGTACCTGGGACTATATGCGTGGGCTACCATGCTTGAATAATTTTAAAATTTTTTGTAGAGATGGGTGTCTCACTATGTTGCTCAGGCTGGTCTCGAACTTGTGAGCTCAGATGGGTGTCTCACTATGTTGCTCAGGCTGGTCTCGAACTTGTGAGCTCAAGGAATCCTCCCACTTCAGAATTCCAAAGTGCTGGGATTCCTGGCATGAGCCACCATGCCTGGCCTGAGATATAATTCACATGATATAAAATTTACTCTTGGGCCTGGCACAGTGGCTCATGCCTGTAATCCCAGCACTTTGGGAGGCCAAGGTGGGTGGATCACTTGAGGCCAGAAGTTCAAGACCAACCTGGTCAACATGGTAAAACCCTGTCTCTACTAAAAACAGAAAAATTGGCCAGGTGCAGTGGCTCATGCCTATAATCCCAGTACTTTGGGAGGCCAAGGCGGGCAGATCATGAGGTTAGGAGATGGAGACCATCCTGGCCAATATGGTGAAATCCCATCTCTACTAAAAATACAAAACTTAGCTGGGTGTGGTGGCGCATGCCTGTAATCCCAGGTACTTGGGAGGCTGAGGCAGGAGAATCACTCGAACCAGGGAGTCAGAGGCTGCAGTGAGCCAAGATGGCACCAGTGCACTCCAGCCTGGTGACAGACCAAGCCTTTGTCTTTAAAAAAAAAAAAAAAAAAAAAGAAAGAAAAAAAGAAAAATGAGCCAGGCGTGGTGGTGCCACACCTGTAATCCCCATTACTTGGGAGGCTGAGACGAGAGAATCGCTTAAACCCAGGAGATGGAGGTTACAGTAAGCCAAGATCACATCACCGCACCCCAGGAAAAAAATAAATTTACTCTTTTAAAGTATACAATTCAGTGGTTCCCAGTGTATTCACTATGTTGCAAAACTATCACTACTATCTAATTTCGGAACATTTTCATCCCCCTACCCGTTAGCTGTCATTTCCCATTCTCTCTGCCCCTCAGTTCCAGGAAACCAATATTCTGCTTTCTGTCTCTATAAATTTGCTTACTCTGGACACTTCATATAAATGGCATCATGCAGGATGTGGAATTTGTGACTGATTTCTTTGTGTTTTCAAAGTTCATCCATGTTGTAGCATATATCAGTACTTCATTCCTTTTCATGGTTGAATAATATTCCTTTGTGTGGATACACCATATTTTATCCATTCCTCTGTTGATGAGCATTTGGGCTGCTTCTACCTTATGGCTATTATGAATAATGCTGCTATGAATGTTAGTGGTCATGCTCTCATGTGAACACCTCTTCGTTTCTCTTGGGTATATTCTAAGGGGTGAAACTGCTGGGTCATATGGTAACTATGTTTAACATTGTGAGGAACTGCCAAACTGTGACTGTCTCATTTACACTCCTGTCAGTAATTTTGAGACTTCTAAATTCTCCAGATCCTCACCAACACTTGTTATTGGCAATCTTTTGAAATCTTAGCCATCCGAGAAGGTGTGAACCATATCACACTGTGGTCTTGATTTGTATTTCCTTTATGACGAATGATGATGAGTATCTTTTCATGTGCTTTTTGGCCATTTGTGTATCTTCTTTGGAGAAATGTCTATTCAAATCTATTACCCACTTTAAAATTTTAGTCTTTTTATTGTTGAGTTGTAAGAGGTCTTTGTATATTCTAGATGCAAATCTTTTATCAGAAATATGGTCTATAAATGTTTTCTCCCATTTTGTGTCTGCCTTTTCACTTTATTTCAAAACTATCATATCCAAATCAGCCCAAATCTTCCAAATCAAAATCCAAGCCACTGAGCTTATAAGGCACTCATTTGAGATGATTCTACAGAAACACTCACGTAAGTACACGAGGACACACACATAATGCTTCCCACTGCAACACTTTTAATTGTGAAATATCAGAATCAACTTAAATTTCTATCGATCAGGGACTAGTAAACTCCTGGTCAATCTGAGTGGTATGAGAAGGTGCTTTGCTTTATACAGTGGCATATGATACAAATTTTTTTCAATTAAAAAATTTTTTCCTGCTCAATCTGAGTGTTATGAGAAGATGCTTTGCTTTATATAGCAGCGTATGATCTAATTTTTTTTTCAATTGAGTATGCTCTACTTTTGGAATTTTTTTTTAAAGCTGTAAAAAAATCTACATCACTTTCTGGAATTAAGGTAATATCATCTACAACTGCAAGCATATCATTAAAGTTATATGAAGTAGACTAACACTAGACAATGCTTGTCATTAGGTCAAAATCAGGAAATCAGTTTATTTTCAAGCAAAAGGATTATACCTATAAACATCAAAAATGTTTTTAACATTTTAATTGTTTGTGAAAGAAGTATTTCCTAAGTGCCGCTGCACATTTTCTTGCCTTTTTTTTTTTTTTGAGATGAAGTGTTGCTCTGTCGCCTAGGCTAGAGTACAGTAGCATGATCTCAGCTCACTGCAACCTCCACCTCCCAGGTTCAGGCAATTCTCCTGCCTCAGCCTCCAGAGTAGCTGGGACTACAGGTGCGCACCACCATGCTCAGATAATTTTTGTATTTTTAGTAGAAACAGGGTTTCATCATATTGGTCAGGCTGGTCTTGAACCACCATATCTGTCAGGCAATCCACCCACCTCAGCTTCCCAAAGTGCTGGGATTACAGGTGTGAGACACTGCCCCCAGCCACTTTCTTGCCTTTTTTTTTTTTTTTTTTTTGAGACAGAGTCTTGCTCTGTCACCTAGGCTGGAGTATAGTGGCGTGATCTCAGTTCACTGCAACCTCCGTCTCCTGGTTCAAGAGATTCTCCTGCCTCAGCCTCCTGAGTAGCTGGGATTACAGGTACCCGCCACCATGCCCAGCTAATTTTTGCATTTTTAGTAGAGACAAGGTTTCATCATATTGGTCAGGTTGGTCTTGAACTCCTGACCTCAGGTGATTTGCATGTCTTGGTCTCCCAAAGTGCTGGGATTACAGGCGAGAGCCACTGCGCCTGGCCGTCTCTTGCCTTTTTTTTTTTGGGCGGGGGGAAGATGGGAGTTTCACTCTTGTTACCCAGGCTGGAGTACAATGGTGTGACATGGCTCACTGCTACCTCCACTACCTCCACCTCCCAGGTTCAAACGATTATACTGCCTCAGCCTCCCAAGTAGCTGGGATTACAGGCATGCACCACCACACCCAGCTAATTTTGTGATTTTAGTAGAGACGAGGTTTCTCCATGTTGGTCAGGCTGGTCTCAAACTCCCCACCTCGGGTGATCCACCCGCCTCAGCCTCCCAAAGTGCTGGGATTATAGGCAAGAGCCACTGGACCCGGCCGTCTCCTGCCTTTTTAATGCCCCACATCATCTTGATATTTCAAGATCAGTTTGCTCATGAGTTACTATATTCAGCTACAGCAATGATAATGCATCCAGTGGCTATGAAATGCATTTTTATAATTTTCTGAACGTGTAGACTTAAAGAGAAGTCACCTGACCAGACACGTACTTAAATGACACCATCATCTCTGCCTACTGGCACCTTATGGTGGCCCTTCTCAGGTACCCTCAACTGGGCACATCAACCACTCATTGTAGTATGGCTCAGAGCCACAGGTTGTGTGTGTGTGTGTGTGTGTGTGTGTGTGTGTGTGTGTGTGTGTGATGTGTTAGAATTCTACCTAAATTAGACTCTCTGAAGGTTTTAAATATCCTTCATTACTTAATACATGCTATGAACTAAATAGGAACTTATGAACGTATGACTTATTTACCTTAAGACAACTGGTTTACTAATCCATATTGCACATATCTTTTTCAGATTCTGAGTAAACCTCCAGAATAGTCTACCAAATTGTGTATTATGTTTCATTACACAGACACAGGATGGGAGAGGGTATAAAGGTGTGTACTCCTTTATACCCTTTAAATTTTGAATAATGAGAATGTTTCACTGATTAAATAAAACTTTAATACCACACCTGGTTTTAGAATAAGAGACGAATCCAAGATCATCAAGTTCAATCTCTTCCTTAAATGCAAAGGAAGCTATAAAGGTCAAGAGATGGCATAACTTATCCCAAATCAGATAAGGTATAAGTGGCAAAGCCTAGATTAGCACCCACACACAAGCACTCTTCCATGCACTGGCACTGCTCCTCAACTTAGAGATCAGGTTTCACAGAGAAGCAGTCTCTGAAAGGACCACCACCTGAAATGGAGGCCCCGGGATCAGTCCATTCTAGCCACAAACCTATGGGAACACTTCTTTGGTCATACAAGTCCAGAACAACCTCAAGGACATTTAGACAGATGATTACCTGTTCATAAAAGTAGAGCGCTCTTTCAAAGTTCTTCAGCCCAGTATAGATCATCCCTCCATAATAATAGTAACATAAAAAGTGCTTTGCATCATAGGCTCCATTCTCTTTACAGATATCCATCATATCCACGTCAAGATATGGAAGGGCAGGCTTAAAGCATTTTGCTAGCAAACAAAGCTGTGAACAAATTGATAGTAAATCATCACTTTAATTTTACTTTGGCAGGTATTAGCAGAATGAGAAATTCATAGAATCTAGAAATTTCCATATAATTTTGTTTTACATTTTATTGACTAAAATGGTCTAAATGGCAACACATTTCATGTATCTCCTATCTGAAATGCTTAGGACCAGAAGTGTTTCAGATTTTGGAATATTTGCAGAATATATACCAGTTGAGTATCCCTCATCTGAAAACCTGAAATCCAAATGCTCCAGTGAGCACTTTCTTTGAGTGTCATGTTGGTGTTCAGAAAGTTTCAGATTTTGAATCATTTTGGGTTTCAAATTTTTGGATTAGGAATACTCAACCTGTACTCCATTTTCTTAGCCATTCAGAATAAAATAGCATTGCTTTGTTTTGTTTTTTGAGACAGAGTCTCACTCTGTCCCACAGGCTGGAGTGCAGTGGCATGATCTCAGCTCACTACAACCTCCACCTCCCAGGTTCAAGAGATTCTCCTGCATCGGCCTCCCGAGTAGATGGGATTATAGGCGCAGTGCCACACCCAGCTAATTTTGTATTTTTAGTAGAGATGGGGTTTCACCACGTTGGCCAGGATGGTCTGGAACTCCTGACCTCAGGTGATCCATCCACCTCGGCCTCTCAATGTGCTAGGATTAGAGGCGTGAGCCACCGTGCCCAGCCCAGGATTTCTCTATAAAAAATAAACAGCAAGGCCCAGCACTGCTGTTTACAATGTTTCTTGAAGGAAACAATGTAAATACCCCATGCAGACTTGTGAAACCATGGCATACTCATATTATAGAATACTCTGTACCTGTAGAGAACCACTATGGAATAATCTCCAAGAACCACTATGGAATAATCTCCAAGAAAAAGCAAGCTACATAAGAGTTTGCATAATTATTAAAATCTGTGTAAAAAATAAGAAAATATACATTCATATTTGCTTTTTTTGAGACGGAGTTTGCCCAGGCTGGAGTGCAAAGGTGCAATCTTGGCTCACCACAACCTCCGCCTCCCGGGTTCAAGTGATTCTCCTGCCTCAGCCTCCCGAGTAGCTGGGATTATAGGCATTTGCCACCCCCACCTGGCTAATTTTTGTATTTTTAATAGAGACAGGGTTTCGCCATGTTGGCCGGGCTGGTCTTGAACTCCCGACCTCAGGTGATTCACCCACCTCAGTCTCCCGAAGTACTGGGATTACAGGCATGAGCCACCGTGCCCAGCCTCATATTTGCTTTTAAGTCCATAAAATGTCTTTGGAAGGATACACGAGAAACTACTAACATAGTTTCCTTTGCAGAGAAGAAATAAGATGGCTAAGGAACAGAGTGGGAGGGAGACTTCATTATATACACACCATTTTGCCTTCTGGACTTTGAACATCACAAAATAAGATAAACAAATGAATAACATTTTAAGATGTAAGAAGTTAGCTGTGTTAAGTCTCAGGTTCCACAAGTTTTTTTTTTGAGGCGGAGTCTTGCTCTTGTTGCCTAGGCTAGAGTGCAATGACATGATCTCAGCTCACTGCAACCTCCGCCTCCCGGGTTCAAGCAATTCTCCTGATTCAGCCTCCCAAGTAGCTGGGATTACAGGCATGCACCACCATGCCTGGCTGATTTTGTATTTTTAGTAGAGATGGAGTTTCTGCATGTTGGTTAGGCTGGTCTTGAACTTCTGACATCAGGTGATTTGCCTGCCTCAATCTCCCAAAATGCTGGGATTACAGGTGTGAGCCATCGTGTCTGGCAGGTTCCACAATTTTTTTTTTTTTTTTTTTTTTTTTTGAGACAGAGTCTCACTCAGTCACCAGGCGCCAGGCTGGAGTGCAGTGGCACAGACCTTGGCTCACTGCAACCTCCGCTGCCCGGGTTCTAGCATTCTCCTGCCTCAGCCTCCCGAGTAGTGGGACTACAGGCGCGCGCCACCACGCCCAGCTAATTTTTTTGTATTTTTAGTAGAGACGGGGTTTCACCTTGTTGATCAGGACGGTCTCGATCTCTTGACCTCGTGATCCGCCCGCCTCGGCCTCCCAAAGTGCTGGGATTACAGGCGTGAGCCACCGCGCCCGGCCCCACAATTTTTTTTTTGATGGAGTCTTGCTCTGTTGCCAGCCTGGAGTGCAGTGGCGCAATCTCGGCTCACTGCAACCTCCATCTCCCAGGTTCAAGCAATTCTCCTACCTCAGCCTTCTAAGTAAATGGGATTACAGGTGTATGTCACCATGCCCAGTTAATTTTTGTATTTTTAATAGAGACAGGGTTTCACCATGTTGGCCAGGATGGTCTTGATCTCTTGACCTCGTCATCTGCCCGCCTTGGCCTCCCCACTGGGTTGGTATTACAGGTGTTAGCCACTGCACCCCTCGGTTCCACAATTTTTATAATGATTCAGGATTTAAAAAAGTTACAACTAGGGCCAGGCGCAGTGGCTCATGAGGTCAATTCAAGTCCAGCCTGGCCAAAATGGTAAACCCCATCTCTACTAAAAATAAAAGTACTAGCCGGGCATGGTGGCACGCGCCTGTAGTCCCAGCTACTCGGGAGGCTGAGGCAGGAGAATGCTTGAGACCTGGGAGGCAGTGGTTGCAGTGAGCCAAGATCACACCACTGCACTCCAGCCCAGGTGACAGAGTGAGCACTGTCTCAAAAAAAAAAAAAAAAAAGTGCAACTATTAATTACGCTATTGGTTCTACAAGCTCACTAGCTGAGCCCCATCCTAGAGTCTGCATCCAGCACCCTACTGAATATAACAGATGTATCTACATATTCCAACTTCTATAACACATCACAGTATCGCCAACTTGCCTTGGTTTATCAAACCCGATGCTGAGGAAGCCCATAAACAACCTACACCTCTGACTTGGTGTGAATCACACACTTTGGTTGCTCACCTGGCAGAGATCAGCATGTATTGAGGTCAGCTGGTTTGTATTCATCTGCATCTTGTCTATGGCTTGCTTAAGGATGCCAATTCCTCGCAGGGGCTGTCAGAAATGACATCTCTTTCAGATAAGTTCTCAAAGATGGCAGCACATTGGATCTTATGTTGTCACTTACAAATAAAAAATAACACTAATTGATAGGTTCCTTTAAATAGCAATATAAGGTTTCCATACTCTTTCAGGAAATTTCTGTCCCATTTAAGTCAGAAAACGTTTTCTCAAGCTGCTTCTTGAAATATTTAGTAACTCAGCATTATTTTTTAAATCATAAAAATCTTTTATTTTTAAATGAAGATCAATAATCAACAGTATTACTTTCTCAACAGTTCATTGTATTAACATCTAAACAAATGAAAACTTTCCAAATCACTGATTATACAAGAGATAACAGCTTATGCTTAGGAAAACTACTTGTGGATAGGGATGTTGGCATTTTCCCATAGGACAGTCTAGCCCTTACCTGGTAGTAAATTACCACCAAAACTAACACCACAGATTTCAAAAGGACTGTTCCTGCCCTGATTATAAATGACAAGACCAAGTGTCAAGGGAGGCATAATCAATTTTTGGACAGAAGAGACTAAAAATATCTCAATAACTTACAGCTTTCCAAAAACTCATGATTCTTCTTAATCATCTCTTTCAAACAGTTTACTTAGTATTACAAAATAACAACTGGTTCTATTTTCAGCCTCTTTCAAACCACTAATCTTAAATTCATTTTCAAATTAAAAATAAACACCTGACTGGGTACAGTGGCTCACACTTCTAATCTCAGCACTTTGGGAGGCTGAGGTGGCCTGATGACCTGAGGTCAGGAGTTCTAGAGACTAGCTTGGCCAACATGGCAAAACCTCATCTCTATTAAAAATACAAAAATCACTGGGAGGCCAAGGCGGGCAAATTGCCTAAGGTCAAGAGTTCGAGACCAGCCTGGTCAACATAGTGAAACCCTGTCTCTACTAAAATTACAAAAACTAGCCAGGCATGGTGGCAGGCACCTGTAATCCCAGCTACTTGGGAGGCTGAAGCAGGAGAATTGCTTGAACATAGGAGGCGGAGACTGCAGTGAGCTGAGATCGAGCCACTGCTCTCCAGCCTGGGTGACAGAGAGACTCTCTCTAAAAAAAAAAAAAAAAAAAAAAAAATCAGCCAGGCATGGTGGCACGTGCCTAAAGTCGCAGCTACTCAGGAGGCTGAGACACAAGAATTGCTTGAACCCAGGAAGTGGAAGCTGCAATGACCTGAGATCACACCACTGCACTCCAGCCTAGGCAACAGAATGAGACTCCATCTCAAAAAACTAAATAACTAAATAAATTTTCTTTAAAAATCCACATTATAACTTACTATTATAAAAGATAAAGACTGAAGCACTGTTCCAATTACGGGACACTAAAGAGACACAGCAATGTAATGCAACCCATGGCCCTAGGTTTTCTTTTGTTACACGGACACTGTCTGAAGAGCTAATGTCCTTTAGCAAAAGACAGTCCTTTTTTATTGGCTAAAATCTAAATGGGGTCTGTCAATTTGTTGATGCGTTATATTAACATTCATTTCTGGGCCGGGCGCGGTGGCTCAGGCTTGTAATCCTAGCACTTTGGGAGGCCGAGGCAAGCGGGCTGCCTGAGCTCAGGAGTCAAGACCAGCTTGGTAACATGGTGAAACCCCGTCTCTACAGAAACACAATTAGCCGGCGTGGTGGCGTGCACTTGCAGTCCCAGCTACTCAGGAGACTAAAGCAGAAGAACTGCTTGAAGCCGGGAGCCAGAGGTTGCAGTGAGCTGAGATCACCCCACTGCAATCCAGCCTAGGCATTAGAGCAAGACTCTGTCTCCCCAAAAAAAAAAAGTTCATTTTTGGATGCTGACCATTACACTGTGCTATGTAAGAGAATGCCCCAATTTTTAGGATTTACCCACTGAAGTATTTAGGGATAAAGAACACCACATCTGCGATTTACTTTCCAATGGCTCAGAAAAAAACAGAGAGGAAGAGAGAAAAAAGTATGTTAACATTTGGAGAACATAGGTGAAATGTCTGAGAATTTTTTATATTGTTCTTGAGGCTTTTTGTAAGGCTAAAATAATATCCTAATTAAAAGTTAAAATAAAAAACGTAACAGATAAAACCCAGCTATTGCAACATAAAGGGTACTAGCTTGGTAATTCCAACTACTTGGTAGTTCCACCAGCAGCAGCCTCCCTGAGGTGCTATACCTCCCTCTGCCTCCACCACACTCAAGGTATGCTGGGGCTACCTATACTTATAGCAATGGCTGTGAGTGCTCTCAAGTGACCACGGACATCCAGGTGTTGGATGCTCAGTACTAACCTGGAATCTTTATAAAGTAGTGCATTGTATAAGCTAGTTACATTTTATAGCAACTAGGAATGCTTGAATAGTATTTCTTACCTGTTTTCTTTCCACAAGTGCATTTGTTAGCTGATGGCAAAGCCCAGCAACTAGACACAATAACAAAATATTGAAAATATAAATATAACCACAAGGGCAAAATACTTTCAGTGGAAAATAAAATGTTATTTAGCTTACAAGTGTCTGTTGCATATCGAATGTGCTCCCCATTACAAGTACTGATGAAAAGCTGAACCTGTGAGAACAGCGTTTCAAAGTCAGGAACACTTGGCATAGAAAACTTCACAAACCTAGAATGAGCAGAAAAGAATCAAATTACCCTGATAGTTCATGGCATAAAATACAGAAGCAACGTATGCAAGAAATCCATCCTGCCTCTGATACTCTAAAATTTAATGAGGAACAGTATTT
This sequence comes from Ateles fusciceps, assembly GCA_036589455.1. Taxonomy (NCBI): domain Eukaryota; kingdom Metazoa; phylum Chordata; class Mammalia; order Primates; family Atelidae; genus Ateles; species Ateles fusciceps. The sequence continues at coordinate 533,437 of JAZHEH010000789.1, read as the reverse complement.
TTTTTTTTGAGACAGCATCTCGCTCTGTCGCCCAGACTGGAGTGCAGTGGTGCGATCTCAGCTCATTGCAGCTCAAGTGATTCTCCCACCTCAGTCTCCTGAGTAGCTGGGACTACCTGCATGCACCACCATGCCCAGTTAACTTTTGCATTTTTAGTAGAGATGGGTTTTCATCACGTTGGCCAGGCTGGTCTCGAACTCCTGACCTCATGATCTGCCTGCCTCGGCCTCCCAAAGTGCTGGGATTACAAGCGTGAGCCACCATGCCCGGCCTGAGCAACAGTATTTTTTAGAATTGAGAACTAGGCCAGGATGGTGACTCATGCCTATAATCTAAGCACTTTGGGAGGCTGAGGCAAGAGGACTGCTTGAGGCCAAAAGTTTGAGACAAGCCTGAGCAACATGGAAGGCGATGGTTGTAGTGAGCCGAGGTTGTACCACTGCACTCCAGCCTGGGTGAAAAAGCAAGACGGTCGCAAAAAAAAAAAAAAAAAAAAATTAGTCGTTGCTTTTCTTGCTTTGAGGAGAACATACTAAAGGGGACCAAGAGTGAAAGCTATGGGCTGGCTGGAGGTGGGCAGTGGCTCAGATTAAAGATGCTGCCACCAGGTTGGGCTCGATGGCTCACACCTGTAATCCCAGCACTTTGGGAGGCCGAGGTGGGTGGATCACAAGGTCAAGAGACAGAGACCATTCTGACCAACATGGTGAAATCCCATCTCTACTAAAAATACAAAAACTAGCTGAGCGTGGTGGTACGCGCCTGTAGTCCCAGCTACTTGGGAGGCTGAGGCAGGATAATCACTTGAACCCGGGAGGCGGAGGTTGCAGGGAGCCCAGATGGCACCACTGCACTCCAGCCTGGCGACAGAGTGAGACTCCATCTCAAAAAAAAAAAAAAAATGGTGCTGCCACCAACTTTGTGGTCTCTCTGGGAATAACACTGACAGAACAGATGGGCAGGACAGGGAGAGTGGAGTGGTGAGAAGAGGGAGGACTCAGGTGATCCATCCGAAGTGTCTCAGCAGATGGTGCCATCAACTGCCATGAGAAACACTCCAAGAGGGTGCTGGTGACAGGTTTTAGGGGAGAAATTATGTAAGTTAGCATTATTAAGGCATTGCTTAAAAGTAAATTTCAAGTTCTTTAAAAAAAAAAAAAGTACTACTGAAACTAATTTCTAGAAAAATTAGGCTGGGCATGGTGGCTCACACCTTTAATCCCAGCACTTCGGGAGGCTGAGGCGGGCAGATTACTTGAGGTCAGGAATTCAAGACCAACCTGGTGAAAACTCATTTCTAGCAATAATACAAAAGTTAGCTGGACATGGTAGCACATGCCTGTCATCCCAACTACTCAGGACACTGAGGCAGGATAATCACTTGAAACCGGGAGGCAGAGTCTGCAGTGAGTAGAGGTCACACCACTGCACTCCAGCCTGGGCGACAGGAACAATAACTGTCTCAAAGAAAAACTAAATAGATATTACCTAATCATAATTTCTCCTACATCTTTGGTTTGTCTACTTCCATCTATACTGTATTATTTAACAATGTCACCAGATATCTGTACTTACACTTTGTAATTATCAAAACATGTCAGAAACAATTTCATTTGGGGTTCACAATAGGTCAGTGAGGTATTGCGACTGCCAATTTTCTTTTTCTTTTTTGAGACGGAGTCTTCCTCTGTCACCCAGGCTGGAGTGCAGTGGTGCGATCTCGGCTCACTACAACCTCCTCCTCCTGGGTTCAAGTGATTCTGCTGCCTCAGTCTCCTGAGTAGCTGGGACTACAGGCACGTGCCACCACGTCTGGCTAATTTACTAATTTTTTAGTAGAGACAGAGTTTCACCATATTGGCCATGCTGGTCTTGAACTCCTGACCTCATGATCCGCCCGCCTTGGCCTCCCAACGTGCTGGGATTACAGGTGTGAGCCACCACGCCTGGCGTGCGATTGCCATTTTATAAATAAAAATATGAAGCTCAGGGCCCCACAACTCAAAATTGGAAGAACGTAGATTCAAAACCAGGGTACCCAGCCACAAGCTCAGGGTTCTTTCCATATCTTAGCTAACATATACAATGGTAAAACATTTTAGAGCTTTAAAATGTTCATATCCATTACTCACTTGATATATATGTATATGTGAGTTTATGTGTACATAAAACATCCATGCCATCTGTTCTTTTTTGAAAGGGGGGCCTTGCTGTCACTCAGGCTGGAGTGCAGTGGTGTAAGCATAGCTCACTATAGCTTCAACTTCCCAGGCTCAAGCAATCCTCCCACTTCAGCCTCCTGGGTAGCTGGAACCACAGGCAAGTGCCACCACACCTGGCTAACTTTGTTGTTTTTTTTGAGACAAGGTCTTGCTCTGTCACCCAGACAGGAGTGCAGTAGCATGAGCACAGCTCACTGCAGCCTCAATCTCCTGGACTCAAGCTATCCTCCTACCTCAGCCTCCTGAGTAACCAGGACCACAGGTGTATACCACCACGCCTGCCTAATTTTTGTGTTTTTTGTAGAGACACGTTTTTGCCATGTTGCCCAGGCTGGTCTCAAACTCCTGAGCTCAAGCAATCTGCCCACCTCAGAGTGGGATTACAAATCCTGGGATTACAGGCATAACCCACTGTACCCAGCCACTTTTTTTTTTCTGTAGAGATGGGATCTTGCTATGTTGCCCAGGCTGGTCTCAAACAGATCCTCCCACCTCAGCCTCCCAAAGTGCTAGGATTACAGGTGTGAGCTGTGCCCAGCATCTGCTCTTTCATATAAGTAAGAAAATAAAGGCAGTAGAAATCTTTAGCAGCACTGTCCAACAGAACTATCTGCAGTGGTGGAAATGTTATAGATTTGTGCTAAGACATAGACTGTGACCACATGTGACTACTGAGTACTTGAAACATGGCAAGTACACCCTGAATCTTTTCTAATTTTAATATACATAGCTGCATATGGCTAGTGGCCACCATACTGCAGAGCATAGCTCTAGATCCTTCCATTCTGACCAAGTTTCTTCTCTAAACTCTGCTCTGCACACATACCTTTGTCTCAGGAATCCCAGCGTTAAGTGAAGCCAGACTCTCACTTTAAGTCAATTTCTTCTCAGTTTATTTATATCATTTCAATGTCAAGACAACCACAATATCCCAATTTATAATAATATAACATCAAGAGAAGAAGAATTCTACTGTCAAGTACACAGTTATAAGGAATCCCAATTAAAGGAAGGTCTATTTAATTTGGTCTTAAATAGCTTAAATTTGTCTGAAGGGAATTCTAAGCAATGTTGCTTTGGATCTTTGATATTTTTTCTTGTTTTGAGACAAGGTCTCATTTTGTCATGCAGGCTGATTGCAACGGCTTAATCGTAGCTTACTGAAAGCCTTGAACTGGGCTCAAGCCATCCTCCCACCTCTGCATCTTGAGAAGCTAGGACTACAGGCATGTACCACTACACTCAGCTAATTTTTTTATTCTTTGCAGAAATAGGGCCTTGTTATGTTGTCCTAGTATTCAGATAAATGCAAACTATAGTCCCCACAATTGAGATGGCCATTTTTTAAAACAAATTTTCAAAATTTGTAGAAACATAAAGGAGTTTGTAAAAATGATAAAACTGAACAAAATATAACAAGCAATGATTAGTTGGAATGAGTAAAATGTAACCACTACAACTTTAGTTTTGCAAGAGCGCTCAATGTTGTTTACAATGATTTACTTTCTACACCAAAAATAAAGCCAGAAAGTGCAGAGTGTTCAGTTTTAACAAGCACAAAACTATAAAAGAAGATGCCCCTTACAAAACAGCAAGGACGCCCAAGGAGTGCTCTTGTACATCCAGAGCCCCGAGCACAGTGTCCAGATGGGATAAGTTCTTCGCAAGGAGTTCCCCACTCTTGTTGATCAGTTCACAAAGCTGTGTCATTTGCCCTGGAAAACAGGAACAACACTACTGTATTTCAGCTACAGCACTAACCAAACTAAAGGAACTCTAACCGCAGCTTTGTACTTCAGAGCCTGAAGTGCCCGAAAATGATTCTTACACGTTCTTCATTTCGGATGAGGACCCAGAAGGACCAGAGGAGTGAAATAACCTGTCCATGGTCTCAAAATGAGATAGAGATTACACTGGACCTTCCACTTCTCTCTGAATTTTTCACCTTTTCCTCTATTCCGTTTTCCAGTCTCCCAAGCCAGAAATGTACATGTTACTATTAGCACCTCTCTGCATCCAGATTATTTAGTTTTACTTCCTACGTCTCTCAGCTCCATTCCTTTTTCTCTTCCCTCCCTGCCTTAATTCAGATCCTTATGATTTTTTGTCTGGACTATATCATAAATCTTCTATTTTTTTTTTTTTTTTTTTGAGATGGAGTTTCACTCTTGTTGCCCAGGCTGGAGTGCAATGGCGCGATCTCGGCTCAGTGCAACCTTCGCCTCTGGGTTCAAGCGATTCTCCTGCATCAGCCTCCCGAACAGCTGGCGGACAGGCATGTGGCACCATGCCCGGCTAATTTTTTTTATTTTTAGTAGAGACGGGGTTTCCCCATGTTGGTCAGGCTGGTCTCAAAGTCCCGACCTTAGGTTGATCCGCCTGCCTTGGCCTCCCAAAGTGCTGGGATCAGAGGTGTGAGCCATCATACCTGGCCTGTATCAGAAATCTTCTAAATGGTCTACCTACTGTGATCTTTATCTCCTCCAGCCCACACTTTGTATTAGTACTGTCTGCTCTAAACTGCGCATTCAATCGAATTACTCCAATGAGTTTAAGAAATCCAAATGCCTTAGCCTGGACTAAGGCCCTTCAGTAACTGGTCCCTGCTACCTTTCCAGCCTTATCTCCTGCTACTTCTCCTCACAAACCTACTCTTTGGTCACAGCAAGCTCAGAAAAATCAACATTCTGTGTTCTCTCCTCTTTATGCTTCTACACATGCTGTTTTCTATCCTTCTCCCCCACATCCTCTGCTACCTGACTGAGCCTCATCCAGCATTCGACAATCAGCTTGTGGCTTCTCTGGACCCTCATCTCAGCTCCCTTCCCCATGGATAAGCTGGGTATCTGCCCTCTCTGCCTCATATGGGACTGTGGTGGTTAGGTAATTCAGTAAACTCAGGTGGAGGGACTGTCCCTTTCTCCAGCTCTAGAATACAGCACATGCTTAGCAGCTTATCAAGCAGCTACCTGTTGAATTAATCTCCTAACTGATCTATTTTTCCCCTAGACTACAATACTACGTTGTTTTGTTTTGTTTTTTGAGACAAGATCTTATTCTGTCACCCAAGCTACAGTGCAGTGGTGTGACCATAGCTTGCCACAGCCTTAACCTCCTGGGCTCAAGAAATCCTCCCACCTTAGCCTCCTGAGTAGCTGGGACTACAGGTGTACGTCACCATGCCCATCTTATTTTTAAAATTTTTTTGTAGAGACTAGAGTCTCACTATGTTGCCCAGGATGGTCTCCTACTCCTGGGCCCAAGCAATTATCCTGCCTTAGCCTCCCAAAGTGCTGGGATTACCGGCATTAGCCACCAAACCTGGCCTGCAATGCTATGTTTCAACAACTAAGGTACAGAATCTATTAATAATTCGGCCTCGGCCAGGTGCTATGGCTCACACCTGTAATCCCAGCAGTTTGGGAGGATGAGGCGGGCAGATCTCTTTAAGTCAGGAGTTCAAGACTAGGCTGGCCAACATGGCAAAATCACGTCTCTACTAAAAACACAAAAATTAGCTGAGTGTGGTGGCGCACACCTGTAATTTCAGCTACTCGGGGGGCTGAGCTGAGATCACACCACTGCACTCCATCCTGGGCAACAGAGCAAGACTCCATCTGAGGGAAAAAAAAAGTTAGGCCTGAATTGGTACCATGAAGTAGATCCAACGATTTTGACAATTATTCTCATGGCAGACACCATGGTCACACTCTAGCTGTCTTTCTGGTAACAGTGGGGATATATTTAAGTCCACGGGCATTAACTCAAGTCTCCTACTTCTGTGCTTCTACATAACAACTGTATCATCTTTTCCTTACTAAAAGAATACAACATTGTATAACGCTTAAAATACAAGTGACTATAGCCAGGTACTTTTTATAATTTAATTTCTGGTGCTCCTATAATACTTTTAAATCTGGTATGTTTTACTGAAAGCAAAGGAAATATATCATTATTATACATGCATGGCAAAACAAGAATAAAACAGCTGTGATCTCATTAGGTATCACCTCTTGAGATCACACAGATTTAACTGGGAAATACCAACTCATTATAAATTTTATTACAGATCTCACTGGTAGGTATGAAGTAACTTCTTCCAGTTAAATAATTTGCCTTTTTAACCCATTTCTCTAAATATATTAACAATAATTTGTAACACCCAGAAATAAGCATTGCAATCCATTAGTTCTCTACTAGTTAATAATCAGTGCCAAGTTGAGACTGAAATAAAAGCTGGGTCACTATGAATCCTTAAATAACTAATATTAGTGTAGGGCCAAGGGCAGAGTCAAAAAAAAGTGTAAGTGCCACAGGGTGCATTTGAAATCAGTCCAACCAGAGACGTGGCCAATGAAATTCTAATTAGAAAAAGCTGGATAATATTCTCTTCAGGTTTACATTAGAAAATTCTGAAGAAAAGCTGAGAAAACAGAAACTCAAAGATTTTTTTTTTTTTTTTTACTTTTATTTATTTTTGGGGGGACAAAGTTTCACTCTTGTTGCCTAGGCTGGAGTGCAATGACATGATTTTGGCTCACTGCAACCTCCACTTCCCAGGCTCAAGCGATTCTCCTGCCTCAGCCTCCTGAGTAGCTGGGATTACAAGTGCCTGCCACCAGACCCAGCTATTTTTTGTAGTTTGAGTAGAGACGGTGTTTCGCCATGTTGGCCAGACTGGTCTCGAACTCCTGACCTAAGGTGATCCGCCCCCCTCAGCCTCCCAAAGTGCTTGGGATTACAGGAGTGTGCCACGGTGCCCTGCCTGAAACTCAAAGATTTTCTGTGCAGTGAGTGTGAGGCACAGTAGCTGACAGCAATGCAAGTTATCATATTGATCTCTCTCTAGCACACTGTTCCTATAGCATCCTACAACCTGATGCCCACAAAAGCCCTAGTTCTGTCTTGTAAATCAGAAAATTGGCCCAGAGAAATTAAGTGGCTCGCACAAGAAGTGACGGAGAAGGGATTTCAACCTGAAGCTTCTAACTACACTACCACACAGGAAGGAGAAAACTAAGTATTTGTGGCATAAATTAACAAACCAGTGGTTCCTTTATTCATAGAAAATGCAAGTCTGTGTCTTCCCTGTGAACCTAATTTCTATTAATAAAAACGAAAATGAGGAAGAACTATTATTTATTAAGTGCAGCTCCATATCAGATCACATGCCTTACACCAGTGAGGTAAAAGCACTCCTCCATTTTTACAATGGAGACACAAAAGACTCAGAGATTACAGGTGACTTGTGCAAGGTCACGCAGCTCCTAGAACTTTACAATTAATGATGGTAACAATAATTTGCAGCTGTATCTATTGCCCCTCTTATGACAGACATTCTCATTTAATCTTCACATCTCTATATTAAGTAAGTACTTATTTTGCAGACGAAGAAACTGAAGCATGGGATGGTTAAAGGGGCCTTCACAGCCAGCATCTAATTATTCTAATTTCGGGTCCAGAATTCGGTATATTCATATGCGATGAATGAACCAAACAACCTGGAAAGTGAGAGCAAAATCATCACAATTCTACCCCTAGAAACGAAGTCCTGGCCGGGCGCGGTGGCTCACGCCTGTAATCCCAACACTTTGGGAGGCCGAGGTCTCAAGGCAGATCACTTGAGGTACGGTGTTCGAAACCAGCCTGGCCAACATAGTGAAACCCCATCTCTACCAAAAATACAAAAAAAAATTAAACGTGTGAGGTGGTGGGCGCCTGTAATATCAGCTACCCGGGAGGCTGAGGCAGGAGAATCGCTTGAACCCGGGAGGCGGAGGTTGCAGTGAGTCCAGATCGCGCCACTGCACTCCAGCCTGGGCGACAGAGCGAGACTCTGTATCAAAAGAAAAGAAAGAAAAAAAAAGGCGGGTCCCACGAGCGAGAGCTTCCGCAGCATTTTGTAGGACCAAAATAGGCGCACGGGTTCCCAAGTGTGCGCCGCCTGGCAGCGGAGGAGCCGGCCAAGACGGGCCGCGGAGCCAAGGCACCCAGAACGGACTCGCCTCCCGCCCGCTCCCAGCGGCCTAGTCAGCAGGCGGCGGGGCAACTGACATGGCGGTCCGCCAATCACCGAAGGCAAGAGACACAAAAGGAACCAATAGTTGCCCGAGAAGGCGTCTGACGGAAGTCACGCCCCCAAGCTGTCAAGCAAAGCGCCCGGTGGAAGGGGCCCGGGCCGGGAGGGGGGGGCTCCTGGCTGCCCGAGGGAGGGGAGACCGGCCGGCGAGGACCGCGAAGTGCGGGGAGGCTGCCTACACTCAGCCGCGCTCGATCCTGCCCTGATCTAAACGCTGCAACCCTGATCCCGGCCCCGGAGAAGAGGCTCAGGGCCAAAAGGGCGGTCCCAGCCATCCGTGCTGGCGCCTGGGGATGCAGGCCCGTCCCCCGGTACCCGCCCAGGCCCAGCCCGGTGGCCTAGGGCCTCACCTTGAGCCGAGAGCTGTCGGACACTGTTCACGAACTGCTCCAGGGCAGAAGCCATGTTTTCCCCCGAGCGACTCGAGCGGCGAAGACAGCACGCGCGGGAAAAGACTGCCGCTCTAGGAGGAGGGGCCGCGGCGATCCACCTGAGGTCCTCGCGAGCGGCGACGTCACTTCCGGTGCTTCAAGCACCGCGAGAATCTACCTAGCTGCCAACACGTTGGTGTTTCCATGGAAACAGCCGCAATTCGTCCTAACCGGAAATTGGCGTCCGTCGTCCTCGCCTTCTTCATTCAGTGCGCTTGTGAAATCTCTCCGCACGTTAAATTGGGGGATAGTGGGCATAGAAAGGAACGAAACTCATAACTAAGCAAGTATTTTCCGGTCTGGATTTTGCTAGGGAGGCCGTGCGGTTTTCCACCTGGCCAGATGCTTCAATGAGGCACGACTTCATTGCCACGTCTCCCATGAAGTTTTCCCCGTGATTTTAGGCTCTGGAGCCAAGCAGCCTGGGTTCAACTCCCTTTCTACCACTTAGTAGCTGTGTGACTTTGAGCAAGTCACTTGACCGTCGTGTGCCTTGTTTTCCCCATCTGTAAAATTCCCCCATCTGTAAAATCCTTAACCGCATAAAACACTTAGGACAGCGCTAGGGAGAACTATAGTTATTCCTTCAAGATGTACTTTGAATGGGGCCAGGCACGGTGGTCACGCCGATAATCCCAGCATCTTTGGAGGGCGAGGAGGGCGGATCACGAGGTCAGGAGATTGATACCATCCTGGCTAACATGGTGAAACCCCATCTCTACTAAAAATACAAAAAATTCGCCAGGCGTGGTGGTGTGCGCCTGTAGTCCCAGCTATTTGGGAGGCCAAAGCAGGAGAATTGCCTGAACCCAGGAGGCAGAGGTTGCAGTGAGCCAAGATCGTGCCACTGCACTCCAGCCTGGGTGACAGAGACTGTCTCAAAAAAAAAAAAAAAAAAAACAGATGTACTTTGATGAATGGATCCCTTCCCCACAACAAGTAAAAAAAAAAAAAAAAGCAGCGGCTGGGCGTGGTGGCTCACGCCTGTAATCCAAGCACTTTGGAGGCCAAGGCGGGCGGATCACCTGAGGTCGGGAGTTCAAGACCAGCCTGACCAACATGGTGAAACCCTGTCTTAAAAAAAAAGCAACATCACACACAAAAAGTGAATTGACTTTCCCCATCTGGGATTGATCTCCCCCTCCTCCGCTTGTCCCTAAAACACTTTGTTCTTCTTATGTTGCTACTTCTACTCTGTTACAGAAATGTGTCTCCATAGTCCATATCATATCTGTAAACCAAAAATAAAAGTCTAAGCACCCCAACTGACTGGTGGACCCTCTCCTAAGCCAAAGACCTTCCAATTTATCCTGAAAAACTAGTTCAGGCCATGATGGGAAGTGGTAGTCAAGACATTCCTCACAGACATCAACTCAGAGACCTTAAGACTAGTAGACTCAAGACTGATAAGAAATATTTGCAATCTATTCTGTCTAAAGCCTGCTACCTGGAAGCCTCATCTGCATGATAAAATGTTGGTCTCCACAACCCCTTATAATCGTAACCCAGATATTACTTTCTATTTACTTCTAAGTCTTTAGATAATAACTCTTCAAACCAATTACCAATCAAAAAATCTTTTAAGTCTACCTATAAGGTGGAAGCCTCCCAACTGCCCCGAGTTGGCCTGCCTTTCCAGACTTAGCCAATGTACATCTTACATGTATTGACTGATGACTCATGTCTCCCTAAAATGTATAAAACCAAAGTGTACCCAATCACCTTGGGCACATGTCCTGAGGAGCTCCTGAGGCATCAGCACGTCCTTAACCTTGGCAATATAAACCTTCTCAACTGATTGAGACTGGTCTCAGATATTTTTGGTTTACGTATCCATTACTTCTTCTTTTTTTTTTTTTTTGAGATGGAGTTTTGCTCTTGTTGCCCAGGCTGGAGTGCAATGGCGCAATCTTGGCTCTCTGTAACCTCCACCTCTCAGGTTCAAGTGATTCTCCTGCCTCAGCCTCCCAAGTAGCTGGGATTACAGGCATGTGCCACCGCGCCCAGCTAATTTTGTATTTTTAGTAGAGATGGGGTTTCTCCATGTTGGTCAGGCTGGTCTCAAACTCCTGACCTCAGGTGATCCGCCCACCTTGGCCTCCCAAAGTGCTGGGATTACAGGCATGCGACATTGCACCTGGCTAACGTATCCATTGCTTCTAACTGGCATGGAGTTCCTGAAGGTCAAACATCTCTCTTATGAACCTCTATTCCCCTTTAGGGCCAAGCAGCATAGGATTAGGTGCATAGTAGGGACTGAGGAAACAAACATGCATTTGATTTTTTTTTTTTATTTTTTTGAGATGGAGTCTCGCTCCCGTCACCCAGCCTGGAGTACAGTGGCATGATCTTGGCTCACTGCAATCTCTACCTCCTGGGTTCAAGTGATTCTCCTTCCTCAGCCTCCCGAGTAGCTGGGATTACAGGTGCAGGCCACCGCCCCGGCTAATTTTTGTATTTTTAGTAGAGAAGGGGTTTTGCCATTTTGGCCAGGCTGGTCTCAAACTCTTGACCTCAGATGATCCACCTGCCTCAACCTCCCAAAGTGCTAGGATTACAGGCGTGAGCCACCGCACCCAGCTTAAAATTTTATCCAACATACATTTACTGATACAACCTTTTGTAGCAGGCACTAGAAATACACTGGTAGTAAAAACAGTCTTGGGCCCGGGCACGGTGGCTCACACCTGTAATTCCAGCACTTTAGGAGACTGGGGCAGGCGGATCACTTGAGGTCAGGATCTGGGCACCAGCCTGGCCAACATGGTGAAACCCCATCTGTACTAAAAATACTACAAAAATTAGCTGGGCTTAGTGACAGATGCCTATAGTCCCAACTACTCAGGAGACTGAGGTGGAAGAATCATTTGAACCTGGGAAGCGGAAGTTGCAGTGAGCTGAGATGGCACCACTGCATTCCAGCCTGGGCAACAGCAAGAATCTGTCTCAAAGAAAACAAAACAAAACAAAGTAAAACAAAACTTTACAATAGCAAAGACTTGGAACTAACCCAAATGCCCATCAGTGATAGACTGGATAAAGAAAATGTGGCACATATACACCATGGAATAATATGCAGCCATAAAAAGGGACAAGCTCATGTCCTCTGCAGGGACATGGATGAAGCTGGAAATCATCATTCTCAGCAAACTGACACAAGAACAGAAAACCAAACACTGCATGTTCCCACTCATTAGTGGGAGTTGAACAGTGAGAACACATGGACACAGGGAGGGGAACATTACACACCAGGGGCTGTCGGGGTGGGGGAGCTAGGGGAGGGATAGCATTAGGAGAAATACCTAATGTAGATGACAGGATGATGGATGCAGCCAACCACCATGGCATGTGTATAGCTGTGTAACAAACCTGCACGTTCTGCACATGTACCCCAGAACTTAAAGTACAATTAAAAAAACAAACAAAAAACAGTCTCAGTCCTTCTCTCCTGCAGATAACACCCTAGGAAAAAAAAAGGAGGAGTTAGTGTTCTGAAGGAACGGAACATGGTTCTATAAAATCATGTCACAGAGAAGATTGACCTGGCCTGGGAGAAACAGGGAAGGCTTTCTTGAGGAAATGGTGTAAACTGAGCTCTGAAGAAAGAGGAAGAGTTAATAAGATAAGGGGGAGGAACTGTTTCTGAGTGAGAGGACAGCACGGTGCTGAGATCCTGCATCTGAAAGGAGCATGCCAGTTGAGAAGGAAGAACTAAAATAACATCCTTGTGGTGGGAGGGGAGTGGTTTGTAAGGTGGACAGGGGCCAGGTCAAGTAGGGCTATTAAAGGCAGTGGAGTTTTTCCTGAGAAGATCTTCCACCTCAGCCTCCTGAGAGTTTTGTGCAAGTGGGTGGCAGGATCAAATTTGCATTTTAAGGCCAGGCTCCGTGGCTCATGCCTGTAATTCCAGCACTTTGAGAGGCTGAGGTGGGCGGATCACGAGGTCAGAAGTTCTAGACCAGCCTGGCCAATAAGGTGAAACCCCCCGCCTCCGCCTCTACTAAAAATACAAAAAATAGCTGGGTGTGGTGGCGCATGCCTATAATCCTAGCTACTCGGGAGGCTAAGGCAGGAGAATCACTTGAACCCAGGAGGTGGAGGTTTCAGTGAACCAAGATCATGCTGTTGCACTCCAGCCTGGGTAACAGAACGAGACTCACTCTCAATAAATGAATGAATGAGTGAATGAATGAATGACTGCCGGGTTCGGTGGCTTACGCCTGTAATCCCAGTACTTTTGGAGGCTGAGGCGGGCAGATCACCTGAGGTCGGGAGTTTGAGACCAGCCTGACCAACATGGAGAAACCCCATCTCTACTAAAAAATTAGCCGGGCGTGGTGGCGCATGCCTGTAATCCCAGCTACTTGGGAGGCTGAGGCAGGAGAATTGCTTGAACCCAGGAGGTGGAGTTTTCGGTGAGCCAAGATCATGCTGTTGCACTCTAGCCTGGACAATAAGAGTGAAACTCTGTCTCGAACAAAATGCATTTTAAAAAGATTCGTCTGGCTTCATGTGGCTAACTTGAGAGCCAGTTAGGAAGCTATTGCAATAGTCAACATAAAATATAATAGTAATAGTTACACCTCAAATAATTATACCTTGAATGCTAATAATTGTACTCTTGCCAGGAGTTTGAGACCAGCCTAGACAACAGAGCATGACTTTGTCTCTACAAAAAAAAAAATGTACAAACCAGCTGGGTGTGGTGGTACATGCCTGTTGTCTCAGCTACTCTGGAGGCTGAAGTGGGAGGACCACTTGAGCCCAGGAATTTGGACTACATTGAGCTATGATCTCACCACTACACCCCAGCCTGGGTGACAGAGTGAAACCCTGTTTCTTTAAAATAAATAATGATACTCTCGAAGTACAGATAAATTCACCAGAGTAAATTGGTGAACTTGAGACATGTTTAGATGAATGACTGTAGCACTTGTACTCTAAGATGGAAATGCTCCTGAATGTTCTATGGAAGCAATTTGTTCTTAATCTTTGATCACTTGCAACCCACAAGACAGACATTTGACTTATAGGACACATTTCCATGGATATACACGGATTTCAGTGAAAGCCAGAAATGCTGAAGATAGGTAAAGCACTCTAATAATTCAAAGTAGCCACAGCTACTAATAATACTTTGATTCTTATTTATTTATTTATTTATTATTGCCTATTTAGATTTTGGCAACTGCTCTCCAAGTGTGGCTCCACCAATCAGCAGCATCAGTGTCATTTAGGAACTTCTTGGAAATACACATTCTTGGATCCCACTGTAGAACTTCCTATATCAAGAGCTCTGAAGCTGGGCGCTGTGGCTCACGCCTGTAATCCCAGCACTTTGGGAGGCCAAGGCGGGTGGATCACCTGAGGTCGGGAGTTCAAGACCAGCCTGACCAACATGGTGAAAACCCGTCTTTAAAAAACATATATATATATATATATTTCAAGAATGAACACTCAGCAGATATTTGTATTTTCAAAGAAGCTTATAAATGCAAATGAACCTCTACTTGTTTTAGTTGCTTGTAAAATTTACAGAGGTATGTGTATTTCCTCTTTAAACAGGGGTTTAAACTTGGGGAGGGGGGATGGGTGGCGGGTTCATCTGTTCTTCAAGTCATATTCTCAAGCAGGAGCTACTGAATGGGAAAACTAAAATAATTTCTCTTCTTTGCACAGTTGGTATTGATAAATCTCAGATGTATCCAGAATGAAATATCTGGCAGGTTGTGATATTTATGGGTCTATCTCTTGTGACTTTAGGTTTGTCTTGGCACCAAACATAAGGCAATTCAACATCAGGCCCTTGCCCTAAACAACTCCTGGAGCCAAGAACTGGCAATTGCTACTTGGTTTCAATGGATGGTCAGAAAGGATCATCAGGGTAAACCTTGTAGATTTTCTTTCACTAACCACATTCTCCTTTCAACATTGAAATTCTAGACTTTAAACAGAGTATTGAACTGGTTATAGGGAGGAGACGTGAGAGGCCTCCTCTCACTGAGGATAAGTAGACATGTCTGAATTGGCCTGCTACCTACAATTAATAATCTCAATCACTTGGATGGTGGTATTCATAATTTTCTCCACTGTTTGTGTGGCATATAATAAAAAAACGGTTGTCTGTATCTAGCAATTTATTTGCAAATCTTACTTTATTTTGAAGCCGTAGGATACCTCAACTGTTAGCTTGAGTAACTAGAGTTTAGTTTTTATTTCTCATAACAAAACAGTTTGAAGCCTACATTAATATCCTTGGAAGAAACTTACACTAAAAATCCTAACAGCTTCAGGAGTTTCTCACCTTTAAGGAGGGGGAAATGAACATACCATGGTGCCACTTCCGAAGCAAAGCCTGAAATTCTCTGCTTTAGAGGTGGTAGTGCCATTCTGTGATTGCAGGAGTCTGGCGCTGGCTTGGTGGAGGAGCCTGTGGACAAGGTGGAGGAAAGTCTGTTTTCACTGGGGGTGGACGAGGGTAAGTAGTTGAAGTGGAAAGGATCTCTCTTTTCTTTCTAAAACTCATCTTTTCAAGCACATATCAAGCCCTTCCCTCTGTGAGCTACTGAAGTCCTGGGCAGTTTTTCTGTCTTGCAACATAGATAAGTTTTTACCTTAGGCAATACCTGACAGAGCCTTTACATTTAAAATCGTACAGTGGACTTCCTGCCAAGAAGCTTAGAAGGAAGAAGAAGTAATGTTTTTCCAGTTTTTGGTTAAGAACTTGCTTTGTACTAAAATAGTACTCCAAATATATATCTCTTGTAGCCTTCAGTTATCCCAGCAAAATCATCTAAAGATTTATTTATCTATACTCTGGTTTCTCTTCAAATCGTTTAAATCTTTCACTGTTTACTAAAGATTTATTTATCTATTGATTATTATTATTTTTTAGAGACAATGTCTCACTCTGTTGCCCAGGCTAGAGTGCAATAGCATGATCATAGCTCACTGTAACCTCAAACTCCTAGGCTCAAGGGATCCTCCCACCTCAGCCTCCTGAGTAGCCAGGGCTGTAGGCATGCACCACCACGCATGGCTAATTACTTTTTCTAGAGATGGGGTCTTGTTGTGTTGTCCTGCCTGGTCTCAAACTCCTGGCTGCAAGTGATCCTCTTGCCTCAGGATCCCAAGGTGCTGAGTTTACAGGCATGAGTCACCCACCATGCCAGGTCATCATCTAAAGATTTACATAAACTTGTGTAAACATTCAGTCCTTTTTTTACTCATAGAAGGGCTTGAGCAGAAAAAGAGTCTGATATAGATATCTAGAAAGGGTACATTTTTTTCTAGTATTCATGGCCCTCAGGCTTAGGGTTTGAACTCAGAGGCAGGGCTGTAGGCTAATGGAGTCGAGTAGGCTCCCATGGGTGATGCCCAGAAAGCCAGACTATCTGTTCCAAACTTTTTTGTTTTTTTGAGACAGTCTTGTTCTGTCGCCCAGTCTGGAGTGCACTGGTGTGATCTCGGCTCACTGCAACCTCCACTTCCTGGGTTCAGGCAATTCTCCTGCCTCTGCCCACCACTACACCCATTTTTTTTTTTTTTTTTTTTTGTATTTTTAGTAGAGACAGGGTTTTATCATGTTGCCCAGGCTGGTCTCAAACTCCTGATCTCAAATGATCTGCCCATCTTGGCCTCCCAAAGTACTGGGATTACAGATGTGAGCCACTGAGTCCAGCCTCTTTTTTTTTTTTTTTTTTTTTTTTTGAGAATAGTCTCACTCTGTCGCCCAGGCTGGAGTACAGTGGTATGATCTCAACTCCCTGCAACCTCTGCTCCCAGTTCAAGCTATTCTTGTGCCTCAGACTCCCAAGTAGCTGAGATTACAGGTGTGTGCCACCACACTTGATTTTTGTATTTTTAGTAGAGATGGGGTTTCACTATGTTGGCCAGGCAGTTCTTGAACTCCTGGCCTCAAGTTTTACCACACTGGCCAGGCTGTTCTTGAACTGCTGGCCTCCACCCGCCTCAGCCTCTCAAAGTGCTGGGATTACACGCTTGGGCCACCATGTCCAGCCAACCAGCCCTTTTTCGGGGAATGATTCTAGCCCTTGATGCATAGGGGAATAGGTTCTGTAGGAGTGTAGCCTTAACTGATCAATTTGAAATCTTTGGGTGATGTGAGACATGTGCCAGGTTCTTGGCTTGTATCTGCCTTCTAAGTATGTCAGGAACTTCATAACTAGATGGAGGCAGTAAAAATGGGCCCTGCCAGGATGTACGTATAATAGAGCCATTCAGCCATACCCTTGTGCTGTCTGCCCTTAATCACAAAGATTATGAGCTAAGAATCGTGAAGGCATTTTTATTTTTTAAACATCACTAGCAATTATCAATTATCACTCAATTAGTGATAATTGAGTGATAATTGTGCATGCCTGTAGGTGGTACATGACTGTAGTCCTGGCTACTCAGGAGGCTGAGGAGGGAGGATCCCTTAAGCCTAGGAGTTTGAGTGACAATAAGTAGCAATTATCACTCAGATAGGCATCTTAAATCCATTTGTTTTGGTTGGATTTAAGACCATTGTAGTTCCTTATGAAAGGGAAGACAGCCCAGAAGTTTGCTATTCAGAAGGCTTTGTCAGATGCATTCTAGAAACTGTTGATTGTGGTTCCAGGTAAAACTTTTATTTATTTATTTATTTTTTTTTGAGATGGAATCTCACTCTGTCACCAGGCTGGAGTGCAGTGGCATGATCTGGCTCACTGTAACCTCCGCCTCCTGGGTTCAAGCCATTCTCCTGCCTCAGGCTCCTGAGTAGCTGGGTTTATAGGCATGTACCACCATACCCAGCTAATTTTTGTGTTTTCAGTAGGGACAGGGTTTCATCATGTTGGCCAGGATGGTCTTGATCTCTTGACCTCATGACCTCCCACCTCGGCCTCTGAAAGTGCTGGAATCAAAGGCGTGAGCCACTACTCCCAGCCTTTTTTTTTTTTTTTTTTTTTTTTTTGAGACAGAGTCTTGCTCTGTCACCCAGGCTGGAGTGCAGTGCTGCAATCTTGGCTCACTGCAACCTCTGCCTCCCAGGTTCTCTGCCTCAGCCTCCCAAGTAGCTGGGACTACAGGCACCTGCCACCACACCCAGCTAATTTTTGTATTTTTAGTAGAGACAGGGTTTCACCCTATTGGCCAGGCTGGTCTCAAACTCCAGACCTCGTGATCTTCCCGCCTCGGCCTCCCAAAGTGCTGGGATTACAGGCATGAGCCACCTCACCCAGCCTGTAAAACTTTCTTAATCGTCATTGAAGTACTTCAGTTTCAATGAGCAAATAAAATCACTTTGAAAAGTTAATTGGATAAAAATATCGATATCTAAAACACTCCATAGTATGCTAAATTCTTTCACAGCAACAGGCTCAAATTTGTTCTTTGTGACATTTGTGGAAAAAACGACAGCAAATATTGTCCCTAGTTTATAGATGTAAAAGGGCTTGCCTCAGTTCACACAGAAGAAGTTTGAGCCAGGTCTTCTTTTATTGCATGCCTATCATACAGAATAGTGATTATAAGCTTTAGACACATGGATGAGACCTAACTCTGTTTCTTAGATTTTTTTATGCAATTTTAGGTCTTATGGCCAGAGAGATTTGAAGATATTTAATAACTCTAAGCTGCAATCTCTTTATCTGCAAACTGGGGTTAGTAATCCAATCAACCTTATGGGGGCTATTGTAAGAGTAAATGAGATGACAAATGTAAAAACGCAGAACTATACTTACAAGGTAAGCAGACAAAAATATGTCAACTATTATTGTCATTGTTGTTTTCTCTCTGAATAAACTCTCTGCAGAAGAGTTTATTAGATTGTTTCCTGAATTGAGAATTCAGTTCTAGAAAAAAAAAGAAAAAAAAAGAAAGCGGGGGAGAATTTCAGTTGTAGCTTTCATCTCTGGCACTGACATATTGCGCAAATATGATTCTTATACAATAATCAGTTGTTTTGCTGTGAGCCTTGGAAGTGGTCATGCTACTGAATAGCATTGCTTGTATTCCCTACTGAGTTCTACAAAGACGCAAATGTTATAGGCTGAGCCCAAAGGAAACCTGATGATTAGCAAAGAGTCCCTGAACAGAACTGCTCTTCTGCTTCACAGCCCTGAAGGATGAGAGACTGAAAGACCCTAATTAAGTTACCACAGACCTTTATTTGCTTGTAGGAGGTGGCTCTGATTGCTCTCAGCTTTCCAACCTGGGCAGCCCTTCTAGTGAAAGTCTTACTTCCTTGGTCATCAACTGTCAAGTCTGAGTAACAACCTTTAAGAACAAGCTAAATGTGTGGGTTGTTTGCCTCTCCCTAGAATGCAAAAGTACCCCTTGCACACACTCAAAACTTCTTAGACCGAAAGACTTACAGCTTTAGTTTACCTTGAAGGAAGTTGTATTGTCTATAGAGTATGTGGGCCATTTTCTGCCAATAAAATGTTTAAATGTTCTCTCTCTCTGAGGCTTTGTACATTGTATCTGGTGGAATTTTGATTCTTAGGGAGTAGACACCTAGTCTTGCTTCTAATGTGAAGTGTCTACTACCTCAGTGTTCTCTATTCCAGATTTGAACTTACTTTGACACCCCCACCTGAAGCCTTACCATTTAATCATATTATCAATGAACATTTTTGTTTCCACATTTTTTCCTTATGTTACTGTTCCTTAGTTCCTATCCGTAAGATCATAAAGTCCTTTGAACCAAACACAGTTGATATTTCATATATATGTTAAAAATTGAGGTGTGAGGCCGGACATGGCGACTCATGCCTGAAATCTCAGCACTTTGGTAGGTCGAGACAGAAAGATCACTTGAAGCCAGGAGTTCAAGACCAGCCTGGGGAACGAAGCAAGACCATGTCTCTAAAAAAAGAGTATTAGCCAGGCACAGTGGTGTAATCGCTGCTACTCTGGGAGGCCGAGGTAGGAGGATTACTTGAACCCAGGAATTCCAGCTGCAGTGAGCTATGATAGCGCCACTGCACTGCAGCCTGGGTGACACAGTGAGACCTTGTCTCCAAAAAAAAAGAAAAATTGAAGTGTAAGGTGAGGAGGTGAGGAAACTTCCAGGAAAATGCTCTTATTTTCTGCTTTTAGAAACCAAAAGAATGTCTCATTGTGGGGTGCTACCATTTATATGTAGGAAGTTTTAGAATGAAAAACATTCTGAATTGATCCTTGCTAACTTTATTTCAGAAAGTGGTAAAACAGCTGTGGCTTACAGGCCCAGTGAAGAGATTGTAGATGTCAGATGGGAAGAAGAACTACATGGTAGTTCAAGTATGTGGAGATAAAAACTCAAGGATAGGCTGGGCGTGGTGGCTCACACCTGTAATCCCAGCACTTTGGGAGGCCAAGGTGGACGGATCACCTGAGGTCAGGAGTTCGAGATCAGCCTGACCAACATAGAGAAACCCCATCTTTAATTTAAGAAAAAAAAAGATATAAAATAAAATAACTCAAGGATAACAGGGCCAGGAGCAGTGGCTTATGCTTGTAATCCCAGCACTTTGGGAGGCCGAGGTGGGCGCATCACCTGAGGTCCGGAGTTCAAGACCAGCCTGACCAACATATAGAAATAGTGGCGCATACCTTTAATCCCAGCTACTGGGGGAGGCTGAGGCAGGAGAATTGCTTGAACCCAGGAGGCTGAGATTGTGGCCATCCGAGACTTCGCCATTGCACTCCAGCCTGGGCAACAAGAGCGAACTTCCATCTCAAAAAAAAAAAAAAAATCAAGGGTAGGGTAACGTAGCCAGTGTCACCATAATTCAAAGCAAGCAGCAGAATTTGGAGGATAATTTGTTTCATTCTTGGGAAAATGTGAAACTCTGAAACTGCTTTTGAGTGCAGGGTATTTCTGAAGCTTTTCCTGAACTCTTGACTGTTGGCTCTGGCCCCCTTATTTGAAGTTTGGAGAGAGAACCGAGGACTGTATTACTCTAGCTGTGGACACAGGAGAGGGGTTAGTCTCCCCCCCACCCCAGGAGTTAGGGATGCTGGGCTGCTTGAACACAGACCTTTTTAGAACTGCCTTCAAACAGGATTCCAGGGATATGGGGACAAGGTAACTGGCCTTAAGAATGATTGTGCTACAGCTTTCAAAAACTGTGCCTTTCAAATATGGCTTATTACTTGGATCTCAACATCTCCCATATATCTTGGGTGGGGGATATTTTGTTGACGATCTTTCTGTAAATCATTCTCAATCATGTGCTGCAATATTCGGTTAACAATAGACCATATATATGATGGTGGTCCTGTAAGAGTATAATGGAGCAATCCCTATACAGGTATACCATTTTTATCTTTTTTTTTTTTTTTTTTTTTTTTTTTTGAGATGGAGTCTTGCTCTCTCACAGGCTGGAGTGCAGTGTCACAATCTCAGCTCACTGCAACCTCCACCTCCCGGGTTCAAGTGATTCGCCTACCTCAGCCTTCTGAGTAGCTGGGATTACAGGCATGCACCACCACACTCAGCTAATTTTTGTATTTTTAGTAGAGACAGGTTTTCGCCATGTTGGCCAGGCTAGTCTCGAACTCCTGACCTCAGGTGATCCACCCACCTCAGGTGGGATTACATGCGTGAGCCACCAAAGTGGTGGGATTACAGGTGTGAGCCACTGTGCCCAGCCCCCATTTTTATCTTTTATACAGTATTTTTACTATGCCTTTTCCATGTTTACATACACAAATACCTGCCATTGTGTTACAATTACCTTCGGAATTCAGTACAGTAACATACAGTACAGGCTTGTAGCCTAGGAGTCATAGGCCATACCATATAGCCTAGGTGTGCTGTAGGCTATACCACCTAGGTTTGTGTAAGTAAATGCTATGATGTTAGCACAATGGTGAAATCACCTAAGTCATTATTTACCATATATGGAATGCTTTTTTTTAAAGGAGCAAAAGTTTCATTTCAGTGGGAGCTAAATTTGGGGCTAGAGTGTTTTATTTAATTTCCACCCCAAAGTTGCAGTGTTTTGAACTATTTCCCGGTAAAATAATAATAATATATATATATTTGAAACAAACCTTCATTCTATCACCCAGGCTGGAGTGCAGTGTCTTGATGTCGGCTCACTGTAACCTCCGACATCTGGGTTCAAGCGATTCATGTGCCTCAGCCTCCCGAGTAGCTAGGTTACAGGCACCTGCCACCATGCCCAGCTAATTTTTGTATTTTTAGTAGAGACGGGGGTTTCACTATCTTGGCCAGGCTGGTCTCAAACTCCTGATCTCAGGTGATCCACCCACCTTGGCCTCCGAAAGTGCTGATAATACAGGTGTGAGCCACCATGCCCGGCCAAAATAATTATTTTAATTTAAATAAAACCCACCAAGGAAACTTCAAGCTTTAAGAAATCTAGCTTCCTGTGAAATGTGAGAGGAAGTCAGCACTGATTTCAGAAATCTGATTATAACAATAGACCCATCCCTAAATGAGGCAAATCTTGGAATCCCTTCCATTTTATTTTATTTATTTTATTTTATTTTTTTGAGACGAGTCTCACTCTGTCACCCAGGCTAGAGTGCAATGGAATGATCTCACCCCACTGCAACCTCCGCCTCCTGGGTTCAAGTGATTCTTCTGCCTTAGTCTCCTGAGTAGCTGGGATTACAGGCATGTGCCACCATGCCTGGCTAATTTTGTATTTTTAGTAGAGACAGAGTTTCACCATGTTGGTCAGGCTGGTCTCGAACTTCTGACCTCAGTGATCCACCTACCTTGGCCTCCCAAAGTTCTGGGATTACAGATGTGAGCCACGGTGCCTGGCCCGGCTTCAATTTTTAAAACCATCACTATGCATCATATGCCTATGCTAGGCACTGGAATAAGATGAAGCACCTTCTTGGAGTTTACACACTGGTAATTGTGCCAATCAGTCAGTGATAAGATAGGTAAGAATGGCTGTGGGGGAAGTCAGCTGGGTTCTAGTTACAGTTGTATTTCAGGAACTTATTTAACATGCTGACTTAACAACCTAAGCCTCTTCTCCATGTGTGCACACAGGGTAGACCTCTGAAGGGTGGCACTGTAACTTCTAGGGTAATGTGTTAAGTCAAGGCAGGATGACAGTTCAACCTCCTCTCTCAGGCTAGTGCAAAGGGCTCTTCACTCGGATTGAAGACTTCTCTCCCTGACTGAATCCCCCAACAGCCCTCCTACAGAAAATCTGGAGTCCTTGCTTATTCCCTGGCAGCCCCTACCCAATAGGGTCTTGAATCAGTTATCAAACATGCAACTAAAGATATAGAAAGTTTAGCGAAAATGGCAACATTTTGGAATAAATGACTGTAATGTGCGTTCTGCCTGCCACCCTAACTGGCACACATTTTGCAGGTCATTTGCTCTCCTTGGAAGGAGGAGTATCTCAGATTTCACCTTGGAGGAGGAAGAGTTCAGGCTGTCAGAACTGGGCTAGCGCTCTGAATATCCTGAGGCAAGGTCCTGTGATTCCCTGGGAAGCTCTGCCTTGCCCCCCACTCCACCCCACCAGGCTGCTGGCGTCCTGGGACACACCCGGGTCTGCGGCCCAAATCCTTCCTAGCTAAGGGGAGTGGAGGGGTGTTCCGGCGGGGCAGGATAGAGGGGCTTGGGCGGGATTGTGAGATAAGATCGCCCTGGTGACATGGAGCAGATCTAGATCTGAGCCTAATAAAGGTAGTGTAAATAAAGGTGTCATAAAGGACGGGGCGGGGCACGTGCTTGTCAGGGACGCGAGCCTGTAGGGGATGCCAGCGCTTATCACGTCCCCGCTATGTCTCTGGGCCCTATGGCCCCTCCTCACGTGGCAAATATTGTGGCTACTAGTCCAGGAGGCTCAGCCTCTGGAGTGGGTCAAGGACCCGCTCCAGCTCACCTCCAATCCCCTGGGGCCGACTGAGCCCTGGTCTTCCCGCTCCAATCTCCCATGGGAATCTCTCCATGGGCGTACTCCCTTGGCAGACCCGGGGGCCTTTGATTACCTGAGGTCCTCTGCTTCCTCCCGGAGGTCAGCCCTGCCCCAGGAATCAACTGAGAATTTCGTTCCATTTCTGGACACAGATTCAGCTGGAGAGCTGCCCCGGGGCCCCAGCACTTCTCGTCTGCACACCTGGATCTGAATGACAAGCTGACTCAGCAAGAAAGACTCCCAGAGGTGGGTCCAATGCTGGGCTGGGATCAGAACCAGATCCCAGTTCAGCCTCCTCGCCTCAAAAGTAAGGTTCAAACTGCAGATCTAGGTCAGGCTGCAGATCATCAGGCAGATGACATACTTGTTCCACCTCTAGACGGTAGGGATTCAAAAGCAACGGAGTTTCTAGTTTCTCCCAAGGACCTGAAGAAAGATTTAGCTCAGCATTGGAGCCTTGCTAAGGTTGTGGGGAATTCCACGTCGATTTGTATCAAAACCTCAGCATCAGAAACAAACTTTGCAGGATGAGTATTTAGATTCAAATATGGATATGCTATATCCCAGCAGCCTGCGTCCAGAACTCCAGGTGAACTCTGATGAGCCTCCAGGGCCCCCTGAGCAAGTTGGACTTCCTCAATTCCATCTAGAGACCAAAACTCAAAATCCAGAGACCCTTGAAGAGATCCAGTCCTCTTCCCTACAGCAAGAAGCCCCAGCGCAGTTTCCACAGCTCCCTGAGGAGGTAGAACCTTATTCAACCCAGCAGGAGGCTCCAGCTCTGCCTTCACAGTCCCTTGAGGGGGTCCACTCTTCTTCAACAGAGCAGGAGGCCCCTGTGCAGCAGCTACCTGCCTCTGAAGAGATCGTAGCTCACCCATTGATACAGCACGAGGTAGATGTTCCCTTAAAAGTTGGTGTGAAGCTCAGCACTCACACTTGCCCAATGTCACAGTCAAGCCTGTGGATGTGGAGCTTACAGGAACTCTAGAGACAGGTAAGGAATTTACATCAAGCCAGGAACAGGCCACAGCTCAGCCTCCAGAGCACCCCGAGGAGGTGAACTCTTCCTCAACCCAACTAGAGGCCCCAGCTCAGACACCAGAGCGCCCTGAGGAGAGGAAACCTTCTGCATCCCAGCAAGAGACCTCAGCTGAGCCTCCGGGTCCTCCTGTGGAGGCTGAACCTTCCCCCAGTGAGCAGGAGCAGCCAGCTCAGTCTTCTGAGTTTCCTGCGGGGGCTAAACCTTCTCTGACCCAGCAGGAGGCCCCAGTTCAGCCTCCAGAGTCCTCTATGGAAAGTCTAGCTCAAACTCCACCGAATCATGAGCTGACAGTTCAACCTCCAGGTGAGGATCAAGCTCATTATAACTTGCCCAACATTACAATTAAACCTACAGGTGTGGAGATTACCATAACTTCAGAGCCTACCAAGGAGACAGAATCTTCCCAGGCTCAGCAGGAGGCCCCGACTCAGCCTCTAGAGGAGGTGGAACCTTCTGCAATCCAACAGGAGGCCCCAGCTGAACCTCCAGGTCCTCCTATGGAGCCTGAACCTTCCCCCAGTTAGCAGGAGCAGCCAGCTCAGCCTTTTGAGTCGTCTGGGAAACTTGAACCTTCTCAGACGCAGGAGGAGACCCCAGCTCAGCCTCCCAAAGAGATGGAACCTCCCCAATCCAAGAGGAGACCCCAACGGAGCCTCCAGGTCCTCCTATGGAGCCTGAACTTTCCCCCAGTGAGCAGGAGCAGCCAGCTCAGCCTTCTGAGTCTTCTGGGAAGGTTGAATCTTCTCCGGCACAGCAGGAGACCCCAGCTCAGCCGCCAGAACATCATGCAGTCACAGTTTTACCTCCAGGTCACCATCAAGCTCAGCATTCAGATTTGCCCAATGTCACTGTTAAGCCTCCAGAGGTGCAGCTCACCATAGCAACAGAGCCTACTGCAGAGATGGGAACTTCTGCAATCCACCAGGAGGCTGTAGCTCAGCTCTCAGGACCAGTTAAGGATATAGAACCTTCTGCCACCCAGCACGGGGGCCCACCTCTGCCTCCAGAGTCATTGGAAGAGGTTGGACCTTTACCAATTCAACAGGAGACTTCAATTCAGTCTCCAGAACCTATTAAGGATGAGAAACCCTCTCCAACCCAGCAGGAAGCTGCAGCTGAGCATCCACAGACCCCTGAAGAGGTTCGGTCTTTCTAATCCAGCACGAGGCCCCAGCTCTGACTCCACAGCTCCCTAATGAAGTTGTAGCTCAGCCTCCAGAGCATCATGAGGTACCAGTTTCTCCTCTAAGTCATGACCAAGTTCAGCCTCCAACATTGCACAATGTCACTGTTAAACCTGTGGATCACATTGTTACCATGACTCCAAATTTCACTAATCAGGTTGAACTTTAACCCAACAGGGGGCCCCAGCTCAGTTCTTAATGTCCCCTGAGCAGTTTCAACATTTGCCAAAGATTATAATTCAGCAGCTAAATACCCCTGAAAATGATGAACTTCCTCCAGTCCATCAAGAGCCCAGAATTCAGCCTCCAGCTCAGCTCTCCTCAGACTTTGAAAGTCCGTTGAGTGATGAGGTGGTATTTTCACCTCTAGATCTGTCTTCAATATTCAGAAGTAATTCACCTTTGCCTAATACCACAGTTAAAAATATGGATCTGGAGCTCACCATACCTACAGCAGTCACTATGGAGGTTGAACCTTCTCTAGTCCAGCAGGACAACCCTTCTATTCCCACTGAGCAGGCAGATTTTTCTCTAGTCCAGCTTGATCTCTGTTCCCACCTCTGCATTCTGAAAACATTGAATCTCCAGTCCAGCAAGAGGCCACAATTCAGATTCCAGATTCTCCTAAGGAGGTAGAACCTTCTCCAGTCCGGCAAGAGTTCCCAGCTGAACCACCATTGCCCCTTAAGGAGGTTGAACCATCTGTAACCCAGCAGGAAGCCTCAGATCATCCTCTGAAGTTCACAGAAGAGATCAGCCCTCCACTGCAGCAGGAGATACCAGCTCGGCCATCAGAGCCACCTGGGAAGGTCGAACCATCTCCTGTCCTACAGCAGGCCCCAACTCAGCTTTTAGAGCCACCTAAAGAGGTAGGATCCTCTCTAGTCCAGCAAGCAGTCCCTGCTCAGTCTTCAGAGCCCCCTATGGTGATAGAACCCTCTCTGACTCAGCCCATGGCCCCATCTTTGCCTCCAGAGTTCCCTGAAGATGTGGAACCATGTCTAACTCAGCAAGACATTCCAGCTCAGATTCCAGAGCCCCCTATGGAGGCAGAACCTTCTCCACCCCAGCAGGAGGCCACAGTTCAGGCTCTAGAGCCCCCTAAAGAGGTAGAACCTTCAAGCCAGCAGATGGTCCCAGCTCAGGTTCCAGAGCCACCTAAGGAGGCTGCAGCTCAACCTCCAGCTCATTATGAGGTGACAATTCCAACAGCAGGTCAGGATCAAGCTCAGCACCCAGTGTCGCCCAGCGTTACAGTTCTACCTTTGGACCTGGGACTTACCATACCTCCAGAACCCACTATGGAGGTTGAACATTCTACACCCCTGAAGAAGACTGTAGTGACTCCAAAGCACCCTAAGGTGACGCTTCCACATCCAGACGAGGTTCGGACTCAGCATTCAAACGTGACTCAACTCACAGTTCAACCTTTGGATCTGGGGCTTACCATCACTCCTGAATCCACTACAGAGGTTGAACCTTCCACAGCCCTGATGGCTACAGCTCCTCCTCCAAAACACCCTGAGGTGACACTTCCACCTTCAGACAAGGGTCAGACTCAGCATTCAAACCTGACTCAAGTCACAGTTCAGCCGCTGGACCTGGAGCTTACCATAACCAAAGAACCTACTACAGAGGTTAAACCGTCTCCAACCATGGAGGAGATCTCAACTCAGCCTTCAGATCTGGGGCTTGCTATAACTCCAGACCCCACTACAGAGACTGGACATTCTACAGCCCTGGAGAAGACTACAGCTCCTCGTCCAGACAGGTTCAGACTCAGCATCAAAACCTGACTGAAGTCACAGGTCCACCTACTGATCTAGGACCTACTCAGGATTCACTGGTGCAGTCTGAAAGTTATACCCAAAATAAGGCTTTAACTGCACCAGAGGAACAGGCCTCTGCAAGCACGAACATATGTGACCTCTGTACCTGCAGAGATGAGACGCTGTCGTGTATTGATCTCAGCACAAAGCAGAGGCTCTGCCACGTGCCTGTGCCAGAGCCCAACACCTACAATGGCACCTTCACCACCTTGTAAGAATCACCTTTCCTCCATTGTCCTCTGTGTCCTGCCTGACATGGCAGCCTTTTCCTGGAGGCCTTCCTGGGCCTTCTTTATTTCCCCAAGCCAAACTGACAGCTGACTTTCTGCTTTCACCTTTCCTTCTCCTCATTCTCCTTTACTGTTAGGCCCCTTCTCCAGTCCTTTGCTTGTGATTGCTCAGCAACATACATATTAAATGTGCAAACAAATTATTGAGTAAAAGAAGTGATACAGAAAATAATATGTGTAATATGATATCATTTATATAATGTTATATAATGTTCAAGAAGGCAAAACTAAACTATGTTGTTTATGAATGACATATAATAGCTAAAACTACATTTTATTTTATTCATTTATTTATTTTGAGACAGAGTCTTGCTCTGTCGCCAAGCTGTAGTGCGGTGGCGTGATCTTGGCTCACTGCAACCTCTGCCTCCTGGGTTCAAGCAAGTCTCTGCTTCAGCCTCCCAAGTAGCTGGGATTACAGGCACCCGCCACAATGCCCAGCTAATTTTTGTATTTTTTTTTTTTTTTTTTTGAGACAGAGTCTCGCTCTGTCGCCCAGGCTAGAGTGTCGTGGCGTGATCTCGGCTCACTGCAACCTCTGCCTCCTGGGTTCAAGCGATTCTCCTGCCTCAGCCTCCTGAGTAGCTGGGATTACAGGTGTGCACCACCATGCCTGGCTAACTTTTGTATTTTTAGTAGAGACAGGGTTTCACTATGTTAGCTAGGCTGGTCTCGAACTCCTGACCTCATGATCCACCTGCCTCGGCCTCCCAAAGTGCTGGGATTACAGGCATGAGCCACGGCACCAGGTCAGTACTACATTTTAAAAGCAAGCAAATTATTACAAAAGACAGGATAGTGGTTACCTGTTAGGGTTAGAGAGAGGTTTATGATTGGAAAGGGGCACACTGGGGGCTTCTGGGAACACTAATTTGTTTCCTTGTTGCTGAAATGATGAGAGACATATAATGTCCACCCTCACAGAGCTGGAGAGGAAGGACAAGGCAAAAGAGAGAAGTCTCGTCTTTAGACTTACTAGACTCACATAGCGTCTTTCTTCTCCAGAGTGTAAGGTGTTGTCTAAATAGGTCCAGTACTACAGGGTAGCCATCTTTTTAAAAAATTGTTGGCCACATTTTAAAGTTCTCAAGGGAGGGGGAACGTCTCATACTCCAGCCCTCCAGAGCCTAGGCCCTCTGTGAGATGTGTCATGGTTTCTTGGACACCATATTGAAACAAGAAAAGTTCCCTTGTCTCCCTTGCAGGGCGTGGGACAAGGGGGGTGACTCGCTTCTTCAGTGCCCTGCTGCTCAAACCTCAAGGGGAGCGGACAGGCAGGCAGGTTGCGGGGCTCTGACCCCATGGCAGTGTCTAAGGGTGAATGCTTGCAGCTCCTGAAGCCCCAGTGGGTGTGTGCTACCGTGTGCTCTTTTAGTTTTGCCTTTTTAGGCGGCTTGTGTTAACCAACTCAGTTAGACCTCTACCTTGTTGCAAGGACAGAGGGCTTTCCGTATCCCAGGTTCTTGCCTTGGTGCACTGGAAGAATCAGATCACACCTGGGCTTGGAGAATGGGTGTAAGGTTTTACTGAGTGAAGGTCACTCTCAGCAGATGGGGAAAGCCAGATGGGATGGAGTGAGAGATTTTCCCCTGGAGTCGCCCAGGCTGTCCTCCCACTACCCCAACCAAACTCTGCCTCAGCCGACCAGTTGGTGGCCTGCCCGGGGTGCTCCCCTTGAAGTCCTCTTGATGTCCAGCATGAACACAAAGGAGGGAACTACAGACATTGGGGCCTACCTGAGGCTGGAGGGTGGGAGGAGGGAGAGGAGCAGGAAAAACTACTGGGTACTAGGCTTAGTACCTGGATGATGAAATAATCTATACAACAAACCCCTGTGATACAAGTTTACCTATATAACAAACATGCACATGTATCCCCTAACTTAAAATAAAAGCTTTTTTTAAAAAAAAAAAAAGGAAAAAAACACCTGGAAGAAAATAAAAATGTTAAATTAAAAAAAAAAGACGAAGACAATGCTCCTAGTGCCCCCATCATTCAGGAATCTCTGAGGGTTTTAGGAGCTTTGTGTTAGGAACTGCGGGCAGAGACCAAATATCTATTTCTTCTTATATCGCATACCCCAGATAGGAAAACAGAAATTACTCTAGATATTTCACAAAAAGGGGTTTCATACAGGCAATTAGTGCTTATCATTGGAGTGGCTAGAGGTGGCCAAGGTTGGGGAGGAGGGGTCGCACCACTGGCTTTCAGGCTAATTTACCACAGCTGATTTCCAGAGGATGGAAGAAGTCAGGAAACGTGGGGAACTGCTGCTGAGGTCCTTGCAGCCCCATGGTCCCCAGGCTGGTGACTGGGGGGGGGGATATGGAGCCCAGCTGATCACCTGAGCCTGCACACCTGCTGCCATGGGGGGAGAAAAAGGATGACTCTACCTCCTTTCCACATTCCACATTTCACATGACTGCATTTGATTGGCAGCACCCCGCTGGCAAGGAAGCCTTGATGTGTGATTCCTCAGCTTCCAGTACCTGCACAGAAAGGGGTGAAATGAGTGTCACGAGCAGCCAGCACTCTGCAGCACAGCTCCACATCCAGGTGTGGGGGGCAGCCCCACTTATACTTGAAGGTGTGCTGGCACCCTACCCACTTTTTGGTAGGTGTTTGGGGGTCTGAGGCTTTGCAAAAGAAGAAAGGTGGGGAGTTTACGGTGGAGTCACATGGTGGAGACAGAGGCCTGCAGAGGTGTCATTCTAGAAGGCAGCAAGTGACACACAGTCATATTCCTTCTTTGGAACAAACACCTGGGGATTCACCCAGAATTTGTTCTGGAATGTTCTCAATGGAATGAAAGCTGAGCAGTTTGCAGGCCATACAATATTGGAGAAAACATAGCCCTCATTGAAAAAGACTGCCAGAAAGAAAAAGTGTCCACAGGGAAATTCCGGGACACTTTTGGTTTGTTTTCGGACAGTCTCACTCTGTCACCCAGGCTGGAGTGCAGTGGCATGATCTCAGCTCACTGCAACCTCTACCTTCTGGATTCAAGTGATTCTCCTGCCTCAGCCTCTTAAGTAGCTGGGATTACAGGCACCCATCACCACGCCCAGCTAATCTTTATATATATATATATATATATATATATTTTTTTTTTTTGGTAGAAACAGGTTTCTGGGAGATTGATGTAGGGGAGCGGGCGTGTGAGTTGGAAGCAAGGCCTTGGGGATCACTATTTCTCATCTTACTGGTTTTTGGGCCCCCATTCTATTCCTTCTATACAAACCTCACAGAATTTTAACTAGGAAGGCCAGGAGGGGTGGCTCACACCTGTAATCCTAGAACTTTGGGAGGCCAAGGTGCGTGGATCACCTGAGGTTGAGAGTTCGAGAGCAGCCTGACAAACACGGTGAAACCCCATCTCTATTAGATGGGTGTGGTGGCGTACACCTGTAATCCCAGCTACTTGGGAGGCTGAGGCAGGAGAATTGCTTGAACCCAGGAGGCCGGTTGCAGTGAGCTAAGATCACACCATTGCACTCCAGCCTGGGCAACAAAAGTGAAACTCTGTCTAAAAACAAACAAACAAAACAAAACAAAAGAATTTTAATTAGGAGAGACCTTAGTCAGTAGTTTGTCCTTTATGATAGGAAACCTGAGAAAGAGAAAGGGAGAGTGTCTTGACTCATGGCCGCACAATGTACTCTGGCTTTTTCTATTTTATTCACATTCAAAAAGAATATGTTGTCCTTTAAGCTTATTTCACAGCTCACTCACTCACCAGCGACAGCCTGCTGTATGAAGATCTGTGAGATGGATAACTTGGCTAGTTGCACTCAGGCATTTGCTTGAGGTGATTCAACTTACAGAATAAAGCATCTAGAAAAAAAAAGAACCACTTCATCCCCCGACCCCCATCAAATGATGCCTGTGAGACTAAGTCTGAAGGGGACCGATATAAAATGCTTCTACCTGGCATGGTTGTGCGGTTTGTTCGCCGCACGAGGGCGCTTGGCCAAGGGGGTGAGTGGACCGAACATCCTGCCCGTGCTCCACGCTGAACCACATACAAAGTCCCCCCTCTCCAGCTATATTGTGGGGACCTTCTGGAGAGACATGGAGAGCTTCTGAAAGCCCCATCTGCATGGAATTACTTTCAAGACCCCAGATATTGGTGACAATTACCAAGGTGTACATCACAAGGGCGCGGCTGATATCTGCCACGTCAGCGTGGACACGCCGCACAACATCCTGCTGCAGCGCCGCTTGGCTTCCTTCTTGACCCGAACACGCGGGCCAACGACTGTGGCACCAGCAACCGCTCTTCTCCCAGCGATTTCCGCCGGAAGTCCCGGGACAGCGCACGCTGCACGCCTCCATCAAGTACTACTGCCAAGCTTCACCCCCAGCTTCAAGAAGAGTGAGATGAATGACGTCGCGGCCGACATGTGCACCAATGCCCGCCGCATCGTGGGCAAGAGCTGGATACCCAAGGTCAGCCCAAGGTCAGGGTGCTCAAGGCTGAGGATGACGCCTACACCACCTTCATCAGTGAAATGGGCAAGAGTGAGCCGGACATGATGGGTGTGGAGCAGGCTTCTAGACAGCCAGCCACGAGGGTGAGGCGGGCCCGTCGGCCGGGCCCTGCAGTAACCCGTAGGCCTGGGAGTCTCCCCACGGGCCGCCCCACTCCCACTCCTGACACACACACACAGCCAGAGTCAAACTCTGTAAAATATTTGAAGGGATTTATTTTGAGCCAAATATGTGTGACCAATGGCCCATGACAGCCTTAGGGAGAGCCTGAGAACATGTGCCCAAGGTGGTGAGGCCACAGCGTAGTTTAAGCGTTTCAGGGAGACATAAGACATCAGTCAATATATACGAGATGTACAGTGGTTTGGTCTGGAAGGGCTGGACAACTGGGATCGGGTTGAGGAAGCAGGGACTTCCAGGTCATAAGTAGATCCAAAGATTTTCTGATTGGCAATAGGTGGAAAAAGTTAAGTTATTGTCTAAAGACTTAAAATCAACAGAATGGAATGTTTGGGTTAAGATAAGGGATTGTGGGGGACCAAAAGTTTTTTTTTTTTTTTCAAGCCAGAGTTTTGCTCTTGTTGCCCAGGCTGGAGTGCAATGGCCTGATCTCAGCTCCTGGGCTCAAGCGATTCTCCTGCCTCACCCTCCGGAGTACCTGGGATTACAGGCATGCGCCACCATGTCCGGCTGATTTTGTATTTTTAGGAGAGACGGGTTTCTCCATGTTGGTCACGCTGGTCTCGAACTCCCAACCTCAGGTGATCCGCCTGCCTTGGTCTCCCAAAGTGCTGGGATTATAGGAGTGAGCCACCGAGTCTGGCCAGAGACCAAGATTTTATCATGCAGGTGAAGCCTCCAGGTGGCAGGCTTCAGAGAGAATAGATTGTAAATATTTCTTATCAGACTCAGACTTAAAAAGTCTGTTCTATAAGTAATTCCAAAAGGAGGGAGAGTATAATGAGGCATGGCTGGGCTCCCCTTCCCATCATGGCCTGAACTAGTTAACTTTGGAATGCCCTTTGCTGAGAGGAGAGGAAGATTCTATTCAGATGGTTGGGAGAGCTTAGAATTTCAGTTTTTGGTTTCAGCTGGCATCCAGTATCCCTTCCCCCAAGCTTGGGTCCCCTCCCAAAGGAGATAAGCCTGGGTCTCTCCTCACATCCTTGGAATCTCAGAGCTACTCAAAACTTTTGCCTCAAGGAAATCCTTTAATGATTTGTGTTAAACCCTTTGGAGGCTGGAGGGGGCTGTTCTGGAGCTGGGACACAGCAAGTCAATCTCCCTCCATCCCGCTTTGTCTCACTCTCACCCCCGAAGCTGCAGGCCTCAAGCTTTTTGGCTGGATTCTTCCCAAAGCAGGTTGGGGGTCAGGTACTGTAATCACCTGATGGATTCTTCCTGCCTGCTGCACAGACAAAACCAATCCACTGAGGCCATGGCATTGCGGTAAAGAAAGAGTAATTGACACAAGGCCGGCCACGAAGGAAACAGAGTTATTACTCAAATCAGTCTCCCACAAAGCTTGAAGATTGGGAGTTTTTCAAAGACAGTTTGGTGGGCAGGGTCTAGAGGATGGGTGCTGCTGATTGGTTGAGCATGCAGTCATAGGGGTATGGAAAATGGTCCTTGAGTGCTGAGTCGACTTCTGGGTGGAGGCCACAGGACTTGTTGAGTCATGAGTCTGGGTGGAGCCAGAAATGCATAAAGAAACATCTTTCCTTATGCAGATGTTGATCAGCTGTGCTTACATATTCCTTTGTAAGGACAGGACAGTTTCCCCTAAGTTAGAGGACAGAGTGACTCCTACTGATAGCATTAGCTCTGCCCCTACTCTCAGATGCAATGCCAGGGACTGTGAGGACCAGAGATCCTAGTGCTGCTGGCTGGGTGTGGTCAGGGGCCAGTTATCTATGTCCTTAGTATCAAACAGAAGCCCCTTTTGCAGGGTGGACCCTGGGAAGCCCTGTTGGGGCCATCCCTTGTCGGCGGCCTCTTCGCTTCCTCTTCCTCTTCTCCTCTGGGTTTTCTCAGCTCTTTCAAGAGCAGGCTTTGCCACCCTGAGTGCTCTCCACGACCACAGTTACCTTCTGAGGAAGAGGCCTCAGGGGTCCTCTCTCTGCATGTAGTTGCCTGGCAGGCCTGGCCTGGCTATACATGGGAATCGCCTGGGGAACGTTACAGACCACTGTTGTATCGCCCTGCCCCCCAGAGATGCTGCACCTTGTATTAACTTGAGCACCTACAGGCAGGTGTGGTGACGCACACCTGTAGTCCCAGCTGCTCAGGAAGCTGAGGTGGGGGGATCACTTGAGCCCTAGAGTTCGAGATTAGCCTAGGGAACCTATTGAGACCCCATCTCAAAATTAATTAATTAAAAAATACTGAGCACCTACTTGATGGCCAGCACTGAACTCAGTGCTGGAGTTACAGTGGTCACTAAGATGTAATCTTTGTCTTCAAAGAACTTCAGTCAGGTGGGAATAGATATTTATTGAACGGAATAATATTTAAAGAAATGTCTACCGAGAGGCCAATTCTTGGAAATCCCTGTTGGAAAGAAGATTTTTATTTCCTTTATGAGCAGAGTGGGAAGTTGTCTCTTTAGATTGATGGATTTGGAGGGGAATTTAGTAATCTAACCCCAACCTCCCGTTTTACAGGTGTGAAAACCAAGGCCAAACAGCTGAGTTTTCTGCCCTGGAGGAGGAAAGTGGTCTCTGAAAACCAGAAGACTCTCACATTATGGCATTCCTGCCAGCTGCTGTCAAGATCTGCTCAGCTGTTCTCAAATCCTGTGTCTGATGTCAAGGTAATAAAAGATTTAGGGTACCTTAGTAAAGGTATCTTAATCAAGTCTAGTTGCCTTTGAGATTAGATTCAGCCATGATGAACAGCTAAGGATTTGGCAAGAAAGATTACAAATTGTTTCCAGGAATTTATTTCTTCAAACACTGATGATTATATGTATAGTCTTAAGTCAAAATGTTGTTTATGTTCAGCTGTTTTTGTAAGTTATCACAGTGTTGTAAATTGAAAAATAATTGATGGAAAACTAAGCCGATCTCTTTACTAAGCTTACCCGCTAAGTGTGGCCCCACCACCCGCTTGCTGTGTGGTGCTGGGCAAGTCATTTAACTCTTCTGAGCTTCAGCTTCTTCATCTATAAAATGAAGGTAATTATAGTACCTGCAAAGGGAGGTGCAGCATCTGCAACGGAGTCTGAGGCCAACTGCCTGGGGTCAAGCCCCAGCTCTACACTGACCAGTGTGATGGCTTTGGACAAATTACTGGACCTCTCTGCTTGTTTCTTTATCTGAGGTCTGCTGCCAAGAACCTGCAGATTCCCAGTCTGTCTTGGGTGATGGTGGGTGAGAGTGGCGACAGCCCCCTCCAATGGCCCTGGCCTGGAAAAAGGCAATTTTGGGGGAGGGGTGGATGGTGGCTTTTCCCCTTCCCAGGGTTCCACATCTCCCCACACCCATACATCAGGGCAGGGAGCTGGAAGTGGAGGTGCCTGTGAGATGGCAGGGAATGGGCAGGAGGTCTCCAGCTCTGTCCCCAGGCACCTCAGAGAGGAGAGGTGCACAGAGTGAGCCCAGGGTGGCTGAACCCCAATGAGGCGAGCAACAGGACGATCCCTGTGAGGAATGGGGAGGCTGGACCTGGGCAGTTGGTGCCAAGCAGGGCTGGGGACAGAGTCGCTGGGTGGTCAAGGCAGGGGAGGAGCAGAGAGTAGCTCTGGGACTGGGGCTGTCCTGCATTCCCGAGAAGGGGTATGGCCAGGGCATGGTCTGGGTGCCCAGGGCTCCCCCATTATGGCTCACAAGGCATTTCTATCAAGCCATGCAGTCGTCACAGAGCCTGCGAGCTGGATATGATCCTGCCCATTTGACAGCAGGGAAAGCCCAGGACAAGTGGCTTGCCTGAGGCCACCCACTGTTCTCCACAGCCCCGGTTCCTTCTCTCTTCTGTCTTGGCCCCAGTCTACTCTGTAAGCACTGCCTTGGCCCAGGACAAGCAGGGAGGGGAGCAGCATAGGATGTGTGTGTACAAGTGTGTATGTGTGTCTGTGAGTGTGTGTGTCTATGAGTGTGTGTTGTGTACATGTGTGTATGAGTGTGTATGCAAGTGTACGTGTGTGTATTTGGGTGTGTCTGTGTTTGTGTATGTGTGTGTCCAAGAGTGTCTGTCAGTGTATGTGTGTATATGTGTATGTATATGTGAGTGTATGCATGTATGTGTGTGTACATGTAAGTGTGAGTGTGTATGTGTATATGTATATGTGAGTGTGTATCTGAGTGTGTACATGAGTGGGTAAATGTGAGTATATGTGTGTGTATTTGAGTGTGTGTGTCTGAGTGTGTCTGTGTGTATGTGACTGTAGGTGTACATGTGTATGTGTGTATATGTGAGTATGTGTGTGTCTGTGTGTGGGGGTGCATGTGTGGGCATGTGAGTGTATGTGAGTGTGTAGGTGTATATGTGTGTATATGTGAGTGTGAGAGTGTATGTGTGTGTGTCTGTATATGTGAGTGTGTGCATGCATGCATGGTGTATGTATGTGTATGTGCAGCTCTCCTCCAGGTCACCAGTTTAAGTGGGGACACTCCTCTGACCTTTCTGTCTTCAAAGAGCAACTCAAGTGCCTCACGTGGTCCCCAGGGCATCTAACTGGGTCTGCTTTCTGCTTTGGTTCCCTCAGCGCTCCTACTGTCCAGAAGCTTCCTGTACTCCCCACACCTACCCGCCATCAATCTCTGTCCTGTCCAGGGACTATAGGGACACTTCATATTACAGTTGGCTTGTGGGGCAAAAGACATTGGGTTATTAGGGTGGGTAGCAGCACTCGCCCTACTCCCAGGCTCTGCACTGACTTTTAAAAATTATTATTGTTGGCCGGTCACAGTGGCTCACGCCTGTAATCCCAACACTGGGAGACTGAGGCGGGCAGATCACCTGAGGACAGGAGTTCCAGACCAGCCTGACCAACATGGAGAAACGCTGTCTCCACTAAAAATACAAAATTAGCCAGGCATGGTGGCATGTGCCCGTAATGCCAGCTACTCGGGAGGCTGAGGCAGGAGAATTGCTTGAAACTAGGAGGTGGAGGTTGCAGTGAGCCAAGATCACGCCATTGTACTCCAGCCTGGGCAACAAGAGCAAAACTCTATCTTAAAAAGAAATTATTATTATTACTATTATGAGAGACTGGGGTATCACTATGTTGCCCAGGCTGGTCTTGAATTCCTGGGCTTAAGGGATCCTTCTGCCTCAGCCTCCTGAGTAGCTGGGACTACAGGCACACACCGCACAGCCCCATGCACCGACTTTTGCAAGCTCTTCCCCCCTTTGGCGATGGGCCACCTGTTCCTGGCCCCTTACATGGTGCCCATATCAAAGCCCTTGGCACTTCAGTGGAGGCAGTGGAGGGGAGAGGAGGATAAGTGGGTGGCACAGATCGATGTGGGCAAGGTGCCAGTAAAGAGTGTGTGGGCAGCGAGAGAGGACATGCTATCTGTAACAGATACCTCCAGAAGCATTGGGGTGGACCCTGCCTTCCCCAGGAGAACCTGAGGTCAGCCAGGACACATCAGACAGCCAGAGATAAGGACTAACCACCCACAGCCGCTGGCACCTAGCTAGAGCCTGCCTAGACCTACTCCCAGAAGGGAACTGCGTTTATGAACACCTTCTATGTGCCTGGCAAGTGGCAGTCACTCTACCTCCATCCTCTCCCAAAGTTGTTATCCCCATTGTACAGATAAGGCAATTGGGGCTTGGCAAGGTTATTTAACTGGCCTAAGACATACATATGAAGTGGCTGAGCCAGGATTTCAACACAAAATTGTATGGTTCTCAGAATTTCCCACCCCAATGGGGAGGTGAGCAGAGTAAAATCAGGAGGCAAGGCAAAGTGCAATTGTTGGGCCAGGCGGTGGAACAGATGGTGATCCCAAGAGAGGTTTTGGGTCTCTGCCCTCCAGAAAGGCAATCTGACATGAGTGCAGGCCAGGCTGGTGTGTGGCTGGCTGGTGGTAGTGGGAGTGGTGGAAGGGGCTTCAGTCTCTGTCTTGAGGTTGTGTGGCAAGCAAGAGGCACAGAGGCCTTGGTTTAGTCCTGGTGGGAAGGCAAATGGATCCTGTCTGGATCCATTCCTGTCTGGATGCCCTCTTAAGGTGCAGACTAGGGAGGCGGCACAGCTTTTCTGTTAGAACACTGGTTTCCAAAGTGGGAGTGCACCTAGGGGTGTGCAAGATGGTTCTTTTGAGTATGGGAAGACAAAATTGGAATTTCTATTTATAGTTTAAAAAATTATCTTGTACATAAGTGCTGAGAAAAAAAATATTAATCCTGGGACGGGCACAGTGGCTCACACCTGTAATCCTAGCACTTTGGGAGGCTGAGGCGGGTGGATCACGAAGTCAGGAGATCAAGACCTGGCTAACATGGTGAAACCCCATCTCTACTAAAAATGCAAAAAATTAGTTGGGCATGGTAGCATGCACCTGTAGTTCCATCTCCTCGGTAGACTGAGGCAGGAGAATCACCTGAACTGGGGAGGCGGAGGTTGCAGTGAGCCGAGATCGTACCACTGCACTCCAGCCTGGTGACAGATTGAGACTCCATCTTAAAAAAAAAAAAAAAAAAAAAATCAATCCTGGCCTGGTGCAGTGGCTCACACCTGTAATCCCAGCACTTTGGGAGGCCGAGGCAAGTGGATCACTTGAGCCCAAGAGTTCAAGACCAGCTTGGGCAACATGGCAAGACCCTATCTCTACCAAAAAATTTATAAAAATTAGCCAGGTGTGGTGGCATGCACCTATGGTCCCAGCTACTCTGGAGGCTGAGGCAGGAGGAACGCTGCAGCCTGGGAGGTCCAGGCTGCAGTGAGCCATGATTGCACTACTGCACTCCAGCCTGGGCAACAGAGTAAGACCCTGTCTCAAAATATATTTATTTATAAATCAATAAAAAAATTAATCCCTATGTGTGTGTGATTTCTAATATGCATACTAATAAATTGAATAACACAAATATAGTTTATAGGCAAATGTTTATATAATTTTATATAGTCCATTGAGGGCTCCACATTATTTTTTTTTTTTTTTTGAGATAGAGTCTCTCTCTGTTGCCCAGGTTAGAGTGCAGTGACCCAATCTTGGCTTACTGCAACCTCTGACTCCCGGGTTCAAGTGATTCTCCTGCCTCAGCCTCCCGAGTAGCTGGGATTACAGGCATGTGCCACCACACCTGGCTAATTTTTGTATTTTTAGTAGAGACGGGGTTTCATCATGTTGGCCAAGCTGGTCTCGAACTCCTTACCTCAGGTGATCTGCCCGCCTCAGCCTCCCAAAGTGTTGGGATTACAGGCGTGAGCCATGGCACCTGGCCCGTCTTTTTTTTTTTTTTTTTTAAACTGAGTAGTCCCTAGAAAAGGTTTCCAGAACTAGGCTCTGGCGAGTTGCAGGTGTGGAGGGGGAAGCACCGCAGAGGATGGGTGTAGATGGACTGGGATTGGCTGTTGGCGACCCCTGCTGGTCATTATAGGAAGTGCAACATCACTCAGTGCAAAGCCGTATCTGCTGGGTATTTTCAACACTCTTGAGTTTTATTTCTCTCTGTGCCTTGACTCCCAAAGCTCTGGGTTGAACACTACCACAGGAAAACCTTGATTTAGGGGGAAGGAGAGATACCACCTGCACCCTTATGACCTCTGAGGCTGAGGCAGGAGGGAAGGCAGAGCTAACTACAGACCCCAGAGGAGGACTTATTCCCCCTCTTGGGGCAGGAGGGCAGCCCTTAACTGCTAATAGATGCATTGTGGACCCTCAAACCTGCTTCCCTTCCCAGCTACTCCATTCCCAACCGTTAGCATCCCCCATTCTTTTGGGGAAACAGCTTAGGACACACTGCATCTTTATTATGGCATTCAACTGTGCTACCAGGAAGCGCTGTTTGTATCTATGTAACACACCCCTTCCTGACTTCAGCCCCAGACTGTGAACTCTAGGAAGTCAGGGCCCTTATCTATCTCAGTATCACAGAAAGTGGTACCTTGCCTGGCACGGAACAGGAGCATCCTATTCTACATCAAGAAATGTTTCTTCTCATTGTGTAACTGCACAGGGCTGTTGTGAAAATGAAACAATTTGTCAATTGTAAGGTTCTGAACAGATGTGAGAGGCTGGCATTCTGCAAGGCCCTTATCAGAGAGATACTTGTTGACTGACTAATGCAGCAGGGCAGTGGCTAAGAATAATGAGTTGGGCTCCACCTCCCCAGGTGGGCTAGAATCTGAGATCCCAGCCTGTCCTGAGGATCCTAAATGGAATGGAAGGTTGCTGTGGGTTGCTGTAGAGCTAATAATTGCCTGATTGAGAAGTAATTAATATTTTGTAGAGATTCAAGATCCCTCCTCTTCCCAAATACAAATAGCTGAGTGATTCCCAGCCCAGAGGTAGACAGGTGAGAGTGGAGGGTAGCCTTTATAATGGAAAGGGGAACTCTTTTCCTGAATTCAATTAGAAGGATTTTCTAGCTTGTAGGCAGAGAAGAGAGCTGCAGGAACCCTCTTTGGTTAGAGACCAAAGCTTGCAATTCCTGTCAAAGCTATCTGGGGTCCCTGACTTTCTCCTCTCAGTAAAAGCCTGCGGCACCTAAACAATGTGGTTTTCAGCAGTTTGGCTGCCTCTGTGGCTTTTCCCTATATCCAAATTTATACTTTTGGAGCTCAGGGGAGAGCTGAGTCTTGGAACCAGGGACCAGTCCCCTGCTTCCGGGATAGATTCCCATTTCTGAGACATCCAAGCAAGTTTCCAGGATGTAATTCTTCTCTTTTTGTTTCTTTTGAGACAGGGTCTCACTCTCTTGCCCAGGGTGGAGTGCAGTGTTGCAATCTTGGCTCACTGCAGCCTCGACCTCCTGGGTTTAAGGGATCCTTCTACCTCAGCTTCCCAAGTAGCTGGGACTACAGGCGCGCTACCACGCCCAGCTAATTTTATTTTATTTTATTTTTGTTGCTCACACCAGTCTCGAACTCCTAGGCTCAATCGATGCTCCCGCCTCGGATTCCCCAAGTGTTGGGATTACAGAAGTGAGCCACCGCGCTGGGCCAAAGATGCAGTTCATTTATGATCTTAGGAATCCAATCAGCAAGGAAGGGGGTGATCTCCGCAATTCGTTGGGGGCAACTGGACGGGGTGGCGGAATGCCGAGGTCGGGGAAGAAGTGTAGCTGTCTTCAAAAGCTGGGCGCACTGCCCAGAGCCTCCGGTATTTGGAGGCTCAGTATCTTTTACTAGCAGGTCTTTGGTGGAGCCGGCGGCTGGGCGAAGGCGGGCCAGTGGGTTTAACCCTTTATTTACTTCTTGGGATGGGACTCTGAGGAAGCCTAGCCAGTTACTTCTTTATTCCTTAGACAGGGAAATGGACCAGGCCTCCCTCACCCAGGCCTAAAATAGGGTCCGAATCCTTTCACAAAGACATTTCCTCTTTTTTGCAAATTTTCTAGAAAGTCTGGAATCCAGATATCCACCCTCCGAGTCCTTAAAAGCTGCCCCTGACTCCGAGGCCTTCTGGGGCTGGTATCCTGCTTTCTGGGAGTCTCTCTAAAGTCCTGTTCCTTTTCTCAATATGGAAGCAGGCTAACGAGGAAAGGTGAGGCACGCCTGGAAATAGAACGCGGGTCTAAGCCAAGAGGGGGTGGGCGGAGTAATCAAGCCGGTCTCGTTCGGCACTTTCACCATCGCCCTTTTAAGGGATCCTTGGGAGTCGAGGGACACCAGCGGGTACCAGTACCAACCCTGCCTCCCCGAGTGGGAAGCCAGCAGGCGGTCGTGGTCTGTGCGGTGTCTCCCAAACCAGTACCTGACTGCCCCCTTACCAGCTGCTGGGAACGACTACTAACTCCGAGTTGTGCCAGCCTCCGCGTCCT
The DNA here is from genome assembly GCA_036589455.1 of Ateles fusciceps. NCBI lineage: Eukaryota > Metazoa > Chordata > Mammalia > Primates > Atelidae > Ateles > Ateles fusciceps. The sequence goes on along the minus strand of JAZHEH010000789.1, from coordinate 491,038 downwards.
CCTCCTCTCCCCTCCCCTCTCCTCTCCTCTGGGCCTCCGCCCCCTCGCGGAGAGGCCTCGCCGCTTTAAGAGCCCGGCTAGCGATTGACAAGCAATAAACGCGGAGCGCCCGGCTGCGCTGGAGCCGCCCGGAGCTAGGGGCTTCCCGGGGTGCAGGTAGGCGTCCCCCGGCCCCCGAGCCAGCACCCACCCCAAGACCTCCACCTCCTTTCGTCCTGGCGGGGCACTTAGGACCCTATTCTCTGGGTTTAAACTCCATAGGCCCCTTTCACCCAGCCCCTCCCTTCCCTCTCCACCCGCCCCCGCCCCCGGGCCCTCTTTCTGGGGTGCCGGTTGGGAGAACCAAGCCCCGCTGCCCATTGACGCTGGCCCCCGCCCCTGCCCTAGGGGTGCCAAAGTGGCTTCGGGCACGGAGGTGGTGAGCTGTGCGGGGCCCGGGTATCCGTGCGGCCTCCCCGGGGGCTGTGCGGGTTGGGGGGACTTGGAAGCCCAGCATTACGTAAGAACCGTGCTGTTAGCGCTTCCGGGGGTTGGGGAGCGAGACAGAGGTTGCGCTGGGTTCCGGTGACCCCCTGGTCCCCCTAGGCGGCCAGGACCACAATCTTCCCTGGGAGGGGTCCGCAGAAGGGGGTGCACTGCTTCTCCTGCTTCCCAGGCTGTAGCGGGGCGGTCGGAAGCCAGGGTTAGGGTCTGGAGACTTGGGAGGGGACTGGTGCCAGGGTTAGAAAGTTAGGTCAATTAAGGGGGGGGATGAGGACGGGGTGGGGGTTGGTGGGGGGGGCAGTAATTTAGTGACCTCATCCCTGGTCTCCGGCGGGCGCGCAGGCTGAGAGCCTTCTTTGATAGCTCACAACACGCCCCCCTCCCCCCAGGTCCTAGCGCCCAGAGTGTTAGGGCTGGGTTCGTTGGGGCAGGGGTGATCTGATTGTCCAAGCGAGCTCGTCTGCCCGGCCTTTCGACCCCATCTTCTGGCTCTCAGTTCTGTCCAGCCCTCCCCGCGACCTCTCGCTCTCCAAAGCGCCTTTGTCAGACCTTTCTCCTCCACACCTCTTTGTATGTGTGTGGATGGAGGGATGGGTGGGAGGTTGGAGGAAACCTCTCCCTTTCACTGCTGGCCCGCACCGCCTACGGACACTTTGGGCGATGTGGGTATCTCTGAGGCAGAGCTGAGTGGGCATCTGGGCCCAGGCTGTTGGAAGCCGAGGTGCAGGTTCCCAGATGCCTGCTTGGGTGCAGGACCTTGGCACGGAGCCAAGCTAGCTTGCCTGGCACTGCCGTTCTCCTGTGGGCACAGCCAGGCCCCGCCCTCTCAGAGGCTTGGGCTGACGTGGGGGGAGCAGAGCTAGCCGATGCCGTGGGAACCGACCCCCCAGGGAGAAAAACCCAGGCAGGCTGGGCAAGACTTCTGAGCGCAGGGATTTCATACAGAATTCTTCCTGCTTCTTCCCGCCCTCCACACTCTAGGGAAGAAGGACTTCTGGAGTCTCTTTTCTGACCCTATGAGGGAGCGCTGCGCCAGCCAGGAGAAGGCTCCAGGTCTTCGAGGCCTGGGAGGCGGAGGCCTGCTCTCTGGGAACAGGGACAGTAGGGATTGGCACCAGGGCCATGGACCAGAACAGTGGATCTGGGCATTTCTTCCAGGCTGGGTGTAGCTTGAATAGGGGTGCCCTTCCTCTCCCTAAGAACCTTTCTTCCATGTCCTCAGGGGCAGAGCTGGGAGGAAGGGGAGCCATCCCCTTCACTTTTGTAATTTCTGTCACCTGAGCTCAGGTGACCAGCTCAGGCCTGAGAGGGGAATGGGAGCAAGGGAGTGTTTTATTGAAATCAGGTACTAGTCCTCTGGGAAGAATCTTTTTTGAGGGGAGGTGGAGTTGCTGTGGTTCCCCCACCCCCAGAACTCAGCAGGCATTCAGTCCTAAAGTGGACACCGCCAGATGCTTCCCCAACTCCCCACCCCCTGCTGTGAGCCACTGCCTCCTGTTGTCATGGCAACTGGGAATTAGGGTTTTATCCAGCAGCACATGCCCAGGAAAGCAAAGGGAAGAAGGGTGGGGGGTTAACCCCCTGCCCTTTCCCGGGAAAACAAGGGAGCCACTCCTAGCCTGGGGAGGCCCTGGAGTGGAAACTAGGGCCGTAGACACCATTCCTGGCTCTGCCCAGAGCACTTGTTCTCCTTGTGCCAGCTCTGAGCCGAGAAGGGGAGGGGGAGAGAGAGCAAGCCAGAGGGGCCATGGAGAGGCACATATCACTTCTGTCAAGCCCCAGATGAATGTCTGTGGAACATCTACGCTTCGGTAGGCTCGGGCTCCAGAAGCAAATAAAATCAGCGTGGCTCTGGCTGTCATGAAACCTACAGCCTGGGAGTGCTCACCTTTTCTACTTTGGCTCAAATTGTGGACTCTTTTATTATTTTTTAAATGACTTTTTTTTTTTTTTTTGAGGCAGATTCTCGCTTTATTGCCCAGGCTGGAGTGCAGTGGTGCAATCATTGCTCACCACAGCCTCGACCTCCTGGGTTCAAGAGATTCACTGCCTCAGCCTCCCAAGTAGCTGGGATCATAGGTGCGCACCACCACACCTGGATAATTTTTAACTTTTTTGTAGAGATGGGAGTCTTGCCTTGTTGCCCAGGTGGGTCTCAAACTCCTGGGCTCAAGTGATTCTTCTGCCTCAGCCTCCTAAAGTGCTGGGATTATAGGTGTGAGCCACCTTGCTCGGCCAAATTCTGTTCTTACCCTCTAAAAATTCTCATTCCCTCTTAAAAAAGACAGCAGCCAGAAACAGTTTATTTATATACTTATTTTTGAGTCATAAAACCTGGATTTTCATTTTAGCTCTCCTTATTAGCTTCATGACCTTGGGCAAATCAGTTAACCTCTCTGATCCTCCCTGGTCTCCTCCTCAGGGAAATAGGCATGTAATACCTGCTCTTCCTGCTTCCCAGGACTGTTGGAATCATTGTTGTTCTCCAATCCCCACCTTCTGGGCAGCACCCTCTCCCCTACCTTGCTGACTGGTTCTGAAGGGGATTCCCTTCCCCATTGCTTTGCCCTTGTACCCGCTCATCCTCCTCTCTCCCCTCTCCAGGAGAGACGTTTCAGAGCCCTCGCCTCCTTCACCATGCCGGTCGCTGCCACCAACTCTGAGTCTGGTAAGAAGGGGGTGAGGATGTTATCTTATTTTGGAGGTTCAGAGGATGCAAGGTGAGGACTTAGGGGGATGGGGGAGCAGCAGCCAGGCACTTGGCACAGCTCCAGGTAAGAACCAGCCGGCTCCACCGCTGTTCTACCCTACCACTCAGCCATTCCTTCTAGCAGCTGCTGTGGCCATCTCCTCTGTGTGGGTTCCTTGCTGGACTGGAGAAGAGGAGGAATGACTCATACCTGCTCCAGTGTAGGGCTGGAGATGCAGCACAACCCACCTCCCTGGAGGGCAGGGGATGCATACTCCAGAGATGACCTGCACTTTTGCTGCAGGGCAGTGGCATGGGACCAGGCCTTTAGGAGGTGGCCTGGGAGCTGGGCCTTGGAGAATGGCTTGGGGGTGGAGGGATTACAGCAGCACAGCCTGGGGCTGAGAAATTCATAGTTGCTGCCCCCTAGACCAGCATGTGCCAGAGGTGGACAGGGGATGCTGGGGCTCAGGAAGCTGTGAGTGAAGGAATGAGAATACCAGGTCGGGATACCTGGGCATGGCTCTGTAGGAGGCATTAGGACAAGGGAGTGGGCCACCCAGACAAACCAGCAAAGCCTCAGGAGCGAACTGCTTAACCTGTTGGTGAGACGCAAAGGCTGTAACAGGGGGAGAGCATGTTACTTTTAAGAATAGTCATAATTATTATGCTGCCATTGCTGCCACTGACACCGAGTTGTTGTTTTTGAGACGGGGTCTGGCTCTTTAGTCCAGGCTGGAGTGCAGTGGCGCAAGCTTGGCTCACTGCAACCTCTGCCTACTGGCCTCAAGCCATTCTCCCATTTCAGCCTCCCAAGTAGCTGGGACTACAGGTGTGTACCACCATACCCAGCTAATTTTTGTACTTTTTGTAAAGACAAAAATGTTGTCCAGGCCGGTCTCAAACTCCTGAGCTCAAGCCGTCTACCTGCCTTGACCTCCCAAAGTCCTGGGATTACAGGTGTGAGCCACTGTGCCTGGCCTGAGTTATTTCGGCATTAACCCTGTGTCACCTCCCTTTGAGGACCTGAGATTTCCCTAAGATGAGATGATGGAACAAGATCAGTGTTCTGAACTCTTTTTTTTTTTGAGATGAAGTCTTACTCTTGTCACCCAGGCTGGAGTGCAGTGGTGCAATCTCTGCCCACTGCAACCTCCGCCTCCTAGGTTCAAGCAATTCTCCTGCCTCAGCCTCCTGAGTAGCTAGGATTACAGATGCCTGCCATCATGCCTGGATAATTTTTGTAGAGACGGGTTTTGCCACGTTGGCCAGGCTGTCGTGAACTCCTGACCTCAGGTGATCCACCTGCCTCGGCCTCCCAAAGTGCTGGGATTACAGGCATGAGCCACCATGCCCGGCCTTTTCTTAACTTTTATTGGTCCTGAGCCACTGCGAATCTGTTGACAGCAGTGAGCCCTCATCATAGACATATGTGTCCATGCACAAAAGCTGCATTCCACTCCAGGGGCTCCTGGACTCCCGTAGTGCATACAGGACCCCACAAGGTTAAGTTCTCTGTGCTAGAGGCCCTCTGAGGCCTGGGCAGCTGGGAATTGCTGGTTCTTCTCGGAGTTGTCTGAACTTCCCCCTGCCTGGATGTCCCCCCTCCCATGCAGCTCCTTCCCTTGCTCTAGGCCCTGCTAATGCCTCTGCAAGAGGTTCCAGGGCTGCCATTTTGGTTGGAATGATTCCCCCTGTCCCTCTACTCTGAGACAGTGAAGTGAGTGAGCCAGAGCCTAAACTGTGATGCACTTGTCCAGGAAAGGCCTCTTCTCCTTGCAGTGGAGGGATGGCACCAATGTCCCCAGCTTCTGCAGCGTTGGAGGGCTCAGTCCCCCATCTCCTGTCCAGCCTGCTGGGCCCCCTGGGATCTCCCCCACCTCTTTCAGCCTGCCTCAGCCCCACTGTAAGCTGCTTAGGGGTTAATTAAACCCACCCCTGAGCCTGTGCTTAATGGCCTCTCCATCCGGGGCTACGCAGTAAACCCATTAATAGTGCCCGGCTGGGTTGTAGAGGGAGGAGCAGGCCCAGCAATTTGGCTTCCTTGTTGCAGGCCACTCAATGGGGGTATAGGGGTTGGGGGGGAGGATCGGGGACAGAAAGTGGAGCCTTGGGGTGTGGCAGTGGGGTCTGTTTCCTCAAAGGACTCCTGGGGCTCCTGCTCCCCTTCATGTTGTTCTGCTTCTAGCTTCTCATAATCAAAGGAAGAAGTACGACGTGTTTCTCTTCCTTTGGGCAGCCTATGTCCTATCCTGAGCTATATTAGCTCCCAGCCTCAAAAATCTAATGGTGGGTTCTGCCCCTTACTATCTGGTAGTCATTATACTTCTCACAGGACAGAAAGACAGCTGTGTCCTTGTCTCTGAGTTCAGGCTTCCCTCTCCCTCCTCCTTCCCTGGGAGGCCCCTGCCTTGGACTCTGCAAAGGGCAAGGTCCTTTTCTGCCCTTCCCCATGGGTCAGTATGGCTGTTTGAAGGGCGGGAAAGGGTGTGGGTGTATTCCTCTTGCAGGGAGACTCCATACTACTTTGGGTAAAGTCAGGGGCCCTTTTCCTGAGGGTTGGGAGATGAATGGGCAATGGCACTGGGCTGAGAGCTTAGAGATCCTGTCCCAGGCATCTCCTGATATGCAGCCTTGCTCCCTCTTCCCCTGTCATCAGACTCCCTCCCTTCTTTGGATCAAGGTTTGGATATGGGGCTGCTTTCAGATGGAGCTGTCCCTTTAAATCTCTCCTCCATCCCTGGGTTACTGTCCTGGTGTATAATCCTGCTGCCATGGCAACCAGGGGTGCAATGCAACCTGGTGCCACTCCTCAGGGAATGGCTGAGTGGAGGCTGCAGTACCCTGGTGGTGGCCTCATGGGCACAAGATCTCAGAGGAATGGGGGCACCTGGCTGGAGCTGAGTGCCTCCCTTCTGCCCACACATTTTCCTGTGTGCAAATGTGCCCTCACATTTCCTTTCTGGGGAACTGAGTTCCAGATGCCTGACTTGCTTCCTGGGCATCACCCCCTTTGTCAAGGGGAAGAGCTCATGGGAGATGGGGGAGGGGGGAAAAGCTGCTGTGAGGCGAGGGGTCAGCAGAGCTGGGGCACCGCCCCTACCCCACAGCAATGCCACTTCCCCCACATACCCTGCCTCCCAGTGGCTGACCTTGGGTGGGTGTGGGGAGGCATTTGGGGCTTGAGGTATTTGCCCGGCACACCAGTGAGGCTGCCTCCCGGTGGAAGGCTGAGTCTTTCTTGGGCACTTCTTCGACTGAGCGATCGCTGTAAAGGAAACAGGGCCTGGAGAGGGGACAGAGCAGAGGTCAGAGGGCATGGGGAGGAGGTGGCATGCCCTCTGATACTCCAGGGTGTATTAGAGAAGGGACTTCTAGAAAAGAGGAGGCAGGAACAAGATAGGTCAAGACTTTTCTCCCTCGGGTTTCTGAAGCTGGCTGTGAGGGGAGGGTCTCGGGATGCCGCGCCAGTCTTGAAGGGGCAGCATGCCATGCCTACCCCCTCCCCAAAACCTCCTGTTAGCCACCTCCTCCCCCATCGTCACCGACACTGACACGCTGGGGACCGGGCCATCTGTGGGACTAGGGCTCCCTCCCACCACCCTTCTCTCAACCGGGTTACCGCCAGCTCTGCACCCTTCTCTGCCAGTCGGGGCTTCAGCCAATCAGCAAGGTGGTCACGGCTGCTGAGCCTTGCCATTGGCTGGTTCCTCAGAGCGCTCTCCCCCCCGAGCTCCCGCCTTCTCCAGTGCGGCCAGCCTCTGGCTGGGGAGGCAGCGTGGAGGCCACTCGGGGAGTCCCCGGGGCTGGGGGCCGCCATGGCAGGCAGCCCAGGCAGCGGGGCCTCCTTGGAGGGCATATCCCTGGGCTCTTCTGAGGAAGCGGAGCTCCAGAGGGAAGGTAGGGAAGGGAGCGCCGGATGGGGGCGGGGCAGCTGGCCCCTTAGCCTACCCTCCTCCAGCAGACTCGGGGCATCTGGGGAGGGTGGCTTGGAAGCGGTCATCTGAGGGCACCTTCTGGAGAGCTGTCCTGGGCAGAGGGCACCGACTTCCTTGGCTCCGTCCTCCCCCTGGATGATTGACAGAGGGAATCCGGCATACCCTGGCAGGGAGGGAAGGGTCTCTACCCTGGCCTCTTTCAGAGCCCACTGAGGGCCTCGCAGGCCTCTGACCCATGCCAAGCCCTGGCCTGGGCAAGAGAGGTGGGTCTGGAGGGCAAGCTTGGACTTTTTTTTTTTCTGGAGAAGGCAGGAAACAGTAGGAAGAAGGAGATGGGAGTCCAGGAGTCCCTGAACCATCTCTGCCGCCTCCAGCTCCAGTGCCCCCTCCTCCCCCACTCCTGTTCCTCCTGGAGGAGGGGAACACTGACAAGATCGTTGAGAGGTGGCAGGGGGTGCGTCTTCCCCCATCCTCCATGACTTGGGTGCTGTTATGCAGATGTAGGCATGGGCGGCAGGGTGGCAGAGTAATGATACCCCTTGCCCATCTCTGCCCCCAGCTGGGCACATTCTGCTTCTTGCTTCCTTTCCCCGGAACTTGCCACAGCCTGGAACTCCCGCCTCTGCCAGTGAGTGAAAGCAGCCCCCCACCTCAGATCTCGGGGGCCATTGTTGTGGCCCAGCTACAGATCTTACCATGTCCTTGGTTCTGTTCCATTCTGAGCTGAGAGTTTGCTTATCCCAGTGACGGCTTGGTGTGACCACGGCCTTTGGGTGCCCACAGCCATTCCAGGCCCCCAGTGCCTGTTTCCCTAGCTCCTGCCAGTGTTCCAGGCCTCAGCTTTGGCTTCCTATCATCATGTTTATTTCTCAGTGATTATAGATCATTGTCACTCAGAGCTGAAGGGCCTGTAGGCATCATCTAGCCCAACCCATTCATTTTACAGGCGGGAAGACTGAGGCCAGTGAGGGACAAGGACTTGGGCAGTGTCACAGGGAATTGGTGTTGCTTACACTGGATGCTGTGCAGGCCCGGCCTCCTGTGAGGCTGCCTGCTGGACTCGGAGCCTGTACTCAGGGACTTGCTCCAAGTACTGTCTGTCTCATCCTTGAGCCTGCCAGATGCAGGTGGCTGAGTCCTGGGCTTCAGCTCATCTAGAGGTTGAGTGAGGAGCTTGTGGTTTTCTTTCTTTCCTTTTTTTTTTTTTTTCTTTTTTTTGAGGCAGTCTTGCTCTGTGGCCCAGGCTGGAGTGCAGTAGCATGATCTCAGCTCACTGCAATCTCTACCTCACAGGTTCAAGCAATTCTCCTGCCTCAGCTTCCTGAGAAGCTAGGATTACAGACCTACAGCATCATACTTAGCTAATTTTTGTACTTTTAGTAGAGACAGGGTTTTGCCATGTTGCCCAGGCTGGTCTTGGACTCCTCGCTGTGAGAGGAGGGTCTTGATCCGGCCAGCAGCTTGTCGTTTTCTGGAGCAGGGCAGGACCTAGAACCTGACACCACTTCCCTTTCTCCCCTCCCCCCTCCACCTCAGAGTCCCTTCCAGCTGCCTGGAACCTCCCACCTGCCCAGACTGGCATTACCTAGGGTAGAGAGAACAGGCCAAGGAAACAGTCCCCTTCCCCCCAGGACCCCTGTCACAGGCATTCAAGGTCCTGGGGTGCCTGTGCTGGGAAGGGAGGGAAGTGTTGCTGGGGAGGGGCTGTCTTCTGTGGGACTTAGGGGTGGGGGAGTGGCAGGTATTGTGGTGTGTTTTGGTCTTCTGTGCCCAGCTGGTACCTGTGTGTCTCACTGCCCATACCTTCCCCCAGCCATGCAGCAAGTCCTGGACAACTTGGGATCCCTCCCCAATGCCACGGGGGCTGCAGAGCTGGACCTGATCTTCCTTCGAGGCATTATGGAAAGTCCCATAGTAAGATCCCTGGCCAAGGTACAGTGCTCCAGGGAGGTGGGCAGAGGGCACTGTGCCTGGGGAGGCACAGTAGGGGATGGGGTGTTAGCTACAGAGGGCCCTGGGAATGGAGCATGTGGCAAAGAGGCCCCCCTGAAGGGGGTTGTGGTAGAAAATCATGCCCAGGTGAGGACCTGAGTGGCTGCAGTAGAGGGGCTGCCCCCCACACCTGTCTGGGGAGTGCATGAGCAGATGTTTGGGGACTGCCAGCTTGCAGAGTGTGTGATTGGTGGGGGCCAGCATGCACATGTTGGGGACTCTCTAGAATTCATCTTGCTTGTCCTGCCTTTGAGCATTTTGTATAGATGTCTTTCTAAGGTCACTTGCCAGGGACCAGTTTTGTGGAAGACCATTTTTCCACGGATCAGGGTGAGGGGGGAGTGGTTTGGGATGCAGCTGTTCCACTCAGATCATCAGGCATTCATTAGACTCTCATAAGGAGCACACCGCCTAGATCCCCCAGCATGTTTGGTTCTCAGTAGATTTCACACTCCTGTGAGAATCTAATGCTGCTGCTGATCTGACAGGAGGTGGAGCTTAGGCACTAATGCTTGCTCACCTCCTGCTGTTCGCCTGGTTCCTGACAGGCCAGGGACCAGTACTGGTTCATGGCCCGGGGGGTTGAGAACCCCTGTTCTAATATATGAATAGAGCTGTTTGTTTATTGGTTCCCCTCCTGAGAGATGTGTATGTTACTGCTGCTTTTACTCTCTTAAAAACAGTGCTGCAGTGAATATCCTCATATCCATCTGCTCCTGCACGTGTGTGAGGGTTTCTCTAGAATGGACTCTTGGTAATGAAATTGATGAATATGTGCAGTCTTGAACCTCAACATCTGTAACTTTCCAAAGTTGATTTTAGAGTTGGGTTTAGGAGACCACATCACCTCTGGGTACGTTAACTGTTGTCTCCACAATGAGACAGTGAGACTCTGCTTTGGGATGGCAGAGTCTCAGAGTGAGACGGCCCTCTCGCTAATGCCCTTCAAAGCAGAATCCCCCTTGATAGCATTCCTCTCTGGTCCAGTCCACCTGACAGTCCACTTGACAGCTCTCTAATGATGGGTCTGCTGGCTGGCTCTGTCATTCGCTCATTCGTTCATCCATCTATCCATCTATTCAACACATAGCTATTTCACACTCACCATGTGCCAGGCGCAGTGCTGGGATTATGGCAGTGGACTGCCAGATAGTTTGTTTTCCTGATGAAGCCCAAGTCTGTCTTCCTTTCACTGGGCCCCACCATGCCCCAGTCCTGGGACCTCAGAGTGAAGCCTAATTGAGAATGAATCAATGTGCTGTGTCACATTGTAAGTAAACTCCCTTCTCTAGAAACATTTTTGGTGAGAAGCTGGTCAGGACTTTCCCAAGAAATTCCTGGTATGGTTCAGATTCATAGAGCACAGTGGAAGAGAGTATGGACGTTTCTTCTCCCTCTGAGACCCCCAATATGAGGCTAATGGGCTCAGGCAATCCAGTGACCTCTCTCCCTCTGGTTGTGAAACAAACAGGAAGTGAACCTCCTTGAAGGAGCCTACCTGAGCTCATTGAAACAAACAAACAAACAAAACCATACATTTCTTCCTTGTCCTTGTATGGGTGATTCTTTGCAATGTAAATTTGCCACTCACCAAAGATAGCATCTCAGAGCTTTCTGCATTGGACAATGGGACCTACTTCCTCCTTCTCACCGATTTTAATGATTATGTGTACACAGACAAATTTCTAACCTAATACACAAAGCACTTTAATCAAATCCAGCTGCAAAGTCTTGGCAAAGTGGCCCCAAAACCCACGGGAATGGAATCAGATTGAAGCCGCATGTAGTAGCTATTGGCCTCGCTCCCTTACCCTTTGGAACTGGGCTTGACTCTCTCTGGGGATGTGGCAGACAGTGTGGGAGGGGCCCGGCTGGGCAGACCTGGGACCTGGGAGGGGTAGGGCCTAAAGGGACAAAACCAGAGGGTTAAAGGCCCTAAGGAAATTCAAGTCTAGCAGAGAGATCATAAATCCAGGCGGTTAGCTGCAGACAGCAGGTGGCGGCCCTGGCAGGTGGCTGGCATCTGGGAGGGGTGACATGGGTCCAGCGGCAGGTGTTCCAGCCACAGGCAAGGCCAAGGTGAGGACTCCAAGTCAGGGGACATTCAGAAATTCAGAAAAATTGTTACTAATGGGGACATCTGCCAGCTGAGAGGCATGTGAAGGCAGCGTGTGAACTAATTCACATGAAATGAAGAAGAAAGAACACAGGGTTTGGAATCAGAAGATTCCACTGACTGGCTTTGTGAGTTTTATATATCTGTCAACCTCTCTGAGCTTCAGTTACTTCTTTTTTTTTTATTTAAAAAATTTTCTTTATATGATACACTATGGAGGATTTTTTAAAAAATTAATATTTATGTATTTTAAGAGAAAGACGAGGTCTCACTATGTTGCCCAGGCTGGTCTTGAACTCCTGAGCTCAAGTGATCTTCCTACCTTGGCTTCCCGAAGTGCTAGGATTACAGGCGTGAGCCACCATCCCCAGCCCAGTTATTTCTTTTGAGAAGTTGGGAGAATGATACCTATCCCTCAGAGTCATGGTGGGGCTAGGTGGAGGTTATAGAAGTGGAAGTGCTTTTTGACTCAGAAAGCGTTGTTATAATCTTAGCTTTAGACTGGAGTTCACAGGGAGGACTCTCGTTCTCTGGGGAGGCTGGGGTGGAAGAGCTGGGAAAGCAAGACAGGGCCCTAGAAGAATAAAGGTCTAGGGAGGTAACTAAGATAGGGGCTCTGACAAGGGGACATGACAAGCAGAGGGTGTAGTGGTGAGGAGGTCAGTGCATCAGTTAGCTTTTGCTGTGTAACAAACCATCCTGCTGTGTAGTGGCTTAAAACAACTGTGATTTAATTTCCCTGATTTTGTGGGGTGGTTGGGTGGTTCTTCTGACCTGGGCTTGCTTAGCTGGGGCTGGGTGGTCCAGGATGGCCTCACTCATATACCTGGTGTCTTAGCTGGGAAAATTGCAATGTCTGGGATGACTAGGCCCCTTTCTATGTGGTCTCTCCTCCTCAGCCGCCTTCACATGGTGGTCTCACCTGCAAGGAAGGTCAAGATCCCAGTCACAAGCACTTTCTAAGCCTCTGCTCACATTTGCTAGTGGCCCATTGTCTAAAGCAAGTCACATCTGTCAAACTCGGTTGAAAGAGTTCCTTTACTTTCTGGCACACTACTCTCTGGGACATCTTTCAGCTTTTAATTTTACTATTTAATTATGAACCAGGGCTTCAGATGGGAATTCCCTGTCTTTTGTGATGATCAGAGGGTTGGAGTGGAGGTTGGAGGGGAAAACTTTTCAATGAAATGACTGTGTGGTGTTTGTATTTGCCGCCTGCTATGGCTCTGGATTGGGAGCAGACAGCAGGGTGCAGGCTGGCTCCACCATGAGTCTAGCTATGTCTCCCACCCAAGCTTCTGGTCTACCGTGAGCTTTAGCCCTGCTTTGCTGAGGACTATTTTCAGAGCAGAATGAAATGAATGGCTACCACAGAAATTAAAATCACTCTTCAAGGTCTGGGCCACGTGTCACTTAACATGAAAAAGGATAAGTCTTAGCAAAATAGTGAATAAAAAAAATTAAGTGAAATAATTGTTCACTTAATATTAAGTGAAAAAAGTCAGGCCCCAGGGATGGATAAAATCGTCATTCCCTTTTTCAAATGTCATAGAAAATGCATTTGGACAGACACGATTCCCTTTTTATAAAGGGAAAAATAACTGTATTCATTTCAGAAGTATGTGGAGCATATACAGACACATTAAAACTCTTTAACAGGGAAGCCAGGCAATGACAAGCACCCTAAATCAAGATGGTGCTCTCTGCAGGCGGGAGGGTAAGTGGGGCATGTGCTTAGATGTTGGATATTGTCAAGAGCTTTGTTTTTCAGTTTGGGTGCTGGGTTCTCTTAGATCCTCATTATATAATTTTAAAAAATCTAATTTAGGCTGGGTGTGGTGGCTCACGCCTATAATCCCAGCACTTTGGGAGGCCAAGGCAGGTGGATCGCCTGAGGAGTTTGTGACCATCCTGGGCAACATGGTGAAACCCTGTCTCTACTAAAATACAAAAAATTGGTTGGGCGTGATGGCGCATTCCTGTAGTCCCAGCTACTTGTGAAGCTGAGACATGAAAATTGCCTGAGCCTGGGAGGCGGAGGTTTCAGTGAGCCGAGATTGTGCCAGTGCACTCCAGCTTGGGCTACAGAGTGACACTCCATTTCAAAAAAAAAAAAAAAGGCCGGGCGCGGTGGCTCACGCCTGTAATCCCAGCACTTTGGGAGGCTGAGGCGGGCGGATCACGAGGTCAAGAGATCGAGACCGTCCTGGTCAACATGGTGAAACCCCGTCTCTACTAAAAATACAAAAAAATTAGCTGGGCGTGGTGGCGCGCGCCTGTAGTCCCAGCTACTCGGGAGGCTGAGGCAGGAGAATGGCTTGAACCCGGGCGGCGGAGGTTGCAGTGAGCCGAGGTCGTGCCACTGCACTCCAGCCTGGCGCCTGGTGACTGAGTGAGACTCTGTCTCAAAAAAAAAAAAAAATCTATTTTAATACTAACACGAGCCATGCACAAACCAATGTTGAGAACATATTATGAACCAAGGATTGTGATTCATCCAATTCTGAAAGTCTGAAAAAGTGTGTGGTAAATTGTGCTACATGTTGAGTGTTCTTGGTGCTGGTCAATCAACTGTTTAGTTCAGCCCACTGAGGTGTTGGTTTTGTATTTGAATGATTAAATGTTTCAAGTTCCCTCTGGGCTGTGAGGTTCAGCTTGGAGAGCTGTGTTTTCATATCTGTGGGTATAAAACGTCCAGGGTGGCCACAGGAGGAGGAATGGATTAGCCCCTGGTGGGAATGTCACTGAGTCAAAGACGGGAGGTAAGCAGCTTAGGAGGCACCCTGGCTTCCCCCCTGATCAAACATGTCTCCTCAGAAAAACTTGTCCTCCATCCATGGAGCAGATGGTGCTAAAGTCAAAATGAGTGACCTTTCTAATGCTCACATCAGGACACCTGGGCCAAAGCTGGTGACTGTCTGTTAACCCAAAAGAGCCATGCAAGGGTTGCCATGGTGAGATCGTTGCTGCCTGAGTGCCTTTGTTTATTCTTGAACTCAGTTGTTGGGGCTTGGATTCCCAGCATTGTCCGGCACAAGGGTAATAGAGCCAGGATGCCTCCCTCACTCTGGGGCTCCGTGGGCTGGGCCGAGCTAAATGACTGAACATCACACAGGGCTCTGTGGAAGACCAACCCTCTGGGGCTTGTTCCTGTCCCCAGTGCTGTTCCTTTGCCCCATTAGTTGTCTGTTTCCCCAGTAGGCTGTGGGTTTCAGTCTAAAATGCTGCCCACCTGGCAGAGGATGCTTTAGGAGGCGGTGGGGCCATGTGGGGTGCTGTTCCCTGGCCTGTTTGGGAAAGAGAAGGCAGAAAGGATCTAACCTTGATTGAGCACCTGCTGTGTGCCAGGCACTGTGTCCATCTCACCAACTCCTCACAGCAGTCCTATGAGGTGTTATTCAAATCTCACTATCTCATGGCTAAACAAGCTTTCTATTATGAAAAAATTTAAAAATGTATTCTGAACCTCCATCACCCAGCACCCCACTTCAGCATTTAACAAGTCTTGTTATCTTGTTTCCTCTATACGTTCACCCCCTTCCCTCTCTCCTCCATTGTTTGGAATACATCTCAGCCACAATAGATTGTATCTGTGTTTGATTATGTCTATCAGCCGAAAAGGATTCTTTAAAAAAAGTTACACTACTATTCTCACACCTCCTAAAAAAAAAATCAAACAATAGTTTTCTTGTGAATTTTTTTAATTAAAAAAAAAATTTTTAATGGAGATGGGTTGCTGTTAAAAGAAAGTCAGGAGGGGAAAAAAAACAAGAAAAAAAAGAAGAAAAAAATAAAAATAAAAATGGAGATGGGGTTTTGCTGTCTCAAACGCCTGGGCTCGAGTGATCTTCCTGCCTTGGCCTCCTAAAGTGCTGGGATTACAGATGTGAGCCATTGTGCCCAGTCATGAATTTTTAATAAATAGTATTGGGATGTCTGGATAGTCATATTGAAAGATATCAAAGTGGATCCAGACCTCACATTATATATCAGAATAAACTCCAAGTGGATCAGAGATCTCTTTGTGAAAATATAAATCATACATGTCCTAGAGGAAAACAAGACTCTGTACATGGGAAAAGCCCTCCCTTTTAAAAAAAAAAAAACTTAGCCTTCAAAATTCAGATGCATGAAAGATTAATAAATTCACTCACATTAAATTTACTTCTTTTTTTTTTTTTTTTAGCCAGGGTCTTGCTCTGTCACTCAGGCTGGAGTGTAATGGTGCAAACAGTGCTCACTGCAGCCTCAACCTCCTGGGTTCAAGTGATCCTTCCACCTCAGCCCCCACCAAGTAAGAGTAGCAGGGATCTCAAGTGCATGCCACCATGCTCTGGTAATTTAAAAAATATTTTGTAGCAACAGGGGCTTGCCGTGTTGCCCAGGCTAGTCTTAAATTCCTGGGCTCAAGTAGTCTTCCCTCCTTGACCTCCCAAAGTGCTGGGATTACAGGTGTGAGCCACTGCACCTGACCTAAATTTTTTTTGCATGCAAAACCGAGCAGAGTGAAAAGACAAGTGGCAAACTGGGGGAGATGATTTGCAAGAGATATCACAAAGGGTTAATTTTCCCAATAGAAAACATTTTTAAAAATGGAGAAAAGAATAAAAACCAAGACCTGACAGAAAAACTGGGAAAGACATGAGTAGACAGTTCACAGAAAAAGATATACACATGGCCTTTAGACATGTGAAGAGATGCTTGACTTCACTCATAGTAAGCAAAATGCAAAGCAAGCCGCACTGAGAGATCATTTCTCCTCCATGTGATCGGCAGACATGCAAATATTTGATCAACACTCTGGTGGTGAGCTTCAAGAAAATCCCTCATACAGTGCTAGCAGGATGGCAAATTGGCCCCAGTCCCAGAGAGGGGAATTTGTCAATATCTAAGAAAATTACGTATGTATTTACTGCTTGACCCAGCAAGACTTCTAGGAATTTACGTGGAAGAACTCCACAGATATAGAATACTATGCCAGAGTCGTTTACTGCAACATTATTTGCAATAGCAAAGTATCAGAAACAACCTAAATACTCATGGAGACTGGTTGAATAAGTTACAGGAATCCAGTCATGCAGTGGAGTCAAATGCAGTATTTAAGATAATAGGATGGGCACGGTGGCTCACGCCTGTAATCTCAACCCGGGAGGCAGAGGTTGCAGTGAGCGGAGATCGGTGCCACTGCACTCCATCCTTGGTGACAGACTCTGTCTCAAACAAACAACAATAATAATAATAATAGAGGAAGATCTCCATGCAGTTTCATGGGCTGATTTCCATGGCATATTTTTCAGTAAAAAGCCAGAAAACAAACCAGTTAAACAAAAGCCCCAGGGTATCAAATAATGTGTACAATTTTATGTAAGAAAGAAAGGGCAATTTATTTTATTTTTTTAAGACAGAGTCTTGGTCTGTTGCCCAGGCTGGAGTGGAGTGGTACGATCTCAGTTCCCTGCAACCTCTGCCTCCTGGGTCAAAGCAATTCTTATGCCTCAGCCTCCCGAGTAGCTGGGATTACAGGCGTGCACCACCATGCCTGGCTAATTTTGTATTTTTAATAAAGATGGAGTTTCACCATGTTGGTCAGGCTGGTCTTGAACTCCTGACCTCAGGTGATCCACCCGTCTAGGCCTCCCAAAGTGTTGGGATTACAGGTGTGAGCCACCGCGCCTGACATTTAGCAGTGATTTCTGAGATTTTGATGCACCCATCACCCGAGCAGTGTACACTATACCCACTATGTAGTCTTTCACCTCTTACACCCCTACGACCCTTCCCTCCTGATCTTTACGTAATAGATTTGTGATAGGTAGTAGCGGTTGTACAGCGATTCTGAAACTGCTCTGAATATTGAAGGACAGAACAAGTAAGTAAATATATTGATGTTATTGGGAACTAAGTTCACACTGAAGGAGAAGGGAGACACAAATATGGAATGGGGGAGATGAGAAAAATTCTGTAGAGTTTGATTTTATTTGGAGCCATCAGTATCTACTAATGTTACCAAAGAAATGACGCCCCAGAAACAATGGGTACTGAGTACCCACATCTTGGTTTCTAAATACCGTTCCCCTGCCAAAAGGAGTAGGGTTCCTTTGAGAAATTGCTGATTCCAGACCTGGGGTAGGGAAAGTATCAGATGAGCCTGTGTGGGAAGGGAAGAAGATGGGAACATGTGAACAGGACAGAGGTGTGAAAGGGGCCCGCATTGGACGCATTCGGGATAAACGGGTCGATGAAGATAGTGATCGTAATGGATTGAAACACACGGAATAAAAGTTCTAGTGATATGAGAGAAGAGAAGGAGGAGTGGGTGGGAGGAGAAAAGAAAAGCTCATTCTTTTTTTTCTTTACGATGGAGTTTCGCTCTTGTTGCCCAAGCTGGAGTGCAATGGCACGATGTTGGCTCAGTGCAACCTCCGCCTCCCAGGTTCAAGCGATTCTTCTGCCTCAGCCTCCGGAGTAGCTGGGATTATAGGTGCTCACCACCACACCCAGCTAATTTTTTGTATTTTTAGTAGAGATGCGGTTTCGCCATGTTATCCAGGCTGTTTCTTAAACTCCTGACCTCAGGTGATCCACCCGTCTTGGCCTCCCTAAGTGCAGGGATTATGGACATGAGCTTCCACGCCTGGCTCAAAAGCTCATTCTTATAGTAGAATGCCAATAAATGTAGAGGGAATGATGGGAGTTATGTAGTCACTATTTTGCAACCTCCAGTATAATAATTCATTTAGGCAAGGGTCATAAATTGATGCTAAATGCACTGGTGAAGGATTTTGGGGGAACAGAATGGTCACATAGTCTCAAATATGGGAAAGACAAAGACACAAGATCACCTACGTAGAACTCTTGTCAAAAGGACTCACTCAAGTCTAATAATGAGGAAACAATCACATAAATCTAGGGGTAGAGCATCCTAAAAACTACTGGCCTGGAGTCTAAAAATGTCTAGGTCGGGTGCAGTGGCTCACGCCTGTAATCCCAGGCTTTGGGAGCCTGAGGCGAGAGGATCGCTTGAAGCCAAGAGTTTGAGACCAGCCTAGGCAATGTAGTGCAGACCCTGTCTCTGTAAAATAAAAACAGAAACAAAAAACAAAAAACAACAAATGTCCTGAAAGTCTAAAAGTTACTGGGATCTGTGCTAGATTAGAGGAGAATAAAGATATGTGCTGACCAAATACAGCATATGATCAATTAGATCCTGAAAAAGTAGAACGATAAAGGATACTTTTCAGACAAGAGTGAGCATTTGAATATGGACCGTCTTACATAATATATTAACGTATCAATGTTAAATTTCTTGCAGGTGATAATGGTATTGTGGTTTATACAGCGGAATGGCTTTGTTCCTATGAAATACATGCTGAAATACTTGGGGATAAAGTGGCTTGTGTTGTCTGCAATGATCTTTCAAAGATTCAGAGGGGAAAAAGGTCTTCATCTATATTCTTGAAATGGAATTCCTGGAGGGCTGGGCGCAGTGGCTCATGCCTGTAATCCCAGCACTTTGGGAGGCCATGGCGGGTGGATCACCCGAGGTTGGGAGTTTGAGAGCACCCTGACCAACATGGAGAAACCTTGTCTTTACTAAAAATACAAAATTAGCCAGGCATGGTGGCACATGCCTGTAATCCTAGCTGCTCGGGAGGCTGAGGCAGGAGAATCGCTTGAACCCAGGAAGCGGAGGTTGCGGTGAGCTGAGATCATGCCATTGCACTCCAGCCTGGGCAAGAGTGAAAAGCCATCTCAAAAAAAAAAAAAAGAAACGGAATTCCTTTCTTCCTGACCCACTTAACCTAATACTCCCCACTGGGCTGGAACCTGGAGCCAGCAGAGCGACAGACAGGTAACAGGGCCTACTCCTGGCACCATGTGCTGATTTCTTGTCCCCTCATTCACTGGGATCACTGAGTTGAGGGCCTGGAGACGCAAGTTCAAGTCCCAGTGACCCTGAGAATGTTATTCCACCTCCCTAACTTCCTCATCCTGGGCTTCAGGGTCTTCAAGTCCCCACCCAATCATGATGTCCGACGGAAGAAGCTGCCCCTGAACTCCAATGCATATAGTGTCCTGGGAGTTGGGGACAATTCGGTAACTTTTAATGACCTCTTGTGGCAAGGGGATGAAAAGGAAGGTTTGTCCTTTGGTTTCTTCCTTCCCTAAACTAGGTCCTAGTCATTTTGGGGAAGAAAGGAGACAGCAAGGAATGCATACACACGTGTGGGTATGATTGTGCGTGTACACACTGTGGGTGATTGTGCGTAAGTGAGGAGCTGGGGGTGGCGTGAGGAAAATGCCTGGGGCTGAGGGAGGACGCTGTTTGGTGTCCCAGGGCTCCTGGGGAAGCTCCTAGCCCCACCTGTTCTGCTTCCACCCCCAGGCCCACGAGAGACTGGAGGAGACGAAGCTGGAGGCCGTGAGAGACAACAACCTGGAGCTGGTGCAGGAGATCCTGCGGGACCTGGCACAGCTGGCCGAGCAGAGCAGCACGGCCGCAGAGCTGGCCCGCATCCTCCAGGAGCCCCATTTCCAGGTTCCTGGCTGCTGGGGCTGGGGTGAGGGAGCAGGAGGCGGGTGGATTGGGGTGTGCTGCTGTTGGAGGGGCTGGCAGGAAGTTGGAGCTGGGATGGGAAGAGACCTCCGGGCAATGCCCCATTGGCCCTTCTCTTCCCACCACTCCCCCAGTCCCTCCTGGAGACGCACGACTCTGTGGCCTCAAAGACCTATGAGACACCACCCCCCAGCCCTTGCCTGGACCCGACATTCAGCAACCAGCCCGTACCTCCTGATGCTGTGCGCATGGTGGGCATCCGCAAGACAGCCGGAGAACATCTGGTGAGGACGCTGGGCAGGGCCAGAGGTGGGGCTGGTGAGGGTCAAAGTTGAGAATAACCAGTGGGGGGGTCAAGAAAGGTCAAGTGAGGGCTGAAGATAGAGATGGGGCCAGCTTTGTGTAGGAAAGGGCCCATGCAGATCCGGGAGACCATAGACACTGCATACGTACATGTCCATGCCTCTCCAGTCTGCCCACTTCCCCCCGTTGGTGCCTGATATAAGTGAAGAATTTAGGCAGAAGGACAGAGGAGGACTTTGTGAGGGCGGAGGTGAGTGGATGGGGACAGGAATGGAGGAGCTATTAGGAGACTACTTGAAGATTCTGACTTGGAACAATTGGGGCCTCATCTTACACTCCCCCGACCTGCAGGGTGTAACGTTCCGAGTGGAGGGCGGCGAGCTGGTGATTGCTCGCATTCTGCACGGGGGCATGGTGGCTCAGCAAGGCCTGCTGCACGTGGGTGACATCATCAAGGAGGTGAACGGGCAGTTGGTGGGCAGTGACCCCCCGAGCGCTGCAGGAGCTCCTGCGCAATGCCAGTGGCAGTGTCATCCTCAAGATCCTGCCCAGCTACCAGGAGCCCCATCTGCCCCGCCAGGTGGGCCCCTCCACCAGCCCTCCACCCAGCACAAGGCCCAACGGATGGCTGAGCCTCCTGCCTGTCAGGGTTGCAGGTCTCACTGAGGACCTCCTCTCCTACTGGTTTCCTCCAGGGGAGATAGGGGGTGGGACCTGCAGCCAGGGGGCAGCTGACCGCAGCCATGGACAGGCCTCTGCCTCTGCTGCACCTGCACATGCTTCCACATTGGTTCGCATTATGCACACAGCCACAGCCTGGGGTACCAGAGTGTATGAGAGAGTACCTGCATCATGGTCAGCGTTCTTCACCTGTTTGTGCGCATGTGCAGGGTGGGGTTGTCATATGTCCTGGACAGCTATCTCCTGGTTGGTGGATTCTGGGGGTCTGGCTGCTTGTCCACCTCTCATATTGGCTTTCTCACCCTCCCCCAGAACGCTTCTCCAAGGAGAAAGGGTGAGTGGGAGGGAGGGATCCAGGATTAGGTGCCAGAGTCCTGTTCCCTACTTGCTGTTCCCACATCCTTGGTCCTGAGATCTGAATCCTGTGGTATTAGATGCAAAGGGAGGCTGGCACCAGGGAGGCATGTGGGGCAGGCCTGGAGGCATCACTCCTGCAGGGGTGGCTCCATTGCCCCTTGCATCTTTGTGAAGGGAGGGGACATGGGGTAGACCTCCACCTGCAGCCTTCCACTGACCCTTCCCCTGACTTTTTGCCAATTCCGGGCCCAGGTATTTGTGAAATGCCACTTTGACTATGACCCGGCCCGAGACAGCCTCATCCCCTGCAAGGAAGCAGGCCTGCGCTTCAATGCTGGGGACTTGCTCCAGATTGTAAACCAGGATGATGCCAACTGGTGGCAGGTGAGCCGTGGGCACCCCTGCATCTCTCCAGGTGTGGTGCATGGGAGGGCGAGGCGCAGGGAGGGGTCCTCTTGCTCAGGCCGATCTTGGTCTCATGTCCGTTTCAGGCGTGTCATGTGGAAGGGGGTAGTGCCGGCCTTATCCCCAGCCAGCTGCTGGAGGAGAAGCGGAAAGCATTTGTCAAGAGGGACCTGGAGCTGACACCAAACTCAGGTAGGAGGACCCTCCCACCCCACATCCCCAATCTGGGATCTGACAGGGCCCTGCCTGCCTCACTCACCCATCTCCCTATGGCCAGGGACCCTATGCGGCAGCCTTTCAGGAAAGAAAAAGAAGCGAATGATGTATTTGACCACTAAGAATGCAGGTGGGTATCAGAGCATCCCCCTCCCTTGTTTTCCTCTAACATGGCATGGCCCTCCCTGTCCCCACCCTTCACCTGTGACTATGCTTACCCTTCACCTGGCTCAGATGCTGCCAGCCGTGTCCCTAGGCCCTGCCAGGCTCCTCCCTGCTCTCCTGTTCCAAGCCTTCTTTCCCCTCAGCCTCCCTGAGAACTCCGCCCCTCCCTCACCATGCAGCCTGGTGAGCAGTGCCATCTCCCTGTGTCCAGAGTTTGACCGCCATGAGCTGCTCATTTATGAGGAGGTGGCCCGCATGCCCCCGTTCCGCCGGAAAACCCTGGTGCTGATTGGGGCTCAGGGCGTGGGACGGCGCAGCCCTGAAGAACAAGCTCATCATGTGGGATCCAGATCGCTATGGCACCACGGTGCCCTGTGAGTGGGGGCTGGGCCCTGCTGAGTGGGGTACAGGGAGCAGGGACTCCCCCTGGGGGCCAGGGCTGGGTCCACTGAATGGGCATCTTCATGGGCGCCAGGCCAGGTGGTACCTTTGGGTGCACAGGTTGGGGTGCATGCCCTCTGTGGGCAGGGAGAAGAACTGCAGGCTCAGGAAAGGTGAGGGAGGTGTCCTGCCAACAGGTGGCCTAGTGGGCTGGGCTGGTGTCCCCTTTCCTTCTCTGTTTCACTTGCTGAAAGCCATGAAGAAAGTGTGAGTGCCCAGCTGTGCACCCGGGTGAAACAGGGCTATGAGCTGCGCATGTGTAGCCTTGTGGAAGAGAGGGCTTCTTAGTGGCAGAGCCAGCGTGGGTGGTGGAAGCTCTTGGCTGCCAGAGGCAGGACTGAGAGCGCTACCCTGGTCTCTTGGCTCTTGCTGTGTGGCTTTGGGCTGTACATTACCCTTTCTAGACCTCAGCCTCTCACCTGTGGGCTCTGGGTTGGACCATGGATACCACCTCATGTCTCTGAGTGCCAGTGGGGAGGGTGGGGCAGGAGTGTGCAAAGGCAACAGTGCTGGCAAGATGGGGAGTGGACTGCACCCCCAAGGCTGGGAATGGGGAGCCCGGGTAAGGGTGTGTGTATGTGCCTGAGGCGCTGTGACCTGCCTGTGCCTATTCAGCCCCACCTACCTCCATCCCCCTAGACACCTCCCGGCGGCCCAAAGACTCAGAGCGGGAAGGTCAGGGTTACAGCTTTGTGTCCCGTGGGGAGATGGAGGCTGACATCCGTGCTGGGCGCTACCTGGAACATGGCGAATATGAGGGCAACCTGTATGGCACACGTATTGACTCCATCCGGGGCGTGGTTGCTGCCGGGAAAGTGTGTGTGCTGGATGTCAACCCCCAGGTACGGCCACTCTGCTCCTTCCCAGCCTGCCCAATGTCCTCTCTGCTGCCTCAGTGCTCCCCCATATAGTTCCAGGCACCTGTCACCGGAGCACATCCATGCACCCCCCTCTGCCCTCAACCACTGCTAGGAACCCAGCCCACCTGGAACCTTCCTCAGCCTCCCAGACCCCCCACTCCTTCTCTAGTCTCCTCCAGTCACCCCAACCACCTGCCAGCTGTCTGTCATTCATCCCGGTATTCATGTCCCAGTCTCCCAGGCACCCCTTTCTCACCCACTCCTAGGTGCCCACCCAACCTTGGTCACCCTCACAGCCTTCCTCTGATTCCTAGGACAGACATGGGGATATGCTCCCTACCTTGCCTTCTCTTTCTGCAGGCGGTGAAGGTGCTACGAACAGCCGAGTTTGTCCCTTACGTGGTGTTCATCGAGGCCCCAGACTTGAGACCCTGCGGGCCATGAACAGGGCTGCACTGGAGAGTGGGGTGTCCACCAAGCAACTCACGGTGAGGGCTCTGAGGTGTGGGGGAGGGGTCCAATGGCTGCCTAGGGTGGTGGGGGACAGGCCTGAGCTGACAGAGAGAAGGAGGTGGTGTTGGGGTGGGACAGGGGCCTGCTGCAGTTATCAGTGAGGCAGGACGTGGTCCCCCCCCTGCATAGATGTGGAAGGGGAGGTCTAAGAGAGGAAGTCCAAAGTCTCAGAGTGAACCAGGGACACAGCTAGCCTGGGACACATGTGTTTCTGACTCTAGCCCACTGCTCTGTCCACTCTGTAGGGACAGAGTGCTGGCCAGAGGGAGTTCACAGAGCCAGTGGAAGAGGTGGGCGGGAGGTGGGCCAGGGGAGCTTGGGTTGTTTACAGCTGAGGGAAAGTGGAAGGGCAGGAGAAAGCCAGAGGCGGGAAGGCTGGCTGGAGGGGTGAGTCAGCATCAGGGAGCAGGCAGCGCCTGGAGGAGAGGCCTCAAGCCAGCATTGCAGGACTCCAGCCTCCTTCCTCTCTAGGTCTTGCTGTGCCTCTCCAGGAGGTGGAGGGTTTGCAGAGCTCTGAGCTCAGGGGTCTCTCTGCTGGCCATGCCTGGTGTGCAGCACTCAGGCCCCAGGTCAGAGTGTGGCTGGGGCCCAGGAGAGGCTGTCTAGGCTGGCACCCTTCTGCCGATGGACCCTTGCTTGATCCCTACTCTGGGCACCTCCTCCTTGGCAACAGGTGTGGCCAACTGGAGCTGCTGGGATGCGGCTGGCTTCAGCTTATTTAAGTCAGTTGTCAAGTACCCTTCCCCCAACCCTGCCTAGCCAGCTTCCACAGGGTCGAGGGTAGGGGTTGCCCTGGGCACTTGTGGATTGCCCTCGTACCAGCCTGTCATGCTGCATAGGTAAGGCAGCCTGATCAGGAGGGAGCACTGGCTTGGGAATCAGGCAGACCCTGTTCAGCCACTGACTGGCTGTGTGACCTTTTTGTACCTTAATTTTCTATTATAAATGGGGGAAGAATTAATCCTACTTTGCAGAGCTGCAGTGAAGATTATGTGGGTTGCAAAGCATTTAGGGGTGTGATTGGCACTTACTAAAGCTTATCCTTTCACCCACCATCTGTTTGTGGTTGATGGTGAGCCACTTTGAGGCACGCAGAGAGGGGCCCCTGCCTCCCTAGCCAGGGAGTCCACTCCAGGGTTGGGCTTTGGGGAGGGGGAGCGGGGGCAGCTGTAGCTCCTTCTGACAGTGGGGGTGAGTTGTGGGCACTGACTGTAGGGAGGTCCCCTTGTACCTGGGCAGGAGGCAGACCTGAGGCGGACAGTGGAGGAGAGCAGTCGCATCCAGAGGGGCTACGGGCACTACTTTGACCTCTGCCTGGTCAATAGCAACCTGGAGAGGACCTTCCTTGAGCTCCAGGCGGCCATGGAGAAGCTACGGACAGAGCCCCAGTGGGTGCCTGTCAGCTGGGTGTACTGAACCTGATCACTGCTCTGGGTTGAGACCCAGAACCTGAATCCATCCCCTTCCTGACCTGTGAGCCCTGCCACAATCCTTAACCCCCATATCTGATTCTCCTTGGGTAACAGCTCCCAGCAGGCCCTAAGTGTGGCTTCAGCACAGAGGTGTGCACTGCCAGGGAGGTGGGCATTCATGGGGTATCCTGTGCCCAGGTGCTGCCCACTCCCAATGCTCATTAGCCACCAGATAGGTCTCTCTGAGGGCCAAGCCATTCGCAGGAATGTGTCAGAGTCATCTCCATAATGGTTAGTCCAGAGGAGATAAAATCTACTTTGGGACCACACGGTTAGTAGGTACACTGCCCCCGCCACCTCTCCCCAGTCACCAGTTCTCCTCTGGACTGGCCACACCCACCCCATTCCTGGACTCCTCCCACCTCTCACCCCTGTGTCACAGGAGCAGGCCTTGGCTGTTTCCATGTGGCCAGGGGAATGTGTGGTCCACTGGCAGCCAGGCAGGCCGAGGTGGTGGTGCCAGCCTGGTGCCATCTTGAAGGCTGGAGGAGTCAGAGTGGGAGCCAGTGGCCACAGCTGCAGAGCAGTGCAGCTCCCAGCTCCCTTGGAAAGGGGCAGGGTGGTGGAGTGGACGCTGCTCGGTCCCTCCCTCATCCACAGCTTCTCACTGCCAAAATTTCTCCAGACTTCTCTGATGTGTCCTGACAGATCAGCCCTGCTCCCCCACAGGGCCAGGCTGGCAGGGGCCAGTGGGCTCAGCCCAGGGAGGTGGGGGATGGAGGGCTGAGCCCTGTGACAAGGAACCTGCTGCTACTGACCGAAGAGCCCCAAGCTCTCCATGGCCCACAGCAGGCACGGGTCTGGGCTCTGTGTCCTTAACCTTGGTCCATTTTGATTTTCTCTCTAGCCAGGTCCAGGTAGCCCACTTGTGTCAGGGCTGTGGGGTTGGAGGAGCTGAGAGTGCAGAGGGGACCTTGGGAGCCTGGGCTTTTGAAGGACAGTTGCCCTCCAGCAGGTTCCTCATACACGACTCCAGGGGGCGCCATTCACACTGTAGTCTGCACAGCCTGTGGCTCTGCGTGTGTGCTCGGTGACTGTCTGTGCCTCTGGCACTGGTGTGTCTGTGTCTGTGTCTGTCTGTCTGTGTCTGTCTGTCAGGTTTAGTTTGGGGGAGGAAGCAAAGGGTTGTTTTGTTTTGGAGGTCACTCTTTGGGGCCCCTTTCTCGGGGGAGGTTTCCCCATTAGCCCTCATTTCTTACAAGACCCTGATCCCAGACTCTGAAGTCCTGGTCCTCTCCTGATGTCTCCTCCACTGTCCTATTGTCCCCCTGCCCTAAATGCCTCCCTGCTGTCCTTGTGGAAGGCAGTTTTGTAAAATAGGAGACTCCCTTTTAAGGAAGAATGCTGTCCTAGACGTACCTGAGCATCTCATCCTTCATTGTTCTCTGCAGTCCTTCCCAGGGTGAGCCTGTCCTCAGAGGGGACAACCTGGGACACCCCGAGTCCAAACCCCTGTGCCTCCCAGTTCCTCTGAGTGTCTAATTAGTCTTCGCTGCAGCGTCAGCCAAAGCTGACCCCTGAACCACTGTGTGCCCATTTCCTAGGGAAGGGGAGGGAGAATAAACAGAATATTTATTACAAATGTTAGAATATATTTCTTATATTAGGAATCTCATTTGCATTTGTATTTGCATAGGGTATATGCATGGGTGGAAAGGCCAGGCCTGCCCCCATCTCGCTGGTGTGGCTCTGCGTGCGCTACGCAGTCATCCTCCTGCTCCTCTTCTCCCTTAGTGTCCTTTCATCCTGATTCAGCTCTCCCTGGCATCACCCTCAGCCTAAGGGAGTGGGAAAGGAAATGGGGTGTTTTCCTGCTGACCTGAGGCGATGGGGTCACTTGACACTTTCTACCTCCCCTGGGGGACTTGAGAATAAGGACAGGGGAGGGTCTGCTGTTGCAGCTGCCTCTGCCCTCTTGGTCCAAATGATTGGGGATGGGGATGGGGATGGGGATGGGGATGGGGATGGGGATGGGGATGGGGATGGGGATGGGGATGGGGATGGGGATGGGGATGGGGATGGGGATGGGGATGGGGATGGGACCTTGCCCTCATGACACCTTCACTGCTAGTGATGCCCAAGGGACAGGCCTGGGCCCCTTCCGTCCTGTCTCTTCTCAGTCCTTCCTCTCTGAACAGCCTCCTACCTCCCCTGCCTGAGCTCCACTCCATACCCCTCCCAGTGCACCTATTGGGTGGGAGCAGAGGCTGTCAGTCCTTGGCTCACCTGGGCCAGGGCCAGAGCTGGGTTGGAACAACTGTGTGTACCCACCACATCAGCTCTGTGACTCTGTTCTCCCTGCCCCTCATTATGGATTCTTGTATTTGAGGGATGTCAGGAGAGTGAGGACCCTACCACCCACTGTCCATATTCAGTCCCAGCCCCAATGCCCTTCCTCTGTCCCCTCCCTCAGCCATCCAATTCTTGAGTTTTCTTACTGACTGGTTTTCTTTCTTTTCCTTGGATTAAATGTGAAAGCAAAGGCTTCTGGCTCTGCTTGTCTTTGGTTGGGGTTGGGTGGATGGCTTTGGGAGAGGGTGAGAGCTGGGGGAGCAAAGCACAGATGACTCTAGGATGGAAGCCGGAGCAACACGTCTTGTTTTCTGTGTTGTCTTCCTTTTCTCTGTCTTGCCCCTCCACACTCCCCCATCCCCAGAAGATGCTCCTTCTAAGTGCTTGGACCCAAGGACGTGAACAGACACTTCTCAAAAGACATACAGGTGGACAATGTATGAAAACATGCTCAACATCACTAATCATCAGAGAAATGCAAATAAAAATCACCATGAGTTACCATCTCACACCAGTCAGAATGGCTGTTACTAAAAAGTCAAAAAATAACAGATGCTGGTGAAGTTGCAGGTGAGAGGGAGTGCTTATGCACTATTGGTGGGGAATGTAAATTAGTTTGGCCCCTGTGGAAAGCAGTTTGGAGATTTCTCATATAACTACCATTCATTCCAGCAATCCCATCACT
Organism: Ateles fusciceps; assembly: GCA_036589455.1. Taxonomy (NCBI): domain Eukaryota; kingdom Metazoa; phylum Chordata; class Mammalia; order Primates; family Atelidae; genus Ateles; species Ateles fusciceps. Next base: position 462,873 of record JAZHEH010000789.1, on the reverse strand, counting down.
GGGCATCTACCCAAAGGGGGAAGGAATCATTTCACCAAAAAGATACCTGCACTTGTATGCTTACTGCAGCACCATTCACCATAGCAAAGACATGGAATCAACCTAGGTGCCCATCAGTGTGGATTGGATAAAGAAAATGTGGTGCATATACACCATGGGATACTGTGCAGCCATGAAAATAATGAAATCGGATGGCCATGGTGGCTCACTCCTGTAATCCCAGCATTTTGTGAGGCCAGGGAGGGTGGATAACCTGAGGTCGGGAGTTCAAGACCAGCCTGGCCAACATAGTGAAACCCTGTCTCTACCAAAAATACAAAAATTAGCCGGTGTGGTAGTGCATGCCTGTAGTCCCAGCTACTCAGGAGGTTGAGCCAGGAGAATTGCTTGAATAGCAACCCGGGAGGTGGAGGTTGCAGTGAGTCAAGATCATGCCACTACACTCCAGTCTGGGCGACAGAGCGATACTAAAAAAAAAAAGTGTTCTTTGCAGCAACATGAATACAGCTGGAGGCCATTATCCTAAGCAAATTAACATAGAAATGTAAAATCAAACACCATATGTTCTCATAAGTGGGAGCTAAACATTGGGTACACATGGGCATAAAGATGGCAACAATAGATGCTGGGGACAGCGAGAGGAAGGAGGGGGGACAAAGGTTGAAAAATGACATTGGTTGGGCGCGCTGGCTCATGCCTGTAATCCCAGCACTTTGGGAGGCCAAGGCAGGCAGATCACCTGAGGTTGGTAGTCTGAGACCAGCCTGGCCAACATGGTGAAACCCCACCTCTACTAAAAATACAAAATTAGCTGGGTATAGTGGCTAATTTTTTTCTTTTTATTTTTTGTAGAGATGGGGTCTCGTTTTGCTTTCCAGGCTGGTTTTGAACTCCTGAGCTCAAACAGTTCTCTCCCAAAGCACTGGGATTACAGGCATCAGCTATCATGCCTGGCCCATGGTTTCTTTTAATTTGGTCTTGAGGTCTCTGTTGACAGTGGCTATAAACTGAGATAGTAATTTTCTTTCTTTCTTCTTTCTTTCCTTATTTCCTTTCTTTCTTTTTTTCTTTCTTTTGAGACGGAGTCTCACTCTGTCACCCAGGCTAGAGTGCAGTGGCACGATCTCGGCTCACTGCAGCCTCCACCTCCTGGATTCAAGTGATTCTCTGGCCTCAGCCTCCCGAGTAGCTGGGATTATAGTCACGCACCACCATGTCCGGCTAATTTTGTGTTTTTGATAGAGACAGGGTTTCACCAGATTAGCCAGGCTAGTCTCGAACTCCTGGCCTCAGGTGATCCACCAGACTCAGCCTCCCAAAGCACTGAGATTACAGATGTGAGCCACCACGCCCAGCCTGAGATAGCAATTTTCTAAGAGAGCCCTAGTCAGGGGAAAGTTAAGGTACAGTGTGTCAGTCAGGTGACATACAATGAGAAAGTGAAACCCAAATGCATGAAACAGAAGAAATTTATTACTTACAGGTCCCAGAGACATTAGGGGCATCTACTGGTTGCCCATGAAAAGTCTGGAGGTGGCAAGGAGCTCAACCACTGAGTGGGAGCAGGAGAGAGAGGGTGATGGGCCTTGGGCCAAAGCCTTTATTGGAGTCCAGGGCTTTACCCAAGCAAGTTTGCCATAGGCAGTTCTAATTGATGGGTTTAGAGCAGGCAGGCACAAGTTGCGTGGAGTCATGCTGTGACTGAGAGGTAGTCACTGCAGCATATTTGCACAGTCCATGCGGGGTGTGGGGGTCAGTATGGCAAGTCAGGAAGGTCGTATCTAGCTGTCTCATGGAGAGGTGGTCACCAGGAAGCAGCTGTATGGCGCAGGAACTGGGATCGACCACATTGAGGAACTACAAGAGGGCAGAGAACTGGAAACGATGTCAAGGGTGACCAAGCCCTGCTTCTGGTATGAGAAAGTCCAGCTTACATGTAAAATGGATGCCAAGGCAACATAAAAGTATAAGAATTCACTACACCAAAAGAGGGCGTTCACCAGAACCTGATCATACTGGCACCCGGAACTTGGACTTCCAGCCTACAGAACTGTGAGAAATAGATTCTGCTGTTGAGAAGCCACCAAGACTATGACACTTTGTTACAGCAGCCCAAACTAAGATAAAGACCTAAATCAATGGAGTTATACTGTATTCATGGGCTGGAATCAATGCTGTTCAGATGTCAGTTCTCCCCAAACTGATCTATGTAATCAATGTAATCCCAATCGAAATTCTAGCAAGCTTTTTTTTTGGTATAAATTGATAAGCTGATGCTAAAATCCATGTGGAAATACTAGAAATCTAAAAGAGCAAAAACAACTTTGATAAAGAACAAAGTTGGAGGATTTATACTACTTGAATTTGAGACATATTATAAAGCAACAGTAATTAAGACAGTGTGGTATTGGCATAAAGATAGATAAATAGGTCAATAGAACAGAAAAGACCAGAAATAGACCCACACAAATATGTTCAACTGATTTCAAAGTAGTGCAATGTCAATTCAGAAGAGGAAGCACAAGACAGCCTTTTCAACAAATGGTGCTGGAATAGTTGGATATCCATACACCAAAGGAAGAAGATGAAGGAAGAAAGGCGGAGGAGAGGGAGGAGAGAGAAGAGAAGAAGAAGAAAAGAGGAAGAAGGAGGAGAAGGAGAGAAAGAAGAAGGGAAGAAGAAGTTGTTGTTCAACTCATACTCACACATATATGAAAAGTAACTCAAGTTCAGCCATAAGTCTAAATGTAAAGCCTAAAAGTGTAATACTTCTAGAAGAAAACAGGAGAAAACTTTTGTGACCCTGGGTTAGGCAAAGATTTTTAAGATACAACACCAAAAAGCATGATCCATAAAAGAAAAAATTGACACACTGAACTTCATCAGAGTATCAAACTTGGGCTGGGCGCGGTGGCTCACGCCTGTAATCCCAAGCACTTTGGAGGCCAAGGCAGGCGGATCACATGAGGTCAGGAGTTCAAGACCAGCCTGACCAACATGGTAAAACCCGGTCTTTAAAAAAAAAAAAGAATATCAAACTTCTGCTCAGTGAAAGACATTTTTTTTTTCTTTTTCTGTGCAGCAAGCTAAGAAGACCTTTTTAAGAGAATGAAAAGACAGGCCACACACTGGGAGAAGATATCTGTAAATCACATATTTGATAAAGGAGTTATCTCTAGAATATATGAAGAGCTCTCAACACTCAATAAAAATAGACAAAATATTTGAAAAAATATTTCACCAAAGAAGATAAGTGGATGGCAAATTAGCACATAAAAAGATGCTCAAAGTCATTAGTTATCAGGGGAGATGGAAAGTAAAGCTACAATTTTGGTACAGTTTATACAATTATTAGAATGGTTAAAATGAAAAGGGCTGACAGTAGGGAGTGTCAGTGAGGAGGTGGAGGAACTGGAATTCTCCTCCATGGCTGTTGGGAATGCAAAATGTTATGACCACCTTGGAAAACATGAGCATATATCTACCATATGGCCCAGATGTTCCACTCCGAGATATTTACCCAAGAGAAGTGATAGCATGCAAAGACTTGTACATGAATATTCACAGAAGCTCAATTTGTAATAGCCCCAGACTGGAAAGAACCCAAATACCCATCGATTGATGAATGGGGGTGGGGGTGGGGGTGGGGCAGGATTATGAAGAGGCAGAAGAAAACTTTTGGGGATGATGATATGTTCATTTTCTTAATTGTGGTGACTGTCTCACAGGTATATATATATATAGTCAAAACGTATCCGATAGTATGAACACATGTAATTTTTGAATGCCAGTTATACTTTTTTTTGAGACAGAGTTTTGCCCTTGTTGCCCAGGCTGGAGTGCAATGGTGTGATCTTGGCTCACTGCAACCTCTGCCTCCCAGTTCTCCTGCCTCAGCCTCCTGAGTAGCTGGGATTACAGGCATGTGCCACCAAGCCCGGCTAATTTTGTATTTTTAGTAGACAAGAGATTTCACCACATTAGCCAGGCTAGTCTTGAACTCCTGACCTCAGGTGATCCACCTGCCTCAGTCACCCACAGTGCTGGGATTACAGGCATGAGCCAACACACCCAGCCTCAGTTATACCTTAATAAAGCTATTAAAAACAGGAATTAACCATGAAGTCCCGTTTGTTGGAAAAAAAAAGAAAGAAAGGACAGAACTAAAAACTGGAAGAAAATGGTGTACAAGATAGGAGGGAGTGATGGGAGTTAAAGGGTTTGGGGATCCTGTATTATTTGAGGAAAAATTAAGGAATGTGAAAATATTAACTGTAGTCTTTGTTGAAAATCTATGTATAATACAAAGTTCAAGATTCAAAATAGAGGATCATGACCTCCATAGTGTAGCAGAAGAAAGAATGGCATAAGAAAACAAAAGTAGGATGGGTGCGATGGCTCACACCTGTAATCCTAGCACTTAGGGAGGCTGAGCGAGGTGGATCATGCCATCAGGAGTTCAAGACCAGCCTGGCCAAGATGGTGAAACCCCATCTCTACTAAAAATACAAAAATTAGCCAGGTGTGGTGGCGGGTGCCTGTAATCTCAGCTACATGGGAGGCTGAGGCAGGGAATTGTTTAAACCCAAGAAGCGGAGGTTGCGGTGAGCCAAGATTGCACCACTGCACTCCAGACTGGAGACAGAGCAAGACTCCATCTCCCCCAAAAAAAAAAAAGGAAACAAAAATAGAACTTAGTCAATCCCAAAAGGCAAGAAAGAAAGACAATAAGGAAAGGGCCCCTGGTTTTATCTCTTTCTGTCCCAGCCCATGTGTCATTGCAGATGGGCAGATCTGCTGCTTTTGCGTCAGACTCAGGGCCTCGGCACTCACATCCAGCTGCGCCTGGGTGCCAGCCTGTCACACCTTGAAGTGATACTGTTGGAGAGCTCTTCCCTGCTCCTGGGAAGACTCCCCCAAAGCACATCACAGCCCCCTGAATGTCTTAGGCGCTTTCCACCTTCTCTGTTTCTGTTTTCTTTCCCCCCATATGCCCCTCCCTCACCCACTTCCTGGATGAATTTAGAAATTTCTCCTTACTAGACCTCAATGGATTAGAATCATAGTATCCAATTCTTTGTTAAGAGTAAGGTGGGGAAGAGAGGGCTTAAATCATCCATTTTGGTGTTAAGATGTTTCTTTTTGGCTGGGGGCAGTGGCTCACACCTGTAATCCCAGTACTTTGAGAGGCCAAGGTGGGTGGATCACTTAATGTCAAGAGTTCAAGACCAGCCTGGTCAACATGGTGAAACCTTGTCTCTACTAAAAATACAAAAATTAGCCAGGCGTGGTGGTGTGTGCCTGTAGTCCCAGCTACTGTGGAGGCTGAGGCGGGAAGAATCGCTTGAATCCAGGAGGTGGAGGTTGTAGTGAGCCAAGATTGCACCACTGTACTCCAGCCTGGGTGACAGAGCAAAAACTCCATCTCAAAAAAAAAAAAAGTTTCTTTTAAGGAAATATATGGACTGGTAAATGATAGTTTGTTATTTTTGTTATATTTACTGTCCCAATTTGGCAAAACTAAATGTTTGCAATTCTTCAATATTCCTCCATTTTTTTAGGAAGTTTTACCTCCCAGCAAAAGTCCCCAAACTGGAAACCCTCATTCTCAGGGTAGGTGAGCAGTGACTTGTTGCATTCTTTCGTTTAAGGGTATTGAATAGAATCTCACATAAATACCAAAGACTGCAGATCTGAGTATTCGTGTACAAACTTAAAACCAAGGTGTATCCAAATGGGGGATTGCCGATTGGCAACTAGCAAGGGAGTGGTCTTTCTCCCCTGCCTGCCAGGAAGGAGCTGGGCCCTCTTGGTGGTACTGTGGGAATAAGAGAGTGTCTCTGAATAATATTTGTATGTCTCATAAATCCACTGAAACTTGGAATTCCATGGATGCCAATCCTAGGTTGCCTGGGAGAGAGCTCTGCCTCACAAAAGATGTCCATATGTTTAGCCTCGTCTGCGAATGGAAAGGATGGGAGTGGGATGGCCCAGCTGACCACTTCCTGGTTCCCAGGAAGCCCTGGCTGCAGTAGGTGAGGAGAGATTGAGAGGATAGGAGGGTTCTTTCCTTTCAGGGAAACCTCAGCCAGGGGATTTTTTTCAGGGGGGAAGCCTGCTTTTGATGCACTTTTAGGGTGCATTTTGACAGTGTATGTGCCCAGGTCCCAGCAGAAGATGTGGGACCATCTGAAACTTGCTGCTCCCTATGTCCCAAACACCTTGGCACACACAGTGCCTGGAGCCTGGGTGTAGCCCGCAGAGCTCAGGCCTGGGAGCTCCCTCTCCACCTGGAGAAGGTAGTTGGTGCAACCCCAGCCCAGGGGCCTCGGGCACTGGCTGGCACCTTCTGATCAGCTGCTCATCAGACCAGCTCCACCTCTACCCAGTCCCCCCAGCCCTCGAGGTTCTGACCACAGGGGCATTATTGCACTGTTTCTCCTGCCTTTCCTGCAGGGACAGTTTAAGAGGACTTCAAGGAACACTGATTGCAAGGACCTGGTGGGCGGGAAATTGGTGCTGCCAGTACAGACAATTGTTTAGCAAGAGGCATCAGTAACTTCAAAAATGTTCACTCCCTATGATCTGGCACTTCCACGCATGCAAATCCTTCTTTAAGAAATCTCCTGGCTGGGTGCAGTGGCTCATGCCTGTAATCCCAGCACTTTGGGAGGCCGAGGCAGGTGGATCACTTGATGTCAGGAGCTCAAGACCAGCCTGGGCAACATGGTGAAACCCTGTTTCTACTAAAAATATGAAAATTAGTGGAGCGTGATGGCACATGCCTGTAGTCCCAGCTACTTGGGAAGCTGAGGCAGGAGAATCGCTTCAGCCTGGGAGGTGGAGGTTGCAGTGAGCCAAGAGTGCGCCATTGCACTCCAGCCTGGGGGACAGAGCAAGATTCCATTTCAGAAAGAAAGAGAGAGAAGGAAGGAAGGAAGGAAGGAAGGAGAAAGAAAAGAGAGACAGAAATCTCCTCCCAATGCAGATAAAGCCCCAGGCAAAGATTCACCCACACTTATTTATAATAGCAAAAATGGAAGCAAATTAAATACCGAGTGATAGAGGATCAGTTAAATAAATTGAGACACACTGATAGAATGAAATATGCAGCTGACAAACATTTTATTTATAAAAGGTTTGTAAAACAGAGAAATGCTGGAATAAAGTGATGTAATAATAAAGTGGGAAAGGCAGGATACGAAGTTGTATATACAAGATAATTGCTCTGTAAATAGAACACTAGCAAATCATGTGGAGAAGAAAAGGGTGGAAGGAAATATAACAAAATGAAATAATGCTTGTCTCTGGTGAGGCTATGGGTGACATTTTTTTCTTCCTTTTCTTTTTGTCTCCATCTTTACGAGTTTTGCATACTGAACAACTCCTCATTTCGCTTTTTAAAGGAAATAGGGCCAGGTGCAGTGGCTCACACCCGTAATCCCCGCAATTTGGGAGACTGAGGCAGGAGGATCATTTGAGGTCAGGAGTTCGAGACCAGCCTGGCCAACATGGTGAAACCCCGTCTCTACTAAAAATACAAAAATTAGTCGGGTGTGGTGATGTGCACCTGTAATCCCAGCTGCTCGGGAGGCTGAGGCAGGAGAATCGCTTGAACCTGGGAGGCAGAGGTTGCAGTGAGCAAGATTGCCCCACTGCACTCCAGCCTGGGCGACAGAGCAAGATTCTGTCTCATAAAAAAAAAAAAAAAAAAAAAAGCGAGAGAGAGAAAGAAAAGAAATAGAGAAAGAAAAAAAAAATAGTAGTAGTACTACTTTACCCCCACCCCCAGCCCCTTCTCCAGGGAGCTGGCTGGACTCAGAGTCACCTTCAGGTATCTGCCCTGTTGCTACTCCCCTCTGTTTAGACACCCACATGCACTCTGTTGCCTACTCTTCTTCTAGCCACCAGAACCCACAGGCAAGTAACCCTTTCTAGAAAAGGAAGGAGCCAAGGTTTTCTGTCATTTTTCCAAAGGCAAGAAGGCATGGCCGGGGAGGGAGAATGGAAAGGGAAACGCTCTCTGCTAGTCCTGGGCTACCCCTCCAATGTGCGCCTGACCTGACCTGAGCCTGGACTTAGGCAGACCTGAGGGAAGCCCCCAGATGGGTCATGGTGTCATGGACAGAGCAGATCTTATGGAGGCAGGTGGGAGACACCACACCCCAAATGCAGACTCTAAGCTAGAGGGGTCTGAGCGTTCATCAGGTCCACTGGCCCTCAAACTCAAGTGCAACAATCACTGGGCACTGTTAGAAATTCAAAGTCCTGTGCCAAGCCCCAGAGATGGTTTTAGCTGGTCTTGGTGGGGCGCAGGAATCACATTTTTCACAAGCTTCCTGAAGGGCTGGGGGTGCGAGTGGTTCACAGAGAAGCTGGAATCCCAGTCTCACCCCAGCCTGCTCCTCTTCATCACCAGCTGATGCAGGAACCCGTGGGACTGAGTCTGAGGATGCCAGGGAGGGAGGAGAAGGTGGGGTCTGCAGCGGAAGGAAGGCAGGGTCTGACGCTGGGCACGAGGCCCAGGGGAGTTCCTGAAGCAGATAGAAACTCAGACCAGATCCTCTGGGCCTTGCCTGGCCCTGCTGAGGGTCTTCAGCCGGTTGCCCTGGCCAGGGGAACATATCAGGGATGTCCCAGTCTCCAGCGGGAAGGGCAAGGCCACCACTCTGGGCCCCAGGGCTGACAAACGCTTGGAGGTCTGGCTGGAGCATGCAGGAGGAGCGCCTGGGGAAGGTGGGGAGAGCCTAGAGTCTGGGCAGCTGGACTCTGAGGCTGAGCAGAAAGCTTTCGGGAGTCGGTGCAGATCCAGCCACTCTGTTTGACGACCGGCTTTCACCCAGGAGGGCCTCCTGCCTTATGCTGAGACAAACTTCGAGAAGCCCAGCTCCTCCTCAGATGTGTGGAGGGGAGGCGATACCACGTCCCCCTTGGGGGCCTGGGAAGGGGCTTCCTCTTTCTCTGTGGTCTGTAAAGACAGCAGTGGGGTTTGGAGAGCAGAACCCAAATGCGGGGTGGCAGGTGTGAGAGGTGGTCCCAGGTAGCTGCTGCGCCCACCCCCCTGCAGGGGCACAGGACCCAACAACGTCTCTCCAGAACCCCCAGGCTTTGACTCATGGCCTCTCAAATCCCCAGTCCGTCCATCCCCCGGGGGGCGCCCTCAAGGCCCCAGGCTGGGTTCTGACGCAGACATGGCCTCCCGCCAGCCCACAGCTCTGTCAGCCGGGACTCCCAACCAGCTATTCAGGAATTTTCTGGACCGGAAAAAAAGACAATGTGAGGTCAAAAGCCCTGGCTTCCCGGGTGAAATGGGCTTGGCCTATGGCTGCGAGGGGGCAGGTGGGCGGACATGGGGGTGTGGGTTGGGGGAGCGGATGCGGAGGAAAGGCCTTCTTCCACTTCCTCGCATTGTCTGAGTGAAGGAAGGCAAGGTGGCTCTGCAGTCCCTCCCCGTCCCGGGCCCTGTGTCGTACCTGGCTTAGATACTGGATCTCTGTGTAGAGGCTGGCAGAGGGCTCGGGGGATGGCGAGAGGCCCCATGGGCCCTGCAAGGCTGATCCTGGCATCCTCTGGGTCCTGGCCATTCCCCAGCGGCTGTCACAGAGACTTGGTCAGAACAGCCTGTTCTTGGCAGCAGGGAGGGTCTACGAGCCCAGCCAAGCCCAAGCGAGAGGAGGGGAAAGGTGGGAGGGGGTGGGCAAGGTGGGAGGCGCCGGAGGGGAAGAACACTAAACTCCTCCGTGGCTCTGCCACTTCCTACCTGTCAGGGTGACCTTGGACAAGCTGTCTAACCTCTCGGAAGCCCAGTTTCCTCAGCTGTAAAACTGGGTAAGAATTTGTCCTTTGGGATTATAATATTCATAATAGCATCCTGCCACTCAGCCAATGAGAACTTCTGGAATGACTGATTTGTTTTCATTATGTTCTATCCTGTAAAGCAGAAAGATCATGCAAGCTGCGGGTCCTCTGTGACCAGCCAGGAGAGAGCAAAGTTGGACACTCCAAAGATTCATTGAATAACAAGGGGCACATGAAACATTCTTGAGATGATGGGTCTGAGCAATCCATTATCCATCAGATGAGGAGACCATGGCCCAGGGAAGAGAGGTAGTCCAGGGTCAGTGGGGAAGCCCATATTCTGACCCCGGCCTGGCTGCTCCCATGGGTCCTCAGATCAGGAATGCCAGGCTCATCCATCTCAAGCTCCCTTTCCCTAGCAGGTGGGCAGAGCAGAGGCTGGAGCCAGCCAAGGCCCCCAGCCAAGACTCCCAAGGCCACAGGCTGCCCTGAGGTCTCCTGGACAGCAAATCCACGGTCCAATGGGCACTGATAGCAGAGGAAGAAACTCCCATTTTCTGGGCATCTGTGGGGTATATCATCTCACTCTTTCCTATTTACGAGCATGTGAGCTATGGCAACAGCGGCTCAGGGAGCGGATGCAACTTGCTTGACATCACACAGCTGGCAAATGGCTGGGCTGGGACTCATGCTGGAGACTGTCTGATCGCAGACCCAAGCTCCTTCCCTATACCCTGCTGCCATCCTGGCAAGGCGTGCGACACATTTCTCTTGGGCTCAATGTCTGTGGTGTACTAAGCTGGCCCCGGCTTCTCTCAATACCTAGCTGCCGGGGGATGGGGGTAGAGGTGTGGATGTTTGAGCCATCTCTTGTTAGAAATGCAGAGATGAAGGCTAGGTGTGGTGGCTCACGCCTGTAATCCCAGCACTTTGGGAGGCTGAGGCTGGAGGACCGCTTGAGCTCAGAAGTTTGAGACCCACCTGGCCTACATAGTGAGACCCCATTTCTCTAAAACTTTAAATTAAAAAGATTAAAAATATACTAAAGAAAAAAAGAAACACAGGGATGACATATTCATCCTTCTGGGGGACAAGGTAGGAATTGGAGCAGAATTTCCTGGGGGAAGTGTGGCTGGCGGATGAGGGGATGAGGGGACTGGGAGCGGTAAGGTGGTTCCCAAATACTGCCACTCAGGGCTCGTGTCCCTCCTAGCCCCATCCATGGTGAGGACAGAGGGGGCCTTGGTGCAGGGCAGAGCTGGGGCTAGACCAGAGGACTCCTGACATCAGACCCATGAATCCATATTTTCAGCTTTGCAATTTGGTCACAACCCAGCCACTGCTGACCCTGGACCACCAGCAGCCGCAGAAGCATCACCTGTTCCAGGGTGACCGAGTTTGAGGAAAGAGCCTCGCAGTACAGAGGCCAAACTGCACACCCAGGCAGCAGCGAGGCCCACTACCGCATGTCCCGTGTGATCTGTGACCTCCCTCTTCAGCAGAAGCGGGGTCAGGTGCCTCTGGCAGAAAAAGCCCAAAGCAGCCCTTCCCAGGGTGGCTGGAAGGCAGTAGCATGGGAGCTGTGGCTGGTACAGGAGCTCTCAGCCTCCTTGGACCCCAGCCCCTCCTCCAGAGCTAGGTGGGGTGAGCCCAGGTCCCAGGCCGCAGAGCCAGGAGGCTGGGTTTGGAGGCGATGAGTGGCACCCCTGTCCGTCCATGCATGTGTCTCCGTGACTTTTCCCTCACTCCCCCTCCGCCAACTTTGGCCCTGTTGAGCTTCCTGAGACGACAACAACTGCTTCCTAAACCATAGCCCAAAGTCCCATTCCCACCCAAGTCCTCCCTGGGGGGACCAGGCCTGAGTCTTTTGTCCTCACTGGCGCCAGGAAAGAAGGCAATGGTAACCCCCCTTTTCCTGTCCTCGTGTTTAAAGGAATGAGTGGAGGCATCTCAGTCAACAGTGGAGGGAGGAGGGCCCAGATGGGGCTTCTGTGTCCTGAACCGCGATGCCGCAGCACCTCCCCCCTCCAGGCTGGAGCCCGGGCCTCGGAGGGCACAGTCTCTCCTTGCAGCAGTAGCCTTGGGGCAGGCTCCCTGCTCCCGACAATGGGAACAGGGACCCCTATCTCTTGCCCCCTGGTCCCCAGAGCACCACCCTCAGCCTGGGTCCTAGGGCAGCCATGCTACCTTGGTCTCAGAGCCAAGGAAGGCTCAGAGAAAACATGAGGGCGTTCTGGAAAGAGAAGAACAGGGAGTCAAGAAATCTGGGTCCTGGTCTCCATTTGGGCCACCACCTGCTGTGTGACCATGGCAAGGCCTTTACCCTCTCTGGGCCTCAGTTTCATCTTTTGCAAAAGCACACTAGAGTTTGTAGCATTGCCAGAGTCCCCTGGACCCCACCCCCTGGAGGGTTCAGATGGGGCTGGGGCCCTGACCCCTGGGCGTTCTGAAAGGGGATTTGCTTCAAACTGAGAGAAAGGTTGGGCTAGAGATCTCAAAGGCTTCCTCTGGACCCAGCTCTGATGTTCTGTGATTCTAAAAGGGGCGATGGAAAGAAGGTGCCTGGTGAAGACACTCACATGGATCCTGGTGTCCACCCTGCCTGGCATCCAGCGGGAAATCAGGTTCCCACTTGTAAGTCCCCTATGGGCACTCTGTCTGGCTCACACCCTGAAGGGCTGATCTTGGGGCAGGAATCTGTGTGAGCCCCAAGGCATGGAGGGCCAGGTAGGAAGTCACAGAGGCAGAGCCAGGAATCCTGACTCCCAGCCCCACGGGGATCCGAGCTTGGGCTTCCATATGCCTCTGTCCTTACCAAGCGTGAGAGGTAGACCTTCTCGTTCCTCTGTATCTCTGTGGCCAGTTGAGCTGAAAGAGATGTAGAAGGAGGAGCCCCTTGAAGCCAGGAGTAGTGGGGAATGGCCTGTAGCTGCTCCCAGAGAGGTGGACTGGCCCCCTTGCACACGGGAGCAGGGGCTTCCCAGAGGGAGGAGGCAGCCAGAGGGGCAGAGGAGCCCCTTCCAGCTCAGACCTTTGGGAATGACCCAGTCTTCCAAGATCAGTGCATGGAGATGATCTCATGAGGGCCGGAAACTAGCCGGGAAAATAAATCCATGTGCTAAGGACATAGCTTCTTCAGCCTTAGTGTGCACATAGGACCCCCTGGACATTTTCATACAGTGCAGTCTAGTTCAGTAGTCTGGGGTGAGGGTCTGAGGGTCTGCATTTCTAGCAGGCTATTGGGGGTTGCCGCTGCTGCTGGCTGGCGATCACAGTTTGAGAGGCAGGGTTCTAAGTGGCTCTGAGGCTGTGACCAGGAATGCTCTCCCCCTGGACTCCTCAGAGGGGACCTGGACAAAGCCCACATTTCCTCCTAGAAGCCACTCGTGGAAGAGACAGAAAGTGGGCCCAGGACTCCCCCTGTGGCCACGCCCATGGGGACGACATTGTGATGATCTTCCTGGCTCCACTGCTTCCTGGCTATGCAAGCACAGGGCAAGCTGCGTAACCACTCTGTCTCCGTGTCTCCCCCTGGAAAATGGGTGTACTCCCCCAGAAATGGGTGTACTCTCCGGGAAAATGGGTGTACTTCCCCGGAAAATGGGTGTGCTCTCCTGGAAAATGGGTGTATTCCACAGTGTGGAGGAGATTAAACGGGATAAGCAAGATAAGCTGGGATAGTGCCTGCCACATGGTAGCTCTTATTACTGAGATTTCAGTTAATCCTTTTAGTCTTTGCCATCAGAACAGGAGCCAGGCCATCAGGCACTGAAATGTGACTACTTCACGTTAGACTGGGTTTTGATACCTCGATATGAAAAACGTGAAAGTAGAACATATATCATTGATATGTTCTTTTTTTTTTTTTTTTTTTTTGAGATGGAGTCTTGCTTTGTCTTGGCTCGCTGCAACCTCCGCCTCCAGGGTTTAAGCGATTCTCTTGCCTCAGCCTTCCCAGTAGCTGGGACTACAGGCACGTGCCACCACGCTCGACTAAATTTTTGTACGTTAGTAGAGATGGGGTTTCACCATGTTGGCCAGGATGGTCTCGATCTCCTGACCTCACAATCTGCCCGCTTCAGCCTCCCAAAGTGCTGGGATTACAGGTGTGAGCCACGGCGCCCCACCATCATTGATATGCTCAGATTGATTCCATATCAAAATGATAATGTTTTGGACATGTTGGGTTAAAAAACTACATTATTATTATTATTATTATTATTTTTTTTTTTTTTTTTGAGACAGAGTCTCACTCAGTCACCAGGCGCCAGGCTGGAGTGCAGTGGCACGACCTTGGCTCACTGCAACCTCCGCTGCCTGGGTTCAAGCATTCTCCTGCCTCAGCCTCCCGAGTAGCTGGGACTACAGGCGCGCGCCACCACGCCCAGCTAATTTTTTTGTATTTTTAGTAGAGACGGGGTTTCACCATGTTGACCAGGATGGTCTCGATCTCTTGACCTCATGATCCGCCCGCCTCGGCCTCCCAAAGTGCTGGGATTATAGGCGTGAGCCACCGCGCCCGGCCAAAACTACATTATTAAAATTAACTTCACTAGATTGGGCATAGTGGCTCATGCCTGTGGTCCTAGCTACTCGGGAGGCTGAGGCAGGAGGATCACTTGAGCCCTGGAGTTCAGGGGTACAGTGAGCCATGATCATATCACTGCGCTCCAGCCTGAGCGACAGAGTGAGACCCTATCTCTAAAAAATAAATAATTAAAATACATTTAATGGTACTAGTTGTTGTTTTTTTTTTTAACTTTTTAAAATGTGGCTACTTGAAAGTTTTAGATTACACTTGTGGCTTGTATTCTATTTCTGTTTGATGTGTATCTGTGATTTTAGGTAAATGAGGCTTAGGGCAGTTAGGTGACTTGCCTGAGGTCGCACAGCTCAAAAGTGGTAGAGCTTGGATTTGAGCCTCCGCCTATGGAAGGGACTGAGCAGCACTAAAGACCCAGTGGCAGGAGTTGGGTCACCTTGTCTGTCCTGCTTAAGTTCAAGTGCTTGGCCCTGCATTGCCCCTGGCAGTTGGTTCCCACACAAGCAGTTGTCAATCTCTGGGATTGCTGGGAATTCCCTGGGGTCAATAGGTAGAGAAATGCTTGATCAGTTCAGACAGGCAGGAAGAAGCTGAGAACCCTTCACTCTCCCATTTCCCCTTGTGGATTGCTTTCCTAAGGTTGACTGCCTCGTGGGTCCCTCAGAAGGGAGGGCACAGCTCCTGACGCCCATATCTCAGACAGACACGCTGAGGCCCACAGGGTCTTTCCAGGGCTGGGTGGGGAGCTGCGGGTCTCAGTGAGGCCCCTCGCCCAGTGAGCCTCCCACCTTCCTCCCCACCCACCTTTGCTCACCTTCCTTTCTCCACCGGAGCAGATGGCTGCTGAAGGCGATTAGGCCTGCGGCCCCCAGAAGGCTCAGCAGCACCAGGACTGGGGCCAGGATGCGGACCAATGGGATGGACAACCTGGAGATGAGACACAGGAGCCTAGTGGCTGTTACCAGACAAGCCAGAGTCTATGTCCTTTGGGGGTACCAGGTACAGGCTGAGAAAGCCAATCCTTAGCGTGAAATCCAATTCGATGCAGCAAAGACTTGCAGGGGCGGGGCGGGGCGGGGGCAGGAGCATTTAGTGCTATTGGCTCTTGACAAACATTATTTAATTAGCACAGACCCTGAAACCAGGCTGCCTGGGTTCAAACTCTAGCTCCGCCACCTTCTAGACCTTGGGTAAGTGACTAAACCTCCCAGGATGTCAATTTCCTCCTTTGTAAAATGGCTGCGATGAGGATCAAACTGGTCAGGATGTGTAAAGCGCTTAGTTCAGAGCCAGACACAGGGTGCCAGGCACCCTGTCATTGTTAGCTGTTAAATTCCACAATCTCTGTGTAACTAGGTAGGAGTGGCCCAATTTCACCCTGGAGAAACTGACATTTGAAGCAATGAGCAACTTGCTAGGTCACCCAATGGTGTGAAGGGAAGTTCTCAGCGGCTTGTGTCTGGGCTGGTGTCACTGGCACTGGCATGGGGGCATCCTGGTATTCTAACTGTGGGTCAAGCCATATCCTTTCTCTCCCAAGGAGATCAGAGTGCCCTAGGGGCCACGATGTCCCATTGGCCCTGTCTGGCATGGAAGGCGCTTCTGCCTCCATTGCCAACCCCAGGGTTCACTTTCAGCAGGGTCTGAACCTGCCAGCAGCTGCCTGGATGTTGATAGCTGAGTGCCGTTACAACCCCCCAGAACCAATCCTTCAGGCGGGGACTTCAGTTGTAAGGAAAAAAGTTGTTTTCTTTTGGATTCTGAATTTTCATGCTTGGCACAGGGCTTGGTGCAAAGTATATAGGCAGAAGCCCCCGAACTGGGGTGGCTGTGCCTGAGGTGGGGGGCAGGGAGAGATGTGGGGGCTGAGACCCTGGTGACCCTTCACCCTGGGCAGGCAGCAGGGCTGCTGGTCCTACAGTGCAAGTTGTGCACTGCTCAAGGGCCCCTGTGAGGGACCCTCTGTGCTGCAGGCTGTGGCCATGACAAATGGATGCGTCCACTTAGAGGAAAGAGCGTTGCGTTCCTATTTGCTCAAAGGCACCTTATGGTTTAATGATGGCCTGAAAAGGGGAAGTGGGTGCCCTGGGGCTCACCTGGGCTTAGAGCTGCCGCTGCTGAGAGCAGGACTGGCGTCCTCAGCTGAGGTGGAGTCCAGGTGCGTGATGGGGTGGGAGCTCCCTGCAGGAGGAGAGGTCGCTGCGTGAGGAGAGGTCCTTGTGCACTGTGAGGTTCTTCGTGCCCGTATCGGGAGGTCCCTGGGAATGGAGTGGCCTCGGCCACTGTCTTCCCCCTGCTTGGCTGTGGTTACTGCCAGGTAGAGCCCAGGAGAAGCTACAAGTCCAAAAGCAATGCCTCAGCACCCTTCCTGACCCTTGCATCCCAGCATCCCCGACCTCTGACCCTTGACCCCTGCACCCTAGCCTCCCCTGGGACCAATTTCTCAGAACATCCCCAGCTAAAGGACACCCCAGGAGGCAAACAGATCTAGATGGAGCCATTTTAAGGAAGGAGACCGTATATCAGGCATATCCCACACCTGTGCATAATGTTCAGTCTCCTTCTCTGTCTGCAGCCTGCTCGCTCTGTGGGGAGGTACAATCACTCCCGTTCCCCATTTCCATGACCATTTCCAGTGACCGTTCCTGCCCTCCCCTGCAGTCCCAGCCAATTGTCACCTCCTTCCTCACCAGAAGGGCAGGCCCTCCCATTACCACCATGTGCCCACCCCCCCACCACCCGTGCCTCAGTAACGCCTTGACCTCCTTCTGCAGCCATGAGGCCAGGCAGGGCAGGGTGGCAGGGATGAGTCCAGAGGTCAGGGCCTAAGGCCCCGCCTTTCTGGCTTGCCCCTGAGACTCTGGATGGCACAGACAGACCACAAGCTTTGGGGTCAGACCGTGACCACTTCTGGGCTCTGCCACTTTCTGTGTGACCTTGAGTGAATGACCTAACCCCGCTGAGCCTCCACTTCCACAGCTGTACAACCCAGCTCCCAGGCTTGTGGGACACCTAGGTGGCCATAAAGCATCATGTCTGAGGCCTGGCGCGGTGGCTCACACCTGTAATCCCAGCACTTTGGGAGGCCCAGGTGGGTGGATCATGAGGTCAGGAGATGGAGATCATCCTGGCCATGGTGAAACCCCATCTTGACTAAAATACAAAAAATTAGCTGGGCGTGGTGGCACATGCCTGTAGTCCCAGCTACTCAGGAGGCTGAGGCAGGGGAATCGCTTGAACCCAAGAGACAGAGGTTGCAGTGAGCTGAGATCACACCACTGCACTCCAGCCTGGTGACAAAGCAAGATTCGGTCTCAAAAAAAAAAAAAAAAAAAAAAGCATCATGTCTGGTACCAGACAGGCACTCACTGGCTGCTTCTGTAAGAAGGGTGGGGACAAAGACGGAATAGCCATTCACTCACTCAGTCCTGGGGGCTGGGTTTGCTGAGCTTTTGCCTTGGGCTGCAGGCTTGCCGTAGTCATACGCTGGAAGGTGGGAGAAGGGGAGGGAGGACAGCAGGGTCCTAGAGGAAAGGGAGAGGCTGCTCTCAGGGCGGCACCACTCTGAACCCCTTTTCCTTCCTTGATAGCAGCTGGCAGCTTTCCTACCCGCCACCTGAGCACAGAGCACTGTCATTTTTCACCTCGGCCAACAAGGAGCCACATGGCGGGTTCCGGCAGATCCCTGGCCTTCTCCTTCTGCAGCCCCCTTAGCCTCTCTCCCGCCTAGCTCAGACCTTCACCTTCCCTGTCCCCACCTGCCTCTTAGCCTCCTTCTTCCCTGCCACCCTTCACACTACGCCAGTTTTGTCTCTAAAGTCTGTGTTGGATCCCATCCCTCTGCCTTAGAACAGTCAGTGCCTCTCCATTGCCTATAAGCCGAAGTTTTAACTTTTTAGCATGCCTTTCTTTTCCTTTTTCTTTTTTTTTTAGATAGAGTTTTGCTTTTTGTTGCCCAGACTGGAGACTGGAATGCAATGGCATGATCTCAGCTCATTGCAACCTCCGCCTCCCAGGTTCAAGTGATTCTCCTGCCTCAGCCTTCTGAATAGTTGGGATTACAGGAATGTGCCACCATGCCTGGCTAATTTTGTATTTTTAGTAGAGACAGGGTTTCTTCATGTTGACCAGGCTGGTCTTGAACTCCCAATCTCAGGTGATCTCCCTGCCTTGGCCTCCCAAAGTGCTGGGATTACAGGCGTGAGCCACCACACCTGGCCTTTAGCATGCCTTTTAAGGCCTTTTAAACTCAGGCTTCGGACCAGACTCAGTGGCTCATACTTGTAATCCCGGCACTTTGGGATGCCAAGGCTGGTGGATCACCTGATGTCAGGAGTTCGAGACCAGCCTGATCAACATGGTGAAACCCCATCTCTACTAAAAATACAAAATTAGCTGGGCATGGTGGCACATTCCTGTAATCCCAGCTACTTGGGAGGCTGAGGCAGGAGAATTGCCTGAACCTGGGAGGCAGAGGTTGCAGTGAGCTGAGATCACACCATTGCACTCCAGCCTGGGCAATAAGAGCAAAACTTCATCTCAAAAAAAAAAACAAAAAGAAAAACAACCCAAACTCAGGCTTCAAACCACCTTGTCAGCCTCGCCTCTTTCCCTGTTCGGTGTTCCAGCCATAGCGTTGTCCTTTATTCCCGACTAAGCCAGCCTCCTGCCCACCTCTATGCCTTGGACATGCTGTTCCTCTGTGTGAGATGCCTTTCCTTTCCATCTGTGCCTAACGCACTTCTCTCTGTGCTTCAGCACAAGCTCAAGGTCAACTCCTCTGTAATGTCTTCCCTGAAAGCGGCGAATCTCCTTCTCCTTTGTGCACTCACAGTCCCCTGTGCGTGGCTCTAGTGGCGCTGACACTCACTTACACTGCAATTTCTTGTTTACTGGGTCTCCCTGCTAGGCTGAGACTCCTTGTGGGCAAAATGCCTATCCTTTGTGCCTAGCACAGTGGGCAGAAGCCTGATGCAACCAACCCCCTAGGAGCTACTCCAGTCCTCTGCCTCCCCCAGGTCCATCTGTCACCTCCCAGTCCTTGCTGACTGTGTATCCTGGACTCCCTCTTTCTCCACCACCCTCTTCTACAGAGTGAGTATTCCTTATCCAAAATGCTTGGGACCAGAAGTGTTTCAGATTTCATAATATTTGCCTTATATCTGCTGATTCAGCATCCCTAATCCAGAAATCTGACATCCAAAACACCCCAACAAGCATTTCCTTTGTGTGTGTCATGCTGGCACGGAAAAAGTTTCGGACTTCGGAGCATTTAGGATTTCTGGATTAGGAATACTCAATCTGTAACATTAGGTCAGTTTATTCTTGCATTTTTCTAAGTAGGTGATCAAATCTTTTGCAAATAAAGAGTATTTATCTTTTCCTTTCCAACAGTTATACTTCTTAATCTTGCGTATTTCATTGCCTAGGGCCTTCAGGCAAAGATGAATAAAAGAAAATGATAGTAGACTGGCCGGGTGCAGTGGCTCATGCTGGTAATCCCAGCACTTTGAGAGGCCAAGGAGGGAAGATGGCTTGAGTCCAGGAGTTTGAGACCAGACTGGCCAATATGGTGAAACCACACCTTGAAAAAAAAAAAAATGACACAAATTAGCTGGGCGTGGTGGCTGTGCCTGTGGTCCCAGCTACTCCGGAGGTTGAAGTGGGAGGATTGCTTGAGCCTCGGAGGCAGATGTTGTAATGAGCCAAGATCATGTCACTCCACTCCAGTCTGGATGACAGAATGAGACCCCGTCTCAAATAAATGAATAAATAAATAAAAAGAAAAGAAATGATAGTGGGTACATTTGTCTTTTTCTGACCTTCCTAGAAATTCTCATGTTTCACCATACTCAGTGGAGTGCTGAGATGGCTTGCACTGGCTCATAACAGCTAATAGCTAACTTTTCAGGAATTGGTGAGATCGTTTTTGTTAAACTGTGGATGGCTGGAAATTGGCCATGGGAGGAGCATTGACACCACAGAAATTGAAAAACACTACAAATGAGAGCATCCCCCAGCCTGTTAAGCATTTACCAGCACACCACTGTCATGAGGCTTCTTCATTTAATATCCCAACTGCCATCAGAGAGAGGCCAACAAGGTCTGAGCTAGGAGGGTAATATAGTAATGTACACATCATACGCAAAGAGTTACAAATGAGGGTAAATAGAAAACACAGGTAAACTTGATCGTAACTGGTAAAATAAATGACCTGTGAATACAGATAAGAATTGGAAGAGGTAAGAGACTCTTGCGAATAATGAAGAACAGATTCAATGTGGTTTGATACTGCTGCTATTTGGCAAGTTTAACTTTATTTCCCCAAATTAAAATAAAGATCCATGGAGAAAGGAATAAAAAAGTAATAATAAGGGGATCTGTTGGTGGTGCGGTTGGGCCTGGGCTTGGGATATGTCCCGCTATAGGGCCAGGAGAGGAATAAAGCAGACATCAAAGCCGGAAATGACTGTGTTAGAATCCTGGTCCCACCACTTCCTGCTGTGAGACTTTGGACAAATCATTTAGTCTCTTGGAGCCTCAGTCCCTCATCTGTGAAATGGGGCTACAAAGACCTACCTCACCCTCACTGGCCAGCAGACCAAGGCTCCCACTGCCCTGGGCCCTCTCTGGCTTCTTTCTCCTTAGCTCAGCAGGTCCAGGTGGGGTTCTGGGCACCCAGAGAGGTGCTCTACCCTCTGCCCGGGCCCCATGGCTCCAGCCCCAGCCCCTTAGTGTCCCTGCATTTAACAATTCCTCCTTCAGGCACCCTACCCAGAGGCTGGTTCCCAAGCACTCTAGCACCTGTGTCTGGACTTCAACATCGGGGAAGGTGGAGGCCAGAAGGGGAGAGTTGAGGGCACAAGCAGAGTGAGGCCGGCATGGTCAGGGCTCAGGTGTGGCTCTGTGCTCAGGAATATCTTGGACACCAGGTAAGGAGTCTTCTTTACCCCCTGATATGTCCGTCTTGTACCCAACCTATGGAAATCTCCCTCCAGTACATCTGGGCAGAAAGGAAAGGCGCCGAGCCCAGCACTAGACAGATCTGGGTCCAGTCCTGCTCTGACATCTACTAGTGGTACCTTGGGCAGCAAGAGCGAAAGAGTGGCCAAGACGTATGCGGCTCCCTCTGTGCCCCAGGCCTTGCTCAGTGCTTGACCTGCTTGATCTCCCCGAGGACTCCGTGCTCACAAGGTTGGTACCAGGACTACGCCCCACCACCCCTCCCTCTTCCCTCTGCAGCTCCTGTCCCCAGCACAGGGAATGAGAAATATTTGTTACCTGGAAAGACGACCAGAATGATGGGTAAAGACTCATCGACGCCCAGTTTTTTGGCCCCACACCAGTACTTCCCAGCGTCTTTCAGGGTGAGGTCCCGCAGGGTTACAGTGAACGAGCGCTCCTGGCGGCTGTCACGGATGGACACCCTGCCCTCCGTTGTCTCCTGGCCTTCTCCTCCCGCATAGATGGTGCCGGCACAGCGGGAGATGAAGATGCCAACCTCCCTGCACCAGTACTTCCGGTGGTCCCTCAGCTCTTCCGTGTAGGTGCACTTCAGGGACACAGTGTCCCCTTCGAACCCGCTGATTTCCTTTGGGCCCTTCAGGGCTTCATAACCTAAAATCACAGCAGGAGTGGAGGTTGGAATAACCAGGATCCATGCACCAAGGTCAAGGCCAGAGCTTCCATTTTTAGGAGGAGGAAGGAAGGATTTTCTTAGTCACCCCTTCTGGGGACAGGCTTGGAAAGGCCAGTACTCCTCTCTCACTCTGGGGCAGGGCTGCTGCTGTTTCCCTAACCCTGGCCCATTGAGGAATTGGGGTGGGGAGGGGGTGTTGTAGATTCAGATAGAATCTGATAGCCAGATAGCCAGGAGGGTTTTGGGTTTTTGTTTTGTTTGTAGACAGGATCTCACTCTGTTCCCCAGGCTGGAGGGCAGGGCGCTCATGGCTCACTGTAGCCTTGACCTCTGGGACTCAAGAGATCCTCCAACCTTAGCCTCCCACTAGCTAGGACTATAAGCGTGCACCCTCACGCCTAATTTTTTGTTTGTTTTTTCAAAGAGATGAGGTCTCACTATTGCCAACTGAACAACTGGCATCAGTTGTAGGATGCATCCTGATTTTCAGTGTTAGAAAGTAAAGAAAAAGAAAGCAAAAGAATTGATGAAACGTGATCATTCTCCATCTCTCAGGGTTGTGGGGAGAGGCACGGTAGAGATTCAACAAATATTTGCTGAGTTTAAAAGGACAATCAGATGGGGGTGTCTTGTCTGCCTCCAGGCTTGGCACAGGGTAGAAAAATTAAGATCAGAGAGGCAAAGCAACTCTCACAGCCACCTCACCAGGAGGGGGAAACCCACAGGTCTGGGAGAAAACCTGGCTCTAGGTTCCAGAAACAGCAAGTGCACCCTGGCACCGCCCAGCTCTCCTAGGGCTGAGGAGGCTGAGGATGGGTGGGGTGGGGCTATCAGGCAGTCAGGAGGCCCTGCAGACCCCAAGGGTGAACCCTACATCCCTCCCAAGACCCCCACCCCATCTCACCTGGGAGCACCAGGCAACCCCATAGCAGGACCAGAAGCCGCATTCTGGGCGCTGGACACCGCGGGAGCAGACGCTGGGAACTGTGAGCTGCTCTTCAGCCACGCGGGGCTTTAACTTCCTCTAGTCGCGTGAAACCAGGCCAAGGAAGCGAGGGGAGGGGCGTGCGGGTGACCCCTCCGCAGGCCCAGCGGGGGGGCGCCTCTGCCTTCCCTTTAATGACCGCCCACGCGTGCCTACCCGGGCTCACCTCCCAGGACTGAAAACCCACGCTGGTGCTTCTCTCTTAACCTGTGGTCCGTGCACCCTAAGGGGTGTGCAGGTCGAATTCAAGGAGTCCATGTATTCGCATGGGAAAAAGTTACATAATGTTTAGCTTTTCCTCCTGTTAGGAGTGTACTGTTAGCAGTACCTGCAACTTTGTTACCAATTGCAATCACAGACACTGGCACATCAGGCTGCGGATATCTCGAAACGTCGTGTGTACTCACTGCTTGGAAAATCATGCGTTACTAGACCTGCCCCCAGAGCTGGTTATTTACAGCGCTAATAATGAAACCCCGCTATTACTATATTACATATTTATAAAGAGTTTTGAGAATCATCTCACCAACATTAGTTTTTTTTCAGCGTATGTATTTTATTTACATACTTACTCGCTATTACACTGAGAGAGGGGTCCATAAACTTCACCAGACTGTCATGTGGTTGGGACAGGAAGAAGCTTGCCCCTGGGGCAAGGTCCCTGGCCCGTCCTCCGCCATCGCCTTTTGGAGGACGCAGTGCTGTCCTTGGCCACGCGGCGGCGGTGCAGACGGGGCCGAGCAAAGTCGTAGGGCTGAGCTGAGCTGGATTCCCTGGAGACCTGGGCAGGCCACGCTGTAAGATGGGTCTCCCTCAGGCCTGCAGAGTTGTTTTGGCGTCTGAAAAAGTGAAATGGTGGTTTCTCCATCAATTCAAGCAGACTTGAATCCTCCTTGAAAGGATCAAACCAAAACTGGGCCAGGCGCGGTGGCCCACGCGTGTAATCCCAGCACTTTGGGAGGCCGAGGCGGGTAGATCACCTGAGGTCAGGAGTTCGAGACCAGCCTGCCCAACATGGTGAAATCCCTGTCTCTACTAAAAATACAAAAAAATTAGCCGGGCGTGGTGGCACATGCCTGTAACCCAGCTACTTGGGAGGCTGAGGCAGGAGAATCGCTTGAACTCGGGAGGGGGGAGGTTGCAGTTAGCCGCAATTGGCGCCATTGCACTCCAGCCTGGGCGACAAGAGTGAAATTCTGTTTCAAAACAAACAAACAAACAAACAAAAAACAAAACACACACACACAAAAAGGTACTCTTGGGAGCCCTAACACACTGGTTTCAACAACGACTCTTTTTTTTTTTTTTGTCTGATTGCAAAGTTCATACAGGTAAGCAAGATTTTACACAATACAGAATGTAAAAAAGAAAGAAAGGAAACAAAAGGGAATGTTTTTTGTAATTCCCCTTCTGCTTTAGAAAAGCACCATTAATATTTTGGCATATATGCTTCCAAATGTTCAGTTGGAATTTTACTCACTTGTCAGGTTAATATTTGAAGCATGAACTCAGTGGTTCTGGGAGGGGAGGTTGTGTGTGTGTGAGTTTAGCAATGTGGGAGAATCGTTCTGATTTCGCAATGACTGCGAAGAACTGCTGCCATTTAGGGGGCAGGGACAGCTGTTCACGTTGGTGAAAACTGTTACCATGATCTCAGCCCTGCCTCCTTTTTTTTTTTTTTTTTTTTTTGATGGAGTCTCTCTCTGTCACACAGGCTGGAGTGCAGTGGCGCCATCTGGGCTCACTGCAACCTCTGCCTCGCAGGTTCAAGCAATTCTTCTGGCTCAGCCTCCTGAGTAGCTGGTGCTACAGGCATGCGCCAACACGCCCAGCTAATTTTTGTATTTTTAGTAGAGATGGGGTTTCACCATGTTGGCCAGGCTGGTCTCGAACTCCTGACCTCATGATCCACCCACCTCGGCCTCCCAAAGTGCTGGGATTACAGGCGTGAGCCACCACCCCTGTCTCCGTTTTACATATACAGACTACAAAAGGTGTTCTGTTTTTGTAGCTAAAAAAAAACACAGATTTAAAAAAAATTATTTGTTTATTTATTTTTGAGACAGGCCTCACTCTTGTTGCCCAATCTGGGGTGCAGTGGCACCATCACAGCTAACTGCAGCCTCAAACTCCCAGGCTCAAGTGATCCTCCCACCTCAGCCTCCCAAGTAGCTGGGACTACAGTCGTGCACTACCATGCCTAGCTAACTTTTTATTTTTAGTAGAGACAGGGTCTTGCTATGTTGTCCAAGCCGGTCTCAAACTCCTGGCTTTAAGCAATCCTCTCATGTTGGCTTCCCAAAGTGCTGGGATTCCAGGCATGAGCCACCATGCCTGGCCTTAAAATAATACTTCTTCTAGCGTTTGATAGCGTATCTTTGCTCTTTTATTTATTTAATTTTGTCCTTACACAGAATAATTTCTGATACTCTACTTTTCTTGAATTCAGACTTATTTATGATATGCAAGGGCAAGCATCTGACACTTTGACGTTTTCTAGTGTCATGGGACCTGCCCACTAGCAGATTGAAATATGTGTTACTTGGTTATAAATTGCTTTCCTTTTATTTTTTTCTCCCTAGTATAGCTTTTAAAAAAGTAAGTGCATGGGAAGGCATATTATTTATGATTGTCATTTTAGGAGAGAAAGCGAGGTGTTATCAAATGTTTATTTATATAAAGAGGGTCTCGAGTGGGTCCCTACCGCCTTCCTGCCTACTTGAAGGCCCTTCCCTCCACTCCCCAGCCCCACACCTAGCCCAGGAGGCTGACTTGAAAACTCCAGTAGAAACAGATTCACCAGGCTGGAGCAAGGGCTGGGGAGAAGGGTGAAAGTGAGGTGCTGGCATGAGCCTTGCACCTAGTTCTACCCTTAGGCCACACCCTGGGGTAGGTGGGGCCAACAGGCAGACCCCCGAGGTGGGCTGGGGATCTGAGAAGAGAGGACACTTTCATCTCACTTCCTACCAGGAGCATGGGGAGGTGCCCTGCCATCACAGCCTCTGGAAGAGGCAGTGGGGCAAAAGGGCTCCTGGACAGATCACCGGGCTGGTGGCAGCCTCACCGCATCCTTAGGAAGGGGTCTGTGTGCCGGAGAGGTGCAATGGCAGGGATGAGGGGACGGAGCTGCTTGACCTTCAATGGCCGCCCTTGTATAATTCCCCTCTGGTCTGGACTTGGACTAAATCACTTCAGCTGCTCCAAGATGCTCACTTGCTCCCTTTAGATCAAGGTTTCCCCCAACCTCAGTTCTATTGACATTTTGGGTCAGATAATTCTTTGTCATGGGAGGCTGTCCTGTGAATTACAGGATGCTTAGCAGCATCTCTAGCTGTACCTGCTAGATGCCAGTAGTCCCTCCCTAGTTGTGACAATCACAAACGTCTCCAGGCTGGGTGAGGTGGCTCACACTTGTAATCCCAGCACTTTGGGAGGCCAAAGTGAGTGGATCACTTAAGCCCAGGAGTTTGAGACCAGCCTGGGGAACATGACAAAACCCCATCTCTGCAAAAAATGCAGAAAATCAGCCAGGCATGGTGGTGCACATCTGTAGTCCCAGCTACTTGGGAGGCTGAGGTGACAGAATCACCGGAGACTGGGAGGTTGAGGCTGCAGTGAGCTGAGATCCCACCACTGCACTCTAGCCTGGGCGAAAGGAGTGAGACCGTCTCAAAAAAAAGAAAAAAGTCCCCAGGCATTGTCAAACATCCCACTTGGAGGCAAAAATATCCTGGGTTGAGAACCACTGTCTTAGATGATGAGAAACTCTATGGAACAAATAAGTGCGCTTTTGTTTAAGCTCTGTCTATTGTTTATGTAGCCAGGGGGTTCCATCTTTTGGCTTCCCTGGGCCACATTGTCTTGGACCACATATAAAACGCAGTAACACTAATGATAGCTGATGAGTTAAAAAAAAAAAAAAAACAAACTCATAATTTTTTTTTTTTAGACGAAGTCTGGCTCTTGTCGCCCAGGCTGGAGTGTAATGACACAATCTAGCCTCACTGCAACCTCCGCCTCCCAGGTTCAAGTGATTCTCCCGCCTCAGCCTCCTGAGTAGCTGGGATTAGAGGCACCTGCCACCACGCCTGTCTAAGTGTTGTATTTTTAGTAGAGACGGGGTTTCACCATGTGGGCCAGGCTGGTCTCGAACTCCTGACCTCAGGCGATCCATCTGGCTCAGCCTCCCGAAGTGCTGGGATTACAGGGGTGAGCAACTGTGCCCAGCCATTAGAAAAAAAATCTCACAATGTTTTAGAAAGTTGCCGAATTTGTTTTGGGCTGCATTCAAAGCCATCCTGGGCGTAATAACAAGGTTTTGGACTAGGACGGGGGCAGCACCTAATGCTGAACCCCAGAATGAGGCGAAACTGCAACCCTCTTCCCTCAGTGGAGCTAGGGCCGTCCCCGTATCACTCAGGGTGAGGTGGGGCATAGCAGTTCAGAACACACACTTTTTGCAGGTGGGCCAGCTCTCCAGAGAAAAGGAAGAAGAGGGCCGGGTTTCACACGCCTTGCTTCTCCTTCCGAATTCATCAATCAGATCAGCAGAGGCATGGAGAGAGACCAAGAGTTCTGCGCCAGCGGGGCTCTCTGCTCACAGAAGGAAGCATCAGGAGTGGGGAAGATGTGTCCTCAGCAAAGACGAATGAGCCACAAGACGGGAAGATTTGGATTCCTGAGCTACCACTTGGAAGACAGCTGCCCTGGACAGCCACCAAGCGTGCGGCAGGCTTGGTGTGAGCAAGAGATAGACTGTTCAGTGTTTAGCCATGGAGATCTTGCAGTATGCTCGTTGCTGTAGCAAAGCGTAGACCACCACCACGCTTTCTGTTTTCTCTCTCACACTTCATCCTCTAGTCTCCCTGCAGCTTCCCTACCCTAACCAGTTGCAAACTTGATTTTTCAACTTTCTCCATCAAAACAAATCTGAAAACTCCCTTCCAATTTTTTTTTTTTTTTTTTTTTTTTTTTTGTGTGTGTGTGTGTGACTGTTGGGTCTCACTCTGTCACCCAGGCTGGAGTGCAGTGGCGCAATCTCGGCCCACTGTAACCTTTGCCTCCTGGGTTCAAGCGATTCTTGTGCCTCAGTCTCCTGAGTAGCCGGGATTACAGGCGTGCGCCCCATGCCCGGCTTATTCTCTTATATTTTTAGTAGAGACGGGATTTCACCGTGTTGGCCAGGCTGGTCTCGAACTCCTGACTTCAAATAATCTGCCCGCTTTGGCCTCCCAAAGTGCTGGAATTACAGGCGTGAGCCACCACGCCCGGCCCCTTTCCAATTTTTTATGTTGACTGATATAAAGACTTTTTACTTCTGGGAATGACAGGGAAAACGATAGAGGAGGGCAGTGATAGGAGACTGGGAATGCGGACCATCCTCCCTCGGAAGCTGAATCATAAATGCCCATATTTACTGATAGGCAAATTTCAAATCTTCTCAGAAACTTTGAAGGCTAACTTTAGTGTGCTGTCTTGGACTGGATCCCAGTACAGAGAAAGGATATTAGTGGAAAAACTAGTGAAAGACTAATAAGGTCTAGAATTTCCTTGGTATATTAATTATTGGTATGTTAATAATAACATACCAATGTTCATGTCTTCTTTTTGACAAATGTATCATGACTATGTAAGATGTTAACATTAAAGAAAACGGGGAAAGGGTGTTCAGGAACTCTCTGTGCTATATTTGCAACTTTTCTGTAAATCTAAAATTATTCCAAAATATAAAGTTCATTAAGAAAAAGAGCTGGGCATGGTGGCTCACACCTGTAATCCCAGCACTTTGGGAGGCCAAGACAGGCAGATCACCTGAGGTCCGGAGTTCGAGACTAGCCTGGCCAACATGGTGAAATCCTGTTTTTTAAAAAAAAAAAAAAAAGAAAGAAAAAAGAAAGCATATTCAGGAGGCTGAGGTGGGAGGATCACTTGAGCCTGGGAGGTCGAGGCTGCAGTGAGCCATGAGCATGTCACTGCGTTCCAGCCTGGGGGACAGAGCAAGACTGCCTCAAAAAAAAAAAAAAAAAAAAAAAAAGCAGCGAAAAGCTAAAAAGAGCATGGCGGCTGGGGGGGGGTGGGTCCCAAGTGTAAAACAAAAGCAGTGAAAAGCTAAAAAGAGCATGGGGGGTAGGGGGATGGGATGGGTCCCAGGTGTAAGTCTACGTGCAAGTGGACCGGAAGGCAGAAAGATGAGCTCGGCGTATGTGCTTGTTTTCCCTGTGGGCATTTACTGATTTCAAAGCATCCAAAGCAGCAGCTAAGAGGATGAACTAGGAGTCTAGGGCCCTTATGGGGGCGGGGAATGGAATCTGGCATAGTTTTGATCACATAAGGTTGGGACCCCAAAGGGCTGTACAAACCAGGCCATGGTGGACTTCCACCCAGCTGTCTGTCATTTAGGTGTTCCAGGAAACTTCAAGCTTTGAACTTGAATTAAAAGTGGCTCTTGTCTGGCAGAACCTTCCCCATTCCTACCCTTGGGTACCTTAAAGATATCAGTGAAAAATCCTTTCTGGAGAAAAATAGCATCAGCCTAAGCGGATCATTTTTACAAATAGTTTTTTTCAAATACCATCTAGTATATGATCAAAGATGACCATATCTATGAGAAGACTCAATAAGCAAGAATATGCAGAGACAGAGGACAACAAAACAGACCTGTGGGGACTCCAGATGTTGTCAATAGCAGGATCAGCCTTAATACAACTGCTCTTACTGTGCTCAGGAGGTAAAAGTCAAGCTTGACATTTTGGACAGGGAACTGGAAAGTATAAAAAGTGACAGCAGATTAACAAAAAAAACAATGTAAGAATTCTAGGACTGTGCTGGGAGTGGTGGCACACAGGTTGCAATGAGCTGGGATCGCACCATTGCACTCCAGCCTGGGTGACAGAGCGAGACTCTATCTTAAAAAATAAAATAGGCAGGGTGCAGTGGCTCATGTCTTCAATCCCAGCACTTTGGGAGGCCGACGCTGGTGAATCAGGAGGTCAGGAGTTTGAGACCAGCCTGACCAACATGGTGAAACCCCACCTCTACTAAAAATACAAAAAATTAGCTGGGCAAGGTGGCAGGCACCTGTAATTCCAGCTACTCCGGAGGCTGAGGCAGGAGAATTACTTGAACCCGAGAGGTGGAGGTTGCAGTGAGCTGAGATTGTGCCACTGCACTCCAGCCTGGCGATAGTATGGGACTCTGTCTCAAAATAAATAAAATAAAATAAAATAAATAAATAAAAATAAGAGAAATAGCTAACAAAAGCCACAAACAATAGGAAAAGTTATCAGATAACTTAAGCATATCCTAAGAGGGGACAGAAAAAAAAAAAGAAAAGTTATCAGAAATCTCACAAAAACCCCAAAACCCCAGTACGGTAATTTCCCTTGTCATTGAAGTAAATGGAGCCGAGCCTGCCCTTTCTCCACCTGCTTCCGACTTGCCCTCTTGCTGCATGCCTGGGCACCAGCCCATTGCTCCTCTTGGAATTATTTCTGGTTTCCTATGGTGTCTGGGCTGAATGCCAAACGCCATGACAATGCACACCTGTAGCCTGAAGCAGATTCTCTCTGCCACCTCTTCAAGGATCGTTAGCATTCTCTTTTTTTTCCAGAGTGTGCCTGATAAAACTCACTTCTCCCTGTCTAGATGGACCCGAAGTCATTCATTCCTCTGGCCGGCCTTGAGCTCATCTTCCTGTTCCCTCTGCAGCTGCTCTGAATGCACCTTGACCAAACCCTGGCTGGGTGAGGCAAATCCTGCTCTGGGCTTCCAGTCATCTGGGCCAACTCTGTCCTCACTGCACCTGCCCTGTCCTGGGATGCAGCCTTTCCCAGCACTCCTGCTTCAAGCTCTCATTTACCCAAACATCTCTCTCTGCTTGTCTTTTCTTCTATTTTGCTTGCTCAAATATCCTCTAGGCTAAAGGACAGGTATGTATAAAATTTTAACAAATAATTACTAGATCACGTCCCAGAAAGTTTGCACCAATAGCATTCCTTCCAACTGTGTTTATTTCCCCACATCCCTGACAGCACTGGATGTCAACAGATTTAAACATTTTTGTCTTAATAGGTGACAAGGGACGTCGCCTCACTTTTTTTTCTTTTTTGAGATGGAGTCTCACTCTGTTGCCCAGGCTGAGTGCAGTGGTGCGGTCTCAGCTCACTGCAACCTCAAGTGATTCTCCTGCCTCAGCCTCCTGAGTAGCTGGGACTATAGGCACCTGCCACCACACCCGACTAATTTTTGTATTTTCAGTAGAGGCGGGGTTTCTCCATGTTGGCCAGGCTGGTCTCGAACTTCTGACCTCAGGTGATCTGCCTGCCTCAGCCTCCCAAAGTGCTGGGATTACAGACATGAACCACTGCACCCAGCCTTCTCTCTCTCTCTCTTTTTTTTTTTTTTCCATAGCAGGTAGATAGTTGTAATTGTCACCATACTTTATTTTATTTTGACAGAGGGTCTTGCTCTGATGCCCAGGCTGGAGTGTAGTGGCACGATCACGGCTCACTGCAGCCTTTATCTCCTGGGCTCAAGCGATCCTCTCACCTCAGCCTCCCGAGTAGCTGGGTCTACTTGCACATGGATCAATTTTTTTTTTTTTAAGTAAAGATGAGTTCTTGCTATGTTGCTAAGGCTGGTCTTGAATTCCTGGGCTCAAGAGATCCTCCCTCCTCAGCCTCCCAAAATGCTATAATTACAGGTGTGAGCCACTGCACCTGACCAGTCCCCACATTAAAAAAATTCCTCTCCTTCCACTTAAATGTCAACTTTCTCAAAAATTAAGACCGTATACATGAGTACTATTTCTGTTCTTTCAATTCTGTTCTATTTGTCTAGCTGTCGATTACCTCTTTAGTACTAAACTTTATTAATTCATTAATTTTTTTTTTTGAGACAGGGTCTTGCTGTGTCACCCAGGCTTAAGTGCAGAGGCGCTATCATGGCTCACTGTAGCCTCGACTTCCTGGGTTCAAGCAATTCTGCTTCAGCCTCCTGAGCATCTGGGACTACAGATGAGCACCACTACACCCAGCTAAGTTTTGCATTATATGTAGAGACAGGGTTTTGCCATGTTGCCCAGGCTGGTCTTGAACTCCTGGGCTCAAGCGATCTACCTGCCTCAGCCTCTTGGAGTCCTGGGACTACAGGCTCAGTACTAAACTTTAAACATTGTTTTCATTTTTGAAATGTTTTATCTCTGATGAGCTCATGCCACCTTACATCCCACCTCCCCTGGTCCCATAACTATTTTTTTTCTAGAACTTTCCTATTATTGACCAATGTTTATTTTTCCTGATGAATTGTAGTAGCATTTAATAAATTCTCTCTGAAAATTCTTCTTATATTTTAATTGGAATTGCATTGGATATAAAGATTATTTCAGAATGAATTACAATTACACAATTGAACTGTTCTTACCCTAGCCATTTGAGGTACATTTTGTCTTTTATGTCCTTCACTAGAAGTTTAAAGTTTTTTCCCCCAAATACCAAGAGGTCTTTTATTTTTCCTATGACGTTTATAACTTGATATTTAATCTTACTCTTGATATTTTAGTTTGGATTTTTTCTTTATACTTTATAATTATTTTTGTTCATAGGAAAGGCATACATTTTTAATATCAATTGTATACTCTGCCATCTGAAATGTTTTTCATATTTCAACTAGCTTTTCAGTCAATTTTCTTGGGTTTCTAGGTATACCTGGGCATCACCTGTGCTGCCTCCTTCTTTTTAATTTTATTTTTGAGACTGAATCTCTTACTGTCACCTGGGCTGGAGTGCAATGGTGCGATCTTGGCTCACTGCAACCTCCGCCTCCTGGGTTTACACAATTCTCCTGCCTCAGCCTCCTGAGTAGCTTGGATTAGAGGCGCACACCACTACACTCGGCTAATTTTTTGTATTTTTAGTATAGACAGGGTTTCACTATGTTGGCCAGACTGGGTCTTGAACTCCTGACCTCATGATCTGCCCTGTTTGGCCTCCCAAAGTGCTGGCATTACAGGCATGAGCCACCAAGCCCGGCCTTTCTTTCTAATATCTATGTCTATTGTTTCTTTTTCTCATCTGCTGGTATTGGCCAACATTCAGAGTGATAGTAAATCATTCATAGATGCAGGCACTTTGAGGCTTGATTAGATTCATACACATTTAGGGATTCATACACATAGGATATGTCCTCTTGATCAACTGATCCCTTATCATTATGAAATAGCCCCCTTTTTCTCTGGTAATATTCCTTGTTTTGAGATCTACTTTGCCCTATATTAATGTAGTCATTCCAGCTTTATTAATTAGTGTAAATCTTTTTTTATTCATTTTCTTTTAGCATATCTGTGTCTTTATTTTTCAAGTAAGTTTATTCCAGAAAGCACATTAAGTCTTGCTTTTTAATACAGTCTAACAATCCTTGCGTTTAATTGGAGGATTTAGACCATTGATTTTTTTTCTTTTGTTTTTGTTTTGTTTTGTTTTTAGTGATGGGGTCTCACTCCAATGCCCAGGATAGAGTACGGTGGCATGATCATGTCTTATTGCAGCCTCCATCTCCAGGGCTCAAGCAATCCTCCACCTCAGCCTCCTGAGTACCTGGGACCACAGACAAATGCCACCATACCTGGCTAATTTTGTTTATTATTTTTTTAGAGATGAAGTCTCATGATATTCCCTAGGCTGGTCTGGAACTCCTGATCTCAGGTGATTCTCCTGCCTTGGCCTCCTGAAGTGCTGGGAATTACAGGTGTGAGCCATTACACCTGACCTAGACCATTTACTTTTAATGAAAACAACTTTTTTTTTTTTTTTGACACAGAGTCTTGCTCTGTCATCCAGGCTGGAGTGCAGTGGCATGATCTCCAATCACTGCAACCTCCACCTTCCAGTTCAAGCAATTCTTTTCCTCAGTCTCCCAAGCAGCTGGAACTATAGGCATGTGCCACCATGCCCGACTAATTTTTGTGTTTTTAGTAGAGATGGGTTTTCACCATGTTGGCCAGGCTGGTCTCAGATTCCTGACCTCAAGTGATCCGCCTGCCTCGGCCTCCCAAAGTGCTGGAGTTACGGGAGTGAGCCATTGTGCCCCACCTAACTTTTTATCCTATTAATAGATTGTCTTACATGGAGTTTTAGTAATAGCTTTCCAAATATTAAACAATGTAATTTCCAAATATTAAATCATTTTAAGAACACACTCTATTTGTTCATGGTGTGTTATTCTTTGGATGTTCTGATGAATTTATTAGTTAATACAGTTTTTAAGATTTTTGCACCAATATTTATAAATGTGATTGATTTGCAGGGTTTTTTTTATTTTTTGGCCTTTTTTTTTTTTTTTTACAGGTTTTAGTATCAATGCTATTATAAAAAGGATTTTGAAGATTTTCTTCTATTTCTACATTCTAGAAGAAATAAGTTTTGTTCCTTAAATGTTTGGTGAAGTTCTCCTGCAGAACTAGCAGGACCTCGTGCTTTTTGAGGGAGCAGTTGATAGCTCTACTCTATTAAGATTGACCTATTAATAGTTTATCTTTCTTTTGAGGTAGTTTTGTTAAATTTTAATAATAATAATGTTTCTGACCTAATGAAAGCCTCTGACCTCAGTGATGGCATCAAGATTACAACACCCCAGTAATACAGTATGTACTTTTTTGTGTTTGCCTTTTTTTTCATTCAGTCTATTTATCTATCTATCTATCTATCTATCTATCATTTATCTAGCTAGCTAGCTATTTTTTGAGATGGAGTCTTGTTTTGTCTCCTAGGCTGGGGTGCAGTGGCGTGATCTCAGCTCACTGCAACCTCCACCTCCCAGGTTCAAGTGATTCTTGTGCCTCAGCCTCCCTAGTAGCTGGGATTATAGGTGCCCACCACCATGCCTGGCTAATTTTTTTTTTTCTTTGAGATGGAGTCTTGCTCTTTCACCCAAGCTGGAGTGCAATGATGTGATCTCAGCCCACTGCAACCTCCATTTCCCGGGCTCAAGCGATTCTCCTGCCTCAGCCTCCTGAGTGGCTGAGATTACAGGTGCCTGCCACCACACCTGGCTAATTTGTTGTATTTTTAGTACAGACGGTGTTTCAGCAGGTTGGCCAGGCTGGTTTAAAACTCCTGACCTCAGGTGATCCACCCGCCTCAGCCTCCCAAAGTCCTGGGATTACAGGTGTGAACCATGTGAACCACTGCACCTGGGCCAGTCAATCTATTTTGACGTTCATCCATGTTGTTGCATGGTAGGGATAGTCTTTGAGTAGTAGTTTGTTTCTTTTTATTGGCAAGTAAGTATACCATTCTATGGATGTACCACATGTGAACGGTGGAGCACTTGAAGGGAGCACCCTGGCCCCTTTGGCTCCTTCTGCCACATGAGGACACAGCGTTCATCCCTTTATGCCTGTCTTTCTCTTCTACCGTGTGAGGATACATTTCCAATGCTCAGTGAGGAACAGGCCCTCACCAGACACTGCACCTGCTGGCCCCTTGATTTTGGACTTTCTGGCCTCTACAACTGTAGGCAATAAATTTCTATTACTTATAAATTACTATGGGACTTTGTTATAATAGCAGGAACTGACTAAGACAGGTTTTAATTTGCATTTCCCTGATGACAAATGATGTTGGATATGGGCTTTCTCAGATGCTTATTGGTTATTTGTATATCTTCTTTTGTGAAGTGCATGTTCATATCTTTGCCTGTTTTTTGGTTGAGGCGTTAATCTTTTTTCTTTTTCTTTCTTTTTTTTTTCCCAGGCTGGAGAGCAGTGGCACAATCATGGCTCACTGTAACCTCTGCTTCCCAGGCTCAAGTGATCCTCCTACTTCAGTCTCCTGAGCAGCTGGGACTACAGGCACAAGCCAACACACCTGGCTAGGTTTTGTAATTTTAATAGAGACTGGGTTTTGCCAGTCTGGTTTGCTCAGGCTTGTCTTGAACTCCTGGGCTCAAGTCATTCACCCGCCTTGAACTCTCAAAGTGTTGAGATTACAGGTGTGAGCCACTGCACCTGGTCCTATTTTCTTAATAGTGTTTTTTTGTTTTTTGTTTTTTTTCTGAGACAGAGTCTCACTGTCGCCCAGGCTGGAGTGCAGTGGTGTGATCTTGGCTCACTGCAACCTCTCCCCTCCCAGGTTCAAGCAATTCTCCTGCCTCAGCCTCCCGAGTAGCTTGGACTACAGGCAAGTGCCACCACACCTGGCGAATTTTTTGTATTTTTAGTAGAGACAGGATTTCACCATGTTAGCCAGGATGGTCTCAATCTCCTGACCTCGTGATCTGCCTGCCTCGACCTCCCAAAGTGCTGGGATTATAGGCGTGAGCCACTGAGCCCGGCCAATAGTGTTTTTTGATGAGCAGAAGTTTTAAATTTTGATGAGGTCCATTTATTAATTGTTTTTAGGGTCCATGTGTTTTCTTTTTTCTTTTTTTAGAGATGGAGTCTCTTTTTGTCACCCAAGCCAAAGTGCATGGACTGATCACAGTTCACTGCAGCCTTGAACTCCTGGGCTCAAGCAATCCTCCTGCCTCAGCCTCCTGAGTATGTGGGATATAGGCTCATGCCACCATGCCTGGCTTTTTTTGTGTCCTTTCTAAAAAATCCTTGCATATCTCAAGATTTAAAAGATACCCTCCTGTTTTCTTCTAGTAGCTTTATCAATTTGCTTTATGTTTAGGCCTATGATCTCTCTTAAATTGTGTTTTGAATATGGTATGAGGTAGGGATTGGGTCCCTTCAAACACATAAATATCTACTTGTTCCAAGACCACTTCCTGGTGCTCTTGTCCAAAATCATTTGACTCCGTATCAGATGGTTCTCGTTATCGCTCCAACACTAAGCATTGCAGCTAAAAATGTGTCTCATGTGGTCTCAGACCAGTGGCATCGCATCACCTGGGAGCCTGTTAGAAATTCAGAATCTGGCACTACCCCAGCCTTACACAACCCCCTAGTGAGTCTCAGGCACATTACATTTTGAGGAGCAATGGTGTGGATAATTTTTGAGGAATGAGGGGGAAACATCATCATGACATTTGCTGCCTCTCACAGCCTCCCCATGCACAGCCTGTGGGGCCTGTCAACCCATTTTCCCTGGTTGCTGTGCAGGGCTAGATTTACGTCCAGATTTAACCTCTGGGTCCACCTCTCCTGACATGTGCTGCGTTGTTCTTTGCTGCTGGGATTGAGGTAAGGGGCCCCTCACTCACCCACTCTTCACCTTCTAATACCCACAACCACCTGCTCACTTGCCCAGCAGTTCCTATGCTCTCCATGATACACATCCTACCACCCCAACCTCAGTTTCCTCAATTGCAGAACCAAAAGAATAATGGTCTCGATATCAGGGGCTACGGTGAGGAAGTGATCTGAGGAGTACCTGGGCATGGGGACAGCACAATGGAAGTCAGTTATGGTCATGGCCATTTCAGAGCTCTTTCTCCAGTAAAGCCCCTGGATGCTGGTCGCCTTTGCCATGCAGCCCCCACCCCCCTGCAGCCGGGGAGAATGGAGTCCCCCTTCTCTCCAGCCTCACTTCTCCCCCTGCTCCGAGCCCCCAGGGCAGCGTGCACCGATAAATCTTTCCCAGCGCGTTGCATTGTTACAGCAAGTTGCCTTCGCATCGGACCGGTCCGCTGCCCCGGCTCGGGAGATCCTCAAACCTAGGATCTCTGCGTTGGTCGTCTTTGGAGCCCCTGCCCCTGGCACAGCGCCTGGCACCTGGAGGGTGCTCAATAAATGTTTACGAAATCGAATTATCTGTTGAGCAGGTGTCCACCCCGCCATTCGCGGAGGGTGGGTCATGCGGGCGGAAGGAAAGGCTGGTTGTGTGCCAGGGCGGGGGGACACCGGCTGGGAGCTCGGAGAGCAGGAGAGTGGGAGGGGTACGAGCCCCGCCCGAGGGGCGGAGGGGCGGAGGGGCGGAGGTGCCAGACGCGGAGGGCGGCCTCCGCTCCTCCCCGCGCCGCGCCTCCTCCCCCGCGCCGCGCCTCCTCCCCCGCCCGGCGCGGCAGCCGCAGGGAGGGGCCTGGGAAGGCGGAGCCAGCGGCGGCCCAGGCTCGGGGCACCCGCGCGGCTCCCGGTCGCAGAGCACACAACCCGGCGCGACGAGGTGGGAGGCGGCGCGGGGGAGTGGACGAGGGAGCTGAGTGCCGCGGCGGGAGGGGCGGGAGGGGCGGGGGCCGGCAGAGACCCTCCCCCTCGAGCTCCCCGGCAGCCTAGCGGCCCACCGAGCCCCCCGCGGGGGTCTCAGCCACGCCCCTCGGCCCGCGCCCCCTCTCCCCCCGCGCCTGCGCCCCCCGCGCGCCCCCAGCTCCGCGCCGCTCCGCGTCCTCCGGGACCGCCCTCCGAGGTTCCCCCGGGTCGCCGCTCCTGTGCCCAGCGCGCTCCCTGTTCGTCCCACAGGTTCCTTCGGAGAGCGAGCGGCAGTTGGTGCGCGGCCGCCTGCGGGAGCAGCCGAGGGTGAGTCCGGATTGGCGGGGCGGGGCGGGGGCTGGAGGGCCCGGGCGGTTCTTACGCCTCTTAGTGGCACCTGGGCTCGGCGCCGCGGGCTGGCTCCATGTTTGCGGATTGAATCAATCATGACTCTCCTTCTCCCCTTCCGAAGGAGGGCTTTTGAGGTGGTCCACGTGCTGCAGACCACCTTCGGGGGGCTCCTGAGATAGGGGTCCCCCCTCCCCGCATAGTGGAAGACGTACTCCCAGGTCTCCCCCATCCTCTCTGCACCCCAGGCTGGAGGCTCCCTTTGGGTTGGGTCTTGGGGGGTCGGGGGAGGGGGGGCTTGTAGGCCCAACCAGGTAGCTGCGGAAGGTGGGTCCCAGCGGGAGACTTGAGGCAGGCCTCTTACAAGGTTACAGTGGAGGGGCACGCTGCGGAGGACAGCAGGCACTGTCAGACAGGGTTACTTGGCACCTCCAAGGCCAGCCTGGAAGAGCGCGCTGGAATATGGATTTTGACCCACCACTGACTGAACCCCTCCACACGCCTGTTTATTCATCAGTAAAATGGGAACATTAGCAGTCATTTCTCAGGACTTTGTGCAGGCAAAAAATTTATCATAGAAATCACCCCCACACAATGCTTAGCACATTGAGGACTCAGCCCATCTGAGCTTTATTTCCTTCCTCTGGAAAACGTGAGCAGAGGAGTTATTTGTTCCCATCCTCTCTGTCCACCCTGGTCTCAGAGAACACAGTGGATGTGTAGTCACTGTTGAATAAATATGCTTGAGGGAGCTTCAATACCCATCCCGCCCCCTTTCTCCCAGAATCTGCAGGGAGAGATCGGGACGTGTGGAGGGACACCAGCATGCCCGTGCTGTCGGAGGACTCTGGTAAGTGCCTCCCTGGGGCTGGACCTGCCACAGCCCTGAAGACAGCCTGCCTGGCAGCCTCCAGGCCCTGGGAGAGCCAGGGGGAGAGGATGTCCTCACGGCAGGACCAAAGTGTTGTCTGAGGCTCCACTCGGGCTTCTGGGGGCAGGGAACACCCGCCGCGGTTGTTACCCCTTGTTTTTCTCACACTCTCTCCAGGTTTGCATGAAACCCTGGCCCTGCTGACCTCCCAGCTCAGACCTGATTCCAACCACAAGGAAGAGATGGGCTTCCTGAGGGATGTTTTCAGTGAAAAAAGCCTCAGTTACTTAATGAAGGTGAAGTCCCACGTCATCCTGCCGGGAAGGGTGTCTGGAGGTCTTTCTAGCTGTCTGTGGCCGTCTGAGGTCATCCTATTCATCTCCCTGCCCCAGGAAGGCCTTCACTTGCCCACTACACAGGACTTTCTCTTATGGTGCCCCATGAGTGGCCCAGTCTGCCACCCCAAGTGTCCCCCACAGCCATGGGTGGGATGTGTCGTGTCCAGGGTGCATCTGAAATAATCTGTCTTTGCAGATTCACGAGAAGCTTCGCTATTACGAAAGGCAAAGTCCAACCCCAGTTCTGCATAGCGCCGTGGCCCTCGCTGAGGACGTAAGCCTCGGGTTTTTCCTTGCAGTGTCCGCCCTCGATCCCCACCCTGTAGGGCTCCTTCATCTTGCCTTGTTTGCTTAGCCTGGGGTCACCGGGAATCAGGAGCCCAAAGGTGAAGAGGTGTTTTCTTCCCTTGTCCTCCTCAAATTCCTCTTCCTCTCTCTCTGGGTCACCTCCCCCCCCGAAGGCAGGGAGGAACCTGTGAGCCTTGGACTGGGCTGGGAGACACTGTGACATGGGGCTGCCCACTCACTGTGTGTTCTTGAGAAAGTCTGTTCCTCCGCTGTAAATGAGAGCATTGGATTGGCTCAGCAGTTCCCAAACTGCCCTGAGGACTGACGATTTGAATAGGTCAATAAGACATTGTGTCTGTGCTTTTCAGAAGTCAAGGGACCTATAGTGTGTCCCTGTGTAATGGCTCAGGCTTCTCACTTTTTAAAGGAATGCTTCTTAATTTCTTGTGGACCTAGTCGTCTGTGTTGCATGGTTGGGGAAAAGCCATTCTGGTTGATTACTAAGATCAGTTCCTGAATAATCTCACCTAAGCCCGGGAGATGACCTGGGGAGGGATGGGTGCAGCCTGTGGGTGCAGAGCCCTGGGCGCTTCTCCACTATGGAATGTGATTAGGGGCACTTTCGATTGCCTGGCTCCCAGGCTCAGCTGCTGCCTGTCCCACCAGCTCTGTGATGGTAAGCAGGTCACTCAACTTCTCTGAGCTCTCATTTCCTCATTCGTAAAATAGCATCTGAGAGCCAGGTAAGCCCAGGTTCAAATCCTAGCTGTGCTGTATACAAACTCTGTGACTTTGGGCAAGATGCTTAATCCCTTTGAGTCTCAGGATTCTCATCTGTAAAATGGCAAAGTAACAAGACCCTCTGCCTCGAGTTGATTTCGAGGGTTCAGTGAGAAGGTCCACATAAAGTAGAAAGCACACAGGGCTTGAGACGGTGGCTCCTCGGAGGATGGCCCCATAGAGCTGCTCCTGACCCCTGGCATGATGTTCCCAGGAGCATTGTCCTGGGGTGACTGAGGGTCTGGTGTGCCCCTGGGGGCCGCAGCTGGGTGGGCCCTTGAATCTGTGGTCCAAAGAGGAGGGACCCAGCAGATGTGGGACGGGGCACCCCCAGCCATTGGCAGCACCTGTCTTGTTCTCTGCAGGTGATGGAGGAGCTGCAGGCCGCCTCCGTGCATGGTGATGAGAGGGAGCTGCTCCAGCTGCTGTCCACTCCGCACCTGAGGGTAGTCATGCAGAGCCCCGCCCACCCATGCCTCTGTGTTTCCTGGGATGGGGGCGGAGGGAGCTCTCGTCGTGAGGCTGCCGAGTGGAGACGTCTGAGGTAGCGGTCGTCAGCGCTAGTATCTGGGCAGTTGTCTCTCTGGCATGACGTCCACCACCCTCCAGACCACCGCCCAGCCGAGGCCTGCTGACCCTATAAGTGGCGGGCCAGCCCTCCTTTTCTCTTGCTTTCCCGGCAGGCTGTGCTCATGGTACATGACACGGTTGCCCAGAAGAATTTTGACCCCGTTCTCCCACCTCTACCTGATAATATCGATGAGGATTTTGATGAGGAATCGGTGAAGATCGTCCGCTTGGTGAAGAACAAGGAACCCCTGGTAGGTGCTGCCCACCTCCCTCTCACCCACTCTGCCCCTGCCTCTCACCCGCACCCAGAACACTGGGACAGGACCCTCCGGAAGTCTTCAGAGTGAGTGATAGCAGCTTCACCAGGCCTGCTGCTCATCTCTGTGTCGCCTCTGTGTGCAGGACACCCCTTCCTCTGGGTGGATACAGCCCCCCTCAACTGTGGCCAATTCCCTTTGTCAGTAAATAACCTGCATAATTGTACAGGGTGACCCTGATCACCCTTTAAGCCAGAAATGGACCAACTATAGTCCAAGGGTCAAAGCCAGCCCACGGCTTATTTTTTAAAATAAAGCTTTTTTGGAGCTCATTCAGGCCCATTCACTTACAGATTGGCTGTGGCTGCCTTTACAGTGCGATGGCAGAGTTGAGTCGTAGTGACAGAGACCGTGTGGCCGGCCTAAAATATTTATCTGTGGCCCCTTACAGAAAACATGTGACAATGCCTGCTCTGACTATTGAGGAAGCACAGGGCATTCCTCTCCCCGGCAGACAGATTGCTATCACTTTGGTCCTGGTCCAGCATTGAGGTACCCAGCAAAGGGACAGCATTGTTTATGAGATGGACGGAAGTAGTGGAAGCCTAGAGAATTGAGATTGGCTCCAGAGGATCCCCACAGCTGGCATTCTCTATTTCCAACTTTCCCCAAATGACCTCCAACGAGCCTCTTCTGCAAATAGATGAGGATCTCTCCTCTGCCTCTATTTCCTCACCTGTAAAATTGAGCAGCCATTCATTTAGCAGACACATCATGAACTCTCCTCTCCAGGCTCTGTATTGGGTGCTGGCAGTTCAGAGCTGAATAAATGATGGATAGATATGCTGGGAAGTTCTCAGGTCTGGGGGGCTAGAAGTCCTGGGGTTCTTAGCTCACGGCCTCTCTTTCCAGCAATAATTATCTTATGTACTTTAAATAGATGGCACAGATGACGTTAACAGGAAACGTGCAAATATGTTTGCAATTTCAGCTGCTCATAAGTGGTTAACATTTGTTGAGTGCTTGCTGTGTACTAAGTGCCTTGCGTGGAATCCTTGCAACAACCGTGTGAGTTAAATGCTGTCCCACACCTCAGAGGAAACAGGCTTGGAGAGGATAAGAGATGTCCTTGCTAAGGCCACATGCTCTTTGTAAATGGTAGAGCTGTGCTCACACCCGGGGCTGTGTAGCCGTAGAGCTTAGCGCTTAAGCTTTCTGCTGTCCTGCTGCAGTCCGGCCTCCGCGGTGCAGGAAGTCAAGGGCTCGTTAGTGCCTCTCTCATCCTAAGTGTCATCTCTGCTGTGCTTCATGGGCCAAATCCTGGTCCTGAAGCTCTGGCTGGGATGCATAATTGGTTTCCCCTCAGCAACAGCAGAAGGCCCGGTAACCCTGTGATTGCGTAGCGGTGGGGTGCGAATGAGCTGGCACACATCATCCTCATTATTAAATGTCTTTGCAAGTGGTAGGAACTGGGATATGACAGATGTGATGGAGAACGTACTGGATTTGGCATCACAAAAAGCCTTCCCCTTTGCCAGCTGGGTGACCTTGAGGCTATTTTGCTTCTCCGTGCCCCAGTCCCTCATCTAAAATGTCACAGTGTAATTGTGCCTCGTAAACTGTAAACTGCAGAGCTGTACTAATGGCGGATGTTGGTTTTGTTTTGTCATCAGCACTGGGAAGGTCCCCCACTGATCTGCCCTCTGGACTGTCAGAGGGAGAGGTCGGAGAGGCTGTGTTGGGCCTGGAGAGTAGGGGTCTGGGGTTTGGAGCTGCTGCTTAAGAACCTGTGTCTTCTGTCTCTGGTACAGGGTGCCACCATCCGGCGGGGACGAGCATTCAGGGGCTGTTGTGGTGGCCAGAATCATGCGAGGAGGCGCAGCAGACAGGAGCGGTGAGTGGCGGCAGTGCAAAGGCGGCCCAGCCCCGATCCTGGCCATGGTTCCAGAGCCCTCTGCCTTCGCTTTAGGGCCC
Source organism: Ateles fusciceps (assembly GCA_036589455.1). Taxonomy (NCBI): domain Eukaryota; kingdom Metazoa; phylum Chordata; class Mammalia; order Primates; family Atelidae; genus Ateles; species Ateles fusciceps. The sequence continues at coordinate 419,355 of JAZHEH010000789.1, read as the reverse complement.
CTTACCTCCCTCCTCTCAGGTCACCTGTTTGGGATGTGCTTTGCTTTCTGGGATTGGGGCTGGAATTCTCATCTCCTCCCCCAGTCAGTAGAAACTGTAATAGAAAATATAGGCCAGCTGGGCATGATTACAAGTGCTCACACCTGTAATCCCAGCACTTTGGGAGGCCGAAGTGCGTAGATCACTTGAGGCCAGGAGTTTGAGACCAGCCTAGCCAACATGGCGATCTCTACTAAACACACAAACCTGGGAGGTGGAGGTTGCAGTGAGCCGAGATCACGCCACTGCACTCCAGCCTGGGCAACAGAGTTAGACTCTGTTTCAAAAAAAAAAAAGGAAAAAGAAAATATAGGCCACCCCACAGTGGCTCACACCTGTAGTCCTAGCTATTTGGGAGGCCCAGGTGGGAAGATTGAGCCCAGGAGTTTGAGGTTGCAGTGAGCTATGATTACACCACTACACTCTAGCATGGGAGATGCAGTGCGGCTGTTTCTAAAAAAGAAAAAGAAAAAGAAAATATAATAGTCATGGAGTACTTTGGGGAGATTGTGAAAAAGCTCATGTGTTGGTTTAGTCCAAGGACTGTGACAATTAAGAATATAGCATGGGTTTGGGGGATTACTGTCGGGGAGGGGGGATGACACCCTCCCCACTACCCCAGGTCTTGTCAAGCCGCTATTACAAAGAGAGTGTTTGTGTCCCAGATTCGTTCGGGTGGAAAGCAGGTTGAGAATCACCGGTGTGTGGAGGAGCTACTAAGCTGGGAGACAAACCTCCTGGTGTTACCTGCAGAGTCCGGGGGGGTCATTGTTGCAGAGAATCCTAGACCAGTGCTTTGCAGACGTTAATGAGTACACAAATTCCTGAGCATCTTGGTAAATGGCAGGCTGACTCAGCAGGTCTGGGCTGGGCTGAAGATTCTGCGCTTTTAACCTGCCTCCAGGTGATGCTGATGCAGCCGGGTCAGTGCCCACTTTGAGTAGCAAATAGGGCCGTAATTTGCAGGGACAGTTGCCATTCAGGCAGAGGCTCATAGTGTGATTTTACTCTTCATAATGTCTTCACTGGTGGCTTTATCTTCCGCATTGAGAGGTAAGAACGCCATTCTTGGAGTATGTCTGTAAACCTAGGAAGGTGAGGAGTTAATGATAATTTTAAAGAAGCAGAGGTTATAGCAAAAAGAATACAGGCTTTCTACATCAGAATAACTGTGTTTGAATACTGGCTTCCTTGTTTCTTAGCAGTGTGGCCTTAGGCAAGCTGCTTAATCTTCCTGGGGCTCAGCTGCCAACTTGTAAATTGGAGATTTTACTGGGTGATTTGAGACCTCCATGCCGAGTGAGGTGCCCAGCACCCAGCGGGGCTTAGTTCACCCCAGTCCCACCCATCACCTTTAAACCTGGAGTCTGCACCGCAGTGGGCTCCTCAGGCAGGCCCCCATGGTGCTTGGAGCTCCGATCGAGGGTGCTGAGGTCCTCCTCCTGTGCTGATGGTCAGTCCCTGTGTCTCCTAGGCCTGGTCCACGTTGGAGATGAGCTCCGAGAAGTGAACGGGATCGCAGTCCTGCACAAGCGGCCTGATGAGATCAGCCAGATTCTGGTCCGTGCTGCATGCCTGCTAGGGACGTGGCGGGTCTTCACACACCCAGAGCAGGGCGCTTCCCGGAGCCGGCGCAGATTCTGGCTTAGCTTTGCTGTTGTCCTGAGGAGGTGGCAGGCAAAGTGGCCTTATGGTGTGCCCTTAACAGTGTGCCTGGGGCATGGGGTGGGGGCAGGAGGAGGGGAACTTACCTTCCATCTGCGTCTCTTAGACCCTCTCCTTGGCATAGCCTGCCTTCCTTCCCCCTGGTTCCCTTTCACAAGGCCCCTCCTGGGTCCGGGTCCTGCATGTGAATCCTGGCTCTGCCTCCTTCCAGCTGTGCAGCCTTGGACAAGCTATCAAATCATTTCAGCTTCCATTTCCTTTTCCTTAACGTTGGGATAGAGATGCTTTCTCAACTAATGTGTGGTTACCATTGGGATACCAACATCTGGAAAAGGGTAAAGCCCTTCTGAAGTGTAAGGGGATTTCTAGGTATTAAATGCTGGGCTGAAAACAACCTCCATAGTCCCTTCTGGGGAGTTGGAGTCAAAACTGAAATTGTGAAAAGCCTCAATCATAGCTTGGTCCCCTTTGTACTCAGGAATCCTCCCGAAACCTGACACTCTTTGCTAACTTCTGGTGGTTTTGCGGGGCAGAAACAGAATGAGATCTGAAGAGAGGAGGTTCACTGGTTAAAGCCCTCTCTGGGCTGTGCTCAGTAGTTTACACCTATAATCCCAGCACTTTGGGAGGCTGAGGCTGGTAGATCATCTGAGATCAGGAGTTTGAGACCAGCCTGGCCAAGATGGTGAAACCCTGCCTCTACTAAAAATACAAGAAATTAGCCAGGCATGGTGGCAGGTACCTGTAATCCCAGCTGCTTGGGAAGCTGAGTCAGGAGAATCTCTTGAACCCGGGAGGTGGAGGTTGCAGTGAGCCGAGATCGTGCCACTACACTCTAGCCTGGGCAACAAGAGCGAAACTCCATCCCAAAACCAAACAACAACAAAATAAAGCCCTCTCTGTAGGGGATGCAGATTGCAAGCAGGCCCTTCATTCCTTTTGCCTGAGCTTTTTTTTCTGTGGCTTTGGGTGCCAACCTCCTGTGCTCCAGAGCAAGGGTCTGGGCTTTCTGGGCAGTGGTGAGGCCGGTAGATGATGTGTTGGGCCAGTAGATGATGTGTCCCACCAGGACAGCATTCTTCCTCGTTGGGCCCCTGGCATTGGGCTGTAGGGTCTCTGTAGATGTGGGGGAAGGGAAGGGAGCTCCTAGGGAGCTGGGCGTGGCCTGAGATTGGAGGGCGGTTGCGGGAGATGGAAGCTAAGAGGGACATACTAATCAGAGACCAGCCCCAGATCAGGCAGGAGAGAGGAAAAAGGAAACGGAAATAACTGAAATGGGTTGTTCAGATCCCCCAAGAGAAAAGCCAGGAAGGGAGACCTCTGGGGCTGTAGCGGTCAGAAGGGACGGAGAATTGGAATTCAACACGCAGTGTCCTTGGGTTCTCATGGAAAGTCTTTCGTCCCTTTGTCTTTGAAAATACAGCTATCAACCCCCCACTGCTAAATTTGAACTGGCTTAAAAATAATAAAAATACAAAAACATACGGTGACTTGGTTACTGATTTTTGCTTTAGTTAATTCAACCAGGCTACCATCCTAGAAGGGCAGGCCTCGGGGAGGCTGCAAATCTGACTTTCTGAACGTCAGTTTTTAGGCCTGGGAAGTAAGAGTTGAACTCATGGAGGATTAGACCTGGCAGGCGAGAAGCTTCTGTTCTCTCTCGTTTCAGGCCCAGTCCCAGGGATCCATCACCCTAAAAATCATCCCAGCCACCCAGGAGGAAGATCGCTTAAAGGAGAGCAAGGTATGGGGAGGTGGGCCCATGGGTGGCCGCTCTCAGCTTAAGACATGCAGCTCGCTGGCTGGGGCTGGAGCCAGGCCAGCCTCCTGAAACCATCATTAGGAAGCAGGTCATAGATCTGGTCCTAGTAATCTGTGCCCGGCGGAGGACTTTAATTCCGTCACAAAGTGATTCATTTATTTGTACCCTGCCTCTTTCTAAACAGGATTTGATGTAGCTTACTAATAAAAGATGAGGTTATTTTAATTGAAATAGAAACTCAGGGCCATGAAAAGGAGGAGAAAGTACCAAGTGTGCTGAATTCTGAACCAATTAAGTATCTGCCATTTGTTGAATTGTTGCTGAGCCTGCCTTATTTGGTCACCTCCTCTGTGCCAGGCACTCTGCCAGTTGCTGGAGACAGGGACTCTTGGTAGCTTCAAGGGTTCCTGGTGCAGAAGGGCAGCAAGTCTTTTCATTGCTTTGTGATCAGTGCTTTGGCAGGATTCTGTACAAAGAGTTACAGTTACCCCAGAGGGTGTCACTGAGTGGGAGTGTTGGAACTGAGGCCTGAAGAAGGTAAAGATGAGTAGGACCTTGATGGGGCTGCCCACACAGAGGCTCCCTTGCATTCTGGAGAGGAGCATGTTAAGGGCGATGTGGTGGGGCTTGGGGCGGGGAGAATGGTGGTGGGTTTTGCTGGGGAGGTGGGTTAAGCCTGTGTTCTGAATGGCCTTGAATGCTTTGTTAAGAGCTTTGGCATAATCCTTCCTTAGTTTGGGGCCTCTTAGAAGCTGTCCCTGAGACAAGGATTTGAATGCAGATGGTTTACTTGGGAAGTGACCCCAGGAAACACCAGAAGAGGACTGGGAAGGGAAGACGGCTGATCTGACTAAGGGTGTGTTATCAAGCCAGTTACCTCTATGGGCAACTGGAGCTTAGTCCTGCTAGCAACTGGGGGAACCACTTCTTCCCCCCGTAGAACACACACCTCCATCATCCCATCCAAGTGCCCTGGGAGCTGGGCGATCTATACACCAACTCCTGCCAGGATGCGACCCGGGGCAACTTCTGCCTGCTGGATTAGAGAAGAGCAGGCTCCAGGGGCCACAGAAAGTAAGTCCTTAGGCAAAGAGATGCAGGTGCTGGCAGCTGGAAGTCAGCCCAAGCTGCACGGAATGGTCTAGCCCTGGGCATATGGGAGGGCATCCCACAGCCCAAGAGATAATCCCATAGGTTCTAATCAGCTCTTTAAGGTGTTCTTGTTGTTGCTGTTTTTTTTTTTTTTAAAGGATGGGAGTGGTACAATCATATTTGTGTTTTAGAAAGCTCCCTGGGGCAGCCACCTGGGGGTGGGTGGAGTGGGTAGAGGCTGGAGGCAGGAAGGCAGGTAAAAGGCTCTTGTAAAAGCCCTGGTGAGACATTATTAAGACCTGAACTGTGAGATGGTGGTTGATGAGATAGAGAGGAGGGCATCACTTTGATTTCACCGTACATTTGGATCTGAGTTTCCTGGCAGCCAAGGCAAAAAGGAGAACGTAATGAATTACGTACTGTTCAGCAGAGAATGGAAGGAAGTATGCCAGTTTTTCAAGATTGATTCCCATACCTGCCTCTTGGTACTTAATGCATGAAAGAAGAGACGTTACAGCATCTGGCACAGAGGAGATGTTAGTCGATACTTTGATGAATGTGGATTAGTAATGGACGATGTCTTCAATGATGGTTTTTACAGCAAGTGAAGAAATAAGTGTTCTTTATATAGCTGTTTCTTATTTGTGCTCTTTGGTTAAATCCCAGGGCATAATATTTTCTCTTACCTGGTGGAAGGTGATTCTTCCTAGGACAAGTGAATGTGGTCCCCATATGCAACTTTGAGGGTTCTGACTTGAGGAACCCTCTTTGAGGAAGAGAACTTTTTTCCTAAAGGACAAAATGAGTAGCCTGTCCCCCAGCCCATCCTTCTTGAATATTTCTTCCTGATCCAGATGCTTGATTTGGGCTGGCCACTTAACATTACACTCTTCTGAGTGCTTAGGACCCTGTTAACATCTGTGGCTGGTTAAGGGTGTTTATCCCCACAACATATGCCAGAAAGTTCTTACTGTTGTCCACTGGAATCTTTTCTTGTTGACATGGAAAGGAATACAGTTTATCTGGCGGAGGAAGACCGCTGATTGCTTTTTCTTTTTTTTCTGTTTGTCACTGAAGGGATTGGGCCCTAATGGTCTGAAAATGCAAATAAATAAAATTAATCCATGGCAGTGAATTATAGAGGAGAGCAAGGAAGTGTGAAAAATGCTGTGTGCTCACACCATCTTCTCCAGGGAGGGTGACTTTAGGGTAGACGGGGGAACTGGGCTTGGCCGGGTCTATGGCAGATGAGGCAGGATTGAGCTGTAAGTGCTGTGGGTGTCAGTTACCCACTGAAAAGTGATGGTGAGGAGTGAGTAACAGTAGTTTTGTTGATATTTGTGTTCTTACCCAAACATCCAGATTACTTATATAACAGATGGCTGCTGCCTCCCGTCAGTGCAGTTGGCATATCAAAAATAACACTTGAGTTAGAAATTGTGCTTGCCTTTTTGTTCCCAGGATTAGTTGTTGCTGTGTGTGTGCTGAGAGGCTGTTATGAGGACAGCTAGTCAAGTAAATAAGAAAATATTTAGGTGGGAAAGAGACATTCAGTCATAGGAACTGTCTATTAATTTTCTGATTTTTGATGGACTTCCTGACTACAGTATCCCAAATGGTTGAAGAACAGTTAAGAACATATGTACAGGCCGGGCGCAGTGGCTCATACCTGTAATCCCAACACTCTGGGAGGCCGAAGCAGGCAGATCATGGGTCAGGAGATTGAGACCATCCTGGCCAACATGGAGAAAACCCATCTTTACTGAAAATACAAAAAAAAAAAAAAAAAAGAAATTAGCTGGGTGTGGTTGCATGTGCCTGTAATCCCAGATACTCGAAGGGCTGAGGCAGGAGAATAGCTTGAAACAGGGAGTCGGAGGTTTCAGTGAGCCGAGGTTGTGCTACTGCATTCCAGCCTGGTTACATAGTGAGACTCCATCTGAAAAAGAAAAGGAACTTATGTGCAGTGTGTTTCCAAGTAGCTTTCTATTCTGAAGGCTGCTCAGTCCTCCCAAGTGTGGATGGTTGTCACATGGCCTTTGATGTGGCAGTGACATGTCTGTGCTCGCGGGGGAGGGCTGCCTCACCTGAGCCCTCCTTGTGCAGGTGTTCATGCGTGCCCTCTTCCACTACAACCCTCGGGAGGACCGGGCCATCCCTTGCCAGGAGGCGGGCCTGCCCTTCCAGCGCAGGCAGGTCCTGGAGGTGGTGAGCCAGGACGACCCCACGTGGTGGCAGGCCAAGCGAGTCGGGGACACCAACCTTCGAGCCGGCCTCATCCCCCTCCAAGCGGTTCCAGGAGAGGTGGGTCTGGGGTGTGTCGTGAAGGGCTGGTTCCAGAGTGGCAGAGGGGCAGGTACATGACAGACCCCTAAGTCTCTGTCCTCAGAGCCAGAGGGGCCTGCTGAGTGTTGTTCCCCCAAGGTGAGTACCAGTTGCACGTGTGTTTCGTCTTCTTTTCTCGTAACTCGTGGTGATGGCCGTTTGAGATTTAAAGGAATCTGGGCCGGACGTGATGGCTCACGCCTGTAATCCCAACACTGGGAGGCCAAGGTGGGCGGATCATGAGGTCAAGAGATCGAGACCATCCTGGCTAACATGGTGAAACCCCGTTTCTACTAAAAATACAAAAATTAGCTGGGCATGGTGGTGCACACCTGTAGTCCCGGCTACTTGAGGGGTTGAGGCAGGAGAATTGCTTGAACCCAGGAGTTGGAGTTTGTGGTGAGCTGAGATCGCACCACTGCACTCCAGTGTGGTGACAAAGTGAAAGTCTGTCTCAATAAAAAAAAGAAATCTATGGAAATTTATGTTATTAAGTTAAAATGTGTATGTGTGTGGCTGTGTGTGGTGTATGTGTGTGTATTTTATTTTATTTTTGAGACAGAGTGTCACTCTGTCACCCAGGCTGGAGTGCAGTGGCGCAATCTTGGCTCACTGTAACCTCCACCTTCTGGGTTGAAGCAATTCTCATGCCTCAGCCCCCCGAGTAGCTGAGATTACAGTCGTGCACCACCATGCCTGGCTAATTTTTATATTTTTAGTAGAGACAGGGTTTAACTATGTTGGCCAGGCTGGTCTCAAACTCCTGGCCTCAGGTGATCCACCCGCCTCGACCTCCCAAGGTGCTGGGATTACAGGCATGAGCCACTGGGCCAAGCCTAAGTTAATGTATATTTTAAATGCATGCTTAGAAAATGTTGAGAAATAAAATATAAAAATACAGAAGAGAGGCTGGGCATAGTTGTGGCTCACTCCTGGAATCCCAGCACTTTGGGAAGCCAAGGCAGAAGGTTCCCTTGGGTCCAGGAGTTCGAGACCAGCCTAGGCAACACAGTGAGACCTTGTCTCTACAAAAAATAAAAAATTAGCTAAGTGTATTGGCACATGCCTGTAGTCCCAGCTTCTCGGGAGGCTAGGGTGGAAGGATTGCTTGAGCCCAAGAAGGTCAAGGCTGCAGTGAGTGATTATAACACTGCACTCCAGCCTGAGTAACAGAGTGAGACCCAGACTCAAAAAAACAGACAGAAGAGGAGGGCTATGAAAGAAAATCCCCAAGTCTCACTCCTATCTAAACAGCCTAGTTTATTTCCTTCCTGTGCTTTTTGTGTGAGTGTTGCATACAGAATTTGGGGTTTTGCTTTTTATTTTTGTTTTTTTTTTAAACATTTTGGCATATTTCCCATATTATAGCACCATCTTTGTAGTGTGATTTTAGTGGCTGTATACTAACCCATCAGGAGTCATGCCATTCATTCCTAGGCGGCAGGTATTTGGGATGAATTGAGCTGGCCTCGTGCTAGGCATCTTGTGGGCTACTGTGAACCCAGGGTTTCTGCCCTGGAGGAGCTTATAGTTCAGTGGAAAAGCCAGATACTCTTCAAACAGTTTATATAAACGTGATGGTCCGTGGGGAGGAAGACATGGTGCTCTGTGTGTTCATAGGAGGAGGCTGCGCCCTCATCCAGGAATGCAGGGAAGGCTTCTCGGAGGAACTAGCTAAATGATGCCACTGCTTTCCTGTGGCTGCACTTTTACTAGCTTGTTCTCAGTTCTTCACTGTTATAAGGCTGCAGTACCTACCTTGCACATAAACTGTTCCTCAGATTTCAAATTCTTTCTTTTTTTTTTTTTTGAGATGGAATCTCACTCTGTTGCCCGGGCTAGAGTGCAGTGACGCGATCTCAGCTCACTGCAACCTCCACCTCGTGGGTTCAAGCAATTCTCCTGCCTCAGCCTCCCGAGTAGCTGGGGTTATAGGGGCTCACCACCACACCCGGCTACTGTTTTGTATTTTTAGTAGAGATAGGATTTCACTGTATGAGCCAGGATGGTCTCAATCTCCTGACCTCATAATCCACCTGCCTCGGCCTCCCAAAGGGCTGGGATTACAGGCATGAGCAACCGTGCCTGGCCTCAGATTATTTCTCTAGACTTCCAAGAGGGTCAGCCTTGGGTCAGAGGGTGGCAGTTGTGACTTCCACTGTGGGTTGTAGCCCACGTATCTTTTGGTGTGTGGACTGTGGTGAGGACAGGACCTCAGGGTTCACCCATTTCAGTGACCCTCAAGGTGTGGCCCCCTGGCTGGGCTTCAGCGTCACCTGAGAACTTGTTAGAAATGCAAATCCATGGGTCCCACCCAGAAATTCCACCTTCTAACAAATGTTCCGGGTGATTCCGAGGTGCTGAAGTCTGAGAACGAAGCTCTGTCTCCTCAGGGGGAAGCCCAGACCCATCTGCAGTTTAGGGTTCACAGGTCTTGGCAACATCTTACCAGAGGATGTGGGGGAGGGGGAGGGCACTTCAGCTGCTTTTTTTTTTTTTTTTTTGGAGACGTAGTTTCACTCCGTTGCCTAGGCTGGAATGCAACTGCAACCTCCACCTCCTGGGTTCAAGCAATTCTCCTGCCTCAGCCTCTCGAGTAGCTGCGATTACAGACGTGCGCCCGGCTAAGTTTCGCATTTTTGGTAGAGATGGGGTTTCACCATGTTGGCCAGGTTGGTCTCGAACTCCTGACCTCAAGTGATCCTCCCGCCTCGACCTCCCAAAGTACTGGGATTATAGGCGTGAGCCACTGCACCTGGCCCTTCAGCTGCATTTAAATGTGGAAATCTAGACACCTCCGAGAGCCCTACCTCTCCACTAACAGGCACATTGGACGGTGTGCCAGGGCTGAGCCTTCCATGGGGGGGAGGGTGTTAAATTACTTCTGTCCTTGGCCTCTTCTGGGAGTCATTCTGCTATTTCCCAGCTCCCTCAGAGATGGGGGAGGCTGGGTAGGGACAGAGAAGCGGCCACCCCTCCTCGGAAATTGGCCACAGGAGAGTAACGACCAGCTGAGGACTGTACACAGGGCTGCCTCCCCGTGTGGCGATCTTGAGCTGGGTGAGCTATTTCTGGAGCAAGAGACTCAGCTTCTTCCTAGTGGTGAATCAGTGAGCCCTGTGAAAGTGTCCCTTTCATTGGAACTTGGTGCAAAGCAGGAGGCCCTCAGAGTGTCCAGTGTGTGTCCACCTGTGGGATCCAGGCCTCAGTTTCCTGAGTTTTCCAGAAGGTTCTTTTCAACTGATTCTCTGGCCCAGCTCATAGGCCCTCCCATCCCCTTGTGTCCCTGCAGACGACTGAGCTACCGGAGAGCCGCGGGTACCCTACCGAGCCCCCAGAGCCTCAAGAAGCCCCCCTGTGAGTAGACTGTCAGGGATGGCGCTCCAGGAGGGCCCGGGGTTAGGATGTGGGGGGGTTTCAGGCTGGGGGAGAAGCAGGCACTGGGCTAGAGGGGGGCATCAGGGGTCCTGTCTGAGCTCTCGGACTCCAGAGGAAGGAGGGGGTGGGGAGTGGGAGGTGGGACAGCTATTTCCTGGAGAGGAGCTTGCACATTTGGAGTCCATAAATGATGCTGGGGGGGTGTATTAACACCTTTCTCAAAATGATGTGCAGACGTGTGTGTGTGTGTGTGTGTGTGTGTGTGTGTGTGTGTGTGTCCACAGCTTTCATTAGATTCCCCAGGGCTCTCTGACCCTGAAAATGGAAGAAGCACCGGTGTTGGAAGGGAATGGAGCAGGCTGTGTGTGATCCCGTGCCTCTGTGCGAGGGCTGCCAGAATGCCAGATTGGGCAAATACAAATAAAGGATGCCCAATTGAAACTTGAATTTCAGATAGATGACAGATTGGTTTCTAGTATAAGTATGTTTTTATTAGATTATAAGTATGTCCTGTGCAATATTTGGGACATACTTATACCAAGAAGTTTCTTGTTTTTTTTTTTTTGAAATTCAAGTTTAAGTGGGTGTCCTGCATTTTATCCGGCAGCTCTACACCATGTAGCCCTTTACCCTTTAGAAAACACGTCCACCTACTTCTTGGAACCCTGGGAAGTAGGTAGAGTCAGTTGTCTTTTCCAAGCTGGGAATATGTAGGGTCACAAGGTTAAGTGAGCAGAGGTGGGGTAACATTTTCTGAAGGCCTGTGATCGGAGCCCCGGGGTAGAGCCCGTATAGAGGAAGCTTTTCCAGGGCATAGTCTCTCTGGTACTAGAGGGCAAACCTGTCACCGAGTGAGCGGCCTGAGCAGGTGCCCGGTGACTAGCACGCAGCTGGCCTGCAGCTCTGCTCCACCCTGCTCCATTCTCAGGCATCTGCATTTTCCAGGACCTGTCTCTAACCCCAGAAAAGAGAGAGTGGGTCCTCTTCCCACTGCAGGATCCTGGAGTGAGCTGCTCCCTGGGCCCCTGACAATGGCTGCTTTTCCAGACTTGCTGTGAGGTTGGAAGGGTTGCTGAGTGCAGTGGCCTTGAGGTGCTTGGCCAGTGATGAGCTGGCTTTCTCTGGGCTGCTAATGAGACACACACAAGAAGACTAATTAGAGCAGGTCTTGGGGTTGAATAATGGACCACAGCTCAGTTCACAAGTTCATTGGAGGAAAGGGAGAGAGGCCAGATGGTGGGCTCCTCAGGCACCCGGGCCGTGGCTGCCCTCAGCCGCAGGGTCCCCCGCTTCCCTCCACTAACGCTGTCCCATCTGTCTTTGTGCAAACCGCAGATGATCAGCCTTGTGACAAAGGTAGGCCCAGGATCTGTCCGCTACGCACAGGCACGGCCCCTTTTCCGTGGACCATTTAGGGCCTGAGGGGGCTCACGTTCTTTCCCCATCTGGGCGGCTGTGCCCCTCACGCTGTCTGCACATCTCTTCCTGCCCTGCCAGCCAGACTGGGCTGTCTTTGAGGCAGGCAGAGCTGGTGGAGACAGGGTTCAAGGCCTTGAGCCTGACATGCGGGTCCTGGCCTTTCCAGGAGTAGGCTGTGCTGTGATGGGGCTGGGTGGGAGACACGGGGTGGGGGGGCGGGGCAGGCAGGATCGAACCCTCCCTCCTTATTCATGCGGCCCACACTGGGGACTGGGGAGGGGCCTGCTTGCTCAGAATCCCCCTCAGGGCCTGGAGAGGCTGTTAGGGGTCTAAGCATGGAGAACTGAGCCAAACAGAATACCTTGCTTTCTGTGGGTGGCCAGGACATGGAATTTCTCCTGAACTCCCCCTGAGACACCATCCCAGGGGGCTCTTCCTGCCTGGCCCATCCAGGGGCTGGGTCCCCTGGGCCGGATGTGTCTGGCGGGGACTCACTGGCTTCCCTCCCTGTTTGCTTCCAGAGACCTGTGACTGTGAGGGCTACCTCAAAGGGCACTATGTGGGTAAGTGGCTCCCCTGACACTCCCATGCACAACCTGCCCCCACCTCAGGCTCCAGAGTCAGGGAGAGTCAAAGCAGGGTGATCCGAGCCCCAGGAGTCCTTCTGGAGCAGCGGAGCCTATGGGACCCCCGTCTCTCCTCAATCTCTCAGCTGGAGCAGGAGCTGAGCCTGTCCAGGCATTGGACCCCCACCCAGTTTTTACCCAGCCTTGGGGCACAATGCCTGGCGGGGAGGGCACACACACCCCAACATTAATACCAATTCTATTATCATCATCATCATCATTGGAGTTTATTCAATATTAACGTCACCACCACACAGCGAGGGGGTGTTTACGGCTCTGCAGAGCCCCTTTCACTTTTTATTTTGGTCAGTTTTTTCGAAGGTCTTAGAGATAGGCAAAAAGTTTTTTTTGTTGTTGGTTTTTGGTTATTTTTTAGAGACAGGGTCTTGCTCTGTCACTCACGCTGGAGTGCAGTAGTGACATCGCAGCTTGCAGCAGCCTCAGCCTCCCAGGCTCAAACAATCCTCCCACCTCAGCTTCCCGACTAGCTGGGACTACAGGCACCTGACACCATGCCCAGCTGATTAAAAAATTTTTTTCTGTAGAGATGGAGGGTCTCGCTGTGTTACCCAAGCTGGTTTCAAGCTCCTGGCCTCAACCATTCCTCCCACCTAAAAAGTTTTTAAACTTTTTTATCAATTATTTTTTGAGACATGGTCTTGCTCTGTTACCCACACTGGAGTGCAGTGGTGTGATCACAACTCACTGCAGCCTCAGCCTCCCAGGCTCAAGCAATCCTTCCATCTCAGCACCCCCAGTAGCTGGGACTACAGGTGCATGCCACTACACCTGGCTAATTTTTGTATTTTTTGTAGAGACGGGGTTTCACCATGTTGCCCAGTTGGTCCCGAACTCCTGGGATCAAGTGATCTGCCTGCCTCGCTGGGATACAGGCATGAACTACTGTACCCAGCCCTTTAACTTTTATTTTGAAATATTTCTTTTTTTTTTATAAGACGGGGTTTCACCATGTTGGTCAGGCTGGTCTTGAACTCCTGACCTCAGGTGATCCGCTCGCCTTGGCCTCCAAAGTGCTTGGATTACAGGCGTGAGCCACCACGCCCGGCCTGAAATATTTCAAATTTACTGAAATGGTGTAAGAATTGTACAAAGAACTCCCAAGTACTCCACACCAGATTCACCGGTTGTGGCTGCTTTGCCATGTTTGCTCAATTTCCTTTCCCACATCTATACATTTTCTTTTCCTGAGTCATATGAATTGTAGACGTCATGTCCCTTTACCCCTAAATGTATTTCCTAAGGCCAAGGACTTTCTCAGGGCAATGATCAAATTCTGGGAATTTAAAATGCATCCAATTCTATTACATACTGTTTTTTTAATTTCAATTTTATCTTTTTTTTTTTCAAGATGGGGTTTCACCGTGTTGGTCAGGCTGGTCTTGAACTCCCAACCTCAGGTGATCTGCCTGCCTTGGCCTCCAAAGTGCTTGGATTACAGGCATGAGCCACCACGCCTGGCCTATATACTGTTATTAAAATGTGATCAGTTGTCCCCACCATGTCCTTTATAGCATTTGGTCCAGGATCCAATCTAGGACCACACATGGTATTTGTAGATTCATATCCTTATTTCACAGATAAGGAAATTGAGGCTCAGAGAGATGAAGAAGGGACTTGTCCAAGGTCAGTCACATGCCAAGTAAAACAGTGACCTTGAGCCCTAGTTTGTGGATGCAGGGGTCACCCATTCATCTTATTACTGTGTTTCCTGAACAACCCCGTCCAGTAGCAGGAGGAGGCTGGGAGAAGTCAGTGGGACTCAGTCCCATCTCCAGGTCTGGCCAGGTGGAAAAAGTCTCTATTGGGAGATCCGGGGACAAATGCCATTGTGTCCCTCTGCCCCTCCTCCCAAGCTGGTCTTTGGAGGAGCTTCCGGCTGGGCTGTAGGGAGAGACTGGGTGGCTCGCAGGAAGAGAAGATGTCCTCTGGAGCTGAGTCTCCGGAGCTGCTGACTTACGAGGAGGTGGCCAGGTACCAACACCAGCCCGGAGAGCGGCCCCGCCTGGTGGTTCTGATCGGTAGGTGCCATCCCGGGTTTCCAGGGAGTGATCTGGTTTCCTCCCTGGAGTGGGTGGGGAGGGAGCTTGGCAGGGACCCTGGTCAGCCTTCCTCTTGTTTCCCAGGATCTCTGGGAGCCCGACTGCATGAGCTGAAGCAAAAGGTGGTGGCCGAGAACCCACAGCACTTTGGCGTTGCTGTTCCACGTAAGAGGGCCCATGTGGGGGGGTGTGTTTATCTGCACACACGTAAATATTTCCTGGGGACTTAACTCTCCAGATTCATCCAAATCCTTACTTTGGGTTTAAAGGATCACCAGGCACTGCCTGCTATCGGCAAATGGTGGGACAAAGGCATGATGGGAAGAAATCCACGTGCAGTGGTCCTCTGAGACCCTCTGAGGCAGAAGCTGGAGGACCACTTGCTTGGTTCCTGCCTGGGGTGGGAGGTGAGCCCAAAGCACATTGTAGGCAAAGTAGCGCCTCAACCTGACACCAAGGGTCCCCCACAGTAGGGGCATTCCTCCTCATCACAGTGAATCTTGACTCCTTTGGCCCCTGCCCTCTGCTTGGATGAGAGGGCAGGTCAAAGAAGCCACAGAGCCCCGAGACTGGTGTTTCTTGGCACTCCCTTATGGCCAGATTCCAGTGTGTCAGGGTGGTTGGGTACCTCCCTGGGTGATGCCTCCCCTGCCAGTTCCTGAGGCTTGCTGCTATTAGGGGCACCCTGGGATGTCAAACTCCAGTGGGCAGAGAGTCCTGGTTCTGAATATGATAAGGAGGATGATGAGGAGGAGAATGAAGGTGCCAGGTACTACACCAAGAGCTTTTATGTGCGGTCCCTGGGTCAGCCCTCCCAGTACCCCTGAAAAGAGAGATTATCATCTTGTATGGCAGAGGAAGACAGTGAGGCTCAGAGAAGTTAAGTAACTTGCCCAGTTGGTAAGTGGTGGAGCCAAGATTCGAACTCAGGCATACTGTCCCAGTCATGTTCTTTTTTTTTTTTTTTTTTGAGATGGAGTCTCACTCTGTCACCCAGGCTGGAGTGCAGTGGCACAATGTCAGCTCACTGCAACCTCCGCCTCCTGGATTCAAGCGATTCTCCAGCCTCAGCCTCCCAAGTAGCTGGGATTACAGGCAGGTGCCATCATGCCCAGCTGATTTTTTTGGTATTTTTAGTAGAGACGGGGCTTCATCTTGTTGATCAGGCTGGTCTCGAACTCCTGACCCTGTGATCCGCTTGCCTAGGCCTCCCAAAGTGTTGAGATTACAGGCATGAGCCACCGTGCCCGGCCCCCAGTCATGTTCTTAATGAGGGTGCACAGTGACCTCTCACCTGCTGCCTGCTACTTCATGCCCTTGGCTGCCCCTTTCGTTTCTGGGACTCACTGTCAGTCCCCTTGGCCTCAAAGGAATGCAGTGTGAATGCCTGTTGGGTACTGAGAGGGGCACTGTGGTGGCAACAGTGGGGCCTCCTCAGAGTGTTCTGGGGGAGGGCAACCACCAATCCTCACTTTGGTCACCCTGCTCTCCCTTGGCCCCTGGGCCCAGCACCTAGTCTGTGGGTTGTCAGAGCTGTCTTCCAGAGCCCAATCTGAAGTGGCAGGGATGTGGGGGAGGTGGTGGTGCTGGGGAGGCCTGTGATGGACCTGGAGGGCTTCAGGGAGCCACAGCCTTCCAGGTTTTAGCTGGACTGAAACAGGACGTGCAGAGGTTGCTCACACACTGATTGTTCAGAACCCCCTGGATCCGTCCCCTGGGGAAGGAGGTACCTGGATGGTCAGGCCCACCTGCTTCCAGGTACTCCACAGATAGGAGACTTTCCTCCTTGGTTTTAGAAACTGAGGGAGTCAGGGAAGCCTTCCCAGAGGCAGTGACTTTTGTGCTGGGTTTTGAAGAGTAAATAGGAGTTTTCCAGGCAGAAAAGAAAGGACTAGGTCTCTGTACGGAGGAAACAACCTGTACAATGGGACGAAGCAGTATTAGGGACTGGGGAAGTTAGTATGGATGATGTGGTGGAAAATGGAGCTGAGTCAGAGACTGGGCAGATCACGCAGGTCTTACATAGCCAGCTAGGGTGTTTATAATGTAAAAAATAGACAAATAAAAGTTTTTAAGCAGGGGAATGATGTGGTTGGAAAGTGACCCTAGCAGCTCTACCAGAGGCTGGACTGAGATGCCACGAATAGTACACAGGGCATCCCCTGAGTGGTTCCCATGGACCAGAAGACAAAGTGGCCCAGGATCCCATTTTTTCTTTTGAAAAATGCTGTGTGTGGCTTTCTGTGTGCTCTTGTTCTGTGGAAGACCTGATTTTTCCCAGAAGTGTGCATCTCAATTCTGTTATGGAAATCAATGAGAAAACACCAGTGTTTTAATATTTTTGTTTGAGAGCCAGCCTTGCTGAAACACACATCCAATCCATACAGGGACGGCCTGTCTTCCTGTCTCCTTCTTGAGATGAGAGCTAATTGACTAAAGTATACACCGAGGTCAAATGTATGTGTGGCTACTTGTTCTCAAAAAGAAAAAAAATGAAGAATTAAAAGCTAGGACTAGGGGTCCCGTTAAGTGATTCTTTAAAAGCCACAGCACTGGCCGGGTGTGGTGGCTCACACCTGTAATCCCAGCACTTTGGGAGGCTGAGGCGGGTGGATCACCTGAGGTCGGGAGTTTGAGACCAGCCTGACCAACATGGAGAAACCCCGTCTCTCCTAAAAATACAAAGTTAGCGGGGCATGGTGACGCATGTCTGTAGTCCCAGCTACTCGGGAGGCTGAGGCAGGAGAATCTCTTGAACCTGGGAGGTGGAGGCTGCAGTAAGCCGAGATCATGCCATTGCACTCCAGCTTGGGAAACAAGAGGAAAACTCTGTATCAAAAAAAAAAAAAAAAAAGAAAGAAAAAGAAAAAGCCACAGCATCAGGGAGTCAGTGAGCTGAGTGGTTAAGGGTATGTGCTGGGCATTTGGCAGAGGTACCGATTCTGGCCGTGCTCCCTACTGGCTGTGGGTCACTGGGCACAGCGCTGAACCTCTCAGTGCTTCAGTTTTCTCAGCTGCAAAAGAAAGGCCTCCTTTTGCCTACATTAAAGAGTTGTTGTATGAATCAGTGATATGCCCGGACAGGCACAGTGCCCGATACAGGGACATGCGATGAGGTGGAAGTGCTTGGTTTCGACACAGAGCAGCCCTGAACTGAATGAGTGCCTAAGCCCGCTGCTGTCCCCATGTGCTGTGATGCGACATCTCTTTGCCCAGCTTTCCTTCTTTCTTTCAAAGATACCACCAGGCCCCGAAAGAGCCATGAGAAGGAAGGAGTGGAATATCACTTTGTGTCTAAGCAAGCATTTGAGGCCGACTTACATCACAACAAGTACGTTGCTCGATGGGCTAGTCGGCCCTCCAGGCAGCTGCGTGTTTTCATATCTGCCCTGTATTCCACTGGAGCTCCTGAGTGGGCTCCCGAAAAGGATGGGGGAAGTGGGACAGAAGTCATGTTAGGAGGTCCCCTTTGCTTCGCTAATTTAGGAAAGCTCAGGAACTAAAGGTCTTTTCCCCTTTGGTGGCGTTTTAGGTTCCTGGAACATGGTGAATATAAGGAAAATCTCTATGGAACCAGCCTGGAGGCCATTCAGGCTGTTATGGCCAAAAACAAAGTTTGTTTGGTGGATGTGGAGCCGGAAGTGAGTTCCTGGGCCTGCTGGCCATTTCTGGTTAACGGAATTTATATCTAGGGGATTGTACATTTTAGATAACAGTTAACCTCTGTCTAAGGAAGTTTTAGTCTAGAACACTGGCTGTTAAATTTCTTTGGGTCTTCCTTTGAGAATCAAATAAAAGCCTTGTACCCCAAAACATGCCCCTGTATCCACAAATGCTGCATTCATTTTAGGGAGCTTATGGACACTCTGGTGGCTCACAGACCCAGGCTAGTAACCCCTGCATGGAACAGATGATGCAATAGTTGGTGGCGCTGACTGGCCACTGCAATATGTCAGAGAATTCAATGTCAATACTCAGGTTTGGCTGGGCACGGTGGCTCACGCCTAGAATCCTAGCACTTTGGGAGGCGGAGGCGGGCGGATCATGAGGTCAGGAGTTCGAGACTAGCCTGGCCAACATAGTGAAACCCTGTCTCTACTAAAAATACAAAAATTAGGCAGGTGTGGTGGCACATGCCTGTATCCCCAGCTACTCAGGAGGCTGAGGTAGGAGAATGGCTTGAACCCGGGAGGCGGAGGTTGCAGTATGCTGAGACCATGCCATTGCACTCCAGCCTGGGTAACAGAGTGAGACTCTGTCTCAAAAAATAAATAAATAAAAATACACACACACACACACACACACACACACACACAAGCCACCCACCCCAGGTAAAACTCTCGGTGCCAGGCCTCCCCCTTCTCCAGCCAGGGCAGGTAGAGTCAGTGGCTTAGAGAACCACTCAGGGAGGCAGTCAGGAGAGCAGTTTAAAGGGGAAGAAGAAGGAGGGAGACATGACCCTGTGAAATGCTTCAAAAACATTTCCACTCCTGCACACCAGCATGCTATGGGCTCAGCAGGGTCTTAACCATCTTTTTAACCTTGTCTTTTAGAAAAACTGCCAAGCTTTGAACTCGATCTGGGGATTTTTTTTCCCCCCTCTATAGACACAGATCTCTGATTTTATGATACAAATTGTAGGCGTTATTTTAAAGAAGTTTGCTTGAAACATATTCCAAGAAGCACATTATGCCTATAAAAGAAAACGCTCACTCCTTTGGACTTACAGGGAGCTAGTAGTCAAAATTCAAAGTCTGAGTTTGAAAAATTTCTTTGAAAAGTGATTTTATTGATCTTTCGGGTGCAGATGATGCATATAGCAGTTTCATACTAGCGTTTCTAAATGGAGCCCGAACATTCTAGATAAAATGGATTAATCAAGAGTACAGTTTCTACCATCTACAGTTTTGTTTTCAGGTGATCTCTTTGGTAATCTCATTTGCTTTGCAAACTTTTTCTTCTTTGAGTTGGAAGAGCAGGTGTGATAGCACAAATCTGATAATAGTATAGTCCAAATTGATGACATTTGACTAAATAGATAGACATCGACTCTTGCGTCCTCATCCATCAGGAATGGAAGGTGGAGAGGAGCCTAGAAGGTAAATTAGAGCCGGAGGGGTCAGAGCTAAGAGACAGCAACTCTCTCAGCTGAGGCTTAGGAACCTTCTGTTGGCAGCAAATGTGCCTTCAGGGCCCCGCTGAGTTCAATGTCAAAGTGAAGGACGAGTAAAGGAGCAGTTGGTCTGCCCAGCTGAAGTCCATTGTCGTGGGACCCATGTGGCCAGGACCTTTGCTGTTGAGGTTATGGGATTGAAGCACACGATTATTGAGCTTTCAAAAGTATGTTTCATAATAAAACACTGCAAAATATATAATATTCCTGAATTTTCTTTCTCAGGCACTGAAACAACTGAGGACCTCAGAATTTAAACCCTATGTTATATTTGTAAAGCCTGCAATTCAGGAAAAAGGAAAGACGCCACCTATGTCCCCAGCTTGTGAGGACACGGCAGCCCCACTTGTAAGTTTAAAGTTGATTGTTTCTTTTCTGAAGGCCTAAGGGAGGCTGTTGTTACAGGAACGCTTCTAGCTGTGTAAGGATGCTTGCAGCTGAAGAGGGATGCAGGACGTACCCTCTGCATACGATTGTCTTTCCATTTTGCCTATTGAAAGACTTAGAGAAGATGATCACATGGCCAGAAGGCCCAAGGTGGACAGCTGGAAGTGCCTCCCAGATCGGGCAGGTGGCTTTGCCTGGGCTCACGCCCCTCCACTCCCTCACATAAGCACCCTCCTCCAAAATAGGACACCTCAGGGACCTCATCTGAGTGTGACCAGACTACACTCATAAAGCTACATGCCTAAACCAAACCCAAGTTGTTTTTTTTTTTTTTTTTTTTTTTGAGATGGAGTCTCGCACTGTCACCCAGGCTGGAGTGCAATGGCCCAATCTTGGCTCACTGCAACCTCCACCTCCCAGGTTCATGTGATTCTCCTGCCTCAGCCTCCCGAGTAGCTGGGATTACAGGCACCCACCACCACACCTGGCTAATTTTTTGTATTTTTAGTTGAGATGGGGTTTCACTATGTTAGTCAGACTGGTCTCAAACTCCTGACCTTGTGATCCGCCCGCCTTGGCCACCCAAAGTGCTGGGATTACAGGCGTGAGCCACCGTGCCCAGCCCAAATCCAAGTATTTTTAATTGAAACCCCAACTAACAAGGTCATTATCATTGCTTTCAAACCAGTTTGAATCATCAGTGAGTGAAGGGATGTCTAAAACTAGTGGATGAGATCATCTGATGTGTCCTAAATGAATTTCTGTTTCGCTGTCACAGATTCTTTGTTCAGCTCAGTCTATGTCGGGCTGTTGGGACCCTCACCCGAAACCTAAATATTTGACAGTTCTTCCAGGAGGTCTGGGCTTGGTGACTCATCTTTTTTGGCTCTTAACAGGATCAGTTAGCAGAATGAGCTGGAAGTTGTTATAGGTGGTGAGGGCAGTCAGAAACAACTCAGTCCCAGAGTAGACTGCTGTCCTGTATAGCTGGTTCGTCGGAAGGAGGCCCTCTCAGATCCTTCCGCCTGGTCAGGAAGCTCCCTCCAAGTCAAGATTTTGTTGCAATTCTAGTTCATACTAATTCTGTTTTAACTGTCCACATTGATAAATTTTATATTTTATATTTTATTTTTAAAGACAAGGTCTCACTATGTTGTCTAGGCTGGTGTTGAACTCCTGGTCTCGAGTGATCCTCCCACCTTGGCCTCCCAAAGTGCTGGGATTACAGGTGTGAGCCACTATGCCCAGCCTTTTATTTTTTTTAGGACAGGGTCTTGCCGTGTAGCCCAGGCTGGAGTGCAGTGATGCACTCATAGCTCACTGCAGCCTTGAACTCCTGGGCCCATGCAGTCCTCCTTCCTCAGCTTCCTAAGTAGCTGGGACTACAGGCATGTACTACCAATGCCCAGCCAATTAAAATTTTTTTTATAGAGACAGACTGTCTCTGTGCTGCCCGGGCTGGTTTCAAACTCCTGGCCTCAAGTGATCCTCCTGCCTTAGTTTCCCAAAATGTTGGAATTACAGATGTGAGCCACCATGCCTGGTTTTAATAAGTTATTTAGAATGGCATACATACAAGGAACATTGGAAATTCTCTCCTTGGCCAGGCACGGTGGCCCATGCCTGTATCTCAGCACTTTGGGAGGCTGAGGCAGGCAGATTGCTTGAGTCCAGGAATTCAAGACCAGCCTGGGCAACTTGGTAAAACCCTGTCTCTACAAAAAAATTACAAAACTTAGCCAGGTGTGGTGGCACACACCTATAGTCCCAGCTACTTGGGCTATAGGTGTGTACCACCATACCTGGCTAATATTTAGGATCACTTGAGCCTAATAGGTCAAGGCTGCAGTGAACCATGACCATGCCACTGCACTCCAGCCTGGGTGACAGAGTGAGACTCTGTCTCCACACAAAAAAAAGAATTATCCTCCTTTAAGTGGGGGAGGCCAGGCACGGTGGCTCACGCCTATAATCCCAGTACTTTGGGAGGCCAAGGCAGCCAGATCACCTGAGGTCAGGAGTTCGAGACCAGCCTGGCCAACCTGGTGAAACCCTATCTCTGCTAAAAATACAAAAATTAGCCAGGTATGGTGGTGTGTCTGTAATCCCAGCTACTCCAGAGGCTGAGACAGGAGAATTGCTTGAACCCAGGAGGCAGAGGCTGCAGTGAGCTGAAATCGCGCCACTGCCATGTCTAGCCTGGGTGACAGAGCAAGACTCCATCTCAAAAAAAAAAAAAAAAAAATCGAAGGGGAATATTAACTTAGGTCTAGAATCATTTAGAAACATATAGTATTGGCCGGGTGCAGTGGCTCATGCCTGTATTCCCAGCACTTTGGGAGGCTGAGGCAGGTGGATCACCTGAGGTCAGGAGTTTGAGACCAGCTAGACCAACGTGATGAAACCCCATCTCTACTAAATACAAAAAATTAGCTGGGCCTGGTGGTGTACACCTGTAATTCCAGCTACTCAGGAGGCTGAGGCAGGAGAATCGCTTGAACCTGGGAGATGGAGGTTGCAGTGAGCCCAGATCGTGCCATTGCACTCCAGCCTGGGCAACCAGAATGAAACTCCGTCTCAAAAGAAAGAAAGAAACGTTCAGTATGGTTATCATGATGGTTGACGATGATAGCTATAACCAGAAAATCAGAAACAACCTAAATGTTCAGTAGCAGAACTCAGTTCAATATGCTACATTACATGACACTTACAGGATGTATTGAAATATTATAGCCAGTTAAAAGCCATGTGTTGGGGCTGGGTGTGGTGGCTCACACCTGTAATCCTAGCACTTTGGGAGGCCGAGGTGGGCAGATCACCTGAGGTCAGAAAGTTCAAGACCAGCCTGGCCAACATGGCGAAACCCCATCTCTACTAAAAATACAAAAATTAGCTGGGTGTGGTGGCGGATGCCTGTAATCCCAGGTACTTGGGAGGCTGGGCAGGAAAATCACTTGAAGGCAGAGGTTGCAGTGAGCTGAGATCATGCCACTGCACTCCAGGCTGGGCAACAGAGTGAGACTCCATCTCAAAAAAAAAATAAAAATGAAAAATAAATAAATAAAGGCGTGTGTTGGAGGAATATTTGATGACATAGCCAAATACAAGAAAATGAAAACCAAAAAATAAAAAATCAGGATTCTAATTTTGTGTCACACACAAAGAAAGTACGCTAAAATGCTAAAGGCAATTCTCCCTGAATAGTGGGCTCATGACTAATTTTCGTTTTCTGTGTTTTACTGTGTGCTTTTTGGAGGGGAGTTAACAGCTTTATTGAGATAAAATTTACATATCGTATAATTCACCCATTTAAAGCATACAATTTAATGATGTATTCACAGAGTTGTTGCAACTACCACAGCCAATTTAAGAGCATTTTCATCCTCAAAAAGAAACCTTGAGCCCATTAGAATTTCCTATTATCTGTTTGCGTCCCGCCCCTCCCTAGCCACAGCAACGGCTAATCTGCTATCACTGTAAATTTGTCTGTTCTAAACATTTCATATAAATGGATTCATACAATGTAAGACCTTTTATATCTGGCTTTTTTCACTTAGTGTTTTTAAGGTTCATATATCAATACTTCATTTTTTTTTTTTACAGCTGAATAATATTCCATTGTACAGAGTATCACATTTTGTTTATCCATTTATCAATTTGTGGACGTTTAGATTGTTTCTACCTTTTCAGCTATTATGAATCATGGTATGAATATTCATATACAAGTTTTTGTGTGAACATATGTTTTCATTTCTCTTGTGTGTGTATGGAATTGCTGGGTCATATAGGGTGGCTCTATGTTTAACATCTGGAGGAACTGCCAGACTCTTCCATGGCAGCTGTACCATTTTACATTCTCAGCAGCAGTGTTCAAGTTCCCGTTTCTCCACATCCTCACCAGCACTTGTCTTTTTTTTTTTTTTTTTTGAGACAGAGTCTCCTTTTGTAGCCCAGGCTGGAGTGCACTGCTGTGATCTCAGCACACTGCAACCTCTGCCTCCTGAGTTCAAGCGATTCTCCTGCCTCAGCCTCGTGAGTAGCTGGGATTACAGGTGTGAGCCACCACACCTGGCTAATTTTTGTATTTTTAGTAGAAACCTGGGTTTCACCGTGTTGGCCAGGCTGGTCTCGAACTCCTGACCTTGTGATCTCCCTGCCTTGGCCCCGCAAAGTGCTGGGATTACAGGCATGAGCACCGTGCCCAGCCGTTGTCTGTCTTTTTAATTATAGCACTGCTAGTTTATGTGAAGTGGTATCTCATTGTGGTTTTAATTTGCAGCTCTCTAATGATCAGTGATATTGAGCATCTTTTCATGTTTTTATTGGCCATTTTTATATCTTTCTTAGAGAAATGTCTATTCAAATACTTTGTCCATTTTTAAATGGAATTATTTATCTTTTTTATTATTGAGTTATAAGAATTCTTTATATATTTTGGATATAAGTCCCTTATCAGATGCATGATTTGCAAATACTTTTTCCCGTTCTGTGAGTTGTCTTTTCATTTTCTTTCTTTTTTATTTTTTTCTTTGAGACAGAGTTTCGTTCTTATTCCCCAGGCTGGAGTGCAGTGGTGTGGTCTTGGCTCACTGCAACCTCTACCTTCTGGGTTCGGGTGATTTCTCCTGCCTCAGCCTCTAAGTAGCTGGGATTACAGGCACGCACCATCACGCCCAGCTCATTTTTTTTTTTGTATTTTTACTAGAGATAGGGTTTCACCATGTTAGCCAGGCTGGTCTCGAACTCCTGACCTTGGGTGATCCACCTGCCTCAGCCTCCCAAAGTGCTGGGATTACAGGCATGAGTCACCACACCTTGCCCTTACTTTTCTTGATAGTGTCCTTTGAAGCATAACATTTTAAAATTTGATAAAGTCCAAGGTATCTATTTTTTCTTTGTCGCTTACTGTTTTTGGTATCATATCTAAGAAATCATTGTTAAATTCAAGATCATAAAGATTTACTCCTTTGTTTTCCTTTAAGATATTTATAGTTGTAGCAGTTACATTCAGGTCTGTCATCTCTTTTGCGTTATTTTCTGTGGATTGTGTGAAGCAGGGGTCCAACTTCATTCTTTAAATGTGATTAGCCAGCTAACCCGGCACCATTGGCTGAAAAGACTGTTCTTTTCTCATTTACTTATCTTGACACCCTTGTCTAGAATCAATTGGAAAGAAAAGCAAGGGTTTCTTTCTGGGGTCTCAGTTCCATTCCACTGGTCTACATGTCTGTCCTTACAGCACCACACTGTCTTACTTTGATTACTAGCTTTGTAGTAAGTTTTGAAGTCAGGTTTTTCAAGCTTGTTTTGGCTATTCTGGGTCCTTTGCATTTCCATATGAATTTTAGGATCAGTCTGTTTATTTGTTTTACTATATTTGTTTTGTTTTACAAATATTTCAGGATTGAAGGAATTTAATAAGCAGAGGGGAAAGGGCTCATTTTTCAAAGAGTAAATAAGTTATTGGGAGAATAAGAGGCAGTTTCCTAGGACTCAAGGAAAGTTCTGGGAAATCATCAGGTCCACAGGAAGTGCCAGCTTTCTAGGAGGCAGAACCCTCCCTGGCCTATGGTGGTTATTTCTGTCTTTTTCTTTTCTTTTTTTTTTTTTTTATAACTTTGTTTTTTTTTTTTAAGATGGGGGTTTCACCATGATGGCCAGGCTGGTCTTGAACTCCTGACCTCAGGTGATCCACCCACCTCGGCCTCCCAAAGTGCTAGGATTACAGGCGTGAGCCACTGCGCCCGGCCTATGGTGGTTATTTCAAGAGAAGCAGCTGCATTCCATTCCCAGGGTCCTTCCAGCCTGGCAGGTTTTGTCGTCTATCCCATCTCCTTTGTTGCCCACCAGAGTGCTGCAATCCAAGCAGGTGGGGTGATGATGAAATGCAGCTGGTCCATGCGTGCTGCACCACTCTGCAGCTGTGAATAGGCAGCAAGGTCACAGTGAGGCTGTTGAACACAGAGTCCCTGGTTCTACTCCCAGAGATTCCAACCAAGGGGGTTTGGAGTGGGGCCCAGGCACTCCATTTTTAACACACAGCCTTTCATGTGGTTTTGGTGTACGTTGGCAGACCCCAGATGACATCTGGAGAAATTCCTCACAAAGGCTCGAGTTTTGTGTGACATTAAATATCTGTCCATTGTTTGGTACCTGAGTTCCTGGTAGTGGTCCCAAAACACCCTTTGGGTACATCCTCTGTCCGTCTCCTTGCTGACCACAAGTTAATGGGGCTTCTGGCTTCTGAGCCAGCAAGCTAATCCAACCTGGGGGTGACGGACGGCATTGGGGGGTATCTTTCCTATGTGAGCTTCAGGACCATGACTCTTGCTGAAGACACAGGTGGGCGAGTTCTATCTTTACAGGCCAGGAAAGGGGTTCAGGGGATTTCTGACTGCAAAGCAAATGTCACACATGTTACCCCATTAGAGATTTACTGAAGTTCTTTCCAGATGCAGATGTTTATTAGGAAGACTGTGGTTCGTAGTGGCAAAAATTTTCCTTTTATAATTTCTCAAATAGCCAGATGCTTCCAGGGTCATCCATGTGGGTACCTGGATGAGGGGAAACTGGAAGCAGCAGACAGGTCTATAGGATGGGTGTATGTCAGGGAGTGGGGGAAGGTGGGGTTGAAGAGCCAGGGGAAAGTTATGGGACAATGTGAAGCGCTTCTGAGTATGAAAGTAACCCTTCAAGAATATTCTATGCAGAATTGGGAAGTGTCTCCCAATTTAATCCAATTTTTTTCTCTCCTAGAGGAGAGAAGGAGAAGAAGTTATCTCAGCCTTCTCTTACATTTCTACTATCTTTGAAGTCAACGTGCCAAACTCTTTTCCTAGATCTTGAGGACTCAAATCCTGAAATTTCAGATGCTCTTACTAAAGTAGGAATTGGGTTTTGACTGGTGACAGAGAGAAGGGGGGGTATTTTGGAATGTAGCTCTCTTTGGGAAAGAACAGAATTCACCCTTTCCCCGTGGTAGCATGAAAACACGGAACCCCTAGAAGCAGAGGGGGAGAAAGCAGCAGAGGACTAGAAAGGCAAGTGGGTGAGTGCCAGTGACAAATCTCATTTTATAGTTTTATTTAGAATGGACCTGCCGCTTTCCTGTGCTGCAAAACCAGGCTAATTGTCAGACAACCACTCACCTGAAATAATACTTACTAGAGGTCTTTTGAATGAAGAAGCAAACAGTGCCCACATTGGGTGATGGAGTTGTTGCCTGTACCTTAATGTTAGGTGTCAGGAAAGCAGTCTCATTAAAGGGATCAGCTGCCCTAAGGAAATGGGGAATTTGATTAGGATTGTCCAGGGCTTGCTTAAATAACTCCACTTTGCTGTGCTAGTGTTTGGCTCTGGTGTGAGGAAATGAAAAATTGAGTTCTACACTATGAATTTAGGAGTCTTCAGGAGGGCGTTAGAATCATTTCTTCTTTTTCCCCAGTTGATTGCAGAAATGCTTGCTCTGTTTTTATATTGTTAGTATTTGTAGTTCTTTCTTATAATTCTTTAATCTGTATACTAATTGCCGTGCAGCACAATACTACTACTCCTTTGGAAGTACTTCTGAGGCAGGAAGTGTGATATTGACATATATATACAGATATAGAATCAGCATCCCCAGTGCACTTCCGACCATGGCTTTCAGCTCATAGGTCCTCAGGAGGTATTCTGTGAGTGATGACTGAACAGTGATTGTGTCTACTGCCTGTTAACTTTCTTTGAAGTTTGACACAATGTTGTCCCTATGCTCTGTTCTTGTGTACATGGTTGGTTATCAGTGGGACCTAGTCATCCACTCATCACTTAAAGGTTGGGGCCAGGTGTGGTGGCTCACGCCTGTAATCCCAGCGCTTTGGGAGGTCGAGGCAGGTAGATTACGAGGTCAGGAGTTCAAGACCAGCCTGGCCAAGATGGTGAAACCCCGTATCTACTAAAAATACAAAAATTAGCTGGGCATGGTGGCAGGCGCCTGTAATCCCAGCTACTTGGGAGGCTGAGGTAGGAGGATTGCTCGAACCCGGGGTGGCAGAGGTTGCAGTGAGCCAAGATCATGCCATGGCACTCCAGCCTGGACGATAGAGACTCTGTCTCAAAAAAAAAAAAAAAAAAAAGTTAAAGGTTGGAACATTGCTCAAGACAAAGGCTATAGATTCGTTACAGGAGAACAACCCAGTTGCTCCATACCACCCCTTTCCTTGCAGGATGAGCAGCAAGAGATGGCCGCTCTGCCGCCTTCATAGACCAGCATTACGGGCACCTGGTGGACGCCGTGCTGGTGAAGGAGGATCTCCAGGCTGCCTACAGCCAGCTCATAGTGGTCTTAGAGAAGCTGAGCAAGGACACTCACTGGGTACCTGTTAGTTGGGTCAGGTAACTTTATCCTGGAACATCCAAGCTGGACGGGACCTTGAAGATCATCTAGTCCAGCCTCGTTCATTTTACCATCAAGGAATCTCGAGTGCAGAGAGGGGCAGGATTCTCCACAAATTCCATCACTGAGAAGAGCATAAGTGGGAAGTCTTGTTTGTTGTTGGTTTTTGTCTGTTGTTTTTCACTGCACCTCTTTGGATGATGATTTGAAAGGGGCGTATCAGAACACACATTTCACTCATTAAAGTATCACAGGCAAGCTGACCCTGATTCTTTGTACCAAAGTTAAGTAGCCACTGTCTTTTGCAGGTGGTAGTGGTTAATTTATACAGCACTGATTTGCAGAATGTTTAAGCTTTTTAAGCATAGTGACACTTGGTAGTTTTTTGGAAGCTAACTTGTTTTATCCAAGGGGATTTTCCATGTGACTGAAGTTCCCTTGTCTTCAAGCACTAAAATGTTGATCTTAACCTTTTTTTGAAGTGCTTGCCTGATAGTAGAAAACTGGTTCTCTGCCTATATACTGAGTATGTGAGAATTTTCTCTGGAAGGCTGAGGCACACTTCACCATCAACATGAATTACTGTACTATTCTATACTGCAGTGGTGCCTTCAGGGACTCGAGGAATGTGAGGTTGCCTTTCCCCTTTCTTGTTTTTTTGTTTTGTTTTGTTTTTAAGACGGAGTCTTGCTCTGTCACACAGGCTGGAGTGCAGTGGTGCGATCTTGGCTCACCACAACCTCCGCCTCCTGGATTGAAGCGATTCTCCTGCTTCAGCCTCCTGAGTAGCTGGGATTATAGGCGCATGCCACCACACCCAGCTAATTTTTTTTTGTATTTTTAGTAGAGACAGGGTTTCACCATGTTGGTCAGGCTGGTCTTGAACTCCTGACCTCGTGATCCGCCCACTTCAGCCTCCCAAAGTGCTGGGATTATAGGCGTGAGCCACCGCGCCCGGCCTGCCTTTCCCCTTTCTAAATACCCTCAGATTCCTAACATGGAGCCCTTGCTTTGTTGGATTTGCTTTATTCCATCCATTGTCCTTTCTGTTACTGACAGTTGCTTGGTCCTGGCCTGTCTCTGCCATGAGGTCATAGGGGTTCCTGTTGAGCTAGATCTTGGGAAGCCAGATGACTCTCCCTGTCAAAGCTATGGCTACACCACCGTGAACCATTTCTGGCCTAATGGGTTGTCTCTGAGCAAAAATGATTGTCACCCAGGATTCTTGATATATCTTAGCAACTCAGAGAATGTTATTTACTATTAATAGCCAACATCAGTCTTTATTCTGTGCTGGATGCTATGCTAAGGCCTTTACATGCATTACCCTGATAAATACACTAAGCCAGTGAGGTAGGATTCTTATCATCCCGTTGTACAAATGAGAAAAATATAAAGCTTAGACAGTTTAGATAATGTACCCAAGCTGCACAGATTTAAAAAAATTGCAGGCCAGGCACCGTGGTGCATGCCTGTAATCCTAGCACTTTGGGAGGCTGAGGTGGGCAGATCACTAGAGCTCAGGAGTTCGAGACCAGTCTGGGCAACGTGTCGAAACCCCCATTTCTACAAAAACTACAAAAACTAGCCAGGTGTGGTGGTGTGCGCCTGTAGTCCCAGCTACTCGAGAGGCTGAGGTGGGAGGATCCAGGTGGTCGAGGCTGCAGTGAGCCATGATTGTGCCACTGCACTCCAGCCTGAGTGACAGAGTGAGACCCTGCCTCAAAAATGAAATAAAATGCAGAACTATGGTATTTGAGCCTATATCTCCCAAATACCAGAGATGATCCTTAACCACCATACTATACTATACTATACTATACTATACTATACTATACTATACTATACTGCCTCATTCTTTTGTGGTCCCATAATCGAGACTACCTGTTAATATAATTTACTTATAAGTGATGAATGTGTTCACAGCTAGAGTTTCTAATATGAAGTGTGGCCATAACTTCTAAGACTGAAAAGAGGCTACATACACGTGTACATTTTCAAGTTCTTTTATTCATAAGAGGAAAAGGCGGCCAGGTCGAAGGTGAAGCACCAGGGAGGTTTGCCACCCATTTAGAAATTTCCATTTTACCTTCCTACACAAGGATGCCTTTGCAACTCCCTAGCTTATGAACCTGGTAGGTTCACCTAACAGGATCATATTCTTCAGAACTTTCTAGCAAAAAGATGGAGAGTACTGGATTCTTATCAAGTGAAATTGGTCTTGAGCTGATCCACACAGAGAGCCAGGCCAGGGAGGGCAGCTGCCCCTGAAGTGAGACTAGCACATGCAAAGTCGTTAGGCAGGATAACGCCTGTAATCCCAGCACTTTGGGAGGCCTAGGCAGGTGGATCACCTTCGAGACCAGCCTGGCCAACATGGTGAAACCCCGACTCTACTAAAAATAAAAATAAAAAATTAGCCGGGCATGGTGGTGGGTGCCTGTAATCCCAGCTGCTTGGGAGGCTGAGGCAGGAGAATCACTTAAACCTGGGAGGCAGAGGTTGTAGTGAGCCAAGATCACACCACCGCACTCCAGCCTGGGCGACAAGTGAGACTGTTTAAAAAAAAAAGGTTGTTATGTAGGAGAGCTGGGGTCTGAAGTCTGCTCACAGGCAAAAACAAAAACCCACATACATTAAAAATTACTCTTGAAGACCCCCTGGGGAGGCACCGTGGTGGAGATCCCAGTCAACTCTTCAAGTCCCCCTCTAGGTGGTTTTCCCTCCAGTGTGGGAACACAGTGTTTGGGCACCCGATGACATTCTTTCTGCATTTTATGCCACTCTACAGACATTTTCTCCTGCTTACATAAATTTTTACACAATTGTCAGATGAAATGATGGTATTGTCTTTATATGTATTATGAAGCAGAGTATTAAAAAGTGATCCTTTGCCAAGTGTGGTGACACGCCTGTAATCCCAGCACTTTAGGAGGCCGAGACAGGAGGATCACTTGGGCTCAGGAGTTAAAGACCAGCCTAGGCAACATAGTGAGACATTGTCTCTGTTAAACATAAAATTAGGGCTGGGAGCATTGGCTCACGCCTGTAATCCCAGCACTTTGGGAGGCCAAGGCAGGCGGATCACTTGAGGCCAGAAGTTCAAGACCAGTCTGGCCAATATGGCAAAACCCTGTCTCTACTAAAGGTACAAAAATTAGCCAGGCGTGGTGGTACACGCCTATATTCCCAGCTACTTGGGAGGCTGAGGCATGAGAATCACTTGAACCTGGGAGGCAGAGGTTGCAGTGAGCCAAGATTGTGCCACTGCACTCCAGCCTGGGCAACAGAGCAAGACTGTCTCAAATATATTAATTCATTAATTAAAAAATAGACTGGGTGCAGTGGCTCACCCTGTAATCCCAGCACTTTGGGAGGCCGAGGCGGGATCACCAGGTCAATAGATCGAGACCATCCTGGCCAGCATGGTGAAAGCTCATCTCTACTAAAAATACAAAAATTAGCCGGGCATGGTGGTGCACGCCTTGTAGTCCCAGCTACTCGGGAGGCTGAGGCAGGAGAGTCGCTTGAACCTGGGAGGCGGAGGTTGCAGTGAACCAAGATCGAACCACTGCACTTCAGCCTGGTGACAGAGTGAGACTCTGTCTCAAAAAATAATAACGATAAAATTTTAAAATTAGCTGGGCATGGTGGCATGCCCCTGTGGTCCCAGCTACTCGGGATGCTGAAGTGGGAGAACTGCTTGAGCCGAGGAAGATGGAGGCTGCAGTGAGCTCTGATTGCACCACTGCCCTCCAGCCTGAGCAACAGATTGAGACCCTGTCTCAAAAAACAAAAAAGAGTGATCCTTGCTTTATTTCCTGTTAAGGCAGCACTCCCACCCCCAAGACAAGCTATGTGTACAGCTGTTTGTCAGCTACCAGATTTATAGGAGTAGGAAGGGAGGGCCCCAGAGACAGAGGTTATTTGGAAGGCATTTTTGCAGTTCATGCAGAAAACTATGTTAAAAAATGCACCTGTGTTCAAATATTTATTGGTGGAAATGCTATTCCAAACCCCATTTCAACTAGCAGTCCATATGTTCTGAGCCCCTGGGCAAAATTTTGGAAAAAGTCCATCACTCTGGGCCCAACACTAATAAATCTCCTTATTACAACCCCCTCAAGACGGACCTTTTTAAATCCTTGGGTCTTCAAACATAGTTAAGTTGGCTGCCTGTATCTACAACTGGAGAGGATGTGCTCTCTGGAGGAATTTTCTAGGTCAGAAGTGTTAAATAGGTGGCATATGTGCAGCCAATGCCCATTCCTGCACCTGTGGAAGACATTACTAATTGATCACAGCACTCTCCTATTGTGATCACAGCTCTCTTCTATTGAATGTAGATTCAATTAGTAATGTCTGTGGCTCTTTCAGGACCGTGTTTGCTATCAGCTGGGCAGAATTAGGTAGCGAGTTATTCCTGTTTGCCATTTTCAATCCACTGATTTGTAACCTTCCCGGCTATCCACTCCCCCTCGGAAGATGGGTTTAAGAAAGTTAAACCATCTGTCATTTACAGGCAGTGCTCAGATATATTAGCCAATTGTATATTCAAATACATACATGCTTTGAAACATGTGGCCAATGAAATTGTGTATCTACCTATCCAGCATCACATCATTTATGCTACCAGTCGCAGGACCATGCATCCAAACAATGATAACACTTGATTTCTTTAATAACTGCAGAGTTCAGCATATGCACAAAGCCCATTTTTAATCAGATAGCTAAGAACCAGTAAGTAGCATTTCTCTATTTGGTGGAGTTAATACTGATTGGTTTCTTTCTTTTTTGAGATGGAGTCTCACTCTGTCACCCAGGCTGGGGTGCAATGGCACAATCTCGGCTCACTACAGCCTCCACCTTCTGGGTTCAAGTGATTCTCCTGCCTCAGCTTCCCGAGTAGCTGGGATTACAGGCGCCCACCACCATGCCTGGCTAATTTTTGTATTTTTAGTAGAGACAGGGTTTCACCATGTTGGTCAGGCTGGTCTTGAACTCCTGACTTCAAGCAATCCATCTGACTCGGCCTCCCAAAGTGCTGGGATTACAGGTGTGAGCCACCACGCCCAGCCACTGATCAGTTTCTTACTCCATTTTTCCTGCCTCTTGAATACAGTCACCAACCACCGCTTCCCTTAAAAGTCAAGGGCTTATGGTTTCAGAACAAGATGGTATAGAATCACTCCTCCCCTTCTCCTCTAAATACAACAAAATACCTTGGAAAGTAGTCAACAGACTATGATAAAGGACTCTGAAAGCTGGAAAGAAGATGATGAGCTGACTAGGGACGTCAGGACTTGAGGAACAGCAATGCGGTGAGTTCTCTGTGTTTTTCTTTATCTCTGTATACCCCAGACTGAACACTGGAGGGAGTTCTGCAACCCACAACTGCCAATTTTTTGTCCTAGACAAAAAACAACAACAACAACAACAAAACAAAAAAACAAGCTTGCTTTCTCTGCTAAAGGGTGGGAAGAGGAAGCCCAGTGGAGACCCAGGTGAAGATCCCCAGCCCTAGCTCCACACTGGGTAGCTAGCAGGTTTCTCAATTCATTAGTAGCAGCAGTGGGATCCTGTGTGTCTCTACCCTCCACCCAGTGGCACAAGGAGACCCAGGTTCAGCAGAAGGTGGCCCAGTGACACCTTGCACCTCAGGGAAGCACCTTATGATTCAGTAGAAGACATCAGCAGGGATTGGATGGGAGTCCTAGCAGCTCCCCAAGAACAAAGCAGGCCAGAATAGCACTGTGAGGGCTCTGAAAACAACTTACAATGGAATTAAAACAACAAAAGGCAAGAAGCTATACACTGCACCTTAACAGGACTACTGCTCGCTAAAATAGGAGATTTAAATAGGATAGCAGGGCATGGTGGTGCACGCCTGTAATCTCAGCTACTCGGGAGGCCAAGGCTGGAGAATCTCTTGAATCCAGGTGGCAGAGGTTGTGGTGAGCTGAGATCACACCCCCTGCACTCCAGCCTGGGCAACAAGAGCAAAACTCTATCTCAAAAATAAATAAATAGGAAAAAATAATATCGTAATTCAAATGTTTGGGATGCAATAGGAAATCAGTGTACCTAAAACCAGAAGAACCACAGTCTAGGCTTGATCTTAGCCAAAAGGCCAGGAAGTAATAGAGAACCACAGTCGAAATCAGAAAAGGCAATCAGCTGGTAGCAATACCAATGTGATTCAGATGTCGGAATTTATCTGTCAAAGATTTTAAAGCAGTTGTAATAAAAATACTGTAACAATTAATTGTAACTTCTTTTGAAACAAATTTTAAAAATGGAAAACCTTAGCAATGAAATAGAAGAATACGAAAAAGAACTAAATAGAAATTATGGGAATGAAAAATACAATAAGCAAAATAAAAACTCAGATAAATAGTAAAGAAAATAAAAGGTAAAATCAGTGTACTTGAGGACAGATCAATATAATTAACTTACTGATTTTTTTAAAAGAGCCTCAGAGACCTGTGAGACAGTAACAAAATATCTGTCCCAGGCTCCCAGGATGTTGCTCTTCTAGCTGCCCAGCTGCAGCTGCCGAGACTCGGCATCCCTGTGCTCTCAGAGGTCCAGGGAACCCCCTCCCTCCACAAGCTTGGAAGTGCCTACTCTCACTGCCTGGCCTCTCCCCACTTACAGCGCCTGCTCTGATTTTGCAGCAAAGCTGTGGCTGAGCCTGGGTGGTGGTGTGACCTGGCCAGGTGTGAGCACACTTGGGGCAGCGCTGACATGCCAGCCCCCTGCCACCTCTGCTCCCTCCAGACTTTGGGCACTGATGAGTATGGGAGGAAGGCCAAGGGGGGACTGAGAGTGTATCAGCATGGGACTGCAGGCATCCCTTGGCACAAACAGCCTGGATGCCATGAATGATGTGAAGATGGCAGCAGGAGGCAGACAGGCTCCTGGACAGAAAGGGTTAGGTCCCTGGTAAAGCCACACCTTCAAGCCAGGAATAGCCTGAAGCATGGGGACTGGGCTGGCAGTTCCAGGTGGAGTCCTCATCACAGAGTGAGAACTTACGGCTCTTTCCAGGCTCACCCATGGCCACCCATGGACCAATCAGCACCTACTTCCTCCCTTCTGAAGCCTATAAAAACTCCAGACTCAGCTGGACTCATGGAGATGGGATGACCTACCTGCCTGTGCATAGGAGTCACCTACTCTGGGTCTCCTGAGCTGTACTGCCTCTCAATAAAGCACGTCTTTGTCTTCCTCATCTTTCAGTTTTCCATGCATGTACTTTGTTCTTCCTGGACACAGGACAAGAACTTGGGATCTGCCAAATGGCAGGGCTGAAAGAGCCGTAACACAAATAGGGCTGAAACTGTCCCTGCCGACCCTCGCTCTCCATGTTGTGGATGATGAGAAGGAGAGACAAGCTGCAGCTCCCCTGAGCTAGGGCTGTGCACCCTCTTTGGTGCTCTGCAGTTTCTGGGGTCTCCAAGCTTCCGGGTTCCAGTGCATTCCCCTCATCTAGACATGGATGCCTGCCGTGGAAGCCGTGTGCAGTTTATCTGGTCCAGCCATAGTCTTGCAAGGAGGTGGCACCTGTGCCAGCACCTGAGCTGCCTGCCCCACCGCAGCAATCAGCATGCCTGGCTTTGCATAGTAGACAGACCCTGGGCTCACTTGCCCACACACCCCTTGCCACTCCATGCCTGGCTCACCCCTGGCAGGTGTGGGATCTGGGCCGGTAGTGTAAGCCGACCACAGCCTGCTGGGCTGAGTGGGTGGAACAAGCCCAGTGGGCACAAGCCAGACTCAGGCAGAAGGTGCCACTAGTCACAGAGGTTTCTGGCTGGCAAAGTGACACCCCAAGGATCCCGTGATAGAGCTACTAACATTTGTATTATCGGAGTCTTTGCAGGAAAAGAGAAAGTGTGAGACTGAAAAGTATTCAGAGAAATAATGGCTGAAACTTCCCAAATCTGGTGAAAGACAAAAACCTACAGATTCAAGAAGTTGACTGAGCTCCAAATAGGAAAAATGGTCCGAAGCCAAACTGACACATCATAATTAATCTTCTAAAACTGGAGATTAAGAAAAAAAGAAATCTTTAAAATAATCAGGGGAGAAACAACCAGGAAGGAATGCTAGTTCAAACTGTATTTTTGCATTACCTGTGAAAGAAATGATGGAGGCCACCTAGAAGTGGCCCAGGCCGGGCGCGGTGACTCACGCTTGTAATCCCAGCACTTTGGGAGGCCAAGGCGGGCGTATCACGAGGTCAAGAGATCGAGACTATCCTGGTCAACATGGTGAAACCCCGTCTCTACTAAAAATACAAAAAAAAAATTAGCTGGGCGTGGTGGCGCGTGCCTGTAGTCCCAGCTACTCGGGAGGCTAAGGCAGGAGAATTGCTTGAACCCGGGTGGCGGAGGTTGCAGTGAGCCAAGGTCGCGCCACTGCACTCCAGCCTGGTGCCTGGTGACAGAGTGAGACTGTCTCAAAAAAAAAAAAAAAAAAAAAAAAAAAATTAGAAGTGGCCCAACACTTACGAAGTGCTGAAAACAAAACCATCAACCTTGAATCCTGTATCAGGTGAAACTAGCCTTCAGGAATGAAGGGAAAAATAATAGACATTCTCAGATGACGAGAAACAGAGTTTATTGAGACCTACCCTTAAAGAATGGCTAAAGGAAGCTCTCCAAACAGAAAGAAATTAACAGAAGAAGCCTGGGACCTAAGAAAGGAAAAGAAGGTAGAGGAAAAAAGGAAGGAAGGAAGGAGGGAAGGAGGGAGCGAGGGAGGGAGGGAAAAGAAAGAAACAACACAATACATAAAAATAGAAGTATAGGTGCTCCTTGACTTTTGATGGGGTTATGTTCCCAATAACTCCATGGTAAGTTGATTCTAAGTTGAATACATTTAATACACCTAACCTGTCAAACATTATAGCTTAGCCAGGCCTAATTTAAATGTGTTCAGAACACCTGCGTTAGCCTATAGTTGGGCAAAATTATCTAACATAAAGCCTATTTTATAATAAAGTTTGAATATGTCATGTAATCTGTTGAATACAGTACTGAAAGTGAAAAATGGAAATGGTTATATGGGTACTTAAAGTACGATATCTACTGAATGTGTACTGCTTTTGAACCATCATAAAGTAACAAAAAAATCATTTAAGTCGAATCATTGTAAGTCAGGGACTGTCTGTATCTGCTGTCTGCAAGTATATGTTCCTTCAAACATAATGACACAGGTAGACTGAAAGTAAAAGGATAAAAAGTAATATATCATGCAAACACTAATTTTAAGAAAGCAGTACTGAGTATGTTAATATCAGATAAAGTAAGTTCAGAGAAAGAAAATTACTAGGAAAGAGGGACATTGTATAATAATAAAGAGATCTCACATCTGTAATCTCAGCACTTTGGGAGGCTGAGGTGGGTGGATCACTTGAACCCAGGAGTTCCAGACCAGCCTGGGCAACATGATGAAAACCCATCTCTACCAAAGAAAAAATACAAAAATTAGCTGGATGCAGTGGTGTGTGCCTGTAATCTCAGCTACTCGGGAGACTGAGGTGGGAGGATTGCTTGAGTCTGGGAGGTGGAAGTTGCAGTGAACTGAGATCACACCACTGCACTCCAGCCTGTGTGACAGAGTGAGACCCTGTCTCAAAAAGAAAAAAAAAATCAATAAATCAATCCATCAAAAATACATAGCAATCTTTAATGTGTATGCACCAGACACCATAGCTTCAAAATATATGAAGCAAAAACAGAGTTAAAAAGAGAAATAGACAAATCCACAATTATAGTTGGGGATTTCCACACCCCACCCTCAGCAATTGATCAAACTACTAGATAGAAAATCATCAGGATATAGAAGAACTGGACACCATCAACCAACAGGACCTAACTGATATTTATAGAACACTTTGTCCAGTAACAGTGCAATACACATTCTTTTCAAATGTCCAGAAAATATTCACCTTGATTTTAAAAACCTTAACAAATTTAAAATAATTGAAATTATAGAGTATGTTCTCTGGACATAATGGCATCAAATTAAAAATTAACAACAGAAAGATAAGAGGAAAATTGCCAAACATTTGAAAGTATAGCTAATATAACCTGAGCAATTCATGGGCTGGATCATGAAAGGCCTGGTCTGCTCTATTTAAATCTCCAGCCCATTATGCAAGAATAGCAAATCAATGAAGCCACTGAAAGTGATACAGGCATATTTTTGCATTAGTAATACAAGTTGTAAATCACAGGTGCCTGAAATATGGGCAGTAGCTCATATAGAGATTGAGAAATAAAGACTTGTAGCTTTAAGATCACGGGAAGAGACCATAGCCTGGGCAACAGCGTGACTCTGTCTTGGAAAAAAAAAAAAAACAAATATGTGGGGAGAAGGATAGGAGGAAAGAGAGAGAATGAAGTAAAAGATGTCCTCAGGTTTTTAACCTGGGTGTCTAGAAGAATGGTTGCTCCTCAAAACCGAGATTAACTGGAGCCAGTTAATAATGAATTTGTATTTAGACATGTTGATTTTTTCTTTAAGCTTTTTATTTTGAGACAACTGTAGATTCACATGCATGTAAGGAATAATACAGAGAGATCCTGTAGACTCCTTACCAGATTCCCCCCAGTGGTAGCTTGTTACAAAACCATATGGTACAGTATCACAACAAGGACATTGACATTGATTCAGTCAAGATACAGAACAGTTTCATCAATGATATATTGGATGTCATCAAAATAAAAATATTTTGCTCTGTGAAAGACCCTGAGGATGAAAAGCCAAATTACAGACTGGGAGAAAAATATGTGCAAAGCACACAGCAGGCAAAGGACATATCTAGAATATATAAATAACTTTCAAATTTTGCTATTAAAAAAATCAGGCTGGGTGCAGTGGCTCATGCCTGTAATCCCAGCACTTTGGGAGGCCGAGGTAGGTGGAATCACCTGAGGTCAGGAGTTTGAGATCAGCCTGGCCAATATGGTGAAACCCCGTCTAACAATGCAAAAATTAGCCATGTGTGGTGGTGCATGCTTGTGATCCCAGCTACTCGGGAGGCTGAGGCAGGAGAGTCACTTGAACCTGGGAGGCAGAGGTTGCAGTGAGCCAAGATCGCACCACTGTGCTCCAGCCTGGGCTACAGAGCAAGCTTCTGTCTTAAAAAAAAAAAAAATCAGGAAATGAGGAAAAGACTTTCACAGACATTCCACCAAAGAGGATATACAGATGAGATTTCACTACACACATATGAGGATGGCTAAAGTAAAAAAAAGTGATACCATCAAATGTTGGTGAGAATGTGGAGAAACTGGATCCCTCATCCATTGTTGGCGGGAATATAAAAATGGTGCAGCCACTCTGGAAAATTCTT
Organism: Ateles fusciceps; assembly: GCA_036589455.1. Classification (NCBI taxonomy): domain Eukaryota; kingdom Metazoa; phylum Chordata; class Mammalia; order Primates; family Atelidae; genus Ateles; species Ateles fusciceps. The sequence goes on along the minus strand of JAZHEH010000789.1, from coordinate 379,687 downwards.
TTGTAATTCTTTTAAAACTAAAAATGGACTTACCATAAGACCCAGCAATTGTACTCTTGGGCATTTATTCCAGGGAAAACATATTTTCATGCAAAAATTTGCGCACAAATGTTCACAGCAGTTTCATTTAAAATATTTAAAAAAACTAGAAACTATCCCAATGTCCTTTGATGGATGTATGGTTAAACAAATTGTAGAATGTCCATACCATGGAATATTACTCAGCAATAAAAAGGCACACACAGCTCGGATGAACATCAAGGAAGTTATCCTGAGTGAAAAAAGCCAAGTCTTAAAAGGATGGACAAAAAAAAAAAAAAAAAAAAAAAAAAAACATATACTCCATGATGCAATTTATGTAATACTCATGAACTAAAGACATCTGGAAAACAGATCGTGATTGCCAGGAGTTAGGATGGAGGGTCTGAAATAGCTGTAGCTAAAAGGGTGGCACAAGAGTGTCTTTTGATAACAGTACTTTTAAATATCTTGAATGTGGCTGTGGTTACACAAAGCTATACAGGTGACAAAAACCACATAGAGCTATACACATATGTACACAAATGAGTGCATGTGTAACTGATGATATGTGCATAGGCTCCTTGCATCAGCCCAATGTCAGTTTCCTGGTGCTGATATTGTACTCCAGTTATGCAAGATGCTAACAATGGTGGAGACTGGGTGGAGGGTGTAGGAGGCCTCCCTGTACCTTTATTTCCAACTACCTGTGAATCTGTCATTATTTCAAAATAGAAAGTTTAAAAAGTCAGTGCAATGGTTCATTTTAGGTGCCAACTTGACTGAATTAAGGAATACCTAGAAACTTGGTAAAGCATTATTTTTGGGTGTATCTGTGAGAATGTTTCCAGGGGAGATTAACATATAAGTCTGAGTGAAGTATGTGGGAAGATCCACTTCCAATGTGGATAGGCATCATCCAACTTGCTGTGAGTTCAGAGAGAACGAAAACAAAGAAGAGGTAGATATATCAATCTATCTGCTGGAATTAGAATACAGTCTTCCTCTTTGTCCTGGGACAACAACTCCAGGCTCCTTGGCCTTTGGACTTCAAGATACACACCAGCCCCCTTGTCCCCCTGGTGGGTTCTCAGGCCTTGGGCCTTGAACTGAGAGTTACACCACCTTCTTCTTGGTTCTGAGGCTTTCAGACTTGGACCAAGCCATGCTATCAGCATCCCAGCGAGGTGGGAGGCGGGACTTGACTCCAGAGGCGGGGCTTGGACGTAGGATCCAATTGAGGACTAGCTAAAACAGGGGAAGGGATGGAAGCAGCTTTCCCACCAGTGTGCCCTGTCAGTTTACCATTACCATGGCAACACGTAGGAGTTACCACCCCTTTCCATGGCAATGACCCAAGGACCCAAAAATTACTACCCCTTCCCTAAAATTTTTGCATAAACCACCCCTTAATCTATATGTAATTAAAAGCAAGTATAAATACAACTGCAAAACTGCCCTGAGCTGCAACTCTCTGCCTATGGGGTAGCCCTGTTCTGCAGGAGCAGTCACCAAGCTGTAACACTGCTGCTTCAATAAAACTGTCTTCTTCTACCCCATGACTGGCTCACCCTTAAATTCTTTCCTGGGTGAAGCCAAGAACCCTCACAGGCTAAGCCCCACTTTGGGAGTTGTCTGCCCTGCTGCACCAGGGTCTCCAGCTGGCCTGTGGTGGGACTTCAGCTTCCATGATCTTGTGAGTCAATTCCCTAAATAAATCTGCCACCGCCCCCCCCCCCCACCGCCCCATCCTATTGAGTCTGTCTCTTAGGAAAATGCTGACTAATATAGTTGGGCTCAAAACCAGCATGACCAGTCACAGAAGCCCTGCAACATCGTCTCACCATATGTTCTGAGACATTTTCCACTGCTGCTGCTCCCTATAAATGAACAGAGTCCATGGAAACTTCAATAAGGCATTCTTTGCCGATTGTGTGTATTCACAGAGGAACTAACGGCATTTGTTCTTCGTGTTTTCTGAACCTTGATGTTGTCATGTGATTGTGTTTTCCACTGCGAAGTGCTGTACTTGTGGCTGGATGATCTCACCCCAGCTTTTCTTCCTCCGTGGGATGGTGATGATGGTGTATGTTTAAAAGAGTTCTCTCCGATTTCTCTCTCATTAAAATTTCTCTTCATAGCCCCAAATAAAAATGCTCATTACATCTTTCCTTTTACCTGCCCCATTTTGGAATGAGAACGTAAAGCCTTTGGGTCCCCTGAATGTAACTTATGCATTTTATGTTCCAAGCTTTATTGAAGCATCTGAAGATTGAGCATTCAGCCACTCAGGAGTGTCTTGAGATTCTAAGCAGCCAAGAAATCCTAGGACCTTCTCTTGTATTTTTTCAATGGTGAGTAACCTTGTATTCAGTGGAGAAGAGAAAAGGAGACACATCAATTATACAGAACTATTATTTGGAATGTCTGAATGTCCATTTATCCTTCTCCCTTGGGTGGGGGGAAACCACTTAGTCATTACTAATAATGTTAAATAATACAAAATGCCAACATACTGGTACTTTCGAATACTGACAGAGACCTGTAATGTAACTTAGGCACAATTTTAAAGCCACAAGTCCTCCAGTTTGTCTTATTGGAACAAATCACTTCCCCTTAGATTCCCATAAAGCCTCAAAGATGATAACAAAAGACAATGCCATTTCCTCCTTGTATGGAGAGAAGAAAAAAAGTCAGTCCTAAGTTTCCTGAATGGATGACTAGTCAATATTATATGTGAAGAGCAAAATTCATCTCCTTAACTGGGCCCCTCATTCACCATTTATGGAGTTCTCAGTGCTTTGGTATCAGCTGTGGTCACAATGTTCCATAGTAAGGAGACATACCTATTCATTTTGGGAGAGAAGATATCTCGTGGTATTTCTGATGTAGCGCCTTGAATTCTTGAAGGGAAAAAAATTGGTTTATGTCAATGCCAGGGCACTGGTGTTACTACTGAAGTTCTAAATCTTAGGGATGACTTAGAAAAGGTCTGAAGAACCAAAGCCAGTAAGTGGAGGTTTTTTAAAACACCACAGATGGCTTCCCCCTCCCCCGTACCTTTTTAAGGCTCATTCCTAAATGAAGCAAACCAACCACATACTGAATCTTATACCCTTCATCCCTGTACATTCAGCCTTTCTTTCTTTCTTCCTTTTCTTTTCTTTCTTTCTTTTTTTTTTCTTTTTGAGACAGAGTCTTGCTGTGTTGGCCAGGCTGGAGTGCAGTGGCAGGATCTTGGCTCACTGCAATCTCCGTCTCCCAGGCTCAAGCAATTCTCCTGCCTCAGCCTCCCAAGTGGCTGGGATTACAGACGTGTGCCACCACACCTGGCTAATTTTTGTATTTTTAGTAGAGGCAGGGTTTCACCATGTTGGCCAGGCTGGTCTCAAACTCCCGACCTCGTGATCCACCTGCCTTGGCCTCCCAAAGTGTTGGAATTACAGGTGTGAGCAACCACGCCCAGACTGGATGGTTTTTCTTTTAATGATTGTTACATTTCAGGTACTGTTTAGGGATCTTTCTGGTACATTTCACATACTCTCTCTAGGCTGAACATAGATAAACTCTGTGTGTCTGGGAATATAACATAAGTGCCGACGTACCTGCCAGTCTATCTCAGATGCCCTGCGGTCATAGTGGGGTTTGCCATCAACAAGCCTCTTCAGAATGCCCTGGTTTTCCATGGTGATTCTCACTAGCTCGCGGTTCCTTGTTTCCCTGTTTAAGCTGAAAACACAAAACCCCGACATGGGTGAAGAAGGAAATATTCATCTTCACAAGTTGGGGGAGATGAAGTCATGAGATTATAAATGCCAGGCTGCCTAAGTGCAGGGAGTAAACTGTCCTGCTGAGCCCACAGCCCCCTGGGGCAGCCCGTTGATCTGCACTGCACTCTGGGAAATGTGACCACATTTGCAGGTTTCTATCAGTGGTCCTCAGCTCTGTTGGCCATGAGAAGATTCTACTTCATTGTTCTGAGGTGAAACTTGGGCATTGGCATTTTGTTAAAATTCCCTAAGGATTATAATGTAAAACCAGGATTGGGGGAAGGTCTCCCCTGTGGATAAATCACAAATGGCTGGCGACAAGTTTTGGGTCACCTCACTCCCCTCAGCTTTCAATTTATACCAGAATATACCAGGATATAGGAACGGCATCTTTACCATCTCCTTCCTCCAACAAAATTCTTTTTTTTTTTTTTTGAGACAGAGTCTTGCTCTTGTCGCCCAGGCTGGAGTGTAGTGGTGCGATCTCAGCTCACTGCAACCTCTGCCTCCCGGTTCAAGCAATTCTCCTGCCTCAGCCTGCCGAGTAGGTGGGACTACAGGCCCTTACAACCAGAACTGGCTATTTTTGTTTGTTTGTATTTTTAGTAGAGATGGGGTTTCACCGTGTTAGGATGGTCTCTATCTCCTGACCTCGTGATCTGCCCTCCTCGGCCTCCCAAAGTGCTGGGATTACAGGCGTGAGCCACCACGCCCGGCCCCCACCCCTCACCGAATTCTTTCCCTTGCAGGTACTTCTTTTGTATCCCTAATCACACTGCACTGTCATTATTTACATAAATCTCTCCCCCTACAAGACCTTGAGTTCTTTGAAGTTAGGAAATAAACATCTCATTTTATCTCTGTTATTCTTGGTACCTAGCACATAGTAGTTGTTCAGGAAAGATTTCTGGAATCGATTTTAAGAATGCCACATCATAGCCCCAGCCATAGTGCTGGTCCAGATGTCTGTGTTCCCCAAAATTCTTATGTTCAAATCCTTACCCTGAGTGATGGTATTAGGAGGTGGGGCCTTTGAGAGGTGATTCCATAACCGTAATGGAATTAGTGTCATGAAAGAAGCCTGAGAGAAACCCCTTGCTCCTTCTGCCACGTGAGGTTACAGTGAAAACATGGCTGTCTATGAAGCAGGAAGCAGGCCCTCATCAGATGCCAAATTTACTGGCACCTTGATCTTAGGACTTCCATGCCTCTAGAACTATGAGAAATCAATTTTTGTTGTTTATAATCCAATAGTTTATAGCATTTTGCTGTAACATCCTACGATGTTCTAAGACACATGGCCACCATTTTATAAAAGTGGGCAGTGCATTCTTGTGACAAACTGAATAGGACTCTGAAAGTCTCTTAGATGAAAGAAAAGTTAGCGCTTTAATGCTGGAGAAAGCTCCCCATTTTTAAGGGTTTCATTCTCCATAGCATGGTCTCTTTGGTTCCCCCTCAAGATGACTTCCCTTAAGTACTGCTCTGGCTTGGGAAAACCTCACACTAAAACCCAAGAGGAAAGTCAATTTTGACTTTCCAAAACTAAATGAAGACAAAGGACATTACCTCTTAGAAAAATATTCATTCCAGCAATCCACCTTGGCAGGGCCGCGACGGGCATTTGCGATTTTCTGACAGAGTTGCTTGTTTTCATATTCGATTTTGTTGATTCTCTTTGTTCACCCTGGTAAGAAACCACACCACCATGTGACACCATCAGCACACTGCCCCAACACACAATGACTTAGCGTCTCCCTCCTCTGAGATCATGGGAAAGGGGCGCATTGAGGGCCACAGTGAAGACTGGGAGCAGAACTTAAAAGACTTGGGGGCTGGGCGCAATGGCTCACACCTGTATTCCCAGCACTTTGGGAGTCTGACGTGGGCGGATCATGAGGTCAGGAGATCAAGACCATCCTGGCTAACACGGTAAAACCCTCTCTCTACTAAAAATACAAAAAATTAGCCGGGCGTGGTGGCGTGCCCCTGTAGTCCCAGCTACTCAGGAGACTGAGGCAGGAGAATGGCTTGAATCCCGGAAGGCAAAGATTGCAGTGAGCTGAGATCTCCCAGCCTGGGGGACAGAGCGAGACTCCGTCTCAAAAAAAAAAAAAAAAAAAAAAAAAAAAAACTAGGGGGTGACGTGTATGGGGAGGAAGTATATTAACAAATCTTTGAGTAGATGGGTATTTAGAAGGCTCTGGGAAATTGAACCTCTTTAGAACATAGACTGGAAGTCAATAAAATACATCTGCAGGCAGCAAGAACAAATACCTGTAGTTTGCTCAATTTTAAAAGGTGATGTGTGTGCGCCACTGGAGGTTTGGTATCAACAGCAGGCTTCACTAGAGAAGGGGGATGAAAGACAGCAATGTTACATCACAGGAATTCCAGTAGCAGCCTGAAAACACCAGCACTAGACAATGTCCTTGACTAAGGAACAATTTCGAATTAGGACCTGAATGCGGCTCAGGAAGTTTTGTTTGGTTTAATTTATCAGATGGACATCTCTGAGGAGTTTTGAACAGAAACAAAAGAAGAGTGAGAGCTAGAAAAAGTAAAATTTACAGAGATAAATGTCCTTTCAATCCAACGTAAGAGCCTCTCTTCCAACCTTTTTCCGATATGACTAGCCTGTATATTGACTTCTGAAGTCCTATCCTCTTTCTAACTTACTTTGGCTTTAAAGAGTTTAAAGAAGTATTTCCACCCAGTGAACTCCCTGGTGGAAGATAAATTTTGTTATTGGTGCTAATGCCCTCTTGCCCAAACTCAGCAGAGAAGGCCAGATCATCCCAGAGCTGTGACCTGGTCTGATTTACTGTCCATCTCTCTGGGGGGGGTACCATTCCAAAATTCCTAATAGCAGTGTCTAGCCCAAACTGCCCACATACCTATTTGTACTCTATTCTTGTGAGATAGATAGTGGACAAAGTCCAGTTTCCTTCTGAAGGTTGTGCTTTGCCTGTGATTAGAGACTATAACAGGGTAGGCCAGATAATCCAGGGAACTGTTCATCTTCTCTTCCTAGTCTCACTTCCGAAAGGAGGCACCCAGACTCCTCTGTGTGGTGCCTAGCTGTCCCCCTGACAAGTTGTCATAGTTACCCAGTTATGACATCAGGGACAGGTCTCAGGAAACTAGGAGCTGTGGAGCATGGCTGGCTGCCTCTGGGCTTCTGTGTTTGATGCTAACCTAGGCTCAATCAAGATGAAGGTCAAGGGACTCGATACCTTTTCCCCCTTCTTAGAATGCAGATGCTGCCAGACAACATCAGAAGGAAAGGAGTGGTGCGAGGGGGAGGGGGTGGGCAGGCATGGGGTGGGGTGAGGGATACAGAAATTCTAGCCTTGGTTACACATCTTGGGCTATCAGCTAAGTAGTCTCCACTGCAATAGCTCCCCTGAAGGTGCAAGACCACAGGTTTTTGGAGGAGAAAGTTGACCCTAATGATAATCTGATGCAATTTCTTTTGCAGACGAGGCAACTGAAGACCACAGCAGCAGTGCTACTCAAGAATCACGTGGGTGGCAGGGCTGGGGTCAGGATGTGGGTTTCCTGAATTCAAGGCCAAATTTGCTCTTTTGCAAGAAGGAAACTGCCAGTTTTTCATGGCAGTGGGGGAGGGTGGCTTTCCTGCAGGACAGAGACTGTCTTTTGTACTTAGTGGGAATTCAGGAAATGCTGAGTGGCTTATCGTGGGCTGGCATCTGCTCCAGGAAGGACTGCAGGAGTCTGATTTATCTCCACGCCAGCACAGGATGTAGCACCCACTGGGTGCTCAGCGCATTTGCTGATTAAGGACCAACACTTATTGAGTGCTCGCGATGTGCAGTGCTGGGTGCCTTCCTTTAATGTCACATTTAACCCTTCCAGCAACCCTAGGAATTAGGTACTATTACTACCCCCTCTTTTTTTTTTTTTTTTTTTTTAGCAAATAGGCTCAGGTTAGGTAATTCCTCGGAATTCCCAGGCTGATTGCTTTTAAGCACGACGCTCTCAATGAATGTTGACAGCAGACGCGCCCCAGAGTAGAGCTTCTCAGACTTTGACCTTCCTAGGGACATCCTGGGGTCCGTGAAATGTCCACTCTGATCCAGCAGGGCTGGGCTGCAGGTGTTCTGGCGAGGGCCCTAAGAGGCCTCCCAGCAGGAAGCCGCTCGCGAGCCGAACCCGGCCGTCCCTGTAATCCAGAAAGACTGAAGCGACCCCTAGGTGTATCCCGCAATGGAAACGTTTATTGGGCCCTGCATTTGGTTCGGGGAAGGAAGTGACCGCGCTTCCCAGTTTACAAAGATACGCCCACGGCCTGGACCGGGGGAGAGACCCCCGAGACTCGAGGGCGGTGGCGTCTCCCCCGGGGACGCGCCCAGGAGTGGCGCGCGGGGCCCCCGCGTCACAGCACCCGCGCTCCGCACTCCCCCGAGCCCGGCGGGCCCGCCCCCGGGGCGGAACGGGGCGGCTCCCGGCGCGAGCCCCCGCCCAGCCGACCCGCCGCTCTCCCCCCTCGCTCGCTCCGCCGAGCGTGCAGGGCCCTGCCGCCGCCATGTCGGGCTCGTTCGAGCTCTCGGTGCAGGATCTCAACGACCTGCTCTCGGACGGCAGCGGCTGCTACAGCCTCCCGAGCCAGCCCTGCAACGAGGTCACCCCGCGGATCTACGTGGGCAACGCGTGAGTCTCCCTCGCGGGCCTGGCCCCGCCGCCCCTCCCGGGACGCCCCCGCCCACCCGAGGCTGGGGTGGGGGCGTCGCGAGGCGTGGGTCGGGGTAGCCGGGGCGCTATTGCCCCTCCGGGAGCCACAGCGGGGGCTTGGGAGGGGGCTGGAGTCGACGCCCACCCCCGCGCGTGGGGCCGAGGGACCGGAAACCTGCCCGACCGGGCGCGGCCCTTCCCCGTCGCTGGGTGCACGGAGCCGGGGGGTCGCGCTGTTGGGGCTTGGCCTTGGGCGGGGTCGGGGCTACCATGATCACTTAACAGGTGGCCCTCGGTCGCCCGGCCGGTCTCCTGCCCGCGCGTCATGTGACAGCTGCCTGGTTCTGCAGTGAGGTCACCGCGGAATGTCTGCCTTCGCCGCCATGGCAACGGGCCGACGTCACAATTCGGGCGTGGAATTTTCCCGGCCGGGCAGTCCCGGATCAGGGGAACCTAAACACCCCAAACGAGGGAGTCCGGGGAGCTGGGCCGGGATTTCCAGGCCTCTTCTCCCATCTTCCAGATGTGGGTTGATTTACATGAGATTCTAGAACGGTCCAGTGATAAGCCCCTAAGGAACTGAGCCACCACCTAGAAAAGGCTCTTGACTTCATCCCCCAGGAAATGCATTTATTCTTCTTGATCATATATGAGTTCTTCTTACCAGATTGATTACTCTATTTTCTATTACTCAAACTACTAGTAAGAATTTTTTTAATTTAAATTTTAAATTTTTTTCTAATGAGAATGTCTAATCAGCAGGAGAGAACCAGTGTTAACATTCTGAGATGTGAAATAGGACCCGCGAGAAAGAATAGATTAGCATGCCAGGACAGCCTCTGAAAGGCTCAGGCTGGATTTTCACGAGACTCTGAGGACCCAGTTACCAAAATCCTAAGCTCCATGCCTCAGCCCAAGGATGGCATGTTAAAAACTCAAAACTAACCCTCCTCCCATTTCAGAGGAAGAAATGGTGGCTCAGAGTGTCTGAGGGAGTACGAGGACAGGGTCAATGTTTTGTTTGTGTCTGTATTCCCTGACCTCCACTAGGACCTGCTGCTTAGCCTACCAAGGACTGCCACGGAAATGGGGGGTCATCGTGGAACTAGAAGGGGTCCAGCAGTCAGGCCCCAGCCTCATGGGGACAGTTCTCATCCGTTCCATCATTCATTCACTATTCTGAGCACCTACTGTGTGTCAGGCACTGTACAATATTCATTCATAGTAGAGATAGTAATAATGATGGCGGTAAATTGGTTGAATGTTGAATTATTAATAGTATTAGAGAAGGGAGATGAACGGGAGTGACTCTTCAAAGTGTTTTTTTCTATCAGCCACTGCTTTACAGTCTTGTGCAGTGTCCTAAGCAGGAATAGATGAAACAGAGTCCTACAGTGTCAGCCAAAGGCTTCAAGAATTGCAAAGCTCTGGAGACACCCTTCCGCCTGCCCCAGGCAGCAGGTGGGCCTTGTTAGCCTCAGGAACCCTGCTTGATTGGGGCAGCTTGGCCATTCAGCTGTCACCACTTCCCAAGTGGAAACCAAGGTTGTGCACACCTGGTGTAGCCAGTGTGGCAACTGCTGATGGTTACTGTAGAAAATACATCCCTTGCCCTCTAAGCACATCTGACCTTGACTTGGCCAGGGGTAGGAGGGTTGCTCAGCAGGGAGGATCAGTGGGCACCAGGCACCAAGAGAACTTGGGCTCCATCCCCTTAACGCATTTGCCAGGCCTTGGGGGTTTTGCAGCAGATGTGGGCATGAGAGACAGAATGAGGTGGAAGATAGAACAGGGCTGGATGTTGGAAGAAAGGAGGTCTTCTCCCAGCTCTGCCGCCAGCAGCACGTGGGGCACGTGCCTATCACTCTGCCCATCCTGTTGGGTCAGAGTTCAAGCTCTGTTCAGTGGGGATACTGCCATCCTCGTTCCTCACAGGGCTGCTCATACTGGGCAAACAAGATCACATAGGAGGTGGCATTTTATAAAGTTTAAACTGCCATTTGTACTGGGATGTTTTGTGAGATGAAATAAAGGGGCCTTTTCACCATTCAGATCAATTATTATTATTATTTTAAAACTTTTTTTTTTTCTTTTTTAGAGACAGAGTCTCGCTCTGTCACCCAGGCTGGAGTGCAATGGCACAATCTCGGCTTATTGCAACCTGTACCTCCCGGGTTCAAGCGATTCTCCTGTCTCAGCCTTCCAAGTAGCTGGGATTACAGGCGTGTGCCACCACACCTGGCTAATTTTTGTAATTTTAGTAGAGACAGGGTTTCACCATGTTGGCCAGGCTGGTCTAGACTCCCAACCTTAGGTAATCCACCCGCCTCAGCCTCCCAAAGTGCTGGGATTACAGGCGTGAGCCACCACACCCGGCCTTAGATAAATTATTTTGTAACTTCCCATAGTTCTGTTAGGGCCACTTGCTCCCCCAAGTACTAAATCATCCAGGAGAGCTTTGGAAATGTGGTCAGTGGAATGTGGCAGGTAGGATCCCTCTAGGAGGCAGGGAGGGGGCTCCCTGGCATGTGATGGATTTATTCTTCTGCATTCATTCACCGCTTATTTATCCAGCACCTACTATGTAGCAGGTACTGTAGCAGGTGGCAGGGAAACAGACTTAAAGCAGACCTGGGTCCTCTCTCAAGGAGCTCACAGCCTGGATGTGTAAACACAGAAGCACAGTCAAGCATTAGAATCGTAGTGTTCACTACGGTGTCAGGCGCTGACCACGGAATAGCCCACTTAATACTCATAACAACCTCAGGGAGAAGGCACTGTTACCCCATTTTACAGAGAGGGAAATTGAGGCACAGAAGGCTTAAGGTTGCCTGGCTAGTAAGCGGGCTGGAGGCAGACCCAGTTTTTCTGGTCCCAGAGCCCATTTTTAGCCAGTTGGCTGTGTACACCCACACCACAGCTTAGGGAGCTTGGGGCCACATGGAATGGAGGGGGAGACAAACGCTGCGGAGGGTGTGAAAGACGAGAGGGCGCATGTCTCCGGAGAGGGTGGGAAAGAGCATTCCAGACAGAGGGGACAGCATGGCTATGAAACCACCAGTCTATTTGGGGAAGCTGCTGGCAATTCGATATGGCCCGAGTGAGGGAAGAGGTCATAAGATGAGGCAGGAGAAGCTGGCAGGGGCCAGAGCACGGAGGGGTGCCTTGCTTTGCCAAGCGGCTTAGATCCTTCTCCATCTTCCTCCCGCTGGGGCTGCCATTTGGTTGGTTAATCACTCCCCCCAATTGTCTCCCCATCCAGGTCTGTGGCTCAGGATATCCCCAAGCTGCAGAAACTGGGCATCACCCACGTCCTGAATGCGGCTGAGGGCAGGTCCTTCATGCACGTCAATACCAATGCCAACTTCTACAAGGACTCTGGCATCACCTACCTGGGTATTAAGGCCAACGACACACAGGAGTTCAACCTCAGTGCTTACTTTGAAAGGGCTGCTGACTTCATTGACCAGGCTTTGGCGCAAAAGAACGGTAAGGGACCTGCTGCCAGGAAAAGATGGGAGGCAGCTTGGAAGGACCATCCCTCTGGAAAACAGGCCCACAACGGGTCTCTTCTGGGAAATCCCCTCATTTCCTATCTTCCGTGGTCAATGACAGAGCTGTGGGTCTCTCTCTGCTCACCTGGCTGCCTGTCCAGTGGACCCAGGTGTCACAGGATGTGTAACTCATTCACGCAATGGCAGCCCCAGGGTTCTTGCATTTGATTGCACTTTGACTGGCGGTTGATTTCCAGTTGCTTACACATCCCCCCATTTAAACAGCTGTAATGATGAGGAAAAGGTGGTAATGTGCATGGCAAGAAGTCCTGAGGTGAAGGAGCAAGGGGGCTGGTTGATCCGGAGGTGGTTGATTCAGGGGCTGGTTGATTCAGCAGCTCCAGGGTGGCATCTGGACCAGGCCCTTTCCCCTTCTTCTTTTTTTTTTTTTTTTTTTGAGACAGAATCTCCCTCTGTTGCCCAGGCTGGAGTGCAGTGGCATGATCTCAGCTCACTGCAACCTCTGCCTCCTGGGTTCAAGCGTTCTCCTGCCTCAGCCTCCCAAGTAGCTGAGACCACAGGCACGTGCCACCGCCCCTGGCTAATTTTTGTATTTTTAGTAGAGATGGGGTTTCACCATATTGGCCAGGATGGTCTCGATCTCTTGACCTCCTGATCTGCCCACCTCGGCCTCCCAAAGTGCTAGGATTACAAGTGTGAGCCACTGTGTCAGGGGGCCCTTTCCCTTTCTCTCTCTTCTGCCATCTCAGTGTTGGGTGCTCTTCTCATGGTCCCAAGATGTATCAGGTTATCATATCCCAATGGGACAAAGGGCAGCAGATGAGGCACTGCAGCCATCTCTTCCCACGTTTTTCTCTCTCTCCATTTTTTTTTTATTAAGTCAGAATTTCGCTCTTGTTGCCCAGGCTGGAATGCAATGGCACGATCTCGGCTCATTGCAACCTCCGCCTCCCGGGTTCAAGCAATTCTCCTGCCGCAGCCTCGCAAGTAGCTGGGACTATGGCAAGCACCGCCATCTGGCTAATTTTTCTCTTTTTAGTAGAGATGGGATTTCTCCATATTGGCCAGGCTGGTCTTGAACTCCCAACCTCAGGTGATCCACCCATCTTGTCCTCCCAAAGTGCTGGGATTACGGCGTGAGCCACCTTGCCCGGCCACTCTTCTCTTTTTTAAGGAGACAGAGTCTTGCTATGTTGCCTAGACTTGATCGTCTCCAACTCCTGGGCTCAAGCAATCCTCTCACCTCAGCCTCCCGAGTAGCTGGGACTACAAGCAGGTGCCACCATGCCCGGCCTCTCTTTTCTAAGAGCAAGTAGAACATTCCCCAGAAACCCCCCCCTCACATCTCACTGGCCAGGGATTCACGTGACTGCCTGGCAAGGGGAAACGGTAGCTGTGGTCAGCTTAGGTTGGCAGTCAGCAAAGCACGGGCCCACCCGGGCAAATCTTCCAGCTACTTAAAAAAATACTTCCTGCAGCCTCCAAATATAAGGCAAGACTGAAGGAGAACTACCAAGGTGCTGGCAGTTGCCAAGGCATTCCAGCAAGAAACCCTAGAAGGCCACAGAGCAGACATCAGCTGAGCAGGCTGGGCCGCTTGCCCTTTCTCCCTTTCTGCTTTTAGCTGTTTTTCTCAGCTCCTTCCTTTACCTCTCCCTCCTTCCGCACCCCACACCCTCCCAGGGAAAGGACCCCCATGAGGTGTGATCCGCCTTGCCTCTGCTACACTGATGCTTCTTGGGCCTAGCAGCCTCGCGTGTGAATGATTTCCAGTACACAGAATGTTCTAGACCGCTGGACAGTGCACGCTCAGGGCTCAGAGAGAAGCTTCACTGTGGGAGAATCTGCAGACTTTGCTGACAGGCCCCTCATGGTCCTTCCAGGTCACCCCCTCCACTCCAGCTGCGCTGAGCTCCTCACCCTGTGTAGACACGGGCTGGCCAAAGGGGAAGGATTTTGCTGTTCTCGTGTAATATCGATTGGTCGTTCATTCGTGGAATTTTGAGCTCTCCGACTTTGTTTCCTCTTTCCAAACAACTAGGAACATGCCCTTTTTTCACCTCCTGTCTCAGTCCAGGTGTGCTGGGTTTTCAGTCTGAAAAGTTCTCTCTGCCTCTTCCTATCCTATCCTCTGGCAAACTCTACCTCGTCCTTGGCACGGTGGCCTCTCTTTCATGAAGCCTGCCCTCAGCCTGGGTCCACTTTGTTCCTTGTCTGTCTCCTTAGCCCGATGTAGCATCAGGTACATAGTATGTACACTGAAGATGATTAATGAGCAAGTGATGACGAATTTCATGGGCTCTAATGCTAAGTATAAATGCTTCTAAGAATGAGAGGCTAAGTGAGTCAACAGAAATATGCTGGCCTCCGAGTGTGTGGGACCCAGGGACTCATCACAGAGAGCTGGGTGGGGTGGCTGAGGGTGCTCAAGAGAAAGGAGTCACTTCCAGCTGGGAAAGTCAAGGGAGGCTTCATGGAGGAGGTGGCATCTGGGCTGAGCCTAGGGTAATGAGAGGTTGAACTGTCCCCTTTCCCAGTAGGCTCTGTGTGCACTGAGCCTACATGCAAAGTATGTTCTAGATGGTGAGGTGGCTGCTCTGCAGAGGGTTTCATTCCTAGGGCGGGGCAGCAGAGGCCCCAGTCTGAATATGTTGGGTGTGTAGGCCGGAGGGTGAATGGGCAGGAAAGGGGAGGACTCCTGCTTCTTGATTTGGAAGGCATTGGGAAAATAGAGTGATGTTTTGAGGGTAGGGTGATGGGAGCAGAAAAGACTCTGTTGGACTCCGGGCTAGCAGATTTCTTGCCAAACAATGCCCTTATAGAGGTGTTAGTAGGTAATAATTCACTCAGCTAGTCAGCAAATATTTATTGAGCACATAGTATATGCTAGAGATTGTAATACATCTAAAAATCAATGCCCCACTTTTCTTGCCGTTTTTTTTTTTTTTTGGACGTAGTCTCACTCTTGTCACCCAGGCCCAGGTTGGAGTGCAGTGGCTCGATCGGCTCCCTGCAACCTCCACCTCCCGGGTTCAAGCAATTCTCCTGCCTCAGCCTCCCGAGCAGCTGGGATTACAGGCATGTGCCACCACACCCGGCTAATTTTTGTAATTTTAGTAGAGACAGGGTTTCGCCACATTGGCCAGGCTGGTCTTGAACTCCTGACCTCAGGTGATCCACCCACCTCAGCCTCCTAAAGTGCTGGGATCATAGGCGTGAGCCACTGTGCCCAGCCATTTCTTGATCTTAAGGAATTCATCCTCTGGGAGAGAAGAGTTGATCTGTGCATGGCTGGCAGTGACACAGGACCAGGACTGCTATAGTTGAGGATGTACTAGGTGCCACCAGAGAGTACTGGGTAATGTTTATTGAGTACTCATGGATGCCAGGTGCTAGCCTAGGGGATTCATGTGTCGTTTCCTTTAATCTTTCAACCACCTGTGCAATGGGTACTATTGGCCAGATAAGAAAACTGAGGCACATTGAGGTTAGGTGGATCACAAGTTAATAACCAGCGTATTGGTCAGGATTCTCTAGAAAAAACAGAACTAATAGAATATACAGTTGGTCCTCCGTACCTGTGTGTTCCACATCTGTGGATTCAACCGACCGCAGACTGAAAATATTAAAAACAGGATAAAAGGATGTATGTCTGTTCTGAACATGTACAGACTTTGTTCTTGTCATTCTCTAGATGATACAGTATAACTGTTTATATTGTATCGGCTATCATGAGTCATCTGGAGATGATTTAAAGTATAAGGGAGCATGTGCACAGGTTATTTGCATATGTCATTTTATATCAGGAACTTGAGCATCTGTGGGTTTGGGTATCTGCAGGAGGTCCCGGAACTAATTTTCCCGGTGGATATTGAGAGATGGTGTCTATTTATATATATATGTGTATATATATATATATATATATATATATTTCACACACACACACACCATATTAAAATGTTTATATATATTTTTATAAAAATAAACCTATATATAAATACATATCATATATAATATACATATTTTACAAATATATACATATTTACATAATTGTATTTATATATTTCAATTTATACAATTGTATAATTTATATAAAAATATATAAAATATATTATTTAATATAAACATCTAATTTTATAATTATATGCTATATATTATATAAAATAATTATAATTGATAAAATTATATGATTATATATCTGCAGGAGGTCCTAGAACCAATGTCCCTGGTAGACTTTGAGAGATTGTCTCTCTCTCTACACATACACATATACATATATATACATATCTACACCTATATATGCATGTATATGTATACACATGTATGTATGTACATACACATACGTATATACACGTGCATGCATGCACGTGTATGCGCGCACACATGCATACATGCATATATGCACATGCATGCACATGGATGTGCACACGCATGCATGCACATACATGTACATAAGTGTACATGTATGTGTGCATGTACATGCATGCCTGCATTTGTGTGTGCATGCACATATGTGCATGCATGTACGTGAATCTGTATGCACATGCACACGTACGCACGCATAAAGTGCATGCACACATACACATATGTGTGCATATGCACGTAAATACATGCACATGTGCATGCGCACGCACATGTATGTATATACACACATATATACATGCACATGTATGTACATGTATGTGTGAATATACACATGTGTGTATATATACATATACACCTGTATATGTGCATGCATACGCACGTGTATATACATATATATGTATATACATATATAATTATATAATTATGTTCATAAAATATATATTATACTTATGTTTATTTTTATAAAAATATGTATATATAACATTTTAATATAGTGTTTGTGTATATATGTGTATATATGTGCATACATACACACGTATATACATATGTATATGTATTCACGTATGTGCATACACGTATGTGCATGCACACAAATGCAGATGTATATACGTATATATATACATATACACATATGCATATATACACGTATATATACATATATACCTATGTATATACGTACATATATATATGCATATATACCTATGTATATGCATGTGTGCATATGTATATATACGCATCTATATGCATATACATACGTATGTATATACATGCATATATACGTATGTATATATGCATACATACGTATATGTATACGTATATATACATATGTACATACGTATATGTATATATACGTATATACACATATGGGTATATATACGTGTATATATATATCGTATCTATACATATGCATATAGGTATACATATACATGTATACGTATACATATGTACACATATACATGTATACGTATACATATGTATACGTATACATACGTACACATATACATGTATACGTATACATATGTACACATATACATATGTACACATATACATGTATACGTATACTATATGTATACATATATATGTATACATATGTATACCTATATGCATATGTATAGATACGTATATATACACACATGCATATATACGTGTATATATACATGAATACATATATACGTGTGTATATATACATGTGCATATCTATACATATACGCATACATATGTGTATATGTATAATATGTGTATATATATATATACATATATACCTATGTATAGATGCGTATATATACACACATGCGTATATACGTATATACATGAATACATATATATACGTGCGTATATATACATGTGTATATGTATATACGCATATATACATATGCGTATATACACATATATACGTATACGTATACATATGTACATACACGTATATACATATGTACATATACACACGTACACACATATGTACACATGTACACATGTACATATATGCACACATATGCACACATGTACACACGTGCACACACGTACATATGTACATATGTACACACGTAATATGTACGTGTGTGCATATGTCGTACACGTGTGTGCATATGTACATATGTGTACATATGTGCACACATGCACATAAATACATATGTGCATATGCACATACGTGTGTACATATATGTATATGTACATGTGTGTACATACATATGTGTATATGCGCATACATAGATGTGTATATGTGCATGTGTGTACATATGTGTATACGTGCACCCGTACATATGTGTATACGTACATATGTGTGTGCATATGTGTATACGTACATATGCACATATGTACATGCATACATGTGTGTATACGTACGCATGCACATATGTACATGCATATATATGTGTATACGTACACATGCACATATGTACATGCATACATGTTTATATGTACATATACGCGTATGCATGCACACGTGTATATGTACATACACACATGGGTGCATGCACACGTGTATATGTACATACACACATATGGGTGCATGCACACACGTCTGTATGTATGAACACACGTCTGTATGTACATATACACACATGCATGCACACACGTCTGTATGTACATATACACACGCATGCACACACGTCTGTACATACACACGCATGCACACACGTCTATGTACATATACACACGCATGCACACACGTCTATGTACATATACACACGCATGCACACACGTCTATGTACATATACACACATGCACACACGTCTGTATGTACATATACACACGCATGCACACACGTCTGTATGTACATATACACACACGCATGCACACACGTCTGTACACACGCATGCACACACGTCTATGTACATATACACACGCATGCACACACGTCTGTATGTACATATACACACGCATGCACACACGTCTGTATGTACATATACACACACGCATGCACACATGTCTGTATGTACATATACACACACATGCACACACGTCTATATGTACATATACACATATGTATGTACACATGTATACACACGTATATACAGATGTGTATATATACGTATGTATATGTGTATATATACATATACATACATGTATACATATGTATATACACGTGTATGTATGCACATATAGACATAGACATATACACATATATATGTATATGCATATGTATACATACATATACATATATACACACACTATATTAAAATGTTATATATACATATTTTTATAAAAAACATAAGTATAATTTTATAAATATATAATTATATAATTGTAATAAATTTCATATAAAATAATATAAATATGTAAAAATCATTACAATTATATACAATAATATATAATATAAAAATGTATAACTACAATATATAATGTAGTTCATCAAAACAGTTGAAGAACTAAATCTCAGCCAAGATTATGCCATTGCACTCCAGTCTGGGCGACAAGAGCAAAACTGTCTCAAGAAAAAAAGAAACAAAACACTACCAGCACCCTGGAAAGCACCCCCAGTCTCTGTGCTCCACTGCCCCCATCCCCCGGCTCCCAGGGCCTCTGCCATGCCAGCTTCTTTTTCTTTGAGATGGAGTCTTACTCTCTTGCCCAGGCTGGCTCATTGAGACCTTCGACTCCCAGGTTCAAGCGATTCTCCTGCCTCAGCCTCTCGAGTAGCTGGGATTACAGGCATGCGCCACCACACCCACATAATTTTTTATCTTTAGTAGAGATGGGGTTTCACCATGTTGGCCAGGCTGGTCTCGAACTCCTGACCTCATGATCCACCCACTTCAGCCTCCCAAAGTGCTGGGATTACGGGTGAGAGCCACCGCGCCTGGCCCCATGCAGGCTTCTGACAGCACAGATGGCTTTGCCTGCTCTCCTGCTCTGTGGGCTCATCCGCCTCCTATCTGTGTGCTGCTCTGTGTCATTCTGCCAAGTGGCAGTCTGCTCATTCTTTGTATTTATCCTTTCTACTGGGATGGGCCTTTGGGGGTTCTAGCTGGGGCCGTGATGTACAGTGCTGCCTATGAACATTCTGGCCTGTGTGTGTTGGTGAATGTGAATGTGCACTCTGTTGGACCTGGGCCTGGGGGTGGGATTGCTGGGCCAGAGGGGGATGCATGTGTTCAGCTTGAGGAGACACTGCCGTGCTGCACAGCTTTCCAAAGTGGTTGTGCCACTTCACGCCCCACCTCCCCCAGCCATGCAGAAGAGTTCCAGTTGCCCCATATCCTCACCAGCACTTTGGGTTGTCCATCCTTTTCATGTTAGCCATTCTGGCAGGCACACGGTGGTGTGACATTGTGCTTTTCAGTTGCACTTCACGGAGGAGGTTTCTTTTTTTCCCTGAAACAGAGTTTCGCTCTTATTGCCCAGGCTGGAGTGCAGTGGCATGATCTCAGCTCACCACAACCTCTGCCTCCCAGGTTCCAGTGATTCTCCTGCCTCAGCCTCCCAAGTAGCTGGGATTACAGGCATGCACCGCCATGCCTGGCTAATTTTGTACTTTTAGTAGAGACAGGGTTTCTCCATGTTGGTCAGGCTGGTCTTGAAAACCCGACCTCAGGTGATCTGCCCGCCTTGGTGGGGATTACAGGCATGAGCCACTGCACCCACCCAACAGTAGGGGGCACAGACGTGGTCTCCTGTTTCCCAGCTCACTGCATCTCCCCTGTTTCTTCCAGGCCGGGTGCTGGTCCACTGCCGGGGAAGGTTACAGCCGCTCCCCAACGCTAGTTATCGCCTACCTCATGCTGCGGCAGAAGATGGACGTCAAGTCTGCCCTGAGCATCGTGAGGCAGAACCGTGAGATTGGCCCCAATGACGGTTTCCTGGCCCAGCTCTGCCAGCTCAATGACAGACTTGCCAAGGAGGGGAAGTTGAAACCCTAGGGCACCCCCCGCTGCCTCTGCTCGCGAGGTCCGCCGGGGAAGGCCCTGGGCAAAGGTGTCCCGAGCTGCCATGTTTAGGAAACACACCGTCCCTGCTCCCAGCATCACAAGGCACTTGTCTACGAGTCTGTCCCAACACAGCCCTGGACCACTTCCCCCACCCTGGGGGAGCACATAAAGAAGCTTGCCAAGGGGGGCATCCTCGCTCCCTGGTTGTCCTGTTTCTGTAACTTATGATGTCTTTTCCCTGAGATGGGGGCTCAGAGGGGGAAGGCCTGTGGCCTGCATGCTTCCCGACGGCCCAGGGCAGGAGGTGTGTGGACTCGTAAGGCCTGGGACACTCAGAGGGCCCTTATGACCTTTCCTCCCCCATCCCCAAATCCTCTCTTGAGTGGGGACCTCAACACCTTGAACCCTAGTAAAGGAACTATGCAAATGCAGGCCACTATCCCCACCATGTCTGTGCTCCCCACTGTCCCCACAGCCTTCCACACCCTGTGCATAGGCAGCGCTCTTGCGTCTTGAGGTCCGAAGCTGGGGCGGGGGCATCGGTCAGTTATGAGTGGATGGAGATTCCCAGAGCAAGGCTGCATTTGAATGACTTCCTTGGGATGAATAGTCCCTACGCAGAGAGGCCCTTCGATGGGCAAACAGATTCTCCTGGAGAACCCTCCGAAATCCATAGAGTTTTCAAAATGTGAATCTTTGGAAGCCTTGAGTTCAGAATCCACTGCTGTGGCCTGTTTCTCTCGGACCTTATCTCAGTTACTTCATCTTTGAGAAGAGTGATGCCTTTGGCATGCCTTTTTTTCTTTCTCTTTAGAAAACAGGGTGTTGCAGTCCAGCCTATTTAAAAACTCCACCATTTGGAGAATTACAAGGGTTTTGTCCTGAATGATAGTGTTGGCAAGCCCAAGCCCCTCGTGGTAACTGCTTTTTGTCTCGGTTGCTATTCCAAGGACAGAAGGAGGAAGTTGGCCAATTACAGCGTGCGTGCATGCGTGTGTGTGGGGTGTGCCTCTCAGAAATGTGGCCACAGGGCAAGCAGGGAAGTGAAAGGTCCCAGGCACACACCCTGGCCAGTGCAGGTGGCTCTTCTGACTCTCTGCTGCCAGCATAGGATCCCTGGAGTGACTCAGTCGGGCAGGCATGAGACATGGCGGAGTGTCCACATGGATCCTTTACTAGTGGCAGAGCCAAAAAACACAAGCAACCTTTTAAAAGACTTTTTAAGGCTGATATTGGAATGCACTAGCCCTCACCTATGTATGCACATTTGCCGGAATATAAGTGTTTTGTTTTAAACACAGTCTTGTTAGGATTTTACGTTACTGTTATTATGGAAAATGATTGTGATACTATTTATCTTCAGGGTCACTCTGGGCGAAGAGAAGGTCCTCAGCCATGCCCCCAGCACCGAGCATGTCTGATAAAAGTTGAAGAAATTAAATGCTTTTTGAGCACCAAATATATATATAGGGCATTGTTCTGGTGGGTGTATCACGCTCCCAGAAGCCTGAATTCAAGGTAGGATCACTTGCAAGGCCTTGTGAAGGAGTCTTACCTAACATGAAGGAAATATCAGGGACTTTTGTTGACTATTTACAACTCAGTTTTACATTTAAGTTCAGGCAGTGTTCACATGCCAAGGTGGGAATGTGCCTTTTTCAGAGTTGGCCAGGAGCTCCTGGCTGGGACATGGAGGAGCAGGTGGTCCATAAGGCCCCACTCCCAGCTGTGAAGGTCTCTGATCACACAGGAGCAGCCCTGCCCAGCCTGGTCATTTGCTGTCCCCTTTTCTCTGTGACCACAGCAGCCCTGATAGTGAAAAGGGTGTCCGGATAGACTCACCTGAGTGAAACGGCCGTCCTCTAAACTGGGTGCCTCACTGCACAGCTTCCAGGTAGCCTTCCAGCCTCATCAAACCTGAGCCTCACAGTAACCCAGGAAAGTTAGTAGAGCTTGTTCTTGTATCGTGGACTTTTAAAAAAAAGGAATTGAGGTTCAGAACAGAACCCTTGGTGAAGTAGAGGAGTGACTATAATGATAACATTTTAGCAACATTTCTTTAACTTTGGCTGTTCAGAATGTTTGCAACAGCTAGCTGGCTTGCTTCCTTCCTCCCCCTCTCCTCCCTTCTCCTCTCTTCCTTTCCTCTTTCCTCCCCCTCCCTTCCCTTCTCCTCCCCTCTTCTCTCCCCGGGGTTGTCCAGCTCTATAAGGCGGAACTGGGCAAGATTTCAGGTTGACTGCTCCCTGAAGCTGGATTCTTTCATACGATACTCTCTCAAGAAAGGGGCTCTCTGGCATTTCCAGGTGCACTGCACGTGCCCTTGATCCAGCTCCAGAGATACAAGTAAAAAGAGTGGGACCCTCATAGGCTAGAATGTGCAGCTCTTTCTCCAGGTGGGATGTAGCACCCCTAAGTCAGAGCTTTCTGCTATGCCCCAGCTAGGGAGCTGCGGCTGGGGCTCCCCTCCCATGCCCAGGCAGTGGTCACCCCATGGGACAGCCACAGCTGCTTAGGTGAACACAGCAGGTTGGTGTGGCTGGCTAACTAGGACCTTTCAGAAGCCTCCGTGGGGGCATGAAGGAGAAAAGGCCATTGGGAAAATTACTGCCTTTACTTTGGAACCATGTTTATGCTGATAACTTGGGATTTCTTGATAGTCCTTCACCCCCAAAAACCCATATTTACTTAACGAGATTTAGCTCCTAGTTCTTCAAGTAAAATAAAAGTCTCTTGTGTAAGCGCCAGCACATGCCCAGTTGTGGATGGGAGCTGTCCCTGGACAGCCTTCTACCCCCTGGGAAGTGGTGGAACAGGAACTAGGGTGCCCCTACCCTCTCCCCCAGACCTGATGATCCCTTTCTTTGACTGACAGCACCATCCAGGCAAAATTAGAGCGCCAAATAGTTTTCTTCTCAATCTTAAAGCAGTATACCTTTCCACAGGCTGGTCTGTCTCCCCCGCTACTCTGAGTTATCCAGAAACCGCCACCTACAAATAAGGGGACTCATCTAGAAGACCTCTAAGGTCGCTTTTGGCTCTGAGGGGTCTCTGATAATCCCCACTTGGAATTCAGCACCGTCAGGAAATTATGGGTAATGTGAGTCATAACATGATGGCCAGCAGGTGGCGCTGCCTTCTGCCTGTGGTGATGGATGGTTCGGAAAGGGAATGTTGGTGCCTTTTGTGCCACAAGATGCTACTGTTTTAATGGGGGAAAAAAAAAAAATAAAAAGCACTGACCTTAAATATGAAAACATGAGCTTTTCTTGAAGGAAATTTTCTTTTTCACAGAACTGGTGTGAAGAATCACTGAAGAGCCAACAGCGATAGTCCTTCCAAGTCAAGGTTTCATCCTGATTGGAAATAGAGGACATTTCAGGTTGAGAGAATAGATTGGTTGGAAACTTAGCTTCGGTTGCCTCTTACCTCTGCCAGATTTTGGGGTAGTTTGTGAAAGAATGAATTTTCTAGACAGAAAAGGGAGAGCTACCAAATTGTTTTTTTAATGGAAGTTTAATGTCCATTGTATCACAAATCAGTGTTAAAACACAAAAACTGTAGCCGAAATAAATGTCTTACATTACAAAGCTATTGTCTTTTTGTCCTTCTTATAGTTGGATTTTCTTTTACGTTTTTAGGGTTAGTTTTGTGTGTGTGTGCTTAGCTTTTATATTTGCTTTTTCTAACTTTTTAAAAATAATCATGTAAAAATATAGCCGCATCCTAAGCTACTTACAGGTTCCATGATGGTCCTGTTTATGCAGTAGATATTGATAAACATCTCTCCAGTACCAGAAATGTTCTGTTAGGAATATTCTTAGGTAGAATGGCCCACCTGAATGAGGGAGGTAAGATCTGTGCTCCCGGCCAGGCACGGTGGCTCACGCCAGTAATCCCAGCATTTTGGGAGGCTGAGGAGGGTGGTTCACCTGCGGTTGGGAATTCAAGATCAGCCTAAGAAACCCCGTTTCTACTAAAGATACAAAAAATTAGCCAGGCATGGTGGCGCGTGCCTGGAATTCCAGCTATTTGGGAGGCTGAGGCAGAAGAATCGCTTGAACCCAAGAAGCAGAGGTTGCGGTGAGGTGAGATCACACCATTGAATTCTAGCCTGGGCAACAAGAGTGAAAATCCATCTCAAAAAAAAAAAAAATTTGTCCTCCTAAGAAGCAGGGGGCTGGGGTGTTCATCTCAAGGTAGCCTCACGTGATGACTTGGTGGCATTTTGGGATTTGAGTGATCCTGCAAATGTGCAGTCCGCAGACATATCCCCATCCCCCAGATGCCGTAAATTCCACGATTGGTGCTATGTTCCTTTGAATAAAAAATCTTAGAGAAAGTGGGTGCTTTTTCCCTCAGACAGAAGAAGTCTGGGCAGAGAAATCCCCTCAAGTTTCCCGCTCCTGTCTATAATCACATGAAGCGATTGGACTCACTCACTGTCAGACCTCTGACAACGTAATCTTTATGATTCTACGTGAAATCTTAGAGCACTAAAATATAAAACAGGTAAAAGTGTTTTTAAAACCATTTTCCTTACAAATAATACTATATGTACATAGCAATACACTTAAACAATGCAAAAGGCTTATAAGGAAAAGTCACTTCTTCCAAACCTTCAATTTCTCTCTCATAGTATCTTTCCAGAAAAATCTCAAGCATATATGTGCATACACACGTGCATACGCGTGTGTATAGAGATATCTGTGCTTCGTTGTTTGCTTAGCTTAGCTTATATTTTAGTTATTGTTTTTATAGTTCTACCCCATTCATCTTAACAGCTACATAGCATTCCATTGTGTATGGATATGCAAATAAAGACAAGGTGATCTGGACATCCCTCAATGCAGGCTACTGCCTAAAAGCAGAAGTTTGCCTTCCCAATCTAGATACTTCCTTTTACCACCTACCAGTGGGAGCAAAATCTGTTTTAAAATGCAGCCAGTAAGGAGAATCCTCAGTTTCCATTAATTAGAGATAGGGGCCTCCTCCAGAACTGAGTAGAGAATGAAACCAGATGACCTTTGAGGTTCCTTCCAGATCAAAGATTCTGTAATCCCAAGAAGTCAAAGGAGCATCATATACTTTCCAAATTTGGCCTGTCTTTCAAAGTCTGGTCCACATGCCACCACATCTTACCATGAGGATCCCAGACCCACCCCAGGGGAAAAAGATTGTTCTCTCCTTTGAAGACCCATAAGAAAATTGTCCTTTTAAAAAAATGCATCTGGTGAAGATGTGGAACCATAGGAACTCTTTGTGTCGGTGGGGGAATGCAAAATAGTACAGCCCCTTTGGAGGACAGTTTGCAGGTTAGTTTCTTGCAAAACGAAACATACTTTTACTGCACAATCCAGCAGTCATGCTCCTTGGTATCTATCCAAATGATTTGAAAACTTATGTTTATATAAAAACCTGCACACAGCCAGGCGTGATGGCTCACGCTTATAATCCCAGCACTTTGGGAGGCTGAGGTGGGCAGATCATTTGAGGTTTGAGACCAGCCTGGCCAACATGAGGAAATCCCTTCTCTACTAAAAATACAAGAATTAGCCAAGTGTGGTAGTGTTCGCCTGTAATCCCACCTACTCAGGAAGCTGAGGCAGGAGAATCACTGGCACCCAGGAGGCGGAAGTTGTAGTCAACTGAGATTGCAGCACTACACTCCAGCCTGGGAGACACAGCGAGGCTCCGTCTTCAAACAAAACAACAAAAAATAAACCCTGCACAAAATGTTTACCACCTTTATTCATAATTGCCAGAACTTGAAAGCAACCAAGATGTCCTTCAGAAGGTGACAGACTAGATAAACCATGGTATGCCAAGAGGTCGGAATATTACTCAGAGCTAAAAAGAAATAAGCTGTTGATGCCATGAAAAGACACAGAGGAACCTCAACTGCATTTTACTAAGTGAAAGACGCCAATCTGAAAAGACTGTGTATAGGTATGATTCCAACTCTATAAGACATCCTAGAAAGGCAGAAAGGAAGTACAGTAAGATCATCAGTGGTTACCAGGGGTTGGGGGAAAGTCGGGGAGGGAAGAACAGGCAGAACACATAGGTTTTTTGGACAACGAAATACCGACCATCTGTGTGACACTATAATGGTAGGTGTATGTCATTATATATTTGTCCAAAGCCATAGGACGTACAACACTAATGCTGTGATGTAAATCACGGACTTCAGAGGATAGTGATGTGTCACGTAGGTTGATCAATCAGCAAATGCACCACTCTGGTGGCAGGATGTCAATGATGGGGGTGGCTGTACATGTGTGAACACAGGAGGTACATGAGAAATCCCTGTACTGTTCTCTCAGTTTTGCTGTGAACCTAAAATTGCTCCAGAAAAAAATAAAGTCCTTTTAAAAAAAAGCATCTGAACCCTTTTTCAGTGGCACTGATCACCTTCCACCTCGTAGTGTTGTTTGGATGCAGAATTTATTTCTTCCCTGGAATGCGAGCTCCTGGAGAGGGAGTGCATGTCTCCCTTGCTTTATTAAATGTTTGGCAAGTGAACATAGGAAGAAGCAACTCGATAGAAACAAAGATATAAATAATCACATGGAAAAATAGCTTTTCTAGAAATTAAGGTGCAACTATTCAATTTTTAAAAAATCGGCTGAGTGCAGTGGCTCCCGCCTGTAAGCCCAGCACTTTGGGAGGCCAAGGCGGGCAGATCATCTGAGGTCAAGATCAGCCTGGCCAACATGGCAAAACCCTGTCTCTACTAAAAAAAATACAAAAATTAGCTGGGTGTGGTAGTGGGAGCCTGTAGTCCCAGCTACTTGGGAGGCTGAGGCAGGGAGAATTACATGAACCCAGGAGGAGGAAGTTGCGTGAGCCGAGATCGCACCACTGCACTCCAGCCTGGGTGACAGAGACGAGACTCTGTTAAAAAAAAAAAAAATAACAGCCCAAACCCAGTATCAACAGTCTGATTTATGGGTTGAACTGCATTTCTCCCAAATGCATATATTGAAGTCATAAGCCACAGTACCTGAGAATGTGACTTTATTTGGAAACAGGCTGTTACAGATGTGATTCGTTAAGATGAGGTCATTAGGCTGGGCCTAATCTGCCTGGAGTCCTTAGAAAAAGGGGAAAATTCGAATACAGAGAGGATGCCATGTGAAGATGAAGGCGGAGATTGGGGGGTGACGCTTCTGCAAGCCAGTGAATGCCAAAGCTTCTCAGCAGCCAGCAGAAGGCAAGTGCAAGGCGTTCCTCACTGTCCTCGAAGGAACCAACTCTGCCAGCATCTTGAACTCGCACTCCTAACCTCCAGCTCTGAGACAGCTTCTGTTGCTTATCCTGCCCAGTGTGTGGTGCTGACTGACGGCAGCCTCAGCAAAGTGCCACCTATGGGGGGGGGGGCCTCTGTTTTGTGGGTGAGGGCGGGAACCTGGCTGAGTTTTCTGGAAAACAGCCCTGCAATACCCTCATCAGACCCACCAACTCTTCAACTCTTCACTCCCTCAGACACAGCATTCACTTCTAGAAATAAATCTAAAGTTTTTTTTTTTTTTTTATTTTGTGGAATACTACTTAGCCAAAAAAAGGAAAAAAAGAACATGTTACCGATATGTACAACTTGGATAACCCTCCAGGAAATTATGCTGAGTGAAAAAAAAAATCCCCAAAGGCTACATACCAATTTATTCCATTTATATAACTTTTTTTTTAACAGTCTCACTCTGTCACCCAGGCTAGAGTGCAGTGGCTCAATCTCAGCTCACTGCAACCTCTGCCTCCCGGATTCAAGCAATTCTCTTGCCTTAGCTTCCCAAGTAGTGGGACTACAGGTGTGCGCCACCACACCCAGCTAATTTTTGTATTTTTAGTAGAGACAGGGTTTCGCCATGTTGGCCAGGCTGGTCTTGAACTCCTGACCTCAAGTAATTCACCTGCCTCAGTCTCCCAAAGTGCTGGGATTACAGGCATGAGCCACTGTGCCTGGGTGCATTTATGTATCATTTTTGAAGTGAAAAGAAAATGACAGAAATGGAGATTAGATTAGTAGTTGCCAGGGGTTAGATGTGGAAGGGAGGGAAACGGAGGGAGGGAGGGAGGTGGGTAACAGGAGAAAGACTTGTGGTCACAGAGCTGTGGTTTATCTTGGTGGATCCCCAAATTTACATGACAAGACTGCATAAGAACTAAGTATACACACACGTGAATGCATGTGCATGCACAGAGTACAGGTAACACTGTGGGAGATGTGGATAAGATTGGCGAATTGTGTCAATGTCAATATCCTAGTTGTGATATTGTCCTGTAGTTTTGAGAGGCGTTATTGTTGGGGGAAACTGGATAAGAATACATGGAGTCTGTATTATTTCTTTCTTTTTTGAGACAGGGTTTCACTCTGTTATCCAGGCTGGGGTGTGGTGGCAAAATTATGGCTCACTGCAGCCTCAACCTCAACCTCAAGTGATCCTCCCACCTCAGCCTCGTGAGTAGCTGAGACCACAGCTGTGTGACCCCATGCCTAGCTAATTTTTAAATTTTTTGTAGAGACTGGGTCTCACCATGTTGCCCAGGCTTGTATTTATTTCTTACAAGTATATTTAAACTTACAACTATATCCAAATTTAAAATTTTAATTTAAAAAGTTACTGAGGCTGGGCGCAGTGGCTCATGCCTATAATCGAAGCACTTTGTGAGGCAGAGGCAGGTGGATCACCTGAAGTCAGCAGTTCAAGAGCAGCCTGGCCAACATGGCGAAACTGTGTCTCTACTAAAAATACAAAAATTAGCTGGGTGTGGTGGTGCACTCCTGTAGTCTCAGCTACTTGGGAAGCTAAGGCAAGAGAATCCTTGAGCCCAGGAGGTGGAGGCTGCAGTGAGCTGAGATTGTGCCACTGCACCCCAGCCTAGGTGACAGAGCGAGACTCTGTCTCAAAAAAATAAAAAATAAACCATACAAGGATGTTCATAGTAGCCTTGATGAAAATAGGAAAAAATTGGAAATAACTTAGACCACTCACAATAGGAATCAGCTAAATAATTCCAGGGAATACTGTGAACAATGCCAAGTTTGTGGACTGAGTAAAACTAAACGGCTGTCGATGACTTCACATTAAACAAAATGGCACAAGATATCTCAGCAGGTTCTTGCTGAGCCATTCAGAGGGGTGGAGGTCATTTAGAGGTTCAAGTCCACTGGAGTCTTCTTTTTTTGTTTAATATTAGTTCACTTCCAAATAAAATAAGGAAAGGAAATCATGCCCAGTCCTGAGCCTTACCATCCTTGTGACTGAAGAATCGCCCCTCCTTTTGTCTCCAGCAGGTGGCAGACGTGTTCCAGAGATGGATCCTGCTGTCTCCGTTTAATGCAGATGGTCCAGCCGCTCCCAACAGCAGGTGGGGCTCTAAGCATCCATCCTACCTGCTCAAGGAACCCAGGCAACAGAACTCTCTCGCAAGTCCATTACAAGAAGGCAGTTGTCTGGCCACAAGAGGGTTAACAGTCCACATTCCAGAGCAAGGGAAAAGGAGGCTGGAGGGTCATAGACAAGGAGAGGGGGTGTGGAGGGCCGGCTTCTCACAACACTACCGGCTCTGCTGGGAGAGATAGATCTCCCCCAACAATGGCCACAGCTGTTTTCATCTGCCCCGAAGGAAACTGACTTAGGAAGCAGGTATCAGAGAGGGCCCTTCCTGAGGGGGCTTCTGTCTGGCTTGTAAAACTGTCAGAGCAGCTGCATTCATGTGTCGGGTGATGGATGATGGAAAGGACGACAGTCAGCTGCAGATGGACACAGCCACTTGCAAGTTGAGGCAGGTGGCAAAGGCCTTGCTGAGGCTCTGCAGGTGGGGCGTACTGATTCATTGCCCAGTTAAAATACCAGGAGGATCTGGGCAGCCTCTTCCCAGGAGCTGCTCATCCTCAAACAATCTGTCTTCAATGAAAGCTTCCTCCAGCCCTCCTTTCTCTTCTTGCACCTCAGGTGTGAACCTTTCTCCCCCACTGCCTTTACCTGCCCCCCCCCCCGCCCCTGTGCCCCTCATTCTATGCAGAGCCAAGGTGGCAATTTCTCTTAGCCGCTTTGTGACTGGTTGGTCCTGGGATGGCTTCATGGAACACAACCTGTGGTGTGCACCAATGAAGCTTTCCATATAGGACTCAAAACTGTTTTTGAAAAATGTAACTGGCTGGAAGGCGAGGAAAAAAAAAATGGCAGCACTAAAAATGCTGGCCATAGCTTTTGCTAAGGAAAGGAATTTGGTGTTATCTGCTCGCGCCCACAGCATGGCTGGGAAA
This sequence comes from Ateles fusciceps, assembly GCA_036589455.1. Lineage (NCBI taxonomy): Eukaryota > Metazoa > Chordata > Mammalia > Primates > Atelidae > Ateles > Ateles fusciceps. The sequence continues at coordinate 348,684 of JAZHEH010000789.1, read as the reverse complement.
TGACTGTCTTCAGCCCATCCCCCTGTGAGCCACAGTTAGGGTCCTGGCTCGGAAGTGCCTGTCACAGTGCACAGGATCCCCGAGGAGCATGAGCTTGGATTTCCTCTGTGAGCCGCATCACAGGAGCCCGAGTGACCAGCGCATCCTCCATTTGTAAACAGAGTCCTGCCCCCTCTCCCCCAGTGGGCACCCTTGCTCTGGCCCTCTAGTTCTCTCTCTTGCCTTCCAGATAATGCCAAGAGAGAGGCTTCCTTGATCAGGACAGTCAATGCTGAGACTCGTGGAGTTGGGACCAATGGGATTTCTTAAAAGCATCTTTCTGCCTCTGGCTGGGTCTATGGGGGTCAAACAGATACCCCTTGGGCCATTTGTTGGTGGGATGACCAATGAACTTGGCTTGAGAAATGGAATAGGCTGGGCTCAGCCCTGCGAAGCACTCGGAACTGCATATTTTCTTTGTTGAGTGGGTCCACAGTTTGTTTTGAGAATGCCTGAGGGCCCAGGGACAATTAAAAGCCGGGAGCTCATTTTGATATCTGAAAACCACAGCCGCCAGCACGTGGGAGGTGCTGGAGAGCAGGCTTGGGCCAAGCCTCACACGCCCTCTCTCTCTGGGTCACCTGGGAGTGCCAGCAGCAATTTGGAAGTTTGCTGAGCTAGAGGAGAAGTCTTTAGGGAGGGTTTGCTCTGAGCACACCCCTTTCCCCTCCCCCCCGGGGCTGAGGGAAACAGGGGACCAGCCCTGCCCCAGCCTGTCCTCATTGGCTGGCATGAGGCAGAGGGGGGCTTTAAAAAGGCGACCGTGTCTCAGCTGGGGACCAGAGCCTGTGCTACTGGAAGGCTGCGTGCCCTCCTCTGGCTGGCACCATGCAGTTCCCTCTAGCCCTGTGTCTCGTCTGCCTGCTGGTGCACGCAGCCTTCTGCGTGGTGGAGGGCCAGGGGTGGCAGGCCTTCAAGAACGATGCCACGGAAATCATCCCTGAGCTGGGAGAGTACCCCGAGCCTCCACCAGAGCTGGAGAACAACAAGACCATGAACCGGGCGGAGAACGGAGGGGAGCCTCCCCATCACCCTTTTGAGACCAAAGGTATGGGGTGGAGGAGATAATTCTTAGTAAAAGGGTCCTGGGGAGGTTTTAGAAACTTCTTTTGAGAGGCTTTGAAGACTGGGATAGACCCAGTGAAGACCGCTGGCCTCTGCCAGCACTGGTGGAAGAACAGTGTTGACTGGAGGCGGGGGAAGGATGGCTCTGGTGCAGCCTTCGAATTCAGGTGCAAGGGCATGAGGCCAGGTGGAGTCTGTCAGTGAGAGCCCAGGGCAGGGAGGAGGCTGGGGTGGTGAGGGTATGGCATCAGGGCATCGGAACAGGCTCAGGGGCTCAGAAAAGAAAAGGTTTCAAAGAATCTCCTCCTGGGAATATAGGAACCACATCCAACTGCTGGTAGCACTGGGGAGGGAACATGGTGAGGGAGCCTCCCATCCACAGAGCAGCACCAGTGGGGTGCCAGACACTCTATGCTGTCTGTGGCTGTCCCCACCACACAGACCCATGTCATGGAACCCCAGGAGGTGAACCCCCAGCTCGAAAGGGAAAGAAACAGGCTCCAGGCACTCAGTAACTTGGTAGTGAGGAGAAGAGCTGAGGTTTGAACCTGGTTTGATTCAACTGCAAGACAGCCCTGGTATGTGTGGGGGTGTTGGGGACAGATCCCCACAAAGCAGTGGGAGAGGAAGGCCAGAGACACCCCTGCGGTATGCATTGCCCACGGCCTGCCCAGGGAGCTGGCATTTGAAGGAATGGGCAATGTCAGCACAGTTTTAGCCCCTGACATGGGTGCAGCTCTGTCCAGGTCCTAGAGGGCAGGCAGCATCCTCTGGGCCAGAGTAGGCACATCTGTCCTCGATGGCCACCCCAGTCCCAGCCTTGCCTCATTCCAGGGGGAGGGAGAAGGAAAGGAGACCCTGGGTTCCTGGTCAGGCCTGCACGCAGAAGCGCAGTTGACAGTGTGCACATTTGCTTCTACGGTTGGCAGGGATCACGGGGCCGTGGGTGGGGACGGGAGTGACACTTCAGACTAAGGGCTTCACTGCCCTCTGGCCATTATCCAGGTGGCAGAGAAGCCCACTGCCCAGGCTCCTGCACCCCAGCCTTCCCTGCCTCACAACCTGTTGGGGTTATGGGGTGCTAAAAGGGCAACCACAGGGGAGGCCAGCCAGGACCCTGTGCCTTTGAAATGGAGGGCAAAGGTGCCTCCTCCCACAGCTCCCCTTCCAGGCAAGGTCAGCCGGGCTCCAGTGACTGCCCGAAGGGCTGCAGGGGAACCCAAACACAAGCTGTCCACCTTGCTGGACTCCCGTGAGGGGCCACAGCCCCCGAGGAAGCCACATGCTCAAAACAAAGTCACGATCTGCAGAGGAAGTGACTGACCTAGGGGCACTATTGGGAAGCCCCAAGATACCCCCTTCCCTGGGCAAATGCCCCCCCCCCAGTACACATCCCAGCCCTACAGAGGTGAGGACGCAAAGCAGCCCACAAACCAGAAAGCAACCCCAGACGATGGCAGCGGCCACATGTCCCCTGCTGTGCTTGCTCTCCAGAGGGTGGGTAGGGTGGGGGTGGCCTTCTCTGCCCCCCCTCTCTGGTTTGGTCTGAAGACTATTTTTCATTCTTTCCTGTCACATTGGAACTATCCCCATGAAACCTCTGGGGGTGGACTGGTACTCACACAAGGACCAGCTATTTAAAAACTCCCCACCCATCTAAGTCCACCTTAGGAGACATGGTCAAGGTGTCTGCAAGGGATCAGGCCGTTCCTCCGAACCCAATCTCCACCTCCCCCCGCAGGGAGCCTGCCCATTCAAATAACACAGGACAAGCCCAGTAGACAGCTGGGTAAATGTATGTGGCAGCTGAACCTGTAGGTTTTGGTCAGAGCTCAGGCCTCTACTAGAGTAAAAAGCAGCCCTCAGCTCTGTCCCCCAGCCCAGCCTCCCACTGGTGCTCCAAGGCAGAGCCTCCACTCTTACGGGAGCCAAAAGGTGCTGCGACCCCAGGGAAGTGAAGTCTGGATCATGCAGCCCTGTCTTTTGGGCACGTTCTTTTCTGTGGCTGGGCCTCAGTATTCTCACTGATAATGAGGGGGTTGGACACTGTGCCTTTGATTCCTTTCAAGTCTAATGAATTCCTGTCCTGATCACCTCCCCTTCTGTCACCTCCACAGCAGCCGCCCTGATTTATTACCTTCAATTAACCTCTACTCCTTTCTCTATCTCCTGTTCGCCCCTCCCAAGTGGCTGGAAAAGGAATTTGGGAAAAGCCAGAGCCAGGCAGAAGGTGTGGAGGGTACTTACCCTGCCCAGGCCAGGGTCCCTGCGGCATAAGTGTGCCTTAAATCATAAGAGGATCCCTAGGAGAGAAATAGTAATAATAATACATAATAACAGCTGATGCTTCCAGCTGTATGTGCCAAATGGTATTCTCTGCATTGCCTGCGTAATGGATTAACTCACAAGGCTTGGGGCGGCCCATTTTACAGACTGGAAGAGACAGGTTAAGGAACTTGCCCAAGATGACACCTGCAGTGAGTGATGGAGCCCTGGTGTTTGCACCCCAGGGGTCATTTGGCTCTGAGGAGACAGGGTACGCAGGAGAGCTTTCCACCAGCTCTAGAGGATCTGGGACCTTCCTGCAATAGGTGTCCAGGGGCAAAAGCCTCTGGACACCGGGAGAGGCAGGCTTTGCAAAAGCAGGGCTGGGGTGGAGGGGGGCGAGGCCGGGCCAGGGCGGTGGTGGCCGGGTGGGCGGCCACCCTCACGCGTGTCTCTCTCCGCAGACGTATCCGAGTACAGCTGTCGCGAGCTGCACTTCACCCGCTACGTGACCGACGGGCCGTGCCGCAGCGCCAAGCCGGTCACCGAGCTGGTGTGCTCCGGCCAGTGCGGTCCCTCGCGCCTGCTGCCCAACGCCATCGGCCGTGGCAAGTGGTGGCGCCAGAGCGGGCCTGACTTTCGCTGCATCCCCCGACCGCTACCGCGCGCAGCGCGTGCAGCTGTTGTGTCCCGGCGGTGCGGCGCCGCGTGCGCGCAAGGTGCGTCTGGTGGCCTCGTGCAAGTGCAAGCGCCTAACCCGCTTCCACAACCAGTCGGAGCTCAAGGACTTTGGCCCCGAGGCCGCGAGGCCGCAGAAGGGCCGGAAGCCTCGGCCCCGTGCCCGGGGCGCCAAAGCCAACCAGGCTGAGCTGGAGAACGCCTACTAGAGTCCACCCGCGCCCCACCCCGCGGCGGGCGCCCCGGCCCTGTGCCCCACGTTTCTGTCCTCTGCGCGTGGTTCGATTGTTTATATTTCATTGTAAATGCCTGCAACCCAGGGCAGGGGGCCCAGACCTTCCAGGCCCTGCGGCATCCCGGGCACCGGCAGGGCTCACCTCGGCCGGCCAGCTGAGGGGTCCCGCAGGGTGAGGGAGGGAGTTGAGAGTCACAGACACTGAGCCACGCAGCCCCACCTCCGGGGTCGCCTACCTTTGCTGGTTCCACTTCAGAGGAGGCAGAAATGGAAGCGTTTTCACCGCCCTGGGGTTTTAAGGGAGCCGTGCAGGAGTGTGACAAGTCCAGGGACTGGTTAAGAAAGTTGGATAGGATTCCCCCTTGCACCTCACTGCCCATCAGAAAGCCTGTGGCGTGTCCAGAGCACAAGACTAGGGGCGTCTGTAGATGTGGTTTCTAGTCCCGGCTCTGCCACTAACTTGCTGTGTAACCTTGAACTCCACAATTCTCTTTCGGGACCTCAATTTCCACTTTGTAGAATGAGGGTGGAGGTGGGTTTAGGGTCTCGAGGATTCTGCTGGCATGTGATTCCAAGGACTCCGGTGCCTTTTGAATGGGCAGAGATGAGAGAGAGAGGGAGAGAGAGGGAGAGAGAGAGGGAGAGAGAGAGAGGGAGGGAGAGAGAGAGAGAGAGAGAGAGAGAGAGAGAGAGGAGAGAGAGAGAGAGAGAGACAGAGAGAGAGAGAGAGAGAGAGAGAGAGAGAGAGGAGAGAGAGAGGAGAGAGAGAGAGAGAGAGAGAGAGAGAGAGAGAGAGAGAGAGAGGGAGAGGGAGAGAGGGAGAGAGAGAGAGAGAGAATACATGAATGAGGTTGCATTGACTCAATGCCAATGTCACTTCCATAATTCAGAATTCAGAGTTGTGATGCTCTCATCTGACAGCCAAAGATGAAAAACAAACAGGAAAAAAAAAGAGAGAGAAAAGAGTCTATTTATGGCTGACATATTTATGGCTGACAAACCCCTGGAAGAAGCTATGTTGCTTCCCAGCCTGGCCTCCCCAGATGTTTGGCTCCACCCCTCCATCTCAAAGGAATAACATCATCCACTGGGGTAGAGAAGGAGAGGGTCCTGAAGGTGATGGGAGGGATAGAAATCACATCCCCCCAACTTCCCAAAAAGCAGCATCCCTGACCTGACCCACAGCCATATTTTAAAGTCACCTTCCAAAGAGAAGTTCAAGATCCCAGGACGCTGATCTAGCAGCCCCGAGGGAGCAGCCACCACACGCTCCCAGACCAGCACGTCCCTTCTGAGACGCCACCTTCTGCCCACTGCTCACAGACACATTTCTGCCTAGAAAACAGCTTCCTCCTCCTCTTACATGTGATGGCATTTCTTATGCTAAAAGAATATTATTGGGAGAAAAATCGCAAGTGCTGTACATATGCTGAGTGACTGCAGAGCATAATAGCTGCCACCCAAAAATCTTTTTGAAAATCATTTCCAGACAACCTCTTACTTTCTGTGTAGTTTCTGTTTAAAAAAACAACAACAACAACAAACATTTTAAACAGAAGCAGATGCCGTATGAAAGCCTGCAGGACTGGTCATTTCTTACAATCCTTCCACGTGGGACTTGTCCACAAGAATGAAAGTAGTGGTTTTTAAAGAGTTAAGTTACATATTTATTTTCTCACTTAAGTTATTTATGCAAAAGTTTTTCTTGTAGAGAATGGCAATGTTAATATTGCTTATGAAATAACAGTCTGTTCTTCCAGTCCAGAGACATTGTTAATAAAGACGATGAATCATGACCGAATGGATGTGGTCTCATTTTGTCCACCACATACGATACGATGTCATTTATGTCAAAGTTGACACCCTTCTGTTGGTCACTAGGGCTCAAACTTTGGACACACCTCTGACGGCTCTTTGGTGGCCTTTGCGGCAATTATGTCTTCCTTTGAAAAGTCATGTTTGTCCCTTCCTTTCCAAACCCAGACCTCATTTCTTCACCCAGGGCATTGTCACACCTCAGCCTTGTCTCCTTTTAGCAGCCTGCCCTCCATGCTGGCTTCCAAAAACACTGTTCTCATTGTATCACTCCCCTGCTCAAGAGCCTTCAATCGCTCCCCTTGCCCAGGATCAAGTACAGGTTTCGCAGTCTGACACGGGAGGCCTTTCCTGCTTGACTCCCACCTCCTACTCTGCCAAGCTTCCTACCAACTCCAAAAGGTCATGCGGGTCCCTGCTTCCTTAGTTTGCCATCTACACTTAGCACCCCCAATAACTAATCCTCTTTCTTTAGGATTCATGTTACCTGTCACCTCTTCCCCCAGTGTTCCAGAGATTTTCCATCTCCCATGATCCTTTCTCCTCTGAGGTTCCAGCCCCTTTTGTACACACCCCTACTTTGGTTCCTAATTCTGTTTTCCATTTGACAATCATTCATGGAGGACCAGCCTGGCCAAGTCATGCTTAGTACTGGCATAGATAACTCGAAGCCAAGTACAATTCAGGACCAGCTCAAAGGGACGCTCGTCTTCTTCCAAGTGTGGATTTTATGCCTCCCGGGTGAAAACGTAGGATCTTCAAAAGCAGGGCCAGCGTCCTGAACTTCTCTCAAAGTCTCACCTCCCCAGGGTGTCTAATAGTGCTGGATGCTAGCCGAGTTAGCATCGTCAGATAAAGAGTAACTTCAGAGTCACTCTTCAGTTGCCCTAAGATGGGCTGGTCAGCTGGAAAGCTTTAAATTAAGCCCAGCCTACCTTGGGAAACCCACTCCCCCAAAGAAAGCTGAGGTCCCTCCTGACGACTTGTCAGTTTAACTCCCAATAACCTACTTGAATTCATCATCATCATCAAGTCTTTGATAGGTATGAGTGGATATCAGTGGCCAGTTCCTTCCTGTGGCTCCAGTCCCCGAGGAGGCCTCAGTGAGCACCTGCAGAAATTCCATGCATCATGAGTGTCTCAGACCTTGGAATATGAGGGCAGGTAGGAAGCAGAGACATCTTCCAGCCCTGGGAGGCAGTGCGGTCCAGTGGTTGGGGACACAGGCTCTGGGACAGGTTTGTGGGGTTTTTTTGTTTTCTGTTTTTTTTTTTTTTTTGAGACGGATTGTCACTGTGTCACCAGGCTGGAGTGCAGTGGCATGATCTCGGCTCACTGCAATTTCTGCCTTCCCGGGTTCAAGTGATTCTCCTGCCTCAGCCTCCCAAGTAGCTGGGATTACAGGTGTATGGTGCCACGCCCAGCTAATTTTTGTATTTTCAGTAGAGAAAGGGTTTCACCATATTGGCCAGGCTGGTCTCAAACTCCTGCCCTCAAGTGACCCACCCGTCTGAGCCTCCCAAAGCACTGGGATTATAGACGTGAGCCGCCGCGCCCGGCCCCACGTTGGTGTTTGAATCTGAGGAGACTGAAGCACCAAGGGGTTCAGGGTTTTGCCCACAGCCACACTTGGGCTCAGTACCTGGCCCTGCCCCTCACTTGAGCTGCTCAGATCCTGGTGGGCGCATGGGCAATAATCAGGTCACATTGTTCTGTACGAAGTGTTATGGGAACTCAAGACGGGAGTAATTTCCTCTGTGGAGGGGATGAGGACAGTGGTCAGGGAAGGCGGGTGCTGCTTAGAGATTTTCCGGGTGGAGAACGAGGCTTCTAGGCAGAAGGCACAGCCCAAGCAAAGACTGCAAGTGCACGGCTGCTCGTGGGTGGAAGAGAGTCCACCTTTCCTCAGGGTGTATCAAGTACTTGCCATGAAGGCAACATGGGGGGGGACCAGGAATTCCAAGCCATGCCCAGACCTGGGGTCTGCTTTCTGAAACCTGAAGGTACAGGATGGATCAGCCCAGGCTGAAATCCCATTACCACCAGGGGGGGGGAAAAAAACCCAAAGGCTAAATTGTAGGTCAGGTTGGAGGTTATTTATGGAAAGTTATATTCTACCTACATGGGGTCTATGAGCCTGGCGCCAATCAGAAAAAGGAACAAAAAACAGACCTAGCTGGGAGGGGCAGCGTTTTGTTGTAGGGGGTGGGGCTCATGTTCCAGGGGTACAGCCAGACTCAGGGCTTGTATTAATAGCCTGAGAGTAAGACAGAAGGATAGAAGGAAATAGGTTGCCCCCCCAACTCCTCCCCCCCCATCAAAACACACACTAGGTCCCTGAGGATAAGACGAAGCTCCCACTCTCAAGCAGTTTATAATCTTGCTGGGGGAGTCAAGTAGAAAATGAGTGAAAGAGGTATCACTGTGGAGTATGTGATGTTTTGCACCAGAATGGAGAGACCAGAGGGGGTGGAGGGCTTCAGGGGAGAAGGGCGTCTGTGGGGCCCTGGGAAGTGAGAAGGGAGCTTTGAAGGCTGCCTAGGATGTGGAAGGGCAGTGAGGAGAGACAGCAGAAGGAGAGGGAGCAAGAGGAGAGCACGCCGGGTGGGGTGGGGTGGGGTGGGGCCGGTGGTGCAGGCATGGGGCTGGCATGTAGCGACTCTATCTAAGCTGATTACACAAGTGAGACTGGGGGTAGAGCCAGATACTGTTGGCTGGGAGCAGTGGCTCACACCTGTAATCCCAGTGCTTTGGGAGGCCAAGGCAGGTGGATCACATGAGGTCAGGAGTTCAAGACCAGCCTGGCCAACATAGCGAAACCCCATCTTTACTAAAAACACAAAAATTAGCAGGGCATGGTGGCGCACGCCTGTGATCCCAGGTACTGGGAGGCTGAGACAGGAGAATTGCTTGAACCCAGGAGGTGGAGGTTGCAGTGAGCCGAGATCATGCCATTGCTCTCCAGCCAGGGCGACAGAGTAAGACTTCATCTCAAAAAAATAAAATAAAATAAAATAGATACTGTAAATCACTGCAGGAAGAACGCAGGTAATGAATCATGAGAAGAGAGGGGCTGAGTCGCCATAGTGGCAGCACCAACTCCTGCAGGAAAGGCTAGACACTGGGTCATGGGTGCTGAAGGGTGCCCGGAATGGCGTTCTGCTTTAGAGATGGAACCCAAGCTCTGCAAGTGCATGGCTGTCTGTGGGTGGGAGAGACTCAATTAATCATTCCTTGGCATGTACTGAATCCCTTCCTACCACTACCCTCCAATGCCCAATTTCCCTACAATTGTCTGGGGTGCCTAAGCTTCTGCCCACCAAGAAGGCCAGAGCTGGCAGTGGGCAGCTGCAGATAGGAGAGATAGGTACCCATAAAGGAGGCAGGAAAGAGAGATGGAAGGAGAGGGGTGCAGAGCACACACCTCCCCCTGCCTGACAACTTCCTGAGGCTGGTTCTGCCAGCAGACTTAAGGCGGAAGCAGGGGAGATGGGGCGGGAGAGGAAGTGAGAGAAAGGAGAGGGCGGGAATGGAGAGGAAGGGAGGGTGATCATTCATTCATTCCATTGCTACTGACTGGATGCCAGCTGTGAGCTAGGCACCACCCTAGCTCTGGGCATGTGGCTGTGATCTTGGAGCCTCCTGGAGCTCACAGTGAGTGCCGGCAAGGAGCTGGGTCATGATGGATAACAAATAAACGTTTAGCACAATGCCCAGGGGATGGAAAGTTCCCCAGAGAAAAATAAAGCTGGTGAGCATATAGACAGCCCTGGAGGCAGCCAGGCCAGGCATTTCTGAAGAGGTGGCATTTGAGCTAGGACTTAAATGTGATGGGAGAGTGAGCCACACAGGATCAGGGGGTGTGCGCTCTGGGAGGGGGGAGCAGCAAGTGCAAAGCCCCTGAAGGTGTGTAGGGGGTGGAGGAGGGACACCACTAATTGCCTTGGGTGCCTTTCAGGCGTCTCCATGCCAAGGCTCTAAACCCTGATCTGGAAGCCAACATAATAATTATAATTATAGTGGAGAGGGGTGTGTGTGTGTGCGTGTGTGTGTGTGTGTGTGTGTGTGTGTGAGGAAAAGAGAGAGAATGAGTCTCTGTGTGTTCTCTTGCCTCTCTATGTTAAAGACCAAGTGGCCCTAAGAAGAATATTTGCATATTATTAATTATGTAGTTATGCACATTTTTATTTTTTTGAGACAGGGTCTTGCTCTGTCACCCAGACTGGCGTGCAGTGCAGCGATCACAGCTCACTGCAGCCTCTGCTTCCCAGGCTGAAGCCATCCTCCTGTCTCAGCCTCCAGAGTAGCTGGGACTACAGGCAGTTGCCACCATGCCTGGCTAATTTTTGTATTTTTTGTAGAGACAGGGCTTCACCTTGTTGCCCTGGCTGCTGCATATCTTTATTCCTTAGGCTCTTGATAGGTTTAAGTAAGGCTGCTAGCACTGGGCAGATGTATTACAATAGGAACATTGATGCCCTTGAACTTGTCGCACACACAGATGTGACACAAATTCGTATGCAGTTGCAGAAATGCCTGCAGTTTTCTTTAATGGATGCCTATAAGATCCAGGCTGGGATGGAGGCAAAGGACTATCTCGGCCTGAGAAGGTGCAAGCACTTTCCTGCTGCACGTTCTTCCCTGTTGTGGCTCTAAGCCAGATGTATATGTATATGTGAAGGGATACAGGTTCATGCTATTCAGCTAAGACTCCAGGGCAGGCGACGGAGATCTGAAGGGTAAGGAGGAGTCTGGAAATGAATTCCTTCCGGAAAGATCCATAATCCGTTCTTACTTGTCTGAATTGTGGAAGACACCCTCATCAGTGAATGTGTTAGTCACAGCATCCACTGCAAACCCCCTGGGGGAAGATTCTCTTCATTATGGTCCTGGATTTGCACATGTGCTCACATGTGCACGCACACACATTCACACCATCTTTACTCTGAAAACACAATGCCAGGCTTTCCTAGGTATTCTAAAAGCCTCCTGTTTCTACCCTTTGGTTGGCAGGTGTCCAAAAATGGTACTGACATCCCAAGTTAGAATGGTGGCCAGTTCGGATTAAGGCAGAGCCCCGTATCTTCCAGGGACACCAGACGAGATGCCAGGACCACGCCTCTGTTCTGCTCAGAGGCCAAAAGCAGCCCAAGAAGGTGAGGTGTTTTCCGTGCACATTACCCCCCGGGTCCTCAAGATCAGCCTCCAGCTCTCCTTCACCCAGGAGGAGCTGTGTGGAGGCAGAGACTGGCTTGGGTTCCCTTTCCCCAATCCCCTCCGTTCCATCTGTGCTGCCACTGCCAGATGGACTTTGCTTTCTCTGTTTTTTAAAAAAGCAAAGTTCAAAATATATTTTAAATACAGGAAATTTAATATGTTAACATTTTGGTTCCATCTACAGTATTTATTTTTTTAGACAGGGTTTCACTCTGTTGTCCAGACTGCAGTGCAGTGGCATGATCATAGCTCACTGCAGCCTCTGCCTCCTGGGCTCAAGTGATTCTCCCGTCTCAGCCTCCCAAGAAGCTGAGACTACAGGTGCACACGACCACACCTAGCCAATGTTTTTCATTTTTATTAGAGACAAGGTCTCACTATGTTTCTCAGACTGGTCTTGAACTCCTGAGCTCAAGTGATCCCTTGCCTTGGCCTCCCAAAGTGCTGGGATTATAGGTGGAAGCCACCATGCCCCACCAGTATTTCTTTTTTATATAAAACCAATAGAAAAACTCTGAAGTTCTCTTTGCATTTCTCTCTTTCCATGCCTTTCCCTTCATTTCCAAAGGCAACAATCCATGTTTTTATATGGTCCTACATATATTATTTATAATCAATATATAAATGTGTGTTTTTAAATTTCACATGCATTTTATCACACCACACATATTCTGAAACTCACCTTATTTCTTACTCAAAATTATGCTTTTAAGATCTAGCCACATAGGATTATTTTAAAATCTTGAATGAATAGTATTACAATTTATGACTATACCACTATTTGCTTATCTATTTTTCTTTTTTTTTGAGACAGAGTCTCACTCTATTGCCTAAGCTGGAGTACAGCAGTATAACCTTGGCTCAAGCAACCTCTGCCTCTGGAGTTCAAACAATTCTCCTGCCTCTGCCTCGCAAGTAGCCAGAACTACAGGCATGCTCCACCAGGCCTAGCTAATTTTTTATGTTTTTAGTAGAGATAGGGTTTCACCATGTTGGCCAGGCTGGTCTCAAACTCCTGACCTCAGGCGATTGCCCACCTCAGCCTTCCAAAGTATTTGAGATTACAGGCGTGAGCCACCGCACCTGGCCTGCTTATCTATGTTTCTACTGATAGACATTTGGTTTGTTTCCAGTGTTCTCACCATCAAAAGCAATGCACTAAGGAAGATGCCTGCATTTGTCTCCTGATACGACATATGGTAGAGTTTCTTCAGGACAGAGATGAATGAGTGTTCTAATACAAAAGTCTAATCATGCCACTTCCCTGCTCCAATTCCTCCATGGAATTTATCACCTAAAAGCTCAACTCTAAACTCCTTAGCTTACAAGTACATGATCTGGTATCTGCCTACCTGTCCAGCCACACATTTGACCGCTGACTTCCTTAGCACTTTGTTCTCTGCAATATCATATTTCTCTTAATTTCTAGAATCGCCCAGGGGGTTTCAAGCCTCTTTGCTTTCTGCGAGTTTTCCTTAGCCTGCCTAGGATCCCCTCCTCCAGCTCCTCTGGCCAGGAAATTCCCCTTCAAGTCTCCTTTTGAGGAGACTGCCTTTCCCACAGAGCTGACCACCATGTCACATCTAGGCTGTGTTACAAGGTTGCCACACAGGCTGAAGCTGGCTGTCTCCTCTGGACTATGAGGTTGTTGGGGACAGGATCCCGGCCTTTGCCCATCTGTAGCCTCAGCGCTTTTGCACAGGGCTTGGTCAGAATCCGGGCTCCGTAAATATTTGTTGAATTAATGGATGTTCGGCTGCCGGAGCATGATTTGGGCAGCAGGAATGAAATGTCCAACTTCCTCCCAGCTCAGTGGCAGGCAAGGGCTTTGGGATAACTTTTCCAAAGCACTTCTTTCATTCAAGTCCCTCTGTAGCTTTGCAACTGTGGGGGCAAAGGGGCCCTTCCCAAGAAACCAAGTCCGTGGTTGTTTACCCTGGACAATATGAAGCGCCCACGTTACACATATCTCTATCATTTGGCCAACAATTTGGTGTTGTGGTGTTATTTCCATGTTTGAAGAAAACAGCTCAGCTCTGACTAAAGAAATAAATGATATCATTTTTCATTCAGACAACCAGATTCCTTGGTACAAAAGGCTCCCTGGGGAGAAATGCCGGGACAGTGTGGCTCCTCAGAGGCTATTTACATCCGTCAGATTCTCTAATCTCTTGCCTTCCTTCCTCTGTTTCCTTCCCTTTGCACAGAGGCCGGTGTTCAGCCTGGCACTTACAGGGAGGGCGATGGAGCCACCATCCTCACGTATGGGCTGGGGATCGGGCTGTGGGGGGGGTGGGTAGCCCAGTGGCATTTGGTGGTCTTTTTTATTTTTTTCCTTAGAAACCAGCCTCAATTTAAGATAATAAGTCTCCTTGTTTGCCAGTGATTGCTATTTGTAGGGACTTATTTTCCCTGGTCAATTTGGCTAAGATAAATCGAATCTAAAGGGAACATTTTCTAAAAATGCTACAAGGCAATTTTCAGAAACTGGACCAAGGAACAGCTTCTAGGTCACCTGTTCAACGATGCCCTGGATGCCCCCTTCTTAAATGAGATGGGGGTGTGGAAACAGACTCCCCAGCCTTTTATGACAGCACCTTTAAAATGCCACTGAAACCTGGGGGAACAAGGACCCTGAAGAATCATTTGGTCGGGCCTTTACTGAAAGATACCAGTTCCTGCATGGTCAGCCCCGCCCCCCTCCAGCTGGTCCCTTGTTAGTGTCCTCACATCCCCAGCCTGGCCCTGGCTCCCACCCTCCACCCACCCTGCCTGTCTGCTAGTTCCTCGAAAGCACGGGCTCCCGATTATGACGATGCTGTTCCCCTCCGCCGGGACGCTCTTCTTACATTCTCTGCCGTCCATCTCATCTCGGTTCAAATGTCACCTCCTCAGAGGCCTTCCCTTACCATTCCATCTAAAACAGGATCCCACTATTCTTTTTCCCAACCCTTGTCACCAGTTGTCATTTTATATTTGTCTCATGTCAGGTCTGCCTCTGCTGCCCAATTGCAAGCTCTATGCGGCAGGGACTGAGCTGGCTTGTTCTCGAGATCTGAGACCACAGAGCCTGGCCTGCAGCAGGTGCTCAGTATATGTTGGCAACTGAGTGAACCAGCAAGGGGCTGATGGGCCTTGGCACACTTGCTCTGCTACCGCGAACACCACCACTAAGAATGCCAGTGAAATACTGGATCATAAACACCGGCTTTAGTCCCAGGCAACCCTCCTCCTGGAGTGGGTGTAACAGACTCTCTCCACCTCATCCCCCAGGCCTTGAAAATGTTTTGAGCCTTTCAGTTGCTTGTTCTTTGCTTCTTTACGCACAAGTTACTTTCCTTTCCTCAATCACTTTATTTCCCTTTTTTCTAATAGTCACGCCTTCATTAGAGTTTTTTGTTTTGTTGGTTGTTTTTTTTGAGACAGAGTCTTGCTCTGTCACCCAGGCTGGAGTGCAGTGGCACGATCTCAGCTCACTGCAATCTCCGCCTCTCGGGTTCAAGTGATTCTCCTGCCCAGCCTCCTGAGTAGCTGGGATTATAGGCGCCTGTCACCATGCCCAGCTAATTTTTGTATTTCTAGTAGAGGCAGGGTTTCACCATGTTGGTCAGGCTGGTCTCGAACTCCTGACCTTGTGATCCACCCACAGCACGTGACCCTGACAACCCTCTGAGAGTTATGGTGCTGCTTCCGTTTTATTTTCCAAATCTCATGCAAGCTCCTCTTTGACCAAATCTACCCCAGACCCCTTTGGAGAAGGTGACTCTGGGAAGTATTATTCTCAGATTAGCCAAATGGATGAAACAAACCAGCAGGAGGACTAGTCCCACTCATCTCTCCGGCCTCCTCCCTCTACTCTCTACTATGCCCCGGCCCTAAACTGTTTACAGCTCCACATTGTACCTCTGCCCATGCTTTGCCCTCAATTTGGGATATCTTTGCTCCCTTCTTTAGCTGGTCAACTCTACTGAGCCCTCATGATCTGGCTGCAGAGACTCATTCTCTGAGACATCTTCCCTCTCTGAGAATTCCCCTCTCCTCTGTGCTCACAGAGAACTGGGTACAAACCCATATGCAACTCCTGTTACCCACTGCACCTTCCTCCTCGCCAGGTCTGGGGATCTCTTGGGAAGGAGGCCTGTGTGCTGGCCAGCCTCCCGGCAGCTAGTGCTGGGAAGGCAGGTTCCCAGGGAGGGCTCGACACTCTCCTGGCATGGAACCCACTAAACCACTGGTGCAGTGTGCTACAGAATCACCGAGGGAACATGTTACAGTCAGACTCCCAGTCCTCACCTCCCCAAGATTTTGATTTGGTAGCTCTGGAGCTGAGCTCAGGAACCTGCATTTTTTTTTTTTTCAATCGGACAGTCTCTTGAGCCAGAGTAGGCTCAGAGACTCCCAGAAACCTGCATTTTTTAGCAAATACCATGAGTAATTCATGAGCAATTTGTCCACCACATCAGGCTGACTCTGACAGGGCTGAATCTTTTTTGTTTTTTAAGAATTTAAGTCTAACTCTTTTCATTTTTACCTTAGTTTCTAGTTAGATTAGAAGGTCTGTCTCTTTTTATAGATAAGATTCTATCTCTTTTACAGAAAAAAATAATTTTTATTTTTATTTATTTATTTATTTATTTTTGAGATGGAGTCTCGCTGTGTTGCCCAGGCTGGAGGGTAGTGGCATAATCTTGCTCACTGCAATCTCCACCTTCCAGGTTGAAGTGATTCTCCTGCCTCAGTCTCCAGAGTAGCTGGGACTACGGGCACGAGCCACCATGCCCAGCTAATTTTTGGATTTTTAGTAGAGATGGGATTTCACCGTATTGGCCAGGATGGTCTCTATCTCCTGACCTCATGATCCACCCGCCTCAGCCTCCCAAAGTGCTGGAATTACAGGCGTGAGCCACCATACCCGGCCACATCGTTTCTTAATAATACTTACTGTCAACATATTTATAAGTCCCTATAGGTCATATTCTGCTTTTATTGGAGGCCGTGAAGCCTGGACTATGGGATTTAAAAGTCTCTGAAGGGTGACAGAGAGGACCAGAGAGAAGGCGATAGAGTTGAGGCATGGAGCCTGCCAAGGGCCTGTCTGGGACAGAGAGGCCGAGCAATGCCTTGCCCTAGGAAAATCTCCTTGTCTTTCTGGAATGCTGAGAAGCCCTGGGGAGGTCCTGGGTGGAAAGAGCTAAGTCATACTGGGTGGGCTCCGGAGGGGTTCAAAGCATGTGCCACAGTAGCCCGTCACATGGGACCACCCATGTGGGTCTCCTGAGGAGCTGGAGAGAAGCAGATGCTTCCCCAACACATCAGTGAGGGCACCTTGGGCCCAGTCGGCTGCGGAAGTAGGGATGTGTGGGGGATGTGTGGGGTGGGGGTGGGATGGCAGCAGAGGAGCTGGCGCTAGGACAGGAGCAGGCTGGCTACCCCAAAGCGGGGCCTTGCCAATTTCAACATCTGCCCCAATTCCTGCCTGGTCACCCAAGGAATGTGGCTTTAGATTTGTGGCTCAGGACCCCAGGAGAGGGAGAGGGAGTCTCTCAGCCTCTCTAGATCTTCTTGGCCAGGTGGTGGGAGGTGGCTTCTCCCAGGGGCCCTGGGAGCTGCTAGATGAGGTGCTGACTCAGTTACCTCCTGAACTGAGCCATTGTTTTCTTTAAAAATAGAAAGAACATAAACCCACAACGTCACTCAACCCCATGAACACAAGCACTGCTTACATTTAGGTGTAACCCCTTCCAGTCTTGTTCGTGTGTGTGTGTACCATAGGTCCATAAAGTTCTGTATTCTGTATGACACCATTAGCATTTTTTTTTATTTTTTTGAGATGGAGTCTCGCTCTGTTGCTAAGGCTGGAGTGCAATAGCGCGATCTCAGCTCACTGCAACCTCCGCCTCCCAGGCTCAAGCGATTCTCCTGCCTCAGCTTCCAGAGTAGCTGGGATTATAGACGCCTGCCACCATGCCTGGATAATTTTTGTATTTTTAGTAGAGACGGGGTTTCAACCATGCTGGCCAGGCTGGTCTTGAACTCCCAACCTCAGGTGATCCAGCCACTTCAGCCTCCCAAAGTGCTGGGATTACAGGTGTGAGCCACCGCGCCCAGCCACTGTTAGCATTTTCTATGTTGCCACAGAGTCTTTGTGACCGTCATTCCCAAAGGCTGCCTGGTCCACTGAGATGATGGGCCATAGTTTCCTTAAAAATCCTCTGTTGTCTTCTGACTCACACAATGACACTAAGTTTTACCTGGGGCCAGATTCCCACACCCTGAAGTCAGCCCTGTTCAGACCATAAATCTTGGCCCTCTCAATCCAGTCCCTCACTCCCTGACCTCTTCCTGCTTTCTTCTGCCTGCTCCAGACTTTTTGATATACCTCCCAATCTGTATATCACACTCACCACCACCCGTAGATCTGACAACTTAGATAATGCCTTCTCAAATACTGAAAAAAACCTGAATTACCATCAATTTTCAAGCTTCCTAGTATACTATAAAATGGAAATATGCCTCGAGAGGGTTATAAAGATTATCAGCTATTTTAGACTGGGGGTGGTGGCTTATACCTGTAATCCCAGCACTTTGAGAGGACAAGGGGGATGGATTTCTTGAGCCCAAGAGTTCAGGACCAGCCTTGGCAACATGGTAAAACCCCATCTCTACCCAAAATACAAACATTAGCCAGTGTCATAACCCAGTCTCAAAACAAATAAATAGATTAAAATTAAAAATAAAAGATGGTCAGCTATTTTAATGTTTACACTGAACAATTAATATTCCTTTCACCTAGTAATATGGTATAACATTGTTATGAAACTCACAAGAAATGTAGAAACTCATAAGGTACCACATGTGATCCCAATTGTCCAGAGGTGGAGAAAAGGTCAAGGCCAAATGACAGATGTTCTCTTTGGTCTTGTCAGAGTCACTCTCTGGGACTAACTATGCGATTGCATTTGAAGAAAAAAATAGCAGAAGTCCACATTTGAGACCCATTAAGACCTGAGCCAGCGGCTCGCCATACTCCCCTTGTGTCTGCACCCAGTGAAAAACAAAATAAAACAGGCTGTCCAGGCTGCTTCTCTAAAACCAGCCCTTGGCCTACCTTCTCAGGCTGACTGTGGCACCCATCCTCAGATCTGATGTCTTGTTGCCTGAAGTACCTCCCCCACCCTCTCAACCCTAGTTCCTGGGATCCTGCCTTGGGTCAGCCCCCTTGGCTGGTACAAGAGGGTATTTGGAACATCTGGTGGCTTCTAATATTTTCACTATTGTAAATGTGGTGGATGAGATTCTCTGGTCCTGTCAGTCCCTTTCCCCTCTCTATGCTCATCCCTACTGAGGAGGAACCTTTTAACCTAATCCCTACTGAAGAGGGAGCCTTTTAACCTCATAAATCATTAGAGTGATACATCGAGAATCCACTCGAAGCAGAGAAGCGGATTATCTCAAGGGCCTTCCACTCAGAGGATGGGAGGATGTGGAGTAGGTGGTTCTACCTACCTCGGGCACAAGGGTCACAGGGAAAAATCCAGATTTGCTGGCTACTAACCAAAGGGGATAAAGCTTATTTTCTAAAAGAAGAAGGTTAGACAAGGAAGGAGAAGCGAGAGGGATCAAGGGGAAACAGAGATTACGGGGCATCATGGGAGCAGTTGCTGGAAGGCAACCCAGTGGAAAGGGTGGGGAACCCTCTGCGTCCCGAATGAATGGAGGTGGGTACTTGCTGGCAGTAGATTCAGATTTAATCCATATCTGAACAGGGAAAGGCAGAATGTGGCCATGAATGCTTTGCTCAAATATATTTTTCTGCACTTAGGATTATTTCTTTTCCCCAAGGGGGCACATTTCTGTGGCTCTTCTCATATACTGCTGGATTGCTTTCTAGAAGATAGGTACCACTTGACAATTTCATGACCCAAACAGGGCAAGAGAGGATCCTATTTTGACACATATAAGTATGCAATAAATAAGTGATTTATAGCAAGCAGAACAGAGAATCCCCAGGCTGTGGGGCAGGGGTGCTGGTACTGGAGGGAGAATGGCCACATCTTTAACCTCTGGGGCCACTTGAAGTACACTTGCCCAGGATTTAAGCGTCATTAGTAGATGTTGCTGAACCAAATCGATAAATGGATATGGCAAAGGCTGAGTAGATGTCAGAGCAGGGGCAGGTGGGGCACAATTCTCAGGAATCCCACAAGGCCTAGACGTAACAGTATGATTCTCAGGGCGGGACTTAGTTCAGGGCCCTGCATCAGAAGGCTCCTGCAGCCTCTACGCTCCACCCCTGAGAACTCCCTCCAGATTCAGATTCCTGTGGGCCTATCTGCTCTAGCTGGGGCTGGGATGGGAGGTGTCAGAACCCCACAACTGACAGTCCCCACAGGACTGTCAGGAGAGAGGTGATTTGCTCAAAGAAAAATTGAGATGGAGGCAAAAGCCACAGCTCTCCGCTAACCACGCTGCTAAAACCTCGGGGGCTGCTATGCACTGCAACTAGTTGACACAGTAGAGCCACAGGCCAAATCTGGCCCATGACTTGTTATTTTATAGCCCATAAGGGAAGAATTTTTTTATTTATTTTTCACTCTGGTTTTCCAGGTTGGAGTGCAATGGCGCCACCTCGGCTCACTGCAATCTCTGCCTCCTGGGTTCAAGCGATTCTCCTGCTCATCTTGTGTAGCTGGGATTACAGGCCTGCACCACGACGCCTGGCTAATTTTGTATTTTTAATAGAGACAGGGTTTCTCCATGTTTGTCAGGCTGATCTTGAACTCCCAACCTCAGGTGATCCGCCCACCGCGGCCTCCCAAAGTGCTGGGATTACAGCCGTGAGCCACCGTGCCCAGCTGGAAGAGTGGTTTTTACAGATTACTATCTACAATTGATTTGATGACAGGGAACACCAACTTTGAATCTCAATTAAGTAAAATGTTGCCCTCCCAACCCTGCAAAAAACAAAATGAAACACATTCTTCTAATTAGTAAACCTGTGTTACAAAAAACTGTTTCTGGCTGGACACAGTGACTCAGGCCTGTAATCCCAGCACTTTGGGAAGCCGAGGTGGGAGGATCGCATAAGCCCAGGAGTTTGAGACCAGCCTGGGCAACATAGCGAGATCTCATCTCTATAAAAAATTTAAAAAGTAGCTGGGTGTTCTAGTGCATGCCTGTGGCTCCAAGCTACTTGGGAGGATCACCTGAGCCCAGGAGGTCAAGGCTGCAGTGAGCCATGCATTTGAGCCTGGGAGACAGAGTGAGACCCTGTCTAAAAAAACCAAAAACCAACAAACAGAAACAACCCTGTTACCAATTATTATGATTATAGTTTTAAATTTTTCAATAAAATTTTTGGAAATGTGTTTACATGCTTATTAAGCAAGTACCTACCTAACATTTTCAGTTTTGTCTCTTGGTCTGCAAACCCCAATATTTACTATCGGGCTGTTTGCTGCCCCTTACTCTAGGGCGGTGCTTCTCAAATTCTGGTGATCATAGAATCACCTGGAGAGCTGTTAAAACAGGCCCTAGTCCCAGATATTCTAATTCAGTAGGTTAAACATAGACTTTACTACATGACCTGTCAATTCCACTCCTAGGTATATACCCAAGAGATTTGAAAATATATGTCAATTCAAAAACTTGCACATGAATGAATGTTCACAGCAGTATTCATGATAGCCAAAAATTGGAAACAATCCAATATCTATTAACTGACAAATGGATTACACATTATGGTATATCCATATGAGGTAGGAAGTGAGACTTGACTCCAGAGACGAAGATCAGACACCAGACCAAACTGAGGACTAGCTAAAACAAGGAAGGGGCAGAAGCAGCTTTCCAAAAGACATGCCCACCAGTGTGCCCTGTTAGTTTACCATTGCCAGGACAACACCTGGGAGTTACCACTCCTTTCCATGGCAATGACCCACTGACCCAAAAGTTACTACCACTTTCCTAGAAATTTCTGCATAAACCACCCCTTCATCTATACGTAATTAAAAGTCCGTATAAATATGACTGCAAAAACTGCCCTGAGCTGCTACCCTTTGCCTGTGGGGTAGCCCTGTCCTGCAGGAGCAGTCACGGAGCTGTAACACTGCCATTTCAATAAAGCTGGTTTCTACCTCTTGCTTGCCCTTGAATTCTTCCCTGGCCAAAGCCAATAACCTTCATGGGCTATGTCCCACACTGGGGCTCACCAGCCCTGCATCACATACAATAGATTATTATGCAGCCATGAGATGAAATAAAGCTGATACATCCCACCACATGGATGAACCTTGAAAACATGCTAAGTGAGAGAAGCCAGACCAAAAGGCCACAGATTATATGACTCCATTTATATAAAACGTCCAGAATAGGCAAGTACATTGCAAGGGAGATTAGTTGTTGTCATGGAATGTAAGACAGCGGAAGTGGAGAGTGACTGCTAATGAGTATAAAATTTCTTTTTTGTGTCATAAAAATGTTCTGGAATTAGACAGTGGTGATGGTTGTACAGTCTTTTGAATATACTAAAACCACCAAATTGCATACTCCTGAGTGTCACCAGGTTCCCCAGACCTCCAAGAGGAAGCTGTACCCAGATTCTGCTTCCATACCCGTATGCCGTAAAGCAAAGCCTTGGGCTGTGTATGCATCCAGGACTCTTCCATGAGCTCTAGTGTCTGCAGAGAGTGTGGGCCAGGAAGAAGCAACTCACCTTCTACTCCCAGAAATGAGGATTTCCTGTAGCTCCTTGGCCTGGCCTGCCCTGGGATGGCTGCAACCCTACCAATGTGAGTTGCTTTATAGCTGCTGTTTATTTTTGAAAGGACGCATCTTCAGTGACCAGCATCACATGTCAAAGTTGAAAGTGCATGACCAAGGGATCCTGTGACTCAGGGAGAGCTGTAGCTGGCCGTTCTCTCTGCCTAATTATTCTTCCAGAATCTCAGTTACCAATCCTGTTATTCATCTGCTCATAAACCTTCTATGGCTTCCCACCACCAACCAAATTAAATCCAAGTCTGGAAACAGGCATTCATGAATCCAGCTCTGCAATACAGCAATATATACTTTTGCATTGTCAACTACCTGGAGTTAGTACGGACTCCACAGGTTAAGGACATAGTTATCAACAAGACTACCCTTACTTCAGACACCCACATAGTATGGGGGTTCCCAGGCCACCTGCACTTCTGACCAGCTGGCTACAAATTTGGGGGTTCCCACAACCCCCTCATATTTGATAATTTGCTACAATGACTCACAGAACTCAGCAAAGTGCTATACCTACCATTACAGTTTTATTATCAAGGGTACAAATCAGAAGCAGCCAAATGAAGAAATCCGTAAGGTGAGATCTGGGAGGATCCCAAACACAGAGCTTCCATATCTTCTCCCCATGGAGTCAGTATGCATCACCCTCCTAGCACATCGGTGTTCACCCACCAGGAGCTTTGATGTCCAGAGTTTTTATTGGAGTTTCATCACGAGGCATGATTGATCAAACCATTGGCCATGTGATTAAACTCAGTCTCTAGCCTCCTTCCCTCCCTGGAGGTCAGACTGATATCATCTGGCTCAAAATCCCAACCCTCTAATCATTTGGTTGGTTCCTAATAGCTAGTCCCCATCCTGAAACTATCTAGGGACCCACGATGAGACACCTTGTTAGTACAAACTCAGGTGTGGTTCCAGTGGCTATGAATAACAAAGACACTCCTATCACTTGGGAAATTCCAAGCGTTTGGAAGCTCCCTCTCAGAAACCCAAGACAACCAGACAAATTAGTATGCAATAAGTGCCAGCCTATCTTTACCAGAGTATGCCCACGACCCCTTTTCTATGCTGTTGGCTTAGGTCAGGTAGAGCAGCTTGCTCCTCTCCATGTGGACCGAGAGTTTTTTCACCTCGCTTCCTTTGCTTACACTGATTCCTTTGTCTGGAATTGCCTCCACGAGGGTACTCATCCTTTGTGTAGATATAACTGTCCTCATTTCAGATGAGAAAGTTGAGGACTGGAAGATTAAGTCACTTTTCAAAGACAATTGGTTCTATATTATAAAACCAGGACATAAATCCAGGCCTGTCTGAAGCCCCAACCTGTGTGGTCCCACACTATCATCTGGCATTCCCGTGGGCAGTAGGGTTGGCTGATATTATTGAAATCCCTGCAAGATTATTCTGTGATTATTCTCTCATGAAAAAATGGCTTGAAGAGGGCAAACCTGCCGTCACTAACAATGCCACCTTGGGGAAGCTAAACTCCAAAACTAACAGATACCCTCGACTGCAAGTAATAGAAAGGCCCACAAAAAGACCCTTAAACCAGGAGTTGGCAAACTTTTTCTGTAAAGGGAAAAGGGCCAGAGGGTAAATATTTGAGGCTTTGCAGGTCATAAGGTCTCTGTCATGACTACTCATTCTTGCCGTTGTAGCACTAAACAATATGCAGGCAATACATAAACAAAAGGGCATGGCTGTATTCCAATAAAACTTTATTTACAAAATCAAGCAGTGGGCCAGATTTGGCTCCTGGGTCATAGTTTGCCAACCCCTGTCTTAAACCAAGAGGACATTTATTCATCATCTAACAACAAGTCTAGAAATAGCGTGGATCCAGGTGACCTACTCAGGCAGCTCAGTAGCATCTTCAGATCCCAGGTTCCTCCCTGCCAGCTGCAGATGACAACATCCAGAAACAGAAAACTTCATGCCTCCTTAGTAAGAATAGTTCACAGGCTAACCCCTGGCTAAGGTGAAAGGAATTATCCAGATTGCCTTGGATAAATGGTCTCATCCCTGGCTGCAACATTAGAATCACCTGAGAACTTTAAAGAAAACACCTGGGCCCATACCGGAGCTTTGTATTTAATGGTTCTGAGGTGGGGCCTTCACATTAATATTTTTTAAAACCATTCATAGCTGGAAAGGCAAGGCATTGGCAGACCAGTCAAAATTCATTGCGCACAAAGGCCAATTCATGATCACCATCAAAAGGGTATTTTAGCAAAGAGGAAGAAGGGTGTATTAGACTGTTTTCATGCTGCTAATAAAGACATACCCAACACTGGGCATTTTACAAAAGAAAGAGGTTTAATTGGACTTACAGTTCTATGTGGCTGGAGAAGCCTCATAAACATGGCAGAAGGCAAGGAGGCTCAGGTCCCGTCTTACGTGGATGGCAGCAGGCAAAGAGAGAATGAGGAAGACGCAAAAGCGGAAACCCCTGATAAAACCATCAGATCTCGTGAGACTTACTCACTACCACAAAAACAGTATGGGGAAACTGCCCCCATGATTCAATTATCTCCTACCAGGTGGTCTCTCCCACAACACATGGGAATTATGGGAGTGAAATTCAGGATGAGATTTGGGTGGAGACACAGAGCCAGACCATATCAAGCACGAAGGCTGAAGGGTAACCAACAGCCTTGGCTGCATCCCAATGTGATGCTTTTCATCTGCAAAATGGAAATCAAGGTATGACCTACGTCAAAGATCCCCGCAAAATTTAAATGAAGCAGCGTGCCTGGTACAGTGCCTGGCAAAAAATAAGCACTCAGTGCATTAGCAGTTGATCGCTCTTAATTTTGAAGTTATGAAGTCCTCCTAGATGTTTTATGTACATTTTAGAGCATGTACCAATTGAATGATGTTGGTTTTTTATGGGATTTGAACCCCAGCCTTTCCTCAGCTACCTGGAAAACTGGGAGTGGCAGGTATTTAAAAAATACAAGTGACTCACCACAACCCTTCCCTCACAAATATTTCATGTGAGAACACAGCACAGAGATTGATTGATCTCTACTCTCTCTTGAAAAGCATCATGGCACGAACTCCTTCCTGCGGGCCATTTGGAAGCCTCACTCTTCCTTACTCATAGAAGAAGACTTTCTCCCCCGCCTTCTACTCTGGGCCATCTTCTCCCTGTTTTCCAATTTATTTCCATGCACTTTTCAAAGCAAAGTGGGAAATCTCTCTTAATGCTCCTTTTCTTCCTTATACTAGTTTTTTATGGCTGCTGCAACAAACTACCACGAACTGAGAGGCTTGAAGCAACATAAATTTATGACCTTATAGCTCTAAAGGTCACAGTGTTAAGATTGACCTCAGGGGGCTAAAATCCACATTCCAGCAGGGCTGTGTTCCTATCTGAAGAGACCACGTATCCTCGCTTTTTCCAGATCCTAGAAGTGGCCTGCATTCCTTGGCTTGTGACCCCTTCCATCTTCTCTCATGGCACCCCCTTGCCTCACCTTTCTGCCCCTCTCTTCCACACCTAAGGACTGTTAAGTGTGATGACATTAGGTCCCTCCGATCCACCTGGATTATTCCGGATAACCCAGAATGATCTTCACATCTCAGGATTTTTAACTTAATCACATCTACAAAGTCCCTTTTACCACATAAGGTAAGGTAACATTCGCAGGTTCCAGGCAGGTAGATGTGAACATCTTATGGGGGGGCATTATTCTGTCTACCACATTTTGTGATCTCTAATGCTCCCCATTCCTCTCCAGCCTCTCGTTCCTCCTTTTCACCTAAGGGACTCTGTCCTCTCCCTGTTCGCCTCCTGCAGGATCCAGATGGCCTTTCCTGAAATAGAGGCACGAGTGTCCTGGCATATGGGGCTGTTGGGAGGTTTAGATTAATGTTTATGAGTGCTTAGAACAGTATCTAGCGCACAGTAGGGCTACAAAAGTGTTTATTAGCTGCCACTACAGGCCTGCCCTCCTTGGAATGGGACTTCTACTTCACAATTGGCCTTCTTAAAGGGTGCCTACGTTTTTTTAAGCTTGAGCAGTTCAAAAACAGCCAATAACTTGGAACAGCTTTCTAGAAACTATAAATCACGGCTGGGCGCAGTGGCTCATGCCTATAATCCCAGCACTTCAGGAGGCCAAGACGGGTGGATCACCTGAGGTCAGGAGTTCGAGACCAGCCTAGGCATCATGGCAAAACCCCATCTCTACTAAAAATGCAATAATTAGCTGGGCACGATGGCACGTACCTGTAATCCCAGCTACTCAGGAGGTTGAGGCAGGAGAACTGCCTGAACCCGGGAGGTAGAGTTTGCAGCGAGGTGAGATGGCCCCACTGCACTCCAGCCTGGGCCACAGAGTGAAACTCCATCTCAAAAAAAAAAAAAAAAAGAAACTTTATCAACCAGTAGTTCTTCAAGTGTCCACCTGCATCAGCATCTCCTGGGGTGCTTTTAAAAGTACATTTGACTATTTTCCATGCTAAAGTTTGTTAACCTCGGTACAGAACGCCAGCATTTGGGAGTTTATAATTTGCAACCAGAACAAAAAAGAAGAACCCCATCCTGCTGCCTCACTCAGCCCATCTGCTGCTAAGAACAGCACTCACTGCAGGGCCAGGGGCTGAAGTCTTCCTTGAAGGATACTCAGCAAGCCTGGGGCCTTCCTTGGGGGAGCCATCATTGAATGCCAGGGGAAGGCCTTCTCTTAAGAAGGGCTTGAGGGCAGGGAATGGGTGGGAAGGAGGTAGACGGTGACTATCTGACCAGTGGTACTTACCTTTTGGAGGTCCCTGACCCTCCAAGAGCCTGGTGAAAGCCAAAGGTCTCTTTTCATACCTGGGTGCCAGGTATGGGCAGCTGGCCCGATGACCACTGAGAGAAAAAGAGAAGGCTGGAGCCCCCGGCCAGACCATGGTCCAACCTGTCTCTCTGTTGGCCTCAGTATGAGCAGAGAATGCAAGAGCCAGAAAGAGGTCCAACCGTCAAAGCTGCAGGACATGAGAAGTAGAACTTGGTGTGAGCTCAGCTCCCGCCCTGGGACTTCTCAGTTGGTGTTGAGGGAATTTCTAAGCCCTAGAACCTGCAAAGACCCAGACCCTGCTGTTTAATGAATGCAAAGAATCTTCTTCCCTCCTTCTGAGGCATTCCAGGACTTTCCAGAGCCCACCCGAAACTTAAATAAGCACCCCACGGGGATGGTGTGTATCCAGAACTAAAATAAACGTAAATAATATCCCAGAAAATTATAAATTGTGTATTTAGGAATCGGAATGTATGAGGCAGGGTTTTCTCTTCCTCTATTATAGCTTTCATGAAAGGGAGACAAATAATAAAGCTCCCTTGGGCTAAAGTTAGAGTCGACATATAGTTTACACCAGAAAATATACACTTAGGTATCCATTTCGAATGCATGTACTTCCAGTGTGAAATCCTCTCAGTGACCACAAGCTCCTTAAAGCCAAAGCCAAGAGCAGGGAGGTCTCCGTGTGGTCCAAATGCTCTGGAAGGAAGGAAAGTAGCATCTATTGAACGTTTACCACCCACCTGGCACAGAGCTCACACCCTCTTACAACGTCCTCATAGCTATACTGTGAAATCCATTTTTTTTTCGAAGCAGAGTCTCACTCTGTCTCTCAGACTGGAGTGCAGTAGTGCAATCTCGGCTCACTGCAACCTCTGCCTCCCAAGTTCAAGCAATTCTCCTGCCTCAGCCTCCCAAGTATCTGGGACTATAGGCACGTGCCACTACAACAAGCTAATTTTTTGTATTTTTTTTAGTAGAGATGCGGTTTTACCACATTGGCCAGGCTGGTCTTGAACTCCTGACCTCAGGTGATCCACCCACCTCAGCCTCCCACAGTGCTGAGATTGCAGGTGCAAGCCACCACATTCGGCTAAATCAATTTTATTAGCTCAATTTTTCAGGTGGGGAAACTGAAGCTTGGAATTGACAAGTAAATTGCCCAGCAATGTGAGGAACAAGACCATGAGCCTGAAGCCAATTTCCCTAATGATTTATTTGCCAAATCACCTATTTCATCTTCTAGCATCCTAGTTTTCCCTACTCTTTTGGGTATTTGAAGAACTCTATTAAAAGCTCATCTAAAGATAAATATTTTTGGCCGAGCACAGTGGCTCATGCCTGTCATCACAGCACTTTGGGAGGCCAAGGCGGGCAGATTACTTGAGTCTCGGAGTTCGAGACCAGCCTGGCCAACATGGTGAAACCCTGTGTCTACTAAAAATACAAAAATTAGCCAGGTGTAGTAGTGGGTGCCTGTAATCCCAGCTACTCAGGAGGCTAAGATGGGAGAATCGCTTGAACCCAGGAGGCAGAGGTTGCAGTGAGCTGAGGGCACGCCAGTGCACTCCAGCCTGTTGCCCAAAAACAAAAACAAAAAATAAAACCCACAGATGCCTGGGCTTCACTCCAGACCAAATGAACCCAAATTCCTCAGGGGAGGGGCCACACATCAGCATTTTAACCTATTCTCCAAGTGCTTCTTCCACACCCCAAGGTCTGAAACCCACTTCTCTTGACATCTCTCGGAGGGGATCTGTCTGCATGTCCTGTCTCACCTCCCGATGCCCCTCCATTGGCCCTTGGGGACTCAGAATCAAGGAGTGGGTTAGGGGTCCCAGCCACTGCCTCTGGGTGGTTATCATACCTCTCCCCTCCATTTCTGCCCTCATTTTACAGATGGTGAGTGTGACTGCCCTGGGACTGGTGGATGATTGGAGCTCCATCATCCCTTCCCAGTTGAAGTCCATTTTTTGTTGGGAAGAGCAGGTTTGCTGGATTAACAAGCTACCCTGGCTTTCCAGGGGTTACTGCTGTTCCCTCAGAGGTTGCCAGTCTGAGGCTGCTGACCCCACCGGACCCCTGTTAGCACGAGCACTCTCCTGCTCAGCTGGGCATTTGTGCCTGTGCTTTCCTGGCTGCACTGGGCAGGTGGGGGCTGCTTCTTTGCAATCTGGTGTCTCCCCAACTGGGTGACCTTGGGAAGGTCACTTAACCCCTCTGAGCCTCAGTATTCCCCCTGCAAAATAGAAAGGATGGTTCCCACCTCAGAAGGATATTATGAGGATTAAATAGGTCTCCACCCAACTCTCAGGACACTCCAAGGTTTTCATTCAAAGTATGTGCATTAATCATTGTTCAATGTTTGTCTCTAGCTGGACTAAGAGAACCACTAGGGCCAGGCCTGTGTCCATGTCCCAGAACCTTAAAACAGGGCCTGGCACCTCGTAGTTGCTCATAGACCCCTTGTTGAATAAATGAATAAGGATGGGCAGGGCGAGGAATGGCGTCTGTTGTTGATGAGTCTTAATTCTTAATTTACTTCCCTAAGATACTTCCAGAACAACCTCCACAGATGTATATTCTTTTGTTACCAGCTATGCATGGCAGCAACTTCCTTCACCAAACTTCCTTAAAACAAGGGACCCCACCACACACTCACTGGCCTTCTCAGTGGTCTTCTGGTGGGAACAGATTGTGGCCTCATTAGTGGCCCAGAAGAAGCATGGATGTCAGGGTATAAATCCAGCAGGTTAAGATGGCACAGCTGGGCTGGGCACAGTGGCTCACCCCTGTAATCCCAGTACTTTGGGAGGCTGAGGAGGGTGGATCACCTGAGGTCAGGAGTTCAAGACCAGCCTGGCCATGACCAGCCTGGCCAACATGGTGAAACCATGTCTCTACTAAAAACACAAAAATTACCTGGGTGTGGTGGCAGGCACCTGTAATCTCGCCTACTCAGGAGGCTGAGGCAGGAGAATTGCTGGAACCAGGGAGGCATTCAGCAAAGTTGGTGGCATAAAGCAACAACCATTTTATTAGGCTCACAGATTCAGAGGCTTAAGAATTTGACCAGGGCTCAACAGGGTGGCTTGTCTCTGCTCTCCAATGTCTAGAGCCTGGATTGTGAAGACTCAAATGGTTGGAGGTGACGGAAGGCTGAGGGCTGAAGTCACCTGAGGGCTTCTTCCCTCACATGCCCAGTGCCTGGACTGAGTTGTCTCAGTGGGGACTGTCAACCACAGTACCTTCACATGGCCCCCCTATGTAGTTTGGGCTTCCTCACAGCATGGTAGCCTTGGGATAGTTGAACTTCTTACCCAGAGGCTCAGGACTCCAAAGGCAAGTGTTCCATTAACAAAGGCAGAAGCTGATGGCCTGGGATGACATAGGCTTGGAAGTCATATGGCATCACTTCTCTATACTCAATTAATTGAAGCAGTCATCACCCTGCCAGTGTTCAAAGCAAAGGGAGACACAGACTCCACAGCTCAACGGGAAGACCATCAAAGAATCTGTGGCCATGTTTTAAGATTGTCACGCATACCCTGCTGGTTGCAGCTGCATGTGCTAGAACCTGGGACAGGGCCCGGTTCAGGAGGAGGACTCAGGAGTGGCTTACCCAGTCCCAGGCTCTTGGCCCAATGCTGCCACTCACTCGTGCTGTGTGGCTTTCGGCAAGTCTTTTCCACCTTCTTGACCTCCATTTCCCCATGCGACATTCAGGGAACAAAACGCTGCAAGATCAACCTCTGATATGGTCAGGCTTTGTGTCCCCACCCAAGTCTTCTCATCTTGAATTGTAATTTCCAGGTGTTGAGGGAGAGAGCTGGTGGGAGGTGATTGGATCATGGGGGTGGTTCCCCCATGTTGTTCTCATGGTAGTGAGTAAGCTTTCATGAGATTCGATGGTTTTATAAGGGGCTCTTCCCCCTTCACTTCCTATACACACTCTCTCTCGCCTGCTACCATGTAAGACACGCCTTTTCCCCTTCCATCATTATTGTAAGTTTCCTGAGGCCTCCCTAGCTATACCTAAACCTCTTTTCTTTCTAAATTACCTAGTTTCGGGTATTTCTTTATAGCAGTGTGAAAATGGACAAATACAACTCCTTTCCTCGATGCTGGAGACCCTCCTCATCATGCACATACGCAGCTCACCAGGGAGACAGAGATCACAGTAGGGTGGGGGGTGGGCACCAACAGAATCCTCCCAACCAGTTGGGGAAATACCAGAGCAAAGGAGACTGTGTCCACTGTCCACTGGGAACCCTGAGTGGGTGGAGCCCTCCTCTATCATGGCACCCAGAATCAACCAGAGCCTCCCTGGGCCCTGGTTGTAATGAGGGGCCAGCTGGTTTTCCAACACTTCCAAGGAAGGCATAGAAGGTGCTGGGCAGGGCCTGGTGGGCTGGGAGGGCCTCCGTGCAGAGGCGGGAGGACACAGAGTGTGTAGATTAATTACTACAGAAAAAAAGACATGGATTTAGCAGACACCAATAAAGTGGGGTGACCATGCCCAAGAGGCTAGCGAAGACAGATACTGATGACCATGGCTCAGCTCTCCCCCGCCTCCAGCTCCCCCTCCTATGGCACAGAAGCCCCTGGAACTAAGTAAATGCCCTGACGAGGAAAGCTGAAGCAATTTGGAATAGATTGAATTTAAGTCTGAATGTCTGAGTTCAGCTGACATTGATTATTAAATTAACTTAAATGTTTTTGGCAGGTGGACAGAATGGGGAGTCTGTAGGAGAAATAGAGAAAAACGAAGCTGCATTGTTAGAGACCCCAAGATTTGTAGCTAATTCATTTCTTCTTTCTGCCTAGCAAGGGACTGGCTGGGATCTCAGACCTTTCCAGCTGTGACACCCACTGTGGCTCTGATCCCCAGGCTTTATGACTCTGCTGCTGCTACTGCTGCATCCCAGGGGACTGGGATGTGTGTGCAGGTCACATCCCAGTGGGGCTCTGCTGACCCAGCCCTGAAAAATGGTTTACCCCTGAGTCATTCAGACAATTGATATTGTTGAGAAACCACGGCGTGCAGGCCCTGGCTGGGCATTGTGCCTGCTTCTGGGGACAGTCAATTGAATAAGACACTGCCCTCATCTTCAACATGTTTATAATCCTGTGGCAACAAACAATTAGAAGCCAGTGGTTCTAGGACCTTAATTAGGAATTTCTCCTGATTACTGCTTTTGTTAAGAATTGACATGAGCACATCTCTGCCTAATCAGTCAACAAATATTTATTGAGCACCTAGTATGCACCAGGTTCTGTTTTAGGTACTTGGAGTACATCAGTGAACTTTTTTGAGACAGGGTCTCCTTCCGTTGTCCAGGCCGAAGTGCAGTGGTGCAAACACAGCTCACTGCATCCTCGACCTCCTAGGCTCAAGCAATCCTCGCACCTCAGCCTCCCGTGTAGATGGGACCACAGAGGTATGCCACCATGCCAGGGTGATTTTTAAATTTTTTGTTAAGAAAAGGTCTTACCATGTTGCCCATGTTGGTCTTAAACTCCTGGGCTCAAGTGATTTTCCAGCCTCAGCCTCCCAAAGCACTGAGATTAGAGGCATGAGCCACCACGCTGGGCCATGATCAATTTAATTCTAAGGCATTTCCCACTCCCACCCTCATTCCTTGAACTCCCATCCTCCTTTGATCCTCAGTCAAGGCCAACTTCAAAAACCCCTTGGTAATCAGCTGGGAGCTTGCAGGCCTCAGACCTTCAGCAGCTTGTGAGAATGTCCCATGAGGAACATTTTTTTGTCAAAAGAATGCCAAGAGTTTAATTACTATGTGGCCCATGGAGGTGATTTCCATTTATCAGCCGGAACCCAGACAGATCCGAGGAAGGCCCGTTGTGTAAGGCTGTGGCCGCCGTGGCCTGCTCTCACCAGCAAAGGATAACCCTGGGGCCTGTGCCCCCGGCAGGGGCAGCAGGAATGCTTTGAATGCCTCCCCTGTGTGTGGCCTTGGGTTTTACCACAGGCTACAGCGGGTAGTTTAATTAATAAATGTCCACCGCTTGTCATTTATCATTAGCAAAACAGGAGGGGTTGGAGGTTGGGGCAGACAAGACGGCAGGGAAGCTTTCTCCAAACAAGGTGCACCGATAAATGAAAGCTTTACCCATCAGTCTCACAGGCGGGCTGCTGTTGCACAGCCCCACGTGGCTTTCCTCTGGTTCAGAGGCCAATCTCATCTTTCTGAAGGGCTTTGCAGCAGCGGTAGGGGGTTTCATCTATAACTGTGTTTCCCCTGTCAAATCTCAGCAAAGGACTGTGTTATGTGGTACGGAGAAGAGAGTAGCATGTGCACCCAGGGGATTGGTTCCCATCGGGGCTGCAGACTGAATCTCTATGGTGGCTCCAGCCTGAGGCTGGATTTTGTTTGGCTGCAATGGCATTTGACAAATCGGAAAATTTTACATAAAAATTCAAGTTTCTGGCTTCCATTGAAAATGCAAGGTGAGGCAAAACCAAGTCCTGTTTTTCAGTAGGGCAACAAGCAGCTGATGGCCAGCTTAGGCAGACAGGGCAGCTTTGTGAGGTTGTGTGAGTTGTGCACTGCACAAAAGCACCTGGCAGAAGGGGCAAATGGAAGCTGAATCCAGGCCAGACTGTCTTTTCAGCAGAAGCCCTGTAGGCCGGACATGGGCCTTCCACTTCACCACCACCAATTCCTGCTGCTTTACTCACCTGCTCCATTCATTTACATTACCTACCTGAGCTTGGTAAGCACATGGCATTTTGATTTCTAGCATATATTCAGGGCACTGTTTTGTCTTCTTTATGTGGGAAATGCCTCTTCAACCTTCAAGGCTCAGCTCAACTCATAGAAGTTCCCTGGTGGCATCCTCGTCCGTATTTTCTCAGTGGCAGCCCACACTGCTATTACAGCTCTCCGAACACCCTTGTGCTCTGATTTGTTAATGGGTCCTGTTTCCTGCAGACTTTGAGCCCCTTGAAGATAGATCCTACCATTTCTATTTTCCTCTGCCTGGCACATAACGGGCACTAAATAAGTAGGGCTGAATGAATGGCTTTGTGGACAACTGTACCCCAGGCAAGGGGGGAAGGTAAGGAAGGGGTAATAAAAGATTTTAGCTTTGGGGTTTTGAAAGACCCTAGGCTCCTAGGATTCTTCTCTTGGATGCTCTATGGGGCACTTAAAATCCTGAGCCATGCTGATTTTGGGATTTCCTCTGGCCGGAAGGCTGAGTGTTTAAGACTTTTCACATTCGCTTGTTCTGTTGTAAGGAGCTCCTACGAGCTCAGCCTGCCTGCTGCCAAAACCACTGGTAAAGGAGCAGCAGACATGGTGCAGCCAGCAGAGGCTGCAGGGAAGAGGGATGGCTGCGACTTCTGCAGAGCAATTCTGGGGTCCTAGAACCTGAAATACATCCCCCTCCCCCCCCAGAAATTTAGCCTGAAATTTCTTTAACCAAGATCAAAAGGTGAACCTTCCTTCCAATAATCAGAGAGGACTGAATGTGTTCTGCAAAGGAGAGACCCTCTGGTCTAAATTATTTCCCAGTAACGTGTAAATGATTGATGGAGGATTCTTTTTTTCTAAATGCTAGATTGGTGAGAGGGTAAAAAGAATTATAAAAGAGCAACACCGAGGCAGGCAGATTGTGAGGTCAGGAGTTTAAGAACAGCCTGGCCAACATAGTGAAACCCCGTTGCTACTAAAAATACCAAAAATTAGCCGGGCGTGGTGGCGGGCACCTGTAATCTCAGCTACTTGGGAGGCTGAGGCAGAATTGCTTGAACGCGGGAGGCGGAGGTTGCAATGAGCTGAGATCGCGCCATTCCACTCCAGCCCGGGCGACAGAGACTCCGTCTCAAAAAAAAAAAGCATCAAGCCCTCTCATCCAGTCTTTCCCATGTCGTCCAGAAGCTCGCGGCTGTGGGCGTTCCTGGTTGGCGCTCCCGTCCCCCACCGCCCAGCTGACTCGCCGCTTCCTCTGGGGCCTCAGCGCCCCGAACCCGGGACTGCCTTTCCCGGCAGGCGCCGCGGCCAATGAGGGGCTGAGGATTTGGCGGCGCGGCGCCCCGAGAGTCGGGGTTATGGGGCTTTGCGCGCGGCGGCGGCGGCGGCGGCCGGCACGGAGGCGGAGGACCAGGGCTGTGCACAGGTCGCTGCGGAGACACGTGCGATTTCCGAGCCGAGCGCCGGGGACTCTGCTGCCCAGGCCCGGCCGCCAGTCGTAGGCTCCTCTCTGGCGGCAGCGGCGGCGCTGCGACCCTGTCCCTCGGCCTCCCCTTCGCAGCCCCCCTCCCGAGCCTTCCTCCTGCCGCAGCACGCCCCGGCCCGGCCGTGGCCCTCCTCGGTCTCCGTGTCTGTCCTGTGATCTCACTGACACGGCCGGGGGTTAGAACGGAACAAACTGAAGGCCCGATGAGAGAAAGGGAAAGTTAAGAAAGCTGCAGCAGAACAATGGATTGCTCTTTGTCTTTCATGCAAGGGATCATGGGAAACACAATTCAGCCACCACCTCAACTCATTGACTCCGCCAGCATCAGGAGGATGCCTTTGATAACAACAGCGACATTGCTGAAAATGGTGACCAGACACCATGCGAAGCTACCTTGCAGCAAAACTTTCAGTACCCACCTACGCCCTCCACTCACAAATGGCTATCCATCATCAATCAGCATGTGTGAAACTCAATCCAAATACCGGTCGTATAATCAGTATCCTAATGGGTCAGCCAATGGCTTTGGTGCAGTTAGAAACTTTAGCCCCCCTGACTATTACCGTTCAGAAATTCCAAACACAAGACCACATGAAATTCTGGAAGAACCTTCCCCTCCACAACCACCACCTCCTCCTTCGGTACCACAAACTGTGATTCCAAAGAAGACTGGCTCACCTGAAGTTAAACTAAAAATAACCAAAACTATCCAGAATGGCAGGGAATTGTTCAAGTCTTCCCTTTGTGGAGAACTTTTAAATGAAGTACAGACAAGTGAGCACACGAAGTCAAAGGATGAAAGCAGAAAAGAGGAAAAAAAGCAAAAAGCATGACTCATCGAGATCTAAAGAGCGCAAGTCACACAAAGTCCCCAAATTAGAACCAGAGGAACAAAATAGACCAAATGAGAGGGTTGACGCCATATCAGAAAAACCAAGGGAAGATCCAGGACTAAAAGAGGAAGCCCCAGTTGAGCCAATTGATCTTCTGTTCTAACAACGGAAGTGTCCACTGGTGTTAAGTTTCAGGTTGGTGATCTTGTGTGGTCCAAGGTGGGAGCCTATCCTTGGTGGTCTTGTATGGATTCAGGTGATCCCCAGCTTGAGGTTCATACCAAAATTAACACAAGAGGTGCCTGAGAATAGCATGTCCAGTTTTTTAGCAAACAGCCAGAGAGGGCATAGGTTCATGAAAAATGGGTACAGGAATGTAAAGGTCATCAGCAGTATGAAGAATTACTGGCTGAGGCAACCAAAGAAGCCAGCAGTCACTCAGAAAAAAAAAAGATTCGGAAACTCCAACCTTAGAGAGAATATGCTCAATGGAATATTGGCATTGCCCATGCAGAGAAAGCATTGACAATGACTTGAGAAGAAAGAACAGAACAGTATACTTTTATTTATATTGATAAACAGACTGAAGAGGCTTTATCCCAAGCAAAAAAGAATGTTGTCTCCAAAGCCAAAGTTAAGAAAAACCTGGTGATCAGGATCTGTGCTGAATCCTCAGCCAGAACAGACTCTTACGAACTGATATACACACAGCCAGAGGCAGCACACAAGTGTGGAAAAGGAAGAGCCACCTTCTGTAAAAATAGCCTGGAAAACTGCAGCAGCAATGGAACTTACCAGCTTCCATTACAATGCACAAAGGGAGCCTGGATTTGCAGAAGTGTGACATCTCCAGCTATGAAAATTGAATAAGTGTTTGCTCTTCAGAATGCTACAGGCGATGGGAAATTTATCCATCAATTTGTTTATTCAACAGAAGAAACTGGTAGCAAAACAGAAGGAAGTCTCTGGGGGGCAAGACAGGCTTATAATTTCTACACCAAACCCTAGAAATGAAAAGCCAGTGCAGAATGTATCATCTCCTGAAGCAACATCTGGTTCTACAGTCTCCGTTGAAAAGAGGCAACAGAGATCAATTAGAACTCATTCTGAATCAGAGAAGTCCACTGAGATTGTGCCAAAGACGAAGATAAAAAGGAGCAGGTTGAAACAGTTCCTGAGGCTACAGTGAAGACTGGATTACAGAAAGGGTCAGCCAACCGGGGAGTGCGGGGCTCTGTCAGATTCAGTGACACAGCCTCATCTCCGCAGCGACTGAGGGAACTGTAGACTGAGATTCCTATACAATTTCATCCCAGAAATTTCATATTTGTAGTCTCCATGCAAGATTTTTTTGTCGGCAGCTTGATAAACAGTTTCTCTGTTTTTGATTTTGATTTCGCCAATCATTATTATTGGATTTTCTTGCCTGGTTTCTTCTTCAAGACCCTGAACAATTGCTTTAGCATTCAAATGATTTTTTTTTTTCAGTTTGAGATGGATGGGTACAGCTTAAATCCAATTATGGGTCCAGCCTAAAAACCACTATTTAACTTACACTGATCAATTTCAACATGGACTGTTTTTTTTTTTTCTGTTTGTTTGTTTTTAAATAAAGCATCATTAATGAACATTTGCAAAAAAAAAAAAAAAAAAAAAAGGCAAGAAATTCTGAAAGGGAGTCCCACAAAGGGAACTGTGGAATTTAGGAAAGACGGAAGTTAGCTCAGGATTTCCCTTGGAGCCTGGGGACAGGGAATTGTATTGAGATAAAGGAGCACCAGGCCCAACTGCCTGGAGCTGACTCAGAGGCCTCTGAGTAATGACAAGGAGGAGGGCAAGCAAGACCCACTGAGGGTACCAGAAACAACAAAATTGGGTGGGTAGATACACGGTCTATGGACTGGGGTAGAAAAAGGGAGGATAAAGAAGACAGTATTTACCCCACACACATTTGCCATGGACTTACTATGTACAGGGAGCCATGCCCCATCCTGAGTTCAGCCTCCTGTTACAGAAGTTTCATCAGAGCCTGATGGGAGGGTAGATTTCCACAAGCCCATGAATAACACTTAATGTGCAGCATGTTTTGGGCTTAAACCCTGAAGGTGCCTGGAAAAGGCTTGCAAGCTGGCGGTATAGTCCTCTGTCTGAGGAAGGACACCACAGGCTGGGAATGGCTCCAATGGCCCTGCTCAGGGTGGCCTCCCGGACCCCATTATTTTACATTGCAACCCCCAGCACTTCTAATCCCTTGTCCTATTTTTCTGAGCACCACTTACCCCTTTCTGACATATATCTTATTTATCTACGTGCATATTGTCTGTTTCCCCCAAGCAGAACGCTTCTCCATAAGGGCAAGGTTTATTTTAAATCATCTTAATCAAGGGATCATTTACATATAACAAACTGTATTAGCCCGGCACAGTGGCTCACGCCTGTAATCCCAACACTTTGGGAGGTCAAGGTGGGTGGATCACAAGGTCAAGAGATCGAGACCATCCTGGCCAACATGGTGAAACCTCATCTCTGCTAAAAACACAAAAATTAGCCAGGCATGATGGCACATGCCTGTAGTCCCGGCTGCTCAGGAGGCTGAGGCAGGAGAATCACTTGAACCCAGGAGGCGGAGATTGCAGTGAGCCGAGATTGTGCCACTGCACTCCAACCTGGTGACAGAATGACTCCATCTCAAAACAAACAAAAAACTGTATCCATTTATCCATTTACCATTTAAAGTGTACAATTCTCAACTGCAGGATGTTGGGGTGTATATGGATATATGTACCTCTACAGCTATCACCACTACCACGATACTGAACATTTTCCCACCGCCCCCAAAGTTGCAGTCATCCCCATTTCTCCCATTTCCCACCCCACACCAACCCCAGGCAGCCACTGATCTGCCTCTTGTCACTATAGCTTAGATTAACAGCAGGGATTTTTATCTTTTTTATTTCTCTGTCCCCAACACATCAGATGGTGCCTGGCACATAATTGGCACTCAATACAGACTTGGTGAAAGACTGAATTAATAGATGGGAAATCAGATGATTAAGATCTGTCTGTGGGCAGCTCAGAGCCCAGTGGAAGAGACAGGTGAAAACAGTTACAACCTCCACAGGTGCTCTGCAGGGAGTGAGAGTGAGGTTGCACATGATGGAACTGCAGAGTTTGAGATTTCTGGCATCACATGGATTTGAGCTCAAGGACCAGCTCCACTTCTCACTGCTTTACAGTCTCAGGCGAACCCCTACCTTCCTCTGAGCCTCTTTCTCTTCCATAAATCCTGTATAGAGCAGTACCCACCAGACAGTGCCGTTAAAGGATGCAATGGGAGAACGCTTGCCAAGGGCATAGCAGAGTGCCTGGCACACAATCCATACTCGACAAACCTTAGCTACTGATATTTTTGGCCATTCGAAGAACATGGGGCCAGGCGCAGTGGCTCATGCCTGTAATACCGGCACTTTGGGAGGCTGAGGTGGGTGGATCACCTGAGGTCAGGAGTTTGAGACTTCCCGGCCAACATGGTGAAATCCCGTCTCTACTAAAAATACAAAAATTAGCTGGGCATGGCAGCAGGCGTCTGTAATCCCAGCCTCTCGGGAGGCTGAGGCAGGAGAATCTCTTGAACCCAGGAGGCGGCAGCTGCAGTGAGCTGAGATCGCACCATTGCACTCCAGCCTGGGTGATAGAGCGAAACTCCATCTAAAAAAAAAAAAAAAAGGAACATGGCTGCGGACCAGCTCTGTAATATGAGTAAGATCAGATTCTTTATTTTTGAAGGTAAAGCCAGGGAGAGAGGCAGAAGCTGAAGTCAAGATCAGCTAGTTTATGCTGCAGCAGCAAATGATTCCAGGGTCCCAGGGGCCTCAAGCACTGAGGTCAAGTTCATTTCTCTCTCACACTACATGTGTCCTGCTCCACTCCTTAGCCAGGCTGGCAGCGTGTTTTCTGGCTGGGGCGCTGCCATCCTTGTAGCAGAAGGAAGAGAGAACATGGTGAGCCATGCTTGGCTTTGAAAGTTTCTGCTCCCCCAATAACTCACATGTCCCACTTCACTGGCCAGCACCAGTCATGTGGCCAAGCCTGAGTGAGGCCAATGGGTCAGGGAAGTGGAATCCTTCTCCAGAGAGGAAGAGGAAATATCTGTGAGCAATGGTACCGTGCACCACGGGCATGCAAGCAAATCATTACAGGGTGTGAGAAGTACCATCTACTCGGCACGGTGCTAGGAAGGTAAAGGGACTGACTGGAAGACAGATGTCAGGCAGGGAAAGGGGAAGTCAGGGAAAGCTTCGTGGAAAAGGTGATGTGTATCTGGGTCTTGAAGATGGAATAAGAGCTCACTAGGCAGAAAAAAAAACAATGGAACATTTAGGCAGGATGAAAAGGCAATTGTCAAGGATAAAATTGTGAAAGTCTGGTGTGCTCTCCGTGGCTGGAGCATCTGGCTACAGGGGCTGGCTCTGGACAGGTGGACTGGACCAAGACGGGTCTTTGACCATCAGACTAAGGATTCCAACTTTTCCCAAAGGGTGATGGACAGGCATTGAGGTTTCTGAACGAGGAGATATAATTTTGAGCCCTGGAGTGGCTGGATGGAGGGATGTTTTCATCTCAACTGCAGAAAAGTAACCAAATAAAAGGGGACCCCCAAATCAGAGGAAAATCCCCAGGAAGAGATGAGGTTTTCTGCACGAGAACCCAGATAGGAACGGTCCCCGGGGGAGGTGGGCCCCTGCCTGTTGCAGAGAGCAGGCACAGCTCGCTGCCAAACGCCGACCAGGGCGCGGCAAGGCCGAGCCGAGCCCCGCGGACTCGCCTGACCCCGCGCCCGCCCCCTGCGCCGGGAGAGAGGCCCCTCCTGGCCCCTGGAGACCTGGCGTGGCGGATATTTGTCTGTGATACGATTGTAATTTGGGCCCCTCTGGCCGCAGTAAATTGTCCTGTTTGCACAGCGCCAGGCTGAAATAGCGCGGCGCGCGCGCCAGGAAATGAGCTCAGGGCCCAGGGCCGCGGAGAGCGCGCTGCAGCCGCCCTGGCGCTCCCGGCGCCCGGGCCAGCCCGCGTGGGGGCGGAGCTGCTATTTTTTCATTTGACCGACTTAAACAGGTAATTTGAATTATGATCAAGAAAAAGTGCCCAAGGCGCTGTCTGCCACCGAAAGCTCAGAGAAAAGTGGGAGATACTGGCATGGGGACTGGGGAGGCTGCAGCATCTTCCTTTAGGGGCAGCGGTGGCAGGTCGGGGCAGCAACGGAGGCTCAGTCTGAGACGCGCTGCCTCTGGCACCTCCCCACGAGGCAATAAGGAAAATCAAAACCCCTGATGACAAATTGTGATTTTACAAAAATGATTTCATACTAGAAGGACTCCACAGCCATGGAAAAGAACATTTGAAGCACAGTTACATCCGCCCTACTGTCCCTTGCAGGTAACAACTATTTCCATTTCTCCAGGTTCTGGCCCGATCTTCACCCTACACGTACATGGATTTGTCAGCATCGCCATGATCACAGCATAGAGACAATCCTGCGCTCCTTTTTTTTTTCCAAATGCTTTTATTTTCTAAACACTCTTTCTTGTTGCTACACAATTTTCAATTTACCATTTTTACTAGCAAGGGAACATTTCATTGGATGGATGTATCATCGTTTATAGGACCATCCCTCTATGTACAGTCTGGGGAAGGTGTCTCCACTTTTTCCCTATCATAAATAACACCCCAATAAATGTCTTTGTAGATGTGAAATGGTTCTCTCTTCCTTGTCGATTATTCTCTTAGGATTAATTCCCAGGAGGATTATTGGGCCAAACGCTATGAACATCTTTATGTCACTTGATATTACTGCCAAATTGCTTTCCAAAAAGGATTGTCTCTGATAATTTATGGGTTTAAAAGAAGGAACTAACCAAATGTGTACACTGTACTTTCCTATACACACACAAAGGGCACCACCTCGGGGCTCAGAGGAACAGGTGCTTCGGGGCAGCTCTGAGGGGGGCGGGATAGGGGTACAGGGGAAAGGGCACTCGGAGGTGTGGGTGCTGGGCTCCACCTCACCCTGGTGTCAGTACTTTCTGGAAGGACAGGCTTCCTGGATTTTTGGACTCCCTCCTTTGTCCTCTCTTCTGCTTCCATTAGATGTTTAGACCTATCACTCTCAAGCCCCCATCTCACTGTCCGTCCCTCAGAGTCTTTCCTGCCAGCACTGCCTGGAAACTGGCCCACCCTAGGCGCTGAAATAGTGTGATCCGCTGAGCCAGCTTTAGTATGAAATGGGAACTGCTGGCACCTTTGGCTTCTTGTCATCTTTGTGTTTTCCGGGAGGGAGTGCTAACCCCTCGATGAGGCTCGGGAGAGGAAGCTGAGCTGTGCCCCCCAGGTGTTACCTGGGAGAGGCTGTCTTCCTTGCAGCTGCTCCTCCAGTCACTGCCAGGTTCAGCTCTGGTGGAATCTTTTGTATTTACAAAGAGCAAGTCTCGGAGATGAGGCCAAAGACAAAACACCTTCTGTCTACACTCCTCACACTATTCAATTTGCGGATATTGTTCCTCCCACAATTGTTTTGGTATCACTCCAGCTGACATCGTGGACATATATATATATATATTTTTTTTACTTTCCTGGCAACACTGTAGGAAGAAAGCATGTTCAGGGGACAATTGACCAGAGGGAAAACAGACTTGATTTCTCCTCCTCTGTAGCAACCCATGTGTTCTTGGGACAAATCACTTAGGGAATGTGGGTCCCAACTTTACTGACAAGATGAGGTTCTGGCTGGAGCAGCCACCTCATTGCTGTCCTTAGGACCCAAAAGCCCTTGGGAGTTTCTCATGCTTCTGAGTTCTCCTGCCATGGCTGTGCCATGGAGATGGGGGACAGAAGGTGCCCTTGACAGGAGGGACTCTGAGGAGTAGACAGTAAGGTGGGGGCTGACCTGGGAGTGAAAGGTCTGAGCATCAGACAGGAGAAGGACAGGGCACGATGGGGAGTCTGAAAACTACTGGGACAAACCATTACCTGCCAAAAAGAGCTCTGACCCAGACACACAGGGCATTCCACTGTCCCTCAGGCCTACACACAGCTCCTGTCTCCAGAGATGCAGCCTGCTTCCTCAGGGGCTGCTGGGAAGCCCCCGCTTTATCACTGGAGGGTGTCACACTCAGAGTCACCTCTCCACCCAAACCACCATGCTCAGTCTTAGGATCGGGACTGCTCCTCTGGCTCTCTCCCCTTAGGTGACGCTCACACCCTGTTGGCTGCCCTGCCTGCCAGGACAGAAGAGCCACCACTGTTCCAGCTGCCTGGAGATCTCGGTACTGGTGCCAGCCCTCAGCCTCAGGAGGTCCTTCATGGTTTCTTCCCTGAAGTTCCTCAGCCCCACGTGCAGACAGAAGCTCACATTCAGGGGAACTGCCCAGCTGGGTAATGGGTACATGCCTTTGGGCCCCACTGGATGAAAATGAATGTAGAATGCGGGGCCCAGCCATTCACTCTTAGGTCGGTCTTTTCTTGCTTTGGCCCGTTTTCCCACAAACGCTGCTGCAGTGGTTTGAACGTTTGTCTCTCTCCAAAAGTCACGCTGA
The DNA here is from genome assembly GCA_036589455.1 of Ateles fusciceps. Lineage (NCBI taxonomy): Eukaryota > Metazoa > Chordata > Mammalia > Primates > Atelidae > Ateles > Ateles fusciceps. Next base: position 305,177 of record JAZHEH010000789.1, on the reverse strand, counting down.
GGTTTAGTTGCCATTGTGATGTTGTTGGGAGGTGGGACCCTGCCCTCATGTTGACGAATGCCTCATGATATGAGTGAGTTCATTATCACAGGCCTGGGTGTGCCCTTTCTTGCTCCCTGTTTTCCCTTTCTCCCTCTCTTTGCCCTTCCACCATGGGACACCCTCTGCCATGTTATGATGCAACAAGAAGGCCCTTACCAGATGCCGACTCCTTGATTTTGGATTTCCCATCTTCAGAACCATGAGCCAAGTAAATTTCTGTTTGTTATAAATTACCCAGTCTGTGGTAATCTGTTACAGCAGCACCGAAAAGACAAGATAACTGCCTACTCGCAGGCATTCTTTTCTACCACCCCACTCAGCCATTTCTAACCCCTTCAGCTCAATCCCTAATCTGGAATATTGTCCCAGTGCCTCCAGTTCCTACAACCCAATTCATTTTGTACTTTGTGATGGCACCACCCAATGAGGGCTCAAAGTCATCTCCTCTGGGTGCCTGGAAGGCCCAGCTAAGCCCCACTTTACTACGTGGTCTTGTTCATGATGCCATGCACGGTCTGTCTCCCCATGGACCCCCTTGGGACCCTGCCCACATCTTCCACATCGTTTGAATACCATGGTGCCCAGCCCAGGGCCTGCCTCTGAGCACATGCTCAGAAACATGTGTTCATCCGTTTCCATTGTTCATTCAACCCTTTCTGCACCTGAATAGGCTCTTGGTTGCAAGTTCAGGGGACAATTGACCAGAGGGAAACAGACTTGATTTCTCCTCCTTTGTAGCAACCCATCTGTTCTTGGGACAAATCACTTAGGGAATGCGGGTCCCAACTTTACTGACAAGATGAGGTTCTGGCTGAAGCAGCCACCTCATTGCTAAGAAACCAACAATAGCTAAGAAGCAGCAAAGTGATTAATTGGAAGGATATTTATAAGCAAAAGGAGTCTACAGGGAGGCTGGAGCACCAGGATGGGAACGGGCAGAGGAGGCCAGGGGAAATGAAAGCAGCCAGCTTCAAGTCTCAGGAAGATGGGTTAGGGAGGCTGCCCAGCCCTGGTCCTGCTGGCCACCACTACCACCCCTCGTGAAGACCACTGCCAAGTGCGAATTCTGGGCAAGATGGAGGAATATCCGATTGGCCAAGCCTGGGTCACATGTCTAACCCCAGATGGAGGTGGGAGGATGTGGCCTCTCCAGCTTCTGTGGTGGGGTCCCTGACTTCCTCCACCAGGCCTACTCAGTAAAAGATCCCACACCCCAATGTGGGAGGCTGAGCAGCCCCCCCAAAAGACAAATGTCTAACAGTTACTGAGAGTGTGTTCACTGTGTGCCAGGTGTTACCCTGGGCACTGAATTGTGAAGATGAGGAAGCAGGCCCCTGCCAGGCAGCTGGCTGAGAAAGCAATCCTTAGCTCCATTCATTGCTTATGGGACGCCACTCCATGCCAGGCTCTTGCCCATGGGCTTTCTCAGACATCATCCCATTTAATCCTCACTGTGGCTGCAGCTGAATTAAAGGGTCTCATGAATGGTCAAGGGAGCAGCATGGCTGCCAAGGAGTTAGGGCAGCATCACAGAGAAGTGACCATCTAGCCAGGGCTAAAATGGACTCAGGGAGGTTGAAAACAGACAAAGCCCTTCCAGGCAGAAGGAACAGCATGTATAAAGGCATGGAGGCCCAACAAAGTCAGAGAGGGTTCAGACCATCGTGGTTCCTTTGTGTGGCTGGAATATAGGGAGCAAAAGAGGCCTAGAGGTGGCTGCTGCAGGTAGCTCATGCTAGCAATGAGCAGGCCTTGAATAAAAACAGACAATATTTCTCAAACACATGGTAAATGCCAAGCCCTCTGTGAGGCCCTTTACATTCATCATCTCCCCCATCAGGCAAGCACTAGTTTTATTCTGAAGATGAGGAAACTAAGGATAAGAGGCACTAAGTAACTTGTTTAAGATCACACAGCTAGCAAATTGGTAGAGGCAGGATTTGAACCAAAGCTGTGTGTTCAACCACTGATGGTGCCAGAAGGAAGAGGAGGAGTCTATGTCCCTACCTTAATCCTTTTTAAAAAGAATGATTTTTTGAGACAAGATCTCACTCTGTCACCCAGGCTGGAGTGCAGGGGTGTGATCACAGCTCACGACAGCCTCGAACTCCTGGGTCAAGTGATCCCTTCACCTCAGCCTCCTGACTAGCTGAGACTATAGCCGTGCGCCACCATGCCCATCTAATTTGTAAAAAAATTTTTTTAAGACGGAGTCTCACTCTGTCACCAGGCTGGAGTGCAGTGGTGAGATCTCAGCTCATTGAAACCTCCACCCGCTGGGTTCAAGGGATTCTACTGCCTCAGCCTCCTTACTAGCTGTGACTACAGGCATGTACCACCATGCCTAGCTAATTTTTGTATTTTTAGTAAAGACAGAGTTTCCCCATGTTGGCCAGGCTGGTTTCGAACTCCCAGCCTCACGTGATCTGCCCACCTCGGCCTCCCAAAGTACTGGGATTACAGACATGAACCACAGTGCCTGGACTTTTTATTAATTTTTTGTAAAGAGAGGCTCTTGATATGTTGCTCAGGCTGGTCTCAAACTCCTGAGCTCAAGCGATCCTCCCACTCCAGCCTCCCAAAGTGCTGGGATTATAGGCGTGAGCTACCGCACCCAGCCCCTTCCCTGATCATTGCCAAAGACTGCATTTCACAGGATTTCCTATCCCCCTACCTCCATGGACAGTGGCCTCCGTAGCCTATGGGGTGTGGCTTGTCTTATCCTCACTCTACCAGGTCACTTCGAGGAGGCCACGGCAGAGCTAGCTCCTTGCACCATGACATTAAAAAATCAATTTCCTGTTACCATTCTCAGTTTTGTATTCAGGAGAAAGGAACTGCCCAAGCTGCATAGAACTTTTCATGGACAAGGGGAATTGTTAAAATGATAAAATACAGCCTCCTGCTTTTGTCTGGGTCATTTCTAGGCATTTCCAGTTAGAGGAACAGGTACAGAGGGCACCCAGCATGGCAGCTTCATGCTTAGGGTTTGGCCCTAGGTCACCTGGGCTTGGATCCCAGCTGCCCCATTTCATAGTCATGTGACTTTGGGCATATTATTTAACCTCTCTGGGCCCCAGTTTTCCTTCCCATCTATAAAAAAGAGAATAACCACAGTGCCTGCCCATAGGGCTTAGGAGGTCTAGAGCAGATGTTTATAAGTATCTGGCATGTAGTGAATATCAAAAAAAAAAAACACAAAAAAAACTGCAATTTGGGTCAGGCACAGTGGCTCATGCCTGTAATCCCAGCACTTTGGGAGGCTGAGGTGGGTGGATCGCTTCAGGTCAGGAGTTTGAGACCGGCCTGGCCCCGTCTCTCCAAAAATACAAAAATTAGCCAGGCGTGGTGACACATGCCTGTAATTCCAGCTACTGGGGAGGCTGAGGCAGGAGATTAGCTTGAACACAGGAGGCAGAGGTTGCAGTGAGCTGAGATCATGCCTTTGGAGTCCAGCCTGGGTGACAGAGTGAGACTCTGTCTCAAAAAAATGAAAAAAGAAAAAAACGCAATTTGTGGGGGGTGGGGTGGGGAGATGTTTTTTTCCATTTACCACAGACCCTGTATTAACACAGACCCCTGGACCCAGCATGGTGCTGTGGTGGCGGGTGGGAAAATAAGCTCCCAGCCATGCAGAAGGCAGCCAGGGTCAGGAGAGCAGACCCTGTGAGGCCAGAGGAAGGAGATGCCTGCCCTGGTCAGGACTCAGGAAAGCTTCTTAGATAAAGTGGACTTTGATTCCAGCTTTCAAGAATGCGTGGGGTTGAAAAACCTTGATAAGTGAGACACCATTGCCGGTGGAAGAAACAGCAGAAGTCAGGGTGTGGAGGTAAGAAACGGGGAAGGCCTTTCACACCATCAGAACAAGGCTTCTCTTCAGTTCGAAGTTGTTTAGGGCTTGTTCTGATGCTGTGAAAGGCCTGACAACTTCCCTAACTCTTCAATGTCATGGCAACAGACCCCTCCCGGCTCGTCCTGACTGCTGCGTTTCGCACACAGTAAGGTCAGAGATGTTCCTACATTGCGTGGCTGGTCCTGGGAGTTGGGTGAGGGTAGCTACTCCTCCATCCTGAGGGTTTTTCACCCTGTCTGGGCACTCTGGAGCCAGACATATGTGTGAGACCCCAGAATACAACCCCTGTTCTGATCCAGAAAAGCCCAGATTGGGGCTGAAAGAAGGAAGCTTGAAGTGTGGATTTCAATCCCATCTCTGCCGCTTGCTGGCAAATGGCTTACCAGCTCTGACTCTTAATTTCCTGGCCTACAAGATGGGGATAATAAAATCATGCTCAGTATCCATTCTTCAGCACCCCAATTTCCCTTGCCACTGTTCATAGTGTCTTGAAGAATAGAAAATCCAGGCCCCTCTTCTTTGGACAGAACTTCCTCTTGCCACCCCCCACTGGAGAGCCAAGGGGCAGGCCTATGATGTAACCAGGGTTTTGAGTGGAGGGGGGTGGGGGGATGGGAGAGACTCTCAGAGCACGTTTTCTCATTGGGGGTGTCTGGGAGAACATGATAGTCAAGATCCTGGGGTCTGCGTGTGCTCACTGGGGCCTGTTTGCATCGAGCCGCTTCTCTAGCCTCCCCTTCCCTTCCGTGAGCACCTCCTCGTCCTTCCAGTAAACTCTCAGGTTGCATAACTTAGCCAGAGTCAGGGTCTACAGGTTGCAATCAAACAATCCTCCCAATACAGAACTCCTCCCCAATTCATAGGCTTGTCATAGCAATTAAAGACAAACTCACGACTTGCACGTTACAAGGGCACCAGAGATGGTCGTTGTCACCATTATTGTTCTCCATTCACCTTCACAATAACCCGTGCGTGAGGCAGGAGGTGCACCCATTTGACAGGTGGGAAAACAGAGGCTCAAAGAGATTAAGTGGCCCTCTCAAGTGTACTCGCTAAGTGAAAGAGTGGGAACTCCGATCCCAGATATGTCCGGTTACAATGTCCCTGAGCCTTACATGGTGCCTTCTACGCCGATGCACCTCGCCAAAATGTCACTGGCGGCTGAAACCACATTGCCTTCCAGGATGGTCAGCTATTGCACCAGCAACTCCGGGCAGGAGCCAAGAGCACTGTGCTGGGGGAGCGTCCAAGCCCCCCACGTGAGCATGCCCAGCCCAGGCACTTGTCCCTGCTGTCTCAGATAAAACTTTGGAAACCTCAACCCCTAATTACCGCCTGGCACAGGGCACCCGGTGGTTTCCGGATGGCTTGTATTGACTCGCTCAGTCTTCATAGTACATAGGTCTGAGCTAAATTTAAGCCCCGTCACAGACAATTTAACAGTTTTCTGTGGGGGGGGGTAATTGAATGGTAAACCATAATTACCGATACAACTGATACCTTAATTCCCAAAACAATCTGTGGAGGTGTGTGGAATTCAAATCAGTCCAATTAGAATTCTATCTTCTCATAATAAAATACAGCATAATTGCTAATTGCCCCCTGGCTCACCATATTTTAAGGCAGCAAGTTAGTTTTGTTTTTTAATATGGCTTTTGTTTTTAATTTTGGGTTGTTTCCCATGAGAGGGAAAGGATCCAGGTCTCTGTGCTTGGGGCAAGAGGTGCAGGAGAGGCCAGCTCTGCACAGGGCTCCACCGATGTCAGAGGTCCGGCTCTTGGCAAGGCCAGGATGACCTCTGTCGATAGAAGCCACCTGAGCTGGAAATGACCTTTGAGTTGACCGTCCATTCTGATGAGCACTGGAGTCAGAAGTTCAAAGTGAGACTGAAGGATCTAGGGCAAGTTACTTCACCTGACTCGGTTTCCTGATCTGTACAATGGGTGTAATAATTGATCCTCCTCCATGGGTTGTTGGGAAGATTGACACGGTGCCCGACACATGGTAAACACTCTAGAAATGGTAGTTGCTGTATTAGTACAAATCCACTCATTCATTGACTCAGCAAATACATACTGAGTACTATATGTGCCAGGCAGAGTTTGCGGTGCTAAAGATATAACAGCAAACAAAACGGATGAAGCCCTGCCCTTTGTGGAACTTGAATTCCACTGAGGAAAAATGATAATAGACAAATGAATACGTTAAAGAATCTGGCCCCTGGGAGAGGTCACATGATGTGGTCAGAGAAGATGTCTCTGAGGAGGGGGCACCTGAGCTTATCACCCTAGGAGCCTGAATTTACAAAGAAGGAAACTGAGTCTCAAAAGTTCAACTTTGGAGGGCCGGGCATGGTGGTTCATGCCTGTAATCCCAGCGCACTGGGAGACCAAGGCAAACAGATTGCTTGAGCCCAGGAGTTCAAGACCAGCCTAGGCAACATAGACAGACCCTGTCTCTACAAAAAATTTAAAAATTAGCCAGGCATGGTGGTGCATGCCTGTAGTCCCAGCTATTCAGGAGGCTGAGGTGGGAGCGTCACTTGAGCCCACTATGGAGGCTGCAGTGAGCTATGATCCTGCCACTGCACTCCAGCCTGGATGACACAGTGAGACCCTGTGTCTAACAAAAAACAAAATTCAACTTTGGGCAGCAGGCACACACCACACATGTTTAGGAGAGAGGGGCGGGAAGATAATCTTCAGGAGAGGGAGGAGCAACCTTGGTGGAAAGGCACTAGGTGATCAGGCAGCGGCCACCATGGAGAAGGCACGGGGAGCTGACCTGTTGGAATCTCAGCTCTCTAGCTTTTGTCTGAAAGGCTCCTGATGATGACCTGGAGATGGCTGTGGAGGAGAAAGCACGCCAGCTGTGGACCTGGAGAGACCCAGCTTCAGATCCTGGCCCTGGGTGACTTGCTGAGTGGCCCAGACACACGCTACATCTCTCCCATGCTGCACCTTCCCTCCTGTAAACTGGGAACAAGAAGAGCCAGGTCACAGGGTCATTGGCAGGGTTGTGTGGGACCATGCATGTCAAGAACATGGCACACACTGGGCACTCAGCAAGTGCCCAGTCTCCTGAAACAGGATGAAAGGAGGTGGGAAGCAACTTGTCCAGGATCACACAGTGAGTCGTGGCAGAGAGTGGGCAAGGCTGGGTCCAGTGTTCTCACCCCTGACAGCCAAGAACACAGCTTCTCCCGTGGCCAGCCAGAGGGTCTTTGCAGGGCAATTGCTGACAGGAGCAGGCCAGAAAGGAAGTTTCAGTGGAGGAAGGATTAGGATCAAGCAAAGAGACTCTCCTATTTGACATGCACCTGAGTTCATGCAAAACAAGCCATTCAGATTTCAACTTTGGGCATTCATTTACTTTCAACAGTTAAGCATGTTGGAGACACCTCCTAGGAGCTACAGAGCTGGCTTGCGGGGTAGGGGGCGGCTGGAGGCATGGGAGGGAGGCTGGTATGGAAAGGAGACATATTTTCCCAGCACAACCCCCTCTGGCATTCCCAGACAGGCCCTCCCCTCCCCCATTTGATAAATCCCACTTCCCGGCTGGGATCCAAGGGGTCTCCAAGATTAAAAATCTGGTCACCCACTGGTTACAGGGCAAATGGCTCCTATTACGAGAGGGTTCTAGGGGCCTGGGAACCCAGCAAGGGGTGGGCAGGCGCGCCTGCTGATACTGTCTTACCCAGGGACAGGCCCATTCACTGCCCACACAGAGGTGGGAGGTGGGGGCTCCACCTGGGGTCCCTGCACCTCAACAGTAATTACTGCTCTCTGGCTGGCCACTGTCCAGACCACCTTGTTGATGGGAACTTGGGTCCAGGCTGAACAGGGCTTGGGCCTTCTGCTTGAGGCCCCCCCCTTCCCACAACTGAGGCATGGGGGAGGGGTGGTGGGGGGGAGGGCTCAGACTCCAGCAGCCGAAGGAAGAAGCAGCGAGATTCAGGAACAGTGGACCTAGAAACTGGGATGGATAGTTTGGGCAGGCTCTTGGGGTTTAATTCCTACTTTTAGCCAAGGGACCCCCTGGGGTACCCTCAGAAGCCTTCTGGATATAATTCCAGACACCTGGGTCCCCTAACGCATAACTACTGTCACAGCAGGTATAACTGGTACATTGAAAAAAACAGCTTGGCTGGGCATGGTGGCTCACACCTGTAATCCAAGCACTTTGGGAGGCTGAGGCGGGCGGATCACAAAGTCAAGAGATCGAGACCATCCTGGCCAATATGGTGAAATGCTGTCTCTACTAAAAATACAAAAATTAGCCGGGCATGGTGGTGTGCACCTGTAATCCCAGCTACTCGGGAGGCTGAGGCAGGAGAATTGCTTGAATCCGGAAGGCAGAGGTTGCAGTGAGCTGAGATCGCACCACTGCACTCCAGCCTGGCAACATAGCGAGACTCCGTCCCCTGCCCTCCCAAAAACAAAGAGAAAAAGCATAGCTTCTAGGATCATCAAAACGCAACTTTATTCTTGTCTCCTACCTTCCTTTAGACTTTCTTCAGTGAGAGTAGTCTCCCCCTGTTTCTGAATTGGAACTCCCTCAGGCCTGTAACTTTTCTACCCACTCTTAGGTAAAGAGAGGCCTGAAGTCACTTTAAGTCCTAAGAACCATCTCAATGCTGATGCTGGAATGTCCAGTCCAAGAGAGTGACCAAAGATGAAGCTGATTTGGTGACACTTTCCCTATCCTGGGTGAGCAGCCTGCAGTGGAGAGGAGGCCAGTGGGCTTTTCCTCGGTTTCTCAGCAGTGCTGTACCCAGCCGGGTCTTGAGCTCCCTGGGGTGGAGCCTGGGGAGAAGGAGGGGTAGGCCAGGGCAGTCCTACCCCGGGAAACAGGCTTTGGGTCTCTGGCTGGCCTTGGTCTATGTCTAACACCAGCTCTTTAGGCCTTGGTTAGGAGAAAGCGTCCATGAATTTCTTCGGTTTTGTGCAATATTCCTGTAGCAAGAATGGTCCCTTAGAGTAACAATGACTAAAACAAGACAATATCTACATTCGTACTCTGACACAGTTCTCACTTATTCTGCAAACTCTGATTGAAGGTCCATATGTGGTCAACGCTGGGATAGCCCTGGAGATGCAGAAAACTGAGCCTCCTTGGGATGTTTGATGCCCATGGCTCAGTCACCCATTTCACAAGGACCAGAAGCTCAATGACACCCAGGTGAGTAGAAACTCATTTTTATCCCTGTTTAGGGAATAACCAGGAAGTATGGGCTTACAGTCTAGAGAACACTTCTAAAGACCACATCTTCAGCAGTACCCATTTTACTGATGGGGGAAATGAGCCCCAGAGAGGTTAACTAATGTGCCTAATGATATTTAGTAAGTGACAAGGTTTAGACTCTAACCAACGTCTTCTGGTCCTAACTTCAGAGTCCTGTGCCTTTAAGACCACAGTCTGACTCTCCTTTGTTGTCTGCGTAAGAGAGGAGCGAGGCAGGGATGTGAGTACATGAGAACTAAACAGGGACGAAGAGCAGGCAAGCTAAATTCTCCCCTGGGATCGGCAGAAAGCAGCCAGGGCTCAGACACTCACTGTGGCCAGGGAAGCTGCAAGGCAGATTCAAACTCTAGACATTTCAGAAACCATGTAAGCCCTCCAGTACGGTGATATTTTTGATGAGAGGAAGATGCAAGGAACACTTAAGACTTGGAATTGTTAGAAGCAGTGAAAACACTACTTGAAAGTTGAGGGGGAATCAGCATGATGCCTGCCAGCAGCTCCCAGCTCAGATTTATCCTCTCAGTCACCTCAACATTAGGAGAGTTTATTTTCCCAAGAGTTCAGACAAAAGTCCCAGAATAGATCCTCATTGGCTCAGGTGGGTCACATGTCCCTTCCTAAACCTATCACTATAGCTATAGGATTTGGAGCCCTGATTGGCCAGGCCTGGGTCACATGATTGATTTGGAGCCGGCATGGTAGGGTAAGCTCCCCCTGTCCTACTTAAAATGTGGGTAGGGAAGAGCTCTTTGAAGAAGTTGGAAGGGGTAAACGGGAAATTAGATAAGAAAGAGGACTTTGTACCAAAGGATTTCTACTTTATAGATTGGCAGTAGGAGCCCACAAACGCTTTCACATGGGGAAAGACGTATTCAGTGTTGGGGTTCAGGAAGGTGAATCAGGCAGCTGAGAAATTGTTGCTACCTGTAACTTTTAGTCATCAGGTGTCAATTAAACATGCATAGTATCTGCTGGGTGCGGAGCTGTAATCCCAGCACTTGCGGAGGCCAAGGCAAGTGGATTTTTGTCTGAGCTCAGGAGTTCGAGACCAGCCTGGGCAACATGGCAAAAGCCAGTCTCTACAAAAAATGCAAAAATTAGCTAGGTGTGGTGGCACCGCCTGTGGCCCCAGCTACTTGGGAGGCTGAGGTGGAAGGATTGCTTGAGCCCGGAGGTTGAGGCTGCAGTAAGCTGAGATTGCGCAGGACACTCTAGCCTGAGTGAAAGAATGAGACCCTATCTCTAAAAATAAAATAAAATAAGCATGCATAGTATCTATTAATGTAAGTTACTTGGCAATATGGGCAGTGATTAAGAGGGTAAAATCTGGTTCCGTCACTTACCAGACTTTGAAGAAGCTATTTAACTTCTCTTTGCCTCAGTTTCCTAGTCTGCAAAATGGGAACAGTAACAATAACTGCTCCTAGGTTTGTTATGCAGGTTAAATAAATTTATATACCATAAGGCACTTCAAGAAGGGGTAATCAGAGTGTTTGCTTCAATTCCCAGGAGCTGGGAGACCTCACCCAGGAGCTGGCGGAGCCTCTGGCCCTGGCTGCACAGACCTCACTAGCCTGGGCTGGCCGCAGTAGCTGGCCCTGAGCACTGACCCACTCGCCCGCTGCCCTCGGAAGCCTCACTTGGCTGACAAACAGGAAGGTGGCAGGGCTGCCTGCTTGCCCCTGCCGCCCCCCACAGCCCTGTGTCTGGCCCCAACCCTCATCTCTACTCGCGGCTGCGGTGAACTTGGATGGTGCTACTCTCACCGCAAACCACAGTCTGTCACGAATCGCCGTGTGGTGAGTAGTGAGCACATTTATAATTGATGAAATCAGGGGGCGAGAGCTCATTGCTGAGATGATCGGTAAACAAAACCCTGGTCCTTGGGTGGGTGGGGGGGTGCTTGAGAGTAAACAGGGGGACAGGAATGGGGGGTTCAACTCCCCTGAAGAGTACATGATAGGTCTCACCCACCAGCTTTTGCTTTTATTATTAAACTTATTTGAGTTTCAATCCCATAGAAAAGTTGCAAGAATATATAAACTCCCATAGATTTTTTTTTTTTTTTTAAAGACCGGGCCTCAGTCTGTCATCCTGGCTGGAGTGCAGCGGTGCAATCCTAGCTCACCGCAGCCTCGAAATCCTGAGCTCCTGTGATCCTCCCACTTCAGCCTCCCAAGTAGCTGGGACTACAGGCATGCACCACTATGCCCACCTAATTTTTACATTTTTTTGTAGAGATGGGGTCTCACTATGTTGCCCAGGCTGGTCTCAACTTCTGGCCTCAAGTGATCCTCCTGCCTCAGCTTCCCAAAATGTTGGGATTTATTTACAGGTGTGAGTCACTGCACCTGGCCTAAGAATTATATTCTTCAGTCTTTTCTTATTAGTCTATTCTTAGTCTTCTGATTCTTCTTAGTCTCATTCTGCAGAGATCATGACCTTCACCCCTAAATACTTCAAGGGCATTCTCTTACATACCTATAAGAATGACTAACATCAGGAAATTTAACGTTAACACAATGCTAATATACAGTCCATGTTCAAATCCCACTAATTATCCAATACTATCCTTTTTAGCAACTCTTTTTTCCCAGTGAAGCCTGACTAGCTTTTCAATAGTCAAGGTCCCAGGTAATTGTCACCCTTGGTCCCCCAGCCCCCTGCTGCCTAGAATCCCACGGTCAGGTAGGAGCGATGAACCTGTGGTCGGGTCAGAAAACAAGGCCAAGCTTAGGATAACAACTGGAGCCAGATGTAGAATCTGGCTAAGCTCTGGGAGCTCTGGGAGCCCTGGAAGCTGTTTCCAGAAGGTCCCCAGGGATGGGAGCCCAGGTGAACAAGGAGAGGGGCATGGAAATTCTTACTGGGAGCCCAGGGGAGACAGGAGGCTCCCACACTTCTGTCACAGCAGCCAATCCCTGGGCATGGACAGGTGGTGGCAGGAGAGATGTTAGGAAGATAGGGAGCAGACCATAACATTTCAGGCACAGAAGCTGGCAGAAGAGAGACAGCTCTCCGTATAATGTCATCCGTATAATGCTAATTGGTTAGTCTGTATATTTACTTAACAAATGTCTGTTGCACCCTTACTATATGCCAAGAACTATTTTAAGTGCTGGGGATGCAGAGCCAGTTCCAGCCCTAAGGTGTTTATGTTCTATTGGGAGATGGGATAGTTTGCATTGTTGTTGTGAAAACAGTCACCCCCCTCACCCCTCCCGCTCCCCTTCACAACAGGTGTAAGAGAGTCAACTTGCCCACTGCGCTGCTATTACACTTGGCCATGAGACTTCTTTGGCCACTAGAATGTTAGGGGTGTGTCATGATCACCCTTAACCGTGCTGTGAGGTTTGGCTTGGCTTTTAAGTTCCTGCCATTCTCCAGGAGAAGCATGTGGCCCAGGGAGCTGTTGGTCCAAGGAGAATGGAAAGAGACATGGAGCCGACCCAAACCCAAGCCACAGCCTGGAGCTGCCCTGCTCATGCTGACACACAGACTCACAAATAAGAAAGATCAGCACTTGTTTGGAGCCTCTGAGTATCAGGGTGGTTTGTTACACAGCATCATTTTGGCAGTAGCTAACTAAGATGGGTGGAGACAGCATATAAACAAGCCAGCTAATACATGTGTGATGTCAGATGATAGGAACAGGAAGACAAAAAAAGCAGGAGAAGAGGAAAAGAGTGGTGAGTGCTGTTATAGATAGGGCAGGCAGGGGGAGGCCCCCTGATAAGGGAGCAGAGATCTGAAGGAAGCGGGGGAAGGAGTCGTGTGGTTTTCCAGGGCAGGGATTTCTCAAGGAGGAAACAGCAAGTGTGTAGGTCCCCAGGCAGGCACGAACTGAGCCCAGGAGCAAGCCTGTGTGGCCGGAGCAGAAGGAGCCAGCGGGGCCAGGGTGGGGTGATAGGAGATGGCTCAGAGAGGAGGCTGGGGCCAGATCCAGTGGGAAGGACTGGGACATTTATTTACATCTTCTCATGTAACTTGTTCCTAGCTGTCTGATGAAAGAGCGGACATGCAGAAAAGTTGCTGGTTGAGCTGTCTGGTTTGGGATTAGTACTGGCAGTGCCAGTGTTGGCCACATTCAAGCCAGGGTTCCAGGGGCCTTCTCTCAGCCTCATGCCCCTGCTTTTCCTTGAGATTCTCTCCTCTCTTGTCCCCTCCCTATCTTGGCTCTCTACCCACCTCCCAACACCTCCAGCTCCCCTTCTGCTTCCTGTCTAGGTCCCCTGGACCTTCCCAGCTCTTATCCCTCAACCCTCAACCCTCAGTCCCTTCAGCTCTCAAGGTGGAGACCACTCCCACCTCTCCAGCCCTGTCCCAGAATCCTGGGCATTCTGTCACTAGCTACCTGCTTGGTCCTGTCTCCCATGGTGGTCCTGTTCCCCATGGAGCGAAAGGGCCTGTGGTCCTTTCACACTGGGCATGCCTCAAACTGAGCCCATCACCAGGGAAGGGCCCTCAGGGGACCATCTGAAACCTTGGGAGCTTTGTAGACCCCTCTACAAAGCGGAGCCAGTGGCCCAGCCAGTGGCTCCATTTTCCTAAGATACCGATTTCAACATGTCACTCCCCAGCCCCCTGTCTTGGAGGCTCTTCTCTATGGGATGAAGGAACCCTCCTCAGTCCAGCACTGAAGGTCTTCTCTCGTCCTGTCCCAGCTTGCCTTTTTACCAGCTCCCACCGCCAGCCAACCGGGATGCCCTCCCACCCCATGCCTCAAGCACACTCTGTTTCTAGGTCCTTACTCAAGCAAGGCCCTTTGCTCAGTGGGTGTTTGCTGAGGGCCTACTGTGTGCAGGCGCTGTCCAGGGTGCTGGGCACAGAGGGGCAGCTGGCAGACTTACATTCGTAGAGCCCACTCCAGTGCCTCCCTGCGCCTCCCCTTCCTTCCTTCACTCAGGCCGGCCACCTACAGCCTCCGTGACCAATGCCTTCCTGCTCCTTGATCCCTGGGCAGGTAAGCATACCTTGCCTTTTGTTTGATCGTTCTTTTAAACGAAGATTTCCATTTTTAACGATAGAGGTGACACATCCCCCATTGTGAAAAATACGGAGAATATGGAAAAGAAAGAAGCAAAAGAAATTATATAATCTGGCTAAGAACATAGAGAAGCTTCTCTTAAAAAGAGGTGTCTTCAGCTGCTCGCCTTCCATACGCCTTCCTCGCAGGGGGAGGCAGCCTTGATTCCCCTGGTGGGAAATGCCAAAAATGATGGAATCAAAGCCTTTTCTGGAAGCAGGCAGAGCTTTCTAGGGGTGGGGAAGAGAGAAGAGAGAACTTAAGAGAATTGAGCTCTTGATGGAAAGTGGGGGGTAGGGGGCACAGAGGGCAGAACCGGAGACCGTGAGGTCTAGGAGAACGGGTTAAAACTGAGGCCAGGGCCCTGGGAAAGGAGCCTGGAAGTCCCGGCTCTTTCCCTACTTACTGGCTGTGTCCCTGTGACCTTGAGCGAGTCCCTTAGTCTCTCTGAGATGCCGTATGTTCCCTTTGTAAATGGTAACGTCTGACACAAACGGGAGAGCACACTGCTGTCCTGGGTAAGCCCCTCATCTGGGTCCTGGTTCTGGTCTGCTACTGAGCTCTGGAGGACAAGGGTCACGTGTACTCCAGTTTCTCTTCTGCATGTCCCAGTGCCCACCACAAGCGCAGTGGGAATACGAACACATTTATTATACGCCTTGTGTATGTGGGACACTCTGCTGGGGTCTCACACATATGACTAGAAAGAACTTTGGAGGCCAGATCCACCCTTTACACAGATGGGGAAAATCAAGGCTCACACCACCAGGTGAACCTGGTGGTATCTTGACACCTCCAGGCAGTGACAGAACCAGGACGCAGCCTCTGAGGAATGAGTGAATGAGAGAATGAAGTAAAATGGGGCAACAGTCAGCATGAGCAAGGGCTGATCTCTGGTGGGTCTTAGCCTTGACTATGCTCACCAGTGGCCCTGCGGCACTACCGTCTCTCCAAGGAGCACAGAGGCAGCCCCCTGTGTGGGGCATGGCACAGACCCCAGGGCCCAGGCAGGCAGGGGGTGTGCCGGTGATCCTTGCCACGGGCTGCCAGCTTTGCCACCCTGCTCCAGGGCCCTGGCCTTTCCCCAGGGTGCAGGATGCCACTCCCAGGCACTCTGGCCCCATTTCTTACCAGGCTGCTCTGGGATGGCAGCGTCCCAGCACCGCTATAAATAGCATCTCTCCTGGGCCCCAGACGGCCAGTTGGCAAACACTATAATTTGCTGAAAAGTTTGGAATGTGTCTAAAAATGAAGAAGGCAAATGAGACCAGCCATGAGGGGGGAGCGACCGGCGTATCCATTTCAGAGAAAGGCTAAGCCTCTCTCCTCCTTCTTGCCAACTTCTTTACGAGGGCACTGCAGGCAAAGCTTCAGGGAGAGGGGACAAACGTGAGTCTAGGAAGGAAATATTGTCATTTTCAGCATCAGCCGCAGCGGCTACCTCTTGTACTGGCCTCACCCCTGACTTTCCTGTCCTAACCAATGGATGAGAGGAGCTACCACTGCTTCACCCTCTCTTGGGCTGAGCTAACGAAATTGAAGATGTGGTAAGCATGCGAGGACTGTGAGAGCCAGAAGGAAACCCCCAAAATAATTTCATTAAATAGCTTCATCCAACCTCCCCCCAGTTTGCAAATGAGGAAGTGACTTGACAAAGGCCAAACACCAAGTTGAAGCAGAACCAGACATCGGCCAAGGTCCCTGGGCTCCCAGTTGAGTGCCGGGTGGTGAATCCCAGGCCTGCTGAGGGCCAGCTCGCTTAGGGAAACGGGAAGGGCCCCAGGCTCTCTCGTCATGCTGAAGGTTGGTGCCTGACAAGTCACTGCAGCTTCATGTTCCTCTGCTCTGATTCTCATTCCACTCCAAGGAGGCACAGCCGCCATTATCCTGATTTTATGGCTGAACAGACCGAGCTTCAGGGTGGAAACTCATCCTTACCCACAAAGCCAGAGGAAGGCTTGAATAGAATTCACCATTCTGTCCCCAAGCCAGGAGCAGGGCTTTTCCCACCTTCAGGTAAAACTCACTGCCTCAAAAGCCACCTTTATTGTTCTTTGTCTTATCTTCTGGGGTTGTGATTTTCCCTTTAGGAAAAATCATGGACAATAGCAGTAGACTGGGTCTCAAGAACTCTGAGGGCCGGGCGCGGTGGCTCACCCCTGTAATCCCAGCACTTTGGGAGGCCAAGGCGGGTGGATCACCTGAGGTCAGGAGTTCGAGAACAGCCTAGTCAACATGGTAAAACCCCGTCTCTACTCAAAATACAAAAATTAGCCAGGCATGGTAGTGGAAGCCTGTAGTCCCAGCTACCAGGGAGGCTGAGGCAGAAGAATTGCTTGAACTGGGAGGTAGAGGTTGCAGTAAGCTGAGATTGTGCCACTGCACTCCAGCCTGGGCAACAGAGCAAGACTCTATCTCAAAAAAAGAAAAAAAAAAATTCTGAGGCAGAGCCCCAGATCAGCAGCCTCACCGTATGATCTTGAGCAAGCCACTTCCCTTCGCTCACCCTACATTTATCCTTATGTAAAACTATAATAAAAATGAAAGCTTCTGGCCAGGCATGGTGGCTCATGCCTGTAATCTCAACACTTTGGGAGGTCGAGGCAGGAGGATCACCTGAGGTTAGGAGTTTGAGACCAGCCTAGCCAACATGGTGAAACCCTGTCTCTACTAAAAACATAACAAAATTACCCAGGCATGGTGGCAGTCACCTGTAATCCCAGCTACTGAGGAGGCTGAGGCCAGAGAATCACTTGAACCTGGGAGTCGGAGTTTGCAGTGAGCCGAAATCACACCATTGTACTCCAGCCTGGGTGACAGAGCAGGACTCCGTCTCATAATAAATAAATTAATTAAATTAAAGCTTCCATTCACAAAGCACATGGTCACAGGCTTTGTGTGCATTTGTTCTCTTTGTCTTCGTAACAACTGGACGGGGAAGATATATTCCTATCCTATTTTACAGATGAAGAAATTGAGGTGGGGGTTAAGTGACTTGTCCAAAATTGCACCATATTTTTACAAGCTGGAAACCTACTGCACCAGATGCTCTGAGGTCCTTTACAGCCTTAATAATTCTGCCTTGTGTGTTTCCAAACACAATAGTAACTAGCAATGGCTCGCTTGGTGGCTCTCCGCTCTTGGCAGCTGAGAGGCTTCGACTGGGGGCAGGAGAAGACAAGGGATAGGGAAAGTTCACATATGTGAAGAGTCTTTGCAGAGGAGGAGCCAGGATGCCCGGTCTTGACCCACCTGCCACAGCCACCTCTCTCTGCAGAAGGCACCTGCCATCCTGTGGGGCCGCTTAGTGATAACTGTGGCTGAAAGCGACATCTCGTGTCCAGTTATAGAACTGCACTGTGGGAGAACTCCAGGACAATGAGGAGTGGAGGCAAATATTCTGTTGTTATGCACTTGAAGACTCTTTTAAATTATTTGTAAGGTTTTAAAAACACACAGGTGCCAGGGCCTCAGACCTAGAGAACCAGCATCTCAAGAAGTAGGACAGAGATATGTTTTTTTAAGACTCAGGCGATTCTGTGGCAGCCTAGCTGAGAACCCCAAGTGTACACAGCTTTTAAGGGGTGCTGGTCAGAACATCTCAGTTGCAATACCTCCACCTGGTGTTACACTTCTGTCTGAGCTACCAGAACGTTCTAGGCAGCTGACAGAAAGAAATCCACTAGGCATTATTTATCAAGGAAAATCTAGCTGCACTTTACATTTGATTTGTGCTTTATTAAGAAATAAAATGGCCAGGTGCAGTGGCTCACACCTGTTATCCTAACACTTTGGGAAATGAGGGCAGAAGGATTGCTTGAACCCAGGAGTTCGAGACCAGCCTGAACAACATCAGGAGACCCTGTCCCTACCAAAAAAAAAAAAAAAAAAAAAAAAATTAATAGCAGGGCGCAGTGGCATGAACCTGTAGTCGCAGCTACTGGGGAGGCTGAGGTGGGAGGTTTGCCTGAGCCCAGGAGGTCAAGGCTGTAGTGAGTCATAATTGCGCCACTGCACTCCAGCCTGGGTGACAGAGTGAGACCCTGTTTCTTAAAAAAAGAAAGAAAAGAAAAAGAAAGAAAATGGCAGCTGGTAAAAAAAAATGAGTATAGAAATAGAATGAGTTATTTTAGAGAAATGTCAGTGAAGTTCAGTCCATGCATAGAGGATACAGAAGTCTTTTTTTTTTTCTTTAATGCATTGGCTCTCAATTGGGGGCAGTGTCTGGAGACATTTTATGGCTGTCACAACTGGAGGGTGCAACTGGCATCTGGAGGGCAGGGGCCAGGGATGTGGCAGAGCATCCTGCAATGTACAGGACAGCCCCCCCACGACAAAGAATGACCCCCCCCCAAATGCCTGCAGTGCTGAGGCTCCAAGGCCCTGCTTCCATGAGCACAAGGGACTCCCATTTTCAGGTCCCCTGAGGGTGAGGACTCTGCCATCTTCATCCTCTCTACGAGGACCTGGCAAGAGGAAGGAGCGTAGTACACACTGCGTGACAGAAGTGCAGTGAGGGGCATTTTGAGAAAAATTATCTAGTGTGGACACATTTGCAAACCTCCCTACTATGCACAGTCCTGGGTGCTTTCTACATGGCATAGACTGTCTGAAGCTAAAAAAATCTCATTTGTCGGCTGGACACTACCCAAGTAGACCAAACACAACCTGGGAGTCAGGGGAGGGGGTGTAAGGAGGAATCAGACCCCATAGAAATGGGTTAAACCTCATCTCCTTCAAGCTGTGTGTCCTTGGGCAAGTTGCATAACTTCTCTGGGCCTTAGTTTCTTCCTCTGTAAAATGAGGCTAACACACCTTCTCACAGGCTGTTGTAAAGATTACATGGCACTGTGCACAAACAATGCTGAGCGTGGCCCTGTAGGTGCTGATTATTAAATGTTAGCTATGATTGGTGCCATCATGACAGGTCTGGATTGGTTGGGTGTGGTTGCTGTGCTTCCAGAGACAAGCTGTCACTCACATTGTATCCGAACACGAGTAATGATGGTGCGGAATGAATACACTGGGTAGAGGCGGAAGGCCTCGGACTCAGTGACTCAGAACCTCCGTGGGAGGGGCCTGGGAATATGCATCTGTAGTAAACTCCAGGGCGATTCTTTTTTTTTTTTTTTTTTTGAGATGGAGTTTTGATCTTGTTGCCCAAACTGGAGTGCAATGGCACAATCTCGGCTCACTGCAACCTCTGCCTTTGGGGTTCAAGAAATTCTCCTGCCTCAGCCTCCGGAGTAGCTGGGATCACAGGCATACACCACCACACCTGGCTAATTTTTTGTATTTTTAGTAGAGATGGGATTTCACCATGTTGCAGGCTGGTCTCAAACTCCTGACCTCAGGTGATCCACCTGCCTCCCCCCTCCCCAAGTGCTGAGATTACAGGCCCAGGTGATCTTACAGTTGAGCAAATTTGGGAAATCTGGCTTTAGTAGAAAGACTGGAGTTAAGCTTCCTGGTTCTGCTACTTACTAACTGGGTGATCTTAGGCAAGCTACTTAATTGCTCTGTGCCTCGGTCTCCCCACCTATTAAGCCCTTGCCCAGCATCCAATAGACTCAAGAAATGGCAGCTCCTCCCCTCTCTCAGGTTTAATGGTGTATTATCTTCACCTTCATCTTCCATACGAAGCCTACCTCCTGCTCCTGCTGTTTCTCTCTGACTCATCCTTTCTCTCAGTCCCATTGGTCCTCAGTGGGTCTATTTGGCACCCCCTGGCCTCCTCATGGGCTTCTCTAACTCTTGCCCCACCATCTCAGTGAGTCCTTCAAGCAGAAGCAACAACAGAACCTGTACTGTGGTTTATAGTTTTCAACACCCTTTTCACATATTTTACCTTATTGACTCTTCCCAGTCATCCTGAAGCAGCACCATCAGGATATCCCCAAATGAGTGAGCTGAGTCTGAGGCTCAGGGTGACTGTGACCGTCCTGAGCCCCAACGCGGGTAAACAGGAGCATCTCTGCCTCCCGGCCCTGTGCATTTCCTCCCGTGACCTGAGGCCTCTCAGTTTCTCCCACTGCCCCTCGTCGGATTCTCGTCCTGCCCTTCTGCTGCTCAGGAAACAACTCTGGCTCCCCAGCAATCAGGTCCAAGTGCCTGCACCTGGTTTCAAGGCCCACCACAGGCTACAGCTGGGAACCATTCCCCCCTCCTGGATTCTCCTGCATTTCCCAGCCTGTCCACCAGCCCAGCTGGGCTCCTCTCTGCCTCTCGTCCTCCCTGCCTCCCTGTTTGGATGCAAGCTGCTTCCCCGCAGAGCACCCCCCAGAGAGAGTGGATAACACTAGGAGGAATGGAGGCATACCCCTGCCTGGGGTCCCATTCACCATTCACAACACCCTCCAAACCCCCATGCCTGGCCTCACTCCCCTCAGCCCCTGCCAGGCCTCCTCCTCCAGGAAGCCTCCCTGGCCTTGAGGGAGTATCCAGTGCTCAGCCAAATGGTCACAGCCTCTTGCTGCTCCTCTCCCGTCCCTGACACCCCTCACACACACACTGGCCTTTGATCCCTTTCTGCCCAGCACCTCGATCTTTTGGTCTTATTTGTATTTCTATTGTCCTATCTGTTGATTGTGGTGGGGTGGGGGAGAGGGGCTGCCATCCCCCATGTGGAGCCCACTGTGAATCCATGAACAGAATGGGGATGACTGACGGGGCCCCTCCGCCACCTTTAGGTGCTGGGGGTAGTGGTAGAAATCACCACTGGCTATTGTGATCTCCAGAGGCACTTGTCACTCACTACAGGGTGACACCAAGGTTGGTTTCTGGCTCCTGCCTGTGGCCAGAATATCCCTGGGCAAACTGTAAGTGCTCCAAGACACGTCTGCGGCACAGTGCCAGTGGGTCCTCGAGGTTAGGCACCCAGGGTGGGGTGCGGGTGGGGCTGGGACTGGTGCCTGGCTCTGTTGTGCTCTGATGCTGCAGGAGCAGACCAGTGTCATCCAGGAGCCTGGAATTTGGGGGAGGCCGCTGGGCATGGCAGCATCGGAAGCCTCGGGTCTGCATCTCCATCTGCCACGTGTGAGCTGTGTACCTCTGAGCCAACAGCCTGTGAGAGTGAAATAATCAGAGCCACTTTGTGGTCAGAAGGGACAACAGGGGTGGAGAATGGGGGTCGGGGATGGGCTGGGGGTCCTGGAGGGCTGGGTTTCTGCCCTCACTCCTGCCATCCTCTTGCAGTGTGGGGCAATATTTTTACCCACATCTGGCAGGTGAGAAAACAGAGGCCTGAGAGACTGGGCTGGGAGTTCACACAAGACTCTTAGTCCTGGCATCACCAGAGTCACAAGCCAAGTCCCAGGCTGCATCCAGACCAACCGAATCAAACCCTCTGGGGGTGGGACCCAGGCAGCAGGATTTTTATGGTTCCTATATGATTGTGGTGTGCAGTCAGTGGGGGAGGGGGGAGGCTAATAGCTCAGATGGCACTTTGCAAACTTTCAAGTTGTGCAAAGGTCCCTTCGTGTCAGTGGGGAGGGGGGAGGCTAATAGCTCAGATGGCACTTTGCAAACTTTCAAGTTGTGCAAAGGTCCCTTCGTGTCTTTGTGTAGCCCTTAATCCACCCTGAGTGTCGGTCGTCCTCTGTAAAATGGGGATAGTACGGTTCCCTGCGTTGATGAGCTGAAGTGCTTCCTTAATTAACATTGCAACTGGACCGCCCAGCACTCTTGGTTCCCTTTTCCCGGTTTGGGGGTTTGTTTCTGTGTTGCCACAGCCCTTACCACGTGTGAACATACGATATTACTTTACCTAGTCATGATTTCGTGCATTAGTGCTTGACCCTCCCCCCACCTCCACTAGAGCACCATCTGCATGAAGGCCGAGATCTTCGTCATTGCTTCACTTTTATTCTTTCCTGTATCCCAAGCACCAAGCAGCACAGTGTTTGGCACATAGCACATGCTTAACAAACAGCTGTTGAATGAATGAATGTGCCTGGCGCTGTCTAATACGCGTTACAGGCATCACTGCTGCTGCTGCTGGGGTTGTGGCCTGCAGCCCTCGCGCCTGTACCGCTCACCTCCCCAGCTGCTTGCAAACCTAATAAAGTCCCCCTGAAGTCAAGCCGATCGCCCCTTTCCCCCAAAACATGCCTCTGTCCCTGCTTCTTGGGGTCTCCCCCAGCCTACCAGCTCCCCTTGGACACGCAGTGCCCGAGCGCCAGCAGGGAGAAGTGGCAGAGTTTCAAGATTTCATTTGTAATTCTTTTCAGATGAAATGTCAGAAATATTATAAAGGCAGAGTCATAAATCTGATCCTAATATAGCATAGAGCTTATTAATGAAGAATAAATCACCGAGGGAAACCTCCCCGGAGTGCTTCGCCGGGGCCTGTGGGGAAGATGGCATATTTATGTGCACGCGTAGCAGCTCTTTTACTTTCTCAGATATATGGCCAGGGCAGATTTGTCAGGGCAGTAGCCTTAACATCAGCCAATTATATTTTTTTCTAGTAAAAATTGATCTATTCTATAGAAATCTCCTAAGCATTTATTGGATTAGGATCACATCCAAATGTAGAAAATTAAACACACACACACAGTGCACACCACGGCAGGACTCTGGGAGGCCCTCAAATGGAATGACGACCCCCCTACCCGTGCTTCCTGCCAAGATATTCTCCCAACTGAAAAGCTCAGAGTGGAGGAGCCAGAGGTGCCAGCCTCATTGCACAGGTGGAGAAACCAAGGCCCAGAGAGAGGACAGGCCTTGTCCAGGGTCACCCAGATTGCTAAGGCTGACATGAGACAAGAACTCCAGGTCCAGGCTGGGTGTGGTGGCACACACCTGTAATCCCAGCACTTTGGGAGGCTAAGGCGGGAGGATTGCTTGAGCCCAGGAGTTTGAGTCCAGCCTAGGCAGCATAACAAGACCCCCATGTGTAGAAAACGTTAAAATAATACAAAAATCAGCTGGGTGTGGTGGTGCACACCTGTAGTCCCAGCTACTCAGGAGGATGAGGTGGGAGGATCACTCGAGCCCAGGAGGTTGAGGCTGCTGCACGGAGTCTCGATCACACCACTGCACTTGCCTGGGTGACAGAGACCCTGTCTCAAGAAAATTTTTAAAAGAACCCCAGGTTCTTCTTCTCATCTCAAAAGATGTCCACATCCTAATCCCCTAACTGTCCCAATGTGAATGTTACCTTATGTGGCAAAAGGAACCTTCCAGGTGTGATGAAGGGAAGGATATGAGGATGGGGGGGATTATCCTGGACTATCCGGATGGGTCCAAGATAATCAAAAGCGTTCTTATAAAGGACAGAGGGAGGCAGGAGAGGCAGAGGAGGAGATGTGACAGCAGAAGCAGAGGCTACAATGACACGGGGCCACGAACCAAGGAGTGCGGCACGTCCAGAGGCTGCGCGGGAAGTAGGAAAGTTCCTTTTTAAAAGTTCCTTTCTTCTTAAAGAATAAGTGTGCTAATAACTTTGTTAAGCCCTATCCTATGTAGCTGTTAGACATGCCATGCTTACAGGCACATGGTACATTCTGTGTCCTTGTACTTTAACCAAGATACCTGTGCTGGACGTGCTCACAGCCATGTCCCAGCTCTCCATTGCTTTCACCTGTTTAGAAAAGTTTTAAGTTGTTAGTCAATCAGGTTTTAGTTTTAGATTGTGAGGTCTGGCTCCAGCCAACAGAGATCAGACACAGCAGTAAGGATGACCCTAAATGTGCAAGGGAGAAATTTGTGTGTTTTCCTTTGTTCATTGTACTTTTGTGGTACAATGGCTAGCAAGGGTACCCTTCCTGCAGTCCAGGAAGTAAAAATTGCGTTGCTGAAAGATCCTTTGTCTCAGTGCTGATTTTTCTTTGCAGCACCAAGCACCCATGTCCAGCAGGCTGGAAGAGGCAAAGACCAGATTCTCCCTGGAGCCTGCAGAAGGAACGCAGCCTGCGGGCACCCCCGCTTTTCTAACTTCCTACCTCCACAGCTGTCATAGTCCATCTGTGTTATCTGAGGCCACTCGGTGGCAATTTGTTACAGCAGTGACAGGACACTCACATCGTGTTAGAGGGAGAAGCCTTGTCAGAAAAACTGCCCCTGACCGTGTGGGCTTCCATCTGTGCGCAGTGCTAGGGAGAGACCCCTACCCTGAGGGTCACTCCAGATCACCCCAGAGTCAGGTGGCTCCTCCTCTCCAGAGGCCACAAGACCACCACCCGCTGCCTGCTCTTCCCGCATTCGTGACGCTCTCACGCTCACATGCTGGCTGCAGTGGGGTCTTCCACCATTTTTTTTTGGTCCCCCAGACTCCTGCAGCTTTTCTGCAGCCTGACCCCCTTCCAGATGGTTTTCCCAGTGCTTCACCTTTCCCCATCTCCTCTCAAAGACGTTCTGTAGCATAGGAGGCTAAGGAAAGAGCTACCTGCATCCAGGCATTTCCCTGCAACCTCCTTGGTTCTCAGCCACCATCTTTGGTCACCTCTCACTGCTTCGGGAACCTCAGAGCACGGGCCTCCCCTGCCCATCTCCACCTTGGGGGCCTGATCTGGTCTGGTGATTCCTCTCTCCATCTCTTGGCACTTGGGGACAGAGATGTGGCTCAGAGAGCTCCCAGGGAAGCACCTGAGGAACAGACCCAGGTGGAGGGGAGAGAGGGCAGTGGGAGCTTGTGGAAAAGGGCAGGTAGCCAGTGACTGTGGTGCAAATGTTCTTGAGTCTGGCCGGCGGTCTGCCCAGCCTGGCTGGTGGCTTATTGAAAGTGCATATTCAGCAGGGCGCGGTGGCTCATGCCTGTAATTCCAGCACTTTGGGAGGTCGAGGCGTGTGGATCACCTGAGGTCAGGAGATCGAGACCAGTCTGGCCAACATGGTGAAACCCTGTCTCTACTAAAAACACAAAAAATTAGCCGGGAGTGGTGGCGGGTGCCTGTAGTCCCAACTATTCAGGAGTCTGAGGCAGGAGAATTGCTTGAGCCTGGGAGGCAGAGGCTGCAGTGAGGCCAAGATCGTGCCACTGCACTCCAGCCTGGACAGGAAAGTGAAACTCCATCTCAAAAAGAAAAAGAAAAAAGAAAAAAAAAGGAAGAAAGAGCGTGGGCTTTACAGTCAGGGAGCTCTGGGCCAAACTCCCAGCTTTCCCCTCCTCCTAGTTGTGGGAATGCTCTTGAACTTCTCCAAGCCTGTGTTGCCTTCCGTAAAGCTGGAGGCTCTGATCTGCATGTGGCGGGAATTATGAGGCATGAACAGGGAAAGCACAGAGGCAGATGCTGCGGATGCTGTCCCGCATCCTAGAGCCCAGCGGACCTAACTCCGCACAGCCCGAGGGTCCCTGGGAGTGCTCAAGAATGAGTGTCCCACACATTCCACCCAGCAGCCTTCACCAAGGGTGAGATGGAGTTGGTGTGTAAATACCTGCTCCCCTCATCCTTCTGGTGGGGATCACGCTGAGGTGTGGGTTCCACACCGGCTCCCAAGTTTCCCAGCAAAATTAAGCTCCCTCAAGTCCTTGTCTCAGGTCAGCTCCTGCAGGACCCCGGGCTAACATGAGCCTGGCAGCCTGGAAAGGAGCCTTTTTTTTTTGAGACATTGCCTTGCTCCGTTGCCCGTGCTAGAGTGCAGTGTCGCAATCACAGCTCACTGTACCCTCAACCTCCCAAGCTCAGGCCATCCTCCCACCGCAGCCTCCAGAGTAGCTGGGACTATAGGTGCATCCCATCATTCCTGGGTAATTTTTCCATATTTTTTTGTAGAGACAGGGATTTCACCGTGTTGCCCAGGCTGATCTCAAACTCCTGGGCTCAAGGGATCTGCCCGCCTCAGCCTCCCAAAGTGTTGGAATTACAGGCATGAGCCACCATGCCTGGGCGTGAGTTCTTTTCCTCTCCTGCTCTTTGGCTTTCAGTGTGGAGAACAGGTTGGCCCAGACCAAGCAGAGCCACCACAGCGTCTGGGTCCTGCTGTGACTTGCAGGGGTATGTGTGTAGACACTGATGTCCAGGGGCCAGCAAGGACAGTGTCCCCCAACTGTAAGGACGCCATCCAAGTCCCAGGGAAGGCGGCTCACGCTTCCCTTCCCTAGTTCCCCAATATCTGCTAGTTGGGGAGCAAAGCTATAGGCCCATCCACAAGAAGCCCATCTCCCCTAATCCCACATCCCTCAATCTGAAATTGACTCTAATCACAACTTTCCCTATCTTCATCTTTCTTTCCTAGTTCCTCAGACAAAAGCAAACAGTCGCTTCCCTGCTGCTTGGAGACATGTTGCCTCTAACTCTTGAAACTGCCAAGCCCCAGCTGGCCAGACCCCAGGCCGCGTGAATTCTAGCCCCCAGGGGCATTGAAGTCACCTCCCCGAGAAATCCTATGATTTCATCTTCTATGTAATCTTTATTTCTCCTCATACTTTTTAGAACTTCAAATAATTTCTCGTTTGTAGTAACTAGGAAGCCATAAATCGCCCCTTTATGTCTAAGGAAAATCAATCGTTATTTGACATTTTACCTTAATATTCCCGACTTCCTTCAACTGTAATAAAGCTTCCATCTGCCTTTTATTTTACAGGCAATTAGTAAGTCACCTTTTTAAAATTTCTCCACATTTTCTATCAAATGAATGCTAGGATTGAAAGGGGAGAGCTGTTTTATGGGATTGAACTCAGTGAGTAGAAGGGATTTATTTGTAGCCTTCGAGGTACCAACACTCATTAATGGGTTTTATTGATTCGAGGGCTTTTTAACCCTTAGCAATAATACAGGTATCACCTGCCCGAGGCAGTCGGGAGGGGGCAGGGATGCTGGGAGGGGCTGTGGGGGGAGTCCACACATTTCTGAGCCCTGGGTCCAAGCTAGAAAGGGAGAGAAATGAGTTCTAACCCTTTGAAATGTGATCACGCTCAGCCCAACCACACCCTCAGAGGTAAGTCACAGCCCAGACACCCTCTTTTTCCTGGGGACAAGTTGGAGCTTTTGGTTTTTTTCTTCAAATTGCCCAGGGGACTGCAACACGTTTGCACCCGTGTCACGAGATCAAAAGAAAGAGGCCCATTAGCTGGGCGTGGTGGCTCACACCTGTAATCCCAGCACTTTGGGAGGCTGAGGCGGGTGCATCGCCTGAGGTTAGGAGTTCGAACCAGCCTGGCCAACATGGTGAAACCCTGTCTCTACTAAAACTACAAAAAATTAGCTGGGCTTGATGGCAGGTGTAATCCCAGCTACTAGGGAGGCTGAAGCAGGAGAATCACTAGAACTTGGAGGCGGAGGTTGCAGTGAGCCGAGGTCACACCATTACACTCCAGCCTAGGCAACAAGAGGGAAACTCCATCTCATAAAGGGGGGCCTACTGTTGGGGTTCAAGGCCCTGGGCTTGGTCTGCCTCTTTTAGCCCTGGAGTTGTGGGCAGGCCAGGGAAGGAACCTCCGAGACTCAGTTTCCTACAATGTGAAGTGGGGGAGATGAATCTTCTCTTTGACCTCCTCACAGGGCTGCCGGGGTTCACCCCCAGACCACGTCCGTGAGAAATGCTTAGAAGACCATGCAGGGCTCAAGAAACTACCGAAAAACCAACAAGAACCTTGGTCACAAATGGAAACCTCGGTCCACAAACTCCAGAACAAAACCTCCCTTGCTTCCGTGCTTTTCTAGAACTCACCTTAATCAGTTCTGCACCCCCACTGCCGGGGCTGGTGGAGCTTTGGTGCCAGTCTTTCCCTCACAGGTTCTCCAAAGCCCCCAGCAGGCTTTTCCCACCATCCCTTTTCCTTGAAAGCCAGCATTTGACACTCAGAGCCCAGGAAGCCTTTCTTGGTCCAGACAGCAAGGCTAGAAGCCTTCGAGCTGTCAGCCAGAGATGCGAGCCCAGTGGCTGAGGACAGAGTCCCAGGGAGAGTAGGACTAAGACGGCAAAAGTGAGTCCAGAATACATTCATGGCAGGCTCTGGGGGCAGGTGTATGGGTGTTCACTGTAAAATTCTTTCAGCATTGCCATACACTTGAAACTTTTTAATAAAATGTTGGAAGGGAAACAAAAGGCTTAGTCTGGGGCAAATACCCAAAGTAGGGTACCTGCCTGTGATGGAAAAAGGGAACCAATGTGAGCATAGGAGGAAGGCAAAGGGCCCTCTGAATCTACACAAATCTGTTGGTGGGGAACTGCTACGTTATTTGCGGGCCCAGAGCAAAATAAAAATTTTCGGTCCTTCCTTCATAAATCAAGAATATCGGCCAACGTGGCGGCTCACGCCTGTAATCCCAGCACTTTGGGAGGCTGAGGCGGGTGGATCACCTGAGGTCAGGAGTTTGAGACCAGCCTGGCCAACATGGTGAAACCTCATCCCTACTAAAAATACAAAAATTAGCTGAGCATGGTGGTACACACCTGTAATCCCGTCTACTCAGGAGGCTGAGGCAGAATTGCTTGAACCTGGGATTTGGAGGTTGCGGTGAGCTGAGATCCCACCATTGCACCTTCTCCTGGGTAACAAGACCAAAACTCTGTCTCCAAAAAAAAAAAAGAGGATATCAAGCTGGGGACAGCAGAGCATTAAACTAAGTGCCGTTCTAATCTCAGAGGCCTGGGTCCTGTATGGGTCTCCTGTCCATGAAGCCAGCCCTGTCTGCTTGGGTTAAGAGGTCTATTTTGACCAACCCCTTCTGACCCATCTCTCCATTTCTCATCTCACAAGAACATTACCCTGAACCTAGCATTCGACGCAAGTAAACAATAAGTGAATGAGTTGGGACCTTTTCTAATAATAATAAGAGTTACTGCTCATAAGACCTTCACCGTGTGCCAGGCACTGATTCAGTCTTCCATGGACAGTAACTCATTCAATCACCCCAACAACCCTATGAGACAGGACTATTGTTACTCTCATTTCACAGATGAAAAATTGGAGGCACAGGGAGAATAGGTAATTTGCCTAAGCTCTCAGAGTTGGTAAGTGGTAGAGACAAGCTTTGCTCCCAGGTGGCTGGGTTCCAGAATCACGCTTTAGCCACTCCACTCTGCTGCCTCTCCAGAAAGATAGTCAGGACAAGCCGGAGAGAGATGGCCTCCTGGCTGGAACTTTTGCTAGTCCCAGGAGGGCGACCTTGGCATGGCTAGCTCAGTGCTTCTCAACTACAAGGTCACCACACACCGTCTTGAACTACGTCACAGGTGTCGCATTATTAGAAAGAAGCAAAGTCTGTGAATAATTAAACTTTTTAAAAAATGAGAGCAGATTCAAGCAGTGTCTTCTCACATATTTGTATCTTAACTGGCTTTTCAAACCGCAGGAACAGCCAGCACCAGAGACGTCTCCTGCAAGGTCCCCTAGGTGGGTTCTCGGAGGAGAGGAATGCCAGTGAATGTCACCGCAAGGCGAGGCAGGACAGGAGAAGCAAGAACTGTGGCTCTAACCTTATTAATAGGGATTGAAGAGCGCTGAATTTATAAAAGCAGTGTTTTTGGTTTCACGAGCTCCCTTTCTCGTTACAACTGATCCAGGACACCACGGACGCCTGGTGGCCACCCATGGAATTGCAGGCTTAGTGTCCAGAAGGGACCGTGCAGGGTCTTTCTCCCATTTGCTAGAGAAGAGAGAAGCTATGTCCTCAGCTCCAAGAATCTGGTATTCCCCAACTCCACATCCTTCAGTCCGAAAGTGCCCCTAACCACTACTTTCCCTACCATGTCTCCCTTTCCGAGTTCCTCAAACACAAACAGCCATTTCCTGCACCTGTGTGCAGTCGTAGCCGTACGCAGGGGATCCAATGTGCCTGGGTGAGTCAGGAGGACCCCGTGAGGACACGGCCCTTGGAGGATGGGTAGAAAATGGCCAGGGAGACAACAGGGGAAGGGCGTCCTCATGAAGAGGGGATAGATTTGGGGCACGGCCTTGTAAGAAAGAGCTCCAGGATGCACCGTGATTATTGTTTCATTTTACCCTCATGAATAACCTTGCCAGGGAGATAGTATTGCTCACGTTTAAGGTGAGGAAGTAAAGATTCAGGAAAATGAACTTACCTGCCCAAAGTCGTCTGACAGGTAAGTGGCAGGGCCTCATGAGTTGAGGAGGATTTGAGCTGGTAGAGATCGGGGGAGTCATTCTAGATCCCCAGGGAAAACAATAAACATACAGGGCACCTTTCATGTGCTTGCACCGCCCTTGGCACTGCAGCCTGCCCCGTCCTTGGGGCGCGGCCAGGAGGGATGAGGGCCCTTCCTACCAAGGTGGCTGCCGCTGACTGGCTGGGCTGCACTGCACACAGGCCACAGGGCCGGAAAGATGAGATTTACGATGGCCATGGCCTTCATGACTTAATGGTCAGGAGTTGAGCTATTTCATCTCATCAGACAGTTTTGCCTAGAAATAGCCACAGACCTTCATTCCAGGATGGCTTTTAGTCATGAGGGGGTGACCTGCAGACCTCCTAAATCATGTTAATTCCCAGGGCAGCGGGAGGTGCTTTCTTCACTCTGCAGCGTCTTCCACCATTCGCCAGCCATTTGCTTATCTGAAGGAAAGTCTCTCTGGGGCCAGAGATGTTGAGGAATGCAGGATGTGGGGGAACAGGAAGGCCACTCTGGTGTGGCCTGACTTGGGACCATCTGTCCACCCAGACAGAGCTCAGCAAAATGGTCAAGGAGCTGAGAATCAGCTCAGTCCCTCTCTCTCTCTCTCTCTCTCTCTCTCTCTCTCTCCTCTTGTCTCTTCTTCCCTCTTACCTCCTCCCCCACTCTCTCAGCCCCTCGCCTAGCTAGCTGCCCCTCCCCTACCTCCCAGGATCCCCCCTGGGGTGGGACCACTTGCTGTGCAGAGAGGAAAGGCAGGACGCTTTCCTCTCTGCAGACTCAAAGGAGGCTGAGGCGGGTGGATCACTTGAGGCCACGAGTTGGGGACCAGCCTGATCAACATGGTGAAACTCTGTCTCTACTAAAAATTAGCTGGGTGTGGTGGCCCACACCTGTAATCCCAGCTACTTGGGAGGCTGAGGCAGGAGAATTGCTTGAACCTGGGAGGTGGAGGCTACAGTGAGCTGAGATTGCGCCCCTGCACTCCAGATCTGGGTGACAGAGCAAGACTCCATCTAAAAAAAAAAAAAAAAAAAAAAATTCCCATCCAATGGCAGGACCCTGGGCACAGGACATGGGACATGGGACAGTCTCAGTCATAGCCACTGGCTGGGACAACTCCAGCAAACAGTGTCTTTGCTGGCCCTTCTCATTGTCCACCCACTGGCTTTTCCTGACTCATGGAGGGGCCCTGCAGACCCCTTCCCCCAGATCTGATTCCTAGGTCTGGGATCCCACCAGCAGCCTCGCTCACTCCCTCATTCCCCTGGAGGTCCCACCCCACACCCTCTTGACTCTCCAAGGAGTGAAAAGCTCCTTTCACTTTCACCTTGATGGTCTGTTAAAAGCCAAGTCCAAATCATTAGCAACAGAAGTCAGTTGCCCTTGGCGGATCCTCAAACCCTTCCTGTTTTGTATCCTACCTGGCTGGAGTCATGCCTTCCCCTCACCCTCAACCCCCAGAATAGGCAATAAATAAAAGGAAAGTTTTCTAATGCAGTAAATAAAAAGGAAGAAAACTAAAGCAGACCAGATTCTGTATCATTTCCTAATAAAACAGAGGCTGTGTGCCTCCTGACACCCCCAGAGGGCCCACCACCTGGGGGATGTATTAGTAACACACCCGCTGCCTTGCAACGAGACTTGGTTGTCATTTACGTCTGTAAAGAGCCTTCTCAGATCTCGTCTCACCATGTGAGTTGGCTGTTACTAATCATTGCTACCATTAAAAATACCTACAATGTGCTGGGTGCTTCTATATGGCATTCTATGCAAGCCTTACACCGACGCTGAAAAGTAGGCGCTATTATTTCCACTTCACAGGTAGGGCTCTGAGGTTCATTAGCTTTCTCAAGGTCATGCAACTAAAAAATGACTGGGTGAATCCAGGTGGGTTGTCCCCCCTTTGCGGCCCCAGGGAGCTGGCTGATTTCTCGGGGCGTTTGCACGCAGAGCGAGACTCGGCCAGCAGAGGGCGCCAGCGCCCCGCCGAGGCCGTGGGAGACCGGCGGGAAGGCGGCCGTGAGGCCTGGGCTGGTTTCGGCTTAGAGACTGCAGCCTCTAGACCCTCCTCCGCACACACAGCGCGGACCATTGGGACCCAAGGCTCCTGTCTTGGAGGATGCCCTGGAGCCAAAGTCTGTGGGCAGAGGAGGGCCAAACACTGCCTGGCTCTTTATTTTGCATCCAGAAATAGGGTGCTCTGGATAGCTGCAGCCCCCACCCGTTGAGCGAGCTCGGGCTGGTTTCCAGGAGAGAGAAAGGAGGTGGCTCTCCCAGCCCTGCCACCTGGGTTCTGGTCCCAGTGGACCATGGGAAGGCTGAGACTTCTCCGTGCCTCTGTTTCCCCATCTGTAAAATCGCAGCATTTGTGCACCCCCAGACTCCCGAGTCCAAAGTGGAGGGGCGGGGGCGTTGTCCTCTACCAATTCGGAAAACCTGCTGCCCAGAGTGACCAAGGTACCAGGGGTTGAGCACCAAAACGAAGAAACCCCCTGCATGTGGATACGGGAAAGGGAATTGATATGCAAATATATGCAGCTTCTTTGATATTCCTTAAATAAGAATATCAAATCAGAGTCCATGGGAGTTGGGGTCTGGGGTTGGTGGTCAGAGATGGGATCCCCCAGGCCTGTAGGGTCTGTCTTCCATTCCAGCTCTCCAAGCCCTGCCAGCTCTTCCTCCTCAACCTTCTTCTCCTAAAGAGAAATTGTCATGAGCTTGCTAATCCTGAAAGGTTCTGTGCCCTCTCGGCTGCCAAAACCATCCAACCTATTTACCAGACATGGCTTTGTTCTAAGAGGTACAAAATGGGCCTCAAGGGTGAGGGCCCATGGGTCTGGCCCCCAGAAGCACCCTGGAGCAGCGAGGGCCCCCAGCGCAGTGACTTTCACCAGCCTTCCCTGGTGGAGGGGGAGATTCACAGTGCAAACTCTTCAATGCAGGGGACAGATGACCCAGCCTGAAACAGACCCACCTTGTGGACAGCAGGGGGAGCTGGAGGGACTTTGTTGAGGACTGGGACCCATGTGCAGTTGCTACCATGCCCTGCTTTGGCAGAGAAAAGATGTAGATCCTGGGGTCACACTGTGTGACTTCTCCGGAACTGGAACAGCCTCTGTGTGGACTGCCATGGGGTCTCCCTTGAGAGCTGGAGCCACCGCAGAATCTTGCTCACCCCAGGGAAGGGGCAGCAGTAGGACCATCATGACCTTCACCTTGACCTTTCACCACAGCCTGATCCCTCCCAGGTGGGAGTGAGCGCAATGGCACAGGGGTTGGGGGTCTGTGTCAGAGTAGGAGGGGTGTCTAAACAGGGGAAGTAAGAGAGCATTGCAGAGAAACGTTAACTGCCCCCCTCTTCTGTTTGCCAAGCCCATTTGGCTTCCTGCTTTCTCCAGCCTCAGGAGTCAGGAGGCTCTGAAATGTCTAAATGTCACATGGCTTGACCACAGCTGGGGGTGGGGCGCAAATCCAGGCCTTGAAGTTTCTATTCTGATGCCCAAGAAAGAAGGAAGGAAGGAGGGAGACAGTAATAAAAGAGACAGAGAGCAAGACTTGTTAGAGGCCAGAGGAGTCTGAGGCCAGAGGTGTCTCTCCCCCAGTCCTGGCTGGGAGTTGGGGGCCACCCTGCCCTCCTGCTCTTTCTTCTGCCCTGGGATTTGATCGCTCTGCAAGTTTAGCGAGTTGTTCAGTGACAATACTGGGGGGCTCTGGGCTGCTCAGACTCAGACACAGGTGTGCCCTCCCCGCTGAATTTATGAGATCCCAGACCTAGGGGCCTCCAGGCCGTAATTCAAGGCAAATCCTAGAGACCTGTTGAACTCATGGCTACTTAGCAGCAGAATTCCCTAGGAAGTATTAGAAAGCTACAGACTGCTCCAGGTTTCTGCGGCTCAGCCCCCTGCTCCGCTGCCTGCCCCCTCCCCCGCCTGCAGCAGCCCACCTCAGGGCATTTCTCTCCCCCAGACCCTAACTGCCAGTCTCCCACCACCCCCCTCTAGGACCCTCCCTCTTCCTGCCCATCCTTGGAGCTGCCCACTTCCCTATGAAACACTTCCCCCACCCCACCACCCACGTCAGCCCCTCTGTTGCCCTCTGTACCCCATACCTGGCATCCTGGCTCTCAGCCCTTCTAATATTCTTTCCCTTTGCTTTCCATCAAAACTTTCCCCTTGACCCAAACTGCTTTGTTCCTGTTCTGCATTGCCCTGACTTTGGGATGGCTTGTGTGCCCTCTGGCTCTGTTCTTTCCCAGCCCTGCACAGGCGTGCACGCACACACACACACACCCTGCCTACTGCTCACACACTCTCCTCCTCCTCTGAGTCGCCTGAGTCCTCTCCCTTTTCAAGACCCAGCTCCAGTCCCACCCTCCCTGGACCTGGCCCAGACCAGCCCTGTCCCGGACACCTCTGCTCTCTGAACGGCAGTGCCCATGTCCTCATCTGTTCCACACCCTCCCCACATTCATTCTCTTCCTGCAGAGCTGGCCAGACCTCCCAAGAGGCCTGACAGGAGCTCCTGAGGTAGGAGTTTCTTTGATCTCCTAGGTAGTCACTCAATGCCGGTTTGTGGATTGACAAGTGATTCTTAAATTTGCAACAAAATCTGCCCATAGCCTGCTCCTGCAGCACGAGGAAAATGAGATTGGTCCTGAGAGGATTTGATTCATGCATTCTGGAGGGACAAGCCTGCCTGGAAAAGTCTGCTGCAGGAGAGGCAGACCAGGCTGCCCCACCCCGAATGTGGGTCCCAGCCCTGGGCTGCTGGGTGATGTGACCTTCCATGTACCCACTACCCTCGCCCCGTCTCAGCAGCAACTCAGAATCTCTGTCTGGGTCTGGTCCACCATCGGCCCCTGTCTGAACTTGAACTCTTTCAGGGCTGGCACAGTGACCCATCATCCTATCACGCCCACAGTGACCTGCTGGGTGCTGTGGAGATGTCAATGTGGGCCCTGCTGTGTGCACCAACTTGACCGGCAATATTGTTACCAGCTTAAGGGTTGGAGAAGTTTAGAAACTCACCCAAAGACACAGATGGGGTTCAAACCCAAGTCTATAAGATGGCAGATTGCCTGGTCCATCCAGACACCTGACTGCATCTCGTACTCTGCACACAGTAGATTTAAACCATTCAAACGTCTACAGAAGTCAGGGACTGGGCGTGGTGGCTCACACCTGGAATCCCAGCACTTTGGGAGGCCGAAGTGGGTGGATCGCTTGAGCCTAGAAGTTTGAGACCAGCCTGGCCAACATGGTGAGACCCCATCACTACAAAAAAGTACACAAATTAG
This sequence comes from Ateles fusciceps, assembly GCA_036589455.1. Lineage (NCBI taxonomy): Eukaryota > Metazoa > Chordata > Mammalia > Primates > Atelidae > Ateles > Ateles fusciceps. Next base: position 269,696 of record JAZHEH010000789.1, on the reverse strand, counting down.
CCCCGTGTGGTGGTGCACACCCATGGTCCCAGATACTGGGAGGCTGAGGACGGAGGATCTCTTGAAGTTGAGGTCAAGCCTGTAGGGAGCCAAGATTACGCCACTGTATTCCAGCCTGGGTAACAGAGCCAGATCCTGTCTCAAAAAAAAAAAAAAAAAAAAAAAAAAAAAATCTACGGAAGTGAATCTACCTGGAAACAGAGAACCTAAAGAATCAGCAGGAGATTTGGTTGGAAACGTAGCATTAAGGTGTCTGAGAGCCTCTTAGACACAGGCCAAGTGGAGATCCAAGCCAAAGCACCTCCTCCATGGTTTTAGGCCTATGCTGGTGATGGAGGCAGATGCAGCCCCGACGGCATCTGCCTTCCAGCTCTACCACTGGGCGGAGACATCACAGACTTGTAGTAGGGACAGCCAGTCACCCACTGGGGGTTCATGTGTCTTCCACTTAAAACCTAAAAAATGGAAGCTCAGAGTAGACATAAGCCTGGGCTGTTTTAAAAGCTGGGCTGTTTTAAAAGCCTGGGCTGTTTAAAAGTAACCTGTAGGTAGCTCTCTTCCTATCCGCTGTGTTTTCATGCAGCTGTGGGGCCACAGTGGTTTGACATCCCCATCGGTTCCCCCCTTTCTAGGGTCAGAAGAGTGGGTCCTCCCTCTCGGAAGGTAGAGCTCTCTGGCCTGGGCACGTTGCAGAAAGTGCTGTGGTTCTAATTCTCACCACCAGATGGCGCTCCCAGGCCCTCAGCCGGGTTCTTGCTACAATGTTTCCATGTAAATCCATGAATCAGTTTTTCTTACTCCTCTGTATGTGAAAGCTACGCCTAAAATGTTTCTACCTAAGTCCATGAACTAGTTTCACTTACTCCTCCTCTGTAGGCAAAAGCTCCTTCAGAGACTAGAGCAGGACTTTGAAGGCCCATGAACTGATAAATTAACTGTTTGGGTGCCAAAAGCGGGAGTTGTGATGTGGGTTAAACTGACGGAGGAAGTGAATGCTATTGCTATTTGAAAATGCAACCACACAGTCAGCTTTCAAAATAACCGAAGTCTCGGCCAGGCGCGGTGGCTCACGCCTGTAATCCCAGAACTTTGGGAGGCCGAGGCAGGCAGATCACTTGAGGTCAGAAGTTCTAGATCAGCCTGGCCAATGTGTCAAACCCTGTCTCTGCCGAAATACAAAAATTAGCAGGGCGTGGTGGCAGGCACTTGTAATCCAACCACTCGGAAGGCTGAGGCAGGAGAATCACTTGAACCCGGGAGGTGGAAGTTACAATGAGATGAAATCACACCACTGCACTCCAGCCTCGGCAACAAGAGTGAAACCCCAGCTCAAAAAAACACAAAACCGAAGGCTGAGGACATCGGTTCAGAGAGAGAGAGAGAGAGAGTGTGTGTGTGTGTGTGTGTGTGTGTGTGTGTAACAAAGACCAGAGTGTGTAGATACCAGGTTTCAGAGCTCACCTCTGTGTCCAGCCGTCTGAGAGTCTGGACTATATATACCCCACTGGTGAATGTGGACATGCACATATGTACGGGGAGTGGGAGTGAGAACATTGACCTGATGTGTCTCCTCGCGTGTCTAGCTGTGTGTGTGCATTGTTAGGAATGCTGAGTGTGGACTGAGCTTTTGTGGCTCTGTGTGTGTGTGTGTGTGTGTGTGTGTGTGTGTGTGCCTTCCCCTGCTTTGGCATTTCTGCCCAGATACAGGGGCTTTGCCCTATGGGTGAGCAGGTACACACATGCTTAGTAGCATCCCTAAGGCCATCTGGCAAGGACACACATGTGTGCTGGTACTTCGAGCCTGTGTGTATTCAGTTTTGTGTGATGTGTGGCCCACATGCACAGGATGTATGTAGGGACTCTCAGACTCCAGGGAGGAGGCGTGCATATGTGTATATGTGTGTTTATGTGTGTGCACCCCTGGTGTCCTGCCTCTCCTGGGGCTCAGTCAAGGCTGGCTGCTCGGTTTCTGGGATGTTTTACTTCTCCATGACACAGAGTCCTTCTAAGCTGCTGCTCTCCTCCGTGAGTGCTGCACCTGCCTTTCTCTGGCCAAGGATGCCTTAGAGGAGATGGTTTATTTCTTCAATTAAAAGAAGAAAGACCCTGGGAGGCTGCACACTTAAAATTACCACATTTTAAAAACCTCTGACATTCATGAAACTATAAACCTCCCAGTGGTGTCCTGCTCCCCCCAGGTCCTCCCCGCCCTGAACTAAGGGGGTTCACCTCCTCCAGGACTTGCACGGCCCCTCTCCTGAGGCTGGGAGATCAGATCTTTTCTTCTCTGACCGGAGAGACCTCAGTATTGTTTGCCTGTGTAATCATGTGTTAATCTTTCTGTCCCTCCAGATCTTTTTCTTCCTTAGTGTTGTATTCAGGAAAGAAGCTAGGAAGCAGAAATCCCAGATTCTGGCACACTCTCCCTGGCTGGGTGACCTTGGGTGAGGTCCCTAACCTCTCTGGGCCTCAGATTTTTCCATGGCAGGATGAAGCCAGTGCACATTCTGATCTGAAGTTTCTTCCTGCTCTGACACTGACACCTGAGCCCCACAAAATCTTGACAACGAGTATAGGACTTGGCATTATCCCCCGTTTTACTAAAGAAGCAGAAGCTCATTAGGGTGAAGTGACCTCCCCCTTCCAGGGACACTGCATCTTCCGCAACACCACTCTGAAATGGACAAGGGCGGAGAGAGCAGCGAGGAACACAGACAGGCACACGCTCACCACTCCCTGCCTGATCCTCTCTCAAAACACCCCAGCCAGCCAGGAGGGGATGGATGAGAACTTGCCTCGCAGCCCTACACAGTAATTATTGGTGTTCATAATGATGCCCTACGGCATTACATTCCCCTGAAATGCCTTCAGAATCATCAAAGAAAGATTAAGCCATGCCTACTATAATTGCTCTTTGAAATACCTTCTATTTAATTCTCCTGCTTGGAAAATTGATAACCTATGGATTTTCAATTAACTTTAAGTTACAAAGAATATTCAGTTTACCCAAGTATCCCAGCCATTTATGGTTCCCTTTTAGGAGGAGTTGATTATCCATCTCAAGCTATATTCCCCAAGGAGCCTGACATTTTTATGGGATGACTGAGTTTAGGGGTGGAAAAACCCTCGATCTGGAATGGGAAGCCCTAACTCCAGCCCTTTCTAGGACTGTGACTTTGGCAGGTCACCAGCCTCTCCAAATTTCAGTGTTCTCCACCAGTTTAAAAAATAGATTAATGCCAGCTCTGCTCCCTCAGGGTCCTAGCCAGAATCAAGTAGATGATGGATGTGTTTGTAAATGTCATGTCTCTGCAAATGAGAGATGCACAGGAAGCCCTTGAGAACTGCTTGATGGGCCCCTGGCGTAGCCAAGCCAGCAAAACTGCTGGGCTGGGCAAAGAACACATAACAGGCTTCCCTGCCTCACAGCATTCCCATTAACAACTGATGCAGCCGTGGCTAAATCACTAGGCCTCTCTGGGCCTCAGTTTCCTGATCTGTAAAATGGGGAGCAGAGAGACTTAGCGAAGATCAGAGATTGCAGATAACCAGTCGTGCCACGGTCTGGGCTGCTTTTAATGGAATGGCAGTGTTTTCAATTCATTGCCAACACTTAAAATTTGACAGGGCTGCTGATAAAAAAAAAAAAATCTGGGAATATGGCTTTTCTGGACAAATGGAAAGATATGGTTGGTTATACTGGGCCCATGGTCATGCAAGGGGAAATTGGCTGGTGCCAAGTAGCTGTTGCCCTCCTCTTTCTACCATCAAAGGAATCCAGGTGTCTCCTGCCCAGCTGGCTTGGGGAACCTGTGTTTGCTTGCCTGGCTCAATGGGTTCTGACCCCTAAACTGACCGATCTCTAAAGCTTTAGACCTTGAACCATCATCACACCTCCCCCGGGGATGCTGGCCTTCACCGGGAGGGGGGAGGGGGAAGGGGAAGGGCGAGATGGGCAGTGATCTGCGACCTCCCTGGGGCCAGCCTCTCCACCTGGCCTGGCTCGGGAGAGGCACATTCCTTCAGCAGCTCCCAGGCCAGTGGGCAGAGGGCCCTGAAGAGACTCCCCCACCCCAGCTCTCACAGCCAGAGCTAGTAACTCACAGCTGCGGTTACCCGCACGCTGATTTCTGTTTTAAAAAATACTGCTGGGTAAACAGTGAGGGAAACCTGAGCTGTTTCCACACCACATAAATCCCCAGTTTGCTGTCCTATCTGGTTAGCTGGTTTCCCCAAATAATGGCACTGCTGCCTGGAAAGCAAGGGGCTGGAAAAGGGAGCCCCTGGAAGTGAGCAGCTGGGAGTCTCCCAGGCTGGCTCTGGGCCCAGGCCTGGTGGCCTCCCTCCTTCTCTCTTTCAGCACTTCCTGCCCAGGGGCACTCACCTTTGTCCCCACTCCTTCCACCTGGGCCGCCCTTCCTCCACCCCTCTGCTTTGTCTCTCTCTAAAGGCCTCCACAGAAGGCTCTCCTGGGGGACCCTGGGCTCCTCCAGCAGCCAGAAAGCCGGCAGCCAAGCAGCCGAAGGCAGACCTACCCAACACCACATTTCCCTCTGGAAAGCTCCCTTAAACTTTCCTTCCAGAGCCTTCTGTCAAAGTGCAACATCCTGACTCAAAAGGTAAGGCCAGAGCCTTCTGCATCCTGGAAATAAGTTTAGCCGTGGATTAGGATTGCCAGATTTAGCGGGGAAAAGATACCCGGTTAAATTTGAGTTTCAGAAAACAAACAACAAACAATGTTTTAGTCTATGTCCCAAATATTTCCTGGAATAATACTTACCTAGGCACCCTGCATTTTATCTGGCAGCCCTACCTTAGCTCTTTTCCTTGAGAACAGATTTTGATGGGGAAGAAGAAGAGGGAAGAATTATTGGGGCCACCAAGGTCCCTATAGGCTGCATCTCCCAGCCTCCCCAGCAGCTCCTCACTGCCAAGTATATAGTTCTGACCAGTTGGTCTATAGAGCAGTTGTTGAACAGGACTTTCGGAATGCCTCCTTAAAACGGGCAGGGAGGATTGGGTGCAATGTTGAATGCCTGTAAGCCCAGCACTGTGGGAGGCCGAGACAGATGGATCATTTGAGGTCAGGAGTTTGAGACCAGCCTGGCCAACATGACAAAACCCTTCTCTACTAAAAATACAAAAATTAGCCAGGTGTGGTGACATGTGCCTGTAGTCCCACCTACTCAGGAGGCTGAGGCAGGAGAACTGCTTCAACCCGGGAGGTGGAGATTACAGGGAGCTGCGATTACGCCTCTGCACTCTAGTCTCAGTGACTGAGTGAGATTCTGTCTCAAAAAAAGAGAAAAAAAAGTAGAGAGGCTGGGCACTATGTCTCACTCCTGTAAATTCCAACACTTTGGGAAGCCAAGATGGGAGGATCGCTCAAGGAAAGGAGTTAAAGACCAGCCTGGGCAACAGAGCAAGACTCATGTCTGTTGTTGTTATTATTGTTATTTTTGAGACGGAGTCTCACTGTTGCCCAGGCTGGAGTGCAGTGGCGCGATCTCGACTCACTGCAACCTCTGCCTCCTGGGTTCAGATGATTCTCCTGCCTCAGCTTCCTGAGTAGCTGGGACTACAGGCATCCGCCACCATGCCTGGCTAATTTTTGCATTTTCAGTAGAGACAGGGTTTCACCATGCTGGCCAGGCTAGTCTTGAACTCCTGACCTTGTGATTTGCCCACCTTGGCCTCCCAAAGTGCTAGGATTATAGGCGTGAGCCACCTCGCCCAGCCCTCCTGTCTATTTTTTTAAAAAGGGGGTGGACAGAGAGATGAGGAGAGTCGATTTGCCCGTCCTCCTTCGCGCTCCTCGGAATGCTGACATGCCAGTTGAACAAGGTGCTGTGGGGGAGCAAAGTAGAGAGACAGTGCCTGGAGGAGAGGCCATCCCAGCTTGGACTGTCACCTCCTGCGTTTTTATGGGGGAGAATAATAACTCTGTGTGTTTCCCCTTTTGTCATTTGTTTTCATTCTGCACAGCTGACTCCAATCCAGACCCCCTGGAAAGCGTTCATTTGCTGGGTGCTCACTGAGTGTCTGTACCTGGACTATACAGTCAGCTTCCACTTTACAGTCAAGGAAACTGAGTCATGTCACCTCCAAGAGCCAGGTTTCTATGCAGGCCATTCTGTGTATTATATTTTTCAGTCATCTGCCTACAATCTTTGCAGCAGAAAAGTATAGCACCAATGGTTTAAATGTGTGTATATATGTGCGCGCACGCACACACGCACACACGCAGAAAACCCATCCGCAGAACTTATCTCCCTTAGCTTAGTGTTTTCTGAGGGTTAGAGAAAGACCTCATTATTGGGCCCCTGGGGTCGAATGCAAGGACTGTTCTGTAGTTTACTCAACTCTGACCCCTGGATCATATTATTTGAGCCTTATAAAAGCCCTGTTGGGGCTGGGCGTGGTGGCTCACACCTGTAATCCCAGCATTTTGGGAGGCTGAGGCAGGCAGATAGCCTGAGGTCAGGAGTTCGAGACCAGACTGGCCAACATGGGGAAACCCCATCTCTATTAAAAATACAAAAATTAGCCGGGCATGGTGGCAGGTGCCTGTAATCCCAGCTACTCAGGAGGCTGAGGCAGGAGAATCACTTGAACCCAGGAGGCAGAGGTTGCAGTGAGCCGAGATTATGCCATTGCACTCCAGCCTGGGCGACAGAGTCAGACTCCGTCTCAAAAAAAAAAAAAGCTTTGTCAGGCAGGCTGGCAGGCACTAGTAACTCTGCTGCCTCAAAGTCTTCTGAGAAACAAAGGACACATGTACATTTCAAATAAATCCCAGGCCCAGTGGTAAACACACTAGTCCACAGCCATGTACACCATATCCAAAATCTGCCTGTCTTCTGTTCATCCCTTAAGGCCTCGCTAGAGACCAGGCATCTCATCTGATTCACACATTCTACTATGTAAGCTCAGGCTAATGGCTTCATCTTGTTACCTGTTCGGTGGCATATAAATGTTTCACAGGGCCCTTCTGGAGTTATCCTTAAGGCAAAAATCTCAGGTATCATCATCATCATCATCCAGATGTTACTCCTCCATGCCAGACTATGACAAGAGCTTTCATAGACCACCTCACTCATGTCTCTCAGCAAACCCATGTGCAAGGAAGAAGTTTATCCCCATTTTACAGATGAGGAGACTGAGGCTCAAGCAATAAGGTAAGTCGCTCAGAGTCATTTAGCTTATTAATAACAGAGCTAAGATCAGGTGCAGTGGCTCATGCCTATAATCCCAGCACTTTAGGAGGCCAAGGCGAGCAGATTACCTGAGGTCGGAAGTTTGAAACCAGCCTGGCCAACATGGCAAGACCCATCTCTACTAAAAATACAAAAATTAGCCAGGCGTGGTGGCGGACATCTGCAATTCCAGCTACTTGGGAGGCTGAGGCAGGAGAATCGCTTGAACCTAGGAGGCAGAGGTTGCAATGAGCCGAGATCAAGCCACTGCACTCCAGCCTGGGCAACAGAGCAAGACTGTCTCAAAACAAAAAAACATAGAACTGAGATTTGAACCCACAAGCCCCTGCTTCCCAAGGCCACGATTTGGACCCTTGGGTTATGTTGTCATAGGAGAAGGTATCTGGGGGTGAGGATGAGCCACATCTGCCTGCATCACGATGTGACCTGCCCAGTGGCTCTGCATAGTTGCTCCCATCCAAGTACTGGCCAGACCCAACCCTGCTTAGCTTCCAAGATCAGATGAGATTGGCGGCGTTGAGGGTGATATGGCTGTAGACTGGCTCTAGCTAGTTAAAGACAGAAGAAGTGTGGCTGTTCCTCACGTGCATCACCCTAAGAGTCAGCCAGCTGTTCTAAGATGCAATTCATTTATCCTCCTCACTGCCAGGTGAGGCCGGAACTGTCAACTTCGCTTTGCTAGTGAGAAAAATGAGGCTCAGAGAAGGGATGTGATTTGCCTGAGACCACACAGCCCGTAACAGGCAAAGTCATACCTTTAACCGATGTCTTCTGCCTCCAGGTCCAGGGCCCTTCCCTGACACCCTGCCTCTCCAGGCTCAGGTGGGTGGGGTGGCCACAAACAGAAGCCGCCCTGTCCCGCCAAGTACACGCCTGCCTGCCGCACACAATGGGGGAAATTCCACAAGTTCCTTGGGATGGCTCAGGTGTGGCCAGGCTGCAAGCCCTCCCGGGGCCCCGCCCCTGAGGGACCTCCTCCTGACTCACACTGTTCCTCTTCCTCCCCCACATTTGCCCCCCCACAACCGCCAGAGACCGGGGTCCCCTCCCTTCCTGAAAACAGGGCTCTCCTCGCTCAGCCACAGGGCTTTCTTTCTTTCTTTTTTTTTTTTTTTTTGAAGCGGAGTCTTGCTCTGTCGCCCAGGCTGGAGTGCAGTGGTACGATCTTGGCTCACTGCAACCTCCGCCTCCTGGGTTCAAGAGATTCTCCTGCCTTAGCCTCCCGCATGGCTGGGACTACAGGCATGCACCACCATGCCTAGTTAATTTTTGTATTTTTAGTAGAGACGGGGTTTCACCATGTTGGCCAGGATGGTGTCGATCTCTTGACCTCGTGATCCGCCCACCTCGGCCTCCCAAAGTGCTGGGATTACAGGCGTGAGACACTGTACCCGGCCCACAGGGCTTTTTCTACACACAGCCCCTTCCATCCATCTCTGTCTCTGGCCCTGTGGGGCCTTGACAGGGAAACGCTGACTTTGAGGAGGTGAAAGGTGCTGGTGCCCGGCCTTCATCTAACAAATGGGTTGCGTGAGGGGGAGGAACTCTTGTTGTTTTTCCTGGCCTCAGAAGAGGGGCCTGTCAGGAAGATGTAGGGGCCAGGAGGCCCCCGGCCGCGCCCTGCGAGGTGGCTGACAGACGCCAGCAGCTGCTGGGGGCTCTGGGGTGCCTGGGCCCTGTGTTCTCAGGGCAGAGCACCCCACTGCGCACCCCTGCTGTGGCCCTCCTGACCTCCCCACCCACCCCACCATGACCCAGGGCCCACCCCGTCCAGGGGCAAAGGGCCAGGCGCTGGGCCTCCTTGCCATGAGGTTCCTGGGCCAGATGCAGAGGCGGAGCGGGAATCCGGTTACAGCCTGTGGCTGGCCCAGGGGAAGGTTTTCCTAGGGAAGCTGACAGGCCAGATCTTCCTCCCAGCCTCCCACGGATTCCTTCCAGAACCCCCACAGCACAGAGTGTCCCCCCACCCAGGACCGCACAAGGCTGTTTCTGTAGAATTTCCTCAGAACTCCCCATTCCCAGGTTTACCCTTTGGGATCATCGAGGTTAACCACAAATAAATGTGCTGGGAAGGGAGCTACATTTGTCCATTACCTACTCTGCCCTTTGCATAAAGGATTTCATTGAAATTTATAAATGTCTGTGGGCTGGGCTGCCTGGATTTGAATCCTGGGTCCATCCTCTACTTCCCTGCTGTGTGACCTTGTGCAGGTTATGCAGTCTCTCTGCATTGGAGTCCTCTGCTGAAAAACAGAGCTGATGAGAATGACTCTTGCCTCCAAAGCTTCCGTGGGAATCCATGGAGGTAAAAATGAGTAAGGTGCAAAGTGCCTTAGACAGATCCCACTCTGACTGTCATCTCAGATGAGTAAACAGAAATTCAGAGAGGTAAGTGACTTGTCCCAGGGCACACAGCCAGGAAGTGGCAGACCTGAGGTTTGAACTCAGACCTGTCTAACTTAAACCCCATGTCTCTTCCTCTGCATCTGGTCTGCTCCAGACTGAACAGCAGGACCCCTGAGCCCAAGAGCTGGTTCCACCTTTTCTTTGCTATGTGAGTCTGGGCAGCCCAGTCATCCTTCTGAGCCTCAGTTTTGTCATCTGCAAAATGGAGACGTAATTCTTGCTTTACCCATCCTAGGAAAGTTATGGGGCTCAGAGAATTGTGTGTGCCACAGCTAAGCCCTGGGCAAAGCAGAGCGATGAGTCTGGTTGGCAGCTATGACTCCATCCTCTACTGGTCTGCAACACCCTGACCGCTTGTTCCAGAAGAGAGCATGTCTTGTCATATGCATGCCCCTCCTCATCTTTTACAGCTATTCCTGCTCCCGGGATGTGTATCTGACTGGAGTTTCTGGATTAAAGACAAGTCTCGGCTTTATCCCACATCCCTGGGTGCCCTTCTGCTCTTCCTAGGAGCATCTCCTGCACCCACCCCCCCAGGGCCCCACCTCCAGGCTGCAGAGCTAAGACCCAGGGGCCCCTCCCTCAGGGAACCCTGGTTGTCTTTGGAAGCAGCCAGCAGAGATGCTGCTGTTAAGGTCCATGCCTGTTTCTGTCCCCATCCTGCTGCTCTGGACCATGTAAATCACCAGTGGGGAAGGAGTTCTGGCCCCTGGGTGTTAGGAATGTTATCCTCCAAGAAATTGCATTAACCCTCTGAGAGACCAGCAGGGCACAGCCATGAGAAAAACTGATTGGGCATCGAGATGGCACTTGGGCTGGCCGCCCTGTGATGTGCACCAGCCCAGAGACCCACGTGCCTGCTTGCCAAAGAGGCTCCTTTGGGGAACGAGGAGCCCCCTGATTCCTATTTCCCTGACCCCAAATTCCTCAGAAGCCTCTGCCTCTGGAGGTTGAGAAAGGGAAGCAGGTGGGTGGAGGTGAAGGGGCAGGGAGCAGGTGGGAGGAGACTCGAAGAATCTTCACAGACCTTATTTAAGAACCTTGCCATTGCCGTGAAGAAAAATGACTTGAAACCTCTCTAGAGAAGAGTGTGGCCAATTGGCATGTAAGTTGGAGGTTAAACAGCGGAAGGAAGAATCTGATTGTTTTTTTAAGTTACTGAGAAAGTGAGAATGCCACTCTGGGCAGAGAAATTCTTTTTTTTCTAGAGTGTGCCTTTCTTTATACTACAGACCATAGTGGGCCACTGAGACTTGCAAAAAAGATTTCTTTTAATCCACCTTCCTTTTTCGCGGGCAGCAGTAGAAGGGCCTTTAAATCAAACGCAATCACCAAGCTTGCCTCGTGCACCTATTCCTCACTTCACTCCCTGGAATTTGGCATTTGATGGATTCTGGATCTGACTTAAGGCTTTTCTAAATCCAAGACTTGGGGAATTTTGTTAACAGTGCAATAAAAATAACTTCATAGTGTTACGGGAGGGATATTAAAGACGGTGTGTGTGTGTGTGTGTGTGTGTGTGTGTGTGTGTGTGTGTGTGTCTGTGTGTGCATGCGCACGCGCTGCTCTCTTTCCTTAAAATGAAAAAAAAATACAGACAATGTTTCTTTAAAAGTCTCCATCTGCAAATCCCATTAGATGTGCATATAAGGTTTCTGATGATTAATAGTTGCCTGCTAGGGTTTTGGTTGGAGGGGATCTTGTGTGTGCGGGTTAACCCCTCCCTCTCCTCTCTCACATTTCACTTCAGAAATTTGTCACTCTCTCCCCACTGCAGGATTTAAAAGTGTGTCCCAGCAGCCCTGGTCCAGCCCTCTGCAGGCATTTGCTCCGGGCTCCAGGGCAAGCTCCTCATCAGCTGGTGCGTCTGGGTTGGAACAGTGAAAATGTTTAGTGTCATTGGCGACAAATACACGTACAGGGGACCCCAGTAGGCAGGCCGGTGCATCGGAGGGGCAGGAGGAAGCCCAACATAGGTGTGTGCACACACATAGGAGTATCTGGCCACATGTGTGTGTCCTTTAAAGAGAGACTTTAGTTTTATTTTTTGTTTTGGGTCCTGGGGTAAATTTTCTGTTGAACATTTTTCCCTCCTATTTAATTTTTTTTCTTTTGCATTTTAAAAAAACTGAACATAAAAAGTATAAAGAGTTAAATCTTTGAAAGGACTGAGGTGTGCCGCGGACAGCAGATGGATCCCGTGGCCAGCAGCTGCATGAGGAGCCTCCAGCCCCCGGCCCCTGTCTGGGGCTGCCTTCGAAATCCCCACTCGGAAGGCAATGGGGCCTCAGGGCTACCCCACTACCCGCCAACCCCGTTCTCCTTCCACCAGAAACCAGACTTCCCGGCGACAGCGACGGCAGCATACCCCGACTTCTCGGCCTCCTGCCTGGCGGCCACCCCACACAGCCTACCCCAGGAGGAGCGCATCTTCACTGAGCAGCATCCTGCTTTCCCACAGTCCCCCAACTGGCACTTCCCTGTCTCAGAGGCCCGGCGCAGGCCCAACTCAAGCCTGGCAGGGGGTTCCAAGGAAATGGGGACCAGCAGCCTGGGCCTGGTGGACACCACAGGAGGCCCAGGTGAGGATTACGGGATGCTTGGGAGCACTGCCAATGAGACAGAGAAGAAGTCATCCAGGCGGAGAAGGAGAGTTCAGGTAGGTGGCTCAGGAGTAGCTGATCGTTCCTTTACTGTGTGACCTTGGGGGAGGTTATTCACCCTCTCTGTGCCTAGGTGCTTGACCATGAATTTCTGTCTAGCCTATCCAAATGCAGGAGACTAGTGGTTTCTTCCACTGAGAGTTCTAGGATTCTCTGGTGATGGGGACAGTGTCTGTGTCCCAGCACTCCTGGGCCCCAGAAAAGATGTCCCAGCAAGAGAATGAAAAAGGATCAGCAAGGATTTGGAGGACACGTGAAATGGATCCTCTGGGTACAGACTGATGGGACTGGTGACGGGCCTTCCTGAATCAGGCTGCTGTTGGGTCATATTCCTCCCCACCATGCTTTGGCCAGCCCCAAGTGGTCCTAGAGCCACAGGCCTCACTTACCAAGGAAGTCAGCTGAGACTCAGGCTCTGAGAGCTAAGACTGAAGCTGGGACCCTGGGGTGGCCACCCAAAGCCAGGACCCTATGTGTCCAGGAACCTAGAGGCAGAGAAGTAGGCCTGAGACTGGGATGGGAGAGTGAAGGGGCGAGGGGGGGGATGGAGGGCTGAGGTTTGGGGCAGACTGCCTACCAGGTATCACCCTGCAGAGCTGGGCTATGCCCAGGCCCAGGGAACAGCTCAGCATGCTGAGATCGGGCTGACCCCCATCCCAGGAATGCAGCCCCTCAAGAAGCCTCGAGGGATGGGCAGCCTTTGAGACAGTCAGGGAGGCAGGCAGCCGAGGGAGTCCATGCTGGAGTCCCAGCGGCTGGAGGGTGAGGTTGGCCTCTTTGTTAAGATCCTAGCTAAAGACCTTCTCGTCCCCAGGGTGGGGACCTGCTGCTTCCTCACCTCCCCCACCAGGCCCTCTCTGGCTTCTCACATTGCCTGTTCACCTTTTGTCTGATTCCTTGTCCCAGCTTTATTCAGAACACGGCAGTGCCCAGGCCTCCTGCCTGCGCTGCCCTGTGGTCCTCCTGACAGCCGTCCTCAGGGGGCACGCCTGTCTGTGGGAGCCTGTGGAGGACCTTCCCGTGGGGCTAACCAGGGCAGGCTGGAAAAGGAGGGCACCAGTTAATAAGCGGGAACGCTCTGGGTTTGCTTTACAAGGCACTTTCAACGCAGCACAGCTTTCCCGAGTTTCTGCCCTGAGCGAAGCCCCAGGAATCCTCAGGTGAATGAAGGGGTCTCACCCAAAAAAGCTCAAACTGAGAGGAAGAAGGGTCCTGCAGAGGCCTGTCCGCAGTGGGATGTGCCCTGATGGGGGGTTCTAGGTGCCATGGGATACCGACGCTAGCCCTTTTGAGTTCTGGGTTTGGGAGAGGGGGATGCAGGTTTTATTCGCATCTCGACTCTCTCAGTGTGCAAAATGAGAGACTGGAAGTTCATGAGAACACAGAAAGACTGGGGCCAAAAAAGAGTGAGCAGCTCATCCCCCATTTGCCCAGGACTTTTCCAGTTGGAGCACTGAAAACCCTGTGTCCTGGAAAACCCCACAGTCCCAGGCAAACAGGACAATCAGGTCACCCTAGAAGTGAGCTTGAAGCTCGGGCTTCAGACCCCAGATATCACACCCTGCCATAGATTTGAAATGCTCATTTTGAAATGATCTTTGGTCCCCCTGCTTGAGGAAGCCCCTCGGTGAGCTCACAATGGGTGGCAGGAACCCGCCACTAAACAGGGGGGGCCTTTTAAACCTCCAGCCAGTTAGAGCCCCATCCCGAAAATGAACTCATCCTACCCCTGGCAGGAAATGTGCCAAGGATGAGCAGGAAGCCTCAGCTCTGAGCCGGGTTGAAGAGCTTTCCCCTTGGTGGTGGCGCCTGCCACTTTCCAGGGTACTGGGAACCAAGGGCAATGGGAAGGGATAGCAAAGCCAAGAGGCTGCTGGGTGCAGGCAGAGTCTTTCAGCATTCTGAGTCTCAGCAAAATCTAAATGCACGAGCTGTCCTTTCGGGAAGTGGCTGATGGCCCTGCAATGCAGAGAGAGCATTCACGCCAAGCAGCTGGCCACCCAGGAATACAGGGACACCCTCTGCTGAACGGCCTGCATGCTTTGGGGTCAGACTCCAGTGGAGGGGAGGGTTCCCATCCACAGGGGCCCTGGGCTTCCCTAGGGGTCCCCTCAGGAGGAGCAGCAGCAGCTGAGGCAGGGTCCAGCGAGCCAGCTCTCACTCATCCCCGTGATTCCCAGACAAACTCGCTGTTCAGCATGGAAATCTTTAGTGCCCAGTTGCTTGAGTACTCCTTTGGGATTTAACTGAAGGGGAGGAAGGACGCAAGAAGATCAGCTTTGTAAGAGCCTAAAGAAGGGGGAAAGTGGCCGGGCGCGGTGGCTCACGCCTGTAATCCCAGCACTTTGGGAGGCTGAGGCAGGCGGATCACCTGAAGGTTGGGAGTTCGAGACCAGCCTGGCCAACATGGAGAAACCCCATCTCTACTAAAAATACAAAAATTAGTTGGGCGTGGTGGCACAGGCCTGTAATCCCAGCTATTATTCAGGAGGCTGAGGGAGGAGAATCACTTGAACCCGGGAGGCAGAGCGTTGTGGTGAGCCGAGATTGCGCCATTGCACTTCAGCCTGGGCAACAAGAGCGAAATTCCCTCTCAAAAAAGTAAATAAACAAATAAAAAGAAGGGGGAAAGTGATGAGCAAGGCTCACAACCTACTCCAGGAATCTGGAATTGAGCTCAAAAAGGCAAACCCACAAATAACGTCCCCCCGCCCCGACCCTGCCAATCCTGAGTCTATGATTGGATCCTCTCTCTAAAATTGTGGTATTTTTTCATCATCAATTTTTTGCATTAATTTTTATTTTTAAAAATATTGCCTTAAAATATTATTGATTTTGATTACGGAGAGTTTGGGCGTGCCCTCTCATTTGGGGCTCCCCACATCTGGGCTGAGTGGTCTCTGGAAGGTGAACCAGCATTGATCAGAAACGTGTTTCCCACAGCTCTTCCCGGCCAGACAGGCTGCAGTGTCAGCACGGCAGCTTTTGGCTGCATGACTTTGGAAAAGTTCCTAACTTCTTCCAGCCTCTGTTTGCCTAGCTGTAAAATGGGAATATAGCAGTAGCGCCTTCCATAGAGAGTCTCTGTGAAGGTTAGATGCAGTGATCCATGAGATTAACTCTGTGCCTGGCACGTAGTAAGAGTTCAATAAATAGCAGCTGTGAATGGTATCAGGCCCATATTTCCTGAACCAGCCTTCAGATTGTAAGATCTGGCAAATATTTCTATATTTATGGGGATGGTGGAATTGAATATTTCAATTGTGCTGTCTCAGAAATTCCTGAGTCTGGGGAACTTCTGGCAATCATTTTGGTCCTGTTGTCATCAGTGAGGAGCATGGAGCTCAGAGGCCTGCTGGAGACGCTGTGGGTGACTTGGGCCTGGCAAATGCACCCCTTTTGGAGTGGCTGAGAAGCCTCCAAAAATTGAAAGTTTATTGCAAGAGGAACATTCACTGCTCTCCCTTCCTCCTCTGCCATCTCCTTCAGCTGCTCCCCCCTCACTCCCATGGAAGCTGGAGCTGATCTACTCAAAGAAATGATCAAGAAAGCAGGGTTGGCCAGGCACGGTGGCTCACACCTGTAATCCCAGCACTTTGGGAGGCCGAGGTAGGTGGATCACTTGAGGCCAGGAGTTCAAGACCAGCCTGCTGGCCAACATAATGAAACCCTGTCTCTGCTGAAAACACAAAAAAAAAAAAAAAAAAAAAAATTAACCAGACATGGTGTCAGGCACCTGCAATCCCAGCTACTCGGGAGGCTGAGGCGGGAGAATAGCTTGAACTCAGGAGGTGGAGGTTGCCGTGAACAGAGATCATGCCACTGCACTTCAGCCCGGGTGACAGAGTGGGACTCTGTCTCAAAAAAAGAAAAGAAGAAAGAAAGGTCCCTGGCCCTTGGCACTTCTGCACCCTGGAGACCAGCATGGTGTTAACTTATCCAAACCACTCCCAGCCCCGGGCCAATGGGGGTTAAAGGCCCCTGCTGGCAGGGGACAGCTGTGAGGCCTGTTGTTTTCCCCCAAACTGTTCTTGCTACTGTGGTTGTCTTTAATTTATGGGAAGGAGGGATTTTGTGGCGGGTTCCTGATGGGGTTCAAGGAAAGGCTGCGTGTGATTAGAGCGGCTACAGGTGAATCTGATCGCCCACCTGGGAAAGCCATGGTGCTAGAACTCAGCACTGCTCCCCTCCTGCTCTCACGTCCTCCCTCTGCTGAGACGTGCCTTTAATCAGACGTAATTTGTCTCATCCTTCAGCTCCGACACATGTGTTCCCAGAGCTGTCCTGCCCCAATTTCTCCTTGCAATTTCTCTGCCTGCCCCTGCCCAACCACAAATTCACCTACGGTATAAAACTCCACAAATGGGCCTCTCTCTCCCACTTCCCCTCCCGATGCCCCTTTGCTGGCCACTGCCCCCAGTTCCCCTCCGCTATCCCTGCCATGAAGCCACACCAGGGGACTGACCTTGTAAACACATCCTGTGTTTTTCTTTCCCCCTCTCTGACTGTGCTCTGGCAGTTTCTCCTTGTTTAGAGCACCCTTCCCTTCCCCATACTTCTGCCTGTTGAAGTCCTGCTTAAAAACCACCAGCTCAAAAACCACCCCTTCCAAGAATATTTTTTTCCTTCTTTTTCAAAACTTTATAGCTACACTTGTATGTAACACGGTATCAGAGAAAGCTATAGTTAAGAAGTTTCAAAGAAGTTTCTGCTAGAATCTGTGTTGATTTTCTCACTTTAGCTTGCAGTTGCTTCGTAAAGGAACTCTCCTGAGATTTCTTACCTGGGACATCTTATATTTGAAATCTCCTTTTTTAAAAATTGTGGTCAGCCGGGCTCGGTGGCTCACGCCTGTAATCCCAGCACTTTGGGAGGCTGAGGCGGGTGGATCATGAGGTCAGGAAATCGAGACCATCCTGGCCAACACGTTGAAACCCTGTCTCTACTAAAAATACAAAAAATTGGCCCGGCATAGTTGCATGTGCCTGCAGTCCGAGCTACTAAGGAGGCTGAGGCAGGAGAATCGCTTGAACCCAGGAGGCAGAGGTTGTAGTGAGCTGAGATTGCACCACTGCACTCCAGCCTGATGACAGAGCGAGACTCCATCTCAAAAAAAAAAAAAAAAAAACAAAACTGTGGTCAGATGCACATAACATAAAAGTCACTGTCTTAACAGCTTTTATATGATACATCCAGTAGTTGTGCAATCGATTTCTAGAACTTTTCATCTTGCAAAAAAGAAACTCTATATCCATTAAACAACTCCCCTTTTCCCCTTCCCCCATCCCCTAGCAATCACCATTCTACTTTCTGTTTCTAAGAGTCTGACTATTTTAGATACCTCATATAAGTGAAATCAGGCAATATTTGTCTTTTTTGTGAGTGGCTTATTTCACTTGGCATAATGTCGTCCAGTTTCACCCTGGTTGTAGCATGTGACAGGATCTTTTCTTCCTTTCTTTCTTTCTTCTTTCTTTCTTTCCTTCTTCTTTTTCTTTTCTTCTTCTTCTTCTTTCTTCTTCTTTTCTTTAATATGGGGTCTTGCTCTGCTGCCCAGGCAGGTGTTGAACTCTGGGCCTCTAGCAATCCTCCCACCTTGGCCTCCCATAGTGCTGGAATTATAGGTGTGAGCCACCATGCCTGGCCTCCTTCTTTCTTAAGGCAGAATAACATTCCAGATATACCAGATTTCTTTATCCGTTCATCTGTTGATGAACATTTAGGTTGCTTCTACCTCTCGGCAATTGTGAACAGTGCTGCAATGAACCTGAGTGTGCAAATACCCCCTGGAGAGCATGTTTTCAATTCTGTTGAGTGTATATCCAGAAGGGAAATTGCCAGATCATGTAGTAACTGTATTTTTAACTTTTCAAAAAAATTATTTATTTATTATCAAAAAAATACAAACAGGGTCTCACTATGCTGGCCAGCTTGGTCTTGAGCTTTTGGCCTCAAGCAGTCCTCCCACCTCGGCCTCCCAAAGTGCTAGGATTACTGGTGTGAACCACTGCACCTGGCCATATTTTTAATTTTTTCAGGAAACGTCATACGGTTTTCCATAGCAGCTGCACCCTGTTACATTCCCACCACCAGTACACAAGGGTTCCAGTTTTCTCCTCATCTCTCCTCATCCTCGACAACACTCGTTTTGTGGGTTTTTTTGTTTTGTTTTGTTTTCGTTGGTAATCATCTTAACAGGTACGAGATGATATTGTGGTTCTGATTTGCATCTCCCTAATGATTAGTGACATTGAGCATCTTTTTACATACTTCTTGGCCATTTGTATATCTTCTTTAGAGAAATGTCTGTTCGAGCTGTTCGAGTCCTTTGCCCTTTTTTTTTTTTTTTTTTTTAGATACAGTCTTGCTCTCTATTGCTCAGGCTCGAGTGTGGTGGTGCAATCAGCTCACTACAGCCTCATCTTCCTGAGCTCCAGTGATCCTCCCACCTCAGCCTCCCCAAATGCTGGGATTACAGGCATGAGACACTGTGCTCAGTCCCTTTGCTCATTTTTAACTGGATTTTGGGGGCATTTTTAAGAGACGGGGTCTCGCTATGTTGCCCAGGCTGGAGTGCAGTGGCTATTCACAGGCGCGATCCCACTACTGATCAGCACGGGAGTTTTGACCTGCTCCGTTTCCAACCTGGGCCAGCTCACCCCTCCTTAGGCAACCTGGTGGTACCCTGCTCCTGGGAGGTCACCATATTGATGCCAAACTTAGTGCGGATACCCCGACTGGCATAGCGCACTACAGCCCAGAACTCCTAGGCTCAAGCGATCCTCCCACCTCAGCCTCCCGAGTAGCTGGGACTACAGGCACGCGCCACCACGCCTGGCTTTGGGGGCTTTTTGTTGTTGAGTTGTAGTTCTTTATATATTCTGGATATCAACCCCTCATCAGATATATGGTTTGCAGACATTCTCTTCCACTCCATAGGTTGCCTTTTCACTCTGTTGATTGCTTCCTTTGCTGTGCAGAAGTTTTCTAAGTTTGATGTAGTCCCACTTGTCTGTTTCTGCTTTTGTTGCCTATGTTTTTGAAGTTTTAGCCAAGGAATCATTGCCAAATCCAATGTCATGAAGATTTCCTTGTGTTTTTTTCTAGTATTATATTTTTAGGTCTTACATTTAGGTATTTAATCCATTGTGAATTAACTTTTGTATATAGTGTAAGGTAAGGGTCCAGCTTTTACATGTGAGTATACAGTTTTCCCAGCACCACTTGTTGAAGAGACCATCCTTTTCCCATTGTGTAGCCTTGGCAACTTTATCAAAGATCATTTGACCATATATGGGGCCATTATTTCTGGCCTCTCTATTCCATTCCATTGGTCTATGACTGTCTTTGTTCCAGTACCATAATGTCTTGTGTTTATACCTCCATAGTAGCATCAAAGGACAGCTGGCCTTGTATCCAGAGGTATATGCATACAGCTGTCTCTCTCCCTAAAATGGAAGTGTCTGGAGGGGTAGAATAATATCTGATCCACCTGTGCAGTCTTCTTGGCACCTGGTGAAACCTTTGCACACAGGAGAAGCCCATTGAATGTCTGGTCAGTGGCCTCAATTGCAGCCTGTCATTCATTCATTTTTTTTTCACTTTCTGAGAGCAGCTCCACTGCCTGGCGTGAAGATAACCACCCCGTGCCATATGCTTCTGTGAAACACTTCAAGATTTTCACAGTCTCACTTATGAGAATGATTTTCAGAGAGCCAAACTTCAATCATAAAACCAGCCCAGAGTCAGAGTGAGTGCTGGGGTCAGAAGAGACATAAACACCCACATGCAGGCTGGATTGACTCTGTGGGAACCCTCCATGCGGTACTGACTCCAGAGGCACCACGGCTACCATGGATGGGAAGCAAGTGGGGCTTCCATGGCTGGGCAATAAGAAGGACCCACTATGGCTAGGCAGGTAGGGGCACC
This sequence comes from Ateles fusciceps, assembly GCA_036589455.1. Lineage (NCBI taxonomy): Eukaryota > Metazoa > Chordata > Mammalia > Primates > Atelidae > Ateles > Ateles fusciceps. The sequence goes on along the minus strand of JAZHEH010000789.1, from coordinate 249,481 downwards.
ACCATGCTGGACAGCTAGAGGGTCAGCCGTCACAGGGGTGTGTGGCTGTGTTCTCCATTCTAGAGAAAAAGGCACGTTTTTCTAAGCACAGAGGTCAATAGGCTAGCATCAGCCTTTCCAAGCACCCCTCAGGACATCATTCCTTCTCAGTCCTCCGTGGCAAGCACTGGCTGTGGGGGAGTTGGGGGGATATCTTAGTCCGCTCAGGCTGCCGTAACAAAACACCCCTGACTGGGTGGCTTAAGCCACAGAAATTCATTTTCTCCCAGTTCCGGAGACTAGAAATCTACAATCAAGGTGTCAGGAGGTGTGGTTTCTCCTACAGCCTCTCTCCTTGGCTTGAAGATGGCCACCCTCTTGTGTTCTCACGAGGTCTTTCCCCCAGTGCCCCAGGTCTTTCCCTGGCATGTCTCTGTGTATCCTAATCTCCTCCTCTTCTTCTTTTTTTGAGTTTTGCTGTTGCCCAGGCTGGAGTGCAGGGGCTTGATCTCGGCTCACTGCAACCTCTACCTCCCGGGTTCAGGCAATTCTCCTGCTTCAGCCTCCCAAGTAGCTGGGATTACAGGCTCCCACCACCATGACCGGCTAGTTTTTTGTATTTTTAGTAGAGATGAGGTTTCACCATGTTGACCAAGCTGGTTTCAAACTCCTGATCTCAGGTGGTCTGCCCGCCTTGGCCTCCCAAAGTGCTGGGATTACAGGCATGGGCCACCAACCCTGGCCCCTAATCTCCTCCTCTTATAAGGACCTCAGGCAGACTGGATTGGGACCCACCCTAACAGCTTCACTTTAACTTCATCCCCCTCTTTAAAGGCCCTATGTCCAAATACAGACACACTCTGAGGAACTGGGGTTAGGGCTTCAACACAGGAATTGGGGAGGAAAGCACAATTCAGCCCACGCAGGGACTGTATGGGGACAGGAACAAGGGACAAGCCGTGGCACAGACCCTCCAGCTGAAAGCCCCTTTGGTGAAAGCAACACCCCCCGATGTGTGCCTGACCCCAGAGCTTTGCTAACCCTGGGTCCTGTTGGAGCCCTTCCACTCGACACAGGGAGTTGCTTCTAGCCACAAGCAGATCCCTGAGTTCCCATCTTATGCTAACAAGTACAGACATAAACAGTGGAGGCAGTTTTAGGAGTGAATCTCTGAAGAACAGGGCTGCTTGGCAGAGGAAGAGAGAAAAGAGGTAATGGGGCCAGGCGAGGTGGCTCACACCTGTAATCCCAGCTCTTTGGGAGGCTGAGGCGGGTGGATCACTTGAGGTCAGGAGTTTGAGACCAGCCTGGCCAACATGGTGAAACCCCATCTCCACTAAAAATACAAAAATGAGTCAGGCATGGTGGCTCACGCCTGTAGTCCCAGCTACTCAGGAGGCTGAAGCAGGAAAATCACTTGAACCAGGGAAGTGGAGGTTGCTGTGAGCCAAGATCATGCCACTGACTCCAGCCGGGAAGACAGAGTGAGACTCTGTCTCAAGATTAAAAAAAAAAAAAAAAGGCAATGATAGAAATGAGAATGAAATAAATGGACAACTCCAATAATTGTCACCTCATCACCGGTGTGATGCCAAGTCCCACACAGGCGATCTCATGCCCACACTCGCCCCCTTGCTGGGTCACAGCACGGTAATATGAGGAAGGGTAGTAAGAGACTGAGGTCAAGTGCATTAGCCAGGTAGCCCAGGTTCAGGTCCCCCGATCCACAACTTCCTGGCTGTGTGGACGTGGGTGAGTCCTAACCCTTTCTGAGTCCTCGTCTCCTCTGAGGAATGAGGATGACAGTCCCTACTTCATAAGGTGGATGGCTGTGGGACTAAATGACATCAGAGATGCAGAGTCCACAGCCAACACTTGGCAACCCCTCAGTCCACTTTTCCCAAACCCACAAATGAGTACCCTTCTCTCTTTAAAGTCTTCCCCCTGATTCTGGCTGCCTGAGTCAGGTTACCCATGTTCAAAGTCAGGTCAGAGTGACCTGAGCTCTGCTAAGTCTTTGCCCCTGACATAAGCCGGGCCTGCCTGACTCTGAGGATGTCACTGATCTAGGGTTGTGGCAGTGCCAGTGGGGTGTGGTTTGAGGGGTGCACAGCTGCAGCAGCCCCTCTTGTCCTGAGTCCATGTCCAGAATCCCCAGTGAGGAAGAAATTTTATGGTCCAGAGTGGCCAGCATGGGAGGGGGAGACAGCAGCTCCACACTCAGCCAGTGTCCCACTGGGCATCCCGGCCTCCTGGTTAGAGCTCCTGACCGCCTCTTCTGACAAGCAAAGAACGCTCAGAGCCCAAAGCAGGACTCAGGCCTTGGCCACCATCTGAACTCAAGAGGCTCCAGCACAAATCGCATGCCTGGGCCTGCTCAGGCCCCTGATCAGGTACAGTCAGAAGCTCTGGAGAAAGTCAATTTCTGTTGAGGCAGCAGGATCCCGACCAACAGCAAAGAGGGAAAGGTCCAATGAGCCCGTGTGCTGCAAAAAGGGCAGCCCAGGAGCCACTCAGCTTTGTCCCGACACTCTGCCATGCTAGGGAATCAGGGGATCCTGCCCACTCACCTATTTCTCTGGCTTGAATAAATCAGGGGCACCTGGGCCCAGGGAGGGGCTAATGCAGAGGCAAAGCTTCCTTTCTGAGAGGCAGGACTCAGAGCCCCTGCAGACCTCCAGAGCTGGCCCCTTTGCCCAACTCCCTCTCTGCCCATTACTTGGGCTTCCCACCCAATTTGGCTCCCTGGCTTCTGTCCAGGACCCACCCCCATCCTTTTCTGTTTTCTCCCCCTCTGGTTTTCCTTGCATGCCAGGTAGAAGAACAGTGTGAGCAGTGGGCCTGGGTCTCAAGGCCATACTTCCTTTGGTGACAGCTGAGGATGACATCTGGAACTTACAAACATAAGCAAAACCCAGCACTGCCCACGCCTCTCCCATCCCCTCTTGAAAGCTGCTGCTCTTCCCCCTCACCAACCTACCCCACCTGGGGCCCTAGCAAAGACTAGTACCAGGCATTTGCATTCCAGAAGAACTTGCCTCTCTCCCATGAATCATTCCTTGAATTCCCTGGCCCCACTGCTGGGCTCCTCAGAGAGGCTGGAGCCCTGCCCATGTCTCTTTAGGCACCTACAGGAGAGGGAAAGGGCCTGGACATTGGGGTGGGGCAGGGCTCAGTGAGAAAGTCAGCCCAACCCCAGGAAGCCAGGGAGGTCCCAGATGTGAACATCCAACCAGTCTTGGGCTAGCTCCATCCAAGTATTTTCTATTTCCATGGGCTTTGACCCCTCCTGCTGAGGTTGAAGGTAGCAGAACTTATGAGGACATCAAAGTGTCTATGCTGTGACCTTGCAGGAAGCCACAGACACTGTTTTCAGAGGATTTGCCAAGGTTTCACCTACTGATGTCATGCTCCAAATACTCCCTTCTTCTTCCCTCACTGGGGAGTCCCAGGGACAGAGACCTGAACCCAGACCCAGACAATGTCCCTAGGATAGGCACAGCCTCCCTACTCATCATCCCCCTGGGGCAGTGTGACACAAGGCTATAGCCCGAGACTGGTCCCAGGGGCCTTGGGCAAGCCATTTAGTCTCTGGGTCTTAACTTGCTCATCTGTTCAATGGGGTCATGTGGATCTTACCTACCTAATGGAATAATTAAGAGGATACAACAGGAGACAGCCCAGTAGGGTGGAAACAGCTTCCTATCAAGAAAATCTGGGTTCTGAGCCCAATTCTGCCCCTGATTTGCTGTGTGTCACTACACGAGTTTGTTACCTTCTCTAGGCTCACCTATAAAATGGAAAGGTGACATTGATCATTTCTAAGTCCCTCCCACCTCTACTTTCTATGATTCTGTAGTATCTGTGAAAGCCTAAAAGAAGTTCTCTTTGGGGAAAAGAAATCCCTGTCAACTGCAAAGTGCTATTTGAATGTGGGGCATTTGGCCTCCTGTCTGATTTTGAATATGAATTTATGTAAATTGGTGCCCTCAGAGTTGGACTGTAGAGTACAGAACTCCAGAAAGGCATGTTCCACTAGGTCTGTCTGAACCTCCCCGTAGCTCTGATAAAGCTGTCTGCTCACTTCAGGAAGGCTGGCCAAACATGGCAGCTATGTATGAAATAATTCGCCCTGAATGGTGTGGAAGCTCATGGTGGAAACCACAATAACACACACACCGTCTGCATTTCTCTGGGCGCTGTTGACTGTTCCCTCACAGCCCTGCTCCAGCGGAGGGTGAGGGTCATGCAGGGGATAGGGTGGGGCAGCTCCTCCCTAACCACAGAGGCAGCCAGCTGAGGGCCAGCGTTCTCCCTCTGAAGTCCTGGAAGAGGCAGCTGAGGCCCCCAAGAGAGAAGCAGCGCAGGTGGAGTGATGGACTGCCATGTGACACATCTAGTTATTGTGCCTGGAATTGTGGAACCCCAAAGGCTGCAGTAATAGTGGCCTAGACTGGGTACAGTGACTCATGCCTGTAATCCCAGCACTTTGGGAGGCTGAGGTGGGTGGATCACCTGACGTCAGGAGTTTGAGACCAGCCTGGCCAACATGGTGAAACCCTATCTCTACTAAAGATACAAAAATTATCCTGGTGTGGTGGTGGGCTCCTGTAATCTCAGCTACTCGGGAGGCTGAGGCAGGAGAATTGCTTGAATCCAGGAGGTAGAGGTTGCCATGAGCTGATATCGCACCACTGCACTCCAGCCTGGATGACCAGAGTGAGACTCAACTTAAAAAAAAAAAAAAAAAAAGGGGCTGGGCATAGTGGCTCACTGTAATCCCAGCACTTTGGGAGGCCAAGGCAGGCAGATCATGAGGTCAAGAGATTGAGACCATCCTGGCCAACATGGTGAAACCCTGTCTCTACTAAAAAAAATACAAAAATTCTCTGGGTGTGCTGGCGCACACCTGTAGTCTCAGATAGTCGGGCAGGTGAGGCAGGAGAATTGCTTGAACCTGGGAGGCGGAGGTTTCAGTGAGCCGAGATCACACCACTGCACTCCAGCCTGGCGCCTGGCGACAGAACAAGACTCTGTCTCAAAAAAAAAAAATGCTGAAAGGCCAGACACTTAAACGGTAAACCTTAGCTGGGCGCGGTGGCTCACACCTGTAATCCCAGCACTTTGGGAGGCTGAGGCAGGCGGATAACCTGAGGTCAGGAGTTCGAGACCAGCCTGGCCAAACATGGTGAAACCCTGTCTCTATTAAAAATACAAAAATTAGCTGGGAGTGGTGGTACACGCCTGTAATCCCAGCTACTTGGGAGGCTGAGGCAGGAGAATCGCTTGAACCTGGGAGGCAGAGGTTGCAGTAAGCCAAGATCACACCATTGCACTCCAGCCTGAGAGACAAGAGTGAGACTCTGTCTCAAAAAAAAAAAAAAAAAAAAAGGTAACCCTTTCACACAGGTTTGAAGATGTGGTGCCTTAAGGAGCATAGTGTCTAAACTCTGTCCATGAGTCATCCCAGATATCATCTCCAGTAGAACTGCTTCTGATGTTTCTAGTGAACCGAGCTTCCATGGGATGCAGGCACTGTGCTAGGTGTCAATGTGCTACCCAGCTCATGTTACTTCTCAGCCTTATGAGCACAGCGGTGTAGCTATTCTTGCTTTACAAATGAGGGAATCGAAGCTCCAAAAACCTAAAGGACTTGCTCGAGGTCCAACAGCTGTTCCTCAGTGCCTCCCTCACCTACGAGTGCTAAGGCCCAGGTTTAGCAACAGGTCCTCCGACACTTCCACAAATATAACTTCATACTACACAGCTCGGGGCAGGGAGAGAGAAACGGACCAACAGAGCCCTGATCACTGGAAAGGCTGGGGAAGGCTTTGAAACAGAGCACACAACAAGACCTCAGATCTGACTGAAGGGAGAAACTAGGAGCCGAGACAAGAATATGTGAACTTGGAGAAGCCTCGGACTTCATCAAGGCCAGGGGTTCTCAACAGGAGAGTAGGGCTTGCAGGGCGTCAGGGCTTATGTACCAGGAAGGAACTCTGACACCAGCTCCCTGGCAGAGATAGAATCCAGTCCAATCCCATACTTCTACACATGGGGAAACTGAGGCCCAAAGAGGAGAGGAAGGCTCCCTAACAAAGTTGTACTATCCTGGGAACAAACCATCCTGGGAAGCATGAATTACATTCATGTGGTAGGGTGCACAGGAACTGTGCCCATGAGCAGGGTGACCAAATAGCTCCCAGCCAGAAATGGCATGCAAGGGCTCACAGTGTGTCCACCTTGATGAATATGTTGCAGTTTGTGGTGAGGAACAGTTCCCAGCCAGAAACGGCATGGAAGTACTTACAGTGTGTCCATTTTGATGAATATGTTGCAATTTGTAATACTGTTGCAGAACAAAGAGAACTATAACTTCCACTTCCACTTTCTTTTTCTTTTTTCTTTTTTTTTTTTTTTTTTTTTGAGACAAAGTCTCACTCTGTTGCCAGGCTGGAGTGCAGTGGCTGCAACCTCCCCCTTCCGAATTCAAGTGATTCTCCTGCCTCAGCCTCCTGAGTAGCTGGGACTACAGGCATATGCCACCATGCCCGGCTAATTTTTGCATTTTTAGTAGAGACAGGGTTTCACCACGTTGGCCAGGATGGTCTCGATCTCTAGACCTCATGATCCACCTGCCTTGGCCTCCCAAAGTGTTGGGATTACAGGCATGAGCCACTGCGTCTGGCCCTCCACTTCAACTTTCATAGCTTGCTTCCCATACTCTGGTCCCTTTATCATTTCCAATAGTGGTGACAGTGGATCCCACTCTGGGAAATTGACAAGGGATTAGCACCCTCCCAGAGCCAATATCCATCCCACTCGCCATTACTAGGTATTGTCCCCAGGTTCACACAGGGGGTTAGCTGAGACCCTCAGTTCCCAACCCAGGCTGCTGCTTCCTGTTGCCTCTGCTGGAAATCGTCACTGGAGCCCCAGAGGCTAAATCAGAAGAATAAGAGACAGGAGAAGAGAGGTGACCAGGGATGGGGCATAGCTTGACTGACAGTGATCAGTTGCCCTGCCCACACAACCAGGCCAAGACCTGCTCCAAAGGGGTCCTCTCCTGCTTTTCCCTCTTCTCTCTAGGGAGGACTATGTATAGAACTGGGGCAGGGGGAGTTGTTTTGGGGGATGCCATCACCTGTGCACACCTAAGCAGGTCTCGGAGGAGGGTAGGTGTGGGTAGCAAACAGGGTGGTGCCTCCAGGACCCCTGGCAGTGGTGACAAGCTGAGCTGCCATGGTCCAGCTCCAGGCCCCAACTTGGCCAGCCAGCCAGGAGATGGTGGAGAGCCTAGGTTCTAATCAGATGGATCTGGGTTCAAATCCTTCTGCTACCTAAAAGCTGCCAGGCACCCTGGGCAAGTTCCTGGGCCTATCTGAGGCTGCCTCCTCTGTATAACAGGATGATTTAGCAAATACTTAGCAAGTACTTTTTCCTCTTCTCTCTAGGAGGATTATGGGCAAAACTGGTCGGGGTGGGGTGGGGGAGGGGGGGCAGTTGTGCCAGGTTACAGAAGCAACTATGGCTAAAGGCTAGAGTGAGAAAAAGTATTTCCTGGAGGAGAGAGCTATTAATCAAATTATCACACAAACTCACGTAAGAGTGCTAAAGGGGGTAACAGCAGTATCCACTTACAGGCTGCTGCGTGGTGAGGTTAAAGCCACGAATGCCTCTGGGCACACACAGAAGCCTTCAAGAAGCGAAGCTGTTTCTGTCCCAGCCCTTCAGGTGGCATCTCGTGGAGCTGATAAATTGGAGAATATATTTGTCCAGCACTTTTAGATTTTTTTTTTTTTTTTTTTTTTTTTTTTTTTGAGACTCTATCCCCCAGGCTGGAGTGCAGTGGCACAATCTTGGCTCACTACAACCTCCGCCTCCCGGATTCAAGTGATTCTCCTGCCTCCGCCTCCAGAGTAGCTGGGATTACAGGCGCCCATCACCACGCCCGGTTACTTTTTATATTTTTAGTAGAGATGGGGTTTCACCATGTTGTCCAGGCTGATCTTGAACTGCTGACCTCAGGAGATCTGCCCGCCTTGGCCTCCCAAAGTGCTGGGTTTACAGGCGTAAACCATGGTGCCTGGCCACTTTTAGATTTTAATAGCATTTTGCACACACATATTAACTCATTCAATCTTCCAATAACCCTAGGTGAAATTGTTTTCCTCAATTTCTTGATGAGCAGACCGACGCCCAGAGAGGTTAAGTGACTTCCTCAAAGTCCCCAGCAAGGAGATACAGGATTCAAGCCTCTGCGCCAGTCCTCTGGGCTATCCACTCCCGGCAACCGTGGAAAGGAAGGGCTGGGAAACACGGAGCCCCGGGCGGGAGGAGACTGGGAAACCAGTCTCCGACCGCGCCCGGCGTCTAAGCCCGGGTTTCCTGCCTCTCTCCGGGCCCGCGGGCCGGGCTGTGCTCCGGGAAGCCCATCATCCGCTCGTGACCGACCCTCCCGGGCCTGCTGCCAGGAGGGGGCGCGACGCTGGTGGCGGCCAAGGCCGGAGGGCTCCTCGGGGACCCCGGCCCGGGGCTGCGCGTCCTTCCCCTCCAGCCCACGCTCCCGCTTCCGCATGGTCTGGGCCTGCCTTCTTCAGCCGGGAGCCAGAGGCCGCCGGGCAGGCAGCCCGCGCCGGGAACTCGGCCCCCTGCCCTGCTCCCCGGGCGCGCCCCACAGGCGGCCAACCCGGATCGGACGCGGACCCCTGAGCTAGGGCGCCGCGACACCCCTGACTGGGGCACCGGGACTATCAGGCCCCTCCCCCGCCTTCTCTGGTTCCCAGAACGGCGGCACCCACTCCCCTTCCATCCCGCGGCGGGGGCCAGGGACGCGCAGCGCGAGGCGGGCCAGGCCCGGCGCCCACATCACTTTACCGCGCGCCTCCGGCTCGAGAGCCGCCCAGCCCAAGGCAGTGGGGCGCGGGGGCGGAGGACGGGGAAACTGGAATACAAAGGGATTGCGTGGAAAGCAGTAGAGTGAGGTGTTAGGAAGGGAACCAGCTAGACTCAAAGCTCCAAAGCGGATCGCCGGGTTAATGTGGGGTTCTGCCTCGCCACCCACTCCCAATGCGGCTGCTTAGGCGCCTGCATGGCCAGCTTCTCTGCCTTAGACTAGCTGGTCTAAATTCCCCAGCCCAGGCCTCCAGGTAGCTTAGACTCGGCCTTTGAAAACAGAGGACTCCCCCTTCCAGCACTGTCCAGCAAGGCAGAGATGGGTCTTCAGGGAGCAGGAAGTTGGGGTGCAGGTTTCAATAAAGCACCTCACTACGAACCACGGTCTCCGTGTCTATAAAATGAGGACGATGAAGCGAAAGACTTAAATGTTAGACCCCCTTACGCATGGCTCCTGCAGCCATTCCCTGGTCACATGGCATGTGTTGAGAGTTAATGGTGTAGGTGTGTGGTCTCTGTCCCGCCTCCTCTCCACCCACCATCTCCATTCATTAAAGTGAAGGTAGAGCTGCCTCCCACCTTTTGCTCAAGAGATAACCACGCAGCCCTTTTATTTATTCAGGACTTTACCATTTGTAAGCCCTTCCTACTTTTTGTAAGCCCTTCCTACTTTTTTTTTTTTTTTTTTTTTTTTTTTGAGCCTTGCCGTGTCGCCCAGGCTGGAGTGCAATGATCTTGGCTCACTGCAACCTCCGCCTCCTGGGTTCAAAGGATTATCCCCGCCTCAGCCTCCTAAGTAGCTGGGATTACAGGCGCGTGCCACCACGCCAGGCTAATTTTTTGTATTTTTATTAGAGACGTGGTTTCACCATGTTGGCCAGGGTGGTCTTGAACTCCTGACCTCGTGATCCGCCCGTCTCGGCCACCCAAAGTGCTGAGATTACAGGCATGAGCCACCACGCCCGGCCCCTACATATTTTTCATTTGAACAGTGTGTGTGAGTCAAACTGCCTGAATTTGATTCTTGTCTCCCGCACCCCCTGGCTGAATAAACTTGGACAATCTGTTTAACTTCCCCATGTTCATTTTCTGGTCCATAAAGTGAGGCTAATACTAGAACCACTTGGTTGGGCTATTGAGGATTAAGAGGCTAATATTTGCCAGGTACAGCACCTGGCACAGGGTGTGTCCCCGACCCTGTTGGCAGTTATGACTGAGCCACACTGATTCTAACAGGCAGCCTCCTTCCGAGGGGTCCAGATGGCTTTCCAGACTTGGCCCTCTGGGGCAGATTCTGATTGGGTAGGCAGGTCTGGGGCAGGCCTGAGATCCTTCAGGTTTGAACAGCTCCCTGGTGCTGCTGATGCTGCTGGCGTCCAGGCCCTCGTTTGAGTGGTGAGGTCATATAGGAGTGGACTTGACCATGTACCAGATGCATCTGGAGGGTTAAAATAGATTGCTGAGCGCAATCCCCAGAGTTTCTGACTTAGTAGGTCTGGAGTGAGGCTAGGATTTGCAGTCCTAACAAGTTCTCAGGTAATGCTGATGCTGCTGATCTGGGGGCCACAGTTTGAGGCTTTGTTTTAGAGCATCTCACCCCCACCAGCTTATGGCCACCAGTAATGTCATGCTGGGGGGTGGGCTGGGGAGTAGACATCATTAAACAGCCAAGAGTAGCTTCTTGTGCTTTGGGAATAAAAGAAAGTTTGGTGGTGGGGTGTGGGGAGGGAGCAGGTACCTGAAATTGGAAGCCAAAAAAAACTTCCCAGTTCTAAGATGGGTAAGACACCAGAAGGAATAAAAGGGGCAGTGTAGCTTTTTTCTCAGCATCCTGTAAAAATAAGGGAGACTGGGAGAGGCTGCCTAGTTGCTCAAGGACAAAAGAAAAGAAATGGAGTCTCCTTCAGCCCATGTCTTCCTGTTTGGGGTCCTCTCTCCCCAGACAACCAGGAGAGCCGAGGGAAGCCGGACGGCAGCAGCAAGGTCCGCAAGGAGAGGACAGCCTTCACCAAGGAGCAGCTTCGGGAACTCGAGGCGGAGTTTGCCCACCATAACTACCTGACTCGGCTCCGCAGATATGAGATCGCTGTAAACCTGGACCTCTCTGAGCGCCAGGTGCACCCCTGGCAGCCCCTCCTCTTCTCTGCTCTCTCATCTCCCTCCCTTCCCTCCTTTCCCGCTACCTCTCCCTGGACCTTCTCCTTTTCTTCCTCCTCCACCCAGTCCAGTGGTTCTCAACTGTGGCCATACCTGAGAATCACCTGGGGGAGATTTTAGTAGCACTGATGTCTGGGTTCCACCCCTAGGGATGATTTTAATTGGTCTGGGATGGGATACAGGCCTCAGAATTTTTCAAAGGCCCCCTAGGTGATTCTCATATGCAGCTAGGTTGGGACCTCCGGTCTGCCAACCTATATATACTCAAGTCTGCCAACCTATATATACTCAAGTCCCAAACTTGAGTATATGTGGAATCCCCAAGGCACTTGTTCAAAATGTGGATTCCAGAGGTCTGGAGAGCGATTTTGCCATAATGAGTGGGCCTGAGAATCTGTATTTCCAGTATGATCCCCAGGTGACCTGGATATGCCGCTGGTTCCTGGGCACACTTTGAGAAACTTCCCTGGCTCTTTGTTTTGGACTTTCCCTCAGCCATCCCACCCCCCCACACCCATGCTCCGATATGGAAGCATAGTAATAATAACAGTAATGTTTGAGAGCAGATCTCTGTTGATAGAGGGTTCTGCCAGAAGGCTAGACTGAATCAGAAGACTTAGCTTCAAATCCTGCCTCTGTCACTTCTAGTCCTGGGACCTCTGGGTCTCCATCTGCAAAATGGGTTCACAATCCTGCAGGTAATACTGAAGCTCAGATGAGAAAATGTGTTGACCAAAGCTGTCTAAACCAAAAAGTGCTCTCTATACACATGCCTGAGGATAAGGTTGATGACCTCTGCTCCCAGACCCTTGAGGAATGGAGGGGGAGGCTGGGACTTGGCACCTGCGGAGCAGGCCGTGTGAAGGGGGTGGGGACAGTGCAGAGTGCTTTTAGAACATGTTCCCCTGTCTGGGGCTTTATCCCAACACACAAGACAGACCCTCTGGGCAGACTGGTGTGTCCTCTCTTTGGTCTCAGTTCCCCCAGGCCTTTGAGGGAGTAGGGAGTGGTAAGTGATGGTTTCAAGCTGGGGTCCCTAGAGTTACACCCTGGCTAGCCTGAGCATTGACTTGGGGAGGAGGCCACCAGTCCCGCAGTGACCAGGCTCCTTTGCTTCCTCCCCCAGGTCAAAGTGTGGTTCCAGAACCGAAGGATGAAGTGGAAGCGTGTGAAGGGAGGTCAGCCCATCTCCCCCAGTGGGCAGGACCCTGAGGATGGGGACTCTGCAGCCTCTCCAAGTTCAGAGTGAGATTCTGCATGGAGAAAAAAATGACTGAGGACTAAGCCCCTTCCCAGCTACCCCACCCCCAATCCCACCTTCACCTTCTTCCTTCCCAGTCAGTCAGCCTCTCCACATCTTTCACTGACTCTTAGATATGAAACTGCCCAGCATTCCTGGGAGTCTTAGAGTTTTCCAGGAAGTTTTGTCCAGCCTCTTAGCAGCCTCTTCCCTAGGGCCTGTGCTTCCCACACTCTCATGGAATCAGACAGCGATCCTACCGGGCCAGATGAATCTGGGAACAGCTTCAGGGACACTGCATCTCAGGGTCTCTTGGCTGCCACCCACGCCTCCTCCTACCACTGTTCTCCTGTGTCAGCCAGGCTTCCTCCTGGTCTGGACACCACCTGGCCTGGTGGGAGAGGAGCTTTGGAACCAGCTGGTGACTCGGAAAGTAAATGCTTCAAAAGGAAGGAAATGACGGAGACACACACACCCAGACCCACCTTTCCTCTGTAGGCTGTACATCTGAGGCTTTGGGGCCCCTTAGTTGTCCCGAACCCCAAGAAAAATCAGAACGAGGAGAGTCAAGGACAGCAATGCAGCTGCAGCAAGCCAGAAAACTATCCCTGTCTCCAAATTTGTTGGCAAAGTGGGGACACTTCTGAGCACTGACTAGAGAAGACAGCAAAATAGCCTGATGTAGGTTACTGTGTCCCCCATATAGGCCTGTCCACACAGGCTTGACTGGGTGGACAAAGAATGAACCCATGATAGCACCTGCTGCTTCAGAATCAAAATCAATTTAGGGATTCAGCAGGGGCTGTTAAGCAGTGTCCAGAGGAAAGGAGCAGCTACTCCTTTTACATCCACAATTTCTGGACTGAAAACCTCTCCAGATGCCCAGTTGTTGAGTTGAACTGCTAGGAGCTGGAAACAACGTAGGGGCTGGAAAGTGTCCCCTACATTCTGGAGGGGGTGGAGAAATAATAACAAGGGCTGCCAGGTGAGGGCCTGGAGACGTGGAACCCTGGCGTGGAAGGGTCTCCAGCTAAGTGTCTGCAAATGGGACAAGAAATCCCTCTTCCTCCATGGGATGGATTAAGCTCTCCCTGTGTGTTCTACACATGCCGTTATTGTGGGAGGAAATGCTAGGCTTTTGTGTGTGGACTGCTCAGACCTCAGCCAGGTCTTCTGGGGATGCCACTTGAGGACTGATGGCCAAACAGCCTGGGGGACTGACGCCCTGGCCTGCCTCAGCGTTCTGTCTCCCAACACCAGCTGGTGTTGCAGAGGGAGGTCAACGCAAGTTTGGATCTCTTGTACACAGATTTAATCATTCACATGTAAAAATAACCCCACCTCCCCCACCCCAAAGAGGACAAAAGCTGTGGAAAATGATCACCGAATGAGATGGCTGGTTAGAGGATGATTTTTTTTCTAAAGCATACTTCATATATTTTCTTAAGATTACATCAAGCTAATTGTGCAAGGTCAATTCGCTTTGTAAGAAAACTCTTGGAGAAATAAAATCAATAAAAAGCAAAGTTCCCAGCCTTTTTCTTTGCAGGGCTAACAACCACAGCTCTTGTGTGCAGCCTTCTGATTGACCAGACAATGTCTAGAAGCAAGAGAAAAAGGGAAGAAATGACCTAGATCGAGGTGTCCCCCCTTTCGTTTCTCAAAAGGTGGGTACAAAATAGAATCGTTGCAGAAAAAATCTTTCTCCCATGCAAATGCATGGTCTTCATTTCTCATTGTAAAACTTTAGCTTAAAGCTTCCCTAAACTATGACCTATCAAGTAGTGTTTTGTAAACAAAAGATGAACTCTTTTGTTAATAAAGGAATCTTGACCACAAAGTAAACCATCCCTAATGTTTAAATTCAAAGTCTGAAGACTTTATTTTTAAAGGTAGAAAAGTATATATTAATAGTAGTAAAAAATAAGAAGAAGAAAAAAATATCCCATATTCTTAATCTGCTTTGTTTTGTTTTGTTTTGTTTTTGAGACAGAGTTTCATTCTTGTTGCCCAGGTTGGAGCACAATGGTGCCATCTTGGCTCACTGCAACCTCTATCTCCTGAGTTCAAGCGATTCTCCTGCCTCAGCCTCCGGAGTAGCTGGGATTAGAGACGTGCACCACCACACTCGGCTAATTTTTGTATTTTTAGTAGAGACAGGGTTTCTCCATGTTGGTCAGGATGGTCTCAAACTCCTGACCTCAGGTGATCCACCCGCCTCGGCCTCCCAAAGTGCTGGGATTACAGGCGTGAGCTACCACCTCCAGCCTCTATGTCTTTTTAACTAAAAAACAATTTGTCTCACAAAGATGTCAACAATGGACAAACCAGGAATGGCTACGGCGAGGGGAGAGAGGGAGGCAGGAGAGGAGACCTGGCCACCCTCCTGCTGGAAACTCAACTCCGTGCTTCAGGGGACTATAAGCATCTCAAACTCTGATATCTAAAGGGGAAATCGCCATCCCCCAAATTAGGTGAGAGTCTCTCCCTGTGCTCTGATGCCTCTACTTTAGCTGGCAACACCACAACCTACCTGTTCATTCATACTGGAAACCTGGGACACATCCTTGATACTGACCTCGGCTTTTCCGAACCAATCCGCTACCTGGTCCTGCTCATTTTACTTCCCATATAGATATTTCTCCCACCCACGGCATTGTCTTCCTACCACCACTGCCTTCCTTCTGGCTGTTGACGTCTCACTTGAATTAGAGCCTCTGAGAGCTCTCCCTCCTAATCTGAGGCTGCTCAAATTCCATCCCCAACAAACACACACAAAAAAATTCAACCCTGCCACCCCAAACTTAAAACCTGTCAGTAGCTTCCCTCACCTATAAAACAAAGTCCAAGAGCCTTCACAGGTCCCCATGATCCAGCCCCTGACCCCTCCACAGCCGCAACCCACCACCCCCGCCACGAATCCTGTGCTCTAGCAAGACCAAGCTGCCTTCCATCCACAGCCACAGGCCTTGTGATTTCTCTTCTCCATTCCTTGGCTCATTCCCTTCTGTCTGGAGTCCTCTCCCAGACCTGGAATCCCAAGGACTTTCGCATTCTAGGAGCACTCTAAAGGAACACGCAGGAAGTTTTAATATAAATATGGCCCAAGTGTTGTTTTTTTATTTTTTCAAGAGACTTCATTACCCAGGCTGGAATACAGTGGCGTGATCATGGCTCACTGCAGCCTCAAACTCAAGCGATCCTCCCACCTCAGCCTCCTGAGTAGCTGTGTGACCCACCACACCCAGTGTTTTTTTTTTTTTTTTTTTTTTAAGACAGAGTATCTCTCTGTCACCAGGCTGGAGTGCAGTGGCACCATCTTGGGTCCCTGCAACTCCCAACTCCCGGGTTCAAGCGATTCTCCTGCCTCAGCCTCCTGAGTAGCTGGGATTATAGGCACGCACCACCAGGCCCAGCTAATTTTTGTATTTTTAGTAGAGATGGGGGTTTACCATGTTGGTCAAGATAGTCTCCATCTCCTGACATTGTGATCTGCCCACCTCGGCCTCCCAAAGTTCTGTGATTACGGGTGTGAGGCACCACACCCCACCCCAGCTAATTTTTAAATTGCTTTGTAGAGATGGGGTCTCACTATGTTGCCCAGGCTGGTCTTGAACGTCTGGCCTCAAGGGATCCTCCTGCCTCACCTCCCAAATCCCTGGGACTACAGGCGTGAGCCACTGCACCCAGACCAAACTAATTTTCAATAGTAGGTCAATGCCTAACATGAGGCAGCAACAGTGACCGATTTCTAAAACCATCAGAAAAAAATCTCAGTGTGAGAATTTTCCTTTCCCCAATAAACCCAGTTAATAAGCCCACTGAGGAGAGTCTGATCATGAAATTAAAAATACATGCACACATCAATCAAGAGGTTTCTGGTTTTGAACACTCCCCACATGCCTCTCCCTCTTCAGTGTTGGTGTTTGATTGACCAACGCTGGGTAGGCATTAGCTGGGACCAGCTGTTCTTCAAGTTGGTAAAAATCCTCCACTTTCTTCCTAGGGCAAAGCTGCATGAAGGAAGCAAGGCCACCCACTGGCACCACCCTGATGGGAACCAGTGTGTGAACAGAGATGGTGGCTTGGTAGGAATCCAAACAACTGAGAATTCCCAGACAGTAACTTTTCAGTAATGGGTTTCTCCATCCTTGAAAGAGCATCAGGGACGAACGAGTGTGTGGCTGACCTGCTGAGAGAGGCCAGGAAATATGAAAAAAAAGAGAGAGATGAAGCGAGTAGGGAATCAATTTCCAAATGAAAAGGCCTGGAGGGGCTCAGGCCTTCAGAAACCTGCTCACCTGCCTGGGCAGTGGATGCGTGCACTTCTGATAGTTCCTCTATTCAAAGATAAGAATCAGTGTCAGGCAGAGATCTCTTTCTCTCCAGATCCCCAAAGCACCACAATTCCAGTAACTGGGTAAGCCCGTGGTAGGTGGCTTTCTTTCCTTCCATTGAGTGGAAATGATTGCCGCTAAGAGCTGTATATTCCCTGGCCAGGCAGAGGAGCCTGTGCCTGCTAATTCCTCACAGCCACCACTGAGGCACTAGTCAGTCACGTCCTCTCTTGGCCACCACAGCACTGGGCTCTCACCATGTTCCTTCTCTCACCGGCTGCCCCTTCTCAGCCCCATTTGCCGCCAACCCTGGGCATCTGAATATTTTTGAAACATTTTGAAAAATACCTCAAATCCGGCTGGCTCAGTGACTCACGCCTATAATCCCAGCACTTTGGGAGGCTGAGGTGGGTGGATCACCTGAGGTCAGGAGTTCGAGACCAGCCTAGCCAACATGGCGAAACCCCATCTCTACTAAAAATACAAAAATTAGCTGGGCATGGTGGTGCACACCTATAATCCCAGCTACTTGGGAGGCTGAGGTAGGAGAATCTTTTGAACTGGGGAGGCAGAGCTTACAGTGAACAGAGAGCATGCCTCTATACTTCAGTGTGGGTGACAGAGTGAGACTCCGTCTCAAAAAAAAAAAAAGAAAAAAATCTCAGCTGAACACAGTGTCTCATGCTTGTAATCCCAGCATTTTGGGAGGCTGAGGTGGGCAGATTGCTTGAGGTCAGGAGTTCGAGACCAGCCTGGCCAACATGGTGAAACCCTGTCTCTACTAAAAATACAAAAATTAGCCAGGCGTGGTAGTGGGCACATGTAATCCCAGCTACTTGGGAAGCTGAGGCAGGCGGATCGCTTGAACCTGGGAGGCAGAGGTTGCAGTGAGCCAAGATCACACCACTGAATTCCAGCCTGGGCGACAGAGTGAGACTCCATCTCAAAAAAAAAAAAAAAATCTAAAATCCATGCTCTTCTCTAATGCTACCGTGACCTGTGGCCACAACTGTCCATTTATTCTCTATCTTCCCCACCTTGCATGTGTTCCCTTATGGCCACTACCACAATCCATCATTCTTCTATTTTTTGTTTGCCTATTCATGTGTGGTGTGCTTTCTAGGCTGGAAGAAAGAGAAAGGGATGTGTTTTTCTGACCATTTTGTTCCCCGGCTACTAGCATGATGCTTGGCACATAATAAATGCTCAATAGATAGTACTGTAAGTGGACACATACATGGATGGATGGATGGATGGATGGATGAATGGGGAACTGTTAAATTATTGACATCACTGCCTTCTCAGTTCAAAACTGCCCATTGCTGGACACATGGACAATGTGGGAGAAGCTCAGCCCAGAAGCTGGTTCGGTAGCTTGATGGAGTCAGGCCTTCAGAGACCACCAGGTCTGGCGGGCCATGCCCTTGAGGAGGGGCACTCAACAGTCACCCTGTTTCTACAGCCCCAGGGAAGTCTCTGGGACCACGGTTCTCTGCAAATACCTCTCCCACTCTCTGAGCTCTGCCTTAAGTCTGGACAAGCTTCTCCTCTTTGACCTGTGGTTGGCAAAAAAACAGCTTCCAGAGCCTGACCACTGACAACAGCAAGACTCAGAGGCGTGCCTGATAAGAGGTTTGTTAGCCGCTCACACATGTCTCTGAGGGTGACGCTTAATAGCTTCAAGGTGACATCAGGGTTGGGACTAAGATCCGATTGAACAGAAAGAGACATGACCTAACTCGTCTCTCGCCATGGGCCTGGCTGCAAGAGCTTCTCTTTCTTTTAATTTCCTAACCGGAGCTGCTGGCTCAGGACTCCAGCCTGTCCCCCAGAGCTGGGGCCCACAGCTGGGCTTCAATCCAGCGTTAGTGGGAAGGGAACAGGCTCAGCCAGGGTCTGAGAACCCCCAGGATGGACGTCCACTGAGTCTGTGCTCGTCTTGGCAAGAGACTCGTGGTTGGCTTTCTCCATCATCCAGCAGATTTACCCCAGTAGGGCAGATCCAAAGACTCTAAAGCATTCCTCCGGGTGTAAAAATCCTTGCTGCAGCCTCCCATCAAGCTGCAGGCTTCCCCAGTGGCTATAAAGGATGGTTTTATTTGTGTTTTTAAAAATGATTTAAAACCAGTTTTCCAGGAACACAAATCCTGTCTAAAGCACCCGGTGCACCTGGCTAGAGAGCTGGAGGCTGGTGTCTGAGCTGGCTGACTGCCTGGTGGGACCATACTATCTTCAGGTTATTTTCCTTTAAAGTATTCTCTGCATTGGCCAGGTGTGGTGGCTCATGCCTGTAATCCCAGCACTTTGGGAGGCCAAGGCGGGTGGACTGCCTGAACTCAGGAGTTCGTGGCCAGCCTGGGCAACATGGTGAAACCCCGTCTCTATTAAAATACAAAAAATTAGCTGGGCCTAGTGGTGAGCACCTACAGTCCTAGCTACTCGGGAGGCTGAGGCAGGAGAATTGCTTGAACCTGGGAGGTGGAGGTTGCAGTGAGCGGAGATCGCGCCACTGCACTTCAGCCTGGGTGACAGAGTGAGATTCCATCTCTTAAAAAATAAATAAATAAAAATCTCTTAAATAAATGAAAATAAAAATTATCTGCATTGCAGGAGGAGAAATCCTATATTTCTTATCACCTTCCCTCTCCACGGCTCTCACCCCATCCCCCACATACACACACACACACACACACACACACGCCCCAGCTTTGGACAGTGTCGGATTCCAGTTCCGACACAGGCTTTGCCGCAGACTAGCTGTGTGGCCTGGGTGAAGTCACTCGTCTTCTCTGATCCTCAGTTTCCTCATCCGGTGACCCGCAGAAGTAGTGGTGCTTGATAAACATTTGTTAAAAATGCTTCTACAAAGTAGAGTTCATATTTTACTCACAGGCTGATAGGAGAGTTCGATTCATTCATTCACTCCACAAAAACATTACTTGAGAGCTAACTATGTGTTAAGTCTTGGGTAGGGTGAGTCGAGACAGTCAGACTGTCACCAGGAAAATGGGGTAAGGTCTACAGAACGCCTCGCACAGTGCCTGGGTCCGAGTGGGCCCTCCGAGTGGGAGCGAGCTCCCCTCTGTCAGTCTCTCTCTCTCTGTCTCTGTGTCTCTCTCTTTCATACACACACACACACACACACACACACACACACACATTCTAGTCAGAGTGTTCTTCCCCCTTCGTCAGGGAGGCTGCAACAGTGTCAGTACTGTCTTCTGCCTTGAGTACAAGCATGGAGCACGGAGGAGGAGGCCTACATTTCAGTACCTGGTTTTCTTTCTTTCTTTCTTTCTTTTTGAGACAGACTCTCACTCTGTTGCTAGGCTGGAGTGCAGTGGCATGATCTCCGCTCACTGCAACCTCCACCTCCTGGGTTCCATCGATTCTCCTGCCTCAGCCTCCCAAGTAGCTGGGATTACAAGCGCCCACCACCACACCCAGCTAATTTTTGTATTTTTAGTAGAGATGGGGTTTCATGTTGGCCAGGATGGTCTCGATCTCTTGACCTCGTGATCTGCCCACCTCTGCCTCCCAAAGTGTTGGGATTACACGCGTGAGCCATCGTGCCCGGCCCTCAGTACCTGGTTTTCTACTCATTTGCTGTGTGGCTTTTAGCAAGCCACTCACCTTCCCTGGGCTGATTTCCCAGCTGCAAAAACAGAGCATTCTAATACCTTGTTCTGCCTTGAATACAAAAGATAAACAGACACTATGGGCAAAATGTTTTCAAAACACCGAGAAGCGCAGCTGAGAGGCAGTAGGGGATTGTGGGGAAAGTTAAGGGCTTGGAGGATGCCGAATCCAGATTAGCTTCTGTGTTAACCCAGAACAGAACTTTTCACACTGTGGCCACACATGACAGCCCCTAAGCACACCTTAAAATACTCAATCAGCTACTAGGTCAGTCCCCTCCCGTCCACACCCCCTCCAAGGGAGGCATCGATGGGATCTTGACCCAGGGGCACCTGTGGAGGAACGGCCTCATCAGGAAGGATCAGAAAGTGAAGACCCAGGGCACTCCTCAGCTGTGTTCTCCCAGGAGGTCTCCCAGGGCACTCGGCCCATGTCATGCTTGCCAGTCCACCCTCCCTCATCCTGTTCTCCATGGCTCTGCCCCCCAGGACCCCACCTTTCCTTCCCCCACATGACCAGCCCATGAAGGATCTAGAGTAGGGAGAAAGCAGCCACAACTGTCCCTTCCCCACAGCAAAGTGGCCTGCCAAGCGGGCATGTCCCGCTCCAGAAGTGGTACCAAGTGCTGAAGACTGTGTTTCTTCTAAGAGAGGGTGGGGGAGGCCTGGGCCCCTCAAAATGCCTTTTCATCCTCAGCTGCTCCCCTTCACTCACTTCTTCCCTGACAGGCCTGAGGAGAACTGCGGGGTGGGGACACTGGAGTGACTGAGGCCCCTGAGCCCGGGGCAACCCCTCAGCCAAGACCAGGCTCTTTCCACTCAAGAATTTGTGGCCCTTCTGGGGGCTGTGGCATAGGATGCGGCACCTTCATCCCACAAATCCCCTCTGTTCGTCCCCTGAAGGATATCTGGAGCAGATGCCAGGGGTGGGGAGGCAACACAAAGCCCCTCTTTGTCGGGGGGATCTGGGCCGGCAGTCGGGAGGAAATTAGACAGTGCTCCTGACAGCAGGCTCTGTCTGGGGTGTCTGTGAAATATGGGCCAGAGGGGCTCCTTCCCGAGACCAGTTCATGGTCGCCGACCGCCCCACCCCTGCTTTGGGCAGAGAGGACACTGCCTGTTTGGAGAGAAATGATATACGACATCCAGCTTCCTTCCCTCCACTCCTGAGGGGCTTAACGCAGCTCTGAGAGCCTAGGGAAGCTTATGGCTGCTCCTTGGAGGTGTGAATGTACGTGCATGTGTGTACACTTGTGTCTGTGCGTGTGTGTACCTGTGTGCACACATCTATGAGCCCATGGGTGTGTGCGTTGTATGGGTGTTTTCTGAGTTTGTGTGTGTATCTGCTCACTCCATGGCCAGAGGAGAGGGCTCAAAATGCTGGCCAAACAAACAAAATGTCGGCCAACATGGCACCCTCTTTAGAACCCCTTCCTTTTCACAGGCCAGGATGAGGACTTTGGGGACCTAGAGCCTAAACAAAGCTATTTATAGAGCGGTGGTGTGAGGGGGAGAGGAGGCAGCTTACTGAGGACCCTGTCTGCTGATTCCATCCTCCAAGTGGCCACCTCACAAGGCAGGAATTGTTTTCAAGACGAGCACACCTCCCACCCCACGGAGGCTCCTAATCCAGCCACAGCAGAGCCTACGGAGCCTCCAGTGGCCCCGAACCATTTGTCTTCAAGAGAGGAAATGGTAGGCTATTCCCATCCACCTACCTCCTTTGCGGCCAGCCGGGTCTTCACATCTGGGCTGCAGCTGGCTGCTCTCTCCAAACAACAAGAAGACAGAACGCTGTCGGCAGAAGGCTCCGAAAAGCACCTTAACCCCTCAGCAAGCTGGAAGCCACAAAGGACCAGCCTCAGTTTCCACACCTGTGAACAAGAGCAAGGGCAAACCCTGCCTTCTGAAAGGCTGTTGGGAGAATTAAAGAATATAAAGGCCAGGTGTGGTGGTTCACACCTGTAAACTTTTGGAGGCTGAGGCAGTGAATCACCTGAAGTCAGGAGTATGAGACCAGCCTGGCCAACATG
Source organism: Ateles fusciceps (assembly GCA_036589455.1). Classification (NCBI taxonomy): domain Eukaryota; kingdom Metazoa; phylum Chordata; class Mammalia; order Primates; family Atelidae; genus Ateles; species Ateles fusciceps. The sequence continues at coordinate 227,202 of JAZHEH010000789.1, read as the reverse complement.
GCAAAACCCTGTCTCTACTAAAAATACAAAAATTAGCTGGGCATGGTGGCGCTCACTATAATCCCAGCTACTCAGGAGGCTGAGGCAGGAGAATTGCTTGAACTCGGGAGGCAGAGGTTGCAGTGAGCCGAGATTACGCCACTGCACTCCAGCCTGGGCAACAGAGTGAGACTCCATCTCAAAAAAAAAAAAGAAAGAAAAAAAAGAAAAAAGAAGAACATAACGTGTGGAACACTGAGTAAGCTCTCAAGGGCTGTCCAAAGGTTAGTGGCTGGTTTACATCCAATAAACATCTGCCAGGTGTCTGCTACAGGTGAGACTTGGGATGGACACTATGAGAGAGTAAGAAAAAGAACAATTTTTTTGGTGGAGGGGGACAGGATCTCCCTCTGTCATCCAGGCTGGAGTGCAGTGCATGATCACAGCTCACTGTAGCCTCAGTCTCCTGGGCTCGGGCAATCCTCCCACCTCAGCCTCCCAAATGGCTACAGGTGCTCACTGCCACACCCAGCTAATTTTTAAGTTTTTTGTAGAGACAGGGTCTCACTGTGTTGCCCAGGCTGATCTCCAACTCCTGGGCTCAAGCAATTCTCCCTCTTCAGCCTCCCAAAGTGCTGCAATTACAGGTGTGAGCCACTGCACCTGGAGGAACGGTATTTGGGACATCAGAGCCGATGCAGCCTTTTCACTGTCGTCCACCACAAGCTGTTGAGGTGGGCAGGTAATCTTATGCCCATTATGCAGATGAGGAAATCAAGGCTCTGAAAGTGGGTGGTCTCAGGGCCCCCTCTTGCTCAAGGTCACATGCCTGCTCTGTTGGAAATGACGTGCCTTGTGTTGTGTCATTGGAGCTATTGGAAGGAACCCACCATAGAGCTCTCTCCGGCGAGCCACACTGGCCAGCAACACTGGGCATCACCTGAGATAGGAAACGGATTAGGTGCGAAGTCACTTGCAGTGGAGCCCTGGGCTCAAGTTAATTACTGCCATGTCCTGACCAGTTTCTGAGACTTGAGTACTTCCCTTTCTCTTCCCCTGTCTGCCCGAGGAGGGTTAGGTCTTTGGAGCAAGATTCCATGCTTTGCTTCTCTGCTGTTCTGCCTCCCCTATCCTTAAGGTGCCTGGAGTCTCTTCCAGGAAGGAATCTTGATCAGGAAGAGCCCCGATGACTAAAGGACTCTGAGGAGGTGTTATATGATACGACGGAAAGACTCTGGCCTTTAGGCTCAAACAGATCTGCTCTGAATCCCAGCTCCTCCTCTTCCTAGTGCGGAAGCTTGGCCAAGCCATCGTTTCTGAGCTTCACTTTCCTCATCTGAAGTGGACTCCATCCATGGCTCTGAGCTGCTGTGAAGATTCAATAAGTGAACACACATGGAAAAGCCCAGCCCTGAGTCTGGAGCTCAGTTAGTGAATCCGGAGAGTGGGCTGCCTTTCCCTTGCCTTTACTGGGGAAGAAGTGATATATGAGAGAGAAATTAGTAAGTCCAGGAGAAAAGGTAGGCAAGACCTCACTGGCTCTGGAAACCAAGGACCAGATAAAAGGAGTGAAGTTTCAGGTAGCCGGGCACAGTGGCTCATGCCTATAATCCCAGCACTTTGGGAGGCTGAGGTGGGCAGATTGCTTGAGGTCAGTTCAAAACCAGCCTGGCCAACATGGTGAAACCCCATCTCTACTAAAAGTACAAAAATTAGCTGGGTGTGGTAGCATGTGCCTGTAATCCCAGCTACTTGGGAGGCTGAGGCAGGAGACTGGCTTGAACCCGCGAGGCAGAGGAGGAGGCAGAAATTGCAGTAAGCCGAGATCGTGCCATTGCACTCCAGCCTAGCGACAGAGCCAGACTCCATCTCAAAAAAAAAAAAAAAAAAAAAAAGTAGTGAAGTTTCAGTAAAAGGAGGCTAGAAAAGATGTCAAGGAAGACTTTCGACAAATGGGCTGTGAGTCACTGGGGAAGGTAGAGAATAGGTGTTTTCTCCCCATCAAAGGAATCTTATGAACAAACACCACTATGTAGCAGAGTTGGTAGGCCCTTGGAGACCCTCCCATCCAGCTCCTTGCACTCATGCGGAAACTGAGGCCCAGAGAGAAGGGACTAGTTCAGAAGGGGCCTAAGCCCAGGGAGATAATCTGCTCTTATCAGTTGGAGGTCAGCAGAGGGACAGGAGGGAGGGCTGGACCAAAGACAGCAGCCAAAGTCTGGGCTCCTGCCCTCTGTCCAGGGCTTGATGTCCTCACAACAGGTCCGACCTGCCAGTGGAAGCCAGTTGGCGAGCGCTGAAGGTCCCTATCTGTCTAGACTGCTCGCTGGCTCATTCTGCTGAGAAACCCGACTCAAAGGGGGGCTGGGGTAGGCAGAATGGCCTTGGAGGTCCCCGACAGCTCCGGAAGTCTGAGCAGAGTCTCTGGAAGACTGAGAGGTGTTTTCTCTGCAGAAAAGCCGTCGGACATTTCCGTGTGACGGTGACACAAACCATTCCTTCCTCCATAATCGCCCCTTGCTACGGCGCTGGCTCAGGGCAGACAGCCTGCTGTGCATGGACTTTATTTTTAAAGCCCTCTTGCTTTTTTTTTCTTTTTTCTATATCCCTGTGAATGCCTGAACTCCCAGGCAGAGGAAAGCACTCAAGCCTGTCCTTGAGTGTGCTGATGGTGATGTGATGTCCCAGACGGGACCCTCCAAGCTCTGCGGCAGGAACAAACCCCCAGCTGATGTAATTTAAAAGAATAACCTCCCAATTTTCTCATCTCCCTTTGCTGGATACACCTTATCAAATGACAGGAGAAGCCAATGTTTGGTTAAATGGTTCAGAGGTTAATACTCAACAGATGGGAGAATTTTTTTCTTTTTTCTTTTTTCTCCTTCTAGGAGATCTGGTCTGCTCCTCTTGCTTACAAAAGGCTTAGTAGTGGAGGGTGGGGGAGAGGTGGGGGAGGGAGCAGGGGGCATTCTTCCCCTCATGCCCGTTTCTCCCCAGCCACCATTGTCCTCAAGGTCTCAGGCTGTGTCCTCAGCTTTCACAGGACGGTGCTGATAGGGCTGCTTGCATTTGGGGAGGTAGAATCTGTCCACCCTGTGAGAGTACCTAAGTACACCAGATGTCTGCTGGCATTGGGCAGCATGCAAAAGGGCAGAATGAAGGGAAGGAAAACAATACAAGTGAAAATCGCAAAATATCTCTCCATGCTTTGGGCAAATTATTGAGTCTCCCTGAAACTCTTGTTTCTTTTTTTTTTTTTTCCTTTTGAGACAGAGTCTCACTCTGTCACCCTGGCTGGAATGCAGTGGCTCAATCTTGGCTCACTGCAACCTTCGCCTCCCAGGTTCAATTGATTCTAGTGTTTCAGCCTCCTAAGTAGCTGGGATTACAGGCATGAGCATGCCCAGCTATTTTTTTGTATTTTCAGTAGAGATCGGGTTTCGCCATGTCGCCCAGGCTGATCCCGAACTCCTGGTCTCAGGTGATCCACCTGCCTCAGCCTCCCAAAGTGCTGATATTACAGACGTGAGCCACCTCGCCCAACCAGTTTCTTTATTCATAAAATGAGAATAATTTACATGACAGGGCTGTTGGGGAGACTCAAAGAGGATTCTTCACGGAAACTAGACATTCACCTATACTGCCAGTTTCACAAAGGGCAAAAAAGTACATCACTGGCTGGGTACACTCTGTACTCTGTCACCCAGGCTGGAGTGTGGAGGTGCAATCTCGGCTCACTGCAACCTCTGCCTCCCAGGTTCAAGCGATTCTCCTGCCTCAGCCTCCCAAGCAGCTGGGATTACAGGTGCGTGCCACCATGCCCAGATAATTTTTGTACTTTTAGTAGAGATGTGGTTTCGCCATGCTGGCCAAGCTACTCTCGAACTCCTGACCTCAGGTGATCCGCCCACCTCGGCCTCCCAAAGTGCTGGGATTACAGGCGTGAGCCACCGCGCCCAGCCAATGATGTCCAATTTATCTAAAATTTATTTTGTTGCCTGTGCTCTTCTTGTCAAGTCTAAGAATCCATTGCCAAATCCAAGGTCCTAAAGATTTACCCCTATATTTTCTCCTGTGTTTTAATTCTTATATTTGGGTTCTTGATCCATTTTGAGTTAATTTTTGTTTATGGAGTGAGGAAAGAGTCCAACTTCGTTCTTTTGCACGTGGTTATCCACTTATCCCAGCTTCATTTGTTGATAAGAATATTGTTTCTCTCATTGAATGGTCCTGGCACCCTTGAAAACCACTTGGCTGTATTTCTGAATTCTCATTTCTATTCCATTGGTCTATGTTTCTTTCATGATGCCAGTACCACATTGTTTTGATTACTGTAGCTTTGTAGTACATTTTGAAATTGGAAAGTAGTGTGAGTCTTTTTTTTTTTTTTTTTTTTTTTTTTTGAGATAGAGTCTCACTCTTTTGCCCAGGCTGGAGTGAAGTGGCGCTATCTCGGCTCACTGCCCCCTTCCCGGGATCAAGCAATTCTCCTGCCTCAGCCTCCTGAGTAGCTGGGATTACAGGTGTGCACCACCACACCTGGCTAATTTTTATATTTTTAGTAGAGATGGGGCTTTACCATGTTGGCCAGGCTGGTCTCAAACTCCTGGCCTCAGGTAATCCACCTGCCTTGGCCTCCTGAAGTGCTGGGATTACAGGTGAGGCCACCATGCTCGGCCAAGTGTGAGTCTTTTAACTTTCTCTTTTCCAATATTGTTTTGACTATTCAGGCTCATTGCAATTCCCTATGAATCTGAGAATAGAATTTTGCATTTCTACAAAAAGACCATTGGAATGTGGATAGAGACTACAATGAATCATCTATTAGTCAGGCTTCTCCAGAGACAGATAATAAATAGGAGAGAGAGAGAGACGGATGAGAGGGGATTTATTAGGAGAAGTGGCTCATATAGTTACAGAGGCCGAGAATACGCCATCTGCAAACTGCAAAATCAAGGAACTCAGTAGCATGACTCAGTCCAAGTCCGAAGGCCTCAGAGCCAGGAAATCTAAAAGGCCTGATAATCTGGAGTTCTATGTCCAAGGTCAGGAGAAAAAGAGTGTCCCAGATCCAAAAGAGAGAAATCAAATTCACCTTTCCCCTGCTTTTTTGTTCTCTCTGGGGCCTTAGCCAATTGGATGGTGCCTGCCCACATTAGGTGAGGGCAGATGTTACTTACTCAATCCACTTGATTCAAATGCCATTCTCTTCCGGAGACACCATCACAAACATACCCAGAAATAATGCTTTATCAGCTATCTGGGTGTCCTTTAATCCAGTCAAGTTGACACCTAAAATTAATCATCACAAGTTAGTAGATCATTTTGAGAAGTACTGTCATCTTAACAATATTAAGTCTCCCAATCCATGAATGAGAAATGTTTTGAGACGGAATTTTGTTCTTGTTGCCCAGGCTGGAGTGCAGTGGCACAATCTCGGCTCACTGCAACTTCCGTCTCCCAGGTTCAAGTGATTCTCCTACCTCAGCCTCCCGAGTAGCTGAGACTACAGGCACGTGCCACCATGTCCAGACACTTTTTGTATTTTTAGTAGAGACAGGGTTTCACTATGTTGGCTGGGCTGGTCTTGAACTCCTGACCTCAGGTGATCCACCCACCTTGGCCTCCCAAAGTACTGGGATTATAGGCATGAGCCACCTGCACCCAGCCAAGCCACCACACCCGGCCTTATTTTAAAAAATAGGTTTTAGACACGCCTGTAATCCCAGCACTTTGGGAGGCCGAGGCGGGTGGATCACAAGGTCAAGAGATCGCACCACTGCACTCCAGCCTGGCGCCTGGCGCCTGGCGACAAAACAAGACTCTGTCTCAAAAAAAAAAAAAAAAACCAAAATGGTTTCAGAGACCATTGTTAGCTTATGATAATAGTATTGTGATTTGAGGAGAGAAATTCTGATGCTTGGAATGAATGCACAAACATTTAGGAGTGACACGTCATGGTGTCTGTAATTCTTTGAAATGGTTGAAATCATTTGGCAATTTCTTATGAAGTTAAACATGTACATACCATATGAACCACCAATTGCAGGCTTGGGCTTCTACCTGAGAGAACTGAAATCTTATGTTCACATGAAAACCTGTACACAGGCCAGGTGCGGTGGCTCACACCTGTAATCCCAGCACTTTGGGAGGCTGAGGTGGGCGGATCACGAGGTCAAGAGATCGAGACCATCCTGGCCAACATGGTGGAACCTCATCTCTACTAAAAATACAAAACTTAGCCAGGAATGGTGGCACACACCTATAGTCCCAGCTACTCGGGAGGCTGAGGCAGGAGAATCGCTTGAACCTGGGAGGCAGAGGCTGCAGTGAGCTGAGATTGTGCCACTGCACTCTGGCCTGGGCAACAACAGTGAAACTCCATCTCAAATAAATAAATAACCAAAAAGATCCTACGCTCACCACTTGTACACAGATAGCAGACTAGATTTGGCTCACAAACTGTAGCTTGCTGACTGCTGGCCTAGATAGGAAAAATTTAGCCTAATGGAATTTAAATACTCAGTACTAAAAAAACAAAACAAAAAACAGTTCTCCTAGCGTCTGCGTGGAAGCCTCAGGGTGGGGGTGAGAGGACAGATAGAGAGGACAGGAGAGGAAAGGTCTGGAGGGGCAATGAACCGACAGGTCAAGGCCAGCACTAGAGGGTAAGAGAGGCTGGGGATGGCTGATAGAACTACAAAACTCAGCAAACTGCGGCTCACCAGCCAAGTCGACCCACACCTGTTTCTGTAGGGTCTGTGAGCTAAGAATGGTTTTTACAGATGAACATTTGCAATCAATTTGATGAGAAGGAACACCAACTTTGAACCTCAGTTAAGCCAAATGTTATTCTCCCAAAATAACTGTCTTTCTCTTATTATTGTTTTGAATTATTAATAAAAGACTAGTGAAAATGTGTTTTCTCTGTTGTTATATAAGTCTGTACACTTAATTTTGCTCTTGGCCCACAAAGCCTAAAATGTTTACTATTTGGCCCTTTCCAGAAAAAGTGTGTTGACTCCTGGTCTAACAATAGATGATATTCAGGCCAGCGTGGTGGCTCACACCTGTAATTCCAACAGTTTGGGAGGCTGAGGTGGGTGGATCACTTGAACTCGAGTTTGAGACCAGCCTGGATAACATGGTGAAACCTCGCCCTCTACCAAAAATACAACAATAAAATGAGCCGGGTGTGGTAACATGTGCCTGTAGTCCCAGCTGCTACTTGGAGGACTGAGGTGGGAGGATCGCTTGAGCCCATGAGGTAGAAGCTGCAATGAGCCGAGACTGTGCCACAGCACTCCAACCTGGGTGACAAGGTGAGACCCTATCTAAAAAAAAAAAGGATGATATTCAATTCTATGTGGCTCTTTCCTGGAAACTCTATATCAACTCAAACAAGGAGTGCAAGTCTGTAAAGCACACAGCACCCCTGTGTCAGCAGAGCCCAGTGTTGGTGGGCAGCGGGCTGGAGGAGGCCCCAGGTAGAACGGGGAAGAAAGAGGTAGGGCCAGGGAAAGGGTAGGGTTAGGACCATCTTTGGATGGAAGAAATGAAGGGCTCTGCAATGGGGCCGGGCCAGGCCGCAGGATAGGCTGGGAGGTGTGGATAGGAAGCACAGGGTTAAGAGCGGAGAGCCTGCCTGCTTCCCTGAAGTGCATGGGAGCACGGGGTAAGGCTGATTGGCCAAGGGCTTTGCTAGGACCTGGGAAAGCAAAAATGTAAAAATGCAGAAACCACGTATCCCTCAAGGAGCTTAGTGGGTGAGAGATAGGAGGATGATTAGAGAAAAATGTGGTCAGTGCACACAAGAGAGCAGCACAGGGGACTCTACAGAAGCCCCAAGGAGAAGTGGTGGTCCTGCCTGTGCATACATGTGTTTGTGTGCGTGTGCATGTGACCGTGAAGGCTTCCTGGAGGAGGGACAGCAACAGGAGCAGCCTTGCAGACACCAGGACAGCACCTTATAGAATGTGGGGTTACTGATCATAAAATGCCAAGAGGAAGGCCAGGCACGGTGGTTCATGTCTATAATCCCAGCACTTTGGGAGGCCAAGGTGGGTGAATCACTTGAGCCCAGGAGTTTGAGACTAGCCTCCTGGGCAAAATTGCAAAACTCCATTTTTTTTTTTTTTTTTTTTTTTTTTTACTTTTGAGACTTGCTTTGTCGCCAGGCTGGAGTGTAATGGCACAATCTCGGCTCACTGCAACCTCTGCCTCCCAGGTGCAAGCTATTCTCCTGCCTCAGCCTTCATAGTATCTGGGATTACAGGTGCGCACCACCACGTCTGGCTAATTTTTGTATTTTTAGTAGAGACGGGGTTGCACCATGTTGGCCAGGATGGTCTAGATCTCTTGACCTCGTGATCCACCCGCGTTGGCCTCCCAAAGTACTTGGATTACAGGCGTGAGCCACCGTGCCTGGCCAAAACCCCATTTCTACAAAAAATTTTAAAAAATAGCCGGGCATGGTGGCACACTCCTGTAATCCCAGCTACCTGGGAGGCTGAGGATGGAGAATGCTTGAGCCCTCCATGTGGAGGCTGAGGCTGTAGTGAGCCGTGATTGTGCCTCTGCACTCCAGCCTGGGTGACAGAGTGAGACCCTGTTTCCAAAAAAAAAAAAAAAAACTGCCAAGAGGAGATTGCGATGACTGGGTTGGAGAGAAGGTGGGAGAGGACAAGGAGGGCCTTGAGCACCATTTGGAGTGTGGGCTTCACCCTGTGGGTGCTGCGGAACTCCTGAGGCATCACCTGGAGGATCACAGGGACAGCTGGGTAGAGGATGGGCCCAAAGTGAACAGCACTGGAGTCTGAGAGGCCCACCGAGGCGGCTGTCGCAAAATCCAGTGAGAAATGATGAGGCCACACTCCGGCTGCAAGAGTATCCATGATCCATGTACTCGTGATACGTGACTGGGGACAGAGTCAAGGAGGTGAAATCAGTGGCATGTGGGCCAGTGGGGGAGGGAAGGGGAGCGTGGCCTCATGGAAGCTTCCTAGTTTTCCAGCTCTCTTGGCTGCTGCGGGAGGGGATGGATTATACCTTCCAGCTCCCCCACTCCTGCCCAAAGCCCTAGATGACCCCCTAGGACCATGCAAAGAACATTTTGGCTCCCCCTCCCTGCCCTACCTTCCCTCCTCCAAGTGATTGCCTGGAGTCCCAAGGGAAGAGAGAGAGGAGGAGATGAAATCATGGAACAAAGGGGATTAGAGCCACATTTCTTTCCTTCTCTACAATGGAAAACTCTGTTGTCGGGAGAGGGGAGCTTTGGGAAGGGGGGCCTGATGAGGTTATGGTTTTGAAACAGGAGCTGTCAGGAATCGCCAATCTGAGGAGCAACAAGGCTCTCATTTTTCTTTCTTCTAAGTAGGTGCTCTTCTTGGTCGGCCCCAATTTAGAGCCCCCCCCATGCTGGAGTGAGTCTGTTTTATTATATCCCCCTACCAAGGCTGCACGTGCCCCTTCCACTTGGCTGACCACTCGGCCTGGGCACCCACAGAGGAGGAAATTACCACCTCCTAGAGGGGAAAGAGTCTCCAAGGCAGGAGGGGGGTTCAGGGGAGTAGGAAGAACCAGATGTGGGGTTGGGGGGTTTGGTTTCAGGTCCAATTTCTGCCACTTCCCACCTATGCAAAGTCAGGCAAGTTCTTTTTTTTTTTTTTTTTTTTGAGACGGAGTCTCCCTCTGTTGCCCAGGTTGGAGTGCGTGGTGCAGTCTTGGCTCACTGCAACCTCTATCTCCTGGGTTCAAGTGATTCTCCTGGCTCAGCCTCCTGAGTAGCTGGGACTACAGATGTGTGCCACCATGCCCGGCTAATTTTTGTATTTTTGGGAGAGACGGGGTTTCATCATATTGGCCAGGTTGGTCTTGAACTCCAAAGTAAGGCAAGTTTTAAACCTCCCGGAGCCTCAGAGCCTTTTTCATTTGTAAGTGCAAATGATTATACTAGCTATGGTGACTAAAGGAGATAAAAAGGGATGTGAAAACCTGACCAACCCCTAACAATTTCAGGGCCTGGGGCAAGAGTATAGATGGAAGTTCACCTATATATGTCTAAGTACTTAACGAGGTTAAAAAAATCAACTTTAGTAAACTCGTAAATGAAATGTTTCCTCCTCCAACTCTCACAGATATCCTATCCTAACACCCTGAAGGCCAGGTTTGAATTTGCAGGTCCTGGACTCTTTGGAATTCAATGCAGAACACCCCAGCATGGGGAGAAGCCAGCCTTTGGCCCTTACTCATGGCCCATTCTTCCCTTCACTTCTTCCTGCCAGCTCCGTCCTGCACAGCAAGGGCTTCAGGCAGATGCATGAGGATGCCCTAGCCCTAATCTCTCTCTCTCTCTCTCTCTCACACACACACACACCCTTCAGCCCAGAGGTGCACACACTGGGTGGTGGTGGGGGGTGCTGGGGAGGATGGATTCCGGGAAGAAGCCCATGCAATCCTGGAAGTGGGCTCAGGGTCATTGGGGCAGGACATTCTAGGGTCCAGGCACACCCAGCACGGTGGATCAGCAGGTGCTGGCTCCAGACGGGCACATCCCTTCCCCGTGGACTCCTCGCCCCATGGAGAGGTGCATGGCTAGAAGAAGCGAGACCAGCTATACAGCTGAAGACTCAGGCCAGGGGCCTCTCTTACCTGGTCTAGGGCAGTAGGTTCTGCTCTAAACTATAAAGTGATGATGAATAGGAGGAATAATTATTCTCTTCCCAAGGGTTTGGCATTTCTTTCCTCTCTCTCTCTCTCTCTGATTCTCCACTCTTCTTTTTTATTTTCCTTGGAAAGAATTTGGGGATAATGTACACATCAGCCAGTCAGAGGAGTGGGAAAGTAGGTATCTTTGGGGACAGATGAACCAGGATGCCAGGAACTCTTGGGTTAGGTCCAAGGCCTGAAGAGCTGCTGAGCACCTCCCTTCCCCACCTCTTTGCAAGACTTAGGAGCTTGTTATTTATTATCTGAGAACAGAGAATCCTTAGAGCCTTGGACACGAGCATGGCCAAAAACCTGGGGGGGAAAAAATGCTGCAGACACTCACCGAGCACAATGAAAAATGTAGTGCTGGACAAGGAGACCGGGGGAGACACAGCGATGCCCACCTGACACTGAGCCAGGCCCGAGGCTGAGCTCAAAGCCATCCTGTCCCACATCCCCATGCTGGGTGAGACAAGTACAGAGGAAGAAGCCACAGGGAGTGATGCAGGGAGCACTGGAGTCAGCCAAGAATAAAGGACCGGGTGCCTGAGCCTGGCCGAAGAGGCGGCGAGCATTCTGGGGAAGAAAAATGGACTAATCCCAGCTACCAGCTACCTGAGGTCAGGAAATGTCCTTTCCCCTCTTTGGGCCTCAATATTCTCATCTATAAAATGGGGGATAATGGTGTTTTCCCTCCAGAGTAGTGGTGAGGATTTGATTATTTAGAGCCTAAGATATTTTTTGCACTGCTCCTGGAATGGAGAAAGGAATAGCTGAATGTTAACCGCGAGATTATTACTACGATCATGGTGCCTGGAAAATGTCAGTTGAATGCTAGTTGAACTTGTGTGAACTTCCTCAGATTGTGCCCCACTTAGAGACCTCTGCTTCCTTATCTGAGAATTTCTTGAACTTCCGGCCTCAGGTGATCGGCCTGCCTTGGCCTCCAAAGTGCTTTGATTACAGGCATGAGCCACCACGCCCGGCGAGAATTTCTTTTATTCTTCAGAAACATCTTGCTGTAGCGGGTGCGGTGGCTCATGCCTGTAATCCCAGCACTTTGGGAGGCCAAGGTAGGTGGATCACCTGAGGTCAGGAGTTTGAGAAAGCCTGGCCAACATGGCGAAACCCCGTCTCTACTAAAAATGCAAAAAAAATTAGCTGGGTGTGGTGATGCTCACCTGTAATCCCAGCTACTTGGGAGGCTGAGGCACCAGAATCACTTGAACCCAGGAGGCGGAGGTTGCAGCGAGCCGAGATCGTGCCACCGCACTCCAGCCTGGGCGACAGAGCAAGACTCCATCTCACAAAAAAAATAAAAAAGAAAGAAATATCTTGCTGTTCATGCCTTGAGTTCCCCTGACACAAATATTACCTAACACTTGCAGAGCACTTGCTGGGGCTGGTACTGTCCAGGGCGCTTCACGCAATTATACCATTTCACCTCCAAAGCCCCTTTGAGGGCTTTCTATTAGGCCCTATTTGGTAGATGAGGAGCTCAGGACACAGGAGGGTTCAAGAATTGCCTCACATCACACAGAAGCACCCAGGCATGCTGGCTCCAATGTCCACAACTATCTTCCTTCCCCCATCTAGATGTGGGCCGTGCCCACCCCCGCTGGAACACCCGGGCAGCCGTTTGACCAATCCCACGGGTCAACCCAGCCAGCTCACTGGTTTGGTGGATATTCCTAGCACCAAACTAACTAGTTATGGGGCCAAATTAGTCATGCTGGCCTTTGAGTCAGTGATCCTGACTTGACTTATTTCAGCTTTCTGACAGTGATACAGTCCCTCCAGCTCTAGATCTGAAAGAACCAGTAATAGGAAATACTGATCTTGAATTAAAATGGGAAAATGGCCATTTCTGAAGTCATTTACATCTTAACCCAGGACATTGGCCCACCTTGTCTCAGACAGCACTCATGATCATGCAGCGACCAACACAGGTCTGGGGTTGTTATCACATTTCACAGTTGAGGAAAACCTGGTTGGAGGCAGAGGGGCGGAGTCAGGTGCCTGGGATGGCACAGCCTGCTGGTAGTGGGAACAGAAGCTGGATTTGAACCCAGGGCTCCCAATGCCCCATCCTGTGCACATCCCCCTGCCTGCAGCCGTTCCGTTGGTAATACCCTCTTCTGGGGCTCTGAGCCCCCAGCCACTTGGGGCATCACCACAAAGAACGGGAATGGCTGCAGACCATTTGGCGGGGCGTCTCCCATTTGCTGCGCCTTTTGGCACTGATCTGCAAGGCTACATTAAGAGTTGTTTGTGGGCAGGAGAAGCCATCGAAATTGCAATGAACAGAGGCACCTGGCTCCCCAGGGAGAATTTCTGAGTCCATCTCCCCCACCTTGTTTATTTGTAAAATGGGAACACAGACACAACTGGTGTATGTTTTCATTAAACCAAGTAGGAGCTTGTGGCATTTCTGTCTGCACTTGAGACATGTTTATACTGCTGGGTCCATTATGAATCTGTTTAATATCCTTCGAATTCTCTGAGTCCTTCCATCCCTGCAGCCAGGAAGTGGGTAATGTGCACACAGGGGAAGAAATTTCCAGGCACTCAGACCTTTAGGTAAATGAGGACTCTTTTTCTTTCTTTTCTTTAAAGAGGGGAAAGCCTATTGCAAAAAAATTAAATTCTTCCTGTTCAAAATGGTTTTTCCAGTGATCCTTTCCTTGTAGGAAATTGGTTAGGTCCTAGAGAGATGCTGAAGGAGCCACCAGCTAGGGGAGCCTGGGACTAGTGAGAATAGCATCCCTTTGCCCTGGAGAGCCTGAGATGGAGACAGGGAGGTGAGTGACTGTCCGGGGGCTGAGAAGGACATCAGGGGATCTGTAGCCAGGAGCTCAAGGTCACCCCTGGCTGCTGGGGGCTCCTGGGAAGCCAGTATCAGACTAATCCTATCGGATTGGGAACAGGCTTCCCACTGGCGTGCTGGCAGGAGTAGCTCCCTGCTTGCTGGCAGAACAGAGAGGTATTATTTTAAGGAGAAAAATGAGATTCCTGTTACTGCTTTATTCCTCCTGCAGAAACGTTGGTGTGTCCCAACCAGGGCCAAGATGAGAGGCAGTCAGTGCCAACAGAAGGGTGAGCTCATTGCATGTGGGGGACGTGAGGTGATTCCAGTAAGGCACAGTGTGGAAAAAAAGCTCCATATTTGGGATCCCAAATCCCTGCAAAGCAGACCCCTGTGACCCTTCCCTCCCCCCACCTCCCTCTTCATCAGCCAGTCCATCTGCCACCTTCCTTCCCCATCATCTCCTTCCTCCCTCATCTGAGCCCACTCCCATTGAATCCCTCTCTCTTCCTGCATCTCCAACCAAACACTCCCCCTCAGCACCCTTGAGCACCTATGCATGTTCTTTTGTGGAGACTGCATGAAGGAAAGAGCACGGGCTTTGGAGTTGAAGAAACCCGAGTTCAAATCTCAGCCCTACTACTTACCAGTTGTGAGAAAAGGGTCTTCTCTCTGCTGTCTCATGTTACCATATGATCTTGCAGCTAGATGAGAAAGAAAATAGGAAAATATCTGGCACATAATAGATGTTTCCTTAATATTTCTTCCTCCCGGCAGGGCACAGTGGCTCATGCCTGTAATCCCAGCACTTCGGGAGGCCGAGGTGGGCAGATCACCTGACCAACATGGAGAAACCCCGTCTCTACTTAAAAAAATACAACATTAGCCAGGCGTGGTGACACATGCCTGTAATCCCAGCTACTTGGGAGACTGAGGCAGGAGAATCGCTTGAACCCAGGGGGGTGGACGTTGAGGTGAGCCAAGATCGCACCATTGCACTTCAGCCTGGGCAACAAGAGCAAAACTCCATCTCAAAAAAAAAAAAAAAAAAAAAAAAAAAAAAAAATATATATATATATATATATATATATATATATATATATATATATTTCTTCCTCCCTCCTTCCTGTGGAAGGAAAGGCTATTGTATAATTAAGAAATTGTTGGGCCAGGCATGGGGGCTCATGCATGTAATCTCAGCACTTTGAGAGGCTGGGGCAGGAGGTTCATTTGAGCTCAGGAAGTTAAGACTGCAGTAAACTGGCTGGGTGCAGTGGCTCACACCTGTAATCCCAGCACTTTGGGAGGGCAAGGTGGGTGGATCACGAGGTAGGAGTTCCAGACCAGCCTGGCCAAGATGGTGAAACCTCATCTCTACTAAAAATACAAAAATTAGCTGGGCATGGTGGCAGGCACTTGTAGTCCGAGCTGCTTGGGAGGCTGAGGCAGAGAATTGCTTGAACCTGGGAGGCGGAGGTTGCAGTGAGCCAAGATCACACCACTGCACTCCAGCCTGGGCGACACAGTGAGACTCCATCTCAAAGAAAAAGAATGCAATAAACCAAGATTGCACCACTGCACTCCAGCCTGGGCAACAGAGCAAGACTGTCTCAAAAAGACAAAAAAATAAAAAATAAAAATAAATAAAATTGTGAGACTGGGATCTGCAAATGTCAAATTCCTGCAGGACCCTGGAAAATATGGGTCACAGGTTACTTCTTGGACTCATCACCAGATTCCTGGCAACGGCCTAGGGATGATACAGTCACTCTGAATGGAACGCAGAAGGATGAAGAAGGGTTCCAGAGAGGTGGGGGGAACTTTCTTGGTCTTGACCAAGAAAGAAATGACATGGCCAGGAGCCCAGGTGAGAGAGGGCAGGAAATAAGATGATGTGGGTTGGAGGGAAGTAGCCTGAGGTTTGGGGAGCAAGAAACTCCATAAAGTGGCCACAAAATTGGAATCGTTGGAAATTCTGAAAGGTGAGAGTGAAAAGGTGCGGAGTCTAGAGGGGTGAGTCTCCTGTGGAGGACACAGAGCTCTAAGTGGCATTTTGGCTGCCTCAGGCAAGGGTCTGAAACACACTCTCAGACCAACTTTGGTTTTCCATCTAGGAATCATGAAAGAGGTGTTATTGACCACACGCCCTCTGGAAGCTTCCTATGGAAGGGCCAAATCCCTTTGTTTCTGTGTCATGCAGGAGTGCATGTGCAGTCAGGATGTTAAAAATGTCATAACATTTTCACTTTCATCACTTTCCACGCCTTAGTGCTTTAAATTCTATATCCTCTAAATTTCCAGGCCCCTGGGCAAAGCCCAATCAGACTGCCCTGGGTCATGGCCACGATGGGGCGAGGTATCTCTGTGATGGAAACTTGATTGCTTTCTGTTTCATTTCTTGGGTTTTATTTATCCACTGGCTATTCTTTGTAGTTCACGATTTTTAAAAATCCATCCTGTCTCCATTTTACTAAAGAAAATCAAGAAAAGGGTTTTGCATCCACACTTTGGTGAATGGGATATAAGAGGCAGTCAAGGGGTCTTCAGGAGCCAGAACGGGGGCGGTAAAGGGGTGACAAGTGAGGGACCTTATGTGAGTTAAGATACAGGCTAAGATGCTGGGACAAACAAAAATATAATCCAGAAGAAAATTTTATTCTTCTCTCACGTTAGGGACCAGGGTTAGACAGGCAATCTAGGCAAATACCAAGAGCTGTGAGGACACCTAGATTCCTTCTGCTGTGTTACTCTGTCATCCTAGAGTATGGTCCTTATTTTCATGGCTGAGGCTACCTCATCATCCCTGAGCGGCCACATTCCAGCCCAAGGCAAGGACAGAGGAGGGGAGGACATACAGCTTCCTCATACAACCATCACCAGAAGGTGCCTGTGGGATTTCTGCCTCATCCCCTTGGCCACAGCTTAGTCACATGATCACATCTAGCTGCAAAGGAGGCTGAGAAATGTGGTCTCCAGTGGGCACGACATGCCCAACTAAAACCTGGGGGTGTTCTATTACTAAAAGGAAGAAAGGGGCAATCGGTAATGGGGACAATTGTCACTTTCTGCCATAAACCACAGTAGGAAAGGGCTATCAGGACCACAAGCGGCACTCAGGAGCCAGCAGTCACTCTTCTAGCGATTCTCACTGGAGGAACCGAAGAGGTTCTGGGTTTTGTTTCAGGGAAGCTGCAGTAGACTGTTCTTCAGCTGTTCGCGTGACTTACCTTGTGACTTGGGGCAGGAGAATGGGTGGAACATATTTTACCATCCAGCAGCATTGGGCTTGACCATGTGACCAGTTTGGGCCAATGGGATGTGAGAAGCAACAGCATGCCAGTTCCCAGCTAAAGCCTGAAGCGGCACCATAGGTTTCCACTCCTGCCACTCACCATGAGAAGGGCACATGCCAAATAGCAACTTGCCCAAGAAAGGGAAGAAACACATGTAGCATACCTGAGCTTAAGCCCAGAGCCAACTACAGCTGAGCCCCAGCACAGCCAGCCTCATGAATGAGAACTCCCCACTCACAGACTCTTAAGTGGGGAAAATATGTGAATGAACACTGGTTAATGTAGCCAGCGTTTTGGGAGGGCTTGTCAGGAGCGTTATTGCAGTAAAACTGGCTAGTACGGTGGCTCTGGTTCCCTGCTAAACCTCGATCTTGTCCCCATCCTTCCTTCTGTCCTCACTTCTTCAGTTCATTCACTCATGCAGGCCGGGTTCAGTGGCTCACACCTGTAATCCCAGCACTTTGGGAAGCCGAGGCAGCTGGATCATTTCAGGCCAGAAGTTCAAGTCCAGCCTGGCCAACATGGCAAAATAAAAATGTCTCTATAAAAATGCAAAAATTAGGCTGGGCATGGTGGTTCATGCCTGTAGTCCCAGGACCTTGGGAGGCCGAGGCGGGCAGATCTTGAGGCCAGGAGTTCGAGACCAGCCTGGCCAACATGGTGAAACCCCATCTCTACTAAAATTACAAAAATTAGCTGGGCATGGTGGTGCACACCTGTAATCCCAGTTACATCAGGAGGCTGAGGCACAATAATCCCTTGAACCTGGGAGGCGGAGGTTGCAGTGAGCTCAGATCATGCCACTGCACTCCAGCCTGGGTGACAGAGTGAGACTGTGTCAAAAACAAAATAAAATAAATACCTACACATGCAGTCAACAGTCATTTACAAGACACCTGTTATGTGCCAGGCACTGATCTAGGTGCTGGCGCTAAAGAAACCTTAAGGCATTTTCAGTCCAGAGGAAGAGACAGACATGAAAATACATGTCACACTAACACAGCAAGTGCTGGAAGCAGGGGCTGTGCAAGCTGCTGGGGGAGGGGGAAGCTTAGCACAGGGCTACACAGAACAAAGAACCAAATCAGCTTTCCTTTGTTTTCCCCCACCCACAGCCCTCCTACCCATCCAGAAACTTGAGGCCTAGTCCCGAGTGAGTGCTGGACTCCAGGAAATGCTATGGAAGCAGCTGTGAATCCGTTACTGCTCTTTCACAAGAACAACGAATGCGTATTGGGCACTTACGAGGTGCCTTCCAGAGATGAAAGGCACATGCCCTGCCCTCAAGGAGATCAGAGCCTCTTGGGGAAGACATTCAGAAGACAAGTGGTGAGATCTACCCAATAAATAGACAGCTTTTTTTTTTTTTGGATAAACATAGATATTGCCCCTTCTGGTCTTAAAACTTGAACATTTGTTTTATCTGAGTTCCTTCCTCAGTAAAGGAGCTTCAGGTCTCGAAAAAAAAAGAGTATCAAAGAACTGAAACTCACCAGATCGCCACTTCCAGACACTGAGATACCCACCCCTTACTCATTATGATTGCTTCCTTGCCCCTCCCTAGTTCCTACTGTCTTACACATTGTTACATTTCTTCCCTGCCATATAAACCCCTAGTTTTAGTCCATCGGGGGAGATGGATTTGAGACTGAGCTGCTACCTTCTCAGCTGAGGCAACCAATTAAAGCCTTCATTCTTGGCAATGCTCATCATCTCAGCCACTGGCTTTCTGTGTGGTGAACAGCAGGACCTACACCAAATGCCTGGTGCTTTCGTAACAGTGGCACTTCTCTCTGCAACGGCACCAGAGCTGATGGCATGGGCAATTCATTTAGCCTTTTTTTTAATTTTATTTTGAGAAAGAGTCTCAGTCTGTCAGCCAGGCTGGAGTGCAATGTCACAATCTCCGCTCACTGCAAACTCCACCTCCCAGTTTCAAGCGATTCTCCTGCCTGCCTCCTGAGTAGCTGGGACTACAGGTGTGCGCCACCACGCCTGGCTACCTTTTTTTGTATTTTTAGTAGGAATGGGGTTTCACCATGTTGGCCAGGCTGGTCTCCAATTCCTGATCTCAGGTGATCCACCCACCTCAGTTTCCCAAAGTCCTGGGGTTATAGGCGTGAGCCACCACACCTAGTCTTTTTTTACTTTCTTTTTTCTTTTTTTTTTTTTGAGACAGAGTCTTGCTCTGTCACTCGGGCTGGCATGATCTCAGCTCACTGCAACCTCCACCTCCAGGGTTCGAGCAATTCTTGTGTGGTCTTATTGCCCCTCAGGAGACAAGTGGTGAGATCTACCCAATAAATAGACAGCTTTTTGGGGGGGGATAAACATAGATATTGCCCCTTCTGGTCTTAAAACTTGAAACTTACGTTTGTTTTATCTGAGTTCCTTCCTCAGGAAAAGATCTTCAGGCCTCTGAAAAAAAAAAAAAAAAAGAATATCAAAGAACGGAAACTCACCAGATCACCAAACTTCTCAGCCTCCTGAGAAGCTGGGACTACAGGGACCCGCCACCACGCCTGGCTAAGTTTTGTATTTTTATAAAGATGAGGTTTTACCATGTTGGCCAGGCTGGTATTGAACTCCTGGCCTCAAGTGATCTGCCCACTTCCACCTCCCAAAGTGCTGGGATTACAGGTGTGAACCACTGCGCCTGGCCTATTTAGCCTTTCTGTGTCTCAGTTTCTGCCTCAATAGAAGGGTGATGTGGCCCCAAATAGCCATCCTTCCCTTATTCCATTAACAACAGACTAGAATTTCAGCTGAGCACATGGCCGCCCAAGACAGACTACATTCTCCAGCTTTGCTTGCAGTTAGGTTTGGTCATGTTGAGGTGGGAGGTGGGACTTGACTCCAGAGGCGGGCTTCAGCAATGGATCAGATTGAGAACTAGCTAAAACAGGGGGAGGAGGGGGAAAGCACTTCTCTTTAAGAAATGGCCTCCAACGTGCCATGTTAGTTTACCAGTACCATAGCAACACCCAGAAGTTACTGCCCCTTTCCATATTAACCACCTGATAACCTAGAAGTTGCCACCCATTTTCCAGAAATTTCTGCATAATCTGCCTCTTAGTTTGCATATGACTAAAGTGGGTATAAATATGACTACAGAACTGCCTCTGAGCTGCTACTCTGGGCACACTGCCTATGGGGTAGCCCTACTCCACAAGGAGCAGTCTCTCTGCTGCTGCTGTACACCACCACTTCAATAAAAGTTGCTATCCAAGGCTGGGTGCCATGGCTCACATCTGTAATCCCAGCACTTTGGGAGCCCGAGCTAGGCAGATCACCTGAGGTCAGGTGTTCAAGACCAGCCTGGCCAACATGGTAAAACCCCATCTCTACTAAAAATACAAAACATTAGCCGGGCGTGGTGGCATGCACCTGTAGTCCCAGCTACTCAGGAGGCTGAGGCAGGAGAGTTGCTTGAACCCAGGAGGCAGAGGTTGCAGTGAGCTGAGATTGCTCTCCAGCCTGGGCAACAAGAGTGAAGCTCCATCTCAAAAAAAAAAAAAAAAAAGTTGCGGCTAAGCACGGTGGCTCACACCTGTAATCCCAGCACTTTGGGAGGCCAAGGCAGGCAGATCACAAGGTCAAGAGATCGAGACCATCCTGGTCAACATGGTGAAACCCCATCTCTAATAAAAATACAAAAATTAGCTGGGCGTGGTGGTGTGCACTTGTAGTCCCAGCTACTCAGGAGGCTGAGGCAGGAGAATTGCTTGAACCCAGGAGGCAGAGGTTGTAGTGAGCCAAGATCACACCACTGCACTCCAGCCTGGCGACACAGGGAGACTCCGTCTCAAAAAAAAAAAAAAGTTGCTATCCTACACCACTGGCTCACCCTTGAATTCTTTCTTGGGTGAAGCTAAGCACCCTCCTGGGCTAAGCCCCAGTTTGGGGGCTCACCTGTCCTGCATTTTTATGGTGGACATAAAATGGGGGGTGGGGGTGGGGGGTGGGGCTGGTGTGAGGGATCAAGTTCATGACTTGAACTTCCTGCTGACAGCAAAGAAGGGAACTCCTGGGATTTTTTTGTTTTGAGATGGGATCTCCCTATGTTGCCCAGGCTGGATTCAAATGCCTAGGGCTCAAGCAATCCTCAGCCTCCAGTGTACCACCATGCCTGACTTTCCCAGGCTTTCTCAACTTGCCAGACATGAGGCACCAAGAGAAGACAGAGGGGTAGGGCTTAAAAGCTGTCAGCAGTCAAATATAAAAAAAGAGTCAGACCTTTTCCTATACCCTTCTTTTATCCTTGTTTGGGAATACAGAAGTGGTGGAGAGCTGTCTTGGGCCATGCAGACAAAGGCAATGCTCTAAGGCTGGCTGAGCAACAAGAAAGAAGGAGCCTGGGCCCTCATCACTCTGGAGCCATCATATTAATCCCAGGAGCTTGACTGTGAGATGGGAGAGTTGTTAGCAGGAGTAAGTGACACAGTACCTGGCCTATTACAGAGGCTCAAAAGATAGTCCCGCCCACTTTCCACCACTTCATAGAAAATCCTACTTTAAAAAAGTTAAAGAGCTTACTATTTAAATAGATTCTGCTATGATTAGGTAGAAATTGCTACCTAATCATTCCTAAATTCCAAATGCCTGAAAGTTCAAACAGCAGAAAATCAGAGGCCTGCCTGATTCAGAGGCCTGTCTGACAGTCCAGCCTGCCACCCAAAACAGAACCTTCTCCACTACTTCCCTGACAGGGCATCAGCTTCTGCTTGGATACAACCAGTGACGGGGGAGCTCACTATCTACCTAGGCAGTCCTTTCTATTATTGGGCAGTTCTGACACACTAGCTGAACAGGCCTCCCTGCCGTTTCTCACTCATGCATTCTCCCCTCTACGTCCACAATCCACATGCAATTCAACCAGCGCCCCTTCTTAATAAAGAGCATGTCTATCGTCTGTCCTCCCCCTCCTCCTCACCTGTGGTAGGCAGCCTCTAAGGTGGCTCCAAGGAGCCCCCACCTCTGGTACCCCCCTCCTCTTGAGTGTGGGCTGGACATAGCGACTCACTTCTGACAAACAGAACAGGGTAAAAGTGGTAGGCTGTCACTTCCAAGATTAGGTGACCAAAAGTCTGTGGCTTCCATCTTGCTCACTCTCTCTTCCTGTCCCTCAGAGCCATCACTCTGGGGGGACACCACCTGCTATGTTGAGCTGCCCTATGGAGAGCACAGGGCAGGAACTAATGTCTCTGGCCAACAGCAGTGAGAGGGGGAGCTTTGAAGCAAATCCTCCTCCCCTGAACCATAGCCCTGACCAAAACCCTGACTGCAGCCTTGTGAAATCCTGAGCAGAGCACTCATACCAGATTCCTGACCCACGGACACTGGGAGATAATAAATGTGTATGGTTTCTTAAGCCTCTAAGTTTGGGGATAATCTGTTACACAGCAATTAATAACTACTACACGACTCAGCATCTCAGTTCCTTCAGCCTCCGTTTATTTCCACACCCTTCTGTAAGAATTAAAGAAAGAGGAAGGAAACATGAAAGGTGGCTCGCCAGTCAAGACAGGTTTATTTTAGAGAAAATAAACCTGGGAGAAGCTTCTGGCCAAGTTAGGTCAGAGGCAGACTGTCTTACAGACTGAGTTTTGAAGAATTCAGGGTGGGAGAATTTATCAGAGGCTTGGACTGCTTCTGTGTCTCTTTGTTGTCTTATATAGGAGGGAGAGTTGAGTGTCTGTTGCCATGCGTCTTTCTGCAGGTGCAGGCAGACCTCTGAGTCTGCTCTATTTTAGTGCACCTGAAGGGAAAGGAATGTGCTTATTAGGGCCCACTGTTTCACCAGGCCCCTTGCATGAGGGTGAAGTTTGGCAGTTATCTAAGAGGCTTTCTCCCCACCTCCCTCTGTGCCGGAGCTGTCTTATCTGTGTTTTACTGTCTGCTCTTTTTGGCTGCTTGTAGTTAGAAGAGAAGTGATTTCCTTGAAATGTCTGAGGCTAGAAAGGGAGCTGGAACTTAAAGTGGCAGGGTCAGTCTGAGATAACGGTGCTCTGTCACTTTCCCCATCCTTTCTCCGTATATACTCCAATATATCAGTGTCCTTCCTAAAATATGGTTCCTAGAATGGATCACAACTCTCTAGATGTGGTTGTGCAGTGGGACTGTTTCCCCCTGTGTGATGGACACTGTCCCTGATTCCTGCTCAAGATGCCATTAGCAGTTTAACGGATGTATCTCACAGATGATTTCTTTTGATCTTGTGGCTGACTAAAACCCCTAGGTCTATGTTCTATGAAATGTAAGGAAGCCTAGTCACTCACCATTGCATAATTGTGCCACTGATTTTTTTTTTTTTTTTTTTTTTTTTTTTGAGACAGAATCTCTCTCTGTTACCCAGGCTGGAGTGCAATGGTGCCATCTCGGCTCACTGCAACTTCCACTTCCCGGGTTCAAGCGATTCTCCTGCCTCAGCCTCCCAAGTAGCTGGGACTAAAAGTGTGCGCAACCACACCTAGCTAGTTTTTGTATTTTTAGTAGAGACGGGGCTTCACCATGTAGGCCAGGCTGGTCTCAAACTCTTGGCCTCCAAAGTGCTGGAATTACCGGCATGAGCCATCTTGCCTGGCAATGCCACTGATTTTCAGAACCCAAATGTAGGACTTTAGAGTAGCTCTAGAAAACAGTCGTTCTGCCTGCCCCAGGCAGGTGAGGACCCTGTAGACTCTATTTTGCATCTTCTGTATTCATTTACTCTCCCAACTCTAAGCCATCTGCATATGTGATCAAGCATCCACGCAGCCCTGCACCATCTTGTTGACTAAAATGATAAGCAAACACAGAAGCTGCTCTCAAGGGTCCCAAAGGAAGGTAGGAACCCCACATTGATGGAGACTCATTAAATGCCAATCTTTGCCTGGTGCTTTTACATAAGACACCTCACCTCATTCTCAGTACAACCCTACAGGGTAGTCACTATTTGCATATGGACTGAGACTCAGAGAGGAGAAATAATTATATTTATTCCAAGGAAATAATTTTTAAAGAGAAAAAAAGCCAGCTAGGTGCAATGGCTCACGCCTGTAATCCTAGCACTTTGGGAGGCCAAGGCAGGCGGATCACTTGAGGCCAGGAGTTCAAGACCAGCCTGACTAACATGGTGAAACCTGGTCTCTACTAAAAATACAAAACGTAGCTGGGTATGGTGGCACATGCCTGTAATTCCAGCTACCTGGGAGGCTGAGGCAGGAGAATTGCTTGAACCTGGGGGTCAGAGGTTGCAGTGAGCTAAGATCACAACACCATGCTCCAGCCTGGGTGACAGAGTGAGACTCCATCTTAAAAAAAAAAAAAAAGAAGAAAAGAAAAAAGCTGGAATCAGAATGTAATTCATCATTGTGATAGTTATAATAATCAGACAAAACCTAAAATACATCTGTGATCTGGGCAAATAATTTATCCACTCTGAACCTCAGTTTCTTCATCTTGAAAATAATATCCATCTCAGAGCCGGGCATGGTGGCTCACGCCTGTAATCCCAGCACTTTGGGAGGCCGAGGTGGGCGGATCACGAGGTCAAGAGTTGGAAACCATCCTGGGCAACATAGTGAAATGCCGTCTCTGTTAACAATACAAAAATTAGCTGGGCGTGGTGGTGCATGCCTGTAGTCCCAGGTACTCAGGAGGCTGCAGCAGGAGAATCGCTTGAACTCGGGAGGCCAAGGTTGCAGTGAGCTGAAATCTGCACTCCAGCCTGGCAACAGAGCGAGACTCCATCATAAAATAAAATAAAATAAAATCCACCTCACAGGATTTGGAGAAAGACTTGATGAGAGCCCATCTGTGGCACATCTGGTACAGTGCCTGTAGAGACTAAGCCAGCAATCAGTAGAAGGCATTTGTAACTAATTTAACTTGCATAAAACAAGTGGGTAAATCAAAGGGAGAAAATATCATCAGAGTGGTGTACTTGAGAGAGCCCAGACTTAAAGTCTAGCTCGGCCGCTCACTCATTGTGTAAACTTAGACCACGCGCCTACCTAGCTCACGGGGTAATCATAAGGAGGCAGGCAGAGTAATGTGAAATGCAGGGCAAATGCTGGTTCTTTTCATTACCGGACTTCTCGGTTGTTGGTGATTAGTGTCACTACCATAGCAATGGACGCCTTCTTGCCTGTAGTGCTTTTCTTCTTTTGAATTATTTTCTTGGGACAAATTCAAAATCCTTTCTCCAGCCCTTTCTGCAGTTGTCAGATCCAAGAAAAGCAGGTAGTAGTAAATCCTGCAGCAGCTCAGGCTCAGGACCAAGTTGTGGCTGCTCCCCCTGCCAGGAGTGGCCTGCAGTGGGTGACCCGCAGCTGCTCATTCTAGCTGAGGCCCATGTGCCAGATATGACATCATCGGGAAGGACAGGTTCTCAGCAGTGGGGGATGGGAGGGGTGGGGGCAGCAGGAGACTTGATTCTCTTGGGACTGCTACATCATCCTGAGGCAGAGGAGAACTGGTACAAATGCAGAATTTGGGGTTGCCCAGTGGTCCTTTGAGGACAGTCCAGAAAATTCCCATGGGAGTGTATGTATCACATCTCAGAGTAGAGCTAGAGGGGCCTGAGTGTTAGGGGTGGGGGGCTTCAGCCCTGGAATCTGTTGCATGAGAGGAAGTGCACAGATGAGAGTGGTTTAAAAAAAAAAGTGAGAACAGGCTGGGTGCGGTGGCTCACACCTGTAATCCTAGCACTTTGGGAGGCCGAGGCAGGCATATCATGAGGTAGCAGATCAAGACCATCCTGGCTAACACCATGAAACCCTGTCTCTACTAAAAATAGAAGAACTAGCTGGGAGTGGTGGCACACGCCTATAGTCCCAGCTACTCGGCAGGCTGACGCAGGAGAATCGCTTGAACCTGGGAGGCAAATGTTGTAGTGAACTGAGATCGCACCATTGCACTCCAGCCTGGGCGACAGAGCGAGACTTCGTCTTAAAAAAAAAAACAAAGCTAAAACAGATTTACAAGAAAACAACAAACAAACCCATTCAAAAGTGGGCAAAGGATATGAACAGACACTTTTTCAAAAGAAGACATATATGAGGCCAACAAACATATGAAAAAATGCTCATCATCACTGATCATTAGAGAAATGCAAATCAAAGCCACATTGAGATATTATCTCATTCCAGTTAGAATGGCGATCATTAAAAAATCTGGAGACAACAGATGCTGGAGAGAATGTGGAGAAATAGGAACACTTTTACACTGTTGGTGGGAGTGTAAATTAGTTTAACCATTGTGGAAGACAGTGTGGCAATTCCTCAAGGACCTAGAAATAGAAATTCCGTTTGACCCAGCAATCCCATTACTGGGTCTATATCCAAAGGATTATAAATCATTCTATTATAAAGACATATGCACACCTATGTTCATTGCGGCACTGTTTACAATAGCAAAGACCTGGAACCAACCCAAATGCCCATTGATGATAGACTGTACAGGGAAAATGTGGCACATATACACCATGGAATACTATGCAGCCATAAGAAATGAGTTTGTGTCCTTTGTAGGGACATGGATGAACCTGGAAACCATCATTCTCAGCAAGCTGACACAAGAACAGAAAATCAAACACCAAATGTTCTCACTCATAGGCGGATGTTGAACAATGAGAACACATGGACACAGGGAGGGACGCATCACACACTGGGGTCTGTTGGGGGGGGACTAGGGGAGGAACAGCAGGGGGGTGGGGAGTTGGGGGAGGGATAACATGGGGAGAAATGCCAGATATAGGTGATGGGATGGAGGCAGCAAACCACATTGCCATGTATGTACCTATGCAATAATCCTGCATGTTCTTCACATGTACCCCAGAACCTAAAGTGCAATAAAATAAAATTTTTAAAAAAAGAAAAAATCAAAAAAAGAGACAGGATCCAAGATGAGGGCTCTACATTGCCTGAGCTTTGGGAGATCCTGAAGTCCCAGAATTTTATGCAGTATTTTATGTGTATAATCCAGACATCAGCTAAGACACCAAACTTCTTTTTTTTTTTTTTAAGAAAGGGTCTCATTCTGTCACCCAAGCTGGACTGCAGTGGTACAACCATAGCAGCTTTGAACTCCTGGACTCAAGCGATCATCTCACCTTAGCCTCCTGAGGATCTGGGATGTGCCACCACACCTCACTAGGTTTTTTTCTTTCTTTCTTTCTTTTCTTTTTTTTTTTTTTTTTATTTTTTGTAGAGACAGGGTCTCCTTATGTTGCCCAGGCTGGTCTCAAACTCCTGGCCTCAAGTGATTGATCCTCTCCCCTTGATTTCCCAAAGTGCTGGGATTACAAGCATGAGCCACCACACCTGTCCACACTTGATCCTTTGAGTTCAAATAAAATCAGTACCTACGTCAGCCCACATGCACCCCACTCTCAGGCCCCCCAGGGATTCTGGGATCTGGCTAATGACTTCCTGGTTATCACCAGCTCTACCATCTTCCAAGTGATTCAGTTTGTCAATCATCTTGCGACCTTGCAGCTACTAATCATGTTCTGTTCTCTTCTCCACGACTTCCTTAAAAAAAGAAATCACTCATATACAAGTGTGTTGCAGATTTGGCTAAATGTTCCAGGACCAGCAAGACAGAGTAGACATTCATGTTGCGTGTGTGTGTGATGTGTTTGATTTTCCTGCCCAGTGTTCCTTTCACCATCTGGTATAAACAGAGAACTGCCTTTCCCCAACTCCATGTTTCTGGAAGTTGGGGATATGATATCCCAGCCTATCCAGCCACAGGGTTACTAGGCTGGTGTGCAGTAGGCCTAGAGTTATTGGAGTCATCTTCTCAACTGTAGGGAAGAGGCCTCTCTACAGGGGAAAGAGACTGAGCCAAGAGAGATGGGGGACAAGAAGAGACATGTCCTTTGAGTCCCTAGATCTCCACTTGGGCCAGATGTGAGAGCTGCCAAAATGTGAATGGCACTCCCTTGGGTCGTGTAACTCAGTACAATCATGGCTCCACTGGCAACTTCCCAGTTAGAGGAGTCAATGTCAACATATTCCATCTTTCCATCTGCCTTTCTTTCTTTTCTTTCTTTTTTTTTTTTTTTTTTTTGAGACGGAGTCTTGATCTTGTTGCCTAGGCTGGAGTGCAATGATGTGATCTCAGCTCACTGCAACCTCCATCTCCTGGGTTCAAGCAATTCTCCTGCCTCAGCCTCCTGAGTAGTTGGGATTACAGATGCGCACCACCACACCTGGCTAATTTTTGTATTTTTAGTAGAGACGAGGTTTCCCCATGTTGGCCAGGCTGGTCTCGAACTCCTAACCTTGTGATCCGCCCACCTCGGCCTCCCAAAGTGCTGGGATTGCAGGCATGAGCCACCATCCCTGGCCTTTTTAAATTTTATTTATTTATTTATTTTTAGAGGTTTCACTCTGTCGCCCAAGCTGGAGTGCAGTGGCACAATCATGGCTCGCTGCAGCCCCAACCTTCGGGGCTCAAGCCATCCTCCTGCCGCAGCCTCCCGAGTAGCTGGGACAACAAGTATATACCAACATGACTTGCTAATTTTTAAATTTGTTTTTCTGCGGAGATGGAGTTTCACTGTCTTGCCCAGGCTGGTCTCAAACTGCTGGGCTCAAGTGATCCTCTCACCTTGGCCTCCCAAAATGCTTGGGATACAGGTGTGAGCCATCACGCCCAGCCTCTTGCAAGATATTTGAGTTGAGATTTAATCACTCACTACCAGGAGACTAAATACTGAGGGGGGTCCATCTACTCAGCCTTGCTGGCCCTCAAACCTTTAGCCAAGTTGACAGCACAGCTTCTGGTGGTGATGCCATGGAGAGGGGCTGGTTTCTGTCTAGGTCAGCCAGAGCAGAGCAAGGGCAGTGCCTGCAGGGTGGTGAGATAATCTGCAAAGTGAACTATTTTTTGATGGTGAAGTGAGCCATTTTTTATGCAGAGCGACAGGGTCCTCCCTTGGTTCTGCTCCGGCCCTTCATACCCTGCCCTGAGGCCCACAGACCGTCATGTAATTTTCCCAAACAAAGACAGGCTCTTGAAAAGGGATCTGGATGCTGCAATAGTTACAGTTCCACAGTATGCACATATATTTTCCTGTGTATATTTTTCCAGGGAGAGGATTGGTAGCTTTCATCAGATTCTCGTAGTTCCATGACTCAGAATAGAAGACAGACAAAAAGAGAGATGGGAGTGGGGAGGGGTGAGGCCCTCATGCACTCGCACAGGAAGCAGCTGCCAAATAAATAGAAGCAGAGCCAGACACTAACGGGCAGATCACAGACGCTTCCAGCCAGAAGGATCCTTGGAGGTGTTCGAGCATTTTCAGCCTCAGTACCCTTTGTTCAAACAAAATCTTACAGGAAACCCCAATCTGTGAAACAGACAAAAGGAGGCAGGGAAGGGAGCGGGAGGAGGAGAGCCTTGACCCTCCAAGACTCCTGGGAGGCGCTAAGGAGGGTTTTGTGAAATCCTTAAGACTCCTCCATGTACACCTTGGAAAATCCCTCGTCCAGCCTAATCAACTCACAGATGGAGAAACTGAGGCCCACAAAGAAGTGAGCTGCTCATGTTGCCTGGCTAATTGTGATGTCATTGAGACTTGAATGCAAGACTCCTGGGCTCCAGTGGCCAGGTCTGTGCTCTTCCTTCTGCCTGGGAAAAGGCGAAAACCACACTTTCTGCCTCAAAAGGCCAGGTACTCAGCCCCTCCCACAGCCCACAGGCAGGGGCCTGCCTCCAGTCCCATGAAATACCCCTCATCCCAGCCTCGGGACCCACCTGGCCTTTACAGGCAGGACACTGGGGATCTCTTTCACCCAGGAGAGGGTTTGGAGCAGGAACCGGAAGACGCCTCCTCCCTTTGCTGGCAACAGAGGGCCCGGGAGGAGGCTGTGTCTTCTCTAACAGGGCCCAAGGAGGAGCCAGCATGAACCTGGGACCCCAGGGACCAAGAGCGGCTCAGGGCAGAGTCCTGAGATGTCTCACTTTACAAGGATGGAGTTTCATGACTTGTGTATTTTAATTAAATTTTTATTTTAATGGAATTTTAGCAAGAGTTCCCCCACTCCTAGAGCTCGCTTATTGTTATTAAAAACCATGACAAGATGAGGGGGAAAAAAAAACACTGTCCAAGTGGCCAAAATGAGGCCATATTTTAGAAAAGATCTGACCACAGTGTACACTTGAAACCCACTCCCTGCCTTCGGTTGCTGATTCCGCTCCCGTGACTTCACAGATCAGATTTTAAGTCTGTGGCTTATTGCTTTCTGAGCCTCCTGGGGCTTATAGGATTATTCTGGATTTAATCCTTTAATAATTTTTCCTCCCCTCCTGTCTAAGGTCTGGTTTTCCAGCTGAAATCGGCCTGGGTGAAGCAGCTTGCTTTTAGCCCTGATGGACACCCCTCTCAGACTGCTGTCCTCTGTCACTGCAAGAAAAGTAGGGAGGGGGCCTGTGTAAAGCTGACCATTGCTGAGACTTACAAAGAGAAAGCTGGAAGTCCTTGTTCGGAAGCTCTGGTGAAGAGGGAAAGGCAGCCCATGCCAAGCCCTGTACCTGAAGCTTGGCACATGCCATCTTTACTCCTTACTATGCCTGGGAAGCCAGCATAATTATCCCCCATTTTACAGAAGAAACTCAGGCTTGGCCAGGTGCAGTGGCTCACACCTGTAATCTCAACACTTTGGGAGGCCAAGGCAGGTGGATCATGAGGTCAGGAGTTCGAGACCAGCCTGGCCAATATGGTGAAACCCCATCTCTACTGAAAATAAAAAATTAGCTGGGCGTGGTGGCGCATGCCTGTAGTCACAGCTGCTCCAGAGGCTGAGGCAAGAGAATTGCTTAAACCCGAGAGGTGCAGGTTGCAGTGAGCCAAGATCGTGCCACTGCATTCCAGCCTGGGTGATAGAACGAGACTGTCTCAAAAAAAAAAAAAAGAAAAGAAAAGAAACTCAGGCTCAGTAACAACAAATGACTTGCTCAAATTGACACAGGTGGTCAGAATTAGAAGCAGGCTTGAACTCTCTCTGGCTGCGGTCTGGAGGCCTCACTCCCTGAGCCATACCAGCTGCCTGGCTCTTCCCTCTTTCACCCCAACCAGTTATCCCTAGCTGAGCATGGGGCTAGTAGACAGGGTCACCCCAGGAATGGGGAGAGGGAAGGAGACGCCTTATTCAGCCAAGCAGCTCTGGCAGTCAGAGAGGGAGCAATGCCCCAACCTGATCTACCTCAAACAACAGCTGCTAAGGCCGGGTGCGGTGGCTCACGCCTGTAATCTCAGCACTTTGCGAGGCGAAGGTGGGTGGCTCACAAAGTCAGGAGTTCAAGACCACCCTGGCCAAGATGGTGAAACGCCGTCTCTACTAAAAATACCAAAATTAGCTGGGCATGGTGGCAGGTGCCTGTAATTTCGGCTACTCAGGAGGCTGAGGCAGGAGGAGAATTGCTTGAACCTGGGAGGCAGAAGTTGCAGTGAGCCAAGATCCCACCACTGCACGCCAGCCTGGGTGACAGAGTGAGACTCCGTCTCAACAACAACAACAAAAAACACAATAGCTGCTAAGGAAGATGAACAGGTGTGATCCACTTCCAAATGCCCTAACTGAACACCCACTGCCAATCAGGCAGAGCGCTAGAGGCTGCAGAATAGGCATAAAGAATGAATGAGATATCCCAGCTAGTACAGGAACCAGACCCACGGTAGTAAAGCTGCTACCATATGAGAGCCCAGAGAAGCAAACGAACCTCTAAGACCTGCCCAGAGTGGCCATATTTGGACTTGGTCTTAAATTAGTGAGTTGGACGTCCACTTGCAAAGAAAGAATATGGGAATGCTGAGCAGGGGAAACAGCAAGAGCAAAGGTGTGGAGGTGTGAACACAACAGTACATCGAAGGAACTATAGAAAACAGATCCAGGCAGTAATCCCAGCACACTGGGAGGCCAAGGTGGGCGGATTATTTGAGGCCAGGAATTTGAGACCAGCCTGGGCAACATGGCAAAACCCTGTCTCTACAAAAAAAAAAAAATGCAAAAATTAGCTGGGAATGGTGGTGCGTGCCTGCAGTCCCAGCTACTGGGGTGGCTGAGGTGGAAGAATCACATGAGTTCAAGAGGTTGAGGCCGCAGTGAGCCATGATCGTGCTGCTGCACTCCAGATTGGGTGACAGAGTGAGACTCTGCCTCACATAAATAAATAAATAAACTTCCACTTTATAGACTCACCCAAATCCTTTCTTGTGCAAGGTCCAAGAATCCTCTCTTGGGGTCTGGATTGGGTCCTCTTCCGGTAACATACTCATGACCCCAAAAGCCCGGAGAACCAGCCGTCCTGCCCTCCCCCTCAACTGAGCTCTATAAGCAGCAGCTTGGTTCCGTATCCACAATTTATTCAGTCAACAAACTTCCAGTGATCAGCTTCACTCTCTGCCAAGCAGTAGAGCAGAGACACGGAAAAGACAGTCCCAGCCCTCCCGGTAGAAAGGGACAAAAAATAAGCAGGTGGCCGGGCACGGTGGCTCACACCCGTAATCCCAGCACCTTGGGAGGCCGAGGTGGGCAGATTACTTGAGGTCAGGAGTTCAACACCAGCCTGGCCAAAATGGTGAAATTCTGTCTCTACCAAAAATACAAAAATTAGCTGGGCATGGTGGTATGTGCCTGTAATCCCAACTACTCAGGAGGCTGAGGCAGGAGAATCACTTGAACCTGGAGGCAGAGGTTGCAATGAATCGAGATCGCACCATGCAGTGTCTCCTGAGATCTTGTTAGAAATGCAAATTTGCAGGCCCCACCTCGGACCTATTGATTCTGAAACTAGGAGGGGCCCAGCAATCTGTGTTTTAACAGGCCCTCCATGAGATTCTGATGAGGGCTAGGGTTTGAGAATCACTAAGCTATAGGAACACAAGAGAAAGTGGTACTTTTTTTTTTTTTTTTTTGAGATTGAGTCTCACTTTGCTGCTCAGGCCGGAGTGCAGTGGTACAATCTTGGCTGACTGCAACCTCCACCTCCCAGGTTCAAGCGATTCTCCTGCCTCAGCCTCCTGAATAGCTGAGATCACAGGTGCCTGCCATCATGCCTGGCTAATTTTTTGTATTTTTAGTAGAGACGGGGTTTCACCATGTTGGCCAGGCTGGTTTCGAACTCCTTACCTCAAGTGATCCACACACCTTGGCCTCCCAAAGTGCAAGGATGACAGGCGTGAGCCATCATGCCTGGCTGGTCCTCTTTTTTTTTTTTTTTTTTTTGAGACACACTTATTCTCTTGTTGCCCAGGCTGGAGTGCAGTGGCACGATCTCAGCTCACTGCAACCTCTGCCTCTCAGGTTCAAGCAATTCTTCTGTCTCAGCCTCACGAGTAGCTGGAATTACAGGTGCCTGCCACCACGCCTGGCTAATTTTTGTATTTTTAGTAGAGATGGGGTTTCATTATATTGATCAGGCTGGTCTCGAACTCCTGACCTCTGGTGATCTGCCCACCTTGGCCTCCCAAAGTGCTGGGACTATAGGCGTGAGCCACCGCACTCGGCCTGGTACTTTTTAAAAATTAAATTAAATTTTTTTTTTTTGAGTTGGGAGTCTCTGTCATGCAGGTTGGAGTACATTGGTGTGATC
The DNA here is from genome assembly GCA_036589455.1 of Ateles fusciceps. Classification (NCBI taxonomy): domain Eukaryota; kingdom Metazoa; phylum Chordata; class Mammalia; order Primates; family Atelidae; genus Ateles; species Ateles fusciceps. The sequence goes on along the minus strand of JAZHEH010000789.1, from coordinate 193,833 downwards.
TCGGCTCACTGCAACCTCCACCTCCCGGATTCAAGCAATTCTGCCTCAGCCTCCTGAGTAGCTGGGATTACAGGCAAGCACCACCATGCCTGACTAATTTTTGTATTTTTAGTGGAGACATGGTTTCACCATGTTGGCCAGGCTGGTCTCAAACTCCTCCTCAAATGAGCCACTTGCCTTGGCCTTCCAAAGTACTGAGATTACAGGCATGAGCCACTGTTTCCAGCTGAGAAAATGGCACTTAACCCTGAATGGAGTGATTAGGAAAGGCTTCCTGGAGGAAGAAACTCCTGAGGTGAATCCTCCAGAAGGAGCCTGATGAAGAGGTAAAAAGATGCCCCAGGTGAGTGAACTGTGTGTGCAAGAGCACGGAGGGTAAGGAGTTTGCAAAGAACCCTAGGGGTGGGTGGTACATTGGCAGGCAAGTGGTTAGAGATGGGGAAAGTGGCTGGGAAGAGATATTGGGAATCAAAGATTTCAGAGTCTCTGAGAAGGAATGCAAGTGTGGGTGTAGACCCCACCGCAGTAAGCAGCCTCCCCTAAACCCGGCGGGGACAGATACTCAGCCTCCCCCGGGACCTAGAAGCCTCCCCATCTCACCCTGCAACTCTTCGGGTTAACCAAAGCGGCATGACCTCATGTGTTACGGCTGCAAAGGCACGGGGGAGGCCAAATCCGGTGTTTGTATTGAAATTAACTTGGGGGCTTCTTGGATGATGGAGGCTTGGAGGAATGCACAGGCCCCCGCATATGATCCTGTGAACAATGGTGTCACTTACGACCACCAGGGCCCACGTCTGCACGTCCACAGCCCTTTTCTATGAAATAACAATCAGAGACAGATATGAGTATTTAAAATACAAAGCAGATACCCGCAGTGACTTGCCACAGAGAGCTCAGGCAAGCACCCCAGAGCTATTTTTAGCCTAGGAAACGGAGCCCCATTTTACCAGGGCAGCAGCTTGTCAATCAGGAAAACCCCACTGCTCCCCCGCCAGCTCTGATTTATGATGATTCAGAGGGGGAGATGCTGCCAGGAACGGGCCGGGGCCAGGAAAATTTCATCTGTCTGGAATCCGACAGGAAAAAAGAGGCCTGGAAATTTCAGAGGAAGCTGGGGGTCTGTGCGGGTTACAGCGCCTCTGTTTGTGTTCGCTCAGCTGGCTCCTGTTAGCGAGTGAAGGGTCCGCTGAGGAAAAGCGTCAGGCCAGGTTTTTCCATCACTCCAGAACCTTGAGCCTGATCCCTAGGTAGCCGCTGCTCCTGCGACCTCTGACCCCAAACAACAGGAGCCTTCACCGGGTTTCCCCAGCCCCCGGCCCTAGGCTATATCTTAAATCAACATCTTTGTTTTCTTCTCTTTCCCCTTACCACAAAAAATGATAGCAAAGTGATTCTATCTTTTTCGCTATTTGTTTAACCAGACATTTAGCTCACTCAAGAAGCAGGGTTCAATATGAAAACCAATTAACGAAATTTAGTTTTAATTTCCTCCCCTGGAATGGCCCAGCTCTCCCAAGGTGGCCTTCCCACCCTCCCCACTGGTGCTGGGGCACCAGGAACCCCCTCACCTCCAAACCTGATGCTACAAGCTCTAAGATGGGGCCAGGGATTAGGATTTTGCTCAAAATCTGTCAGCAAATCCTAAAGGGGCAAACAAGATGGTGGTAGGGTTCAGGACACGCCACCCAAAAATACAGCACGTCGGCAAAAACAGCAGAAGGAGGAAGGTCTCTCTGACCTTCTGCCACTATTCTCCCCTGAAGCAGACCATAAAAGAAATGTTCTGTCCTTCCTCTAGAGTGGGTCCTAAGACCCTCATTCCAGAGGGGTCCTCCCTATACCCAGAGGAAAGGAATGAAGATGCAGAGAAGAATCTGTAAGACACAGGCCTTGCTAAGCTCCCCTGAGTTGATCACCATTAGATCATACCCCCTTTCTTCCATTGTATTTCTTTTTTTTTTTTTTTTTTTTTTGAGACAAAGTCTTGCTATGTTGCCCAGGCTGGAGGGCAGTGGCACGATCTCGGCTCACTGCAACCTCTGCCTCCCAGGTTCAAGCGATTCTCCTGCCTCAGCCTCCTGAGTAGCTGGGACTACAGGCACGTGCCACCATGCCAAGTAATTTTTCTATTTTTAATAGAATTGGAGTTTCACTATGTTGGCCAGATTGGTCTCGAACTTCTGACCTATGATCTGCTTGCCTTGGGCTTCCAAAGTGCTGGGATTACAAGTGTGAGCCACTGCGCCCAGCCTCATCTATCATATTTCTACACAAGTGTCTGCTCCTCATCAAACCTGAGCACAAAATATACACAGTATTCCCTGTTCCCTTGGGTCTTCATCTCCCATGTCACATAAACTCATTGTACAAATAAATATGCTTTTCTGTTGTTAATCTATCTTTTAATAAAAGGAAAATATATTACTCTTCCTCCCCTACCATGGTGTCCTTTCCATCCATTCATTCCCTCATTCATTTACTCAGTCCTATTCACTTACTCAGGAGTTCAAGACCGGCCTGGCAAACATAGTGAAACTCCATCTCTACTAAAAATAGAAAAATTCTGTGCCAGACCCTGTACTGGGGGAATGGGGGATGGGTTTGGGGGGTTACAAAATAGACACGACCTGCCTTCAAGGAGCTCACAGTTCGGTGGGGTACACAGACCTGCAAATAGGTTTAACTATGGTGCAGAGGAGCAAATGGGGTAATAGCTAAGCAGAGAGGAGTGACGAAGCACAGAGAAGACTCTGGGGGCTGGCTCAGAGGCAGACGAGAGGAGAAAAGGTATCCAAGGGCAGGAACTGTGTGTACAAAGACAGAGAAGCAGGAAAGGAAGGGGACACACACCGCACACCATGAGGAGTCTGGTGTGACTGCAGCGAAAGATCCTGAGTAGAATTCGAACCCAGGGAGGCAATTTGTTGTGTTAAAGAAAAAATTATTCTTAACACTTTTAAAAGACAGTAAGGAAGATCTTATTTAAGGGGCGGGGGCTACCCTGGGGTTTGGCAATGGGGAAAAGAGATTGGGCTCAACTCTGAAGACAACAAGGACTAGTGGAGATTTATAGCCAAGGAGCAGGGTAGGGTCAGTGGATGGAAAATCACTAAGCGGAAGCCTTGAGGCCAGGGGATTCCTGCTGAAGGCAGACCAGAGATGCGGCATCAAGGGTGGGGGATGAAGAATTGGATCAGAGAGGAAGGATAGGGGATTTTTGCTAAATGGGCCCGGCAGGATTCATGCTACAACTGGACTAAATAGTCCAAGGACACAGCCCAAAGTCAAGATGCAGTCAAAAAGAGGACCCAGGCCGGGCATGGTAGCTCATAACTGTAATCCCAGCACTTTGGAAGGCTGAGGCGGGTGTATTATCTGAAGTCAGGAGTTCGAGACCAACCTGGCCAACATGGCGAAACACCATCTCTACTAAAAATACAAAAATTAGCCGGGTGTGGTGGTGCATGCCTATAATCCCAGCTACTTGGGAGGCTGAGGCAGGAGAATTGCTTGAACAACCTGGGAGGTGGAGGTTGCAGTGAGCTGAGATTGTGCCACTGCACTCCAGCCTGGGCAACAGAGCAAAACTCTGTCTCCAAAAAAAAAAAAAAAGGACCCAGAGGACTCTGACTCAGGTTTAATCAAGGAGAAAGTCTGCTGTCAGGTCAGGGCACTGGTGTAACTGCCTTTGCATTGGGACTTTGTGCCCAGGACACTAAAGAGTTGAGCACGGAAACACCAAGGGGAGATGTCTGTCCGGGTGACCCTGCTGGCAATGTGAAGGCCGGTGTGGAAGGGGGTGGGGCTGGAGGCGGGAGGATCAGTCAGAAGAGAGCAGGGGCTGACAAGCAGGGCAGTGGGGCTGCAGAGGAGGGCAGGCTTTAGAAGACATTTAGAAGCCAGGCCGGTGCTTGTAATTGCAGCACTTTGGGAGGCCGAGGAAGGCAGATAACTTGAGCTCAGGAGTTTGAGGCCAGCCTGGACAACATGGTGAAACCCCTTATCTACAAAAAATACAAAAATTAGTTGAGTGTGGTGGTGTGCACCTGTAACCCCACCTACTTGGTGGGGCTGAGATGAGAGGATCACTTGAGCCCGGGGGGTCGAGGGTGCAGTGGGCGATGTGTGCACCACTGCACCCCAGCCTGGGCAACAGAGCGAGAAGCCCAATTTTTTCATCTTTGGTGGCTGGCTGATCACAGCCGTTCAACAAAGAAACACAAGTGGAAGAAGGGGAGACCTAATTTCCTAAAGAAGCCAAACCAAAACCACATGCCACAATCCCTGAAGGACAGGAAGGGTCCAGGCCGGCAGCTGTTCTGCCCAGGCTACTTGGGGCTGCAGTTAGCCAGGGACCCAGGGGAAGTGAACCCCAGGGCCCAGCCTTTACCAGCAGCTGCCCATCTCAGAACCCAAGGTACTGGGGTAAGGCCTTAAGAGACCAGTAAGGCATTTGCCTCCAGCACACAGCTTAAGGGAATGCCCCAAAACTCTGAAATCAAGATAGATAACTGATATGGTTTGGCTGTGTCCCCACCCAGATCTCATCTTGAATTGTAACTCCACCATTCCCACATGTCATGGGAGGAATCCAGTGGGGAGGTGACTGAATTATGGGGGTAGGTCTTTCCTATGCTGTTCTTATGATGGTAAATGAGTCTCATGAGATCTGATGGTAAAAAAATAAAAATAAACAGGAGTTTGCCTGCACAAGCTCTCTCTTTGCCTGCTGCCCTCCATGTAAGATGTAACTTGCTCCTCCTTGCCTTCCACCATGATTGTGAGGCTTCCCCAGCCACATGGAAATATGAATTCTCCATTAAACCTCTTTCTTTTGTAAGTTGCCCAGTCACGGGTATGTCTTTATCAGCAGCATCAAAACTGACTAATACAATAATATTTTTTTTCTTTTTGAGATGGAATTTCACTCTGACCCCCAGGCTGGAGTAAATGGTGTCATCTGGGCTCTGCCCTCCAAGTTCAGGCGATTCTCCCACCTCGGCCTCCCTAGTAGCTGGAACTACAGGCATGGACCACCACCATGCTTGGCTAATTTTTATATTTTTAGTAGGGATGAGATTTCACCATGCTGGCCAGACTGGTCTCAAACTCCTGACCTCAGGTGATCCACCCACCTCAGCCTCCCAAAGTGCTGGGATTACAGGCATGAGGCACTGTGCCCCGCCCAAGATAGATAATACTTTAATGCAATTTTTAAAAGTCAAAAATAATGTACAAATTCATGATGAATAAAATATTAAAATTTCAAATAAACACAAGATCCAGCCCTTCCTCAATACCCTGTCTCATCTACCTCACCCTAATCTCAGTCTCGGTTCCAGTAAAACTTTGTTTTAAAAAAACAGGCAGCCAGCTCACAGACTATAGTTTACTGACAATGAAAATATTGCATTAGGCCAGACACAGTGGCTCACATCTGCAATCCCAGTACTTTGGGAGGCTGAGGCAGGAAGATTTTTTGAGGCCAGGAGTTCAAGACCAGCCTGGGCAACATAGCAAGACTCTCTCTACAAAAAGTAAATTAGCTGGGTGTGGTGGCACATGCCTGTAGTTCCAGCTACTCAGGAGGCTGAGGGAGGAGGATCACTTGAGCCCAGGAGTTCCAGGCTGCAGTGAGCTGTGATTGTGCCACTGCATTCCAGCCTGAGGCAGAGAGCAAGACCCTCTGAAAGAAAAAACAAAAAAGTGCATTCAATTTTATTTATCTTGATTACTGAGCTTTTTGGTGCCCCTTACATTTTGGGCCTGTGGTGAGTGCCTCACTCCCCTCACCCTAAATCTGGGCCTGCCAGAGAGGGCCCCTTCCTGGAATACAAGCCCCAGTGAAGAGACCTACCGCCTGCAGAGAACACTGTGCCCACGTGAATTCTGCATGGGATCACAATCATTTCATGTGTGCTGAGGGGTCCAGTTTGGTCAGCAACCCCTAATGTCCCTGTTCCTTAGAATATCTGATGCCACCACACACCTGGGAAGAGTTATTTAATCTTTCTTTCTCTTTCTTTTCTTTCCTTCCTTCCTTCCTTCCTTGCTTCCTTCCTTGCTTCCTTCCTTCCTTCCTCTCCCTTCCTCCCTCCTTCCCTTCCTTACTTCCTTCCTTCATGTTTTTTGAGACAGTTTCACTCTTGTCACCCAGGCTGGAGTACAGTGGCTCAATCTCGGCTCACTGCAACCTCTATCTCCTGGGTTCAAGTGATTCTCCTGCTTCAGCCTCCCAGTGCCTGGGATTACAGGCACCCACCACCACACTCGGCTAATTTTTGTATTTTTAGTAGAGACAGGGTTTTACCATGTTGGCCAGGATGGTCTCAAACTCCTGACTTCAGGTGATCCACCCACCTCAGCCTCCCAAAGTGCTGGGATTACAGGCGTGAGCCACCTTACCCAGCCTGTTTAAGTTTTCTAAGCTCATCTGTCTTATCCAAAACAGGGAGAGAGGGATGTTTATTTGCTGCTCTTCATGCCAAAGAAATCTAAGTTGGCCTGAACCCAGGACCTTTTGCGCATCTAATGTACCAGCACTGAGACCATACGATGTGCCAGGCCCTGTCCTGGGGAAATGTTGACAAACAGGGTGTGAGATGTATTCCCAACCCCTACTGACCACAGCTTATACTCACAGCTTAGAAAGAGGTAGGCCCAGAAACCGAAATCACTCATTCATTCGTTCATCCGTTCACCCGTTCAGTAACAGGCATCTGCTGACTATATACACCAGACAGTACCAGCATTGCTTGAGTCAGACATGATCCTTGGCCTCAAGATATTTACAGCCTAGTATGGTGAGGTGGATAAGGAAAAGTAACTGCAATACGAAGCTACGTGTGCTCTTTGAAGATAAAGGAATGTGGAAATTTAGAGAGGACCACTATCTAGCTGATAGTGGGGGAGGGATTTTGCAGAGCAGGGCACAGGTAGAATTGTTCCAGACAGAGGGACTAGCACTTTTCAGGCAAAGACCTGTATGTGCTAAGGCAGAGTGTGAAAGAAGGCATTGTGATTACAGGCCAGGAGGCCGAGCAAAGCACAGGAAAAGTTAAGTGTTGGGTCCAGTCCTGGTGGCTCACGCCTGTAATCCCAGCACTTTGAGATGCTGAGGTAGGAGGATTTCTTGAGGCCAGGATTTCAAAACTAGCCTAGGCATCAGAATGAGACCTTGTTTTTAAAACTTAAAAATTTTAAAAAGTAGGTGATGGGCTGCGGTGGCAGGTGAAATAAACTCAGCATAGACTATGAAAGGCCCTGAATGCTAAAATAAAAAACGGGATTTTGGTCAGGCACAGTGCCTCATGCCTGTAATCTCAGCACTTTGGAAGGCTGAGGTGGGCAGATCCCCTGAGGTCGGGAGTTCGAGATCAGCCTGACCAACATGGAGAAATCCCGTCTCTACTAAAAAGACAAAAATTTTTTGTCTGGGCATGGTGGCAGCGCATGCCTGTAATCCCAGCTACTCGGGAGGCTGAGGCAGGAGAATCGCTTGAACCTAGGGGAGCGGAGGTTGCAGTGAGCTGAGATCGTGCCACTCTACTCCAGCCTGGGCAACAAAAGCAAAACTCAATCTTAAAAAAAAGCAGGTGGGGAGATTTTTATTCTGTTAGGAGATTCTGGAAGCTTATAGGCAGAAGATGGCATGTTTTGATCCATTTTTTGAAAGAGAATGCTGGCAGAGGGATTGAAACAAACTCGGTTGGAATATTTTGCATTAATCCAGGGAGGAATGATAAAGGCCTGAACCAAGGTACTGCTGGTGGGAACAGAGAGCAGGGATGAAGTTTAGCGAGATTTCTGGTAAGAAGCTATACAAAAATAAATAAATAAAATAAAGAAACTATACAACGTAGTGAGTAACTGTATGTGGAGGGTGAGGAAGAGAAAGGAATCTAGCTTGATTTCCAGTTTTTTGATGTGGACAATTGTACATAGTGATAACAGGGAACACAGTGGTAACACAAATACGGAAATACGGGAGGAGGCGCAAGTTGGGGAGCAGAGGATATGCTCATCTGTGGATCTGTTGACTCAGAGGTGCATGGAAGATTGTTCTGATAAAATCACCAGATGAGATATGATATGCGCAGGGCTTGGGTTAAAGTTTAGGCTGGAGATACTGTTGTGTGAGCAGAGGGTATATGAGCCTGGGTGAGCTGACCCAGGGAGTGTTTAGAGGGAGAAGACAGCTGAAGGTGAGAAGCCAGCAGTGGAGTGGAGAAAACAAGGGAGACCAGGGGGCAGCAAGGGAGATCTGGGAGGAAGAGCAGGGAAGAGGGACATCCAGGAGACCCGGAGAGCTGATAAACTAAAAGAAGAGAAAGGGTTCCACACAGCAGAGTGGGAAGAGCATTAGGACAAGAACCGAACCATAGTTTGAAGACGAGTTGGCCACTGGTGACTCTAGCAAGAGCAATTTCAAAACTGACCAAAGTCTACACCTCATTAAACCACAGATCATTTCCATGGAAGGGTGGAATGAGAGTTGAGGAATCCATGGGAGGTGAGGAAGCAGGGGCAGTGAGTGCAGACAGCTCCTTCAGTATGTTCTGGGGGGAAGAGGAAGGAGGTGGTAGCATCTGTCTCATAGTCCAGAGGTCGTGAGAAAGTGAGCAGGCTTTAGAAAGTGAGAGAGACTTGAGGAGCATTTTAGATTTGAGAAGCAATGGAAAGAGAAGTGAGATCCCAACTGGGCAGCACAGGAGCGCCATGTTCAGACCCCAACCACAGAGCACCTCAGTCAAAATTCAAGACTCATTTTCCCTCATGGTGCTTAGGTTCCCCCAATCAGACCCTCAGAACCCATTTCGCCCAGAATCCACCAGAAGCATGGTACCAGTTATGCATGGGAAACACACTCCTTGTTCCAACTGAAAGTTCTAGAATTCTGAAGTTCTGAAGGTTGCTGGAAGGTGGGAACAAGGCTCTCAGGAGTGGGCAAGACAGATCTATATTCTGGTCTGGATCATTTATCTGCAAGGAACAGAGGTCCACTTAAGTCACCTCGAGGAAAAGGGGAGTTCGTGGCAAGGATGTATGTGGCTAGCAGTCTAGAAACAGAATGGGAATGGAACGGAGAACCGTGACAGCAGTAGGCCCCTGGCTCGTGGTCACTCTGCTCCTCTCTGGACATCTGTCCCCTTGTGCTCCCCCTCTCTGCCAACAGCTTTCTCCACTCTATTTTGTCACTTCCCTTGTCACTTTGTCTCACACGAGTCTTTGACTTTTCATCCTCAACCTCTTGGAATCTCAACGACTATCCCAGCTGCTACTGGGTACAACTTCTGTTTCCCAGTTGAGACAGGAACGTGACTGACCCAGCTCCTGGTTCAGGGAAGGGCTTTGGTTCACTAGCCAGGCTGTAGTAGACTGTCTTTAGGTAAACTGCCCACCTCTGCTCCAATCACTGGGGGCAGTGAGCAGAGACCCAGGGACTCAGGACACTACCACTGTTCAGCCTGCCTCTCCTACAGAGGCTGGAATGAACAGGCGGTACCCCAAAGCATGTCAGGCGCAATAAATCTGTGTTCCTTTCTAAGCCAGTTGGCTGATGATATGGTCTGAATTAGGGGAACAACTAGGGGTGGGAAATGACAAGGCTTTGAACCACTATTCAAGGGTTCTTATGGCAGCGACCACCTCCTATAGACATTTGAGATTATTACATGAAGACCAGGCAGAGAATCTGTAGCAGGAAATTCAGAAGGAGATGGTGGTGAATGCCCCTTGTCCCCACTACACACATCATGGTTCTCTTGGCCCACAGATCAAAGGAGATGCCTCCTCTCCCGAGCACTCAGGAGATGCCTGTGCCCAGTGCCCTCCTGGTTTGCTGACTGCATGCTGGCTTTCAGGAGGCCGCCTCCTCCAATAAGTGCCAGGGAAAAGATCTTGGGTGGAAGCCTGAGGGAGTGTCCTGGATCCCTGACCACAGGCCCACCCAGTAGGGTATCTTGTCCCCAGCACAGTGGAAAGGTCTTCAGCCCCCTCTCCCTGTCCTCCAGCCTTCAGCTGGGCTCTCCCAGATGTCACTGGCTATCTTTCCAAAAATAGGAAGAATTCCAAAACCAAATGCCAAGTGCTATGCCTCCCACATCCTCCCATCGCCCAACCAGCCTGCCAATCTTTTGAGGCAAAGAGAATCAGAAACCAGAGCCAGGCGCAGTGGCTCATGCCTGTACCTCAACACTCTTGGGAGGGCAAGACAGGAGGATCCCTTGAGCCCAGGAGTTCAAGACCAGCCTAGACAACAGAGAGAGAGAATTAGAGGCCAGTGTGTGCAGAAGAAGACATCAGCAGACATTGTTCAGAGACGTGCAAACCATAAGGGGAGCCAGTCGGTGGAGGAGGCCAAAGAGCAGGGACCTCAGCTGAGCCATCACCCCTTCTGCATTCCGGCTTCTTTCTCCTCCAGCCCTTCTGGACTCCAAAGACCCAGCTCCACAGGAAGCTTAAAGTGAGGCGGAATATTCACCACTGTTATTAACAGAACATCCGGTAACGTTTTAATTGAAAATTTAACTCCAATTATTCCAGTTTACCGGGAATGCAAGCAAAAGCAGGACCAACTGTGATGCAGCAAATAGATACACACATGAAAAGATAGAGAAGCAAACAGGAAGAGACAAAGGCTGGGACAACGAACCAGGGGACCCCAGGACATTTATCCCACTCACAGCTCAAACACCACGTCTCTGCCTCCCCCGGGCACCCCAGGCTACTCCCTGGAGAAACTCCTACCCTCAAATCTTCCCCAGACACACACCCTTTCCCACCGCGCCTCTGCTCTTCCCAGCCCTACACTAGCCAGTGATCCCTGCTTCTTGCTCAGATCAGACCTGTAGTCAGAGATTTTACTGCTGTGGATACAAAAGATGCCCAGAGACTATTGTTTTCCCCCTCCTCCCCTCCCCTCCCTTTTTCCTTTCCCTTCCTCTTTCCTTCTTTCCTTCTCCCTTTCTTCCTTTCTTTCAAATGGAGTCTTGCTCTGTTGCCCCAGACTGGAGTACAGTGGCGTGATCTCGGCTCACCGCAAACTCTGCCTCCCGGGTTCAAACGATTCTCCAGCCTTGGCCTCTGGGATTATAGGCGCCTGCCACCATGCCCGACTAATTTTGTATTTTTTTAGTAGAGACGGAGTTTCACCATGTTGGCCAGGCTGGTTTCAAACTCTCAAGTGATCCGCCCACCTCGGCCTCCCAAAGTGCTAGGATTACAGGCGTGAGCCACCGTGCCCAGCCTGAGACTGTCCTCTCAAAATGGTGCTTCACCCTCCACAGGGCAAGTGGCAGTATGCAGGACAGTCTAAAAAGTCACAAGAAAGAAACATGGTGGCAATATTGTACTGAAATGTTTGACAGGGAGAACCTGTATTCTTACATAAAAACAACTCGGGTAGGTTATAAGGAAGAAAGCAACACTTGCATGCATATGAAATCAAACACCATCTTCAAAATCATTCAGGCTAAATGCAATGCTATATCCAGGATTAGATCCTGGAACAGAAAGAAGATAGTAATGGAAAAACTGGTGGACTCCAAATGAAGACTGGAGTTAATTACTAGTAATGTACCAATGTTAATTTCTCAGTTTTGAGAAAAGCACCAGAGTTTCATAATATGTTACCATGAGGGGAAACTGGGTAAAGGGTATTTGAGAACTATGTGCTATCATTGCAGCCTTTCTGTAAGTCTAATATTATTCTAAAATGTGAAGTTCATTTTAAAAAAAGAAAAGAAACAAAGCATGTGGCTGCTTCTGGCTTTCTGAATTCCCCACCGCACCCTCATCACTCCCCCAGAGGCACAAGGTCACTGTCCTCCCCAACAGGGTTTCTTGGGCAGCAACCACTAGGAAGCCCATGAAGACCCCTGGGGCCAGAGGCAGGGTGTGTGGTCCTGGGCAGGTCTGAGCCAGATCCAACACAAAGCAATCCGTCTGCAGAGCCACAGACAATACACACCTATGCTGTGGAATTCCAGATCATTCCAGATCTACAGGTCATTGGTTCATTCAATCAGTATTTATCATAGCACAGACCACGTGCCAAGCACTGTGCTAGGCTGTCTTGAGAATGGAGATGTGGGGAAAGAGCGGTGAGGTCCAAAGATGCATACCCAGAGAAGGACAATCTCCTCCCTTAAGGAAGCAGTGAGGGGGAACAGATGAGCTCCTCACACACAGAGGGACTGGAGGAGAGGGACAGACACAAAGTCTGCCAGAGGTGATCAGGGAAGGCTTCACAGAGGAGGTGGTATCAGCACCAGCAAGTGTAGCCCAGTTGCTCCCTGTGACCCAAAGACAGCCACACCTGATCCCCTGGCTCAGGCAGCTGGAAAGAGGAGCTGAGAAAAGGAGAATCATGCCCTCAGCAAACATCAAGTGCTGTAAGCATCATAAAATCATCATCATCGTCACCACCATCAGACACTGATGGCCCAGTGGGAGGCCGGGGCCCTGAAGAGAGCCCAGGTAAGGGGCAAACAGGCCTGGAAGAGGCAATTGCCTAGGGCAGTGGGCAGGGTGGGGGGGGGCTGCTCCCCCATACCTGCCGCTAGCGGGGCCGGGGGCCACGGGGGCAGGAGCATGTTGACACAGCTGGGAAGAAAGGCTTTGTCCCTGCCTCATTAATCACTTCAGCACAGGAGCTCCGAGGGAGGGGACGCCCCAGGGGCACTGGGCTAGCTCTCAAGAGGGGCCCCTCAGAGGCAGAGAGAGGGGTCCTGGCCTCAGGCCCAGGAGCCAGGGGAAGGTCTGAAGAGGGCAGGATGGCGTGGAAGGAGGCCGCCCAGGCCCTAGGGCCCCTCGGACTGGGGATTTCCCAGCCAGGATGTTTGTCACAGAGCATCAGTCTTCCTGCCCAGAGGCTAAAGCACTTCCAGCAGGCAGCCCACAGATGGTAACCCCCTAACAAGAAGGTCCCAGGAGGGGCATATATTTTTCCCTTTCTCATTTGGCCAAGCCAATGTCAGCTGCTTGCCATGCGGTTCCTGACCCTCCCTAAACCCTGCCCAGGGTGTGTGTGTGTGTGTGTGTGTGTGTGTGTGTGTGTGCAAAAGGTCACCAGCCTTTGCTGAGAACTCAGAGAAGGTTCATCCACGAGAAGACTTGGCTGTGAATGCAGCAAGGGAGAGGACGGGGAAGCCGTGGAATTGTTTCCACTTCTATTATTTATTATTCATACCACAAACACTTATGGAACACCTACTATGTGTCTCGCACTGTTCTAGTGACTGGGAGCAGAGAGAACACAGAACAGGGAGAAGGTCTGCTTTTCTGGAGCTCGCCTTCTGGAAGGGGCAGCAGAGAATGGGAAAACCTTCCGTTCATCGGAGTGGTCAGGAAAGCCAACACCCTTCTGGGCCAACTGAGCCCAGACCCAGTTTCCAGAACCTCCCTCCCTGGCATCCTCTTCCTCCCTCCCAGCCCTCACTGAGGCCCCTCCTGAATCTGAACGTGGAGGCCCCAAGGTGGGCTGGCACCTGGAGGGCATGAAGAACTTCCCAGGAGCCCCTGTCTGTAATGAAAGAAAGAAGCCAGTTCCGGCAGCTCCCCAGTTTCACTGTAAACCCTCTGGCTATCGGGTGGCCCAGGGTCTCCTCTGCCCTCTCTCCTCTGCCTGGGGGGTGAGGGGCTCTCTGCCTCTCCCTTTGTCGCTTCCTCCCTCCCTCCCCACATTCTCTTTCATTCTCTCTCCTCCTTTCTTCCTTCTCCTCCCCCTCCCCAGCCTCTGTTCTCTCTCTGACCGCCCCCGCTTCTTCCTGTCTTGCATTTCCTGCCCAGGAATCAGACCCCAGACAGTACCTAGGAAGTCTGCGGCCTTGCCTAATAGAACCGTAATAGTCCTCAGGGAGGCGCGATAATGACATCCTCCTTAAATAAAAGGACTTAATGGAGATTTCCCAAATTTGAAAACCACATTTCCACTAGCAACCCATTCAGCAAGCGACTGTTCTGGAAAGGAACTCGTGGGAAGCTGCAGTGGGGAGGGGGTGAAGTGGCAGGAGGGGGAGGAATTTGTGCGAAGAAGGTTCTATTCATAGGGGACTTTCTGTGGCAGGACAGAGAAGCTGGCGTGAGGACACGGATCACAAAGGTGTGCCATCTCCCTCCTCACCCTATCGGGCCAGCTCCTGAAGAGCAGGGGGCTCAGCGCCGGGAAGTCCTGGGTGAGCTACTCACCCCTCTAAGCCTCAGCGTCCTCAGCTGGGAGTTGGGTGTAATCTCTCCAGTTACTCACCGAGGGGTCAGGGCGTTCATTAGCACTCACCTAGTTCCTAACGTGTAGCAGAAGCCACATGCACCTCAGGCTGCACCTGCTTAACAAACACAGCCAGACAGGGGCCCTCCCAATCCCGGGACTGAGCGGACAAACCAGCCCACCCCACCCCACCCATTCACCCTGGACTTAAGGGAATACCAAGCTATTGCTGGGGAGGGGAGTGGTGGAGGGAAGATCATGGGTTTCATATTGCTTCTGTCACTAGGACTCTGATAAACTCTAAGTGAGGTGTGGATATTGGATAGAGAGTCAAGATCTTGGGGACTCTGGGAATCCCACTTTTTTTTTTTTTTTTTTTTTGAGACAGAGTCTCACTCTGGAGTGCAGTGCTGCGATCTCGGCTCACTGAAACCTCTGCCTTCCCGGTTCAAGCAATTCTTCTGCCTCACCCTCCAGAGGAGCTGGGACTACAGGTGCGCCACCAAGCCCGGCTAATTTTTTGTATTTTTAGTAGAGACGGGGTTTCACCGTGTTAACCAGGATGGTAGTAATCTCCTGACCTCATGATCTTCCCGGCTCGGCCTCCAAAAGTGCTGGGATTACAGGCGTGAGCCACCGCACCCAGCCAGCATCCCACAATTTATCTCAGGTAATCATGTAAACCTTTTTGGGTCCCATTGGCTGCGCTTGAAAACAGAGATCCAAAGACTGAACCAAGGGCTCTGAGCCCCCGGCCCCCCCCCCCCCCAAACCCCAAGCCCAGGCTGTGAAGCCAAGGGCAGGGCAGTATGGCAAATGCACATTTCATCAATAAACCCTCAGGGGTCCCGGATAAGGGGCACAGCTCTGCCACCAACTCATTCTGTGATCTTGGCCAAAGCTCTTCCCCCTCTCTGGGCCTCCATTCCCAAGGTGTGGAGTCATGGAATTAAGCAGAAGTATTCCCATTCTAAAAAGAATTTAAACTGGAGATAAAATTCTTCCCATTTGGGCCTCCTAGCAGTGAAGGACGTGGTTTGTTTGTCAACACTGCCACCTTGTGGCAGCAGCACACAACTCCCGACTGAGCCCTCTGGACGCGGCACCCTATGGTCAAAGCCCAAGGGTAACAGGCCTTCTGCCCACCCTACCTCCGTTCCACAGCGGACACACATTCCTATCAGCAGAGTGGCTCTGTTTCAAAAAATCCCTCGCTCAAGGCTTGTAACATAGGACGCTCGTTTTTGCAAATAAGATCCTGTCTCGGAAGAGTAAAAGAATTATCATATCTGGGCCGGCGCGGTGACTCACACCTGTAATCTCAGCACTTTGGGAGGCCAAGGAGGGCGGATCATGAGTTCAGGAGTTCGAGACCAGCCTGATCAACATGGTGAAACCCCGTCTCTACCAAAAATACAAAAATTAGCCGGGCCTGTAATCCCATCTACTCAGGAGGCTGAGGCAGGAGAATGGCTTGAACCCGGGAGGTGGAGGCTGCAGTGAACTGAGATCGCATCATTGCACTCCAGCATGGGCAACAGAGCAAGACTCCGTCTCAAAAACAAAAATAAACAAAAAAAAAACCTACCACTTCCAAGCTCCTTTTTGTGCCAGTGACCACAATAAATCTATTATACATACATTGTCTTCTTTGAGCCTAAAAACAACGCTGTGAGAGAGATACTGCTGTTGGCCCTTATTTTACAGATGAGGAGACTGAGGCTCAGAGAGGTAAAGTGACTTGCCCAATTTCATGCACCTAGAATGAGATCGCCGTGAAACTCCAAGAAAGCTCACCTAACTCCAGAGCTCAGGCTGCCTCCCCAGGACTGAGTAATTCATTATCCTCAGCTACATCCGGCTCCATCTTCACAGGCCTCTGCAGCTGAGGGGGTCACTGAGTTGAAGGGGATGAGGGAGTAAGGTCTCTAAGCAACACCCCTGCCCTACTCCTGGGATGGGAATGGAGGAAGCCTCACTCTAGCCTCTGGGCCCACCGTGCTGACTTGGGGCACATCAGTGCTTTCTGAATGCTCCCTGAAATGCCAAAGAAAAACCGCCAGGCCCGAAAGAAGGCATGAACCCATGACTCAGAGGAACCAGAGACTCGACTCCTGTGTCTGGGGCATATTTGTCAATTTACTCTTTTACCACTAAACCTCCCCCAACCTCCCAGAGTCCATGACCAATCTGAGGGAGTGAATGAAGACAGAGACCCAGCTGGTTCTCATACTCTTAGGAAAAGTGATTCTCCTGATGTGTTCCTGTGTAATAGGAACACGACCAGCCCAGCTCCAAAAATTACATATTCATAAAGTTGCTTATAAGCAACCCCCTCAGACATATTAGGACATCTTTCACAATCCCCACTGCATTTAACCACGTCCATCCCCCACAACAGCCGACATCCCATAAGCAACATGGGCAGCAGCAGGAGAGAAGGAAGAGGGAGTTGTGAGGATGCCCTTTACCTCCAGTCTGGGGATATGTAACTGTGATCAACTAATCTTAGCTAAGCTAATCTTAGCTGGTTCATGTGAGCTTTGTGGCTTCTTAAAGCATAGACACCCACCTGTGGGCCCTGGAACTGTCCCAAATAGACCAGGAAACTGTCAATATCTCCTCTACAGTCAGCTGATCTAGATGGTGTAAATACTATGGCCCTAGGACTCCCCTGCTTCCAAAGAGAGACTGTAAAACTGAAAGATTAAACAATAGCAATAATAACAATAGTCATTAAAGGGTGCATACAGTCACGGGACAGAGAGTTCACCAGCAAACGGGTTGTCCAAGAGCAAATGAAAGGGGGAAAAGCACAAGTCTCACTCCCTGCAGCCCTCTGCACAAGCCAGGCCCTGTCAAGCTCACCACAATTCCACGTAAACATGCCCCCTTTTAAACTTACTCTAACATTTTCACATTTATTCACAATACATCAGCATGTCCAAATGTCCTTTACTGGAGACATCGTCACTGTCTGTTGGTGACGTTCTTTAGCAGCAGCCTTGGCTCTGTGATACACACTCAGCAGCTACACACACAGACACAGACGCAGATGCAGTACGTGCAACCTGGTGCTGCGGGTGATGGCAGGCATGGCATGGGCTGTGCAGCATTCCCAGAACCAGCAAACGCCATCCTGAGAGCTGCTCTCCTGCCGATGTGCTCCAAGTTTTTCTATGTGTAACACAGCTGTACGCTGAAACCCACCAGCCCACCGCAATGTCCCTCGTTCCCCGCCCTGCTTGATGACAGTGAGCCGGAAGAGTCGCTGAAGCAGTGTGCAGGCCAAGCGAACCCCATTGTGCCATGCAATTTACCTTATCTTCAATCGGTTTCTTGGGGACAGCTTTCATTTCCTTGTAAACGCTAGAGGAGTGGCGCTTGCTAACTGGCAGTGCGGTGTCAGGAGACCTGGTCAAGAGCAAGGCATTGACCTCTAGCTCCCAACACCCAGGTCAGAGCAGCGGTTATAACTTGGAGGGAGCGGGGGCAGAGACCTCCAGCTAATTTCTCTATGGGCCAGAGAGGTGTCATCTCCAGGCAGCACCGCAAACAGAGCCTCAGGCCAGCCCCCACCTGCTGACCACCTAAGAGGGAACACACGCACCCCAAAGCACCAGTTTGAACAGGCAAGTAGCACAAAGAAATTAGACAGCATGTGCTCCTCAATAGGGGGTGGGGGAGACCGAGGGGCCCAGCAAAGCTGCAGAAGCTGCAGGCTCCGCTGCCATCTGAGTTGAGGCAGAGGCTACTCCTAGCCTCCGGGCCTCGAGAGGGTTAAAAACTTGCTCTTGGATCCATGGCTCCATTCCAAAGGGTCTCCGTTAACACCAGAGGTCTCCTGATATCTCACTCTCTTTAATAGATTTTTCCCATTGACGTCCGAGTTTATTGACTATCATTTCCTTTTCTGCAGGGGGAGCTATTTTCTGGGTCACTGATCCAACCAACTTAAAAGGGGTTGCATTGATTAGGTTTTATTGGTGGTGACTTGCACAGAGATGGGCTGACTTGCTCCTACCTGCTAACAGCTCCTTTGTTTCCCCTCCCAGCCCCCACCCACCCTGTTGACTTATGAAAGGGACAAAGTTGGAGCACTTAGGTGAGCTTTATGAAGTGATGGGGAACTTCTGGCTGTATTGCCTCAAGGTTTCTGCAGTGTTAG
Source organism: Ateles fusciceps (assembly GCA_036589455.1). Taxonomy (NCBI): domain Eukaryota; kingdom Metazoa; phylum Chordata; class Mammalia; order Primates; family Atelidae; genus Ateles; species Ateles fusciceps. The sequence goes on along the minus strand of JAZHEH010000789.1, from coordinate 175,453 downwards.
GGTAAAGTCCATTAAAAAAAAAACAACTCTAAAGAATTTATGTTCACAGAGCTGGAGTAAAAATAGAAGCAAGTCCAGGAAGTCACCCATTCATTTAGTGAGCCTTTCCTGAGCACCTACTATGTGGGATAATCATAAATAACACCTTAGTGACATTTGCAGGTTTCAAAACTCTTTTGAACGGATTCTCTCACTTGATGCTTGTAACTCTGAGTGATAAACAGAATGATTCTTATTCTCACTTCGTGGATGACAAACCAGAAGCAAAGAGAAGAAACACGTCCTAAATCACATAGTTAGCTAATGGCAAACTGAGGGTTGTTTGACTCCAGAGTCTCCATCCTCCTCTACTAAGAGCTCAAGGGGCTCCCAAGAATAATTAGGCAAAATTCTTTTTTTTTTTTTTTGAGACAGAGTCTCACTTTGCTGCTCAGGCTGGAGTGCAGTGGTACAATCTTGGCTCACTGCAACCTCCACCTACCAGGGTCAAGTGATTCTCCTGCCTCAGCCTCCGGAGTAGCTGAGATTACAGGCATGTGCCACCACCATGCCCAGCTAATTTTTGTATTTTGATTTTTAGTAGAGACGGGTTTCACCATGTTGACCAGGCTGGTCTTGAACTCCTGACCTCAAGTGATCTACCCACCTCAGCCTCCCAAAGTGCTGGGATTACAGGCAGGAACCACCACTCCCGGCCAACAAAATTCATATTTGATGTAAGTATATGATTACTGATGCATGTACAGTGCATGTACCAGGAATTGACAAAGGGGGGATGGGAGAAGAAGTGGCAGTGGAAACCCTGGAGGCGTCTAGTTCAACCCCGCAACTTACAGATGAGAAAAAGTGAGTCCCAGAGATGTAAAATAGCATGCTCAAGGTCAAACAGCATTCATACACTCATTCATTCATTCATTCATTCAATGTGCCAGGTACTTGTATTTGGTCTCACTAGAGCCTAAGAGGGTTCAGCAGAGGAGTGGCCCATTGCCTGCAAGAACACTCCTCTATATAGAGATAGCATCTGTCCAGGGAGCCTTTGATCCTTCCCTACTCTGAGTCACTGATCTCTTTCACCACAGGCCCTCCCACCCCAGTCCGTTATCACATTCAGAGTAGCCCATTTCCAACCAGGACCCCAAAGCTCTAAGACCCCCAACTTGGTCTTGGTTCAACATTGGAATGCCCCTCTAGTCCCACTTTTCTCCATCATCCTGTGCTGCTCAAGCTCAAGTAAACCTTGTCTAAAAAGACAGCTAGGCTAGACACGGTGGTTTACTTTGGGAGGCCAAGGCGGATGGATCACTTGAGGTCAAGAGTTCGAGACCAGCCTGGCCAAAAAGGTGAAACTCCATCTCTACTAAAAATACAAAAATTAGGCCAGGTGCAGTGGCTAACACCTGTAATCCCAACAATTTGGAAGGCTGAGGTGAGTAGATCACCTGAGGTCAGGAGTCCGATACCAGCCTGGCCAACATGGTGAAACCATCTCTACTAAAAATACAAAAATTAGCTGGGTGTGGTGGTGGGTGCCTGTAATCCTAGCTATGCAGGAGGCTGAGACAGGAGAATCGCTTGAACCTGGGAGGCAGAGGCTGCAGTGGGCTGACATGGTGCCACTGTACTCCAACCTGGGCAGCAGAGCAAGACTCTATCTCAAAAAAAAAAAAAAAGATATTTGCAAGGGAGAGGAAATGGGAAATCACATCATTAAAAACAAAGTCTGAGCTGAGGACATAACAAGGACAAACATGGGTTCGCCAAGCAGACCAAGAGTGAAGGAGGCCAGGTGTGGGGTCCACGCCTGTAATCCCAGCACTTTGGGAGGCCAAGGGGGCGGATCACTTGAGATCAGGAGTTCAAGACCAGCTTGGCCAACACGGCAAAACCCTATCTCTACTAAAAATACAAAAACTAGCCAGGTATGGTGGTGGGCGCCTATAATCCCAGCTACTCAGGAGGCTGAGGCAGGAGAATCGCTTGAACCTGGGAGGTGGAGGTTACAGTGAGCTGAGATTGAGCCACTGCATTCCAGCCTAGGCAACAGAGTGAGACTCCATTTCAAAAAATAAAAGAGGGCGGGTGTGGTGGCTCATGCCTGTAATCCCAGCACTTTGGGAGGCCGAGGCAGGTGGGTCATCTGAGGTCAGGAGTTCGAGACCAGCCTGGCCAACATGAAGAAACCCCATCTCTACTAAAAATGTAAAATTTAGCTGGGTGTGGTTGTGGGCGCCTGTAATCCCAGCTACTCAGGAGGCTGAGGCAGGAGAATCATTTGAACCTGGGAGGTGGAGGTTGCAGTGAGTTAAGATTGTGCCATTGCACTCCAGCCTAGCGACAGAGCAAGACTCTGTCTCAGGGAAAAAAAAAAAAAAAAAAAAAAAAAGAGTGAAGGAGGACGGTCTAAGCAGTAGACAGAAACATGCAGAGGTGTGGTGTGTTCTTGAAACCAGAACAGTCAAGTTCAAGGGAGGGAGAGAGAGGAGCCCGCAGAGGTGGGCCAGGAGATCGCAGTGGGCAGGCTCTGCTGGGGGCTGGGACTGGGGGAAGCTGGGTCTCCAAGAGGGCCAAGCTGGGTGACAAAAGCTGGGTGACAGAAGGTGGAAGGAGGGAATGTTCTTTCTCACATCTGGCCCACGAGACCAGTTGTTTTTCACAGAAAAGTCCCAAAGACAGGCTGTTATTCTTTGGGCCACCATAACTAGGCCCAAGTGTGAAAGGTGTTCCTTTGGAGAGAAGTCCTCTCCCAGCTCCCGCTGAAATCGCCGGGATTTCAACCTTCTGCATCCCTCTGTCTTTCCCACTCTCTCCTTCGGGCCCCTGTAATGCAAAATGTGTGTTTTTTTCCCTCTAAATGAGAGAATTAAATCATCTGAATTAAATAAATGTCTTCTCCTAGGCAGGAAGCTTGGCACATTTCAGAGAGAATTCCAGCAAACCCTCCAGAAACAAATAGAGCGCCTGAGATCCACCCAAATGAGCAACAGCTAAAAGGGTCGGCCCGTTACCAGAACCCATTTTCTTTGCATAAATCTGCAGCAATCAAGGGACGTGCATTATAAAAACACATAAAGGCTGCTCACTGGAGGAACAGCAGCAAGTGTTTGCCAGGTACTCGTGCCAGAGAGATGAGTCCCTGCACCTCTACATACCACACACTGCACACGTGTGCCCACACAGGCCCCCAGAAAGTCCCAAATCCCAACTCCAAAGGGAGAGGAAAGTTTCTGGGCTCTGTTTTAGGGTAGTTCTCATACACTCACACACACACTCATACCCACTTATTCACACATCACACATATGTACACATACACACAATCACGGTCATGCACAAGTACACACTCACACACCCATCGTATGTACATACATATCTCGTACTCAACCCACACATACGCTGACACATACTCATACACCTCACACTCACACAGTCATAACCACTTGTACATACACACAGCTCACACCACACACACTCACAAATACACCCACTCATGCACATACAAACATCTCACACATTCACTCACACACTTCCCACTCACAAACACATTAATACACCCTACACTCACGCAATCACAGTTTCTCACACGTGCATACGCACACATAAACACTCACATCTCACACACACACCACACATATACACTCTCACACACACATATTGACACATTTTCTGTGCTCCAGGAAAGCGGTACTTTTCTTTTCTTTTTTTTTTTTTTTTTTGAGACAGAGTCTTGCTCTGTCGCCCAGGCTGGAGTGTAGTGGCACGAGCTCAGCTCACTGCAACTCTGGGGTGCAAGCGATTTCTGCCTCAGCCTCCCTCCCAAGTAGCTGGGACTGCAGATGTGCACCACCATGCCCAGCTAATTTTTTAATATTTTTAGTAGAGACAGGGTTTCATCATGTTGGACAGGCTGGTCCTGAACTCCTGACTTCAAGTGATCCGCCCACCTCGGCCTCCCAAAGTGCTGAGATCACAGGCATGAGCCACTGTGCCCAGCCAAAACTGGCACATTCTATGTTAAGGTGCCAGATGTGTATGGATGAGAGGACCTTCTGTTGCACCGGCAAGGCTTGTGGGTGATGTCCTTTGCTCCTCAGCACAGCAATAGTGCTTAGATGACATCAGTTCTGTTTCCTGTCCCTAAAACTAAACGTGAACACTAAAAGTTTACCGCTTTACCAAGATGCCTTTTATGTACATCTTATTGGATTGTACGTACATTTTACTGGATTCGAAATCTGCCCAGAAATGTACCCAGGGTAGGTCTGATGCCTTTTCACAAAGATCATTTCCAGATCAACAGGCAGAACATGTCCTCAACCCAGAAGCCCCCATGTGCCTCCTTCTAGAGGTAACTACTCTCCTGGCTTCTTCTTCTTCTTCTTTTTTTTTTTTTTTTTTTGAGACAGAGTCTCTCTGTTGCCCAGGCTAGAGTGCAATGACTGGCGTGATCTCAGCTCACTGCAACCTCCACCTCCCAGGTTCAAGCAATTCTCCTGCCTCAGCCTCCCGAGTAGCTGGGATTACAGGCACCCACAATCACGCCCAGCCAATTTTTATACTTTTGTAAAGACGGGGGTTTCACCATTTTGGCCAAGCTGGTCTTGAACTCCTGACCTCAGGTGATCTGCCTGCCTCAGCCTCCCAAAGTGCTGGGATTACAGGCGTGAGCCACTGTACCTGGCCCACTCTCCTGGCTTCTAATAATAGCACAGATGAGCTGTGCCTGGTGTTGAACTTTACATAAAGGTACCCAGAGGTGCACTTGGATGCCCATGATGACATCCACCTCAGGAAACTGAGCACACCGCTGCAGGAAACCAGAGCGAACAGGACCACCGGCCTCTCTAGAAGCCGGACTTTATGCTGCAAGACATGGGCTCTGGAATAAGGGATGCCATGTACCACTTAGACTCTTTCCTCTTTGAGCATTTGTTCAAAGTGCACTGAGACTCAGGAGATCCCGATGAGAGGCCCAGTTCGGCCGCCAACTCCCTGGTAACCCTGGTAAGTCACTTTGCCCATCATCTGTACATTAGGGGTGAGAATGATAATAACTGAGGTCTCTCAAGCACTTGCTAGGCGCCAAGGACTGCTCCTACTCACTTATCCTGTAGACCAGGGGTCAGCAGTTACGGCCCGCTACCTGTTTGTGTATAGCCTGCAAGCTGAGAGTCATTCTTACGTTTTTAAAAGGTCTGAAAAAAAATCAAAAGAATAATACTTCACGGTCGGGCATGGTGGCTCACACTTGTAATCCCAGCACGTTGGGAAGCCTAGGTGGGAGAACCCCTTGAGGCTAGGAGTTAGAGACCAGCCTGGGCAATGTAGCAAAACCCCTGTCTCAACAAAAAATTAAAAAATTATTCAGGTATGCTGACATATGCCTGCAGCCCTAGCTACTTGGGAGGCTGAGGCAGGAGGACCACTTGAGCACAAGAGTTCCAGCCAGCAGTGAGCTGTGATGGCACCGCTGTACCCTAGTCTGGGAAACAGAGTGAGGCCCTGTCTCTCTCTCTCCTTTTTTTTTTTCTTTGAGGCAGGGTCTCACTCTGTCACCCAGGCTGGAGTGCAGTGGTGCAATCTTAGCTCACTGCAACCTCTGCCTCCCAAGTTCAAGCTATTCTCCTCCCTCAGCCTCCCACGTAGCTGGGACTATAGGCATGTGCCACCACGCCTGGCTAATTTTCGTATTTTTAGTAGAGATGGGTTTTCACCATATTGGCCAGGCTGATCTCAAACTCTTTACCTCAAGTATCCATCTGCCTTGGCCTCCCAAAGTGTTGGGATTACAGGGGTGAGCCACCGTGCCCAGCCGACCCTGTCTCTAAAAAAAATAAATAAATAAATAACTACTGGGTACTAGGCTTAGTACCTAGGTAATGAAATAATCTGTATAACAAACCCCCATGACACAAGTTTACCTACATAGCAAACCTGCACATGTACCCCTGAACCTGAAATTTTAAAAAAGGAATCATAATTTGTGACATATGAAAATTACATGAAATTCAAATGTCAGTGTCCATAAATAAAGCTTTGTTGGAACACAGTCGTGCTCATTCATTTACATCTATGGCTGCTTCCGGAGTAGTTGTGACAGAGATCTTATAGCCTGTAAAGGCTAAAATATTTACTACCTGACCTTCTATAGAAAAAGGTAGCCCGGTGCAGTGGCATGTGCCTGTAGTCCCAGCTACTCAGGAGGCTGAGGCTGGAGGATCGCTTGAGTCCAGGAGTTCTGGGCTGTAGTGCGCTATGCCGATCGGGTGTCCGCACTAAATTTGGCATCAATATGGTGACCTCCCGGGAGCTGGGGACCACCAGGTTGCCTAACGAGGGGTGAACTGGCCAGGTCAGAAACGGAGCAGGTCAAATCTCCCGTGCTGATCAGTAGTGGGATCATGCCTGTGAATAGCCACTGCACTCCAGCCTGGGCAACATAGTGAGACCCCATCTCTAAAAAAAAGAAAAAGAAAAAAAAAAAAAGAAAGTTAAAAAGAAAAAGGTAGCCACAGGTCCGAGTATTGTGGGTGAGTCGTGCCTGTAATCCCATCACTTTGTGAGGCCGAGGCAGGCAGATCACCTGGGGTTAGGAGTTCGAGACTAGCCTGGCCAACATGGTGAAACCCCATCTCTAGTAAAAATACAAAAATTAGATGGGCTCAATGGTGGGCGCCTGTAATCCCAGCCACTTGGGAGGCTGAGGCAGGAGAATCACTTGAACCCAGGCGGCAGCGGTTGCAGTGAGCCGAGATCGCGCCATTGCACTTCAGCCTGGGTGACAAGAGGGAAACTCCATCTCAAAAAAAAAAAAAAGAAAAAAAAAGGGCTGACCCTTTGTCTAAACTGTGTTCTAACTGCCCTCTCACTCTAGACATTCTTTTTATCATCCGCATGGCCCAGATGCAGAGAGGTTAGGTCACCTGCCAAGGGAACCCATACTGGGGTGGTAGCAGGTGGGCTAGCTTCAGTCTACTTCCTCCAGGAAACACCCTATGTGAGCCTCTCTGAGGTGGTAGGCTTAGAATTGCTTTGCAAACTGCAGAGAAGTTTACAAATGTGAGATCCATACCTCCCTTACCTCCTGGCAGGCATCAGTGACTGCATCTACACTCACTTCCCAGATCAAAATGCCCCAACACCCTACACATACCACACCCAGCCCAAAGATCTCCTGACGTGATTAATTAGTGCTTTTCTACACACTTCTACTTTGGAAGGAGAGGGTTGAGTCTACCATACTCTCTGTTCGTGGCCTGTTGTCATAACTGGTCTGTGTAGTGCCCTGCTCTGGGTTTCATTCATGCATACATTCCCTTTTGGTTTTTTTTGTTTTTGTTTTTGTTTTTTTGAGACAGGGTCTTGCTCTCTCACCCAGGCTGGAGTGCAGTGGTTCACTGCAGCCTTGACCTCGTGGGCTCAAGCAATCCTCTCACCTCAGCCTCCTAAGTTGCTGGGACTACAGGGGCGTGTCACTGCAATGTTTTTCATTTTTTGTAAAGATGGGGTCTCACTGTGTTACCCAGGCTGGGCTCAAGCTATCACCCCACCTCAGCATCCCAAAGTGCTGGAATTATAGGCATGAGCCACTGCACCCAGCCTGATTGCTGAGTTCTTTCAGAATGGGTAGTTATTTCATAGGCATGGCATTTATTTTTATTTTATTTATTCATTTATTTATTTTGGGGGGAAAAAAAAGGAATGGAGTATAGTGGCTCAGTCTTAGCTCACTGCAACCTCCACCTTCTGAGTTCAAGCGATTCTCCTGTCTCAGCCTCCTGAGTAGCTGGGATCACAGGCATGTGCCACCACACTCGGCTAAGTTTTGTATTTTTAGTAGAGACAGGATTTCAACATGTTGGCCAGGTTGGTCTCGAACTCCTGACCTCGTGATCCACCCACCACGGCCTCCTAAAGTGCTGGGATTACAGGCATGAGCCACTGCACCCAGCCTGGCATGGGGTTTGTTTACATAAAGAGTATTGTGTTATATATCTCCTTATTTCCTACAATTATTTCCCTCTACAACATTTTTTTTGCTCTTTTCCTTTCCTGTCAAGGTATAACACATATACAGTAAAGTGAGTAACATGCACTGATCTGAAATATAAAACTCAATTTTTAGCCCATATATACATCTGTGTAATCACCACTGAGATCAAAATAAAGAACATTTCCAGCACCTCCAGCAAGTTTCCCTTGTGTCCCTTCACAGTCAATAAACTGCCCCCTTCCCTGCCTGAGGCGCCCACTCTTCCAGCGCCCGTCACCACCCATTAGTTGGATTTTTTCTTTTCTTGAACTTCCTCTGCATGGAATCACACCTGTTTTTCATGTCTTGTTCCTTTCGCTCGACTTGTCTGGGAGACTCCCCTATGCCACTGTGGGTAGTGAGAAGTTGTATTTTTTGCTGTTGTGGAGCACTACATCTTTGAGATCTATCCGCGGGGCTCTGTGTACAGGTGTCAGTTGCTTCTTGCTGCTGCCTGGCACCCCTTGGTGCTTCCACCCGTTTGACCTTTCCACTCTCCCAGTGAGGGACACCCAGGGTGCCTCCTGTGAGGCTGCTCTGATCATCCCCCATCCACATCTCCTTACAGAGCGTGTGGACATTTCACTGGATGAATACCTAGGAACAGAATCTCTTGGGCACAGGGAATTGACTGTGCCCCAGCAACTGACAAACTGCTGAAATTGAGCAGCTCTTTCCCATGTCTACCAAGGCAGGAGCAGGGAGAAGGGAAGAAGAGCTGCTCTGGTGATCCTCCTCTGACCCCACTCTCCCCTTCCCGCTTGCCCTCCAGGAAAACCTTTCAGCTCCTCCACTTTGTCCTCTTGCAGGACCCAGCTAAGCACTCTGCTTCCTGAATGTCACTGCCTCTGCGGCAGCCCGCACCATCCTGCTGCATTATAACAGGACGATAATCAATGAACTGCTAACTCTATTGCAATAAAGGAGCGAGCCCAACCTTATATAATTCTTTTTAATTGTTTTCTCACATTACAAGGTTTTTTTTTTTTGCTAAACTTATTCCGCAGTAAGTTATGTCGTTTAATTTCTCAAAGTGCTAATAATTTAATTGCTTCCTTCCTGCAGACAAAGTGCCTGTACTGTCCTCCCTCCCCGGCTCAGAGATTATAAAACGGAGTTGGCAAGAATACCTAAGAGGAGAGTCTTTTTGGCGGCAGGATTTGATGGGAAGCAGCTTTCTCAGAAGTCAGTATGTGGGGCTGGGAACCTGGCTTGGGACTTCAAAGGGGCATGGGGCCCAGCCAAGCCTGCCTAACTTGAGAGGGTTTATGATAATCACAAAGGAGGGGAAAGGGAAGAGCTGAGATTAGAGAGGCTGGATGAGGGTGGGGAGTATTGAACATGGAGCTTCCCATCGTGAAACGCTGTCAGGGAAGCTGGGCTCCATCTGCAGCAGGAGGGATTTAGATCAGACTGGTAGGTGGGGTAGGGGCATTCCTGAGGCAGGACTTTGAGGTGCTGACTGGACCCGGGACAGAGCGGGGAAGTGACATCTGATTACAGGAACTAGCATTTATTGAGCCCTTACTGAAACCTTGAGCTTCCCTAGAACATCTGATTTTAACTGCACACCCAGCTCTCTAAGGCAGGTACTAGTAGTATTGCTGTTTTACAGATGAGGAAACTGAGGCATAGAAAGGTTCACTTGCTCGGGCCAGGAGCAGTGGCTCACACCTGTAATCCCAGCACTTTGGGAGGCTGAGGCCGGCAGATCACGAGGTCAGGAGTTCAGTTCGAGACCAGCCTGACCAACATGGTGAAATCCTGTCTCTACTAAAAATGCAAAAAAAAAAAAAAAGTAGCTGGGCGTGGTGCACCTGTAATCCCAGCTACTTGGGAGGCTGAGGCAAGGGAATTGCTTGAACCAGGGAGGTTGGAAGTTGCAGTGAGCTGAGATCACGCCACTGCACTCCAGCCTGGGTGACGTAGCGAGACTCTCTCTCAAAAAAAAAAGAAAGGTTCACTTGCTCAAGACCCCATAGCTTGTTGGCGAATGATGAGTTGAATGATGGCATCACATCTTATGTGGCAAAAGGGGGACATATAGGCTGCAGGGGACAGGATCAGGGATGAACTACTCTTGAAGATTCCCAAGGCAGTGACCTCCTTCCTCTTGTCTAGGGTCTGATTCAGTCAGAATTGCTTTAACCTACCCATGCCCCCAACCCCGCCCCCAACCCCAGTGACTCCCATGATCTATAGATTATAATTCAAAAACACCATCTTCAAAATACTCACACTCCCTAGCCTGAGGGTAGGAATTTTGAGGACTACCCCCAGATTTGTCACTCCCCTAGGATTTCCTTTCTGGCTCCTGCACCTTGGCAAATGCTGCTTCTTTAAACCTGGAACATTTTCCCCCTCTCCTAGGATGGAATTTCATTCATCCTATGACGCCTGGCTCAAATGCCTCCTCCCCCACCTCCCAAGCTGAGCCCCTCTCTCGAATCTCTAGGACATTCAGAGCACACCTCTGCTGGAGGGAGACCTGATCTGCAGGGTTGCTGGCCTGAGCTCACTCAGTTGACTCCTCTGGCTACTCACTAGCTCTGTGACTTGAGGAAAATCACTTAACTTCTCTGCACTGTACACATACATGATGTACAATAAATGAATAGTACCTGCAAAGCATTTAGCCTGGCACGTGATGAATGCTGAAAGAAAGATTTGCTGTTGTTCTTGACTGTCATTGCCCCTGTATTCTCATCTCCTAACACAGTGCCTGCCTGGCATATAGCAATTGCTCAATAAATGAATAAAATGGGAACAATTACTAACTACCTCCTCCCTCTACCCCAGTCCCAGGAATGCTCCTGTTTGGAATCCCAAGTTGAAATCCCAGGTATAACATCTATTTGCAGTTTCCATTACCCTAGTATTTCCTCTGGAAGGCAGGGCCCCGAGGGTTCTGCCTAAATTAAGGCCCTATCCCCCCTTCACCTGCCCACAAGGACTGGGCAACAGAAGGCATCTTGAATCAGTAGCCACCAGGCATAGAGAAGCCAGAGCCTCACCAGCAGCCCCTTTCTTTCTCACCTTCCTTTCTCTGGCTCTGGCTGTCATCTCTGTTATCCAGAACTAGGATTCCTCAACTGGGCCTCTGCCTCCTTGCCCTGCGCCTCTGGATATGAATGCCTGGGACAGACCTCAGGTCTCTTGTTCTCAGTCCATTGACTCTACGGATATACGAGACAGAAGTTCAGAGGCATTCACACTCCAACTGCCATTCCTGGCTGTGTGAGTCAGTCAAGTCACTTAACCTTTCTGAGCCTCCAGGCTGTGGTACAATAATATAGAGGGCTGGGTGAGACTCCACAGTGCAAAGCTGCAGAGAGACAATTCTGATGGGCTCCCTTCCCTGTAGCAGCGGCCTGCCCTGGAAGAGGGAACAGAGCAGGGTCAGAGCTGAATGCCTTCACGTTGCCAGAGAATCTGAGGGGACCAGGGAAGAGGTGTGGGCTACAGAGCCATGGAAAAGTGAGTGACTTGGAGGCATGAGCAGACACCCTCCTACCGCGGGACAAGCAGAGCACCAGGAATGTGGCTCGAAGCTGCCATGTTTCCCCCTCACATGCAGTTGCTGAAATTGGGTTGGACAAAGATCACACCTCACTCCCCCAGCCCTGTCTGAGCAGTGAAAGTAAGCTTTGTAACTCCTAGAGGGGGCCAGCAGGACCCAAACTCACAAATGCCCCCTCCCTCTACCCCAGGGACTCCCACGTATACCAGTGACCCCTCTGCACGAGGCCATGGTTCTGAAGTCTCCATCCTTGGCAGAAAGCAGCAGAGACCAAGTGAGGGTGTAGCACCCAGAATGATGGAACTTCCAAGACAAGCCAGTGCTAAACAGAGCAGGAACTCAGAGCCTCTGCAGGCTAGAACGGGAACGCCTCCAGGAGTGCCTTCCATGCCCTCCTGTTGACACATACCTCTGCTGAGTTGCCTTTGGTGCTCAAACTTCAGTGATAAAAAGTATTATCGGCCAGACGCGGTGGCTCATGCCTGTAATCCAAGTACTTTGGGAGGCAGAGATGGGCAGATCACGAGGTCAGGAAATCAAGACCATCCTGGCTAACAATGGTGAAATCCTGTCTCTACTAAAAATACAAAAAAATTAGCCAGGCATAGGGCATGCACCTGTAGGCTCAGCTACTGGGGAGGCTGAAGCAGGAGAATTGCTTGAACCTGGGAGGCAGAGGTTGCAGTGAACCAAGATAGCACCAGTGCATGCCAGCCTGGGTGACAGAGCAAGACTTCGTCCCGAAAAAAAAAATGTTATTATTATAACAGTGCACTGCCACCCCCACCCACCTCCCTGACTAAACAGGAAGTGTCTGGCAGGTAGAGGCCTATTTTGCACCCCTGTGGACAAACCCCTTCCCCCAGCACCCACTCACTCATTCCTTCACTCACAAATGTTTATTAAGCACTGACGCAGTTGCCGGGAGGCCTGAGAGTTATCCTTTAGGGTTGTCAGCTGCTAAAGCTCCAGAGCTTTGGCCTCCCAGGTTCCCAAACGTAAAGTTTCCCCCACTCCATCCCAGAGGGAGGACACGGTTCAGCAGGGCCTGTGAGGAGAAGCCACGAACTACATGCTTGCAAAGGAAAACCAGTTCCCCCTTTTTCTTTCCCTCAGGTCCAGGGGTGTGATGGCCCCATGGAAAATTCACAGGCAGGACTTGGAACCTCTACTGGCAGGGGAGTTAGCCCAGGCTTCATTCAGGGAAAGCCCTGCCACCGAGACCAGGCCTGTGCAGAGGGAAACGTGTCCAAAGTCAGCGATGTACAAAGACCTAGGCAACCAGAGCTTCTGACCAGCCAGGGTCTCTCTCTCTCTCTCTCACTGGCCTGGAATTACTCTCAGCTTCGAGGCCAGCCAGCAGAGATATCAGGCCTGGGGCCACAGAGCCAAGATTCCAAAGAGAAAATTCCAAGGCAAACATCTCAAGGGTTTCCAAGGACTGTCTCCCCCACTTCCCAAACTCCCTTCCACACCACCCTGGAGTCTCCCCCGCAACACCCCCCAATTTAACCTTGTGCTTCCCAGACTCCTGCCCTAGGTCCTGATATTAGGAGATATCCCTAAGCCCAGAATATCCTGCCCCTAGCCCCACACCCAAATCCTACCCACCTCAATGCTAGCTCCAAAGCCGCCTCCTCCAAGAAGTCTTCTCTGATCCTCTCTGAGGACGGTCTCTCTCCCTCCTTTAAATACTGAACTCCAGGCCTCTTCTGTGGCTGTGGTCAGGTATTTGGCTTCTGAAAGCAAACAAGACTGGGTTCCCAGGCTGGCTCTACCACTTCCCAGCAGGGCAACCTTAGCAAGTTCCCTTCCTGCTTCCTGGTGGGCTGCCCTTGCCTCTGCCTTGTCCAGAGATACTTGACCACCTCCCTTGGGCTGCCCAACTTCAACCTGGATTCCTAGTATTTGTGAATTAGGTTCTCTAGCTGCAAACTTTTTCTGTTCGGGGCCAGAGAGTAAATATATCAGGCTTTTCAAGCCATACTATCTCTCTTGCAACTACTCAACTCTGCTGTTATAACACAAAGCAACCTAAAATAATAAATAAGCATGGCTGTGTCCTAAGAAAACTATTTATGCACACTAAAATTTGAATTTCTTGGTTAGGAGCAGTGGCTAACGCCAGTGATCCTAGCACTTTGGGAAGCCGAGGCGGGTGGATCACCTGAGCACAGGAGTTAGAGACCAGCCTGGGCAATGTGGCAAAAGCCCATCTGTACTAAAAATACAAAAATTGGCCGGGCGTGGTGGTGTGCACCTGTAGTCTCAGCTGCTTGGGAGGCTGAGGCACAAGAATCGCTTGAACCCAGGAGGCGGAGGTTGAATTGAGCCAAGATTGCGCCAATGCATTCCAGCCTGCATGACAGAGCAAAACTCTGTCTCCAAGGAAAAAAAAAAATTTGAGTTTCCCATATTTTTCACATGTCCAAAAATATTGTGTTTTTCAAAATTTTTTTTCAATCATTGAAAAAAAAACACTTTGTATCTTCCAGGCCGTACAAGTCCTTCCATGTCTCTCCTGAGAGCACTCCCTGGCTGTGAACTCAGTTCCAGAGGCTGCACAAAGCTGCCTGATTCAGCCTCAGCAGGGAGTTTGCAAAGCCCTGACTGTTCCAGGGGCAGGCTTGGGTGCCAAAGGCAGCAAAGAAGTGAGGCACCCAGCCTGCCTTCTAGGAACTTCTAATCCAACGGGGGGACCCAAGACAGATCCAGAGGATTCAATAGTAACACAAGGGGCCGGGCGCAGTGGCTCACACCTGTAATCCCAGCAGTTTGGGAGGCCCAGGCAGGTGGATCACCTGAGGTTGGGAATTTGAGACCAGTCTGACCAACATGGAGAAACCCCATCTCTACTAAAAATAAAAATTAGCAGGGCATGGTGACGAATGCCTGTAATCCCAGCTACTTGGGAGGCTGGGGCAAGAGAATTGCCTGAACCTGGGAGGTGGAGGTTGCAGTGAGCCGAGATTGTGCCATTGCACTCCAGCCTGGGCAACAAGAGCGAAACTCTATTTCAAAAAAAAAAAAAAAAAAAATTGTAACACAAGGTCGGGGAAGATCAACATCATGAAAAAGACCTTATCTTTTCCTTTTATTTTTTTCTCTGAGACGGAGTCTCGCCCAGTCACCCAGGCTGGAGTGTAGTGGTGCAATCTCGGCTCACTGCAACCTCCACCTCCCAGGTTCAAGCAATTCTCCTGCCTCAGCCTCCTGAGTAGCTGGGACTACAGGCACGTGCCACCACGCCCGGCTAATTTTCTGTATCTTTAGTAGAGACAGGGTTTTACCATGCTGGCCAGGCTGGTCTCAAACTCCTGACCTCATGATCCACCCGCCTTGCCCTTCCAAAGTGCTGGGATTACAGGCATGAGCCACCTCGCCCAGCCAGGACCTTATCTTTTCCAATGAACAAATACTTTTTTTATAACTTACATTGAAGAAACTGAAGGAGAGTGCTGGCTCCCTGGGAGAAGAAATGTATCAGGAGAGACTTCATGGAGGAAATGGCATTAGACACGAACTTAAAGGAACAGGAACTCCAGGACTGAAGTCATTACCCTTCACTGTTTCCTCCTGAAAGGCAGCCCCCTGGCTTTTGCAAAAAACACTGAAGACTTACAGCTACACTCAGCCCCACGCACCTACAATGCCATCACCAGATGGTGGGCTCCTTGGGCAGGGGGCAAGGACCTTCCTCACTTCCAAGCCTCTGCGCATGTTTCTGAGCCTAGCACATGTTTTTTTGCAGCATGTTTTTGTAAATGCTTGTTGAGACTGAATTGAAGTTGGAGCTATGGGAGATGACAAAAAAGATTCCCAATAGAAACTGGACAAAATGAGGCTGGGCATGGTGTCAAGTGCCTGTAATCCCAGCAATTTGGGAGGCCGAGGCGGGCAGATCACTTGAGGTCTGGAGTTCGAAATCAACGTGGCCAACATGACGAAACCTCTTCTCTACTAAAAATACCAAAATTAGCCAGGTATGGTGGCATGTGCCTGTAATCCCAGCTACTCAGGAGGCTGAGGCAGGAGAATCACTTGAACCTGGGAGGCGGAGGTTGTAGTGAGCTGAGATCACGCCACTGAACTCCAACCTGGGTGATAGAGTGAGATTCCATCTCAAAAAAAAAAAAAAAAATTGGACTAAATGGATTAGGTCATTCTTTCCATTTCATCCAGCTCCTCAGGCCCAGAAATACATTTCCCAAGGAATAAGCCAACTGTCTTGGGCACAACTGACGGGATTATCACAGCCTTCTGACTTCTTAAAAATGAGATGTGAATTTGAAACCAGAAAAAAAAAAAGATATGTGAAACAGTACTATAACCTTCACACACACACACACACACACAAACACACATACACACAAAACCTTCCCTCTTCTGACAGCCTCTTCCTGCCTTTTTAAGTGGAGGCTCCACTTCTCTGCCCAGGAAGGTGGGGCCTTTGTCCCAATAGCCAGTGCAGACTGGGTCCTGAGGAACTTAAAGCCACCTCCCCATAGAACCCAAATGAGTGCAGCCAGCACCACCTGCCAGCACCACATCGTAAATCAGAGAGGTCATTGCCTGTTAGCTGGCAGGTACCGAACCATGACTAAGCAGTTGCTGATGCCTCCCCAAGACAGCATCATGGAAGCAAAGTTGTAACCAAAGGGGAAGAAATTAATCAATGTATGTATGTGAGGTCTGAATTGGCTTGGATATATACACATGGACCGTCTCACCAAGGATACACCAGAAACTGAACATCGTCCTGCCTCCAGAAAGACAAAGTGAGCTGCTAGGGGACAGCGATGGGAGAATTTAAGCATTTCACTGGCGAGCACTACATGAGTTTTGAATGTTGTGCCATGTGGATATCTTTACCTATTCAAATAAATAAATAAATAAATAAATGTTTTACAACATGTACAATGTTGTTTTAAGCAAATGCAACATAAAATGTGGATTCAGTATCTTGTTTTCAACTCTGCAGGCATAGCTAAGACAATAAAAGCAGAGGTCTGGTTACTACCCTGTAGAAGGACAGAGGGGAAAACACAGAGAACAAAATGCCGTTTAAAATCTCATCAGGCCGGGCATGGTGCTCACACCTGTAATCCCAGGACTTTGGAAGGCAGAGGCTGGCGGATCACCTGAGGTCAGGAGTTCAAGACCAGCCTGACCAACATGGCGAAATCCCATCTCTACTAAAAATACAAAAATTAGCTGGCATGGTGGCTCATGACTGTAATTCCAGCTACTCGGGAAGCTGAGGAAGGAGAATCCCTTGAACCTGGGAGGTAGAGGTTGTAGTGAGCCGAGATTACACCACCGCACTCCAGCCTGGGCGACGAGAGTGAAACTCCATCTCAAAAATGAATAAAATAAAATCTCACCAAATGATCACGCCAAATAAGGATTCTGCCTGGGAAAAGACAGGGGTCAGAGAAGCCAGACAAAGAGAACTGATACAGAATGAACAGTACCCACTGGGGAGGTGAGGGAGGGGGAGCTCCAGAGGCCCATTCTCCTCCCAGCATGAGTTTGCATGGGGGAGAGGGAAGACATTTAAAGAGAGAGGAGTTGGAGCCTGGTGACTCCCGCCCTGTGATGCACGTAAATTGAAGTAGGACACAGAAGGTGGCACTCAGGAAAACAAGTCCCAGTGCCTGGCTCCACCTCAGCCACTCACACAATCCCGGCACTTCCCCAATCTGAGACTCAGTTCTTTTGTCTCTACCATGAAGCATTTGGCCCAGACAGATCTCCAAGGTGCCTCATGGCTCTAATATTCTCTGATTTGATGGCTTCAGCCTTCTGCAAATGTGCATAAAATACATTAGTTTTAGCAGTAGTAAAAACAAAACTGAAAATCAGATTTATCATTTTAATTAAATATACTTTACATTCTCAATTTCTAGGGAGCAAAATGCTCCCCCCACCATCAGTTTCCCTTTGTGGGAGGCATTCATGTCTGACACGCAATTTAAGAAAATGCCAAAGCACCCCGTGTAAGATACACAATTAACAAGACCCTAACAGGTATTTCTTAACAGGAAAGTGGGGCTTGTTGGTCGGTGGGTGGGGTGGGGAAGAACATAAAAAGGAAATGTCAAGAAGGGGAGGGTCATGTGGGATCAGGATACCGGAGAACCGGGGATCAGGCTAATAAGAACAACAGGCTATTGTCTTTACTAGCCCTCAGAAGTCACTATCTCTGGAACTCCGTGGAGCTGGCGAGTCTGAAGCGGGCGGTTTGGTTCCCCTCTCCCTGGGTGACGTAAGGCAAATTGCTCTCTGGACTTTAGAGTGCTCAACTGGAAAACAGAACTAAATACACCTACTTTGAGGAATGCTGGGAAATGTAATAAGATATCTGAAAAGGCTTAAGAAAACAATAAAGTGTAAAGCACACATGCAAACACTGTATTTTTTTTTTTTTTTTGAGACAGAATTTTGCTCTTGTTGCCCAAGCTGGAGTGCAATGACATGATCTCAGCTCACTGCAACCTCTGCCTCCTGGGTTCAAGCGATTCTCCTACCTCAGCCTCCCAAGTAGCTGGGATTACAGGCATGTGCCACCACACCCGGCTAATTTTGTATTTTTAGTAGAGACAGGGTTTTACTATGCTGGTCAGGCTGGTCTCGATCTCCTGACCTCAAATGATCCACCTGCCTCTGCCTCCCAAAGTGCTGGGATTACAGGTGTGAACCACTGCACCTGGCCCAAATACTGTATTTTGGAAACTCAAATTGGGATCCAGAATGCCTGGTCCCCATCTGGTTAGGTAATGTGTCCTCCCAGCATGCGTCCCCCTGACATCCTTTCTTTCTGCCATCCTTTTCTCCACCCAGGCACGTGGTCCCCACAAAGCAAGAGGAAAGCAGCCGCCCCTGCCCAGAAGGAACATCATTTCCTGGGCTCTGGGCTCAGTGGCTCCAGATCATAAATTAACAACCGTGGTTGTAAATTACCAGATAAATCTGGGCTGGGGTCGCCAGTAAGATAGATGAAAATCAACAGGAGAAATAAATCTACAGCAGTAGCTCCCTGAGTTTCAGGAAAGCCCTACAGCCTCAGGGCAGTCAGGGACTAGCCAGAGAGAAGAGTTTCTATTTTGGATATAAAACAAAAAGGCCAGGTGCGGGGGCTCACGGCGTGATTGCCTGAGCTCAGGAGTTAGAGACCACCAGCCTGGGCCACATGGTAAAACCTTGACTCCACAAAAAATACAAAAAAAAATTAGCTGGGCATGGTGGCATGTACCTACTGAGATTGTAGCATTGCATTCCAGCCTGAGTGACAGAGCAAGACTCTATCTTTTAGAAAACAAAAAAAAATCAAGGCCAATGTGCTATCTCACACCTGTAATCCCAACACTTTGGAAGGCCAAGGCAGGAGATTCTTGAGGCCAGGAGTTCAAGACCAGCCTGGGCAACATAGCAAGACCCTGACTCTACCAAAAAAATAAAAATAATTTTTCAAAAAAATCTCAGAAATAGCTGGGCGACACCTGTAATCCCAGCACTTTGGGAGGCCGAGGCAGGTGGATCACGAGGTCAGGATTTCAAGACCAGCCTGACCAACATGGTGAAACCCCTTCTCTACTAAAAATTCAAAAATTAGGCAGGTGTGGTGGCATGGGCCTATAATCTCAGCTACTCAGGAGACTGAAACAGGAGAATCGCTTGAACTCGGGAGGTGGCGGTTGCAGTGAGCCGAGATCGTGCCACTGCACTGCAATTCAGCCTGGGCAACAGAGCGAGACTCTGTCTCAAAAAAAAAAAAAAAAACCTTCAGAAATAAAACCAGGAATTCTCCTCACTACCCACTACCACCATTCTCCCAAAAAGATTCAGGTAAGAGTCAAGTCCCCAGGCTTCTGCCAGCTCCGATAGAGCTGTCCCTGTCCCCCGCCTTACCGAACTGGGGCGTCCACTCAGTTGCCCATTATTCCTGACGACAAGAGCAAATATAGATACTCTCAGAGGACTGAGGAGAGGCTAAGTGGAATAAGCGGTGTTTAATCTTTAACAAGAGAAATTGCTTTTCCTTAGCAGAGCCCCACCCAGCAGGCACTGTGGCCCCTCATAATTCAAGTCCGTCCTTAATTAAAAGGGGAGCATCCTGGACTCTCCCCAACTGGCACCAATTCCATTCTCATTCTTCAGCCTGCTGACATTTGTCCGTTTGTCTCTCTTCGACAGAAAGGGAAGAAAATCAAAAGGAAAAGAAAATGTTATATCCTGCAGCTTTTTGAGAGGGCCTGTCCTTGAGCTGGGGCGCTTCATCTAGAAACAGAGAGGCTGAAATCTAACAGGGGGAGATGGAACAGGACAAGGAATCCTTTGCATTTTGGAAGGAGCCCTGAGCTGCTGCAAATAGCAAGTATGAAAAGCTAAAGTCACCAGCACCTTCTAAAAATAAAACTTGCTCTCCCTGGGGCACCCGTGGTCGCTGTCTTTCCAGGGCTGGGCTCCAACATTTCCTCCTGGGACAATATTCCAGAAGAAAGGAGGATGCATCTATTTAGCCTTGTTTAAAAATATTAAAATGAAAGGCTGGACACAGTGGTTCACGCCTGTAATCCCAGCACTTTGGGAGGCCGAGGCGGGTGGATCATGAGGTCAGGAGTTTGGGACCAACCTGGCCAACATAGTGAAACCTGTCTCTACTAAAAATACAAAAAATTAGCTGGGCGTGGTGTTGGGCACCTGTAATCCCAGCTACTCAGGAGGCTGAGGCAGGAGAATCTCATGAACCAGGGAGGCAGAGAGCTGAGATGGCACCACCGCACTCCAGCCCAGGCAATAGTGTGAGACTCTGTTTCAAAAAAAAAAAAAAATTAAATTCCTAATTGCACCTCTGTCGGCTCCATCTGCCAGAGGAGATCCCTCAGGAGTCAGGCTGGGCCAATCTGATCTTCTCCCCCTGTTTCTCCCCCAGATTCTTGAGGATGTCCAATCCCTGTACCACCCAAGGGAAAGAGAGTCCTCCTCTAGGACTTTTCTATGGAGACTGCTCTCCTCCTCCACAGGGTCCCCTAGGAATCCAGCAAGACATCAGCTTTATCTGAGTGATTCCTCTTTAGCCCAATATACTCCCAGCTAGTAGGCTGAAGGAGAGCCCCATTTCTTTGGAGTCTCAAGAGCGATCTCAGGCTAAATAAAAGATGGAGACAAACAAGGGAAGTAGTTGTTTTACCTCCCCTCCGCAGCACGTTCTCCAAAAGTGATGCCTTTCCAACCACGTTGAAGGGAATATATGTTGACAAGATATTTGTAAAGACAACTATGATTAAAAAAAAAACCAGGTTGGGTGTAATGGCTCATGCCTATAATCCTAGCACTTTGGGAGGCCAAGGCAGGAGGATCACTTGAGCCCAGGAGTTTGAGATAATCCTGGGCAACACAGTGTGACCCCATCTTTGCAAAAAAATTAGCCAGTTGTGGTGGTGAACACCTGTACGCCTAGCTACTCAGGAGGCTGATTGTGGGAGAATCACTTGAGCCCAAGAGGTTGACGCCGCAATGAATGAGCAACGATTGTTCCACTACACTACAGCCTGGGTGACATAGTGACACCTTGTCCCCCACGCCTCCCCCCCCCAAAAAATCTTCTTAGTTCTATAAAATTAAAATAATAAATAAATAGGCCATGCGTGGTGGCTCATGCCTGTAATCCAAGCACTTTGGAGGCCAAGGCAGGCGGATCACCTGAGGTTGGGAGTTCAAGACCAGCCTGACCAACATGGTAAAACCCCGTCTTTAATACATAAATAAATAAATAAATAAATGGCTTTCAGCTCAGAGGAGGCCAAGGTGCAACTTTCTTCAGTCATCCCAAATCCGGGTTCATCCCACACCAGCCACCTCCACCATGCCGCTGAAGTTCAACCCCAATGAGATCAAAGTCGTATACCTGAGGTGCACCAGGGTGAAGTCGGTGCCACTTCTGCACTGACCCCCAAGATCGGCCCCCTAGGTCTGTCTCCAAAAAAGGTTGATGATGACATTGCCAAGGCAACGGGTGACTGGAAAGGCCTGAGGATTACAGTGAAACTGACCATTCAGAACAGACAGGCCCAGATTGAGGTGGTACCTTCTGCCCCTGCCCTGATCATCAAAGCCCTCAAGAAACCACCAAGAGACAGAAAGAAACAGAAAAACATTAAACACAGCAGGAATATCACTTTTGATGGGATTGTCAACATTGCTCGACAGATGTGGCACCGATCTTTAGCCAGAGAACTCTCTGGAACCATTGAAGAGATCCTGGGGACTGCCCCATCTGTGGGCTGTAATGTTGATGGCCGCCACCCTCATGACATCATAGATGACATCAGCAGTAGTACTGTGGAATGCCCAGCTAGTTAAGAAGCACAAAGGAAAATATTTCAATAAAGGATAATTTAACAACTGGAAAAAAATTAAAAAATAATAAATAAATAAAAGAAAAATGGGCACCAGGCATCTTGGCGCAGGCAGTTAATTTCAGGAGTACATATCCATGCACCCATCATTCAGAAGCCCTGCAGTTAAGAGGAAGCAATGTGAAAGGGGGACAGTGACACAAGACAAAAGGAAGTCAGAGAGTGGTGCTTTTTGATCATCCTGACCCACCAGCCCATGGGGGAGAACCCCAGGCTCCCCCTCTTCCATCCCCCACCACCAGACCCCGCTGTCTGGTTCATTCCTCTAGTGTCTCCAGTCTGGGAGATACTAAAGGGACACAGGACATTACTTGACCCTATTTATCTCGTCCATCTGGCCTTGCAGAGCTGTCTCGCAAGGCTACCCCAATGGGTTCCACCCTTTAACGCTCTGAAACTCAGCTCTTCCAGACCATGAGGAAGTCAGGCCTTGAAGATACTTCTCATCCTCCTCTCACAGTCACATGGCACAGGTCACCCACAGGATGTCCCCAGCTAACCCAACCCAGAGAACCCAATCCAGTCCTATGCCGCTCATTCTCTGAAACCTGCCCTGGGGAAAGCCTGCTCTCTGTTGGCTCCTGAGCCTTCTTGATGTCTGATCCAGGTGAATCCAACAGCTTCCTCTCCCTACTCATCACAGTGCTCCGATCTTCCAGCCTCCAGAGCAAGCCACAGCCTGCCTTTACATGAACATTTGCATAAAAAAATCCCACATTTATATTGTATAACTTAAGCTTCTGAGAAACAGGTCAGAGTTCAGCACCCCCCCATCTACTAGTGGGGAAAGAAGGATTTATCTGTGCAACCCCCCACCAAAAATGTGTAGGAGGGTGTCAGGGAGTATGCTGCATGTGTCCGTGAAGCTGTGTGTCCAGGAGGGGACTGTGAGCATCCTGCATCCAAGAGGGTCCATGTGTATCTCTGGCTCAGGTGTGGCCTCCATCTGTCTGTATGCCTCTGAGTCTGTTTGGGGTGTCCTCAGTCTGAGTCTGTTGTGGGGGCCCTTGGGGTAGATGTGTATTTGTGAGGGCTCTGTTTCCTCATCTGTAAAATAGGAATGACAATCCTAATACTTGCCTCACAGGCTCATTGTGAGGTTGTATGGGTTAATGCAGGTCATGCACTTACAGCAGGGCATGGCTCAGTACATGTCGGTTATTGTGATGTGATTCCCAACAGAAACCTCCAGTTCCTCTATTCTCTCCTCCCCCAACTACTTCCAGTGGTGTAAGAGGCGAATGTTCCCCTTGGAAATATCACTGCTCTGAGCCTGGATACTCAATCAGAGGTCAGTGACAGCAGCAGTATTTTCTCTTAGCTTGAGGGGAGGAAGGCTCCTCAGCCTCTGCCAGGGCTGGGGAGGATTGGGAATGGGGAGGGGGCACTTACTCACCAGGGAGCCAGGGGCCCTCCAGAAGAATATAAGAACTCAGAGCCAGCAGCCTGGGCAACATAATGAGACCCTGTCTCTATAAAAACAACAACAACAAAACACACACACGCGCACACACACACACAACCACTAGCCAGGCATGATAGTGCATGCCTGTAGTGCATCCCAGCTGCTTGGGAGGCTGAGGTGGGAGGACTGCTTGAAGGAGTTCGAGGTTACAGTGAACTGTGATGGCACCACTGCACTCCAACCTGGGTAACAAAGGGAGACCCTCCTGTTCCTCAAAAAAACACAAAAAAGGCCAGGCGCAGTGTCTCATGCCTGTAATCCCAGAACTTTGGGGGCCGAGGCAGGTGGATCACCTGAGGTCAGGAGTTCAAGACCACGCTGACCAACACAGTGAAACCCCGTCTCTATTAAAAATACAAAAAATCAGCCAGGGGTGGTGGCAGGCACTTGTAATCCCAGCTACTTGGGAGGCTGAAGCAGGAGAATCACTTGAACACGGGAGGTGGAGATTGCAATGAGCCAAGATGGAGCCTTTGCACTCCAGCCTGGGCAACAAGAGTGAAACTCTGTCAAAAACAAAACAAACCAAACAAAAACTCAGAACTGGAGGGGCACTGGCACCCCTAGAGAGGCCCCACCCCACCGAAGTACCCAGTACCAACTTAAAGACCCACTGGACTCTTCTTGTCATGGAGACCACATTGGAGCTGCCTTCCAGGAAGAACCCTCTGTCCTCCTCCCCCACTTCTCTTGGCCAGAACTCACACTCTTCTCTAAACTGGTTCTATCCAGCCCAAAGCTGGGATTTGCTTGGGCTTGTCTCTTCTTCCTTGGGCAGGATTCCTGCTAAGCTCAATTAGTTTGGTCTGTATCGTACCTATTCACTACACAAGCGTTTCATGCCACCCTCAAAAGCATGAAAACAGGCTGAGGAGGACTTACAGAGGCAAATGAGCTCTGGAGAGCTCTCCATACATAAGGATGTCTATATCATGAGACAGAGTAAAAAATATCCACACCAGAGATATAGTCAAGAATGTTGTATGGGGCTAAAGGAACTGATTCAGGCTATCATGGAAGGCTTCCTGGAGGAAAGGGACAATAGATATGAGACTTATAGAATATTACAGCAGAGGTGGGCACAGTGGCTCATGCCTGTAATCCCAGCACTTTGAGAGGCTGAGGAGGGCAGATCATCTGAGGTTCAGAGTTCAAGACCAGCCTGACCAACATGGAAAAACCCCGTCTCTACTGAAAAATACAAAATTACCCGGGCATGGTGGCTACCCGGGATGCTGAGGCAGAAGAAGCACTTGAACCCTGGAGGGGGAGGTTGCAGTGAGCCGAGATCAAAAGACAAAAACTTCTGTCTAAAAAAAAAAAAAAGAAGAAGAAGAAGAATATTACAGCAGAGAAGAAAGGGAAGTTTATTTTCATTTGCCCAAGCTGATCTCATGGAATGAGGCTTAAACGACAATTTTATGTTTTAGTCCCAGTTCTGGCCAGAAGACACAAAGATGCTTACATGTGTCATTTCCTTCTCTGAAACTCCACTGCCTCATCTGTAAAGTGGTGGGTGTTAGGTTAGATGAATTTGGGAAACTACTCCTACTGGCCTGGTGTTTGAACATTATTTTGTGTTTATCACAAATAGGCAGGACGAAAAATCAGGCTGTCCTCAAAGGAGTACACAGGCTGAAGACACAGAGAATTGTCTCAGAAAAACGGCCTTTGAGGATTCATGTCCTGTGTGCCCCTATGGCCACAGCCCAAACAGCTCAGCTCCCCCTCAGATGTCTGTCTTGTTCATAGCTGCTTGCCTGGCACCCAGCACGGTATCTGACACAATAAATGTTTATTGAAAGAAGTGGTGAATGGATGAGATGACAGAAACTTCGACCAGCTTCTGAGCCAAAACTGAAAACCATCCTTCCCCAAGATCATCAGAGCCTTTGGGGCTTTTGCTCCTTTTGCTGCTGTCAGTTAAGAGGGAAGATGGCTGACAGGGAGCTACACTTTCAGAAATCATCTACCCTGGGGCCTCTAGTTTCTGCTGCAATCAATGGAAAGTGGGTCACAAAATAGATCTGCAGAGAACAGACCTTTGAGGACGAGCCTGGATT
Organism: Ateles fusciceps; assembly: GCA_036589455.1. Classification (NCBI taxonomy): domain Eukaryota; kingdom Metazoa; phylum Chordata; class Mammalia; order Primates; family Atelidae; genus Ateles; species Ateles fusciceps. Next base: position 149,954 of record JAZHEH010000789.1, on the reverse strand, counting down.
CTGTGCCAGTTTACATTTATTGATCACCTACTATGTATCAGTTGTCACATAGCTTAACTCATTTAATCATGGTTTCAGAGGGCTCTACAGGAAAGTGTGAGGGATCTGAGGCACTAAACCCCAGAGGTGCTGACTGGCTGAGTTACCTCAGGCGAGTTACCATCTCTTTCTGAGATTTCATTTGTAGTATCTGTAAGATACAAACGATCCACTTCGCCGGGGTATGGGAACGAAATGAGCACGTGGAAGTGGAGCGCTTCATAAATGCTAGTTATTATTGTTCCTCTGGGCACACAAGCCCTGTCGCCTCCCCCCTGGGCGCACACAGACATGTTCATACCCCCACGTACACGCAGATGCAGGGATGTGTGCAGACGCCAGCCAGAGGAGTTCGCGCGCCTCAGACCCACGGTCGTGGCGGAGACCGTCGAGAAGCCGCGGGGTCCTCGGCTTCTCTCCCTTTCTCTCGGTTCTTTATGAATGAACTCCGGCCGCGAGTTTATTTTTTTATGAATGGGAGCGGGAGCACTGAATGAAGCCGGGAGCCAACCCCTACATTCTGATTGGCCCCCGCGGCTGGGAAACTCCGCCCCCTGGCTAGGCCAGGCGACTCTCGGGATTGGCGGGCGTGCCCAGCCCTGGAGTTCCATTCACAAAAGTCAATGAAACAAAGGGAACCGGGTTGTGGGGGAGAGAGAGCCGAGGCCGAGCAAAGGAAATGCACCAATCAGCTGCTCCCCCCGGGTTCACAACTGTCTGCGGCGCCCGAAAAACAAGTCGGTGCGCTGGGGACCCGGAGCCCGGGCCGCCTTGCTCCGGCCTAGCCCCGCGACCCTCGGTGCCGGCCCCAGGGCATGCTCGGAATCCCCCGCGGCTCCAGCCCAGACGCCCCGGCCTCAGGTGAGGCTGCGGGAGGGAGAGGGAGGGAGAGTGTCTGTGATTCCCCGCCTCGCCTCCCACGCACACCACACTCACTCTCACTTCCCGCCTCCGCAGATTCCAGGGCGGAGGTGGGAGGCGCTGGGATTCGGGGTTGGAGGGGGCGTGGGAGTTGTGGGCATGCGATGGTGTGCGCCTCGCCTGCTCCTTCGCGCGCGCGCGCGCGCGCGCACACACACACACACACACACACACACACACACCACACGTCTTATGTAACCGAGCCCGGGTAGAGCAGGGCTGTAGAAAGCAGAAACGGCGAGCCCGGCTCCCAGGAGCAGGTGGGACCTCCTTTGGCCTTTGGCGGAGGGGAGTGGTGGTGGCGCTCGGCCTGGCAGGCGGAAACCTCCCCATCGCCCCAGTGAGTCGGAGAAGTTTCGCTGTCGGACTCAGAGCCTGGGGACTGCCCCCTCCCCGCCACCCCTCCCCCGCCCCCATCGCAGCCCTCCCTGGACGGTGTGCGAACGCAGTCCCCTCCCCCCCCCCCAGGTCTTGGCCCCCCGCTCGGGGCCCCGGCCGTGCGGCCGGAGGGAGCGGCCGGATGGAGCGGAGGATGAAAGGCGGATACTTGGATCAGCAAGTGCCCTACACCTTCAGCAGCGTGAGCGCCGCGCCGGCCTCCACGCCCGCACCGCCCCGCACCCAGCCCCTACTCTCACCACAGCCCCCCTCCCCACCGTCCCAGAGGAGTCCTGGGCTGCCCCGCCCCTGAGCCACCCGGGGACCCCAACCTCGTCCCCCAGACTAGGCGCCTCGGGGTGACTTGGGGGGCATCTCCCCCTTCTCGCAGAAATCGCCCGGAAATGGGAGCCTGCGCGAAGCGCTGATGGTCCCGCAGGGGAAGCTCATGGACCCGGGCTCCCTGCCGCCCTCCGACTCCGAAGGTAAAGAGCAAGAGACACAAACCGCGACCGTCCTCCGCCACACACACACACACACACACACACACACACACACGACCGATCCTGGAACCCCCGCCTGTTTCCCCAAAAACGTCGCCCTCCAAGGGACTCTGGTCATTCTTCTTGGTCCCTGCTCCCAAGGCGGGGGTGTTCACAGGGGCTTGCTAGGGCTCCTTCTCTCTTACTGTCCCCTCCACCTCACCTCCAATTCCACTATTTACCCCTCAGATCTCTTCCAGGATCTAAGTCACTTCCAGGAGACGTGGCTCGCTGAAGGTGAGTAGTTTTGTGACCTTTTCTATTTTGGGGGTCTGGAGAGGGGGGAACACTGTAGCCCCTGTTATTCCACCCTAGCCCTACACTTCTTCTCTCCCTTCCCTGCCTCAAGAAGTTCTCCAAGGCCCTGTCTCCCCAGGTTCCTCGCCACTCTACTCACCCCAGAGCCCGATGTGGACACTTATATTGGTATTTATTTTCTCTATCCTGAGCCAGGCTTGTGTAACTAGGCTTCAGCATGAATCAGACCATTGTGTGGGGTATTTGCTTATTTGAATGGAACTTGGCCCCAGGCCCATTTTCCTGGTTGAAATTTTCATTTGCAAAGTCTGTTTTGCAGAAGCCACGGGGCCAAGGTGCGTGTTGGGGGTGTCATCGTCGGGGGTGGGGGGGAGGAACAACTAATTTGTCACCTATCCTCCGGAGTTGCCAAAGCATTGATTCTTATCCCGTGGGTTTCTCTTCTTCCCAATCCCAGCATCAAACAATTTACTGTCCAAGCCAAAAGCACAACAAAAGTTTAAATAATTCTTTTCGGCAGTCCTTCGGCACAGAGGGCCCAGCCCTCCCTCCCCAAATAGCCTTGATTGTAATTCTAATAGCAAGTGTTCCTCCCCCCTCCTCCATCCCGCTTGAATACCTCCGCCCCCAGGCAAATCCCCCCTTCCTGTGTGCTGGGGAGTTAGCGTGAGCTGGCTGGGGTGGGGTCCGTGGCTGGGCCTGATGGGGAAGTCGTGTGTTCGGGAGGTTTCCTGGTTGGATTCATCAGTGCGTTTTGGTGGGGCCTGAGGGTGTCGCTGGTGGGGCTGCAGGTGGGAGGGAAAATGGTGATTTAGACAGCCTCTGAGAGGAAAGGGTTACTGGCCCCATCTTACGGTTCCTTTTTTTTTTTAACGCTATGAAAACGAAGAAGCCAAAACACTAAGAACTCCTTTTTGAGGTCTTTTCCTTAGGATCTCCTCATCCCTCCACCCTGGCATCTTTGGTAATTTTTTTAAACCTCAAATCTAACTGCCCTGGAATTCTCCGTAGAAGCTTAGAGTAAAAGGAAAATGACCCCTGACTAGATCCTTGAAGTGAGACTAGGTCTGTCTTGCCCACTATGGTACTCTAAAAATATATATGTTGACACAATGACTAGCATAGAGCAAGCACTCAAGACATTTTGTGGAATTAATGGCTGAATGGCAGTGTGAGTGCTGGAGGGATCTGGGGGTATTGTGTGCATCTTCCCGACCTTGCAAGTCCTGCATGCCCAGCTCCAATTTACAGGCAGAGCTTTGCCCCCGTCTCCCCATCCTCCTCCTGAGGTTCCGGAGCTGGGCTGGAGCTGAAGAACGCAGAGGTGTCAGTTTCCATGGGCTCTCAAAGACTTCCTTTCCCAGCGCCTGATTTCTGTCTGGCTCACCGGGCTTCATTCCTTGCCTGTCAGCTGAGAGTCCTCACAGTGGGCAGCTCCTGGGGCTGTGAGCTAGGGGTGGGCTGAGGTTGGCATTTTGGCAGCAGCTGGTCCATCTGTGCCCGGGTTTGAGATGGGAGGGGGAGGAAAAAGCTCTCATCTCTCTACCCCTTGGCCGGGGGTCTGGAGAGGGTACGCATGTCTGTCGTCTGTGTCAGTGTCAGTGTGACAGTAAATGTGTGAGAGAAAAGAGTGAGTGTGTGTGTGTGTGTGTGTGTTAGTTACATGCTGCTGCCCTGTACATTTAAATCCAGTGGGTGGGGAGGTGGGGGTGGGGATTGCAAGAAGGAGGTGGGGGTGGGCGCTGGGATCTCCTTGGTTCCCTCTCCTTCCTTCTGAGGGAGCAGCTCAGGTTCCCAGCTGGCGATGGATGGCCAGGCCTGAGGGGGGTATGCTGAGGCCGATCGTTCCTTCTCACTTTCTCTGCGGAGACAGATGCAGCTGCCGGGGCCCTGTCCCCCTGCACCATCCCAGCACCACCCCAGCCTCCTCTCCTGCCTCTTCCCCACCAGGTCAGTGACCCCGGCAACCCATGGGGAGCTTTGGGGTGGCAGGGAGGGGCTAGCTCCTTTGGAAACTTGCCAGTGGTGGGACACATTAGGAGGAATGGGGACCAGAGCCCAACCTCCCTCTCTCAGCTTGGTTTCTTCCAAAGCCCCAATTTGGAGAGAAGCAGCAAGGGGGTCCTGGTAGTGGGCGGCGCTGCGAAGACTTAGCATTTGGAGGATGCACAGGTTGGATCTGGGCAGGTATAGGGAGATTCCGATGTGGTTGCAGGTTTGGTGTCCTGTGTCCGAGCGTTGAAGGGTGAGTGCGAGTGGGGCTTTATGGAGGCAGCTCACATATATTTGGGGTTGGGTTTTTGTAGACAGAGGGGAATGATGTGAGGCTAGGAGGGCGTGTCTGATTTGGGGGTGCCTGGGATCTGTTGAGATGTTGGGGAAAGAATCAGGCTGCTACAGGGAGACCCAGGCTCAGGCAGGCTGAGCCCAAAATGTGTCTGGCTATGATAAAAGATGTGCTGGTTTTGAAGGTTCCTTTCCAGGCTTGTCAGGAGCCCTGAAACCTTGGGGACAATGACTTTGTTGTCTGTTTGGTAGTAAGGGCCGTAAGGGCCATTGACTCTAGGCCATGACTCCTTTGTGTGAGGTTGGGGTCTGGATTGCCAGAGCCCTGGGGATGGGTTGCAGGGACCCTTGGTCCCTCTGATACTGTGTGTAAAATTGCTGGAAGTACACCATACACAAAGGTGTATGGATTTTTTTAGGAAGAGAATGACCTGTAGCTTTTATCAGATTCTCAAAGGGATCAAGCTGCGCTCCCTTTTTCACCAGAATCGCTACTCCCCAACCCTCTTCCAAGGGCCCCAGTCCCCTTGCCCTTTGGCTTTCCCAGTCATATTTGTAGCTCCAAAAAAAGATCCCATGTGTGGAGGGTGTGCATAGAGGGCGTACATGGAGGGCACATTTCACCCTGTGCTATCACGCTGCAGCAAGATTGAAGTGAAAGGAATTAGGGTGTGTGCATCCCTGAATGCGTGTCCCATGTGCGTGTACACTGATGCCTCAGCATGTCTGTGGGGAGAGATGAGGTTAGTCCCCTCCCGAGTCTTCCCCAGCTACATTGCCTCCTTCTCCCTCTTTCTGTCTCCTCCCCTTCCAGAAGACTCCTGGGGGACAATATGTCCCCTTCGCAACTAGACAACTGGTTCCTTCCAGTACAGAGGCTGCCAGGGTGGGGGCAGGGTAAGGGACAGCAGTGACACAATGGAGCAGAAGCTCTGGAGAATGCGTCTATCCCCTTCACACTACGACTGGACCCTGGGAAGAGGGTGACGGGGTATATATGGTGTGGGTGGCTAACGTATGACAGGCTTCAGTTTGTCTCTGTTTTAACTTCCCAATTCTTCCAGAATCCAGCTTGGGGGGCCTGGAAACCCCTCCTCTTTTTAACTGACCCCCATTTTGACAGGAGAGTCCTTAAAATTCTCTCTCTCTGGGCATTATGCTGTCTTGGCACTTTTCCCACCCCCTGCTTAATTATCTGCCTCGTCCTCAGACAGATAAACTCCATCTTAGTGCCAGGATGGAGCTGGGGACAGACCCTGGCACACTGGCTTGGCAGCCAAAACTCAGCCAAGTTAACAAATAAATAAAGAGAGTGGTGTACACTCAAGACCAAACATGGTAAATACAAATTCTCCTGCTCTCCAGGAACGCGAGGCTCAGTGTTCCTATTTCTATCCTGTTGACAGTCTCTGGATGACTGAGGGCCCTGGCCTACCCCCTTTGGGAGAAGGCCAGTGTTTGGGGAGGGGCTGAGCAAGGACAGATTTCTCCTGGCTCTGGGAAGAGGATGGTGCCACCTCTTTTGGGGTGTGGTCTATGTGCTTGAGGAGGCTTCCTCCTGGACTGCTGGGCCGGAGGGGGTCTCTGGTTAAACTGTCAGGCCCAAGGCAGGAAGAAAGGCAAGATGATGCCAAGGGCTCTCTGCTCTCCAGCGCCAGTGACGCCAGCAGGAGATACCCCCAGCCCATTACCTCAATGGAAAGTGGCAGTTAATGAAGCCCGGGGGGGGGGCCCCCCGGAGTGCGTGAGCCACCCCCTGAGTTCTGCACCACCCTTTCCCTTGGGACCTTTCTTGCCTAGTAGGAGGGAGGGAAATGTTGGTCACTCTGCTCCCGTCACCCTCACTTCCTGCCATCTTGGGGGATGTTGCCTCTGAATGGACCAGAGGGCACAGTGGGGGATGAGCCTGGGCTTTGCATCCCTGGGCAGGTGGACACATTTGGCCTCCTACCCTCTATCCAAATGTGCCTATTTTTAAGGTTATGGTGGCTGAAGTGGGAGGATTACTGGAGTCCAGAAGCTCGAGGCTGCAGTGAGCTATGATTGTGCCACTGCACTCCAGCCTGAGTGACAGAGGAGAGTTTCTCATAATAGACAGATTTTTTTTTTTTTCAGACAGAGTCTGGCTCTGTTGCCCAGGCTGGAGTGCAGTGGCACGATCCTGGCTCACTGAAACCTCTGCATCCTGGGTTCAAGCAATTTTCCTGCCTCAGCCTCCCCGCCCGAGCAGCTGGGATTACAGGTGCCCGCCACCATGCCTGTCTAATTTTTGTATTTTTTTTTCAATAGAAATGGGGTTTCGCCACGTTGGCCAGGCTGGGCTTGAACTCCTGACCTCAGGTGTTCCACCCACCTCGGCCTCCCAAAGTGCTTTGATTACAGGCATAAACCACTGTGCCCTGCCAATAGATAGATTTTAAAATGTAGGTGCCTGGGCCCCACCTCAGTCCTATGGAATGGGACTCTCCCAGGAGGGGATTGGTAATCGTGTTTTAATTTTATTATTTTTATTTATTTATTTATTTATTTTGAGATGGAGTTTAGCTCTTGTTGCCCAGGCTAGAGTGCAATGGCGTGATCTCGGCTCACTGAAACCTCCACCCCCTGGGTTCAAGTGATTCTCCTACCTCAGCCTCCCAAGTAGCAGGGATTACAGGTGCATGCCACCACACCCAGCTAATTTTTTGTATTTTTAAGTAGAGAGGTGGTTTCATCATGTTGGCCAGGATGGTCTGAATCTCCTGACCTCATGATCCGCCCACCTCAGCCTCCTAAAGTGCTGGGATTACAGGCATGAGCCACTGTGCCCGGCCCTATTATTATTTTTTGAGACAGCGTTTCACTCTGTTGCCCAGGCTGGAGTGCAGTGGCGTGATCTCGGCTCACTGCAACCTCTGCCTCCCGGGTTCAAGTGATTCTCCTATCTCAGCCTCCCGAGGAGCTGGGATTACAGGTGCGTGTCACCTCGCCTGGCTAATTTTTATATTTTTAGTAGAGACGCGATCTCGGCACGTTGGCCAGGAACTCCGGACCTCAGATGATCTGCCTGCCTTGGCCTCCCAAAATGCTGTGATTACAGGCTTGAGCCACCACGCCCTACTGGAATCGTGTTTTTAACTATGCTCTGGTGACTCTTGAATCAGGCCAGTTTGGGAATGGCTGACTTTTTGCCATGTTTGCATTCCTGAAAAGATGTGTGCTACCTGTGTGTTTCTGTTTGTTCTTGCCACTGGATTTCAGGTCTCATTGATTTCTCTGGGCACTTTAGACCAAAGTATTATTATGTTGACTTGTCCTCACTTCTCCTCTAGCTGCTGGTGGCTCCCGATTCTTAAACTCCCTCTCCCTAATCCTTCTGTTAAGAAGTCAACTATCTATTAATACAAGCCTATGTTTATAAATACTTGGCACCTCTAATATTTAAAGCAAGTTGTTGAAGAATATTCTTGCCAAGCACCGCATCACAACCTAAGCTATCCCCCTGTGAGATGTGCTTTCCTGGAGAGGACCTGCCCCTCTCTAGTGTTGCCTTGTGTGTGGAGAGGGAGAGCCTAAAGGGAAGGGCTAGGATGGTCAGGATCTCTTCAGTCCATGTCCCCAGGCCCACAGTGCTGACTCCTCCCAGCCTGAGGACAAATGGTTATTGCCTGTTTATTCACACAGTCAAGAAATAACGCACCGAGTGTCTACTGTAACACGCTGTCTACTCTGACCTGTGCTGGGTGTTGGGGCATCAGATGACAAGACAGATGAATCTCTTGCCCTCATAGAGCTTAACTTCCTGGTGGAGGAGATAGACGATTGATAGATGATTGATAGATAGATAGATAATAAAAGGGTAAACATAAATTAATAAGTTCAGGTGGCAGAATGTGCCAGGTAGAAAACAAAACAGAGGCGCAATAGAGAGCCAGGAGGAACCACTTTGGTTTAGAGGCGGTCAGAGAAGGCCTCTGCGGAGATGTCAAAGTGTGCTGAGACTCTGATGGCCAGGAAAAAAAGAAGAAGGCAGGAAAGCATCTGAGGAAGAAGGAACAAGCTCAGCAGGTTTGAGGCTAGAAAGGAGACCAGAGTGCTGCAGACTCAGGCAAGGCAGGCGATGAGGTAGGCAAGGCCAAGTCATGCAGAGCCTTGGAGGCCAAGGGCCAGCGTTTGGATTTCATGCTTTAAATAAGAGAGAAATGATTCAGTTTTTGTTGTAAAAAGGTCACCTTGGCAGCTAGGTGGAGAGCAAGGGACTATAGGAGGTAAGAGTAGGGTATTCTAATAAGAGGCTGTGGCTGAAATCCAAGTAAGAAACGATGGAACCTTAGCCTAGCGGGAAGCAGAAGGGATGGGATGTGGATTTGTGTAGGCCGGGGGTGTGGAAGTTTTCTCTAGCCATCCTATCCCCCCTCACCAGCCATTCTGACCTCTCCATCAGTTTCCCCATTGTCCGATCTAAGAGCAGTCTCCAGGGAAGAAGAGTCCAGACTCCTTGGGCTACAGGTTCCACCGCAGCACCCTAGAACCACTCTCTTTCTGGAATGTCAGGAAGTTCTTCTTGATGTCTACACTTCCTGATGTGATCCCTTTATTTTTGAGAGAGGGGCAAAAGTGGGCAAAGACCGGGATCAAGGGAGACACTTAGCTGTATAACCACCTGGGAAGCTCCCCTCTGAGGAGGCCAGGATAAGAACTGGAAATCAGAGTTTGCTGTCCCGGTTAGAAGCTTGGATGAGCTGCTGCTGTATTCCAGTTTTCCTGCCTATTCCCAAACCTAGCTCCACCCATCCTGGCATCCTGGGAGAGCTCCTCAAATTTCCAACCTTTGGAATCCCTCCCCTCAGCTGCACATTAAAGGGATGAGGCACCTATGCGCTCAGCGTGTCCTTTGCCTTCTGCAGTGGTCCCAGTCAGCAGCCTCCTGCTCTCCCACTGCCATCCTCCTTTCCTATTTTGTTTTATTATTTTTGAGATGGAGTCTCACTCTGTCACCCAGGCTGTAGTGCAGTGGCGTGGTATCGGCTCACTGCAACCTCTGCCTCCTGGGTTCAAGCAATTCTCCTGCCTCAGTCTCTTGAGTAGCTGGGATTACAGGCATGTGTCACTACACCCAGCTAATTTTTGCATTTTTAGTACAGACAGGATTTCACCATGTTGGTCAGGCTGGTCTCGAACTCCCGACCTTAGGTGATCCACCCACCTCAGCCTCCCAAAGTGTTGGGATTACTGGCATGAGCCACGGCACCAGGCCCTATTTTTATTTTTGACACAAGGTCTTGCTATGTTGTCTAGGCTGAACTTGGACTCCTCGGCTCAAGCAGTCCTCCCACCTCAGCCTCCCAAGTAGCTGATCCACCACATCCGTCAAACTTTCCCCCTCTGTCAAACCTCCTTCTTGCCTCCATTCCATCTCCTTTCCCTGGCTCAAGAATTTTTTTTTTTTTTTTTTTTGAGATAGGGAGAGCAAGCTCTGTTGCCCAGTCTGGAGTACAGTGGCATGATCTTGGCTCACTGCAACTTCTGCCTCCTAAAAGGGCTCAAGTAATCCTCCCACCTCAGCCTCCTGAAGAGCTGGGACTGACTACAGGCACATGCTGTCATACCCAGCGGTTTAATTTTTTTGTAGAGACAAGGACTCACTGCACTGCCCAAGCTGGTCTCAAACTGCTGGGCTCAAGCAATCTCCCCGCTTTGGCCTCCCAAAGTGCTGGGAATACAGAAGTAAGCCACTGTACCCAGTCTCAGAACTCTTGTACATCTCAAAATCACCTGGAAGGGTGTTGAAAATGCAGATTCCTGGGTCCAGCCCAGACTCAGAACCTCCCCCATGTGACTTTAACTTATGTATTTACTTTTTATTTTATTTATTTATTTATTTATTTATTTTAAAGAGGGAGTCTCACTCTGTCGATAGGCTGGAGTGCAGTGATTCTTCTGCCTCAGCCTCCCAAGTAGCTGGGATTACAGGCACATGCCACGATGCCTGGCTAATTTTTGTATTTTTAGTAGAGACAGGGTTTCACCTGATGTTGGCCGGGCTGGTCTCAAACTCCTGACCTCGTGATCTGCCCACCTTGGCCTCCCAAAGTGCTGGGATTACAGGCATGAGCCACCACGCCTGGACTTTATTTTTAATGATTTTTAGACATAGTCTTACTTTGTTGGAGTGGCAGTGACATCATCTCGGCTCACTGCAACCTCCACCTCCCAGGTTCAAGTGATTCTCCTGCCTCAGCCTCCCGAGTAGCTGGGATTACAGGTGCCCACTACCACGCCTGGCTAATTTTTGTATTTTTTAATAGAGACGGGGTGGGGGTTACACCTTGTTGGCCAGGCTGGTCTTGAACTTCTGACCTCAAGTAATCCTCCTGCCTCAGCCTCCCAGAGTGCTGGGATTACAGGTGTGAGCCACCACACCCAGCCACCCCCCATGTGGTTTTATTTAATTTTTCTTTTGAGAAAGAGTTTCACTCTCGTTGCCCAGGCTGGAGTGCAGTGGCGCCATCTCAGCTCATTACAACTTCCACCTCCCAGGTTCAAGCGATTCTCCTGTCTCAGCCTCCTGAGTAGCTGGGATTATAAACACCTGCCACCATGCCCAGCTAATTTTTGTATTTTCAGCAGAGGCAAGCTCTGTTGCCCAGTCTGGAGTACAGTGGCATTATCTTGTTTTATTATCTCTGTACTCCATGATCTGGAGTACAGAGGCAGGGTTTCGCCAGGTTGGCCAGGCTGGTCTCGAACTCTGGACCTCAGGTGATCCACCTGCCTTGGCCTCCCAAAGTGCTGGGATTATAGGCGTGAGCCACAGCACCTGCCCACCTCCTATGTGATTTTAAATCCACAGGATCCCACTGTCTGCCCATCCCAGACATGACTCCTGTGAGCTTTGAGGGAGTTTTGTAAACTTTGACAGGCAAGGCTGTTCCACTTCAGAAAAATGGAGGAAATAAAGACAAAGCATCTAGAAAAAGAAAGACTGGAATCTGCTCCTACAGGTTCTGAGAACAGTCTTCCCTCCTGAGTCTTAGTGGAGCCCAGAGTTAGAGGGCACTAAGACCTAGAGGTGGAGCTACCTTTAGTTTTAAGCAAGCTTGTCCAACCCGTGGGCCTACAGGCCACATGCAGCCCAGGGTGGCTTTGGATGCAGCCCAGGCCCAACACCAATTCCTCATAAACTTTCTTAAAACATTATAAGATTTGTTTGTGATTTCTTTTTAAAGTTCATCAGATATCGTTAGTGTTAGCGTATTTGTGTATTTTATGTGTGGCCCAAGACAATTCTTAAAATGTAGACACCCCGGTCTAAGGGCTGTTGGTCCTTTCTTGACTGTTGCTAATCTGCAGGGCTGCAATAATGGAGCCTCCCAGGAGCCCACCAGGGCCCCATCGCAAACTCACCTCTCATCTCTCTCTGCAGCTCAGGTACCAGACAGTGATGAGCAGTTTGTTCCTGATTTCCATTCAGAAAACCGTGAGTAGAGGTCCCTGGGGGAGAGGGGGTAAGGAGTTGGGGGTGGCAGGAAGTGAGTCATAGGATAGAGAATCACAGATCATTTTTCAGCAGGTAAGAAAAAAAAAAAAAAAAAAAAAAGAGAATCACAGATCAGCCGTTCTCTCCTGAAAACAGTGGGGGTAAAGGTCAGGGCTCCCCATTCTTGGGTTTGATCTCAAAGACCAAGGCAGTAACTGGAATGAAAACCTTGGTTGAAATCCGGGGCCTGCCGTGTTCTTGCTGTGTGACCCTCCAGCAGACACTATCCGTTCGGTCCTCCACTGCCTTAGATCTGAAGTGAGGGGCCTGGGCCAGTTCAGCAGAGTCCAGTTCTAGTGTTCTAAGTCACTTTCATGTAACTGGGGACAATTTTGCTCCCCAGGAGACGTTTGGTCATATCTATAGACATTTTTGGTTGTCACAGTTGAGGGTGGGGTGCTATTGGCGTCTAGTGTGTAGAGTCAGGGATACTGCCGAAAGCACCCCATGAAGCTCAGGATGGCTCCCCCACAATATATTCATAAAACACTATCTGGCCCACATGTCAATAGTGCCACTGTGGAGAAACCCTGCTTTAGGACGGGCACAGTGGCTCACGCCTGTAATCCCAGCACTTTGGGAGGCCGAGGCAGGCGGATCACAAGGTCAGGAGTTTGAGACCAGCCTGACCAACATGGCAAAATACAAAAATGCAAAAATTAGCGGGGTGTGGTGGTGGGCGCCTGTAATCCCAGCTACTCAGGAGGCTGAGGCAGGAGAATTGCTTGAACCCGGGAGGCACAGGTTGCAGTGAGCCAAGACTGCGCTACTGCACTCCAGCCTGGGCAGCAGAGTGACACCCCATCTCAAAACAAACCAAACAAAGAAAGCCCACTTTAATGTCAGATACTTTGCTATCAATTGTCTACACCAGTGAAACAGAACAGGGCACAAAAAATCGAAAACAGCAGAGAATAGTTGATTACAAACAGGGCATTTGACTGGACTGCAGTTAAAACTGAATCTCACTCACACTGGCTTGGAAACAATTCTTTGCTGCTCAGCCTCGTGGCTAGAGTTTGGGAACCCAGCAGGGGCCACAGGAAAGGCCAATGTTCTTCACAGATAATGTTATTCAGCTGACATTCAAGTGGGCCAATATCCAACCTCAACCAGAAAAAGAAAGATTCTTTATATCCTCAAATAAGAAAACATGTCGCACTCTTGGAATTTTCCAGGGCACTCAGGAAAACTACAGGCCCTAGGTTGGAGGTGCTCACTCCTATGAAAGTGTTTTCTGGGGCCTGGGGTTGCATTAACTTTTTTTTTTTTTTTTTTTTTTTTTTTGAGACAGAGTCTTGCTCTGTCACCCAGGGTGGAGTGCAGTGGTGTGATCTTGGCTCACTGCAATCTCTGCCTCCTGGCAGAGATTCCCTTGAGGCAAGCAATTCCCTTTCTCAGCCTCCTGAGTAGCTGGGACTACAGGTGCCCACCACCATGCCCTGCTAATTTTTCTTTTTTATTTTCAGACAGAGTTTCGCTCTTGTTGCCTAGGCTGGAATGCAATGGCGCAATCTCGGTCTACCGCAACCTCCGCCTCCCGGGTTCAGGTGATTCTCCTGCCTCACCCTCTTGAGTAGCTGGGATTAGAGGCACGTGCCACCATGCCTGGCATTTTGTCTTTTTAGTAGAGACGGGGTTTCTCCATGTTGGTCAGGCTGGTCTCAAACTCCTGACCTCAGGTGATCTGCCCGCCTCGGTTTCCCAAAGTGCTGGGATTACAGGTGTGAGCTACCAGGCGCAGTTAATTTTTTTTATTTTTTATTTTTAGTAGAGACAGGGTTGCACCATGTTGGCCAGGCCAGTCTTGAACTCCTGACCTCAAGTGATCCACCCGCCTTGGCCTCCCAAAGTGCTGGGATTACAGGTGTAAGCACTGCGCCCAGCCTAAATGTTGAACTTTAGAGGATTTATTTGGTTAATAATCAGACACTAGTCTGATATATAAACTAGATATAATGTAAATAGCCAAAATGTTCTTAAGTGTCTCACCTTGGATCAGGGAAAACTGATACCCAGAGAGGGAAGGAAGCTGTTGCAGGCACCCAGCTGGTCCTCAAAGCACAGAAGGTGTCAGACGCCCTGTCTGCCTCTTGTGTGACAGGCTCTGGCCTTGCTCTGCCCCCTCTACCCCCACCACCCCCGCAGTAGCTTTCCACAGCCCCACCACCAGGATCAAGAAGGAGCCCCAGAGTCCCTGCACAGACCCGGCCCTGTCCTGCAGCAGGAAGCCGCCACTCCCCTACCACCATGGCGAGCAGTGCCTTTACTCCAGGTGAGCCCCAGCCAGACCTGGTAAAGGGTAGGGGAAGGGTGTCCGGAGAAGGGAGGCAGGGGCAGAGGCAGCAGCTGAGATGCAAGTTAGACAAAGGATTTTCCAGCTCCTGTAAGGAAGCAATACGGCTAAGGATTTCCTCTAAATAATCAGACGGAAAATGCAGCAGAGGGCCTCAGGAATACATACGGAAGCCAGAGCAGAGTCTGTTTCCACCAAGAGGCCCACTGTCCCACCTAAACCACTGCTCTGAGCAACGAATCCCAGGTGTTCGACCAGCCTGGGCAGCAGAGGGACACTGTCTCTGAAAAAAAGAAAATAATTCGCTAGGGCTGTCTGTGGCTTCTGTGGTTCCCTTCTCAGCCCCTCTATCCTTCCTTCTCCCATAATCCCGGTGACCTCATTTCCTAGGAATGAAGGGCTCAAAGATGCTTGCCAGCTTCTCTGCTCCCTCACCCCTGTCTCCTTCTCAACTCCAGTGCCTATGACCCCCCCAGACAAATTGCCATCAAGTCTCCTGCACCTGGTGCCCTTGGACAGTCGCCCCTGCAGCCCTTTCCCCGGGCAGAGCAACGGAATTTCCTGAGATCCTCTGGCACCTCCCAGCCCCACCCTGGCCATGGGTACCTTGGGGAACATAGGTAAGGAGACAGGGAAACCCCACTGCTTGTGGGCCCAGGTCTCAAACAGTTTTTCTTCAGTTCCTGAGTGTTCTCCATAAAGACTTGAGCTGCGGGGCGGTGGGGGGTGGGGGGGCGGCAGAGTAGAGAGGGGAGAGATACTGACACTCCAACCCCCTAGACCCCATTCCAGAGCCCACTCTGTAAGCCTGGGAGTAACAGGCTTGAGGAGGGGATTAAAGTTCTATTCTTCTCCTTCTCCATCCAACCACATCCAGCTCCGTCTTCCAGCAGCCCCTGGACATTTGCCACAACTTCACATCTCAGGGAGGGGGCCGGGGACCCCTCCCAGCCACCTACCAACACCAGCTGTCGGAGCCCTGCCCATCCTATCCCCAGCAGAGCTTCAAGCAAGAATACCATGACCCCCTGTATGAACAGGCGGGCCAGCCGACCGTGGACCAGGGTGGGGTCAACGGGCACAGGTACCCAGGGGCGGGCGTGGTGATCAAACAGGAGCAGACGGACTTCGCCTATGACTCAGGTAAGAGACTGGGGTGCGGCAGGGTGGCATGTGATGAAGTGAAGAGTTCAGTTAAGCCCAGAATATTTCCTGAGCTTTTTACATCCCTGTTTATCATTTCATACATCCAACCCACTCACCTCCTTTTTTTTTCATAATTTCAAAAGAATTATCATTTTTCTTTCTTTTTTTTCCTTTTGAGACGTAAGTCTCATTCTGGGGCCCAGGCTGGGATACAGTGGTGCCATCTCTGCTCACCGCAACCTCCACCTCCCAGGTTCAAGCGATTCTTGTGCCTCCGCCTCCCGAGTAGCTGGGATTACAGGCACCAGCAACCATGCTCGGCTAATTTTTGTGTTTTTAATAGAGACAAGGTTTCACCATATTGGCCTGTCTGGTCTTGAACGCCTGACCTCATGTGATCTCCCCACTTTGGCCTTCCAAAGTGCTGAGATTACAGGCATGAGCCACCTCACCCAGCCAAATTGTTACTTTTCTTTCTTTCTTTTTTTTTTTTTGTGATGAGTCTCACTCTATTGCCCAGGCTGGAGTGCACTGGCGTGACCTTGGCTCACTGCAACCAACCTCCACCTCCTGGGTTCAAGCGATTCTCCTGCCTCAGCCTCCCGAGTAGCTACAGGTGCATGCCACCACACCTGGCTAATTTTTCTGTATTTTTAGTAAAGATGGGATTTCACCGTGTTAGCCAGGATGGTCTTGATCTCCTGACCTCGTGATCTGCCAACCTGGGCCACCTCCCAAAGTGCTGGGATTATAGGCGTGAGCCAATATGCCCAGGCTATTGTTATTTTTCAGTTAGCAAACCTATATTCAGATTAAAAGATAAACAACCCTCCCCCATGGTGATTTATCTGTAATCCCAGCACTTTAGGAGGCCACGGCGGGAGGATCGCTTGAGCCCAGGAGTTAGTTGCCTGGGCAACAAAGTGAGATCCCCTATTTATAAAGAAGTAAAATAAAATAAAGGGGGATGTAGATCCTGCCCTCAGGTAGCTTGTGACTTACTAGGAAAGTTAAGGCATTTATTTCTATTGAACAGGTGTTTGAGGTTTTAATTACCCACTAAGACCAAACTACTGTGACAGGAACATGAGTGTGCAGAGCTGGGAAATACAAAGATGAATAGGATGTGTCTGGTCCCTATCCCCCACAGAAGTTAAAAAACACAAAGGGATTTGAATGAAGAGAAACATGAACTTGAAACTAGCCAGGCTCATCATTCTTGCTAGTTCTCAATAGGAGTGCAGGGTGTTTTGTTTCTTTGTTTGCATGTTTTGAGAGAGACTCCCTCTGTCACCCAGGCTGGAGTGCAGTGATGCATGTGTTTGTTCGTTTTGAGACAGAGTCTCACTCTGTCGCCCAGGCTGTAGTGCAGTGGTGCGATCTCAGCTCACTGCAACCTCCAGCACCTGGGTTCAAGCAATTCTCATGCCTCAGCCTCCCAACTAGCTGGGATTACAGGCGCCCACCACCACAGCCGGCTAATTTTTGCATTTTTAGTAGAGACGGAGTTTCATCATGTTGGCAGGTTAATACGTGGTTTACACATCCTGTTTGAGCCTCCCAGTTGATGTATACCCTGGCCAGAGGCTCGGCACTGGAAGTAGAAACCTATTTAAGTTCTAGTTCCACCTGGCTGCTGACTGGAGTGAAATGCACTCAGCTATGGTCATAAATAGCTATATTTCAAGGCCCCAAGGGCTGAGGGAGGGCCAGTCCCAGGAAGGGCCCAGAAAACCCTGCCTTTTCTTCTTTCCTCCTGGCTTTTGTTACATTGTTACTAGCCCAAATCTGAGTTTATTAGAGTAGGCCCAGAGCCAGCTAGAACTTTAGAATTTCTCTTTTTGTGGTGCCCACAACCTTTCAGGGGCAGGGGGATGAGCCACAAACCCCCAGGCTGTCCGACTGAGAACCGGATGGGTGCTCCTGTCCTCAAATCCAGGGCCTAAGCCTGACCCAGGCTTGGCAGTGAGCTGGGAGAGGAGGAGGGAGGGGCACTCTTGCCGCTGACCTTCAAAGGCTGTAGACCGGAGGGGATCGTGTTACATGCCCTTGAACTCCTGCCCCTCCCCCCAGCTACGCCTCAATGGAGTCAGGAATTCCATTCACAAAATGGATGCATGAATGAGCCCACCCTCCTGCCTCCTCCCTGAGGTGTCGGGTTTCACCATCTTCTCATTCATAGGTGGGAGTGGAGTGGAGTGGGGGGAGGGCGGGAAGGGGTTGGAAATTGAACGGGTGGCTTCACACAGCCGCCTCCCCGATGTGGAGTGGGGGAGGTTCCTATCCTATGGAATGGAATGAAATGAAGTGGAATGTGCTCTGTTAGACCTGAAAAAACAAGGCCCAGTGCCCACTGCCTCTTCCCCCAGGTGCATGCAGGCACACACTCTCAGTTTCTGTCACACACACACACACACACACACACACACACACACACGTGCGCACAGGGCTGGGAATCTGACCTGCTGACCGGACATTTGTCCATTCTGAGGGAGTCAGGCATGGACACCGAACCCTTTCCCCCCGGACGTTCATCTCACCCTCCCTCCTCCCTCTGAACCCGCAGGAAACAGCTGCTCGCTGGCAGCCTGGGCCTTGCAGAACAGCTTGCCCAGCCCCCGCTGCTGCCTTCCGTGGCCTCTGCCCTAGCCCTCAAGTCGAGGGGCTCCAGCTTCACACTCCCTCTGGGCGAACTTCCCCTGGGATTTTGTGGTTGGCAGGCAACTTGGGCAAAGAATAGTCACCAGGAAGCAGGCTGGAAGAACTTTTTTTTTTTTGAGACTTAAGTCTCATTCTGTTGCCCAGGCTGGAGTGCAATGGCGGGATCTCTGCTCACCACAACCGTTGCCTCTCAGCAACTCTGTAGGGTGCAAGCAATTCTCTTGCCTCAGCCTCCTGAGTAGCTGGGATTACAGGCACGTGCCACCACGCCTGGCTAATTTTTTTGTATTTTTAGTAGAGACAGGTTTCACCATGTTGGTCAGGCTGGTCTCGAACTCCTGACCTTGTGATCCACCCACCTTGGCCTCCCAAAGTGCTGGGATTACAAGCATGAGCCACCGAGCCGGCCTAGGAAGACTTCTTGAATGTGGATAGGATTTCCTCCTCCCCTCCCCCCCCCAGCTCCACCCTAGCCACCTCTCACATACCCCTTTCTTCCCCCACAGATCTCACCGGGTGTGCATCAATGTACCTCCACACAGAGGGCTTCTCCGGGCCCTCTCCAGGTGACGGGGCCATGGGTAAGGCAATTCCCCTTCCCCTGCCAAGCCCTCCATGTTGGGGGAGGGAGTGCTGCCATGGGGGAGGGTCTCCCTGGCCAGGAGTCCCTCTGGACTCTGGGGTTTCATTAGTGAACCCCCAAATCTGAGCAACCCCTAACTTCCTCCACAAGGCTATGGCTATGAGAAAACTCTGCGACCATTCCCAGATGATGTCTGCGTTGTCCCTGAGAAATTTGAAGGTCAGAGAAGTGACTGTTCATGGGAGGGTCAAGGTCTTATCATGCTGTGTCCCCGCAGGAGTCACTTCACGTTTCATGGTTGCAAGAGGGTGGGACCCATAGAAAAGTGCCTGGGGGAGACCCCTTGGAGAAATCCCTGGGGTGAGGGGGAGGCAGTTGCTTGGGGGGACCAAAAGACCCAAACCCCACACCTCCTATTTTCGTGTTCCCCAGGAGACATCAAGCAGGAAGGGGTTGGTACATTTCGAGAGGGGCCACCCTACCAGCGCCGGGGTGCCCTGCAGCTGTGGCAATTTCTGGTGGCCCTGCTGGATGACCCAACAAATGCCCATTTCATTGCCTGGACGGGCCGGGGAATGGAGTTCAAGCTCATTGAGCCTGAGGAGGTGGGCCTCTCAGATATCGCCAGCCCTCCTTTCCAAAGTTGAGGGCCTGGAGACGGGAGAACCTGGGGGAATGGTGGCACGTGCCTCCACCATGATCCTTGCTTTACCTGACTGGAATTCTTGCCAAGCCTAAGTTTATGGGCTGATGCTTTGTTGCTGGGCTGGCTTAGTACTTTGCACTGAGAATCTCGAGTGCTCTTTCTGACCTTTCCCGCATTTAGTTCCTCTGCCAAGGTAGCATCTCCACCCCAAAACTGTTTTGTCCCCAGGTTGCCAGGCTCTGGGGCATCCAGAGAACCGGCCAGCCATGAATTACGACAAGCTGAGCCGCTCGCTCCGATACTACTATGAGAAAGGCATCATGCAGAAGGTGGGGGCTATGGGTCCAGGGACAAGGTGGTGGGGGCAGTGGCTGTGGGAAGCTAATGAGGGAGAGGGTCAGAAGGGCAGTTCTCAGCAACTCTGTAGGATCAGATAATGAATCGGTCAGAGGGACAAGAAATTGTGGACAATCCCAAGGTTCTCCTCTCCCAAAAAAGTGCTACACTGGAACTGAGAAGCCCCAAGCAGGGAGAAATTGAAATGAAAAGGAGTAAGAACTGTGAAGGGAGAGCCAGCTTCTCAGGGGAACCAGCATGGGAGAGAAATGCCCTGAGCATCTGCCTGGACTGGTAGAAGGCTGCATTCCCCACTCCCCCACCTTACCCCATACCAAGGCTGCGGGGCTAGCCAGGCTGACTAGCCCTTCTTTCTCCCCATAGGTGGCTGGAGAGCGTTACGTATACAAGTTTGTGTGCGAGCCTGAGGCCCTCTTCTCTTGGCCTTCCCGGACAATGAGCGTCCAGCTCTCAAGGCCGAGTTTGACCGGCCGGTCAGTGAGGAGGACACAGTCCCTTTGTCCCACTTGGACGAGAGCCCCGCCTACCTCCCAGAGCTCGCTGGCCCTGCCCAGCTGTTTGGCCCCAAGGGTGGCTACTCTTACTAGCCCCTAGTGGCTATTCCCCCCTGCCGCAGGTGGGTGCTGCCCTGTGTACATATAGATGAATCTGGTGTTGGGGGAAACCTTCATCTGAAACCCACAGATGACTCTGGGCAGATCCCCACTGTCCTACCAGTTGCCCTGGCCCAGACTCTGAGCTGCTCGCCAGTCACTGGGCAGGAAAAGTGGAGAAATGGCAAGTCTATAAAGGTGGAGTCTCAGAAACTCCCCCTGGGGGCTCCACCTGGGACCCGGGGGGAATTCAGCTCAGTTTCTTCCCAGGTCCTGCTTCCTGTGTCCAAGCCCCCCACACCTTTTCCCCAACCATGGAGAACAAGAGTTTGTTCTGTTCTGGGGGACAGAGAAGGCGCTTCCCAACTTAAACTGGCATGAATGAGGGAGAGGAGGTTCGCTGAGATCCCCAGATCTTCCCACTTCGGGGAGACAGAAGCCTGGACTCTGTCCCAAGCTGTGGCCCCGGGTGGGTCCCGGCTTGTCAGTTCTTGGTGCTCTGTGTTCCCAGAGGCAGGGGGAGGTCGAAGAAAGGAACCTGGGATAGGGGGTGCTGGGTGGAAGCAGAGAGGGATGGGTTCCTGCTCCAGTGGGCCCTTTGCCTTTCTTCCGCCCTTTCCTAGGCCCAGTTTCCACTTCCAGCTCCACCACATCTGCCAGACCTTAATAAAGTCCCACTTCTCCCATTAGTTATCCTGTGTCCTCTTTGCTGTCCTGTGAAAACAGACCTGGGGATGGAAAGAGCTCTGGCCTTGGAGCAGAGCTCACTGGTTTGGGGCCAGGCCCTGACATTTAATCTCCATGTGGATTTGAAAAAAGGCACCTATTTCTCTTCTGAAAAATGGGCTTAATGATACCTGCCCTTCCCCCTTCCCATCATTACTGTGTGAAGATCCAGAAATAATGGACAGGGGTACTTGATAACCTGGACAGGCGTCCCTTGTGCACTCTGAGCCTGCTTCCTGCAGCAGTCACCCTGGCCCTGCAGGTGGGGGTAGGTGGGCCACTGAGTTGCAAGGCTGTCCCCCCTGGGACTTCTTCAGGCAGGGTTTTGGTTTCTGTGATCCTAACTGTTCCCCTGACCCTGCTGCCCCACACAGACCCCAATTGCATGTCCTCCATCCTACCTCAGCTCCTAGGTTGCTACTTTTGCTGGGGTTGGGGACAACTGCTTGGAGAATGGGCCAAAGGAGAAAGACTCCCAGGCCAGATGGTACAGGGAGAGGCTAGAGTAGGCCCTGGATTCTGGCCAGTGGAGACTAGATCTTCAGGGGAGTGGGGGAGTGGGAAACACCTAGATTCTCCTTGCCCAAATTTGGGAGAGATCAGAGTCCTGAGGCTGAGATTTTTGGGCATGGGTAGAAACGGCAAAGCATACAACACGGTGACACCTGCGGAGGAAGTATGACTGAGTAGAAGTGATGAGGTGGGGGGGGGCAGAGTGGGTGCTTCCAGACCCAGCTCCTGTATAAACCACTGCCCGGGAGACAGGCTCAGCTACAAACAGGTGCTCTCGTGTTAAACAGAAACTGCAGCTGTTCTGAGGTTGGGCCAGCCCAACTCTGTTCATGCCTGAACTGCCAGCAGCCTTGGCCCAGCACCAACCTGAGACCATCCCTTGGAGGGACACCCCAACCACCATCCATAAATAAAAGGCGACATTACTTCTTCCTAGAAACACAAAACATCAATGTACTGATACACTTTAGAGCAAGAAACAGAAAATAAATTTTAAAAATAAGTTTTAAAAATATATAATATAATTCCACATTAAAGCCAAGCTATCACGGTGGGAAGAAGGTGTAAAAATCTGGAGACCCTGAGGGCTCAGTACACACACGAAGAGAGAGGGATTGAGATGAGAAGCAGCATCCAGGGAAAGCGAGGTCTCTACAGGCTGAGAGGATTGCCTCTGCCCTCTGAACTGTTCATTAACAAGTCACCAGTCCCAGTTCTTTGTTCAAATCCTCAAACTTGGAGGGGCACTGCTCCAATGAGACAGCGATAGCACCCATGGGGAGGAAGTGCTTTGGGCTGCAGTAGACAGTCAAAGCCAACTCGTCCAGGCAGGATGAAGTAAACCTGGACTGAGGAGCCTGACCCAGCAGCGGAGCTCACACATGCCCCATGGGGACGGTCCCCCCCATATACATAAACAGCACACTCAGCACGTGTGCAGAGGCAGGCAACTCCTGAGCCGGCTTCCCGCTGGGTTGAGGTGAACAATATACTTTAATGGCCAAAAAGATCCCAGCTCTCTGCATGAGACCCACATCCTCTCCTGGGCTGTCACTCAATCTTGGGAAATACTGGTTCAATGAAGAGAAACAAGGGCTTCATTGTGTGAGAGCAGCAGGCAAGCTCCCCTTCTGCATCTGGACAGGACCCTCTCCTCTCCTGCAGAGCAGGCTCAGCTCAGCTCCGCTCCCCACACTGCTTTCCTGATAGTCAAAAGGTCAGACCCCAGCTATGCTGTCATAGCAGAGAAGTGACCTTAGCTCTAGGGTAGAGATGGTCAAGGAACACCCACAGAATGGGGATCCTTTTTTCCTCACCTGAGCCAGAAAGATAACCAACCCTGCTGCCATTATCCTTGGCCCATTCAACATTCCTTAACCTCAGCTTAAAACCCAAGCCTCCCTCCCCAGGTGCCAACACTGTCAGTGCTGGGCACTCAGTTGGGACAGGCTGGGCCATCACATCCAGGAGTTTGTTTCTGAATGGGGAAGATTTAGGCTGGAATTAAGACTGGGAGACAGGTGTGGTGGTGTGCACCTATAGTCTGAGCTACTGGGGAGGCTGAGGTGGGAGGATAAGCTTGAGCCCAGGGGTTTGACGCCAGCCTGGGCTCAAGACCCTATCTCAAAAAAATAAAAACAAAACGAGATTGGGGAGGTGGATGCCAGTCCCCGTTTCCCCTTTGGCTTCATTTGAGGTCCCTGCTCTGTCTCTCTCCAGAAGGCTTCAAGGTTAACACACAACAATGCCCTGCCCCTTGATGACTGGCCTGGGCTTAGGAAGGCACACAGACAGAATCAGGAGGCACTCACTCAGCTTAACAAAGGGGCAGGGATCAGCAGTCAGCAGGCTGCCTGGCCTATATTCCTCTCCTTTGGACTCTGAATTGTGTCTTTAGGGTGTGGTTTGCTGCCCAGTGACAATATACATTCCTTTATATCCTGGAATGTTGTACAGTCTCTTTTAGTTTCTGGCATACAGTTCTACGGTAGTTCTAGCATTTACATCACTTCAGAACTTGCTAATAACCTAAGGATGGGAGAAGCAGCAACCTAACAGGATGTGCCCAATCTCCCAGCGGCTTCTCTACAAGCACTACATCCAGACCAGCTTTCCACAAGTTCCACAACCTGGCCTGGCAAGACCTGCCTGATGTTCTTCCAGGTAAGGAGCCTCCTCGGTGCAGAGGACAGTGGCTCTCACTGTAATACCAGCGCTTTGGGAGGCGGAGGCAGGAGGATTGCCTGAAGCTAGGAATTGGAGAGCAGCCTGGGGAACATAGTGAGAACACATCTCTATGGGAAGAGAAAAAAAAAGAGCCTCCTCAGGAGCTGTGAGGGGGGGGACAAGGAGGTGGCCATTCCCCAACCAAGCGTGAGGAAAAACCCACGAGAACAAGCCCTGGAGCACAGATTCCAGGCAGCACAGACCAGCTGAGAGGAGAGGTGTTATGTTTGTTTTCTGTTTGGGGTGGGAAAAGGGAGGTTTTGACCATAAAATTCCTTTGTTAAAGTCCATCCAGGACCTCAGGGGAAAAAAATAAAAACAAAATAAAATAAAAGCTGCGTTTTTACTTAGTATGTTTCAAAAGGAAATGGGACATGCTGCACGTTGTGAATGTGGTGGGAGGTTGAGGGAGCGGAGGAAACCTGTGTTTAATATGTGGCATCTGTAATCACTCAGGCCTCCAGACTGACGTGCTCTGTGGAGAGGACGTGGTTAATCATGGGGCGATCCCCCAGCACGGCCACTGATGCTGAAAGACAAGGCTGGAGCTCTGGGCTGTACATCATTTCTGAGCCCAAAGAGGCCCTGTGCTCTGGTTTTAGGGGATTCTCATCATATGCACCCAAGCACAGATACTAAATCTCCCTCACCCTGAGCCCAGGCCAGTATCCTACATTTTCAGCTAAAAAAAACAGTCACAGAAAATCATTTTAGATTCCTTAAGAAAATAAATATTTCCATGGAGGTCAAACCAAAGTACAGGGGCTGGAGAAGGGGTGGGAAGCCCTGGGGCACACACTTTAGACGAGCACAGTAGCTCCTGCCAGCTGGGGCATCAGCGCCCTCACCACGTCCTTGCACCAGACACTCGCCCACTCCCCTTTCCCATCCTGGGACTGCACAAGTTGCCCCTTTCTTGAAGTTGATGCAATGTGTCTCCGTGCTAGCTATGAGCTCCCAACAGGCCCCAAGGACTTGGGGTGATGGGGGCTGGAGGCTCTTGCCAAAGCCAAGCCTAAATCCCTGTTTCTATTTTATTAGCAGGGAAGAAATGAGAGTCAAGTTGAGAAAATGCCCAGTTAAGACAGTCAGTCACAGGACAGCTGCATTCTCAGGACCAGCCTGTCATCAATGAGAATAAGTCCAAGCCCCGGGCTACTGCTGCCGGAGAGGGAAATGAACACGCTTGCCTTTCAGCGCCGTCGGAAGGCCCGGGATATTCTCCAGGCATTGGGTTCCTCATAGCGGTTGTACAGGGGTTCCAGACGCTGCTGCTTCTTCTGTTTGCTTAGCTTAGTTGGGTCGGAGACCTTGAAGAAGGCCGGGGCAACTCCACAAGCCACCGGGGGTCGATGGTGGTAACCTCACGCATGTATTCCTTGGTGGTCAGCACCAGCTCATGGTATACCACCCTACGCGGGGGAGAGAGAGAGAACTCAAGCGTCTGGATGCAGGTCCCACTCTACAGTCAACCTGATCCCCTAGTAGGCCTCAGCTGAGCTTACATTTTATCCTCTTACCTCTCACGCCTGACCCCTACAAGACTGCAGGCTATTTATGATAGCCACACCCCAATACTGAAACACCCACACACCTCTAACCACAAGAAAGGTCTCAGGAGAATGTGTTCTAGTCCTGGCTCTGGCTCTAACTAGTTAAGTGACATGGAGCCAGTCACATCCCTTCTCTCATCTGCTCCTTGCTCTATAGGGTGGTTTATTAGAATGTTTCCACAGAATTCTAGGGCCTCTCTAGGGCCCTGAAGAGGGGTCTCACACACTGCCACAAGGGATGGGGAAGGCCAAACAGGCAAGAAGCTACATTTCTAACCCTTCTACTGTGAAAACATGGTGGTTTTGAATCAGTTTTATATTAGGGTTCTAGAGAAGGAGTCCTTTTTAAAAAAAAAAAGTTACTTTAAAACTACATCTCGGCCGGGCGTGGTGGCTCACACCTGTAATCCAAGCACTTTGGAGGCCAAGGCGGGCGGATCACCTGAGGTCAGGAGTTCAGGACCAGCCTGACCAACATGGTGAAACCCTGTCTTTTTAAAAAAATAAAAAATAAAATAAAATAAAATAAACTACATCTCTAGGTAGTTTTTTTAAACCACAAATTTTTTTCAACTAGGTCTCACCCCTATGATTTTAATTCTCACATAGGGTTTGATATATTGTGCCTAATTCAGGTTTCTACTGCACAAGAAATGCAAGCAATGTTATAACAGGAAGTACTGGGAGTAGGGAAGACACAGCCACAAAATGCCAGTAGATTTACAGGTTTTCTCTGTCCCTAGACCCTGGAACACGTCCACCTACCATTCTGGCTGTCTGTTGAAGAGGGCACTGGAAGGATGGATGTAGACCACCTGCTGGTCGATCAGCGTCCGGTAACCCTCCTGCGGGTCTTTCTTGGCGGCATTACGGAAGAACCCACTGCAGATGGCCTTCTGTACTCGGACTGTGGACTTGCCACAGGAAACAACATCCAGCTTGTGTCTATCAAGATAGGACAAAGATGTGATCCCCACTCTGCTTTCAGAGGTTTTATTTTCCACAATGGCAGTGCCCAACACCCCCATCTTGGGGTGCCCAGAGTAGTCACCAGGACCTTCCTTCCAGCCCTAAGTGTACTACAGAGGCAGCTCTACACAGTGGGCAGATGGAGGTACTCAGAGGCAGGTACTTTGTTTAGATGGGAATTCATTTCCAGAGTAATAATGTTCCAGAGGCTTGTAAACAAAGAGCATTTCTTCAGCAACTGACAAATAATCTTCCTCGTAGGAACTTTCTGAGGTAATTCTAGCCATACCCTGGCTTGGGCAGAAGGAATATAACTAAGATGGAAAAGCTGGAGGAAGAGGGTTATGTGAGGAGCAAGAGAAAAGGTGCCTATAGCTTTATAGGTACACACAGATGAACAGACATGATACTCAAGGTGGTTCAATTCAAACATGGGGAGTCATCAGATTCCGGCTTACCTGTCCATTATGCCTAACATCTGCTTGCGAATGTCCTGGGCCCGGCGCAGGGAACGAGCCTGGATAAAGTTCTCATAGCACCATGGGTTGGAGAACTTGTTATTCTTCCAGGAGTTGTACACAGCTAGCAGGGTGAGGTGGTCCCCTTCAGTCTGGTGGAATTTGGCCTTCTTCTGATCTGCAAGGGCTTGTTTATCCTGCCAAGCAGTGGGATAGAGGATCATTTCTGTCCCAACAGCTACAACTGAACATGGAACAATTCTAGGGAGCCCTACAAGGCCCTATCAAAAGTGTCCACATCAGGCCAGGCATGATGGCTCAGGCCTGTAATCCTAGAATTTTGGGAGGCTGAGGCAAGAGGATCACTTGAGGTCAGGAGTTTGAGACCAGCCTGGCCAACATGGTGCAACCCCATCTCTACTAAAAATACAAAAATTAGCAGGGCATGGTGGTGCACGCCTGTAATCCCAGCTGTTCCGGAGGCTGAAGCAGGAAAATTGCTTGAACCCGGGAGGCAGAGACTGCAAGATTGCGCCACTGCACTCCAGCCTAGGGGACAGAGTGAGACTCTATCTCAAAAAAAAAAAAAAAAAATTTCCACATCAGCATTGGAATGGCAACAGGCCAACTACCCCAACTTCACAGCACCCCATCTAAACCTGGATGTGAACTTCCTACCTTGGGCCTATAGAAGACGTTCTGCACAGAGAGCATGGATACAATGGTCAGCATTTCCTCACTGCAGCCCAGATGCACAGACATGATGAGCATTTTGCATAGCATTGGCTCCAGAGGAAACTCTGCCATCTAGAGGGAGAAAGAAAAACGACAACTACTTCCCTGTGGAAGACACTTTTGGATTCACCATAGCAAGACCTTGGTCAGAATGGGTAACAACACAGATTTTCCCAAAGCATAATGATGCCGTGGGGATGCCTTTCTCTATCAGAAGAATGCTGTTGTTTACTCTTTTCCCAAGTAAAATCCAACGGGATGTATGTAACCAAGCACATAACTGCTGTTGGGGTAGGTGAGAATTTTTCAGATGCCTTTTCTAAGTAAGGTTAGACTCACTAATATATCCTGAGGCAAAATTAACTGTGAACACCTTTTTCTATAAAGACAAAACAGTTTAAAGTGATAGTGGAGAAATTCAGGTTAAAAACAAGCATTGATAATTCTACTCAAAGCTTATCCGCGGTCTCAACTCTTGATTTTGTACAGACCAAAGGATGCGAAAGGCTGACCAGGGAATCTTCCCAAAAGCACAGAAAGTTAAGTCTGTCCCCCTACCCGGCGGCCCAAGCGAGTGAGCAGGCCCTCGTCATCCAGGGCCCCCAGTGTATACAGCTGCTCCATGGCAGTGATCAAAGTTTCCATTGGTGGGGCATCCATGAAATCAAAGGACAGCAGGTCATTGATACCCATGGCCTAGAACAGAAAGGAAGAAGGCAGGTTGATAAGAGGGTCAGTCTTGCCAGTTAGCATGTGGGGAAGCTATTTGTTACTTTATTTCCCATTTCTTCAATTGAAATTAGGAAGCCACCAGTGAGACTGGTGTAACTTCCAGGGCTGGGCCACATAAAACTCAGACTATTTAACAGAAAGCACATACCTGAGACGGAGTCTCACTCTGTCACCCAGGCTGGAGTACAGTGGCCCAATCTCAGCTCAATGCAGCCTCCACCTCCGGGGTTCAGGCAATTCTCCTGCCTCAGCATCCCAACTAGCTGGGAGTACAGGCGCCCGCCATCATGTCTAGCTAATTTTCGTATTTTCAGTAGTGATGGGGTTTTACCATGTTGGCTGGGCTGGTCTTGACCGGGCACGGTGGCTCACGTCTGTAATCCCAGCACTTTGGGAGGCCGAGGGGGGGCAGATCACGAGGTCAGGAGTTCGAGACCAGCCTGGCCAATATGGTGACACCCCATGTCTACTAAACATACAAAAATTGGCCAGGTATGGTGGCACGTGCCTGTAGTTCCAGCTACTCGGGAGGCTGAGGCAGGAGAATTGCTTGAACCTAGGAGGCAGAGGTTGCAGTAAGCCGAGATCTCCGCCATTGCACTCCAGCCTGGCAACAGAGCAAGCCTCCTCTTAAAAAAAAGAAAAAAGAAAAGAAGAACTGAAAGCAGACTCAGCATTATTGATAATAGCCAAAAGGTAGAAACAATCCAAATGTTTCTGCTGATAAATGGATAAACAAAATGTGGTATATACATACAATAGAATACTAGTCACCCTTAGAAAGGAATGAAAGAAATGAATAAACCTTGAAAACAACATGAATAAATCTGGAAAACATTATTCTAAGTGAAACAAGCCAGATACAAAAGAATACTGTATGATTCCACTTAAATGAAGTTATCTAGAATAGACAAATTCATAGAGGTAGAAAGTAGAATAGTAGTTACCAGGGGATAGAGAGAGGGGGTAAAGGGGAGTTACTGTTTAAGGAGTACAGAGTTTCTGTTTGGGACAATGAAAAAGTTCTGGAAATGGATGTTGGTGATGGTTGCACAACATCGTGAATGTATTTCATGCCACTGAAATGTACGCTTTAAAAAGGTTACAATCGTAAATTTTGTTATGTATTTTACAAGAATAATAACAATACAGTCTACCAGCTTGTCCTGTCTCTTGCATACCTCATTTCTACTATATATCTATGAGGGACCTCGTACCATGCTAGGTGGGAGGGTTATAAAGATGGCCAAGATATGGCCTCTGCTTTCAGAGAGTTCACAGTGGGTGAGAACTACGTTCACAAAACCAGAACACAGTGCAATCTACATGCCTGGTGTGTAGCAGGTGTTTAATACATTTATTAGCTAATTTGATGAATAAAAGAAACGACTGATGATGATTCAAGTGTGTATAAAGTGTGATGTGGCAGGACCTAAGCTTTCTATTTCTTTCTCATAAAGTGATCGTGACCATAAACACAGCAGGTGTTCAATACATGTTTATTGTGTGAATAGTAACTACGAGGAATTATGCTAGCAATCATCAAGCTAGGCGCTGTGCCAAGTAACTTCACCTACATTATCTCACTTATCTTTCCAACAAATACTATTTTTTTTTTTTGAGACAGAGTTTCACTCTTGTTGCCCAGGCTGCAGTACAGTGGCATGATCTCAGCTCACCACAACCTCCGCCTCCCGGGTTCAAGCAATTCTCCTGCCTCAGCCTCCCAAGTAGTTGGGATTATAAACATGCACCACTAAGTCTGTCTAATGTTTATTTTTAGTAGAGATGGAGTTTATTCATGTTGCTCAGGGTGGTCTCGAAGTCCCAACCTCAGGTGATCTGCCTATCTCGGCCTCCCAAAGTGCTGGGATTACAGGCGTGAACCACTGTGCCCAGCCTCCAACAAATAATATTAACAGCCCCTTTTTCAGAGGAGAACACAGAGCACAGGGCAAAGTAAATAAACCTCCCAAAGTCACACAGTTTGGAGCTGAAGTCTGAGCCACAGATGCCTCTCTGTTGGCACTCCAGAGACTGGAGCAGGTTTCTTTTTTCTTTCTGAAGCTCTGTGTTAGCCTCTCTTACAGGGAATAAATAATAAATGACAATAGAGCACTCTGCACCAGAAAGTGCCAGGGCTCCAGGGTAGCATCAGTGTCGGGGGGAAATGCCATCAGCTGGGAAATTACTCATACAGCTCCTCCTTCCAAAAGAGAATGAAGTCCTCACTGGGGACTGAGAGAGGAAGAACAATGATTCAGAATGAAAACAAAGCCCCTGAGAGCCCGTCTGAAATCTGTGCTGACAGTTCCCTTGCAAAGTTTTTGAAGAGGGAGGTTTTTTCTCTCGTTCTAAAGGAACAGAATTGGATCTGAACCCTAAAGTGGTTGAGGTTAAGTGTGTTTGTCCACAGTTTTGGCATTGATTATATTTTTCTAATTTCATTTTAGAAAATGCTCCTAACTACAACCTTTTACAACCTAATATCCTGCTAGTTGTTATGGTAAGAAAAAGTGTGTGTTCACAGCAGACATGCCAACTTAGCCCCAGACCTGCCGTGAGAGGCAGTTATCATAGCCATTTGCATTTCACTCAAAGGGACTGGTTCCATGAGGTTACTAAAGTATTTAACAAGCTTCATAAAACTGAGATTCATTTACAAAGGCCAGGATTGGACTCTTCCACCAACCCATTCTAACCAGACAGTGATTTCTACCTTTAGTGACAGCACCGTGCTTGCTAAGTTGGTTCTCTGGATTTCTGGCACGTTGGTGGTAAGCATTTCATCTCGGTAGGCACGTTCTGTATACAGCCTGTAACACTTCCCTGGGCCTGTTCTCCCAGCTCTGCCAGCTCGTTGCTTTGCCTGAGCCTAGAGGGGTAGGCATATAAAAACAACATATCTGTTAAACACTGCTTAACAGCTTTACCCAGGATCTCTGTTAAAAGGGGGACAATTAGCAACTGGCAAAATCAGAAATGGGGTTGATTTCACTTCCTTTGGGACCATTTCCAAGACTGCCAATGCTCTTATCTTCCCCCTCTCCGTACTCAGCACTTCAGGGAAGTGTGTTCAAGGGAGGCAATATAAGCAGGGTTAATGAAAGAAATATTACACAGATCTTAGACATGTATTTTCAAAATAGTATGGCACAATATAAAGAGAAAGCAGCCGGGAGCAGTGGCTCACGCCTGTAATCCCAACACTTTGGGAAGCCAAGGCGGGCAGATCATGAAGTTAGGAGTTCAAGACCAGACTGACCAACACGGTGAAACCCTGTCTCTACTAAAAATACAAAAATTAGCCAGGCATGGTGGCATGTGCTTGTAATCCCAACTACTCAGGAGGCTGAGGTAGGAGAATCCTTTGAACCCAGGAGGCAGAGGTTGCAGTGAGCCAAGATTGCACCACTGCACTCCAGCCTGGGCAACAAAGCGAGACTCCGTCACAAAAAAAAAAAAAAAGAAAAGAAAAAGCATAAAACAAGATGACAGAACACATCCCCCACAGTTATGACCAAAAATGTAAGTAAAATAAATAAATTATGTCAATCATACAAATGACTCTACAGTCATTTTAAAAATTACGTTTGCAGGTCAGGCGTGGTGACTCATGCCTACAACCTCAGCACTTTGGAAGGCGAAGGCGGGAGACCATCTGAGCCCACGACCAGCCGGGACAACATGTTGAAACTCCATCTCTACAAAAAATACAAAAATTAGCTTGGTGTGGTGGCTCATGCCTGTAGTCCCAGCTATTCAGGAGGCTCAGATGGGAGGACCACCTGAGCCTGGGAGGGTTGAGACTGGCTGCAGTGAGCTGTGATCATGCCACTGCACTACAGCCTGGCAACAACAGAGACTGACCCTGACTCTAAAAAAATTAAATAAAAATAATAATCATGTTTGCAATGTTAAGTAACAGAAGAAAATGTTCACTCAATTAAATGCAAAATGCAAGTTACAAAACAATATAATGTTAATTTTGTAAAAAGTCTTTATATATCAACTACTAGAAGGAAATGACTAAGGGAAAAAACCTAAAATGTGAACAGTGGCCAACTCTGACAGACTTGCAGATGAGGTCTATTTTCTTTAGACTTTACCAAATATTGAATATGTATTATTCCAGTAGGAAAATTAAATACTCAAAAAAAAATACAAAACTGCCTTCTTATTTGACTACTAAAATTGTAACCATGAAAGAAATAAACATGAAAAAAGACTGGAAAGAAAAACAGCAAAATGACAACAGTGGACGTAGTAGGATGATGGGTAATTAAATTTTTTTTCTTCTATTTTTCAAAAATAATGTAATACTACTTCTGTACTGGAAGGAGAAAATGCTGGGTTTTTTTTATTTTAATTTTTTTTTTTTAATGTAGTTTAGCCATAGGTTGCTAGGAAACAATGAATAGCAATCTGAAGAGGGCCATTTTCTGACAAAACCATCTGTTGTTACAAACAGTACCAGGATTTACAAATTACTATGCCAGCTCCAAACCAAAGGATGGAGTATGAAAGGACAACTAAGCACACAAATCCAGGCAGCAATCACGCGCAGTGGCTGGACTCCACAGCATTCTATAGATGTCCCTCTCCAGATCAGGAAAGGCATGCGTAACTAATTTTTTGATGATCACCACCCTGACAAGTGGTATACAGCACACGAGCTGGAGTCAGGTTACCCAGGTTCAAATCTTGGCTCTACTAGCTCTGTGATGTTAGGCAAGTCATCTAACCCCTCTGTGCCTCAGGCTCCTCATCTGTGAAAATAATATCTACCACACAGGATCAATGCAAGAATGCACTGAGTCAATGCGCGTATCTAGGACAGTACCTGGTACTCGGTAAGTACACCGTAACTGGTAGCTACGATTATTACTTAAGTTTCAAAATAAAAATAGCCTTATGGCTTTTACAAATTATGAAAGTAATACATACCCTTTGTGAAAGACTACATAAAAGTATAAAAGAAGCCAAGCGTGGTGGCTCACGCCTGTAATCCCAGCACTCTGGGAGGCCGAGGCGGGTGGATCACCTGAGGTTCGAAGTTCGAAACCAGCCTGACCAATATGGTGAAACCCCGTCTTAAATAAAGAAAGAAATAAATAAAAAGTATAAAAGAAAATGCACTTCACCTAGCAGCACCACCCGGAAATAATCTTGGCTAACATTTAGACTACATGCTTTCAGTCCTGGGCACACCTCACTCACACACATGCTGCAGAAATGCACACCATCTTTTTTTTTTTTTGAGAAGTCTAAGGTTGAAACACCATCTATTTTTAAACAAAAATTGAATTATACCATTCATGCTGTTTTGTAGGCTCACTTTTTCAAATAAAATATTACAGTTACATTCTTATGTCATTAAAGACAGATACATGCCACCATGTTAATGCCACCAACATTCTATGGCAGGAATATACCATAATTTATTAAACTACTTCCGTTTTGGAATACATTTAGAATTTTTTCCAGGTTTCCCCTGATATAAACAATGCTTCAATGAACATCCTTTTCCATTACCTTTGGACATGTATTTAATCATTTCTAACTTTCAGATATACTCCTAGAATCAAAACAGTTAGGTTAAAGAGATGAACCTTTAAATTGTGGATATACTGTTGCCAAACTTCTCTCAAAAAAGTGATCAGGTAATTCATTTTTAAATGTAATTTCCTGCCTAAGCAGGAAATTATTTTAGAGACAGGGCCTTGCTCTGTCACCCCAGCTGGAGTGCAGTGGCGCTATCCTAGCTCACTGCAGCCTCGGACTCCTGGGCTCAAGTGATCCTCCCACCTTAGACTCTTAACCAGCTGGGACTGCAGGCACATGCCACCATGCCAGGCTATATTTGTTTTTATTTTTGTGTGGTGGCAGGATCTTGCTATATTTCCCAGGCTAGTGTAGAACTCCTGGGCTCAGGCAATCCTCCCATTTCAGCATTCCAAAGTGCTGGGATTATAGGTGTGAGCCATGGTGTCTGGCCTCATGGGGGCATTTTAATGGTGAAATACTACTCTAAAGATTAAAAACTTCAAGGATCAGACTTGGAGGAAAAAAAAGATCAAAAACAAAGAACAAAAAACCCTTCCCTCGTGTCATTATAGTACCTAGCATCATAAAAGTTCATCTCTGAAAACAATAAAGTTTGAAATACATAACCATAAAAAATTTCAGAACGGCCCTAACCAGGATTATTAGGAAAACTGTTGATACAAGCTGCCATACCTGAGAAATAGGCGTCACCACAAGCTGGTCAATCCCTGTCTTGGAATTGTAAACTTTCTGCTTCACAAATCCTGGGTCCACCACGTAGTAGATGCCATCAATAGTCAGCGATGTCTCTGCGATATTGGTGGCAATCACAACCTGCAGGCAAGAGAGGCAAAGCTGCAGTGAGCTGCCCGGCTCAGCCCTGACGTATGAAATGGTTCTTCTGAACCCAGACATCTTCCCAAAGGAATACGTGACTATCTCCCCTCTGTGGATGGTTAAAACGACACTTAATCCCAGTTCAGCCTCCAACGGGCAGAAGGAAGGTACCTTCAGCTTAAGGGTTAAGTTGGAAAAGGGATGGTACCTGAGAGGTACGGGAAAAAGCTAAGGCCAATCAAAGCCAATTTCATTTGGTACAAATAGCTACTGTATATCTCATTTTCTAGATCCAATGTTGATTACTACAATTTTAATTTTCTAGCGCCCTGGGAAAGCAGAGATTTCCTGGCATCACATGTGCCAATGCAAAATGAGATTTTTCTTTCCCCTACCGAGACATCTGGACTAAAAAATGGGCTGCTTGTATTCTGTGGAATATGTATGTGGAACAAGAGGGAGACTGCTTTTTTTAACTGATCATAAGATGAACCATGAGACGACACAGGAATTTCACAGTCTGTGTGTGTGTGTAGCAGTCTATGTGATCTGGAGGATTATTAGTCTCAGCTTGACACTGTCACTGTTCTTCCACCCAGAGGTTCAGCTAATAAAACACGATTGCTTGGAAAAATCATCACTAGGAGGCACTGGAATAACACGCATCCTGCCAGCATCTTAGTGGCCCTGAAAGGCTTCTACCTGCTACAGAACTACAGAAGCCCTGCTTAGAAAGAACTCCAACTATTAGGAATAGAATAGAGGAAACATTCACCATCTTTCCACTCAAGCCTGATTGTCCTCCCATGTTTCCCCTCCTCAGCACCATCTTCGATCCAGCTGCCCAAGCCAGAAACCTGAGTCATGCCTGACTTCCCTCACCCTTCTCCCCTTTACCTACTAATACCCACCAAGTCTTGTCCATTTTAACTTTTTTTTTTGAGACGGAGTTTTGCTCTTGTTGCCCAGAGTGAAGTGCAATGGCATGATCTCGGCTCATTGCAACCTCTGCCTCCCAGGTTCAAGCAATTCTCCTGCCTCAGCCTCCCCAGTAGCTGGGTCTGCAAGCATATGCCACCACCGGCTAATTTTTGTATTTTTAGTAGAGACAGGGTTTCACTATGTTGGCCAGGCTAGTCTTGAACTCCTGACCTCGAGATCCTCCCGCCTCAGCCTCTGAAAGTACTGAGATTACAGGCGTGAGCCACTGCGCTAGCCAAGTCCATCTGCCTTCTACTCTTAGGAATATGCCTAAGAGAAATGAAAACATATGTCCACACAAAAACTTGGTTTTCTGAGACAGAGTCTGGTTTGCTCTGTATCCCTAGCTGGAGCACAGTGGTATGACCACAGCTCACAGCACCTTCACCCTCCTGGGCTCAAGTGATCCTCCTACCTCTGCCTCTTGAGTATAGGCACATGCTACCACGCCTGGTTAATTTTTTATTTTTTGTAGAGATAGGGGTCTTAACCATATTGCCCAGGCTAGTCTTAAACTTCTGGGCTCAAGGGATTGTCCCACCTTGGCCTCTAAAAATGCTGGGAATGGCTGGGTGTGGTGGCTTACACCTGTAATCCTAGCACTTTAGGAGGCAGAGGCAGGTGGATTACCTGAGGTCATGAGTTCGAGACCAGCCAGGCCAACATGGCAAAACCCCTCCTCTACTAAAAACACAAAAATCAGCCGGGCGTTGTGGCACATGCCTGTAATCCCAGCTACTCGGGAGGCTGAGGCAGAAGAATCACTTGAACCCGGGAGACAGAGGTTTCAGTGAGCCAAGATTGCACCACTGCAAGACACTGTCTCAAAAAAAAAAAAAAAAAAAAAAAAAAAAAAAAAAAAAAAGAAAAATTTTGGGATCACAGGCATTAATCATAGCAACTGGTTTACACAAAAATTTTTAAATAAATGTTCACAGCAGCATTGTTCATGATAGCCCAAAAGTGGAAACAACTCCCATGTCTATCTCTTTCTTTCTTTTTTTTGAGACAGTTTTGCTCGTTGCCCAGCCTGGAGTGAGTGTAATCTAAGCTCACTGCAACCCCTGCCTCCTGGATTCAGGGTATTCTCCTGCCTCAGCCTCCCACATAGCTGGGATTATAGGCGTCCGTCACTACACCCGGCTAATTTTTGTATTTTCAGTAGAGACGGGGTTTCACCATGTTGGCCAGGCTGGTCTTGAACTCCTCACCTCAGGTGATCCACCTGCCTCAGCCTCCCTTACTGCTGAAATTACAGGCATTAGCCACTGCGCCCAGCTCCAATGTCCATCAACTGATAAATGGATAAACAAAATTTTTTGTGCCCATACAACAGAAGAGTATTCAGCAATAAAAAAGAAATGAAGTATTAATACATACTACAATGTTGATAAACTCTAAGTCTGGAAAAATCACTGGAAATAAGCCAGCCACAAATATATGCTTTCATTTATATGAAATGTCTAGAATAGGCAAATCCACAGAGACAGAAAGCATAGATTAGTGGTTTCCAATGGCTGAGCAGAGGAGTAAATGGGGGTAGGAGGTGACTGCTAAAGGGTACAGGATTCCTTTTTAGGGAGATAAAATTATTCTAAATACAATTGTGGTGACGGCTGCACAATTCTATGAATACAGTTAGCCCTCTGTATCTGCTGGTTCCCCCATCTGTGGATTCAACCAATAGCAGATTAAAAATATTTGGGGGGAAAAAAATACAATAAAAAATAATACAAATAAAAAATACAGTAAAACAGCTACTTATATAGCGTTTACACCGTATGAGGGATTATATGTAATCTAGAGATGGTTTAAAATATCATACAGGAAGATGTGCATAGGTTACATGCAACTACTACAGCATTTTATATAAGAGACTTGAGCATAATTGGATTTTGGTATCCTTGGGGGTCCTGGCACCAATCCCCACATACCATGGAATAACTGTATACTAAAAACCGTTGAATTGTACACTTTAAAAGGGTAAATTCCAATCTGGGCAACAGAGCGAAACCGTGTTTCTACAAAAAAATACAAAAATTAGCCAGGAATAGTGGCACACGCCTGTAGTCCCACATGCTTACGAGGCTGAGGCAGGAGGATCACTTAAGTCTTAGAGGCAAAGGTTGCAGTGAGCCAAGATCACACCTCTGCACTCCAGACTAGGTGACAGAGACCCTGTCTCAAAAAAAAAAAAAAAAAAAGAAGCAGGGGGTGGGGGAGTTTATTGAAAGGTATGTAAATGATATCTCAATAAAGCTGTTATTAAAAATATACCTATATCCATCTGTCTTCTTTCCTGTTGTCTCATACACACAGTCACATACTTGGTTCCAGCCACTGGAACTATGCCATTCTCTGAACTGGCCCCACTTCCCCCACCTCCAGGCCATCACAGACAGTTCTGTGTCCTCAGAAAGCTTGTCCCCTTGCCTTCGTGAGCTTTCCAGGACTAGCTCAGATCCTTATTTCCCCTAAGAAGACAGGATTGGGTGCTCCCACCTGGGGTATCCAAGCATGAGTGGCCTTTTCAAACTATATGCTGAAAGTCTGTTGACTGGGGATGCCCCACAGCAGATAGAGGCTTGTTCTCATAATGCAGCTCCCATGTGTAGCCCAAAGTCTGGTAGATGCTCAAAAAATATTTGTCGAATGAAGGAGATGAGGAATAAGAGCAGAGGTCACATACTAGACCCTCATTCCTAAACAATTTGGTTGGACCAGTCTCTACAACCTAACAAACAAGACTACTTGCATACACCCTAAGCAATCCCTACTGTGACAAGCTGCACAGAACACATGGTTTCAGGGCACATGGGAGCTTCCTTTTGCCTACGTTACCTTTCTGCTGCCTGGTGGAGCTGGGTCAAAGATTCGGGTCTGCATCTCACTGGGAAGAGCAGAGTACACTGGGAGG
Source organism: Ateles fusciceps (assembly GCA_036589455.1). Taxonomy (NCBI): domain Eukaryota; kingdom Metazoa; phylum Chordata; class Mammalia; order Primates; family Atelidae; genus Ateles; species Ateles fusciceps. The sequence continues at coordinate 111,535 of JAZHEH010000789.1, read as the reverse complement.
ATAATTAACTCCGGAACATCAGGTCCCAGGGATTTCATTCTTTCATACAGGATCTCGCAAGCAGTATCAATCTCTCCCTGACCAGTCAGGAAGACCAGGATATCACCTATGAGGAGAATAAAGCATTAATTTACCTTCCAACTGTGTGTGTGTGTTCTATACAAAGGCTATGGTGATATTAATAAAACTTCAAATAACAGAAAATATACATTCATATTCTGACCAGTAAGTAAACAATAGAAGTTTGTTTATATGACAATATGACATTATAACCACCACCAATTCTCTTTTGTGTGTGTATGACGGAGTCTCCCTGTGTCACCCAGGCTGGAATGCAGTGGCGCGATCTTGGCTCATTGCAACTTCCACCGCCCGAGTTCAAGTGATTCTCCTGCCTCAGCCTCCAGAGTAGCTGAGACTACAGGCACCTGCCACCACATCTGGCTAATTTTTGTATTTTAAGTAGAGATGCGGTTGCACCATGTTGGCCAGGATGGTCTCAATCTCCTGACCTTGTGATCTACCTGCCTCGGCCTCCCAAAGAGCTGTGATTACAGGTGTGAGCCACTGCGCCCGGCTACCACCACCATTTCAAACATACAAGCCTGAGGCTTGCAGAGAGATGAATATTTAGAAGGTGTTTCTAAAAAGATTAGCAAAAAAAAAATACTCATATGAGGACTCTTGGCCTAAGAGGAAAAATATTGCTTTTTCTTTACCTGGTGGCTCTGTTAAATGGATCTGCATAACAGTAATCAGGCTGGCATCCAGATAATCTGTCTCAGGTTCCTTTGTGTACAGTATTTCCACTGGATATGTTCGACCTGGGATGGTGAAAATGGGAGCTTCATAGAAGTATTGAGAAAACTTCACTGCATCTAAGGTGGCTGAGGTGACAATCAGCTTCATGTCCTGCCGTTTCTGAACTGTCTAAAGAGAAATATAATGTGGCTTACTGAAAAGGACTACTCAAAAAGACACAGGTACTCAAATCCAACTCCCAGAATTCGGTTTCCAACAGGTAGAAGGATCATTAAAGAGCATCTAGTTACCTTTTTCAATAATCCAAAGAGCACATCAGTGTGAATTGTCCTCTCGTGCGCCTCGTCCAACATGATGATTGCATACTGAGTGAGGTCAGGGTCAATCAAGCACTCCCTAAGCAACATCCCATCTGTCATGTACTTGATGACTGTTTCAGGGCTAGTGCAGTCCTCAAATCGAATGGTGTAGCCTACCTAAAGCAGAACGGAAGGGGGAAAACCTAGGATACAAATGTCTCCTTTTCCCAATCACCAGGCAAGATTTCAGCACAGTCACTGTTACTTATAATCTTAAGAATTTGATCAAGATGTACAGTAATTTCCTCATAGTAAGGTATGTCTTAGACCATACCCTGAACAGACTGATTATGACCATGGGAACCCTCTCTCCCTCAGGAGAAACTTGAGAAAAGGCAGTATTATTCATATTTCCATTTGATAGGTTAGGAGATCTGGGCCTTTGCTTCTGGTATTTTTAGAGTGACTCCACTATCTACTTACCTCTTGGCCTAAGCAACAACCAAACTCCTCCGACACCCTTTTGGCCACTGACATTGCTGCCACTCTTCTGGGCTGGGTACACCCAATCTTGCCCCTGGAAGTGTAGCCTGCCTCCGCCAGGTACTGGGTGATCTGTGTTGTCTTTCCAGATCCTGTCTCACCGATAACAATCAGGATCTGATTGTCATGGACGGCCTAAAGCAACAGAAGATAAATATGGTCATTAAAACTTGCCACATGCTACTTTGGAATAAAATAATTAATGACTACATTCTAACACTGAAGAAAAGGGGGACATACACATATGGTTAAATAAGTCAACAATAAATTTAAAAGACACATAAAAAGTGTTCCTTCCCACTGTAACTCCCAAATTTCTAGCACCTTTCCTCAAAAGTTATTTCTTATTTCTATACTGCTTGTAACAGCCAAGGATTACAATCAACTATATTTCTGTGGATACAGGACTAGTTAAATAAACCACAGCTGATCCAAATAACAAGGCACATAGAAAAAGCTTTTTTTTTTTCCTTCTGAGATGAAGTCTCATTCTGTCACCCAGGCTGGAGTGCAGTGGCATGATCTCAGCTCATTGTGACCTACATCTCTTGTGTTCAAGCAATTCTCCTGCCTCAGCCTCCCAAGTAGCTGGGACTGCAAGTGCCCACCAGTACGCCTGGCTAATTTTTGTATTTTTAGTAGAGATGGGGTTCCACCATGTTGGCCAGGCTGGTCTCAAACTCCTGACCTCAGGTGATCTGCCCGCCTTGGCCTCCCAAAGTGCTGGGATTACAGGGGTGAACCACCACACCTGGCCTGGCATTTATTTTTTTAAAAAAGGCCAGGTACCGTGGCTCATGCCTGTAATCCTAGCTCTTTGGGAGGCTGAGGAGGGAGGATTGCTTAAGTCCAGGAGTTCGAGACTAGCCTGAACAATGTAGTGAGACCTCATCTCTACAAAATACAAAAAACTAGCTGAGCATGATGGTGCACACCTTGCAGTCCCAGCTACTTGGGAGGCTGAGGTGGGGAAGATCACTTGAGCCCAGGAGACAGAGGTTGCAGTGAGCTGAGATCATGCCAGTGTACTCCAGCATGCACAAAGCGAAATTCTGTCTCATACACACACACACACACACACACACACACACACAACAAATCTCTGAGATATATCATTAAGGGGAAAAAGCAAGATGTAAGACAGTGTATATAATATCACTGCCAACTATAAACACATACAGTACGCATATAAAATATGTGTGCCTTTATCTGTACTTGCTTGTATTCATAAAAGATATTGTTGAAAGGATTCACTGGAAACTAGTAAACCTGATTACCTCAAGGAAGGCTGGGTGGTCTTAAAATCTGAATTCCAGAATATGAACTACCGAAGCACGGCCCTTGCCCAGATGAGTTTTATTGGCTGAGTATCCTCATTGTTTTTTTTTTTTTTGAGACGGCGTTTTGCTCGTTGCCCAGGCTAGAGTGCAACAGTGCGATGGTGGCTCACCGCAACCTCCACCTCCCGGGTTCAAGCAATTCTCCCACCTCAGCCTCCCAAGCAGCTGGGATTACAGGTATGCGCCACCACACCCAGCTAATTTGTTTGTATTTTTAGTAGAGATGGGGTTTCTTCATGTTGGTCAGGCTGGTCTCGAACTCCCGACCTCAGGTGATCCGCCCACCTCGGCCTCCCAAAGTGCTGGGGTTACAGGCGTGAGCCACCATGCCCGGCCTTCCTCATTTTTAATTACTGACCAGAGCTGTTGGTCCATGCAACACAATACTCTGCCCACCTGGAACTGTTCTAGGGTCCCCAGGAAAAAGAAAATATATGGACATATACGTATGTACGTGTGTCTGTACACACACACACATTTTTGATACAGAGTCTCACTCTGTCGCCAGGCTGCAGTGCAGTGGTGTGACTGCAGTTCATTGCAGCCTTGACCTCTCAGGCTCAAGCAGTCCTCTTATCTCAGCCTCCTGAGTAGCTGGGACTACAGGCAAGGACCATCATACTCAGGTAAATTTTTTATTTTTTGTAGAGACAAGGTCTCCCTATGTTGCCCAGCCTAGTTTCAAACTCCCAGGCTCAAGTGATCCTCCTGCCTTGGCCTCCCGATGTGCTAGGATCATAGGTATGAGCTACATGCCTGCCCCCATTATTTTAAAAAGTATTTAGAAAGTTTTCTCCTTTGGCCGGGCGCGGTGGCTCACGCCTGTAATCCTAGCACTTTGGGAGGCCGAGGTGGGTGGATCACCTGAGGTCAGGGGTTCAAGACCAGCCTGGCCATCATGGTGAAACCCCATCTTAAAAAAAGAAAAGAAAAGAAAGTTTTCTCCTTTCTTCTTATCCCTTTTGGAAGAGCCACTTCAAATAGGCACACACTTGTCCCACTAGTTTCAATTTTAAAATGTAATCCCTCTTTTAGAAAACAACCCTACTCCCCCACCAATACATCATAAAAGGGCTTCTCACCTGGACCAACTGCTCCTTCAGTTTGTAGATGGGCAGGCTCTCCCTCTGCTCAATGATTGACATCTGGGTCTTTTTCCCATAAGAGGCTTTGTTGCCCCCAAAAGCATGTTTCTTCCACTCAGGAATATCATTGGGCATCATCCCAATACCCCTCATGTTGGCAGCAATCTGTCTGCCTTCCGCTGTAAAGGAAAACAGGCAACTTAGGATTGTCCTCAAGCTACCTCAAGATGCACCAGGGAGCCGGGCACGGTGGCTCACGCCTATAATCCCAGCACTTTGGGAGGCTGAGATGGGTTGATAACCTGAGGTTAGGAGTTTGAGACCAGCCTGGACAACATGGTAAAACCCAGTCTCTACTAAAAATACAAAACTGGCTGCACATGGTGGTGGGCACCTGTAATCCCAGCTACTCAGGAGGCCGAGGCAGGAGAATCACTTGAACCTACTAGGCAGAAGTTGTAGTGAGCCAAAATCGCACCATTGCACTCCAGCCTGGGCAACAAGAGCAAGACTCTGTCTTAAAAAAAAAAAAAAAAAAAAAAGGATGCACCAGGGAAAAAAATAAAATGGCAGGTAAGCACTACACATGCAGCATTTCAACTCAGTGATCCGTGATCAAAAGTACTCAAAGAAACAAATTAATGTGAAAAAAAGAGTATAGAAAGGGCAGCAGGGAAGGAGTGGGAAAGGGACTGTAACAAGTGGTGCTACACACCTGTGATGTCAGAAGAAAGGTTAGTTGAAAGAAGTGAAGACCTGATTGTTGGACACTGGAATTCTTTTTTGAGGCAGAGTCTTGTCTTGTCATCCAAGTGGGAGTACAGTGGCACAATCCTGGCTCACTGCAATCTTGACCTCCTGGTTTTAAGTAGTCCTTCTGCCTCATTTTTAAATTTTGAAGAGAGGAGATCTCTCTACATTGCCAGGCTGGTCTCGAACTCCTGGGAGCAAGCAATCCACCCACCTCAGCCACCCATTCCTGTAATGGAATTAAAGGCGTGTAATTCCTGTAATTCCTGTAATGGAATTACAGGCGTGGCCACCATGCCCAGCACTCTCCGCCTTTTAATAAGTGCTATAGCGAGATGTAATTCACATGCCATGTCACACCCTTCTTTTTTCTTTTTGAGACTCTGTTGCCCAGGCTGGAGTGCAGTGGCACAATCATAGCTTACTGCAGCCTCAAATTCCTGGGCTCAAGGAATCCTCTCTCCTTGGTCTCCCAAAGTACTGGGATTACAAATGTGGGCCACCACACCTGGCCTCCATGTCACTCTTTTTAAGTGTCTAACTCAGTGTTTTACTGTGTATTTATAAAGTTGTGCAGTCAACTCCATTATCTAATTTTAGAACATTTTCATCATCTCAAAAAGAAACCCTGTACCAATTAGCAGTTACTCCCCATTTCTCCCTTTTCCTTCCCTTTGGCAACTACTAGTCTACTTTCTATGTCTATGGGTTTACCTATCCTGGATATTTCATACAATATGTGATCTGTTGTGTCTGGCTTCTCTCAGATTATTATTATTATTATTATTTTTTTGAGACAGGGTCTGGCTCTGATGCCCAGCAGGCCGGAGTGCAGTGACATGATCTCAGCTCACTGCAACCTCCACCTTCTGGGCTCAAGCCACCTTCCCACCTTAGCCTCCTCAGTAGCTGGGACTACAGGTGCATGCCACCACACCCAGCTAATTTTTTTTTTTTCTTGAGATGGAGTTTTGCTCTTGTTGCCCAGGCTGGAGTGCAATGGCATGATCTCAGCTCACTGCAACCTCCGCCTTCCAGGTTCAAGTGATTCTCCTGCCTCAGCCTCCCTAGTAGCTGGGATTACAAGTGCATGCCACCATGTCTGTTAATTTTGTATTTTTAGTAGAGAGGTGGTTTCACCATGTTGGTCAGGCTGGTCTCGAACTCCTGACCTCAGATGATCCACCCACCTCAGCCTCCAAAACTGCTGGGATTACAGGCATGAGCCATCACACTGGGCCTAATTTTTGTATTTTTTGTAGAGACGGGGCTTCACCACATTGCCCAGCCTGGTTTCAAATTCCTGGATTCAAGCGATCTGCCTGCTTCAGCCTCCCAAAGTATTGGGATTACAGGTGTGAGCCACCGCACCTGGACCTAGCTTATATTTTCAAGGTTCGCCTTGGAATTGTGGCTTGAGTGAGGAGCAAAAATAATGAGAGAATTTTACTGGTGCTCTAGAATATGCAAACATTTGACAAATTTGATGCCAAAAGCCAGCTATGAAAAAATAACTTATGCCTACTAACAAAATAAGTGAGCTTTGGCAGAGGCCAAGAAGGGTCACAGAGAACATCTCGCTAAAGGGCAAAAGGGCATGAATGGGTTTATTCTGAGGAAATGGAAGATGATATTGTTAAACAATGAATGAATATTTCTAATCTAGTATTTTTTTATTTTGTCTTTTTTTTTTAAATTTGATTTTAAAATAGAGACAAGGGCCGGGCACGGTGGCTCACCTGTAATCCCAACACTTTGGGATGCCAAGATGGGCGGATCATTTGAGGTCAGGAGTTCAAGACCAGCCTGACCAATATGGGGAAACCCTGTCTCTACTAAAAATATGAAAAAATTAGCCGGGCATAGTGGCGCATGCCTGTAGTCCTAGCTACTCAAGGCTAAGACAGGAGAATCACTTGAACCCAGGAGGCAGAGGTTGCAGTGAGCCAAAATCGCACCATTGCACTCCAGCTGGGCAACACAGTGAGACTCCATCTCAAAAAATAAAACAGAGACAAGGTCTCTATTTTGCCCAGACCATGTTGCCCAGACTGGTCTTGAACCCCTGGTCTCAAGCGATTTTCCTGCCTCAGCCTCCCAAAGTGTTGAGATTACAGGCGTGAGCCATCATGCCAAGCCTAATGTAGTATTTTGAATCTCTATTACATGCAGCCAAACTGTTATCTAAATTAACAGAATTCTCAAACTTCTGTCTCCAGTTCAGACCTTTCTTCAGAATTCTTCTGATTCTTTCTTCTCAGAAGAATCTTATACTCAATTCTACTCTGGATAACTCAACCTAAGATGTCCTCTAGTTACCTTGGATACAAGTCCAAAACTGAATTCCCCATCTTTTCCCACAAACCTATTTCTCCTCCGGTGTTCCCATCATTCATCCTAGTGCTCACATCAGAAACCTGGAAGTCATCTTTGGCCACTCCTGTTACTCTACATTCAACAAATCACTTTTCTCAAGTACATCCCTCTTCTTTGCTACTTCCATGTTCAAGCCACCATCCTTTCTCTTCTGAATTATTATAAAAGCTTCCTAAATCATCACATGTGCCCCATCCAACTCATTCTGCAGGGCACTCTGAATCATCCTTTGGAAATGCAACTCTGGTCATGGCACTTAAACCTGGAAGGTGGAGGTTGCAGTGAGCCGAGATCACGCCACTGCACTGCAGCCTGGTGACAGTGAGACTCTGTCTCAAAAAAAAAAAAAAAAAAAAAAAAAAAAAAATTTTGGTTTTAAACACGTGTTTAAGAAAAAAATCAGACATGCTGTAACTGAAGTGAAAAATCAACGGTAAATTTTTTTTAGAGACGGGGTCTCATTCTATCACCCAGGCTAGAATGCAGTGACCTGACCTTGGCTCATGCAACCTCTGCCTGCTGGGTTCAAGCAATTCTCCTGCCTCAGCCTCCTGATAGCTGGGATTACAAGTGTGTGCCACCACACCCGGCTAATTTTTGTATTTTTTTTACTAGAGACAGGGTTTCACCATGTTGGCCAGACTGGTCTCAAACTCCTGACCTCAGGTGATCCACCCGCCTTGGCCCCTCAAAGTGCTGGGATTACAGGCATGAGCCACTATGCTGGCCCAAGGGTGAATTTTTAGTGTGTGCTGGGAGTGCCCCCTCCCTGTGTTCTGGAAGGCTCATATTTTTAAGCAAGGTCCATATATCCCCTCCAAGGTTCCTACCATCAGGCAGAGGGTCAACCCAGTGTTTGTTGAGCCCCATGGGAATAGAATCCATCTCAGCTCTCCCGCTGGGCCTGCTTGAGTTCCCGCCTTTCTTTGGCCAAGGCACTTTGCATCATTGCTGCTTGGGAGAGGGAGCCATCTGGGTTCTGATACAACAGAAGAAAAATCAACATGAATTAAATGTCCAGGAAATAAAATGTAGATGTTAAGCCCCTGTAACCTAAAACATGAGACCACATCTGGAATAAAGTTCCTACCAATGTAACAGACTATATGAAAGAAATGGATAAACTGTAGCATATTCAGACAAAATGAACAAAGACAATGATAAATCATTGAAGGAATTGGATGTTTAGTTTCAAGATGAGATAGGAATGATGTGCTACCTTTAAATGTATGAAGGACATAAGAAAGGGATCAGAATTTTTCTATATGACCGTGGGATCCAAAATCAAGACCAATGTGGACGCTTTAGTGAGCGAGGTTTTAGGTCAGCCTAAAGAAGAACTAACGATCAGATCCATCTAATGATGAAATGTACCTCCTGAAGGGCTGGTGAATTCCCTGTCACTAACAATGTCATGCAGCTATGAGATGACCACATAAGAAGAACACTGCAGAAGAATTATATGCATGGATTATAAGCATTAGATATGTGCTGGGCCGGGAGACCTTTAATGCACCCTTTTCCATACCTAAAATTTTTACTGTTCTATGGATTCAAGTTCACATTCCCCTCGAAGCTCTGCCCTCCCCCAACACCCAATGCTACAGCTTTCTATGGTGGCCAGTCCCAACTGCTCAAGTAAATCCTTCAAAATTGCCTTTCAATCTGCAACATTCAAGCCCTAAGGAACCCAGGCAAAGGCAAGGATGGTACATTAAGCATTCTGTCTACCTCTGCTTCCACCCAAAACACACAAAAGGAACAGAAAAGAATTAAACAGGCAAAAGCAATAAAGCCAACCCAACCTCCATTTAAAACAAAATTATTCTAGACCCTGGCTGACAGTCAATAAGACTTTATGCGGCCCCAAGTTCTACTTACGCAGATCTAATAACCTGACCCGTTACTTTAGAAAAAGAAGTCCACTTGATATTTCCAGGTTAAAGGTCCAGCAATTCTCACCTTGACGATTTTAATGGGGCTCATGTCCATGCTTTGCTTAGTGTGCCCTCTCAGGAATGGAGGCTCTTCCTCAACCAATTCAATCTCAAGGTCCTCATCTAAAAGTTCCCCCAAAAGAATAATTAGCCATAAACAAGAAGGAATAACAATGTTCATCAAAACAATTAATTTCCATAGGCACCAGCAATCTTTATCCCCCTCGTGGGGCACAGTGGCTCATGCCTGCAATCTCAGCATTTTGGGAGGCCAAGGCGGGTGGATAACCTGAGGTCAGGAGTTCCAGACCAGCCTGGCCAACATGGTGAAACCCCATCTCTACTAAAAATACAAAAAAATTAGCCGGGCATGGTGGCGGGTGCCTGCAATCCCAGCTACTCAGGAGGCTAACGCAGGAGGATCACTTGAATCCAGGAGGCAGAGGTTGCAGTGAGCCAAGACCACACCACTGTACTCTAACCTGGGCAACAAGAATAAAACTCCATCTCAAAAAGAAAGCTTCCCAGGTCAAAAAAACAGCAATGCAAGTAAAACTCCAACCCAAGTGACTATCCCCCCCACCACCAGCCATTTCTAGGGCATTTGTGCTCCAGGCCAAGAACTGATCATCCCTACCTTCTTTCCTTTTTTTTTTTTTTTTTTTGAGACAGAGTTTCACTCTTGTTGCCCAGGCTGGAGTGCAATGGCGCAATCTTGGCTCACCGCAACCTCTGCCTCCTGAATTCAAGCAATTCTCCTGCTTCAGCCTCTCGAGTAGCTGGCATTACAGGCATGTGCTACCATGCTCGGCTAATTTTGTATTTTTTTAGTAGAGACAGGGTTTCTCCATGTTGGTCAGGCTGGTCTCGAACTCCTGACCTCAGGTGATTCACCCACCTTGGCCTCCCAAAGTGCTGGGATTACAGGTGTAAGCCACCACACCCAGCCCAGACCTACTTTCAAAAGAAGTTAAGCCTGTGATAAAATGCTCTCCTGACATTCTAAATGGTACTAAGGCATTTGCCATCCAACTTCATTATGGAATAACTTCATATGGAATAATCCTTAACCCATAATAAATTTGCAAAAAATTAGTTGGACAATTGAACAACACCGAATGGAATTTGCTTAAGCTTATGGCAAAAGTATAAACGGTACAGAAACCAATAGCAAACAATTTGGAACTGCCCAGTAGAGTCCAACACACACATTTCTTACTACCCAGTAATTTTTTTAAAAAAAAGACAGGGTCTTTTGCCCAGGCTACAGCACAGTGGCATGACAATAGCTCACTGTACCTTTGACCTCCCAGGCTCAAGCAATCCTCCCTCTTCAGCCTCTCTAGTAGCTGGAGTACAGGCACATATCACCACACCTGGCTAATTTTTTATTATTATTATTTTTGTAAAGATAGGGCCTAGCTATGTTGCCAGGGCTGGTCTCAAACTTCTAGGCTCAAGCAATCCTGTCATCTCAGTCAGCTTCCCAAAGTGCTAGGATTACAGGGGTGAGCCATGACACTTGGCCTTGCCAGTAATTCTACGTATTTCGCAAAAAAAGGACTTTTGCACGTAAGCACTGAGAAACAATATAGCAATTTCAAAATACTATTATTCACAAAGATTAACAAAAACCCAAGAAACAACTCATATGTCTACCAAAAGTAAAATGGATAAATTATAGACAATTTATGTATAAAAACACTCTATAACAATGGAAATGAGTGAAATACCAGTAACAGATAAATATCAAAAATATATGTCAAAAAAAAGAAATATGAGTTAAGTTCAAAAATAGACCACACAATATAATGTTTAGGGATAGATACGTAGATGGTAAAACTCTAAAGAAAAGCAAGGGAGCGATTAACACAAATTTGGGATGGTGGTCACTCCGAGGAGGGAGAAAGAAGATCTAAGCAGAGGGGGAGTGTGGAGGGGCTTCAGAGGGGAGCGTGGAGGGGCTTCAGAGGGGAGCGTGGAGGGGCTTCAGAGGTGCTTCCAAAATTCTACTTCTTAAGCTGGATGGTGGGTTCATAGGTGCTCACTATTATAATATAAATTATAGAATTCTATTATAAGATTTCATAATTTCAAAAAAGTCATTATGGGCTGAGTTAAAAGTTGTTTCCATGGCAACTCAGAGGTTACCTAGGTGAATCCAGGGTTTTCAGAATAATTACTAAGAATATGAGATCAAATTTACTCTCAAAAATACAATTTTGACTTTTTATATCCTGAAAGCCTTTTGTTTTTGTTTTGTTCTGTTACCCAGGTTGGAGTGCAGTGGTGCGATCTCGGCTCACTGCAACCTCCGTCTCCCAGGTTCAAGCAATTCTCCTGCCTCAGCCTCCTGAGTAGCTAGGATTACAGGCGCCCAGCACCACGCCAAGCTAATTTTTGTATTTTTAGTAGAGACAGGGTTTCACCATGTTGGCCAGACTGGTTTCAAACTCCTGACCTCAGGTGATCTGCCCACCTCAGGTGATCTGCCCGCCTCAGTCTCCCAATGTGCTGAGTACAGGCATGAGCCACCATGCCTGGCCCTGAGAGCTTAGTATAAGCAACAAATATAATAATACATAAGCATTTGTCAGAAAAATGAATTTCTTACTTCCATCGTGGTGAGATCCTTTTCTTTTTTTTTTTTGAGAGATGAGTAGTGAGACCCAAAGAACAAATGATTAATAGCCACTAAACTACAAGCAAATCACCCAATACAATGGCTCAACTTGCCAATTATCTTTCTCAATCCAACTGACTAGTTACCTTCTTCATCATCCACCTTAGGGAGAATGCCAGTCTCTTCATCGAAGTCTGGAAACTCTTCCTTAGAAAGGACATTGGCAGCAATCATCTAGCCAAAGAAGAGAAGGCAGCATTTGTAATCTGCTAAGATCAAAACTTTTTTCATTGTTTTTGGCTTTGTTTTTTTGAAATAGGATCTTGCTCTGTCACCTATGTTGAAGTGCAGTGGCCTGATCAAAGCTTGCTGCAACCTCAAACTCCTGGGCTCAAGCAATTCTCCTGCCTCATTCTCCTGAATAGCTGAGACTACCAGTGCACACCACAATACCTGGCTAACTTTTAAATTTGTTCTAGAAACAGGGTCTCACTATTTTCCCAGGGTGGTCTCAAACTGCTGGCCTCAAGCAATCCTCCTGCCTTGGCTTCCCAAAGTGCTGGGATTACAGGTGTGAGCCACATGCCCAGCCAGAACTCTTCTTTTCTAGGAGAGTTAATTACAGAGGTTTCATATAGGAAACCCAATTTTTTTTTTTTGAGACGGAGTCTTGCTCTATCGCCAGGCTGGAATGCAGTGGCACAATCTCGGCTCACTGCAACCTCCGCCTCCTGGTTCAAGCAATTCCCCTGCCTCAGCCTCCCGAGTAGCTGGGACTACAGGTGCACACCACTACACCCAGCTAATTTTTTGTATTTTAGTAGAGATGGGGGTTTCACCATGTTGGCCAGGATAGTCTCAATCTCTGGATCTCGTGATCTGCCCACCTTGGCCTCCCAAAGTGCTGGGATTATAGGCATGAGCCATCGTGCCCAGCCAAAAACCCAATTTTTTTCTCCTCTGACCCATGATGTCAGGACCTCAAATGTCATCCATCCCATTCCAGGGTTGTGGGGGTGGTTCTCCAACATAGTGCTGAAAAGTATAAGCTCAAAAGTGTCACCCCCAGGAAGTTATCTGCTCTTTCCCTTGTTTCCACAGCACTCTGGTACATTTCTTATTATGTAACATGTAGGCCAGACATGGCAGCTCATGCCTGTAATCTCAACATTTTGGGAGGCTGAGACAAGAGGATCACTTGGAGCCCAGGAGTTTGAGACCAGCCCTGGTAACAGCAAGACTCTCTCTGTAAAAAATTAAAAAATTAGCCGGGCTGGTGGCATGTGCCTGTGGTCACAGCTACTTGGGAGGCTGAGGTGGGAGGATAGCTTGAACCTGGAAGGTTGAGGCTGCAGGGGGCCATGGTCATGCCACTGCACTCCAGCCTGGGAGACAGAGCAAGCAAGACCTTGTCTCAAAAATAAAATAAAATAAAAAATATGTAACCCCTCACAATTATTTGTTTAGATCTGTCTCCTCTGCTGGACTTTCAGTTCCTTAAGCATAGGAACCATGATATATTCCTCTTTATAGCCCTAGCTCTGCATGGTACCTGACATACCATGGTTATGACATTTAGTGAAGAAAGATAAAAACAATAATGAAGACTTACATAGCAATTACCATATGCCAGGCACTAACCTAAGAGTTTCACCTCTTTAACTACTCATTTAATCTTCACACCACCAACACTGGTCCTGTTTTACAGATGAGGGTACTGAGGCACAACGAGGTAGAGTAGCTTAGTTAAGGATTACACAGCTAATAAGTGGCTGACAAGGTTTGGTTGTGTCCCCACCCAAATCTCATCTTGAATTTCCATGTGTTGTGGGGAGGGACCCAGTGGGAGGTAACTGAATCATGGGGCAGCTCTTTCCTATGCTGTTCTCTAAGTCTCATGAGATCTGATGGTTTTAAAAAGGGGGAGTTTCCCTGCACAAGCTCTCTTCTCTTGTCTGCTGCCATGTGAGACATGCCTTTCACCTTCCTCCATGATTGTGAGGCCTCCCCAGCCACGTGGAGTTTTAAATCCAATAAACCTCTTTAGTAAATTGCCCAGTCTCAGGTATGTCTTTATCAGCAGTGTGAAAACAGACTAATATAGTGGCCAAAAGTCATCCCAGGCCATTGTGCTCCAGGGCACACACCCCTAAGCACCATGCTACATGGTGAATGACTATCTGGCCATGAAAGCTAAGGGCCCCAACCTGTTTGATCTCCCACTTCTCTGGATCAGAGATTCGGGGTGAGGCGCTTGCGTTCCAGTGAGTCATCCTCTACTTCAGGGGCACTGACAAGGGACAGGTGAGTGGGTCTATCAGGATTCCGCATTGAGGTCTCCTCATTGGTCTCCCCAACAAGATTTCGTCGTCTATTTGGGTTTAGATCTTCTCCAGTCTCTTGATCCACATCCTAAGGCACAAAAACAAGGGAGCTAGCTCGCTTGCTGTCCTCTTCCATTCCCTTGGCCATCAGATGTAAGAACAGGCTGACCACCTCACCTACCTTCATGCTCAGGCTGGTCTTGGTCCCAGTGAAGGACAGCACTTTGACTTTGACCCTCTGGCCTTTGCTCACCACATCAGCTACATTGGCCACACGACCTTCCCGTCGGGAGCTCAGAGATGTGCACCAGGCCTTCCCACCGCTTCCTGAGGGAGAGTCAGACACATCTGGAACATACGAAAAAATACTTTTCCCCCAACCAGTTTCTACCCATGTTGGAACTAACAAAAGAAAATGGTCTCGACCTCAAGAGAAAAGTACCATGAAGGTGGTCAAACAATAAAATAGTATTATCACTCTCCCCACGGCGAGACATGGGGTGGGGAGGGAAATTCTACTTGTCCCAACAAGCAAAGGACATATCTCCTGAAGACGGTGAAACGAATAAATGTAACATTTCAAGAGAGTCAATTTCTAAAGTGTCATTAATCAAAATAACTTTTTAGAATGTGAAAATCCTCAGTGATAAAAGAAATTCTGCCCATCACTGGTGTGAACAGAAGAGCACCAGCCATTACCTTAGTCCTTCCAGCTGCACAAAGCAACCAAACTGCATGATGCTGGTAACTTTGCCATTATAAATGTCCCCCAATGGTGGGCTCTTCTGGAGGAGGGCGGTCCACATGCTTATCCCGCCATCTATCCAGATTCCTCTCTCCGTATTTGTCCCCGGTCCTTCCGGTCTTGGGGGGGACTCTGACTCCTGCTTCTGGACCGGTATCTAGACTTGGCTTTGTTCCTCTCCCCGGGCCCTGGAGCGTGACTGCGAGCAGGATCGGTGTCTCCGCTTGTGGTCTCTATCTCGATTTCGTTCCCGATCTCGGTCTCGATCTCGGCTTCGACTCCGCTTCTTCTTCTTTGTCCTGTCCCTAACAAATCAATAAGCACCTGTTTAAAAAAGAAAAAAACCAATCCAGCTTCATCTTTGCATCCCCCAAGCACCCAGTACAGTGTCATATACGTGTAGGTGCCCACTAGGTGTTGAACTGAATTAGAGTTTCAGTAACTATGGCACCCCTAGAGGCCAATAAAGAATCAAGCCACAAACATATTCAGCCTCTTTCTATCCTGATTTCTCTCTTCTGAACATCCCTGGTATTTGCTACATACTCTTAGCAGGGAGCAATAAAAACAGATCCAACGGTATGATATATGACCAGTCCAGATTCTGTAAACTTGCCCACAATTTTGCTTGGCTGGTCCACAAAATTCAACTGTCACAGTATCCTAAACTTCCAAAGGACAGGACAGTAAGGACAAACCGGTGCTCAGTGTCTCTTTGCTTCTCCTGGCCTGCTGCACTGGGCATTAAAGCTTCCAATTCTTTCAGGACATCCACGGCAACTTTCACATCATCTTCATCCAACATGGTCTGCACAGGTAGAGGAGAAGGAAGAAAACCACTCAAGAATCTGTATGTACTTCAGGTACATCTACAAATCACTAACCACTATGTGAGGGAAACAGAAGAGGGACAGAGATTGCCAGCTTGATTTGAGATAGATGCAGAAGAAATGGACAAAGGCTCTTGAGAATCACTGCTAGATTTGTCAAATCCCCTTTGTCCTTAATACAATTCTATGAAAGGTAGTTAGATTTTTTTTTCTTTTTTTTTTAAGACAGAGTCTCACTCTGTTGCCCAGGCTGGAGGGCAGTGGCGCGATCTTGGCTCACTGAAACCTCAGCCTCCTGGGTTCAGGCAATTCTTCGAAAGGCAGTTAGATATTAATCATCTCTGCCATAAAAGAACACAAGTGATGATAATAAATAGAAAACAGATATTAGAAATTTTAAAAAGCAACTCTCTTGTGAGGGAGGCACAGAAAAAAAAAAAAAAGCAACTTTCCCTCTACACTCTCTTTTCCCTCCCCCCATTCCAGCTTTATTTTTTTGTAGCCCTTATTGCTATCTGCTATGTTATATACTTGTTTGTTTATTGCCTATCTCCTCCCCCACCCCGAATGTTTACATGTTTATTTACTGCTTTCTACCCTAAAACCAGCATATAATCTCCAAAGGCAGAAACTCTTGTCAGTTCTGTTCACTGCTGTTACCCAGGTACTTAGAACAGTGTTTGGCATACAGTAAGTCAATACCTAATAAATATTTGTTCAAATGAAATTTAAAAACCAAAATGCTTTTAAAATTAGATCTTTAGCAAGGAACAGGGCAAAAAAAAATCTAATTTCACACATCAGACATCTGTTCCAGAACCTCATTTCACATCCCAATCACTACTTCCCCAAATTCCCAATCTCATTTCCCTTGAATGTCATTCTCAGAACCCCTTAACATATTCAATACATAGTACGTGCTCAGGGAGGGAGCAAACACTTTCTGAAAAATAAGTTACAATGGCAAACTTAAAATTAATAAAATTACTAATGAGACAAAGAAAAAGGGTTGGGAATACACATGTATAGTAGACATTCTCAAAATGGCATCAGTACCCGAACAGAAGGGTTGTCTGGTTGGCAAAGGACTGGGGAAGAGTTCCTTCAGCTTTTCTTTTTCCGTTTTAGGTTTAACAACTGGATCTTATTTCATTAAAGAGCATGAAGGGGTTAAAAAAAAAGATATGTTTAATATTATTAATGGTTAACAAAATAACTTCAACGTTAGATTTGCATCAAACTAGAAACAGAACATTGCATTTTGCTACATATTAATCATACCCCTTACTACAAATGTGATTTAATTTTCTAAAAACATTGACGACAAACTCTCTGGAAATAGAGAAGAGTGAGGGGTGCAGCAATACTCATTTGGTTATATCTTATCATTTTGATTTTGTCTTAAGTCATTTGAAATTTTTTTCCTCTTGAAACTGGGGGCGGGGTGGAGGGGAGGACGGACACTGTCACTCAGGCTGGAGTACAGTGGTGTACCTATGGCTCACTGCAGCTTTGCCTTTTTGGGCCCAAGCGACACTCCTGCCTTAGCCTCCCAGGTAGCTGGAACTACAGAGGTGTGCCATCATGCCTGGATAATTTTTTTTTTTTTTTTTTTTGTAGAGACTAGGTCTCTCTATGTTGCCCAGGCTGGTCTTAAACTCCTGGTCTCAAGTGATCCTCCCACCTTGGCTTCCCAAAGTGCTGGGCCAGCAGTGAGCCACTTCGCCCAGTCCATTTTAAAAATCTTACTAGAATATTTACTTGCTCAGCAACTGCTGAGAGGAAAACAAATGCAATTTACAGGCTGCTCAGAATCTACACCATTCTGGAAGCTCAGCTCAGCTGGAAGCCCTGCTTACCTTTGCTAGTGGAAGGCTTCGCTGGAGGTCGCATGGTTTGTATGAGACGCAGCAAGTTACTAATAAGAGAATCCTTTGAAAAGAAACATAGAACAAAAATTGTCAACTCCTGGATCAGTGCTTAAATACACTTCTAAAAGGAAAAGGCAAAGAATGTCCTTTAGGGAAGGGTTGTTATGCACTTGAATTTAGCTAATTGCAATAAAGGAAACAGAGTGTCAACCTGGTGTAGCATGAACCTAGTATAGTAGCTTCAGAGAAAGCCAATACTTAGCACTCTTTGAGGATAAAAGTTATTAGGCTCCCTGCCATCATTTTATTTCCCACGGTTTAGAACTACCCCCAAGACTCGTTTCCGACTTCCTGACTCACAGAATAAGAATGTAAACACCTACAAAAACTTAATGATGAAAATCTTGCCCTGTTTTCCTAGAGAGGTATTATAGAAAATCTGTTTACATCACCACTGCTAAATGGCATGAAAATATTACACATTTAATGGTTTACTTAATTGATATGTGTAAAATTGTCTCCTTCCTATATCAAAATCCTATATAAATCCTATCAAAACTTAAATTCGATAGTGACATTAAAACATTAATATCTACAGATTACCTTCTCCAGGTATACATACCGTAAATTCTGCACCATTTTTGACGAGAGAAGCCTTAAAAGTATCAAAGGTGGTATTTTTCTCAGCAAGACTGATCACAAATTCAGCTTCAAATAAGAAACAATTCAGAAAAGAGAGACATGAGCAAGAAATCAGTTGCAAGTATGTTGAAAACAAAACTAATTAGGTTATCCAACAGTCATAAAAACCAAAGACCACCATCTGATAAGAGTAAAGAAAGAAAATCTAGACTGCTGAGATTATCTACATGTTCTAGTGAATTTATACAAATGAAAGATATTACTACAAAATGGCTCCATGTAGCCCTTGAGTGTATTTAAACTAGGAACAACTATTTGCCCCACATCATCGTACCCTCTTCTCACAAAACTACTACCTGGGCATGATGGCACCTAGACTAGACTCTAAAGGTGACAATAAAAAGCATGAGCCCATGCATGCACAGAGAGACACACAGAGGCACACAACAGAAAGACAGACCCAATCTGTATACAAGGGCCAGGCAGCTGCTAGGCGGTGCAATCTCCACACTGATGAAAGACTAACTTGTTCCCCAAATTTTTCTAAACAAAACCTGCCTAGTTCTTGAAACACTTTTTTTTCTTTTTTTTGAGACAGTCTCGCTTTGGCTGGAGTGCAGTGGTGCAATCTCAGCTCACTGCAACCTCCATCTCTCAGGTTCAAGCGATTCTCTTGCCTCAGCCTCCTGAGTAGCTGGGATTACAGGTGCCTGCCACCATGCCTGGCTAATTTTTGTATTTTTAGTAGAGACAGGGTTTCACCATGTTGGCCAGGCTGGTCTTGAACTCATGACCTCAGGTAATCCTCCAGCCTCAGCCTCCCAAAGTGCTGGGATTACAGGCATGAGCCACTGCTCCCAGTCTAGTTCCTGAAACTTCTAATATTAGAGCTATTTATTAATTAAGCGACAGGCTCACGCCTGTAATCCTAGCAGTTTGGGAGGCCATGGTGGGGAGACTGCTTGAGCCCAGGAGTTCAAACCAGCCTGGGCAACATGGCAAAACCCCATCTCTACAAAAAATACAAAAATCAGTCAGGGGTGGTGGTGTGCATCTGTAATCCCAGCTACTCAGGAGGCTGAGGCGGGAGGATGGCTTAAGCCCAAGAGGCCAAGGGTGCAGTGAGGCATGATAGCACCACAGAACTCCAGCCTGGGTGACAAAGTGAGACTTTGTCTCAAAAAAAAGAGACTTTCAGAAAACAAGTGCATGGTGGGCGGGGGGGGGGGGGGGGTGCAAAAAGAAAAAAAGAAAGCAAAGAAGTGCATTTTCCCACAGACTGAGATAATAAGCCTCATACTATGAGTCCTACAAAAAAATTTTAATGCTTTCATTTGAATGCTAATCCTAAATAAATAAATAAATAACATGAAAGATCTAGATAACTCGTTGCCTGGGCAACAAGAGCAAAACTCCATCTCAAAAAAAAAAGAGTTTATATCTTGCTCTATTTTTTGTACATAAATGAAGTTAACATCATCAAAACAATTAAACACCGGAAGATGTCAGTAACTTTTTGTTCCCTCTAAAAGGCCAAGGTATTAGGAGCTAAAACAAAAACAGAGAAAGGTAAGCTCCCTGAAAGCAGAAATCTGTCTTGTTCTCTGTGGTATTCCTAGCCCCCTAGTTCAATATTTGCTGAGTAAAGGAAACATATTAATGAGATAGCAAAACCGACAAAATGATCACCTCATTCTCAACTAAAGGAGAAGAATACTGAGGAAAAAATATACAGGACAGACACATCTTGACTGGGAGGCAAGAGAAAAGTAAACTAAAATATACTGGCTGCAGGGCATCTTCCTAAGTGCTACATGGTGACCCTGTGACGACATCGTCCCACTTCACAGATGAGAAAAACAGCTTCAGAGAAACTATGAATCTTACCAAAGGTCACTCATCTAACTTCCCTAACCCCCCTCCTGTCACGTGCCCCTTCCCTTCCATCCCTCCAACTGATGACTTCATCTTCATTTAGAAAACTGAAGACGGGGCTGGAACTCTCTCACTCATCTTCCTACCACCAGTATCTAAACTCATCTGAATCTGCAACTATATTTCTGTCCTCACTCCTGTTACAACTGAGGAAGCACCCCTGTACTTATCAAAGGTCGGTCCCTCCATTGGTTGCCCTTTATCCTATCCATCCCCTTTTACCTTCATAAGGGCTCCATCTGTCTATGGCCTTAGATCTAGGACCCTAGCATTTTCTAATTCCTCAGTTTGGGTTCCCCAGACGTAGTTTGCCCCGAATAGTGACTGGTGTTT
Source organism: Ateles fusciceps (assembly GCA_036589455.1). Lineage (NCBI taxonomy): Eukaryota > Metazoa > Chordata > Mammalia > Primates > Atelidae > Ateles > Ateles fusciceps. Next base: position 91,140 of record JAZHEH010000789.1, on the reverse strand, counting down.
AAGACATAGTACAGGACACAGGGGCTCACGCCTATTATCCCAGCACTTTGGGAGGCCGAGGTAGGAGGACTGCTTGAGCCCTGAAGTTCGAGACCAGCCTGGGCAATATAGTGAGACCCCCGTCTCTACAAAAAATTTAAAAATTAGCCAAGCTTGGTGGGACATGCCTGTAGTCCCAGCTACCCGGGAGGCTGAGGTGGGAGGATTGCTTGAGCCCAGGTCCAGGCTGCAGTGAGCTGAGATCCTGCCACTGCACTCCGGCCTGGGCAACAGAGCGAGACCCTGTCTCAAAAAAGAGTACAGAAAGAACGGTCAAGAACACAGATTAGTACTATGTCACAGAGAGGCGTGAAGACCAAAAAAGACGTCAATAAAGAGCTGAGCATCACATCTGGCACACAGTGAGCACTCAATAAACGTCAGCCATCATTATCGTCATTGCAGCATCTGCTGCTGCTGTTAAAGACGTTTAATTGAGGCTGGGGAAAAACAAAAACAACAACAACAACAAAAACAAGCAGAGTTGACCGCCCCGGGCTTCACCGACAGCTCTGGGAAAGTTTCTCAAGTTTCTCGAGGGCTCTCAAGCCGAGGCCACAGCCGCGGTTCCCTGCGCCCGGGTCTGGTCTGTGGTCTGTCAAGCACAGATCCCCTTAGTCTGGAAACCCTCAGAGCCAGCTGCCTCCACAGACTCACACGAACATATTTTCGGTCCATCAACCACCTTTCTCCTTCCGCTTCCCTCAATCCCAAACTGAGGCCACAGGGACCTCCCAGGGCTCACCTAGGTCTTTGTCGTTGATCCCCCAAGTGATTGTCCAGCTCAGTGCAAACCTTCGACACCAAAGACAGGTACTCAAGTTTGGCAAGTTCTTCCGCGGGGCCTGGCTCCGACCCGATTATGGATCCCGCCATGGCTACAGCCACAGCCATAGCTGCAGCTTGCCCCGGACCTCCTTCCTCACAGCCGGCGCGCGGAGCTACTCCGGCCGAGTTCCGGCTTTCACTTCCAGGTCGACGGGCGTCGCCTTTGTTTACGGTAAATTGAAAACTTAAGGAACTAATCAAGGAGCTATTGGATGGATCATAGAGATCAGACAGGAAGTGCTTAAGGAAGGGACGGCGAGAGAGGGTTACTTTGCACGCCAAACCGCGCCCTCTACAGGCAAGAAAAATCTCCACAGCCCTCAGGCCCGGAAACGTTCACTCAGCGCGCTCCTGCCGGCAGAGGGCGACCGTGGCCTGCCCAAGAGGCGCCGTGAGGAAGCCGCAAAACAGCCTGCGCCTGCGCTTTAGAACGCTTGAAAAAGGAATCTTAACGCACGTCTGGAAGACAAACTTGCTTTACTGTGGATCCGCAAATTCCCGGCTTCACTTCTTTGTGGTTCCTGTCGTCTGATCTCAAACGATCTTTGATAAGCCCCAGGCAAACACACGAGGAAACTGGCACTTCCACTGTCCAGCTGGGGTGCTTGGGCAAATTAATCTCTGGGGCCTTAGTTTCTCCCCCTGCAAAATAGAATAATGTTGCCCTACCCTAAATGTAATAATAACTGGAAGGAGTGTGACACACAGTCGGCACACCGCAAATGTCAGTTACTGTTAATATCACAAGGCTAGGCTGGGTGCAATGGCTCACGCCTGTAATACCAGTACTTTGGGAGGCCGAGGCTGGTGGATCACTTGAGGTCAGGAGTTCCAGACTACCCTGGCCAACGTGGCAAAGCCTCATCTCTACTAAAAATAGAAATATTGGCCGGGCGCGGTGGCTCACACCTGTAATCCCAGCACTTTCAGAGGCTGAGGCAGGTGGATCACCTGAGGTCGGGAGTTCGAGACCTATCTGACCAGCATGGAGAAACCCCCGTCTTTACTAAAAGTACAAAATTAGCTGGGCGTGGTGGCGCATGCCTGTAATCCCAGCTACTTTAGAGGCTGAGGCAGAAAAATCGCTTGAACCCGGGAGGTGGAGGTTGTAGTGAGCCCAGATTGCACCCTTGGACTCCAGTCTGGGCAACAAGAGCAAAAATTCCGTCTCAAAACATTTAACAAAAGAAAAAATAGAAAAATTAGTCGGGCATGGTGATGGAGGGCGTCTGTAGTCCCAGCTACTCAGGAGGCTGAGGCACGAGAATCACTTGAACCCGGGAGGCGGAGGTTGCAGTGAGCTGAGATTGCACCACTGCACTCCAGACTGGGTGACAGAATGTGAGTCTGTCTCAAAAAACAAATCACAAGGCTGAGAAGATGGTCACAGTGGAGCTGGTCTGTGGTCTGTCAAGCACAGATAACCTTAGTCTGGAAACCCTCAGAGCCAGCTGGCTCCACTCTTGTGAAAACCTGCTTTTCAATCCCCAGTTTTCCTGAGTCCTCCCAGAACTTATTCCTCCAGGGGCCAGATGCAGTGGCTCATCCCTGTAATCCCAGCAGTTTGGTAGGCTGAGGCAGGTGGATCACTTGAGGTCAGGAGTTCAAGACCAGCCTGGCCAACATGGTGAAACCCCTGTCTGTACTAAAAATACAAAAATTAGCTGGCTGTGGTAGTATGTGCCTGTAGTCCCAGCTACTAGGGAGGCTGAGGTGGGAGGATCGCTTGAACTCGGGAGGTGGATGTTGCGGTGAGCAGAGATCTCACCATTGCACTCCAGCCTGGGTGACAGAGTGAGACTCTGTCTCAAAAAAGAAAAAAAACAACACACACACACACAAACAACAACAACAACAACAAAAACAACAAACCTTATTCTCCCCAAATATCAGCTGTGCTGTAAATCCAAGATCATAAGCTCAGGTCTCCCAACTTCTGCTCCAGGTCCTTTTCTCCTTTGTGGCAACCCCAATGTGGGAGGGCGATTTTTCCCCACATGCCAGTGCTCTGTGTGATGAATAAGGAAACAGAAGCACCCTAAAGCGAATGGCTCTCCAATCAATCAAAAGGAGGAAATGAGACTCCTGCTTTTCACTTTGGCAACATTTTTTACAGTGATGCACCTTTGGACTCTGTTTCTTCAACATCTCACCATGGACTGAAAAATGACAAGTAGAGAAAACCCCAGCAATTGTTTTCACTGCCTCCAGGAGCTCCGTGTATCCAGGTTCCTAAGGAATTAGTACTGTAACCTCTGAGTTCTTCCCACTCCTCCCCTCTAGCTTCCTCTTTCTCCCCCCATGAATAGAATGGAAAACTCTGCACTTGATCTAATGTGCTCAACTTGCCAGCTTGGAGTTATAATGTCAAGGTCTTATTCTATTTGATGTCGATTCTCTGTGCTTCTTTGCCTTTAAAAAGTCATATTTCTATTCTCTTTCCTCCAATATTTAACTGGAAGGAGGAACAGATAGGGAGTTTTGTTTGTTTGTTTGTTTTTGTATTTTAGATGGAGTTCCGTTCTCGTTTTCCAAGCTGGAGTGCAATGGCGTGATCTCAGCTCACCACAACCTCCGCCTCCTGGGTTCAAGCAATTCTCCTGCCTCAGCCTCCCAAGTAGCTGGGATTACAGGCATGTACCCCTATGCCCAGTTAATTTTGTATTTTTAGTAGAGACAGGGTTGCTCCGTGTTGCCCAGGCTGGTCTCGAACTCCCAACCTCAGGTGATCCCTCTGCCTCGACCTCCCAAAGTGCTGGGATTACAGGTGTGAGCCACCGTGCCCAGACTGGAGTCTGTTTTCTTTTTAAAGCTCTGTCAGAAAATGGGCTATGGAACCATAACATATAGTAGCAGTAGTAGCAATAAATACTAGAATTAATTCATACTAAATATTAGAATTGTTTGGGCATTATTGAACATATATATCAATAGTAAATATTAACAGCAAAACATTACATTTTATTTACATGTGCCATTAACTACACATTTTAAGAAGTGACTTTTTTTACACGATATACGTATTTCTTGTAACATCAAAAATTTCTCTGAAGCCAAAGGAAAACAAATAATTATGTAGCTACAGATAACTGGACAGCCCAAACACAGATGCACATGGAATCCTTCTACTCTTCCTCCCCATAAGAGACTGTGAATCCAACTCAGCGCAAAAGTTAATGTATCCTAACTGTCCTTTGGATAGAATATTTTTCAATATAATATCAGTTATAATTAATTTTCATTATTAGGCCGGGCAGGGTGGCTCACACCTGTAATCCCAGCACTTTGGGAGGCTGAGGCAGGCAGATCACCAGAGATCAGGAGTTGGAGACCAGCCTGGCTAACATGGTGAAACCCCATCTTGACTAAAATTAGCTGAGTGTGGTGGCGCATGCCTATAGTACCGGCTATTCGCGTGGCTGAGGCAAGAGAATCACTTGAACCCGGGAGGCAGAGGTTGCAGTGAGCCGAGATCGTGCCACTGCACTCCAGCCTGGGCAACAGAACCAGACTCTGTCTCAAAAAAAAAAAAAAAAAAAAAAAAAAGTGGAAAGCATCAAGAAAGAACTAGAATACTCTAAATGCTGTGCTCAGCCAAGAGAGCTCCTGGCAGAGCTGTGTTTATAACTTAATTCTCTCTGCTGCCTAAACATGAGGGCAGATGATTGGAAGACAGAAAAAAACAAACAAAAAAACAGAGCTGATCTGATCCCCCGTCATCTGAGGGCAGGCAGGTTGGGGTTGCCGGGCAAGGCCACTTCATAGGGCAGTTTATCCTGTTGCAATCTGTTATTTGTCTGCCTTATTTTCCAATGCCCAAGCACGGTCTCCATTTTGCGCAAAACATTCCTGGCCTACAATCCTTCTCTTCTTAGGTCATCAACCTGCCATTGGCAATAACAGATGCTTTACGTTCTAAATTCTCCAAGGCTTTATAGTATTAGGCAAAAAAATGTTCCTCCTAAGCAGATTTTTTTTCTTTTTTGGTATAGTCAAGTTTCCCCTTTCTCTTGCATTTTTTTTTAATTTTTAATTATTTTATTATTATTTTTCTCTTGTGTTAAGAGTCTTTAAAATGTCGGGCAAAAGCAAGCACAAAGCCAGGTACCCAGACACTATTATGATGTGAACTTGTCAGAAAAATGTTATCCCTTCATCTCGGCCTCTTCATCTTCTGTGGGAATGGTAAGGAATTTTTTCATATTTATTTATCAGTTATTCGTCTTTAAGTGACCTTGATTCAGGATCTAGTTGGTATTTCTTAGACTTAGTTTAGGTTGATTTTATTTAAAAAGAAAAACATTGGGCTGGGTGCAGTGGCTCACACCTGTAATCTCAGCACTTTGGCAGACCGAAGTGGACAGATCACCTGAGGTCAGGAGTTCGAGATCAATCTGGCCAACATGGTGAAACCACATCTCTACTTAAAAAATACAAAAATTGGCCGGGCGTGGTGGCTCACACCTGTAATCCAAGCACTTTGGAGGCCAAGGCGGGCGGATCACCTGAGGCCGGGAGTTCAAGACCAGCCTGACCAACATGGTGGAACCCCGTCTTAAAAAAAGATACAAAAACACAAAAATTAGCTGGACGTGATGGCAGGCACCTGTAATCCCAGCTCCTCAGGAGGCTGAGGCAGGAGAATTGCCTGAACCCAAGAGGTGGAGCGTGCAGTGAGCCAAGATCAGACCACTGCACTCCAGCCTGGGCGACAGGAGACTCTGTCTCAAAAAAACCAAAAACCAAAAACCAAAAACCAAACAAACAAAAAACATTGGCCAGGCACAGTGGCTCACACCTGCAATCCCAGCACTTTGGGAGGCCAAAGTGGGAGAACTGCTTGAGGCCAGAAGTTGGAGACCAGCCTGGACAATATAGCGAGGCCTCGTCTCTATTTTTTAAAAAATAGGCTAACACCCTTTTTGGCCTTAGCCCACCTGCACCCCAGGTTAATATTTTAAAAAATTAAAATAAATAAAAATAAAATAAAAAGGAAACGGGCCGGGCGCAGTGGTTCACGCCTGTAATTCCAGCACTTTGGGAGGCTGAGGCGGACAGATCACGAGGTCAGGACTTCGAAATCAGCCTGACCAACATGGTGAAACCTCATCTGCACTACAAATACAAAAATCAGCTGGGCATGGTGGCACGAACTTTTAATTCCAGTTACTCAGGAGGCTGAGGAAGGAGAATTGCTTGAACCCAAGAGGTGGAGGTTGCACTGAGCCGAGCCGAGATCGCACCATTGCACCCCAGCCAGGGTGACAGAGTGAGACTCCATTTAAAAAAAAAAGGTAAAAAGAAAACCATTTTAATCAAGATGATAAGTATGAATGACAAAGTGACAAGTTACACTGGGCTTTTTTTCTCCCCCTCTCTAATGATATTTACCCTCTGCTCCAGGGGACCAGGGATTTTTGTAGCCTCTGGTTTCTGTTTGAGGTAATTTATTCAGGAATTTATAAGGATTTCCTCAGGAGAAATGCAAAAACAAAAAGCAAGCCAAAACAAGGAATGAGTTGATGGGAAAAGATGAGAGAAGAGGAACTGACGTTCTGTTCGCAAGTCAAGCATGTCAACAGCTGTGCAGTGTGGGCTGTGCAGCGAGCCCAGGGCCAAAGCTCTGTCTGAAGCTGCAGGCTTGCCACTAACACAGAAGAAGCGGCTCCTCCAGGAACTCCATTTCTCCCAGGTAAAGGAGAATGGGTTCCCAGCACCCCCTCTATCCCAAATCTCAGTGTTGCGGCAGAGCCAGCCATCTGCAGCTCTTTCCCCAGCTCTCAGGTAGGACCGCATTGGCGGTGTCCATAGCTGCTGCCCTTGTGCCAGAAAAGCAGCCCCTTCTTCTTGGGATTACAGTAATTATGGTGATTTATGCCTTCAGAGTGAAAATTAGCAATCTGGTGAGGTAACTGAAAATGAATGCATCTCTTCCCAGAGTTCACTCCACCCAGCTGAGCCACCAAATAAAACCAGCATATGGGGCAATTAGAGAGCCAAGCTCTGCTTTCAAAATGCAGTATAAAGAGACAGAGTTCAGGGGCCCAGGCTCCCCTGCCTGGTTCAATTATGATCACAAGTTCCTAACAAGCGTCCTCTCTGCCTCACAGTAGTGTGCCAGGTCTGAGTCCTCCCATAAACACCAACCTGTGGTTCCGTCTTTCAAACAAAGTAATTTGTTCCAAGACATCATCATTTTACCTTCTTTTCTTAATTGCAAATTGGCTGAGGGAGGGGGAAAGGGGAAGCGAGGATGAACCTCTATCACATGGATATGTTTGGAGCAAAGATTTTTTTTTTCCTTCTTAGTCATATATTTGCTTTTACGTGACACAGACTCTGATCTTATGTAACTTCCACAGCCTACTCTCAAATACTGGTGTGAGTAGAATTTATATTAAAAGTTTTGCTGGGCATGGTAGCTCATGCCCGTAATTCTAGCACTTTGTTTTATTATTTATTTATTTAGAAACAGAGTCTTGCTCTGTTCCAGTCTGGAGTCCAGTGGCACAATCATGACTCACTGCAACCTCTACCTCCTGGGCTCAAGCAATCCTCCTCCCTCAGCCTCCTGAGTAGCTGGGACTACAGGCGTGGGCCACCATGCTTGGCTAATTTTTTAATTTTTTGTACAGATGGAATCCATGTTGCCCAGGTTGGTCTCAAACTGCTGGGCTGAAGGGATCCACACACCTTGACCTCCCAAAGTGCTGGAATTACAGGTATGAACCACCCCACCCGGCTGTTCCCAGCACTTCGGGAGGCTGAGGCAGGAGGGTCCCCTGAGGCCAGGAGTTCAAGACCAGCTTGGGCAACATAGTAAGTCCCCACCTCTAACTCTACAAAAAATTTAGAAATTAGCTGGGCATCTGGCTCATGTCTGTAGTCTCACCTATTTAGGAGGCTGAAGCTGGGGAATTGCTTGAGCCCAGGAGTTTGAGGCTGCAGTGAGCTATAATGGCATCACTGCACTCCAGCATGGGTAACAGAGTGAGATCCTGTCTCAATAAAAAAATTATTTTTGAAAGACATAGAGGTCCAATAGTGATTGATTATCCTCATCATTGAGCACATGCAGAAATTCCTAAAATAATCCAAGTCTATGGGGATAGATTTGGACTTGATGGATTTCACATGTAACAAGGATTGATTGGGGTCACACTGTCGGCCACTTGGATTGGATATAAGTGCAATATTCACTCACTCATATTTCTCATAGAGTTTTAGACTTGGAAGAGGTTTAAGAGATAATATAAACAAACTCACACGTTAGATTCTATCATTATTTAAAATGGCTCGATTTCTAAATCTCAATCCATGAAAATTCCCTCTGACCTAGCTTACTCTTCTTTTTCTTTTTCTTTTTTTTTTTTTTTCTGCCTCAGGTTTATTTGTACGAATAGCACAGGAGGACCCCAGCACCATGTGGATGGCAGCCCGGGGGGGTGGGGGTCACACCAGTCCTTCTGTCTTCATGTTGGCAGGTGGTGATAACTACTCTGAAGCCTTTGTAGGGGCCTGGGCACCTTTGGGAGCCTGAGCTGGAACGGAAGCTGGAGCTGCAGCCTGGGCCTTGGTTTCATCCTTGGCCTTGGCCTTTGGCCGGCACAGCCTGAGCCCCTTGGCAATGCAGGCACGAGCACACTTCCCAAGCTTGGGGTGGGCAATGTAGGCAAGTGGCTCAAGCTTGCGACTGACACCCTTTGAAATCTTGGGCTTAACCTCCTTGGGCTTCATGAGGGCCTTGATAGCCTCAGCACCTGCACTCATGGCCTTGGCCTTGTTGCCTGCATCTTCTTCTTTTTTTTTTTTTTTTTTTGGAGACAGAGTCTCACTCTGTTGCCAGGCTGGAGTGTAGTGGCATGATCTCAGCTCACTGCAATCTCCGCCTCCCGGGTTCAAGCAAAACTGCCTCAGCCTCCTGAGTAGCTGGGACTACAGGCACGCGCCACCACGCCCGGCTAATTTTTGTATTTTTAGTAGACGAGGTTTCACTATGTTGGCCAGGATGGTCTCGATCTCTTGACCTCCTGATCTGCCCGCCTCGGCCTCCCAAAGTGCTGGGATTACAGGTGTGAGCCACCACGCCCGGCCAAAAAAAAAAAATTTTTTTTATAGTGATGAGGTCTTGCTGTGTTGCCCAGGCTGGTCTTGAACTCCTGGGCTCAAGCTATCCTCCCACCTCAGCCTCCCGAAGTGCGGGGATTACAGGCGTGAGCCATTGCGCCTGGCCTTTCTTTAAAAAATATGCAACATTTCACGAATTTGCACGTCATCCCTGCACAGGGGCCATGCTTATCTTCCTGTGTGGTTCCAATTTTAGTAAATGTGCTGCTGAAGTGAGCGCTCTCCTTGCCTTTGGCTTTCACAGCACTGTTCTCTGTGACTCAGTATGGAAGGACATAGTGCTATTCAAAAGGTGTTTGTAGAATGGATCTAAAAGTTGCTCATACGTATTTGGCTCACCTCTGATTGGCCATTTTAAGGGAGACTGGAAATGTAATCTTTACTGTGGGTTTAGCGTGAGTTTAGCTAAAGACCAGGGTTCTAGTCCTACAGTACTTCCAGGTCATACTTTTAACTCGTTTTCTCTGTCCCACTGGCTGGAAGTACAGATACAGTAGTGTTAAGCCATCTTGGAAAATGTGAGCAAAGGCATGACCCTGGGTTTGGTGGGGCAAAAAGATAGGAGGGACTTAAGCCTCTGACATCCCAGAGCCACCATGCCAACCCTAGACTGCTTACTCTGCAATTGTGTGAAAGAAAAAAAAACCCTCTGTCTGGTTTAAGCCTACCATTATTTGGGTGTCACGATTGCATTAACTGAACCTACATCCTCGTTAAGTAGACCCAATCAGATTCAACTTTCACTTTCAGCAGCTCTCAGATCTATATATCCACCCTCTGAAACACTCCCAAGATCCAATCCCCACATTTCAGCCACCTTTTGGACACTCCAGCTGAATGTCCAACTAGGATCTTAAAACCTAGGATCTTTAGTACATTTAAAACCGGGAGCAGTGGCTCGTGCCTGTAATCTCAGTACTCTGGGACGCTGAGGTGGGCAGATCACCCAAGGTCAGGAGTTCAAGACTAGCCTAGCCAACATGGTGAAAGCCCATCTCTACTAAAAATACAAAAATTACCCAGGAGTGGTGGTGGGCACCTGTAATCCCAGCTACTTGGGAGGCTGAGGCAGGAGAATCACTTGAATCCAGAGGCAGGGGTTGCAGTGAGCCGAGATTGTGCTGCTGCACTCCAGCCTGGGTGATTCCATCTCAAAAAAAAAAAAAAAAGGCAACCCATTTTCCAAATCACCTAGGCTCCAAATCTGTGATGTCTCCCCATCTGATGAATTCTCCTTCCAATAAATAGCCCCCCAACAACCTTAGCCCCCTGCACTCTCTGCATGCCCCATATACTTCAACCAAATCAGACCACTTGCTTATTCCCATTCCCGAATATACCATTCTGCTTCTAGAACTGTTGCAGATTCTGTACTTAACTCTAAAGTCCATACCCAGCAGGCCCTTCTTTTTAAAAGCATGTCTGAGTCATCCCCCCACAAGTCCATCTCAAAGCCTTGCATGAGGTACGTATGCAAATGTTTTTCAAATTGAAGACATCAAGTGGTTTGCCCAAAGCCACGTGGCTAGTTACAAATGTTCTGCCATATGAAGGGGGTCTGCATATTCAGATGTTAGCTACTGTATCTCCTCCTTTCTTTATTGGGCTTACAATGTCATGAGGATATGGACTTCTTAGGAAAAGGTAGTGATTTGAGGAATTCTAAACTGCAATTTAAATAACTGTCCTGCTATTTTGAGCCTTTGGCATACCATACACTATAATTTTGTCCCTGTGCCTGTGTAATACAAGATAACTAATATAAGCATTTTATATATGTTCATGGGTTAGATGTGAGTCTTTATCCAAACATGCTGTAGCCTGCCTGATTCCTTACGGGCCAGGAAAGCATTTAGAATACTAAGATATATTTCAAATTGTGCTTGTTCAGTTCAAATTGAGAATCACTGTGGGATGCTGTTTAAACAAGTCAGAGGGTACCACAGCCAATATTTGAGCCATGTAGCCGGCTCTTACAATGAAATGTCTATAGCCAACCTTGTTTGTGTGCTTCTGATTTTTTTTTTTTTTTTTTTTTTTTGAGATGGAGTCTTGCTCTGTTGCTTGGGCTGAAGTGCAGTGGCTTGATCTCAGCTCACCACAACCTCCACCTCTTGGGTTCAAGTGATTCTCCTGTCTCAGCCTCCTGAGTAGCTAGGACTATAGACGTGTGCCACCACGCCGGGCTAATTTTTGCATTTTTTAATAGAGACGGGGTTTCACTATGTTGGCCAGGCTGGTCTTGAACTCCTTGACCTCGTGATCTGCTCTCCTCAGTCTCCCAAAGTGCTGGGTACAAGTGTGAGCCAACGCACCCGGCTGTGCTCATGATTTTTTAAAAAACGATGTGTAGAGCCATAGGAGAAAGAAAGTGAAGCAGTATTTATTGAGTACCTACTTAGGGCATGTGGCTAGATACTTTGACCATTATTACCACAACCCTACAAAGTAGATAGAAACTACAAGAAGATACAGGGAGGTGGAGAGACAGGCGAGGCGGCAAGACCATTTGGCCAGACCTCAAATGATGGGGCCTCAATTTTGACTGCTTTTGAGAGGCGAATTTGAGCAGGGCTGTTTAAGCCTTGAACTATATCCTTCAGTTCTTTCTAAAAGCCATATTGCCCCCAGTTGCCAAGGCCTGACCTAGTCTTTCACAGCTATCTGTAAATGCCAGCTGGGTTTGTGATCAAGAAACCGTTCCCTTGGCTACTCAGGAGACAGTGCTCAAAGTTATTATAATTTCTCCTTATGATAACTTTCTTCCTCCAGAACACAGAGAAATTTGTTCTTTGCGTGCCATCCAGCTATTTCTGTAAATATAAAAGAAAGACTTATTACACACACTCTTGTATATTATAAATTGCATATATAATGATATCTATTTTAATTTATTGGTTTGTTATATCTTTAAGTTCCTGATTTATTTTCTTAAATTGTTTATAATTTTCTACATTTCACCTTCCCCTTTATTAGTTTTAAACATAATTTATATAAAACAGAAAAATTTCACATTCAATTATGTTCTTATATACTTACACTAGATTTTTGGTCTTTTTTTCAGTGCTGTAATATTATTCAGATAAGTTTGCTTTTGTTTCTGTTCTGTTTTGTTTTTGAGACAGGGACTCACTCTATCACCCAGGCTGGAATGCAGTGCCACGATCACAGCTCACTGCAGCCTTGGACTCCTGGCCTCGAGCAATCCTCTCACCTTGGTCTCCCAAAGCCCTGGGATTACAAGCAAAAACCACCACACTCAGCCCCAGGATTTTTGAAACTGGAATTGAGGGAAGATACCAGGCCTTCTTCAATAGTAAAGCTAAGTCCATGAGACAGGAGAGATACCAAAAGCCATGATCCCCTCTCTGGGGGAAAAAGCTGGACTGAAAGAATAAAGCCAGGCCAGGTGTGGTGGCTCACGCCTGTAATTCCAGCACTTTGGGAGGCTGAGGTGGGTGAATCGCCTGAGGTCTGGAGTTCAAGACCAGCCCGATCAACCTGGAGAAAACTGTCTCTACTAAAAAAAAAATACAAAATTAGCTGCATGTGGTGGCACATGCCTGTAATCCCAGTTACTTGGGAGGCTGAGGCAGGGAAATTGCTTGAACCTGGGAGGTAGAGGTTGTGATGAGCTGAGATTGTGCCATTGCACTCCAGCCTGGGCAACAAGAGTGAAACTCCATAAAAAAGAAAGAAGGGGTCGGGTGTGGTGGTTCACACCTGTAATCCAAGCACTTTGGAGGCCAAGGCGGGCGGATCACCTGAGGTCGGGAGTTCAAGACCAGCCTGACCAATGTGGTGAAACCCCATCTTTATGAAAAAATTAAAAGATATAAAAAAAAAAATGAAAGAAGGAAGGGAAGAAGGGAAGGGAAGGGAAGTGGAGGAGAGGGGGAGGGGAGGGAGAAGGGGCCAACATGTCAGGGGGTGGGGGGAGGGGGAGCACAAAGAAAACCAGGAGGGAGTATTCTGGGGACATTTTTAGTCCTCATTCCAGTTATCCCTTATTCTAGATGCTCTAGAATCCTACCACTACCTTCTCCTTTTTGCTCAAACTGGGTGAAGCCATCTTTATACAACTACTAACTGGCAGAGCAAAGAGGTCTGGATGGGTGAGTCTGACTCCTGAGCCCATGCTCTTTTCGCTGCAGGAGACCAAGTTTCATGTAATCATTCAGATCTTATCCCTGACAACATGGGAATGAACAGCACAAAGGCACCAAACCCAGCCCTTCAACTTCACGTGACTCATGCCCATTTCAGCCTCAATCTACAGCATGTGGGAAACTGATGTTCTTACTGGTGGTATACATTTCAAGATGACACGTACACCTAGGGGCATGGGTTCAGAAGGAAATGTTACACTCCCAGCTGTGTGTCTACACTGAACTTGGATGGGGTATGGTGACTAATCAGCCCCACAAAGCCACACCCAGGCAAACTCGTACATACTTGGGAGAATGAGAGAATGTGGAAAATCTAAATTAAGGCAAAGGTAACAGGCCTCTACATGGTTATATGCTTTGCTGCTCCCAATGTTCTTTCCCACGTTATCTTGTTTTGAATCTCACGGCAATCCCAGGGGGACAAAGAGCAGGTATAGTATCAACTACATTTTACAGAAAACTATGAAAAAACGGTTGCCACAGTGCCAGGGGCAGAGCAGATGCTCAGCAAACTCCTTCCTTCATTCCATGTTCTTTGGATGCTCAGTGACCATATGATGCATGAACAAATGTGGCTCTGTGGCATGAAGTGACTCATCCAATGTGACACAGCTAATAAGGGGGCAGAGGAGGCACTTAAACTTGGGTTATCTTGCCCTGGGCTACGCTACACAAAGCTAAATCCCAAACTGTGAGTGAGCATTTCTACCTCCTTCTTGGATTCATGTACTGCAAGTTCAGAGAACTAAATTCCCCACTGCATGAAAGAGGCATTTCTCATGGCTGCCAGCCCTGCAGAAATTTCTTCAAATAAATGCTTGCTGACCCTAGAAATGATTAGATCTTCCAGCATTGAAAGGTCTTGCTTCTGAAGCAAGCTGTATCTGAAACCTATGGCTCGAGCACAAAAACGCTCAAGAAAAAAAAATGAATACCACAGGAGCTAGCAAATAATTTATGAATCAGACACGCAGCCCCAAGCTCCTTTTGCTACTCTCGGTGGCATGTGAAGCTAATTTGAGGAGGCAGCAGGACATTCCATTGCCTGAAACCCACAGAGGTGAAAACCCTGCCCTTCTATTAGTAGGCAATCCCAGCGGTATAAAAAACGTGATTTCTCCTGCTGAGCACATGAAGATGATTCAGGCCTGTCATTGCTTTATTCCCTTGCCACCAGGAGAATATCAGTTCCGATATCACATGCAGAAATTAGATCAAAATGTAAATGAGGGCAGAGGCAGTGCTGTCGCTTGGGGAAACTCCCTCAGCTGAAGTTACAGAAGTGCTCCCTGCACCCACAGGGAGACATCTGTCATTGACTTTCCTGGCACCTGACAGATGCTCCTGTTCCCTGGGCAGGCAGAATCTGCTGGGTGTGAATATCTAACTCAAATCTGTCTTGGACCATCTGAGCTCCTGGCTAGATTCCAACCAGACCCAATACTGAGGAAATAAATAGAATAATCCTCATTGGGAGATGATTTGCTCCTTTGGACAGACTCTTCCAGGTCAGCCATGACCAGTCTGGGCTCCCTCTGAGCTCTAGGAAAAATGAGAACTCAAATGTATCCCAGGTTGCAGGGTGGCTCTAGGCATTTGGTCATACAAGCAAGCAAGCAAATGAGAAAAGCAACTGAGCACCCAGTATGTGCTAGGAGCTGTGGAAGATTTAACAGTGGCAAAAAGCCTTCTTTTTTTTTGAGACAGGAGTCTTGCTCTCACCATGTTAGCCAGGCTGGTCTCAAACTCCTGATCTCAGGTGATCTGCCGGCCTTGGCCTCCTAAAGTGCTGGGACTACAGGTGTGAGCCACTGCACCCAGCTATTTTAAAAGGAAAGACTTTGTAGAACACTAGGAAGGGAGTCATTTGTAACTCTCTTGTAAAAGACCAGGACAAATTAAAATTAATTGCAAGCCCTTAAGGGTAACTGAAACACTTACAACAATACATCTTGGTGCATAAAATTATAATGACATTCCAAAGAGGCCTGAGCACAGATATCAGCACAGCTTCTCCTGCACACTGGGATATCCAACGGGGGCAGTTGTTTCCATGTTTTCTCATCAGTCACTCATTGACATCCACTTGTCTGGCCAAGTCACTCAGGAGATGCTTGACTCCTACTAACTCAGAAAAACCTGGAACATGTGGCAAGCTCTGCAGGCAAAAGATGCTTATTGGGCTGGGAGCGGTGGCTCATGCCTGTAATGCTTGCACTTTGGGAGGCCAAGGTGGGCAGTTCACTTGAAGTCAGGAGTTCAAGACCAGCCTGGCCAATATGATGAAACCCCTGTCTCTACTAAAAATACAAAAATTAGCAGGGCATGGTGGCACATGCCTGCAGTCCCAGCTACTCAGGAGGCCGAGGCAGGAGAATCACTTGAACCAGGGAAGCAGAGATTGCAGTAAGCTGAGATAGCACAATTGCACTCCAGCCCGGGAGTCACAGCAAGACTCCATCTCAAAAAAAAAAAAAAAGAGGAAGAAGTTTACCGATTGCAGAAAAGTAATCGTTTGGTAAGTGAAAGGGGTAGGCTGATACTCAGTCCTTATCCTGATTTCCAGTTCAAATCTGAGAAGATTATAGGGCTAGAAAAAATGTGTCTGTTCTTAGAAATTCTGGAACAAGCAGGCAACATTTTGAAAAAGCTTTTTGAGCCAAGAACAAACTTGAGTCCACATCCCTTTTCCTGGTGCTTTCTCTCTCTCTCTTTTTTTTTTTTTTTTGAGATGGAGTTTCGCTGTTGTTGCCCAGGAGTGCAGTGGTGCGATCTCGGCTTACAGCAACCTCCACCTCCTTGGTTCAAGCAATTCTTCTGCCTCAGCCTCCGAAGTAGCTGGGATTACAGGCACCCATCACCATGCCTGGCTAATTTTTTATATTTTTAGTAGAGACAGGGTTTCATCATGTTGGCCAGGCTGGTCTTGAACTCCTGATCCACCCGCCTAGCCCTCCCAAAGTGTTGGGATTATAGGCGTGAACCACCGCACCCGGCCCCAGCACTTGGTGCTTTTTCAAGTAATCCCCTGCTGAGGCTGGCTGTTTCCTTTCCTACTACAAGGATTTGCCTCACCTAACTTCTTTAAGCCTCAATTGTGTCACCTGCACAGTAAAATAATAGTAGGTAGTGCTTACCTCACATGCTCCCTGAGGATTAAATATATTAACGCTGGCAAAGTGATTAGACAGAACTTAGCACCTAACACTCAGGCAGTGTGAGAGATGACACCGCCATTACCATCATTATTTCTGGTATTTCCAGCTGTCCTTGCCCCCTTACACCCAGTTCTTTGCCAATTCTATTCTTTCTCATTCGCCATTTATTGTTCATTTGGAAATATTTTCCCTGGCTCCTGTTTTTGTCCTCTGCACAGATTTTTTTCCATATATTATCCATATGTGATTTCCAAACATTGCTTTAATAGCAAGAGCCTAATAAGGTCATTTTCACAACCCCCTTGTCTTGTGTTAATGAGCATCGAAGTGAATGCCCCACAAGCTAGAGGGAATTATGGCTTTATTTACAAAACAGCTGACATTGAAGAGTTGTATTTGAGAGACCAAAGTCACCAACAATCTTGGGTTGCCTAGGACTGACTGGGTTCCCAGGACACAGGATCTTCAGTGGCCAAATCGGGGAAGTCTTGTGCAAAGTGGGACAAGTTGGTCACTGTCAGCAGAAGAGCATAATGTAGGCTCTGGAAACTGGATTCAAATTCTTTTTTTTTTGAAATGTGGTGGCTGAAGGAGGCAGAGCTGGGGAGAAGCCAGTGTCCGAACTCTGTCCCCCACCCCCACCTAGTCCTGCCTTCCTGGATTCAAATTCTGATTCTGCTATTTCCTAACTGTGTAAACTTGGACAAGTTACTTAACTTCTCTGAGCCTCAGTTTTCTCATCTGTAAACGGGAGATAACAGAAGTACCTACACAGGATTATTGTGAGAATTAAATGAGTTAATAAATGTAAACAGCTCAGGATCATGTCTGGCACATAGTATCTGCATGACATATGTCACCCACTATTACCAATTCAAAATTTTACAATATCAAAGCATAATCCAAATGTACAATAAAATCCCTGTTATCAGCTGGGTGAAGTGGCTCACATCAATAATCCCAGCTATTCTGGAGGATGAGGCAGGAGGATTGCTTAAGGCCAAGAGTTCAAGGCTGCAGTGAGTTGTGATCATGTTACTGCACTCCAGGCTGGGTGGCAGAGTTAGACCCTGTCTCTCTCTCTTTTTTTTTTTTTTTTCTGGAGATGGGGTTTTGCTCTTGTTGCCCAGGCTGGAGTGCAATGGCCCTGTCTCTGCTCACTGCAAACTCTGCCTCCCAGGTTCAAGTGATTCTCCTGACGCAGCCTCCTAAGTAGCTGTGATTACAGTTACTCGCCACCATGCCCAGTTAATTTTTGTATTTTTAGTAGAGACAGGGTTTCACCATGTTGGTCAGGCTGACCCCAAATCCCTGATCTCAGGTGATGCACCTGCCTTGCCCTCCCAAAGTGCTGGGATTACAGGCAGTGAGCCACCACGCCTGGCTGAGACCCTATCTCTTAAAAAAAAATAAAATCTCTGTTGACCAGACACATTTCAATGTGTATCTTTAACAAAAAAAAATTTTTTTGTTTTAGTACTTCCCTTTTAACTGGAAATACAAAAGCTGAACAAGCCAATACTTTGTTCTCCCCAAATGCAGAGTCCAGGTTTAGTCTTAGGTGTCGCTATGGTATTAGCCCAAATAACTTACACATATTTGCTGTCATGTATATCATGTATATCATTGCTGATGCTAAACATAATCACTCCGAAGCAAGCCCCTTCATCCCGAATCAAGAAGTATCCAGCCCAGGAGTTCTGGGCTGTAGTGCGCTATGCCGATCGGATGTCTGCACTAAGTTCGGCGTCAATATGGTGACCTCCCCGGGAGGGGGGGAACCACCAGGTTGCCTAAGGAGGGGGTGAACCAGCCCAGGTCGGAAATGGAGCAGGTCAACTCCCGGGCTTATCAGTAGTGGGATCATGCCTGTGAATAGCCACTGCACTCCAGTCTGGGCAACATGGCGAGACTCCGTTTCTTAAAAAAAAAAAAAAAAAAACTACAACGAGCATTCTAAAAAAGGAGGTTTCCTTGGGTTTTTTTGTTTTTGTTTTTTGGGGGATGAAATTTCACTCTTGTTGCCCAGGCTGGAGTAAAATGGCACGATCTCAGCTCACTGCAACCTCTGCCTCCCAGGTTCAAGCAATTCTCCTGCCTCAGCCTCCCAACTACCTGGGATTATAGGCAGCCACCACCACGTGCAGCTAATTTTTTGTATTTTTTAGTAGAGACGGGGTTTCACCATGTTGGCCAGGCTGGTCTCAAACTCCTGACTTCAGGTGATCCATCCACCTTAGTGTTCCAAAGTGCTGGGATTACAGGCATGAGCCACCAAATCTGGCATGAAAAAAGATTTTTGTTAACCCTCCTTTAACCAGAAAACTCCGTTGTCCAGAACTTCATATATTCCCAAATATATATAAGCTATTTTTTTTTATTTTAACCATAGAAACCCTAAATCCATGCTGTAGTATACAAAAATGGGAATAGTTCTGCCACAACCCCAATCTATCTGTGCATCAACATTTTCCTCCTTTTTTTTCTTTTTTTGAGACGAAGTCTCGCTCTGTCGCCCAGGCTGGAGTGCAGTGGCGTGATCTTGGCTCAGTACAACCTCCACCTCCCGTGTTCAAGCAATTCTCCTGCCTCAGCCTCCCGAGCAGCTGGGACTACAGGCACGTGCCATCAAGCCCAGCTGATTTTTTATATTTTTAGTAGAGACGGGGTTTCACCATATTGGCCAGGCTGGTCTTGAACTCCTGACCTTGTGATCCACCGGCCTCAGCCTCCCAAAGTGCTGGGATTACAGGCGTGAGCCACTGCACCCAGACCCTCTTTTTTTTCTAAAGAGAGTATTCTCTTTAATCTGGACCCATCTATCTGTGACAAACATGGTCCCTGAACAGGACCATTCATTTAACAAACACTGAGAATCTTTTATGTTTCAGGCACTCTTCTTGCAGGCACTGAAGATAAGCATTGGAAAACAAGACAGAAATATCTCTGCTCTCATAAAGCTTCTAATCTGGCCACAGATCAATAAGTAAACAGGATGGTGTTTGGTAGCATGGGGCAGAAAGATGTGATATCTTTCCTCACCTTCTATCATAAGGGTCATGGCAGACATTCAAAACAAAAGACAGATTAACAAGATAAAAGAATAACAAAGGAATTTAATCAAACTTTTCTTTTAATCAAAAGAATAACAAATGAATTTAATCAAAATTGCCTTCAGAAATAATGACCCATAGACCCAGGGAAAACAATTTTGACACTTAGATTCTTTTTTTTTTTTCTTTCACATTGGACATTTGTACAATGACACTTAGATTCTATGAAGAATGGACAGCCATGTAGAAGTGATTGCATGAAAGGATATGATCTAACCAGGAGTGGTGGCTCATGTCTGTATTCCCAGTATTTTGGGAGGCTGAGGCAAGGGGATTGCTTAATCCCAGGAGTTCAAGACCAGCCTGGGCAACATAGTAAGACTCTACCAAAAACAAAACAAAAAAATTATTTAAAAAATTATTTATATATTTATTTATTTTTGGAGATGGAGTCTTGCTCTGTCACCCACACTAGAGTGCAGTGGTGCAATCTTGGCTCACTGCAACCTCTGCCTTCTGGGTTCAAGCGATTCTCCTGCCTCAGCCTCCTGAATAGTTGGGATTACAGGCACTGCCACCATGCCCAGCTAATTTTTGTATTTTCAGTAGAGATGTGGTTTCACCACATTTGCCAGGCTGGTCTCAAACTCCTAACCTCATGATCCACCTGCCTCAGCCTCCCAAATTGCTGGGATTACAGGCATGAGCCATTGCACCTAGCCAAAAAAAATTTCTTCCCGTTAGCTAGACACGGTGGTATATGCCCGTAGTGCCAGCTACTCAGAGGGCTTAGGTGAGAGGATTCCTTGAGTCCAGGAAGTTGAGGCTGTAGCAAGCCATGATCATGCCACTACACTCTAACCTGGGCAACAAAGTGAGATACTGTCTCAAAAAAAATAAAAAAGAGTCTGATCTTTAGCAATTGACAGGGAGAAAATCCAGCAAGATCTGTCCGTTTAGATTCTTCTTGGTCTCTCCGTGTAGCATTTCTTCTCCCTTCCCTCCCCCAATTTGTATGAGACAGGACATCTCTGGAATGAGGGTTTTCCGGGGAGAAGAAAGAGAGTGACCTTTCTAAGTTTTACGTCTTGCTTTGGGAGAGAGGGGTTCTAGCTTCTATGAGCTGCCATGGGGAAGAGAAATTTCTGATCCTATGATTCACTTCAGGGGAGAAAAAGGGGTGGAAGACAGGAGGGGGAGAAGAAAGTCAGGCAGACTTTGTCTCTGAGGCCTTCCAGTCTCCTTTCATTCAAAGTGCTCAGCATGCCAAAGCGCCATATTTTGGGAGTATCACTTTCTGAGCCCTGACAATAGCAGTAATCGCTATGGCCATTCATTCATTCATTCATCCAACATTCATTCAAACAAGCTGTAGTAAGTATCAACAATGGGCTGGGCACTGTGCTAGGTGTTGGAGACGCATCAATGAGCAAAACCTGACAGAGATCCCTGCTCACTGGACCTTATGTTCCAGCTCCTAGAGATGACAGAAGTTGTGGGGTTGGAGATGGGAATCGTATTTTAGAAGCAGGGCCAGAGAATGCTTCTTTGAGAAAGGGACTTTAGCTGAAGCGGAGCCTCTCCAAGAGCCTGGTAAGGAGAACAGCAGGTGCAAAGGCCCTGAGGCAGGAAGGCAGCTTCCAGAAATAGAAAGAAGGCTAGTGGGCCGGGTGCGGTGGCTCACATCTATAAGCCCAGCACTTTGGGAGGCCGAGGTCGTAAGATTACTTGAGGTCAGGAGTTTGAGACCAGCCTAACCAATAGGTGAAACCCCATCTCTACTAAAAATACAAAAAGTAGCCAGGTATGGTGGCACATGCCTATAGTCCCAGCTACTCAGGAGGCTGAGACAGGAGAATCACTTGAACCCAGGAGGTGGAGGTTGCAGTGAGCCAAGATCACACCACTGCACTCCAGCCTGGGTAACAGACCAAGACTCCCATCTCAGAAAAAAACAAAAAAAGGAGGCTAGTGGAGCTTAAGCAAAAGCTTCGCAGAACTCACTTTGTGAAAAAATTCACAGGTCCCCCAAACTTTTGTTTGTTTGTTTGAGATGGAGTCTCGCTCTGTTGCCCAGGCTGGAGTGCAGTGGTATGATCTCGGCTCACTGCAACCTCTGCCTCCCGGGTTTAAGCCATTCTCTCTCCTGCCTCAGCTTCCTGAGTAGCTGGGAATACAGGCGTGAGCCACCACGCCCAGCTAGTTTTTGTATTTTAGTAGAGACAGGGTTTCAACATATTGGCCAGGCTGGTCTTGAACTCCTGACCTTGTGATCCACCCACCTTGGCCTCCCAAAGTGCTGGGATTACAGGTGTGAGTCACTGCTCCCAAACTTTTTTTCTTTTTTGGATACAGAGTCTTACTCTGTCACCTAGGCTGGAGTGCAGTGGCATGATCATAGCTCACTACAGCCTTGATCTCCAAGTGATGCTTCCTCCTCAGCCTGCCTAGTAGCTGGGGCTACAGGCACACACCACCACACCTGGCTAATTTATTTTTATTTTTAATAGAGACCAGATCTCGCTATGTTGCCGAGGCTGGTCTTGAACTCCTGAACTCAAGCAATCCTCCTGCTTAGGCCGCCCAAAGTGCTGGGATTACAGGCATGAGCCACCGCTCCCAGCCCAGGCCCCCAAACTTTTAAACTGTAGTTGGACAGAAGGATATGGGGGTGTTGGTAGGGGGAAAGTTTTCACTTCCTTTTACTTACCTAGTTCCTGTGCCTGGGACAGAACCCTGAAAGGGGCAGAACAGTTCTCTAATCCCAAATGCCCAGGGAAGTGAGAGTGCCGGGGAGGAAATACTGGTGTGCTGCCGCCTGCCATGCTGGGAGCCAGTCATCCCTCTCCAAACTACAGAGGCTTCCTCTGCTGGGCGCATTACCTTTCCCTTTCTGGAGTAGAGGCACCCAGGCACGTGCTATAATAGGTATACTAAGTTTTTCCAGCATCCAAACACTGCCTCTCACTTCCCTGCTTTGTTAGATCCCTGATTTTTTTTCTGCCCCCAGGTGTGGAACAATGTGAGATAAACTGGGTTGAATCTGCTTTCATTAGGTCTGTTTGTTTCTCCACTTAGGAAATTCCTCCCACCCCCTAAGCAGTCTAGACAAACCCATTTTCAGTCTTGTGTATTTTCCACCTCTGGGTGTGAGGCCCAACAACTGGCAAAGGCATCTCCAACAGGGCAGCCAGCAGTCGCTCTGCAAAGGTGTAACATGATGCTTTTGGGGGTAATTTACACTGAAAGGACACGTTGAAAGTTATTCTTAATTTGCAACTCCATGGCATTTCACACAATGATAAAACTCAGTGGTACTCCCGGAAAGGGGCCCCCTAGGCCAGGTCAGTGATCGCTTTTGCATCTCTCTCTCTCTCTCTCTCTCACACACACACACACACACACACACACCACTGATTTGCCACCTTTCCATTTACTTTAGAGGGAAAAGGAGTTCAGAGCCACACCCCGGAGCTGGCAGGCAGGGACAGGGTGGGTCAGGACCTTCTCTTCAACATTCACTGATGTAAGAATGACCCACCCTCCCGAGCCCCAGGGCTTAGCACTTCCTCTGCTTCCCAGCCACTTCTGGGAAGACTCTCCCCTTCCCCAAGGGTGCTGAGAAAACTGGCTTCTTAAAGTGCAAGAGAATGTAGGAGAAGCCCCATCTTAAATTAGGTTGGACAGCTGCCTCCTTAGAATAGCAGGTTTTCAGAAGCTAATGGAGTTAGTATCGCCTGTTTCCATGAACAGCTTGAAGAGAGGCTTCTATATAGAGAAAGAGGACCCCAGTGGAGCAGGACCCCAATTCCTAGTCCTGGGAAGAGACAATGGGATCACCAAAACATGGTTTAGAGAGGCTTGCCCGACTCCTGTAATCAACCAGCCCCACCCCCTGACTTTGATGGGCGCTCCATTAATACTGTTCCCCAATCTTTTGTAAATGCCAAGATCCCCCTCCTACCCTCCATGTTATCACCCTTTATGCCCTACTGGATAGAAATTTTGGACTGGGCGTGGTGGCTCACGCCTGCAATCCCAGCACTTTGGGGGTGCGGGCAGGTGATCACCTGAGGTCAGGAATTCGAGACCAGCATGACCAACATGGTGAAACCCCATCTCTACTAAAAATTCAAAAATTAGTCCAGTGTGGTGACGCATGCCTGTAATCCCAGCTACTCTGGAGGTTGAGGCAGAGAATAGCTTGAACCCGGGAGACAGAGGTTGCAGTGAGCCGAGATAGCACCATTGTACTATTCCAGCCTCAGCAACAAGAGCGAAACTCCATCTTGGGGGGGGAAAAGAGAAATTTTGAAGCCACGCTAGTACAAATAATAATAACAATAATAACAATAACTTAGAAGCCAATTAAGACCATCTGCCATCTACACTCTCAACCCCAAAGTATTTTACATAGAATGCTTTGCCAGGCACAGTGGCTCACACCTGTAATCCCAGCACTTGGGAGGCCAAACAGGCGGATCACCTGAGGTCAGGAGTTCAAGACCAGCCTGACCAATATGGAGAAACCCTGTCTCTTACTAATTAGCCGGGCGTGGTGGCACATGCCTGTAATCCCAGCTACTCTGGAGGCTGAGGGAGGAGAATCACTGAAACCCATGAGGCAGGGGCTGCAGTCAGCTGAGATCGCGCCATTGCACTCCAGCCTGGGCAACAAGAGCGAAACTCCATCGCAAAAAAAAAAAAAAAAAGAATTACAGAATGCTTCATAACTTATACACCCTTTTCCCCTTAAGTTATTGATTTCATTTCATGACAAACCCATAAGATAATAGTTCAGGCCTATTAGCCCCATTTTACTACAGAAATAAAGGTAGTAAAATAAATGGAAAATTCCAGAAATAACTCATAATTTTTAAATTACATACTGTTCTGAATAGTGTGATGAAATCTCACACCTTCCTGCTGTGTCCTGCCTGGGACTTAAGTCACCCCTTTGTCCAGTGTATCCATGCTGTTCACTGAACAATGTACAGAGGAAACTGATGCTCAGAGAGGTTAAGTAACTTGTCCAGGGTCATCAAGCAAATACAGGAAGTGGTGAAATAGGGACTCAGATCCAAGCTTCTCAATTCCTAGTTCAAAAGGCTGAACCCTGTGTCCCCTCTGCTCCGTGTAACCTCAGCTCCTCCTCCACCCACATCTCTGTGGTTGGCAAACAGAGACCGCATGTGCTGGGGTTGGCTGGGAAAAGAAGGAGAACCGACTTTCCCTTGGGAGGTGGTGAAGCATGTACTCAGTTACAGACTCATTAGGATGATTAAATCGTCCTGGGCTGGTGACAGATTATAAGACTGGAGTCAGGTGGACAATGAACCGAGTGAGCCTCTGGGATGGCTCAACCCACATGAACCATTCATCATCAGGAGCCACAGAGCCCACTGGGCTCCTTGGCACCTCTGGGGACAAGACAGTCTGGGGCTCTGACGAGCCAGATGTTATGTCCTGCCATTTGCACCTAAAATTCCTCATTTCCTGGCGTGGAATGATGGAGGAGGCAAAAAGGGGTGGTATAATGGGGTTGGCACTTTCAGTTCCTTTCTGAACCCCATTTAGGTTAGCCTCAGGGAGGAAGTTCCCCAAAGGTTAAATGACTTTAGGTGACTGCAGGAATACAATTGAACAACTTGGCTAAGAAGTGTTGGAGGCCTGTGGAGGGGCAAACTGGCAGAATCCATGAGGCATTCAAACAAATGAATTTATTCTACAAACATATTCTCCCATGGGCCAAATGAAGCATTCATGAAAACATTCACTACAGCATTTGTTCAGGTATTGAACAAATGCCTACGAAGCACTGAAGATAGAGCAGAGGACATAGCAAAGTAGCTGCCTTCATGGGCTTTCATTCAAGAGAGGTATTCATTTGTTGTTTTTTTTTTTTGAGACAGAGTCTCACTCCATCGCCAGGCACCAGGCTGGAGTGCAGTGGCTCGATCTCGGCTCACTGCAACCTCCACCTTCCGGGTTCAAGCAATTCTCCTGCCTCAGCCTCCCGAGTAGCTGGAACTACAGGCGCGCACCACCATGCCCAGCTAATTTTTGTATTTGTAGTAGAGACAGGGTTTCACCATGTTGGCCAGGATGGTCTCAATCTCTAGACCTCATGATCCACCCGCCTCGGCCTCCCAAAGTGCTGGGATTACAGGCGTGAGCCACCGCGCCCGGCGGATTCATTCATTTTTATTTTTTTCTTCTAGAGACAGGGTCTCTATTGCCCAAGCTGGAGTGCAGGTGTGCAATCACAGCTCACTGTAGCCTCAAACTCCTGAGTTCAAGCAATCCTCCCACCTCAGCCTCCCAAGTAGCTGGGACTACAGGCAAATGCCAGCATACCCGGCTAATTTTTTATTCTAATTTGGTGTAGAGATGGGCCTCACTTTGTTGCCCAGGCTGGTCTGGAACTCCTAGGCTCAAGCAATTCTCCCACTTCAGCCCCACAAAGTGCCCAAAGGTTTTGAGCCACAGCACTCTGTCTCAATAAATTTGTACTGAGCCCCTACTAGTACCAGGCTTTGTTCTAGGATAGGGTTGCCAGATAAAATATAGGTCTCTCTGCAAAATTTGAATTTCAGATAAACAGCAACATTTGGTTTAGTATTACTACTCCTCAAATATCCTACCCTCTTGGGTCATAAGTATGAAACATGTTTATACTAAGGAATTACAGTAGTCCCCTGTTATCTTGGGGGGATACTCTGCAAGACCCCAAGTAAATGTCTGAAACTGCAGATAGTAGCAAACCCTCTATATGCTATGTTTTTTTCCCCCATACATGCCTTTGATAAAGTTTAATTTCTAAATTAGGTGCAGTAGGAGAGATTAACAACACCAATAATAAAATAGAACAATTATGACAATATGCCAGCATCACTACTCTTGCACTTTGGGGTCATTAAGTAAAATAAGGGTTACTGGAACACAAGCACTGCAATACTGAAATAGACAATCTGATAACCCAGACAGCTTCAAAGTGACTAACAGGCCGACAGCATATACAGCATGGATACACTGGATAAAGGGCTGACTTCAGTTCCAGGCAGACCACAGTGGGAAGGTGAGATTTCATCACACTAGTCAGAACAGTGTGTAATTTAAAAATTATGAGTTGTTTCTTTCTGGAATTTTCCATTCAATGTTTTCAGACTGCTGTTGACCATGGGTAACTGAAATCCCAGAAAGTGAAACTATGGATAAGGGGGTTCTACTGTGTTCCTTGTTATCTGCATTTCAAATTCAAAATTGAAATTTTAAATTAAAAAATTGAATCTCAAATTCAAAACTGGGCAGCCTGTATTTTAATTTGCTCAATCTGGCAAGCCTATTCTAAGAGCATTGCTTATAGAAGAAAAGGTTAGGGAATAACCTAAGTGTCCATCAATAAGGGACCCATGAAGTGAATTATGGTAAATCCAACAACAGGAAATTGTTACCAAAGAAATAATGAGGTAGGTTTCTATGAAGACTTGGAATTCTTTCCATAATGCATAGTTAGGTGAAAAGAGGAAGGTTCAAAATAGTGTACAACTTATCCCGCCATCTGGTAAAGAACAATAAATATGGAGATATGTACATATATTTCATCAAAAGCATAGACTCTTTGCAAGTTGCCCAGAGATGGGTAGCAGTGCTTGCTTTTGCAGAAAAGGAACAAGAAAACTAGGGAAAAATATGGGAGCACCAACCTACACCTAGGCTGGAGTGCAATGGTGCGATCACAGCTCACTGCAGCCTTGACCTCCGGGGCTCAGCTAATTTTTGTATTTTTTGTAGAGTAGGGGGTTTGCCATGTTGCCCAGGCTGGCCTTCTGTACCTTTTGAATTTTGAAATATATCTACACTAAACTGATTTTTTTCTTTTCTTTCTTTCTTTTTTTTTCAGGGGGACAGGGTCTCACTCTGTTGCCCAGGCTGGAGTGCAGTGGTACGATCTCAGCTCACTGCAACCACTGCAACTTTCACGTCTCAGGTTCAAGCGATCCTCTCACCTCAGCCTCTTGAGTAGCTGGGACTACAGGCATGCACCACACCTGGCTAATTTTTGTATCTTTTTTTTTTTTTTTTTTTTGCAATGGAGTCTTGCTGTGTCTCCCAGGCTAGAGTGCAATGGCTCGGTCTTGGCTCACTGCAACCTCCTCCACCTCCCAGGTTCAAGCGATTCTCCTGCCTCAGCCTCCCAAGTAGCTGGGATTACAGGCACGCTCCACCATGCCTGGCTAATTTTTGTGTTTTTAGTAGAGACAGGGTTTTACCATGTTGACCAGGCTGGTCTCAAACTCCTGATCGTGTGATCGGCCCTCCTTGACCTCCCAAAGTGCTGGGATTACAGATGTGAGCCACCACGCCAGGCCTAACTTTTGTTTCTTTTTGGTAGAGACGGAGTTTCACCATCTTGGACAAGGTGGTCTTTTTTTTTTTTTTGAGATGGAGTCTCACTCTTATTGCCCAGGCTGGAGTGCAGTGTTTTGATCTCGGCTCACTGCAACCTCCGCCTCCTGGGTTTCAAGCGATTCTCCTGCCTCAGGCTGTCACCCAGGCTGGAGTGCAATGATCTCAGCTCACTGCAACCTCCACCTCCCAGGTTCCAGAGATTCTCCTGACTCAGCCTCCCAAGTAGCTGGGATTATAGGTGCCCGCCACTGTGCCCGGCTAATTTTTGTATTTTTAGTAAAGACAGGGTTTCACCACGTTGGCTAGGCTGGTCTCATACTCCTGACTTTGGGATCCATCTGCCTCAGCGTCCCAAAGTGCTGGCATTACAGGCATGAGCCACCGCGCCCAGCAATAGGCTGTTAGGTCTATGACTACGCCAATTGTCATGCTGAGGTCCGAGGGGAGTGAGTGGATGAGCAGAAAGAATACTCCAGCAGCATGCTAGAAGGATCATCTACCTACAAAAAAAAAAAAAAAAAGAGAATACTCGAGGGGCCGTAAGCAGGTGAAAGATAATCTTATTCAGCAGCAGTTTGCATTAACAGCTTTCTCACACTGTCCTCCCTGTCTCCCCTGCTTAGTATGGCAGCTAAAACATGCAGCTGCATGGCTGGCTTTCCCTTGCCTTCAGGGTTAGCAGCTTAACTCTTTCTCTCTCTGGGCATGAGCTAGACAAGTTGTGTCCTGGCTCCATCTTGCAGATGGACAGCTTTGACTCTCTTTGTCTGGATGTGAGCACCTGTACAGTGTCAGCAGGGCAATTATACCTTTGAAGACAATAGCTGTGTGGGGACAAGGGATGGTCTTCCCATGTTATGGCTATATGGCTGTGATCATATGTGGAGTTATATGCCTGTGCTACGAACCTCACTGAATCATGCAGGATGTAAACGTCCTGCCTCAGCCTATTCTTGACCAAAGCACAGCCCTGTTTCTTATACCTGCCTTGGCCTCCCAAAGTGCTGGGATTACAGGCATGAGCCACTGAGCCTGGCAGCAACTGATTTTTTTTTAAACAAACATTTTACTTCTGTGTGTTTTCAGATATCTTGGCTGGTGGGCCTGAGACCCTTGGGACAGAGTTGCCATAGCCTCCTTTACGGATTTTGGGATGGCCCCAGAAAGGACAGAATGAATTTGGCAGATCACCTAGATTCAACACAAAGAACTGGGAATGGGGACCACGGCACACACTCAGGGCTGGTTACAGAATTTTCAGGAACCAGTATAAAATGTGTGACTCCAGCTGGGTGTGGTGGCTCATGCCTGTAATCCCAGAACATTGGGAGGCCAATGTGGGCAGATCACCTGAGGTCAGGAGTTTGAGACCAGCCGGGACAACATGGTGAAATCCTATCTCTACTAGAAATACAAAAATTAGCAAGGTGTGGTAGCAGGTGCCTGTAATCCCAGCTGTAATCAAAAGATTAGCTGGGTGTGGTGGCACACACCTATAATTCCTGCTACCCTGGAGGCTGAGGAAGGAGAATCACTTGAACCCAGGAGGCAGAGGTTGTGGCGAGTAGAGATCATGCCACTGCACTCCAGCCTGGGTGACAGAGCAAGAGTCCGTCTCAAAAAAAAAAAAAGAATAAGAAGTTTAAAGTTCACCGGGCTGGGCACGGTGGCTTATGCCTGTAATCCCAGCACTTTGGGTGGCTGAGGCGGGTGGATCACCTGAGGTCAGGAGTTCGAGACCAGCCTGGCCAACATGTTGAAACCCCGTCTCTACTGAAAAATACAAAAATTAGCCAGGCATGGTGGCCAGCACCTGTAATTCCAACTACATGGGAGGCTGAGGCAGGAGAATCACTTGAACCCGGGAGGCAGAGGTTGCAGTGAGCTGAGATGGTGCCACTACACTCCAGCCTGGGCAACAAGAGTGAAACTATTTTGTCTAAATGGTAACAACAGAGTGTTAAATCAAGCAGGGGGTCCTTCTAAACATGGGGCCCTGCTCAGCTGCACAGGTCACACATCCATGGTGCTGGCCCTGCACACGCACAGTAGGCAGTCACTTAGAAAAGGGCAGTTTTGCTGAAAGACATCCCAATCCTGTCAAGCTGAGAAAACCCACAGCTTCGGCTGTTGCCTTGCACAAGCATACCTGGGAACCTAATTCCTCACAGAGCATATTCCACATGCACCACCACTCTGGTCATGAGTTCAGAAGAGAAACCAAAGCAATAAAATAAACATAAATCAAAGCCAACCATGGTAACAAAATGGATCCAAAGGGTCAGTGTGGCAGGCAGGACATTAGAATTCAGACAGCTTTAGTGTCTCCCTGGACAAATTACATGAATTGTTGTCAGAGGTACCCCCCAAAGTTCATGCAAAATATGCCTCCTGGTTCATTTAACTCCCATTTCTCCAGCAGTAAATTATTCACGGAACGAGCTCAAGCTGGCAGAGCTGTTGTCTCAACACAGGCCTGATGTCCACACAGAAAACTGCTCAATAATTTGTACTGGAAGTGACCCAGCACTACATTCATTCCCTGAGCACTGGCACCAGGGCACCAGACTGCAGGGGGCAAAAATTCCCAAGACAGCATCCTGCTTCTGTTTGGAGTGGGGTGTAAAGTCCCCATCGAGGGACCGAAGGTGACCCTGCAGCCTCAGAGCAGCAGTCCATGACCCAGGTGTTGGTGACTTCATAAGGCCAAGGACACCAGAGGGGCCCACAGAAGCCTCCGGCAGGTGAGAAAGAGAAACAGGGAAAGGAAAGAAAAAGACTTGGTGAGAGGACAGTGCAGGATGAAGAGGGGAGGGGATGGAGCAAGAAACAGACAAGAAAACTTCTCTCTTTGGGGGAAGAAGATATGGTTTGAGGCAAAATATATGGTTCTAAAGAGCAGCTTCCACCCTTCAATGTTCCTATCTCGGCTTCTGGAAGTCTTTCCAGGCTTTGAGGGTCCAGCTCCAAGGACACCTCCTCCAGGAGATGGAGGGTAGCGTCCCGACTGCCACAGAACAATGTTGCTCACAAATAAATAAGAATACAGTAGCCAACATTAGTGGGTTTCCATTCGCCACCTACACCCTCTCATTTAGTACCCCCCAGCCCTTCCTGGGCATTATTACTGCCCTAATTTTGCCAATGAAGAAACTGAGGTACTGAGAGATTAAGTAACTTGCCCAAGGACACGCAGGTGGTAAGTGCTGTAGGCGGGACCAGACAAACTGACCCCAAGTCCTTACTTGTAACCACTGGGCTCTACATTTCCGTCTTCTTCTTTTTTTTTTTTTTTTTTTTTGTGAGAGGGAGTCTTGCTCTGTCGCCCAGGCTGGAGTGCAGTGGTGTGATCTCGGCTCACTGCAACCTCTGTCTCCTGGGTTCAAGCAGTTCTGTGCCTCAGCCTCCCGAGTAGCTGGGATTACAGGTGTGCACCACCATGCCCGGCTAATTTTTGTATTTTTAGTAGAGATTGGTTTCATCTTGGCCAGGCTGGTCTTGAAATTCTGACATCATGATCCACCCACCTCATCCTCCCAAAGTGCTGGGATTACAGGTGTGAACCACCGCACCCAGCCTACATTCCCTTCTACCTCACTGTGGCTCAGAGGATCGCCTGAGCCCAAGAGCTCGAGACCAGCCTGGACAACATAATGAGACCCCATCACTACAAAAAATTTCTGCCTGTAGTGTGGACAGTAGTGTCCAAACTTCACCCCTCCTCCAGGAAACCTCTCTTGAGGATAGGGACTCTTATACCCCTATTCCTCCAGCAATCCACTACGATGCCTAGCACACAGTAGGTGCTCAGTAAATGTTAATTCGATACCTTTCTCTCAGCAGACACATGTACAAAAGTATTGTGTCCAAAACACAAAGAGAAAATATTTACAAATCATATGTGCAACACAGGATTTGTATTCAGAATTTATAATGGGCCAGGCACGATGGTTCACGCTTGTAATCCCAGCACTCTGGGAAGCCGAGGCGGGCAGATCACCCGAGGTCAGGAGTTTGAGACCAGCCTGGCCAACATGGCAAAATCCCATCTCTACTAAAAATATAAAAATTAGCTGGGCATGGTGGCACACACCTGTGGTCCCAACTACTCAGGAGACTGAGGTGGGAGGATCACTGGAGCCTGGGAGCTCAAGGCTGCAAGGAGCCCTAATTATGCACTGCACTCCAGCATGGGAGACAAGGCAAGACTGTCTCAAAAAAAAAAAAGATCAATCTGAATCCCATAATTATGTACAATTATTACATGTCAACTAAAAGGAAAAAAAATACCGAATGGAAAAGAAAAACAGTGCTTGGCATAATATTTGCAGAATTGAATAGTCCCACTGAAGCAGCCATTCATTCTATTGCAAAATAGCTCAAATGAAAAGATATTTATGAAAACTTTTTTGGCCAGGCACAGTGGCTCACGCCTATAATCCCAGCACTTTGGGAGGCCGAAGCAGGTGGATCACCTGAGGTCAGGAGTTGAAGACCAGCCTGGCCAACATGGTGAAACCCCGTCTGTACTAAAAATACAAAAACTTATCTGGGAGTGGTGGCAGGTGCCTGTAATCCCAGCTACCCAGGAGACTGAGGCAGGAGAATCACTTGAACCTGGGAGGCAGAGATTGCAGTGAGCCAAGATAGCGTCACTGCACTCCAGCCTGGGCGATAAGAGCAAAACTCCATCTCAAAAAAAAAAAAAAAAGAAAAGAAAAGAAAAAGAAATTGTTTTTTACTAATGTTAAACTGAAATCACCCCTATATAAAAATATTTATGGGCCAGGCTCGGTAGCTCCTGCCTGTAATCCCAGCACTTTGGGAGGCCAAGGCAGGCAGATCACTTGAGGTCAGGAGTTGGAGACCAGCCTGGCCCACATGGCAAAACCCTGTCTCTACTAAAAATACAAAAATTAGCCAGGCGTGGTGGTGCACATCTGTAATTCCAGCTACTTGGGAGGCTAAGACAAGAGAATTGCTTGAACTTGACAGGCGGAGGTTGCAGTGAGCTGAGATTACACCACTGTACTCCAGCCTAGGCGACAGAGCGAGACCTCGTCTCAAAAGAAAAGAAAAGTATCCAAGAGAATGAAAATATACATTAACACAAAAACTTGTACAAGAATGTTTATAGCAGCATTATTCACAATAGCCAAAAAGCAAACAACCCAAATGTCCATCAGCTGATGAATGGATAAACAAAATGTGGTAAAAAAAAAAAAAAAAATGTGGTATATCCATACAATGGAATATTATTTATCAATAAAAAGGAATGAAGTGCTATTACATGCTACACCACACATAAACCCTGAAAACAGCATGCTAAGTGAAATAAGCTTGACATAAAAGGCCACAGATTGTGTGATTTCATTTATGTGACATATCAAGAATAGGCAAAGCTATATAGAGAGAGAGTCTCTATGGCTCATATTTGCCAGTGGGTGGTGGAAAGGGGAAATAGGGAGAAGTTGCTATGGATTGCAGGGTATTTTGGGGAGATGAGACAAAAATTTTTTGGAATTAGTGATGATGGTGGCACAACTTTGCAAATATACTAAAAACTACAAAATTTTTTTTCTTGTAAATCTAGGTCTGAACAGAGAATTATACACTATTTGATAACCTTTTTTCTTTTTTCTTTTTTTTTTAGAGACAAGGTCTCTCTCTGTCACCCTAGCCAGAGTGTAGTGGCATGATTATAGCTCACTGTAACCTCAAAACCCTGGGCTCAAGCGATCCTCCTGTCTCATCCTCCTGAGCAGCTAGAATTAAAGGCACTTGCCACCATGCCCACCTAATTTTTAATTTTTTTTTTGGTAGAGACAGGTTCTCGCGGTGTTGCTTAATCTGGTCTCAAACTCCTGGCCTCAAGTGAGCCTCCCACCTAGGCCTCCCAAAACCCTGGGATTACAGGTGAGAACCACTGCATATGGCTGAGTTGTACACTTAAAAAAATTTTTTTAGGCCGGGTGCGGTGGCTCACGCCTGTAATCCTAGCACTTTGGAAGGCCAAGGTGGGTGGATCACCTGAGGTTAGGAGTTCAAGACCAGCCTGGCCATCATGGTGAAACCCTATCTTAAAAAAAAAAAAAAAATTTTTTTTTAAATTTTTTTAAAATACGGAACACTTCACAAATTATAGTGTCATCCTTGAGAAGGGGTCATGCTGATTTTCTCTGTATCATTCGAATTTTAGCATACGTACTGCTGAAGTGAGCATTGAATTGTACAATTTAAAAGGTTAAGTGTTATGCTATACTATACTAATTTTATGGTATACCATAAAATTTGAAATGAGGCAGTAAACAAAAAAATTCATAGACCTGCACACCAACAGAAAAAAATTTACTGCATAATTTAAAAAATAAAAATAAATGAAGTCCTGTGTCTGAAAGGCAGGAGCCAGGTCCTCACCTGCTGTGTGTCACCCAAGTTTCCTCATACAATAAATGCTGATGACAGTGGCTCCCGGATGTGGGAACATGTTGGAACCACCTGGGCTCGGGGAGGTCTTTGAAAACTTCTCATGCCTGGCAACCACCCCCAGACATTCTGACTTAATTGGTCTGAGATACAACCTGGGTACCAATTTTTTTTTCTTTTTTTTTTTTTTTTTTTTAGAGACGAGGTTTCACTATGTTGGCCAGGCTGGTCTCAAACTCCTGACCTTGTGATCCACCGCCTCAGCCTCCCAAAGTGCTGGGATTATAGGCGTGAGCCAAATTTTTTTATAAAAAGCTTCCCAGGTGATTCTAACATGCAGCAAAATTTGAGAATCACGGGCTTAGCAAGAGGTTGATGAGCAACCATTCGTGGGAGCCCAAAGCGAATCCCTGCCCCACTTCACCTCACTTTCACCTCAAAGCAATCAGATCAGATCTGCCCTTGGCAAAGAGAACAGCTACAGTCATTCCTGCTGTTCATCATGCCGGACAGAAGCAAATCTGAACACTCTCTCCATTTCCTTAAGGGCCACTGCTCTCTCTATAAACATGTGGTTGATAAGATCAGCAGTTCCGAAGCAGGATCCATTCTACAAAACATGGCTTCTTCCGTTCTCCCCCAGGCTTTCTCTGTCTTGCTGCCCTGTTTGTAGCTGGGGTTGGGAAGTGGAGGAGAGAGAAAGTCACTTAATAAATACATTCTCTGGCCGGGGCAGTGGCTCACGCCTGTAATCCCAACACTTTGGGAGGCCGAGGCAGGTGGATCATCTGAGGTAAGGAGTTTGAGACCAGCCTGGCCAACATGGCGAAACCCCGGTCTCTACTAAAAATACGAAAATTAGCCAGGCACAGTGACACATGCCTATAATCCCAGCTACTCGGGAGACTGAGGCAGGAGAACTGCTTGAGCCCAAGAGGTGGAGGTTGCAGTGAGCTGAGATTGCATTGTTGTACTCCAGGCTGGGCAACAGAGTGAGACTCCATCTCAAATTAATTAATTAATTAATTAATTGATTATCTGTGTTCTCAATGAACAGACATGAAAAGAAAAGAAAAAATGTAAATACATTCTCAGTAGAGTGAGGGTCAGTAGGTTTCCGGATTACCCTTCCCAGAAACATTCATATTTTCAAAGAAGACCTCTTGCTAAACAAAGGGATGAGTCACTAACGGTGGAATTTCAGACACTAGTAAGGAAGGTTTTGAGGGACAGGGTCTCTCCTTTCTTTAACTTCCCAGACACAATGTCTGGACTGGTCCTGATTGTTTGGCCTGTCTGTTTTCTTAGAACAGAGCATGGGATCCTAGCTAGCTGCATTCCATTCACTTAACAATTTGTTATTCGAATTTGTTTCATTCAGTTATGATTAGGTGTTGTCTGTGGCATTTATAGTCTTTCTATGCCAAGCAATCTCATACTTACTTGAAAGCCCTTTTGTATTATCTACTGTATTTCCTACAGGTGAGTCTTTTTTCTTGTCTTAGTTATTAGACTTCTTGTTGTAGATTACAAAAACCATCTCAAGCAAGTTTAGGCAACAAGGGGAGTTCGCCATAAGATTACAGGTGGAACCAGGAAAGTTAAGCTTCAGGGAGAGCAGGAACCCAGGCATATGCAGTCTGTATCAGGGGATAGACACCAGGTCCCCACCACAGTCAATGAGGAGGTCAGATCTCAGAGAATAATCATTGAACATGAATTGAATGTTTACTATGTGCCAGGCACAGACATCACTGATAACATATTATTCCTATGTTATCATCATGAAACATGTTACTATTGCTCTTCCGATTTTACAAATGAGGAAACCGAAGTCCATAGAAGATAAGCAATATGTTCAAAAGCTTCCAGGCCAGGTCCAGTAGCTCACATCTGTAATCCCAACACTTTACAAGACTGAGGCAGGAGGATCGCTTGAGCCTGAGAGTTTGAGTCCAGCCTGGGCAACATAGGGAGACCTTATCTCTACAAAAAAATTAAAAAGTAACCAGGTGTGGTAGTGATGCCTGTGGTCCCAGCTATTTGGGAGGCTGAGTCTGCAGTGAGCTGTGACTGTGCCACTGGACTCCAGCCTGGGTGGTAGAGCAAGACTCAGTCTCAAAAAAAAAAAAAAAAAAAGAAGAAGAATAGGGGGATGGGGGGTGGTTCCAGTTGGCATTTGAACTCAGGCAGTATGGTTTCAGAATTTTACACACTTAGCCACGAGGTGAATGGTTCCCTTAAGAATTGTACAAAAAAAAAAAAAAGAATTGTACGGTAGGCAACCTGCACACCCATACCTGGCAACCCTGACTATGGAATAGATCAGTGTTCCTCACGAGACACTGAGGACATTTGGAGCTAATTTTGTGTGTAGGACTAGCCCATCCTTCATTTACTATACGTGAGTAGTAGTAATCCTCCCAATGATTGTGACAATCAAAAGCCAATCATTGTGACAATCAAAAGTATCAACCTCTTGAAATTAAAAAAAAAAAAATGAAAAAAATGTTTTTAAAGTATCAACCTCAGTTGAGAATTACTAGGATAAACAGACACCCCCAAATGATGTCTGCATCTCTGTTGTGTGAGCTCTTGATGGCTATAGCAATGTGACTTCTTTTCCTCCTCCCACAGTAGTTGGCCCAGAGAACCACATACATACTCCACAAATGCTGGCTGTGCATTGTCATTAGAGCCTGAAAGGACCCAGAGTCCTCAGCGTGGTGCTTCCCTAACCAGAAAGATAGGGATGGAAAATGAGTCATGCATGGTAGATTCACCTCCAACGCCCTACAGGAAGACACAACAGTTTTCTGTTTTTTTCATTTGGTCCCCCCTAACAAGCCAGCATGGTAGGAAGGGCAGAAATTAGTCATTTCTATTATGAAAAATGAATATAACAGTGAAATTTTTTTTTCATTTTTTAACACCCCCACTTTTTAAAATTGTTTTTAATTTTGGCAAAGAAAAAAGTACCTATAAGCCCATCCTCTGCACAGCTACTCTGTTTTGTATGTTACCTCCTGGCCCTGTCTACAGGCTCTTTCTCCATGTACGTGGTTATAGTCAAAGAGTGTACCATCTGGGGTTCTGCTATTTTCACTTAACATTTATAAATGTTTTCCTTGTTGCTACATGGGCTTCATGATGAATGATTTTTTAAATGTCTGCATGGTGTTCCATTGCACAAATCTACTTTTGTTTTATTTATTTATTTATTGTAGAGACAGGGTCGCACTCTGTCACCCAGGCTGAGTGCAGTGGCACAATCATTGCTCATTGTGTTACAGGATGGGAAGTCTTGACTGTGAGTTGTCCAGGTTTCTGGCGTGCTGAACAAATAACTGAATAACATGCACAGACAGAACAATGGAAGATGAAAGCATAGGCTTATTGAAGTGAAAGTACACTCCACAGAGTGGCTCAAGAACCCCGATTGTAAGGTTTCTTGGGGTTTTCATTGAATTAAAACAGCATGGTAACACCCCTAAGCACCCTTTAGGAACCTCTGATTGGTTACACTCTATACAAATAAAGGATTCTGCCCAGGACCAATCAGAGGCAGAACTCTGCCCAGGACCAGAGGCATCCCACCTGTGACCTATGTGCAAATGAAGGTTTCAGAATAGACCATTTACAGAATTCCCATTTTTTTAAAGACAAGCCCAGCCTGGGCAACATAGCAAGACCCCATCTCAAAAACCAAAAACAACAACAACAAAATATATTTTAGGCCTCCTTAGTCCAATGCCCTTGCCATCCCCACCCCATATCCTCCCCCAGCTCAGACATGCTCAGTGATGAAACCAGTTTCTGAGGTTGCAATTCCCTCCCAAGAGCAAATGAGGGGTTGATCCAGAGTGCTTCTGCTGGGCGCGGTGGCGGGTGCCTGTAGTCCCAGCTACTTGGGAGGCTGAGGTGGGAGGATCGCTTGAGCCCAGGAGTTCTGGGCTGTAGTGCGCTATGCCGATCGGGTGTCCGCACTAAGTTTGGCATCAATATGGTGACCTCCTGGGAGTTGGGGACCACCAGGTTGCCTAAGGAGGGGTAAACCAGCCCATGTCAGAAATGGAGCAGGTCAAAACTCCCGTGCTGATCAGTAGTGGGATCGTGCCTGTGAATAGCCACTGCACTCCAGCCTGGGCAACATAGCAAGACCCCGTCTCTTAAAAAACAAAAACAACAACAACAAAGTGCTTCTAAGCTCTGTAGTTAATGCCTGCCTGGCTCCAAGCAATCGGCCCAGGTCCAAAGAGGAACATACCGGCAGCCGCAGAAAGGATCCTGGTGCCTCCAGCACCTTCCTGGCCTCTTCTGCTCTAGGTCTTGCAGAATGAATAGGAGAGTCTGAGTAATTCACCTCCAGCAATTTTCTTAAGGTAGTGATTCCTAGACCTGGCTGCTTCCATGAGTCCTTTGGGAGAACTCTTCCCATGCACAGATTCCAGCCTGTGGAATCAGGATCTCCAGGGACTGGGGCCTGAAGATCTATAGTTTTTAACACCCTCCAATTAATTATGAGCTCACCTAGGTTTAGGACCCACTGCCTCAGGGTTCATAAGATCACCTAGGCAAGCTTGTCAAAATGCAGATTCCCAGCCTACCAGGGATCCCGTGTAGGACCATGGAATCTGCATTCCAACAAGCACGTTGTCCACCATCCACAAAAAGGGAACCATCAAGGACCGGGAAAGAGTCTTTGCAAAAAAACAAATAAAAACATAAAATAATAAACAAAAAATAACTTTTTGGCTTGAAAGTAGGGTAAACAAAATTTTTTTAAAAAAATTTTGGTCTAGGAAGAAAATTCTTGAATGAAACAAAGAAAAAAAAAGAAAAAAATTTTTTAGGCCGTGGCTCATGCCTGTAAATCCCAGCAATTTGGGAGGCCAAGGTGGGTGGATCACCTGAGGTTGAGAGTTCGAAACCAACCTGACCAACATGAAGAAACCCCATCTCCACTAAAAATACAAAAATTAGCTGGGCGTGGTGGCAGGCACCTATAATCCCAGCTACCTGGGAGACTGAGGCAGGAGAATCGCTTGAACCCAGGAGGCAGAGGTTGCAGTGAGCCGAGATCGCACCATTACACTCTAGCCTCGGCAACAAGAGCAAAACTACGTCTCAAAGAAAAAAAAAAATTTTAAAGCCTCTGCAGCCACCATTTCTCTGATTTAGTTAAAATATAGACAAGCCTCAATTGGAAATGGCTGTTTCCAGAGGAACCAACTAGAGTTCCTACAAATCCAGTTTTCTCATCCAGCTCCAAAGTATAATAGCATAAAAGCAATGGAGAGAGAGAGGAAAAGGAGAACCTCTCCCTCCCAAGTAGGAGGGGGGCTGCGGTGGACAGCGTGGCAGGTGGTGTTTATCTGCAATCATGGGCTATTCTCCAACTTCCAAACAGCCTCTCAGATGCAAATTGTTCATCAGCATCATCTCTTAGCCATTCATCCCAGGAACTGATGGCAGCAACTTAAGTTGCCTGATTTTTCCCTTTCCCAAATTGAACTCCTAAAGAGCCATCAGAGACTAGAAGCCACACAAAGCACCACCTCCTGTGTGACAGGACACCCCCCCCATCCCCTGGGGCTGCACCATCAGCCCCCCTGGACTTAAAACAAAGGAGTCAGGTGTATTTTTTAGAGCAAAATCACAAAGACATTTTTACATAAGTTCCAAAATATGTTTCCCTTTATTGGAGGTGAGAGAAAGAGGATATTTAACTTCAGACTTACAGCAACCTTCCTACCTTCTCCACTGCATACTTATCTGTGAGCAAGGCTCTGGGGTCTCAGCCTGTCTCCAATAACTTGACAGACAGGGTTTGCTTCTGAGGCAAGTCATTTGTTTTACCTAATTGTCCCTTAGGGCAGTTTCACAGCATGTCAAAGCCAACACCTTGGAGACAAAGGACACATGTATCTTTGCTTCATGATCTCCAAACACCAGTTTTGTGGTGACAGAAACCATTAAATTAAGACGCCATGGGATTAAAATTACAGTTAAAAATATTTTAAAATATACATCATATTAAGATTGAAAGGATTTTTTTTTAAATTTTCTTCAGAGAATCAGAGGCTGAGAAAGGAATTTTAATAACCAGTGTGGGCAAGGATGCAAGAAGTGGGCAGCCCTCTCCTGTACTTCCTGGAGGGCCACAGGGCAATTTGAGTCACAAGCTCTAAAAATTAGGCAAACCCAATGACCCATTAATACACTTCTAGAAATTTATCTTGAGAGGGCAAAAAAAAAGATGCACAGATATTACTTGCAATGATTCTCTGTAATATTAAAAAGTGGAAATGAACTGAATATTCAAGGGTAAGAGAATAAAAATTGCATAGTAGACATACAATGGGATTTTAGTGAGCTCTAAAAAAAAAACTGTGCTGTAAGACAGGAGTCAGGGGCCAGGCGTGGTGGCTCACGCCTGTAATCCCAGCACTTTGGGAGGCCAAGACGGGCAGATCGCTTGAGCCCAGGAGTTTGAGACCAGCCCCGTCTCTACAAAAAATACAAAAATTAGCTGGGTGTGTTGGTCGTGCCTGTAGTTACAGCTACTTGGGGGGCTAAGGCAGGGGAATCACTTGAACCCAGGAGGCAGAGGTTGCAGTGACCCAAGATCACGCCACTGCATTCCAGCCTGGGCGACAGAGCTAGACTCCATCCCCCCAAAAAAGAAAGAAAAAAGAGGATGAATCCCTTTCGGTGCAGGGGCTACATAACAACATTTGTAACTGAGGACACGTGCAGGTGAGGATAAAAAGAGATTGAGGAGGAGGAGGGAAAGAAGCACTTTTACTAGTTTTGCCTATGAAGTAAAAAGATAAAAAGACAAGCTTTAATAGCATAGGAATTCAAGGCCCTAGCCTCTTCTCCAAACCAAGAACTCCCAGGTGTTGCCGAAGCCTAGGACACCGGGCACGGGGTAAGTCCCTGTGCTGAGGCTGAAATCTGAGTGCTGCACAGCATTACAATATTCTAATCGGACCCCTTTATGTACCCACTCAACAAACTTTCCTAAGCACTCACTGGTACAAAACATAGCCCTACTTCAGAAATTGCAAAGACAAGCCTGGAACTTTAAATAGTAATAATAACCTCTTAATAACAAACTCTTAAAACAAAAAATCAAAACTAAAAAAATTAACTCTTATACTTGCACAGCACATTACAGTTGTCAAATATCTTTTACACACTTGTGTCATTCTTTTTCTCCTTAATCAGTCAATGAATAAACAATTAGACACAATTAAGCACCTACTCTGTGCATGACACTGTGAGAAGTATAAAAATATTTAAGACATCAGGTGCGATGGCTCATACCTGTAATCCCAGCACTTTGGGAGGTCAAGGCAGGTGGATCACTTGAGGCTAGGAGTTCGAGACCAGTCTGGCCAACATGGCGAAACCCCTTCTCTACTAAAAATAAAAAAATTAGCCAGACACAGTGGGACATACCTGTAATCCCAGCTACTTGGGAGGCTGAGGCCAGAGAATCACTTGAATCTGCGAGGCAGAGGTTGCAGTGAGCCGAGATGGCGCCATTGTACTCCAGTCTGGGCAACAGAGGAAAATTCCGTTTTAAAAAAACACAAAAAGCAAAAAACAAAATATTACTAAAAATATGTAAGCATAGAACAGTGGCCCTCAATCAAGCTTCACTTTAGAATCACCTGGGGGAGCTTTTATATAGATGTCAGAACCTCTGGAGGTGCAGCTCAGGAATCTGATTTTTAAAGCTCCGAAATGCAACACAAAAAGTCCAAATGAGTCCCCGGAATTCGGCTCCACGTTAGAATCACCTAGGCAGTCTTTAAACATCCCAGAGACAGTGGGGGGGTGGGGGAGGGAGGGAAGGGTGGGCCGGGGTAACATGGGGAGAAATGCCAGATATAGTATGCACCTAAAGTAAAATAAATAAATTAAAAAAAAAAAAAAACCAGGGAAGGAAGTGTTTCACATAGGAAAAAAAAAAAAGAATTACACTAGTTATAAATGTATTTTATGGAGAAAAAAAAAAATCCCAGAGTCCAAGATCGATTGAATCAGAAGGTCTATGGCTGGACCCAGGCAATGGTATTTTCTAAAGCTCCCCCAGGTAATCCCCAACATGTAGCCAAAGTTGAGAACCGCTGAGCTGAAGGAATTCAGAGGTGATAAGAGGGTAGGCTAGAGCAGCCAAGGAATGTTTCCGCAGGAGATGGGATACGAGCCGTGTCTTCAAGAATGAGCAGAAAAGAAGAAAGGAATGTGAGGGTGGAGAACGGCATTAAAAAAAAATATTGGTTCTGATGACAGATTCATAATGAGAAATAAGGCTGGGAGCACAGGGTGGGGCCAGATCTTGAGGAGCCCATAATGTCAAGTAAGGGGTTTAATGTATACCTAATAAGACAGTCACAGTTGGGTGCGGTGGCTCGTGCCTGTATTCTCAGCAGTTTGGGAGGCAGAGGCAGTACAATCACTTGAGGTCAGGAGTTTGAGACCAGCCTGGCCAAAATAATGAAACTGTATCTCTACTAAAAATACAAAAAAGTAACCAGGCATGGTGGCACATGCCTGTAATCCCAGCTATTCGGGAGGCTGAGGCAGGAGAATCACCTGAACCCAGGAGGCGGAGGTTGCAGTGAGTTGAGATTGCACCACTGCACTCCAGCCTGGGTGATAGAGCAAGACTCTGTCTCAAAAAAAAAAAAAAAAGGCAGTCACAGAAGATTTTAAGCAAGGAAGCAACTGCTTTGAGATTTGGGGGGAAGATAAAATCTGGGCATAGATATCAAGTGCATAGGGAAAGGCTAGAGCCAAGGGGACCAGATAACAGATTATTAAAGATTTTCTAGCGTGATTATACCTAGTAATAGAGGGGATATAGACAGATGATCATTCTCATGTCCACCCCATGTCCATGCTCAAGTCCATTCTACACTCACCATGCTGGTACAGCCTTTCTGGAAGACAGAGCAGCCACAGACATTAGAGTGCCTTTGTGAGAATTGCAACAAGATACCCCTGTAAGGGTTACTGCCGAGTTTAAAATGAGGAAACTGAGACCAGCCTAGGAAAATTAAATGCCAATTTATTAAGCTCCCGGGCGAGATTCTGCGGTCTGGGAAAGAGAAGCCAGAGAGGTCGCGCTTAACTGCCCAGGGCAAGGGGTTTTATAGGGAGTGAAGGCGTTTGATTGGTTGTGGAGAAACAGGACGTGGAGGGGGGGCGAGCTGCTACTGGTAGGTAGGCGGGATTTCCGGTGAGCCGGCCGCCCAGGGGGAGTGGGACCTGGATGGAGCAGAATGCTATTGGGCAGGTTTTGGCGGGGCTTCTTTTAAATTTTGGCGGGGCTTTCCAACGGCGGGCTAGGTGCCGGGTGCAGAGTTTGGTGTTGAGTGCAGAGGTGGGTGTCGAGTGCAGAGCGGTGACGTAATTTCCAGGCGCGGGGAGGGATGGGCGTGTCCGAGCTCCCAGCCAGGCAACTGGCCTTACAACCCCTACCTCCTACCTCCAGCCAGATACAATGTAATGCAAAGTTGCCCCCATCCCACCTCCCCTTTACATTGATTCTTGTGCGCACTAGCCCTGCTAAAGAGCAAGTTCACAGAGTTATAGAACTGCACATAATCAGCCTCCGCTATGGATCACCAAACATGGAGAATAAAGGGATTGTCCTGCAAAGGAGCAGGCTGACCACAGAGCTACATGTATCTCAGAAGTGCCCAAGAAACAGTGAGGGTTCTGGAAGAGCTTGGACCCAGGACACCACATCAGGGGCAAGTATCATTAATCACCTATCCTTTAGATACTCCCCCACCTTGATTCAAAATCCTCCCTTGGTTAGACAGCAATGTGCCCAGCACCAGGAAGGACTCAATATCAGTGTAAGCCGATCTTGGTCACTGCTGTTCCCCTTTGCCAGATATTGATCCAAGGGGATACATAACACAGTTTAGTTAACAATGCAGAGAGGTGTTTCTGGAAGGGTTTGTCCCCCTAAAAGAGAGAAGTATGTGAAGTGGAAGCTCTTTTGCTGCCACCGAGATCTGCTTCCCTTGTTTCC
Organism: Ateles fusciceps; assembly: GCA_036589455.1. Classification (NCBI taxonomy): domain Eukaryota; kingdom Metazoa; phylum Chordata; class Mammalia; order Primates; family Atelidae; genus Ateles; species Ateles fusciceps. Next base: position 46,868 of record JAZHEH010000789.1, on the reverse strand, counting down.
TGTTTAGAAGACTGTTGTGCAAACATGTAATGTTGGAGCTGTGGCAGCTACTTTGCAACCATGAAGCATCTCAGAGATTCTGAGCTAAGAGCATGTATTCTGACTCAATACCCTGACTTTGTTAAGTTGCTTAACTAATCCTTGAACCTCGTAACTCCAAAGTTCATATTTTGTGAGATAGCTAAAGACCCTTACAATTTAAGTCACTAGTCTTTAGATATTGTATTACTTGCAGTTGAACACCTCTGAACATTCTGAACATTTCCCAATTAATTTGTTCATCAAGAATGTAATAGCTCCCACTTAATACTAGGGATTTAAAGATGTGATAAGTTTCTAAAGGAGAATTTAAATTCTAAGGGGGAAGACAGACACAGTTAAACAAACAAACCCATGGGACAAGTGCTCTAACAGAGGTACAAACAAAATACTGCAGGATGATAGAAAGCCAATTGACTTGGTCTGAGAATAAGAGGATATACAGACGGGGTTTTGTTTTAGACCTTAAGTGTGAGGGATATTCATGTGAAGACATCTGTGATGCTGCAAGTAAAAGGTCTGAATTAAACTCGTAAACTTTGGCAGCAACAGTGTAGGGCTGGTAGTCAAAGTCATGGGAGATGTTAGTGTCTCCCCCATGTGCCACCGGGAAGGCTTTCAGCTGCAGGTAGCAGAAAACCCAACTCATGGCAACATAAACATGAGAACAGCAGGTTTAGTCCAGGACTGATTCACTTACTGGTTTAAACTACATCAAAGCTCAGGGCAGCATCACTGTGACCGATTCTGTTCAACTTCTCCCCCAGGCTCAGATGCAGATGGATCCTACAGCTTCAGTCACCATATCCTCAAATCATGTTTAAAGGTATAAAGGGCAGCTTCTCCCCCCACAAATGTGTCCCCTGAAATCCCTCCCACCCCAAACTTCTGCATGTGTCCCATTGGCAAGGCGTATGTCACATGTCCACTCTTAAATCACAGGCAAAGATAAATGATTTACCATGATTGTTTGAACCTGTCATGATTCATCCTTTGGCACAGAGGAGGGGCCACCTTCCCTGAACAAGAAGAGAGAATGGCCAGGCACGGTGGCTCACACCCATAATCTCTGCACTTTGGGAGGCTGACGCAGGTAGATAATCTGAGGTCAGGAGTTCAAGACCAGCCTGGCCAACATGGTGAAACCCCATCTCTACTAAAAATACAAAAATTAGCCAAGCATGGTGGCATGCACCTGTAATCCCAACTATTCAGGAGGCTGAGCAGGAGAATCCCTTGAACCCAGGAGGCAGAGGTTGCCGTGAGCCAAGATCGTGCCACTGCACTCCAGCCTGGGCAACAAGAGAGAAACTGCGTCTCAAAAAAAGAAAAAAGGAAGAGAGAATGAGTGTTGAATTGGCAACCAGCAACATCTGCCACTCTCTGAGGGAGCAAAGAGAATAGGAAAAGAACTGAAACAGAGAAACTGGGAACATGTCAACATTTTCAGGAGGGGGGAGGAAGTTGGAGATGGAGAAGAAAAGATCAGAAAAGTAAGAGGAAGGACTCCCACATAACAAGGAAAGAGACTTCAGAAGGAAAAGTGGCCAACTGCTTCAAACATTACAGAGAGGTCAAATAGATGAGGACCATCCTAGGGGTAAACAGTATTCTTGATGAGTAGGAGGTCACTCCTGTCCTTGGTAAGGGTTGCCAAGAACAAAAAAACATATTGAAAAGGATGTGTGGGAGGTGAAGAAGTGAAGTATGCAGGAAAAGGGGGGGGAAACAAAATATGCAGCCGGAGGGAGAAGACTTGGAGGGAAGAGCCGTATTGAACACAGAGCCTGCCAGAATCAGAAGTTATTGCTGGACCTGGCTGAAGCTAAGCAGGAAGACAAACCAGCTTCCTCTACTGCATATTCATCAGGGAACCTTCTGCCAGCTTGAGGGAGCACATTAGACAGAAGAGCCCCTCCCACTGGACTCCTCGATTAATTCTCATCTCCCTCGGGGCTTGGCATAAAAGAAGGACTAATCATGCTCTCTCACGGTCTGGGTAATTAGTCTCTCATCAGCTGGCACAAAATGAGGGGTTTGTGACACTTTGTGACAGCCCAGCCCCCATCACATCTGGGCCTTAATTTCTTGAATTGGCCAAATCAAGGGTAAGTTTGGAGATGTATTGTGATTCAAGCAATAGAATAAATAACCCATTGGCCAGGCTTCACTCCAAGTCTCCCCTGCCTTCCTGAGTGATGTCTAATTGGAGAAGGCTAAAATGGCAGGTTGGTGCTACAGACACCTTGCAGGGGAGACAGCAAGGTCAGGGCAGTAAGGTTACAGTAAGAACGTGCCCTCCCCCTAGGACCTTACTAGAGCTTCTCTATCTGCTGTCTACCCTGGACCTATGAGAGCAACGAATATATCTCAGGTTGGGCTGGGAAATTCCATGCTTAGCAGATGCCCCTCCTACTTGAGAAGGACCAATATGAGAACTCTGCAATCCTACAGTCCCCCTGTGTGTCCCTCTATCCTGACACCAATTACACAGCACTGGAATCCTCCAGGACTCTCTCTGTCCCATAGACTGTTTATTGCTTGAGAGCAAGAATCCTTGTTCACTCCACTCTATGCCCAGTGCCCAGACAAGGACTGGCAGAGGGTAGTACTCAAGGAACGTCGGCCATGTGAACAAATGAGCGAATGGATAAAAGAATGAGAGAAAGTAGGGTGAAGAGAACACGTTCAGGCCACAAAACACTTCTCTAAGGACATTTCTTTAGCAACCACCACGTGTTAATGACCGGACACTGTGTCAGTGGAGTCATGCCTTCTAGTGGGAAGGTAACTGGTTGGGCTCCTCTCCCGGTCCCCTTTGGTTGATGAAGCATCTCCACATCTGGTATCTCGTGGATATTCACAGTCACCTTGATAGGCTGGGTGAGAAGAGCAAATAAACCAAGTAAAATATCTTTAAACAGATTCATTAGGGACCTCTTGCCTCTGTCAGGGAAGCTATTAGGGCAGAGAACCCCTTCCCACTTGGTGCCAATAGAGACCCATAACAGGGATTATAGTTCCCATTTTGCAGACTGAAAACAAAGCAAACAAAAAACTAGCTCAGAGAAACAAAGTACCTGCTCCTGTCTACACAGCAAGAAATAAAAAAGCTAGGATTGCAACCCAAGCCAAGGCCGACTCTCTTTCCACTCTACTCCCTCACTCCTCTGCTCATCCTGCGTCCGCCCCTTGAACGGTATTTTCAATTAGCAACGCATCTTCTCCTCTGCAAAGATGATACATCCCAAGGAGGAGCAAAGCTGCTGGGTAGAGAGTTTGAACTCATCCCCCAAATGCTTTGCCTGGGTTTCTTCACTTTCAACCCAAACCTGCTGGGCATTCATAATAGAGCTTGTATCCAGCCTCAGGCTTCCAGGTGCCATGTTGGTCCATCCTCCCAGGAGACGCTATATGTAGGGCCAGTGGAGTCTTCTTAAGCAGCACTGAGCAGCAAAGGTGCTGTTCTGTGACCCAAACCTCTTATGGAAGTTACAGCTGCGGGAGCAGCAGACTACCCTGGAGAATGCTTGGCACTTGCCAGTGTATTCCATTTTTCTTTTCTGTTCCACAGACAGCCTGGTACCACCCTATAGTGTGCCCAGGGTTCGGGCTCAAGACAGGAGCTTGTCTAACATTCAACAAGTATTTATTGAACTTCTACTATGTGCCGGCACTGGAGATAAAGTGAGGAACAAAACAGAGTGATTCCTTTTCTCATGGCACCTATTGCCTAATAGGAAGACAGATATTAAACAAATAAGTCCTTCAATATATAAATATGCATTTATTGTCATTGGTTGGACTTACACCTGTAAATTGGTGGTGGCTCACACCTGTAATCCCAGCACTTTGGGAGGCTCTGGTGAGAGGATCACTTGAGGCCAGGAGTTAGAGACCAGCCTAGGCAACATAATGAGATGCTGTCTCTACAAAAAAAAAAGTAAATAAAACGTTATCTGTGCGTGGTACCTTGCGCCTGTGGTCCCAGCTACTCTGTAGGCTGAGGTGGGAGGACTGCTTGAGCCCAGGAGGTAGAGGCTGCAGTGAACCAAGCATGGCACCACTGCACTGTAGACTGGGCACCAGAGTCAGAATCTGTCTCAAAAAGAGAAAAAAAAAAGAAAAAAGAGAAGGGAAAGGAAAGGAAGAAAGAAAAGACCTCTTTTAAAAAAATGACATTTAATAGAGTTGAAGGATGAAAAGGAGCCAGCAAGGTACAACAGCGGGAAGCATTCAGGTAGACAGATCATGCACAAAGTTACAGAGCACGAATACACTGAAGATATTCAGGGAACAGAAATTAGTCCTATTTAGCTAGGCGACTTCAATTCAAAAGGAGGGAGTTTTTTCATTTTGGGGGTGTTTTTTAAGCAACAAAGTGCTACCCTGTTGCCTCGGCTAGAGTGCAGTGACGCCGTCACAGCTCACTGCGGCCGTGACCACCTGAGCTCAAGTAATGACAGCCTCCCAAGTAGCTGGGACTACAGGTGCATGCCACCATTCCTGGCTAATTTTTTTTGTATTTTTTGTAGAGACACGTTTTCACCATGTTGCCCAGGCGGGTCTGGAACTCTTAGGCTCAAGCGCTCTGTCTGCCTTGGCATCCCAAAGTGCTGGGATAACAGGCATGATCTGGGATTACAGAACCCGGCAAACAGGGCAATTCTAAATGAGGTTGACAAAATAGGCAGGAGCCAGGAGAACCCCTAGGCCAGAATAAGGAGGTTGAAGTTCATACTGAAAGTGATCAGAAGCCAATAGAGAGGTTTCAGCAGGGGGAATACCAGGATCTGGTTTATATATATTTAGTCACTGTTGCTATGTGAAGAAATAAATTATAGGGTGGTAAGAGTGAAAGCTATAAAAAATAGCGACTCAGATCAGGGAAAGAGGTAGATACAACAGAAAGTTAAGACATGGAATTGTTAGGATTTTATCTTGAATGAGAGGTTTCTGGCTTGGACAACTAAAAGGATGATAGTGTCAGAATTGTAGAACCCCAGGTCCCTGCTTTCCTGGGATTGAGGAATGTACAGAGAAGACTGAGGCCTAGGGAACAAAATGTCTATTTATTTATTTATTTATTTATTTATTTATTTATTTATTTTTGAGACAGAGTCTCACTCTGTTGCCCAGGCTGGAGTGCAGTGGTGCAATCTTGGCTCACTGCAACCTCTGTCTCCCAGGTTCAAGCAATCCTTTTACCTCAGCCTCCCAAGTAGCTGGGACTACATATGTGTGCCACCACACCCAGCCAATTTTTGTATTTTTAGTAGAGACGGGGTTTCACTGTTTTGGCCAGGCTGGTCTCCAACTCCTGGCCTCAAGTGGTCCGCCTGCCTTAGCCTCCCAAAGTGCTGAGATTACAGATGTGAGCCACCATGCCTGGCCATAATGTCGCTTTAATAGCTAATGATGACTACTAAGAATGCCTCAAAGTTCAGCTTCGATCTCAATATATAACCAGGTTTGCTATTCTGCTGCAGCCTCATCCTTGACCTTTGGAAAATTAAACTGCAAAATATCTATTTTAGTGGCATTTCAGAACCTGTACGCAATGAGTAATTGTGTGGCTGTATATTTGGCCACCATGTTTTGCAACTGTAAGAATGTAGTTAATCCAAACAGGGCATGTAATTTCTATTTATTGACATATGTGAATATTCCATTTCAATGTAGGTAAGCATTCCCAATGTAAATCAAAGTGAAAAATCTCCTTGTGTTCTCTATTGAAATGATTGTCTCAAGATTTAAAATGTTGTAATATTTAATGATGATCTATGTGCAAAAACAATTTGGAACTTTCAAATGGTGTTATAAAAAATAAGTAAACAAGCCGAGAGCGTTGGCTAACACCTGTAATTCCAGGACTTTGGGAGACCAAGGCAGGAGGATCACAAGGTCAGGAGATCAAGACCATCCTGGCCAACATGGAGAAACCCCGTCTCTACTAAAAATACAAAAATTAGTTGGGCATGGTGGCACACGCCTGTAGTCCCAGCTACTCAGGAGGCTGAGGCAGGAGAACCACTTGAACCCGGGAGGTGGAGATTGCAGTGAGCTGAGATCGAGCCACCGCACTCTAGCCTGGCAACAGAGCAAGACTCTGTCTCAAAAAAAAAAAAAAAAAAAAAAAAATAGATGGACAACTACGTGATTATCTTGAGTGTATGTTGGCTAGATCAGTGCTCTCGAACTTAGGGACAATCAGAATCATTGGAGAGCTGATTAAAATACAGATTCCAAGAACTTGTCTTCCAAATGTTATCATTCAGTGGGTCTCTGGACTGGCCCAAGAATTTGCCTTTCTAACAAACATCAATGTTTTGGTGATGCTGCTAGTCTGAGGACCTACACGGAATGACTCTGAGCTAGAAACCTTAGGGAAAATATGACAGCCTTTTTAGGCTATGAAACATTTATGAAAATTTAAATGATAATATAAGGCAACTAATAGTTACCCTATCATAATTCTAGTCTTAGTCAAACTGTTTGGTGAACTAGCATTTATAACCTTAAGCAAAATAAACTTTGAGTGTTGTAATCCTTACTTATTTAGTCCATGAATCTTTTAAAAAAGACTATTTGAGAATTTCCATATCTTGTAAAGTTTTGCACCAAAAGCAAATGTCAACTTTGTCTATTCAACATTTCAGGAAGAGACAATATACACCACATCCATTACATGTTTCATTCAATCCAGTCGCAGTAAAGGAAATAAAGAAGATAATGTCAGAGATAAATGAGATATCCAAAAAATGTTTTGACCCCCATTAACCCCAGATGAAAGTGAACTTCTACTTATCAGCCAGGAATGGTGGCCAATGCCTGTAATCCCAGCACTTTGGGAGGTCAAGGCTGGCAGATCACTTGAGGTCAGAAGTTCAAGACCAAGCCTGGCCAACATGGTGAAACCCCGTATTTAAAAAAAAAAGAAAAGAAAATGAGCTTCTACTTCTAATCTACATGTGCCAAGTAGTGACCAAAGGAACAGCTCAGGTGCTGAATGTGCTGACAAAGTATTATTTCTGCATTGGGACAAACTTTAGAAATATGGCTATCCATTTTTTAAATAATAAACGCAGCAGTAACTACATCTTTAACAAAATATAAGATTTATTCTTGATCCTGAGAATTTTATTTGATTTTATTTTATTGGAGACACAGTTTTACTCTGCCGCCCGGGCTGGAGTTCAGTGGTGAGATCTTGGCTCACTGCAACCTCCGCCTCTCAGATTCAAGTGATTTTCATGCCTCAACCTCCTCTGCAGCTGGGATTACAGGTGTGCGCCACCACACCCACCTAATTTTTGTATTATTAGTAGAGGTGGGGTTTCACCATGTTGACCAGGCTGGTCTCGAACTCCTGACCTCAAGTGATCCACCCACCTCGGCCTCCCAAAGCACTGGGATTACAGGCATGAGCCACCGCTCCCAGCTGAGAATTTTATTATATGGTAATGATATTTTTCTTCCGCCTTAACCAAATATTGATTTAACATTTGTCCAAAACATCCCTTTGGTGTGCCCCCAAACTACCAATTATTGGGCACTGATTGTCCACCAGCCCTGGTGCTGTGTGTTGGCTCAGTTCATTTTCAGGTTTTCTCTTTTCCTTTTCCTTTCTTTTTTCTTCTTTTTTTTTTTTTTGAGACAGGGTCTCTGTCACCCAGGCTGTAGTGCAGTGGTGCAATCACGGCTCACTGCAGCCTCAACCTCCTGGTTCAAGTGATCCTTCTCCCATCTCAGCCTCCCAAGTAGCTAAGAATACAGGCATACGCCACCACACTCTAGCTAATTTTTTATTTTTTGTAGAGACAGGGTCTCACTCATGTTGCCAGGGCGGGTCTCAAACTCCTGGACTCAAGCAATCTTCCAGCCAAGGTGATGAGATTAAAAGCGTGAGCCACCACACCTGGTGAGGTTGTTTTCTTACCTCCATTTTGTAAATTAGAAAACTAACGCTCACAGTGATTAGTCCAAGTTCCCCCAGCTAAGGTGGGGAGTTAGAATTCATATCTGGGGCCTTGCTTTGTTGCCCAGGCTGAAGTGTAGTGGTTCCAACACAACTCGCTGCAGCCTTGACCTTCCCAGCTGAAGCAATCTCCCTGCCTCAGCCTCCTGAGTAGCTGGGACTACAGGCATGCACCAGGCATGCACCACCATGTGTGACTAATTTTTGTTTTGAGACAAAGTTTCACTCTTGTTGCCCAGGCTGGAGTACAATGGTGGGATCTGGACTCACTGCAACCTTCGCCTCCCGGGTTCAAATGATTCTCCTGCCTCAGCCTCCCGAGTAGCGAGTAGCGGGGACTACAGGCATGTACCACCGTGCCCAGCTAATTTTGTATTTTTAGTAGAGACGGGGTTTCACCATGTTGGCCAGGCTGGTCTCGAACTCCTGATCTCAGGTGATCTGCCCACCTCAGCCTCCCAAAGTGCTGGGATTACAAGCATGAGCCACCACGCCCGGCCAGTTCTACAGCTTTCTATACTGCAGACAAGGAAGTGGATTAACTCTGTCACTCAATTTTAATGAGTATCTGGGGAAGGTAAGGAAAGAGATTAAAGAAAGGAAAGAAGAGGAGGAACTGGGATAGTCACAGTGTGGGAGGAGGGGCCCTTATTTTAGAGTAGCAGCTTTATTTAAAGCTCCAAATCTGCCGAGTCTTAGCTTTGTGACTTCAGACAATTCACTTAAATTCTCTAAACTTCAGTTTCTACATTGTCCAAATGGAAAAACTTCTATAATAATAGCTAGCATACATAGTGTATACTATGTGCCTGGCATTATTCTAGCCTCTTATTCATTGCACAAATATTTATTGCAAACCTCCCTGTGTCAGGCAGTGTCCTAAAAAACAAAGATCCCTCTTTACTATGACTTTTGCTCTAATATAGGGAGACAGACAATAAACAGATTTAAAAACTATTAACCTTATAAAAACTGTACTATTAGTATCTCCATTTTATTTATTTTCTTATTATTATTATTATTTTATTTTTTTTTTTTTTTGAGATGGAGTCTCACTCTGTCACCCAGGCTGGAGTATAGTGGCACGATCTCAGCTCACTGCAACCTCCGCCTCCCAGGTTCAATCAATTCTGCCTCAGCCTCCCCGAGTAGCTGGGATTACAGGCACATACCACCACGCCCAGCTAATTTTTTGTATTTTTAGTAGAGACAAGGTTTCACCATGTTGGCCCGGCTGGTCTTGAACTCCTAACTTCAGGTGATCCACCTGCCTTGGCCTCCCAAATTGTTGGGATTACAGGCATGAGCCACCGTGCTCGGCCTGTACCTCCATTTTGAAAATGAGAAAACTGGGCTGGACGAGGTGGCTCACACCTGTAACCCCAGCACTTTGGGAGGCCGAGGCGGTGAGTCATCTGAAGTTAGGAGCTCAAAACCAGCCTGGCCAAGATGGTGAAACCCCATCTCTACTAAAAACACAAAAATTAGCCAGGCGCAGTGGTGGGTGCCTGTAATCCCAGCTACTAGGGAAGCTGAGGCAGGAGAATTGCTTGAACCCAGGAGGTGGAGGTTGCAGTGAGCCGAGATCGCACCACTGCACTGTAGCCTGGGTGACAGAGTGAGACTGTGTCTCAAAAAAAAAAAAGAAGAAGAAGAAGAAGAAACTAAGGCAGAAAAAGGCTAAGGGAGCTGGGCATGGTGGGTCACACCTGTAATCCCCGAATTTTGGGAGGCTGAGGCAGCAGGATGGCTTGAGGCCAAAAGTTTAAGATCAGCCTGGGCAATGTAGTGAGACCCATCTCTACAAAAATTATTAATGCATTTTTTTTTTTTGAGATGGAGTCTTGTTCTGTTGCCCAGGCTGGAGTGCAATGATGTGATCTCTGCCCATCACAACCTCTGCCTCCTGGGTTCAAGTGATTCTCCTGCCTCAGCGTCCCAGAATAGCCGGGATTACAGGTGTGCACCACCACGCCCGGCTAATCTTTTGTATTTTTAGTAAAGACTGGGTTTCACCATGTTGGCCAGGCTGGTCTTGAACCCTTGACCTCATGATCCACCTACCTCAGCCCCCAAAGTGCTGGGATTACAGGTGTGAGCCACCGTGCCCAGCCTATTGATGAATTTTTTAAAAAGAAGCTAAGAGATTTGCTCAGACTCCCACAGCCAGTAGGCAACAAAAACAGATTCAAAGGCAGGCAGGTTTGGCTCTGGAAGCCATGCACTGGACCCCCAGGCTATTCTGCCTCCCAGTTTTCATGAGCATCAAATGAGAGAAAGTGTATGAAAGCACTTTGTAAGTTACAAAGCACTGTGTACAAGTTGGAGCTGGTAATGTAGCTGGACAGGACCCGCTGAGACAGTGACTGCGAGGACAGCCACCCTCAGTCTCCTACCCTCACCACCAAGCCCCGAGTCCCTCTCTCTGCTGCCCCCCAGCTATGAGGTTACCCAGGCTCCTGATGTGAGTGTTGGGGGCTGGGAGAAGTGCAAAATAGTGCATTCAGCTCCCTTCCTGGTGGCTCAGACACCTTTCAGAGACAGCCTGGAAGGCTAACTCGCTCTTCAGCCATATTTTTATTTTGGGTCCGTCATCTGGTAGGGAAGAGAAGCCCCGTAGGCAGAGTGGTGACTCAGGCTGGTGATTCACAGGCCCTGCCAGCCTCCTCTGTGCAGCAGCATCCCTCAGCAGGGAGACTGCAGAACGAGTCCCCGCCCGCCTGCACTGGGGACGAGGGCTGGGGGCTGGGGGCTGGGGAAGCTAGGATTTCCCTTCAGACAGAGCAGATGGTTGCCACTTAATGAAGGCGTGCTACGGTCACACACAGCAACCCCCCCCCCCACACACACATACACACACGCACATGCACGAAACAGGCTCCTGTCTTGAAAAGGGTTTTGTCAGGCTTTTAGAAGAGGGCACTTGATAGTTACTTGTTGACTGAATCATTGGATAAATGAAAGGGTAATTAGCAGCTGGTATTTGCACAGCACTTTCCAGTTTACAAAGCATTGTCACATATATCAGCTCATGTAATCCTCCCAACAGAATGATGAGGTGAGTGTCACCACTATCCCAGTTATATAGATGACAAAACTGAGGCTCGGAGTACTGATGTCAGTTGTTCACAGTGGATCCAGGCATTTACTGAATGAATGAAAGAATGAATGAATGAAGTGGTAAGCCAGGATCTGAAATCACATTATCTTCTCCAAATTCCATACTCTCTACCATGGCTGCTGCTGCTGTCTTCACAAAGAGTTAAACAGAGGTCAGGCATGGTGGCTTACGCCTGTAATCCCAGTACTTTGGGAGGCCGAGGCAGGCGGATCACCTGAGGTCAGGAGTTCGAGACCAGCCTGGCCAACACGGCGAAACCTCATCTCTACTAAAAAATACAAAAATTAGCTGAGCGCGGTGGCAGGAGCCTGTAATCCCAGCTACTTGGGAGGCTGAGGCAGGAGAATCGCTTGAACCTGGGAAAAGGAGGTTGCAGTGAGCCGAGATTGCACCATTGCACTTCAGCCCGGGAGACAGAGCAAGACTCTGTCTCAAAAAAAAAAAAAAAAAAAAAAAGAAGAGTTAAACAGAGTCTCCTCTGAGGAACTGATGTTGGAGTCTGATGTTGGAGTACAAGGCTGTACAGAAATCACTCCCAGAGGCCCATCATCCCCTTCTTAGCTGGTGCCTTTCCATGGACGGAGTGTCCTCTTCTCCTCTAAGCCTGCCAAGCCCTTCCTCTCACAACCATCCCAGCCCACTTGTAACTTGTATCCTTATAAGCTCATACCCCTTACACTGTGAGCCCCAGGAGGAGCACTGGGCCTTATTCATCTATGTCTCCAGTGTCTGCCGTCACCCAGATACTGTATGAATGAATGAATGAATGAATGAGGTACGTGGCAAATTCTCTTTTCCTATGTTCTCCAAAACAAGGAAATAGCAATAGCCTGACCCCCAAGATTCTGCCCAGTGGCTTGGTATCAAGGGAATGTACTGGGCCAGTTTTGAAAATACATAATCACTTCCTCTGTCATTGCCTCTCCCTCTCAGAAGGCTTGCCAATGCTCAGGAGGAAGCTAAATATCCATAGTGTGATCCCAGCCCCCAAAGTGCAAAAGGGGTCAAGCACATCCCAGCTGCTCTGCCCCAAGCAGCCCCAAAGAGCTAAATTTTCTTTCTCCCTCTAAAAGGCCACAGAGCAATGCTTCCGCACCCATCTTGGCTCTCCCACACCCTGCTTTTCTGCCTCCCCTGCAGACAGCCCGCTCTGCCACACTCCCCACCCAGCCCTCTGCTATCAGAGCTCTGAACACCCAAAAAGGAAAAACGATTTGTGCTGAGCGCGAAGACAGAGCCAGGGAGGAAGGGAAGGGCTGCTCGCTGCCAGCTGACGTTCTGCAGACTGAGCTGCCTATGTCTGTGCCAAGGGTGTGGCCACCGGCGAATTCTGAGAGAGATGGGGGAAGGAGAGAGAAAAATGTACTGATTTCCACATCACATCCTGAGTTCTATCTTAAATTGTACTGAATTGGCTTCCCCATGAGAGAGAATGAGATCAAAGGCCCATAGATGATAGAGAACTACCAGTCACACATTCACTCAACAAAGATTTATGGGGCACACTACGTGCCAGGCAACACAGGCAGCAGCAAGAATGCAGACGTTAGAGACAGCCTACCTGTCCTGGAGTATCTCACATTTGAGTGGGAGAGACAGACGAGGAAACAGGCAACTGTAATATGTGTAATCAGCACTAAAGAAGAGAAAAGCACTGGACACAAAAGAAGAGAAAAGCAGAGGCCAGAGGATGGGGAGCTCACTCAGAATCAGGAGCAGAGGGGCAGTCAGAGAGTCTGCCTGGAGGAGGTAACACCCAACACACTGAATGGTGAAGAACGAGGAGAAATTATATTGGTATAAATGGGAAGAAAGGCATTCCTAGGCAGCAGGAATAGCTTGTGCAAAGGCATGGGAATGAAGAGCATAGGCCAGCAAGTACTGGGATCTGGTGCAGCACAATGAGGGGTTAAGAGGAAGAGTGGTTAGAGTATGAAGGCTCTTGTCGCAGAAGCTAAGGATTTTGGATGTTATTTTAAAAACAGCTAGAGAATCATCAAAAGGCTTGGAGAGTGTGTGACTGATCAGATTTGCATTTTGGAAAAATGAGTCTGGCAACCAAGTGAAGAATGGATTCCCAGAACACGGGATGGGGGAGAAGAGGAGCACAAGGAAGCTAGGGGAGTAGCCCAGTGAGAATGGCGGGAACCTAAATTTAGGGCAGCTCCCAAGGGAAGGAAAAGGAAAACAGAGGCATTTAGGAAGTAGAATTACTGGACATGGTGACCCACATGGGGGGCCTAGGCAGGGAGAAGGAGCTAATGCCCATGTTCTGACTTGGGTATTGAGTGGGTCAAGTGAGAGACCCCCAAATTAATCTAGAATGAATTCATATTCTGATTGTTGACTCTGTTAGGTTTTTTTTGGAACTTTTTTTTTTTGAGACATGGTCTTGCTCTGTTGCCCAGGCTGCAGTGGCATGACCATGGTCACTGGAGCCCCGACTTCCCAGGCTCAAGGATTCAGAGACTACGGGACTTCCCAAGCTCCTAGGACTACAGGAGTGCGCCACCACACCCAGCTAATATTTTAATTTTTTGTAGAGGTAGGATCTCACTATATTGTTAGGGCTGATCTCAAACTACTGGGCTCAAGCAATCCTCTTGCCTTGTGCCATGAGTAGAGATGGGGAATCTGGGCAGAGGAGGTGGTTTGGTGAGGAAACAGGTGAAACCTATGTGGAGTCTCTTGAGTTGGAGGCACCTGCAGACATCTAGGGGGAGAGAGTCAGCAGTGGGGTAGAGTAAGCTGTGGGACTACAGGAGATCTGGAGCAGAGATGGAACACTTGACAGTCAAAGTAGCTACTGTGGTTAAAAGCATGGGTGTGGAAGAGATCGCCCAAGAAAAATGTGCACATCAAGAGTGTGTGAACTCCATCTTCCTGTCGCTAGGTATGATGGGCCGAGATAATATAAGTGAAAGTGCTTAGCCTGATGTATGGGTCAGAATGGTTGCTCAATAAATGTTAGTTGAGTGAGTAGTAGGTCAAGAATCATGAATAGGCCAGGCACAGTGGCTCACGCCTGTAATCTTAGCACTTTGGGAGGCCGAGGTGGACGGATCACTTCCTGAGGTCAGGAGTTCAAGACCAGCCTGGCCATCATGGTGAAACCCCATCTTTAAAAAAAAAAGAAAAAAAAAGAATCATGAATAGGCTGGGTGCATTGGCTAATGCCTGTAATACCAGCACCTTAGGAGACCAAGGCAGTAGGGTCACTTGAGCTCAGGAGCTCAGGACCAGCCTGAGCAATATAGCAAGAACTCATGTCTACTAAAAAATTCTTTTAAATAGCTGGGCATGGTGGCATGTGCCTGTAGTCCCAGCTACTCAGGAGGCTGAGGCGAGAGGATCACTTGAGCCTGGGAGATTGAGGCTGCAGTGAGCTATAATCACACCACTGGACTCCAGCATAGGCAACATAGTGAGACTCTGTCTCAAAAAAAAAAGAAATTTTTTTTTATTTGAAGCTGTCAGTTTCAAAAAAAATTTTTTTTTTTTTTGAGACGGAGTTTCGCTCTTATTGTTCAGGCTGGAGTGCAATGGCTCCATCTCAGCTCACCGTAACCTCCACCTCCCAGGTTCAAATGATTCTCCTGCCTCAGTCTCACAAGTAGCTGATATTATAGGCATATGCCACCACACCCAGCTTATTTTGTATTTTTAGTAGAGACGGGGTTTCTCCATGTTGGTCAGGCTGGACTTGAACTCCCGACCTTAGGTGATCCACCCGCCTCGGCCTCCCAAAGTGCTGGGATTACAGGAGTAAGCCACCGTGCCTGGCCAAAAATAAAATTTAATAAAATCATGAATAATCATTTAGTCTAGTGTTTTGCTACCAAACATAATTGGGAAGTCCTTCTAACGTGTGTCTTCAATCCTCCTATCATGATTCCGGCCTTTCCGGAATTGTCTTGCTCACTATATGCACCAGTGGTTTACTCTCTCTCCCTGCCTCCTACACTCTCCACTGTCAGATCGTTTCACGCTGTTTTATTTTCAGACATACTTCGTCATTGCCATCAGCTGCCTATTTGAGGCATTTTTAATCAAACATTGAATTTGTGTAGCTAAACCATAACGTTCTGTAGAGGAAAGCAATGGCACAGGTAATCCAAAAATGACACATTGAAATGACCTCTAATTGGCTTGGGAAGTTGTTTTTGGTCCTTGCGTCTGAACATAGGTGCGTTAGATGTTCCAAAAATCGAATTCAGGGAAAATGGTCATAGTAGGGGGGAACTGATCCAAAAGAACTTGCCTAGAAACTTCCGAATCGTTTCATTCTACTGTCTTCAGCAAGGCACCAAGCCTTCTCTTCATCCCTCATTTTCTCCACTCATCCATTCCATGTATCCATTCTCCAGTCCATCCATTCATCTATCCATCATCTCTTCATCCACCCATCCTCCAAGTCCATCCATCTTTTCACCTGTCCATCCATCCATCTATCTAAAAACATCTTTGAGTGCCTACTTAATGCCAGACACTGCACTAGGTGCTGAGGGATACAGAAACAAATGGGACTTGGAACCAGGAAACTTCCAGTCTAAATGGAAAGACCCAAGATTAAAAATAACTCTTTGGTTTTATAAGGAGTTTGGCCGGGCGCTGTGGCTCACGCCTGTAATCCTAGCACTTTGGGAGGCAGAGGTGGGTGTATCACCTGAGGTCAGGAGTTCAAGACCAGCCTGGCCATCATGGTGAAATCCCATCTTAAAAAAAAAAAAAGGAGTTTCAAGAGAAAAGAAAAATAACTCTACCTGATAAGTACTCTAAAAGAATAATTCGGAGAAAAAGAAAAAAAAAGAAAAATTAGGAGAGAGAATACAACTCTTTCTAGAGAAACCAAGGAAGGCTTCATAAAAGGGGGGTCTTTTTTTTTTTTTTTTTGAGACGGAGTTTCACTCTTGTTGCCACGCTGGAGTGCAATGACGCGATCTTGGCTCACCACAACCTCTGCCTACCAGGTTCAAGCAATTCTCCTGCCTCAGCCTACCAAGTAGCTGGGATTACAGGCATGCGCCACCAGGCCTGGCTAATTTTGTATTTTTAGTAGAGACAGGGTTTCTCCATTGCTTTATTTCTCTCTCTCTTTCCATCATTCTGATTTTTTTTTCCTTTATCTGGTAAGAGGGTGAAAGGACTATAAGATAGAAATTAAGATTTTTAGCTCAAAAGTCTTCTTTCTATAGAATTTTCAGAAGCTCTAAAATAAATAAGAAAATACTAAACACGAAGAGTGGTCAAGTTTTTAAATCCACAGCATCCAGACCACCCTGCAGAAAGGCCTATCTCACTCTCCACGTGTTCTAAAATTATATCACTGTCTGTAAGTGGGGGGGGACAAATAACTGGCCTCAAGAACCTCTTCTTGTTTTGGGATGTGGCAGAGTGCTGAGAGCCGACCGGGAGAAGGAGTTGGAAACAACGTCCCAGCTCCCCCTCCCCACCCTCGATCCCTCTGGCGGCTCTAATTGAGGCCTGTCACAGGGACAGCAGGCAGCTGCAAATTGTATTCATCAACAAATTACAGCCAATTACAGCCCAGCCCCAGCCTACTGGGGGTGACATGAGGCCAGTCAGGTAATCCCTTCTCCTGATTCAGCAATGCCAAAGGTTTTGGGCTGCCAGGGTCACTTTCTGCAGTCCTGAACCCCGTCTTTATCCTGGGCCTGCACCCTGCCCTCCGATAATCCCTCAGGGAAGACAGGGCTTCCCCCAACCCTCCTGAAGTCTCTAGGGCGCTTCTCTCAGCCATCACTGAAGTTCACCCAGTGGTCTAGGCCCAATCTCTGTTTTTTTGTTACGTTATAGACATGTTGGTTTTATTAGAAAGAATAAAATGCTTGACAAACTGAAAAATATGGAAGGCTTCATCCATTTGTGTTATCATTCTTAAGCAGGGGCCCTGCTAATCCTCTCTGTATCATTCCAATTTTAGTACATGTGTTGCTGGAGCCAGTATGCTGCCACTGTGCTTTAAGCTGACTTTTCTCCGGATGTGGTCCTTGGGGGGACTGATTTGGTGGCACTTCAAGGGCCTGCAGAGAACTCTTTGCTTGTTGGCTTTGGGCCAGCTTAACTCTGCCATCTTTCTGCCCATCCTTACAACATTGGGCCAAAGCTAGGGTGAGGTTAACATGAAACCTGTGGAGGTGTAATGGAAGTGTCACCTCCCAGAAGGACAGGTATGTGGCCACCCACACCTGTCCACAGCTCCTTCTTCACTCCCCCTCCCTGGAGCCAGCAGCTCTGGTTTCAACAGTGCAAAGGTGTGTGTGTGTGTGTGTGTGTGTGTGTGTGTGTGTGTTTGCATGCACGTGCATTTACGAGACATACCACAGGACATGAACATGCTAGGGACAGAAGGATGGGGAGGGCATGATGCTGGCCCTTCTCTGTTTGATCTTGACTATAAAATTGCAGCCAAATGCTCTCAGATAATGTTCTTTTTCTCCCTCTCTTGCTTTTCCCCTCAGGACTCTGGCACTTCTACAAATAGGGCTGTGCCAGAAGAAAAGGAAGTTTCAGTGGTCAGTCCATCCATGGCCCCCACCCCCTGAAACAATAATCTCTTCCTCTCTCCCAGCCCCTGTTTGAATTAGGGAGGGGGTACGGAAAGGAGGCATCTTTCTGTCCTGATGTTTTTGAGGAAGCCAGTCCATATGTACCCTTCCTCTTCTAGGGAGTGTATCCTGTGATGTTTAAGTAGGAATCAAGCCTTAAGAATGAATTTCTCTTCTTCTTTGGAACGAAAGAAAGAAAAATAAATAAAAAATAAAAATAAATAAATAAATAAAAGAATGAATTTCTCTTGAACTGTCCTTTCTCCACCACAGGAGGCGGGATGGGTACACCCAGTAAAGGGGAAAGAGCAAGAGAAGGGGTTAGGTTGCATGTCCCCAAAGATACCAAAGCTTTCTGCCTAGGGGAGCAGTGGGGCTCAGATGACCCATAGGCAAGGAAAGAGGTCAACAGGAAGGACTCAGTAGCCCCAGCCTCCTGGAGACTCTTGAAGAAACTCAAGGTTTCAACCTGATAAACCTTCTCAAGACAGACAAGGCAGGATCAGAGGTAGGAATTCTGGGCAATATAGTGAGACCCCGTCTCTACAAAAAATGGTCGGGCATGGTGGTGTGCTCCTGTGGTCCCAGCTGAGGTGGGAGGATCTCTTGAACCCAAGAGTTTGAGGCTGCAGTGAGCCATGATCATGCTACTGCACTCCAGTCTGGGTGACAGAGTGAGATGCTGTCTCAAAAAAGAAAGAAAAGAAAGAAAGAAGAAAGAGAGAAAGAAAGAAAAGAAAAGAAAAAGAAACAGAGGGAGAAACAAGGCAGGACAAGGGCAGATAAGGGTTGAGGCCAGTCCGAGAGTGAGAGTAGAGGAGGACTGGGTTGCCAAACGTGGATAACAATCAGGGCCGTGCTTGCCCAGGTCAGCTCGCTCTTCTCATCTCAGGCTACACCCTAAGTGGATGCCTTGGTGCTCCACCCAGATTCCCGGTACTGACTGTGAGTTTTGGCTGCCGATGGCTCGCCATCTCTGGACTTGCCCTTGGCCTACAGGGCAGCCAATTAACTGACTGACAGGGGCATAAAGGACCAGCCTCCCTGCTTCAGGTGGGATCCTTTCTGTCACGCAATTGTCCACCCAGAGCTTCCCACAGGATCAAGTCAAAACCAGACTCAGCTGTGAAGCACATTCTTGCTTCCGCACTCCCTGCCCCATCCTGCTTCCCTTCCTGCTTTCTCCTAAGAGTTTGCTCCGCTATAAGCCACGTGCCCCCCCAAATCCCCATCTCAGTCTCCACATCAAGGGAACCAGATCTAAGACACTTCTCTGAGTACAAATTGCACCTTAGCTCCAGTGCCTAGGATGCTGCGTCAGCCCCTAATCAGCCTTTAGTACACAATAATGAGTTTTTTAACATTTTCGGCCCGGTGTGGTGGCTCACTTCTGTAATCCCAGCACTTTGGGAGGCTGAGGCGGGCAGATCACCTGAGGTCAGAAGTTCGAGACCAGCCTGGCCAACATGAAGAAACCCTGTCTCTACTAAAAATACAAAAATTAGCCGGGCCTGGTGGCATGCACCTGTAATCCCAGCTGCTAGGGAGGCTGAAGCAGAAGAATTGCTTGAACTCGGGAGGCGGAGGTTGTAGTGAGCCAAGATTGCGCCAATGCACTCCAGCCTGGGTGACAGAGCAAGACTCCATCTAAAAAAATAAATAAATAAATAATTCTAGTCTCTCACTATGATACTGCAGTAAATAATGCTAAATATTCATAGTATATGTGGTTAATTGAAAGAAAGAGTGATTGGTTGACTTAATCTCTAGATGGGTGATAAGTAGGTGGGGGAATTTATTCTAGGATCGCCCCACCACACATACACACACACACACACACACACACACACACACACACACTAACCAGATTTCCATGGCTCATCCCAGTACATCCTGTCTACATATAAGCCACCTGCTTATGTCTATGCAAAGTCAAAGACAGATAATCCAGTTTGTGGATTATCCAGACCCCCAGCTGGCATGTTCCTCCTCAGTATAGCCGATCTGAACCCTCCCTCTGCTCCACCACCTTCCCGGGAGTAGGGGGGTGGGCAGAGGCAGGCAGCAGGGGATGGCTGGATGATGAAACCTCAGTCTGTCAACACTGTTGCTGCTGCCTCAGCAGTCTGATGTAAGATCAGAAACTATTGGGTAAAATCATGTTAGGAATCTTCTGTGGATTCCAGGTATCTGGGCTTATCATCAAGCAGGACAAGGGCAGATAAGGGTTGAAGGTTGCGGTTAACAAGCAGAAAATTAAGAGCTTTTGTATGGTGAAAACACCTTGAACAAGGCCAGGAAAATCACCTGCTAAGTAATCAGGTTTGGATCACTGAGAATCATAGTATGATAAGATGATACTTAAAATGATTTAAGATATGCAAAGTCCTCTCCTATTCTGAAAGCTTTCCAGGAAAAGAAGTATGTGGATTTTTCAGGTTTTTCAGTCATTCCTATCAAGGACTTCCTATAGTTTACCTTCCTTCCAGACTGTTGCAGTTCTGGTCTGTTTATCTCCTTTGTTTTTTTTCTTTAAACAGGGTCTCACTCTGTCAGTGAGGCTGGAGTGCAGTGATTTGAACACAACGACCACAGCCTCGGCCTCCTGGGCTCAAGCAATCTTCCCTCAGCCTCCTGAGTAGCTGGGACCACAGATGCCACCACGTCTGGCTAATTTTTCTTTTTTTTTTTTTTTAACAAGACAGGGTCTTGTTTAGTGGCCCAGGCTGTTCTTGTACTCTGAGCTCAAGCAATCCTCCTGCCTCAGCCTCCCAAAGCACTGAGATTACAGATGTGAACCACTGCACCCGGCCCTGTTTTTCTTCTGATTTCAGACAAAAAGTAGACCAGCAAATCTTTCTTTTTTAATGCATAGTGCGCCTTCCCCCAAATCTGTGGACCTGCACTAACCATAGAAACAGAATGTGAGCCACATATGTAATTTTAATATTTCTGATAGCCACATTTTAAGGTTAAAAAGAAACAACCAAAACTAATTTTAACCATTTTATTTAATTCATTATATAAAAAAATCATCACTTCAACATATGTATAACCAATATAAAAAGTACCAATAAGAAATTTTACATTATTTTTTCACATTAAGGCTCTGAATCTGTTGTGTATTTTATGCTTACAGCACATCTCAGTTGAGACCAGCCACACTGCCCATGTTCAATCACCAAGTGTGGCTCATGGCTGCCATATTGGACACCCCAGGTCTAGAGCTTGGGAGTCCCTTCCCTGACACCTGCCCTACAACCTAGTCCTCTGGGGTAGGAGGCAGAGAATGTGGATCTAGATACAGCATATCCTCAGATGACAGTGGGAGGAGTTTGGGGGAGGGGAGTGGTGGACAGAGTCTGGGAGTGTCCCAGGCCAGGTAATTACAGGGGAAGGGAGGAAGGAAACTGTGTCTATTAAACCTCAAACTGGGGCCTTTCCTCCTGAGCAGTAGGTGGAGCCAGGAAAGTGTTCCGAAGCCCACAATGCTCCAAGTCCCTCATTAATCAGAATACTTAATTCTCCAGTGAGTTCTTTTCCTTACCTCCTCCAGGAAGCCTTCCCAGATAAACTCTCCAATCTTAACTGATAGAGACCTTGTCTCTAAAAAAATAAAATAATTAGCTGGGCATGGTGGCACACGTGGTAGTTCCAGCTACTTGGGAGGCTGAGATGGGAGAATCTCTTGAAACTGGGAGGTCAAGGCTGCAGTGAGTCAGGATTGCTTTACTGTGCTCCAGCCTGGATGACAGAGCAAAACTCTGTCTCGAAAAAAAAAAAAAAGAGATGAAGAGAGAAAGACTATGAAAGAGCTTCCCGTGCCCACCTTGTACTAAGAACCATAGAAAGTGAACTAGGAAAGATATATTGCGTACTCAGTCCCCTCACTTTACAGATGAGTAAACTGAGGCCGGGAGACTAGGAATGACTTGGTCAAGGTGGCAGAAGTTGGTGGCAGAGCCAAGTCTTAACCTGTATGTTGCCTTGTGGGCTACTGTTTGGGGTGCTGCATAATCAGACTGGTGGCTCTGTTCCTCCCCCATCAGGCTGGGAGAGTTCCAGAGAGTGAGTAAGCAATTCTGTCTTCTCTCCCCTTAAGGATAAGAGAGGCATCTGGAATGGAAAGCATGGTAATCTTATAAAAACAAACACAATCAAAAGCACAGAACCTCATTCAACAACAAGCTTTTGAAACCCAGCTGTCCCCCCGCCCTCCTACAAGGCATTTCTCATGAGATTTAACAATTTAATAGGAAGAAGTGGGGAATGCTAAAAGATGAGCCCTCCAGGCTCCCACCTCCCCCTCCACCCCACTCCACTGAAGTGGGGCATAGACCCAGGATTATCCCAGGAGCCAGAGTGGCCCAAGCAGAAGCCAAGCCCTAAACATTCCAGAGTGACCAAGATATCCGCTACTTCAGGCTTCTGCTTCCTTTTCCAAGAGTCCTTGAGCTATAGCAGTTGGTGGGAGTCCCTACACGGCAGTAGAGTGTCTCTCTGGGGGAGGTCCAGGGCTCTGCTGCTGCCCAATTCTTTTGGGCTAAAGTTTCCTCCTCTGTGTTCCCTTCAGAACAAACACTCTTGGTCGCAGCCTTACTTCTTTCCTAAGCCAAGTCCCAGGAATCTATTTCAGGACTTGTTTCGCCCACTCTGCCTGACGTCTGTGACAAGCTGGGGTGCTAGGGAGTCCTCACCATCTGCCTACCTCCACCACCAGCCAGGCAGTCCCAGGTGGCGCTCAATCCTTAGCCCCAGAAAGTGAGCCCAAGCTCACTCACTGTCTCTGCAAATCCTCTGCTAAGTTGTTGGTGATTTTATTCCTTGCCACCCAAAAAGCAGGGGCACCTTTACTGGCAGTTTTGGTGAAAAAAAAAATGGCCAGATGCGGTAGCTCATGCCTGTAATCCCAGCACTTCGGGAGGCCGAGGTCGGCAGATCACAAGGTCAGGAGTTCGAGACCAGCGTGGCCAACATGGTGACACCCCATTTCTACTAAAAAATGCAAAAATTAGCTGGGTGTGGTGGTGTGTGCCTGTAGACCCAGCTACTCGGGAGGCTGAGGCAGGAGAATCACTGTAACCTGGGAGGCAGAGGTTGCAGTAAACCGAGATCACGCCACTGCACTCCAGCCTGGGTGAGAGAGCAAGACTGTCTCAATCAATAAATCAATGAAGAAGAAGAAGAAGAAGAACAAGAACAAGAAGGAGAAGCAGAAAAGCAACAGCACTGTAATGTCTCTCCTACCATATACACACATTTCAACTTGAAGAAGCCTGGAAATCTGGGGATGGAGGAAGAGGAAGCTGGATTAAATTTCCCTCCCACCCAAACCTCTGCACAAACACATAAACTTTGGCAGTATCTATGACAACTTTAAATACATATACCCAGCCGGGCGTGGTTGCTTACACCTGTAATCCCAGCACTTTGGGAGGCCACGGCGGGCGGATCATCTGAGGTCGGGAGTCCGAGACCAGCCTGACCAGCATGGAGAAACCCTGTCTCTATTAAAAATACAAAAAATTAGCCAATCGTGGTGGCACATGCCTGTAATCCCAGCTACTTGGGAGGCTGAGGCAGGAGAATGGTTTGAACCTGGTAGGCAGAGGTTGTGGTGAGCTGAGATTGCATCATTACACTCCAGACTGGGCAACAAAAGAGAAACTCTGTCTAAAAAAAAATACATATACCCTTTGACACAACAATTGAAACTCTAGGAATATATCTTATAGGAAAGCTTCTCCAAGTGTACCAAAAAATATATATGCAAGGAGGACCATGGCTGTGGGCAGACATGAGACTTAATTAATTAATGATGGTACATTCATACAATGGAATCTCATGTGGTCATCAAAAAGAAGGAGAAAAATCCAGATAGAAGCCTTCCTTTCTGAAGCCCCTCCTCCTGAGGGCAAAGATGGCAGTGGTGTCATGGAATAATGGAACGCATGGAATAATGTCCGAGATATAAATAAGAAAAGCAAAACTATTTGCTTCATATAATCCCATGTGGGTTCTATAGACATACCTCTTTCGTACATACAGAGAAAAAAATATACAGAAGAATGCATAAAAACCTGTTCACGCCGGGCCAGGTGGCTCATGCTTGTAATCCCAGCACTTTGGGAGGCGGGCAGATCACCCGAGGTCAGGAGTTCGAGAACAGCCTCACCAACATGGAGAAACCCTGTCTTTATATATTTTTAAAAAATAAATAAATAAACCTATTCACAACGGTTAGCTCTAAAGTTGAGATTATAAAGTGTCTTTTCTTTTCTTTTTTTTTTTGAGACAGGATCTCACTTTGTCCCCCAGGCTAGAGTGCAGTGGCACAATCTCGGCTCACTGCAGCCTTGACCTCCCAGGTTCCAGAGGTGCTCCTGCCTCAGCCTCCCAAGTAGCAGGAACTACAGGTATGTGCCACCATGTATGGCTAATTTTTGTATTTTTTGTAGAGATAGGGTTTCGTAGAGATAGGTTTTTGCTGAGGCTGGTCTTGAACTCTTTTTTTTCTCTCTCTTTTCTTTTTGTGTCTTCTGGTCTTGAACTCTTGAGCTCAAGGAATCCACCCGCCTCAGCCTCCCAAAGTGCTAGGATTACAGGCATGAGCCACTGTGCAGAGCCAGTTTCTTCATTTTCTTTTTTTTTGAATTTTTCATTAAACAAGTTGCGAGTTTAGATTTCTTCATTTTCTAAATATAGATTTCTTCCACATAGAGATCTATAAGATCTATTACTTTTGCAATGAAGGGGAGAAATTTTTTCTTTTTAAAAAGAAGGAATGGCTGGGTACGATGGCTCACGCTTATAATCCCAACACTCTGGGAGGCTGAGGAGGGTGGACCACCTGAGGTCAGGAGTTAGAGACCAGCCTGACCAACATGGTGAAACCCCATCTCTACTAAAAATACCAAAAAAAAAAAAAAAAAAAAGAGCTGGGCATGGTAGCAGGTGCCTGTAATCTCAGCTACTCGGGAGGCTGAGGCAGGAGCATTGCTTGAACCTGGGAGGCAGAGGTTGCATTGAGCCAAGATCACGGCATTGTACTCCAGCCTGGGCAGCAAAACTCCGTCTCAAAAGAAGGAAGCAGAGGGGGGAAGTGGGAGGGGGGAGGGGAGGGGAGGGGGGAGAAACTGGCTGGGTACAGTGGCTCACGCCTGTAATTCCAGCACTTTGGTAGGCCAAGGAGAGTGGATCACATGAGGTCAGGAGTTCAAGACCAGCCTGGTCAACATGGAGAAACCTCATCTCTACTAAACGTACAAAAAATTAGCTAGACATGGTGGTGAATGCCTGTAATCCCAGCTACTCAGGGGGCTAAGGCAGGAGAATCACTTTAACACAGGAGGCGAAGTTTTCCGAGAGCCAAGATCATACTACTGTACTCCATCCTGGCTGACAGAGTGAAAGCCAGTCTAAAAAAAAAAAAAAAAAAAAAAATTAAAGTAAAAATTTAAAGAAAAAAAAGCCGGGCGTGGCGGCTCACACCTGAAATCCCAACACTTTGGGAGGCCGAGGCGGACAGATCACGAGGTCAAGAGATTGAGACCGTCCTGGTCAATGTGATGAAACCCCGTCTCTACTAAAATACAAAAATTAGCTGGGTGTGGTGGCGCACACCTGTAGTCCCAGATACGGGAAGGCTGAGGCAGGAGAATTGCTTGAACCTGCGAGGCGGAGGTTGCAGTGAGCCAAGATGGCGCCACTGCACTCCAGCCTGGTGCCTGGCAACAGAGCAAGACTCTGTCTCAAAAAAAAAACAGGAACATAGAACATGACTGGGTGTGGTGATTGGTGGCTCATATTGGTAATCCCAGTACTTTAGGAGGCCAAGGTGGGAGGATCGCTTGAGGTCAGGGGTTCAAGACCACCCTAGGCAAGAGGGTAGACCCCATCTCTACAAAAACAAAAAATAAAAAGAATAGGAACATCTAACATGTTCAATTTTTTTTTTAAGGGAACAGCGAATACCCTCTTCTGGCTCATCCAGGGGAGGAGGTCCCATGCATCCACCCACAAACTCCCCAACAGATGGCCTTGGAAATGAAGTGCAGCCACACTGCCCACCCCTTCCAGCCGAATGCTGGCCTGGGCCTCCCTTGCATCCCTTACTTCCTCCCTTTCCTCTCTCCATTGGCCCCATTCAAAACAAGCTTGTGTTAGAGAACATGCTGTCCTGTGTGCTCCTAGCACTTGGGCAGACTCAGCACTTCCCAGGCCGTGGTGGAGGTGTCCATCTCAAGAAAGACTTGCAATGGCACGTGGTCAGGATGAAAGGGGGAATGGGAACTTCTGGCCAGATTGGAGACCAGACCTTTGCTGGGCTTAGGAGATAAAGCTGTCACTCCCCAGGAAGGGGAGTGGGAAGGCGGAAAGCTGGTCCTTAATCTAATCAAGGAGAGGGAGGATGAAGGGGGAATCAGAGCTCTGAGATGCTGTCCTGGCTCCCTGTCTCCTACCTCCTGTCCCCTGCCCTGGCAATAAAAAGAGCTGGCCTGGGAGGAAGGAGTTGGATGCACTGCTAAGTAGCTGTGTATCTGTGGGCAAGTCATTGCCCACTCTGGGCCTTAGGGACTTCTTTCCTTCCTCCTTTGTCTGCCTTGAGCCCTTGCAACATGGAGAGGACTGGAAAGGGCATGGGAAAGTGGGGGACCCCTGGCGTCTTGCCCTCATGATGAGGAGCTCCAGGAAGGGAAGGCTTCCATCTGGATTTTACATTCCAACCTATGCAAGAAGGGGTGACCGGATGGGGAAGGGCGGCTC
The DNA here is from genome assembly GCA_036589455.1 of Ateles fusciceps. NCBI lineage: Eukaryota > Metazoa > Chordata > Mammalia > Primates > Atelidae > Ateles > Ateles fusciceps. The sequence continues at coordinate 20,395 of JAZHEH010000789.1, read as the reverse complement.
GGAAGAAAGCCCAAACTCTGGGGCTGGGCGCAGTGGCTCATGCCTATAATCCCAGCATTTTGGGAGGCCGAGGCAGGCAGATCACTTGAGGTCAGTTCAGGACCAGCCTGACCCACGTGGTGAAACCCCATCTCTACTAAAAATACAGAAATTACCCATGCATGGTGGTACGTGCCTGTAAAATTCCAGCTATTCGGGAGCCTGAAGTATGAGAATCACTTGAACCTGGGAGGTGGAGGTTGCAGTGAGCCGAGATCACACCATTGCACTCCAGCCTGGGTGACAGAGCAGAACTCTGTCTGAAAAAAAAAAAGCCTTAACTCTAGAACCCTGGGTCTACAGGTTTCCTTCAACTTCACAGGCATCCAGCCTGAGCCACCACTCTGCGCCCCTAGGGAAGCTCTCCTCGGCACCCATGCCAGGGTCTCAAAAAAATCCTACTGAATAGAGAAGCCAGTCCAGGGGGAAGTACAACCTCACCCTCCACCCTGACCACACCCTCATTCCTTGCCCTTGCCCTGAGTTCAAAATGCAGAATCCCTGGGCAGGACTGTCGAGTGCGAGGTTCTCTCTCCCTCTTCATCCCCCCTGCAGACAGGGAGGATTCTAACCAGCTAGGGAAGGAGTGTGGTTGGAAGAGCCAAAATCAGGAGCTGACACCTTGGAGGCCCCTCTGCTAGGGATGGGGGACACCTCTGCACCTCTTCCCCAGATCTGGAGACCTAAGTCCACCAAGTGACAAGAAATGAAAATATATCCCTTAAGATTTGAAGACAGAAGAGCAGAATTTGCGTGGGGTTGGGGCGGGATGGGGTGGGGTGGGGAGGAGAGCGCTCCTGGCGGGGACAGAGGGTCAGTTCTGGCCAGTTCCTTTCCAGCCTGGCCTGGGGCCTCAACCTGACCCTGGGCTATAGGACTCTGCCCAAAAGACTGGGCGAGAAGAGTCACAGGTGTGCCTGGGGGGAGGGGCCCATAGCATGTGTGCCCAGCAGAACCAGCCCAGCAGTTCTGTCAAGTAGGCCCCAGCACTGACGCACACTTGGGCACCCTTCCGCATCAATACACACCCACCCCCCATTCTGCCAGCCACAGGGATGGGGAGGGGGAACAAATCTGAGTTTCTGGCAGCGCCTGGTAGGAGGATCAAGTTCCTCAGGAAACCTTCTGCAGAAGTGGGGGTTGCCAGCACTTTCTCTTTCTCCCCCAGGTCCTTTCCTCTGATTCCAGAGAAGAGGAGGCAGAGGCGGGGGGACACAGGGTGTGGGGAACGATGAATCTGCTCTGGGGGAGTCTGCCTTTGCACAAAGGGTGGCAGGGGGTAACTAGAGGGCTGGGCAACTGGAAAGAATTGTGCTTGTTTTTTTTCTTTTTTAGAGACATGGTCTCCCTATGTTGCCTAGGCTGGCCTTGAACTCCTGGGCCCAAGCCATCCTCCTGCCTCAGCCTCCCAAAGTGCTGGGATTACAGGTGTGAGCCACCACGCCCAGCCCTGTGCTTGGTTTTTACTTCACTGCTCTCACTAGAAGACTAAGAGGATCTAACTGCTCTGCATTATCAGACATAGCTGGCCCTGGTGCTGCTGAGTAGGGGCGCTCAAGCCCTTGAGATGTTAGCATTTTATTCTATAATCACCATAAACACTGGGGGCTTATGTCTTCCCCCTTCTATGTTGGAGGGTGTATGTTCGGCAGTCCTCACCGCCACCAACCACAGACAGCTACTACTTCTCCCTCTCCCGTGGGAAGAGCTACCGTTCCAAAGCTGGAAAACTCATGGCTTAGTCACCAGGGCCAAGCTGGCTCAATCCAGCCCCAGGCCTCCCCAGCACCAGCCACTGCCATCATGCCTCCGAGGCAGTCAGCAGGATTGAGTACACAGAGGTGACTTAAGGCCAGGGAGGAATTACTTTCCATTCTCACCACATCCTATAAGGAGGGAAAAAAATCGACCTGAGACTGGAGAAGTGGGCAGGATAGGAACAGAATGGCTCTTTCAGGACTTACTTATATAGACTTAGGTGCCCCCAAGGTCAAGAACTTAGGAGAAGCTCAGACCAGCAAAATTTGAAGTTAAATCTGCAAGGAGCAGTTGATATAAGGGACAAGTAAGACCCAGAGGATGAGGGGGAAGGGTGTTAAATCAGAAGAAAGGAAGTGACCCCACCCAAAAGGCTACAGAGATCAGGCAATAGCTTGAGGGGTTTTCAACTCCCCCCTACCACTTTCACTAACCATCCATAACACACAAGCTGATTTTTGTAAGTGCTTGCTTTGCAAATTCAGCTTCAAGAGAAATCTCCCTCCTCCCCTCCCCGCAATGCCACATAGAAATCCTGGACTATCTCTGAGGCAAGATAAGGAGAGGAAAATGCCAGACCAAAGTAAGAGCTACAGAGTTATCAGTCTTTAATAACTTACAGGCAAGTGCTAAAAAACAGTTAATACAGAGGACACACGCGGCTTATAAAAAGGGTCATGGATCTACAAATGTGGGGGAGGGGTTCTTGGCACTTTCACAGACACAAAAATAAAAACTATGTGACTGGTATCCCTAGAAAAGCAGCCTGGGGGGGACTCCCCAGTTGGGGGGGACGAGGGTTGGGAGACCGTTGTTTCATCCCAAACACATTCTCCAAGCCACTTCCCATCCCCCCCAAAACACATCCAATTAAAAAGCCAGAGAAGAAAAACGAGGAACAGGGTCGAGGTAGAGTCACAGTTTACATTTACGCCTCCACGTTCCTGCAGCCCCCACTTCTCCAGAGAGGATGAGGGAGAGATGTGCAAAGCCATCCCGTCTCCCATCCCCCACCGCGATGTGGCACCAAACAGGACCCGCCCCCCCCTTGCTCCTCTATCCTTCATAGAGGTGGACGGGTCCTGCACCCCCAGGCTGACTGAGAGGTCACAGGCTGGCCACACACACCCTGCTGTCCAACTGCGCAGATCCCTACTAGGTGGGGGGGGGGGCAAGGGAGGTGGAGGGCTCGGGTCACCGTCTCTTCTTGCTGCCCCGAGCCGCCTTCTTCCTCTTGAGGATCATCTCGTAGAGGCGCTCCAGGCCCTGCTGCAGGCCCAGACCGTCCACAGCGCTGCAGCCTTGCACATGGGTGAGAGTGGCGGCTGCTAGCTCTCGGACTGCCAGCCTCTTCTCCACCTCAGCAGCGCTCAGTGCCCCGGGCTGGTCCTGCTTGTTGGCCAGAACCAGCACCGGCACACCCTGGTTGTCCGAGGCCCGGCTGATTCGATGCAACTCCACCTTGGCCTCCTCCAGCCGCTCGGCCTCCACAGCGTCCACCACAAACACCAGCCCGTCTGTCCGGCGGGTGTAAGAGCGCCAGAGCGGTCTCAGCTTCTCCTGCCCCCCGACGTCCCACACTTGGAAGGTGATGCCACGCGACCCCCCGAGGGGCACCCCGGATCTTCTCGGTGTTGAAGCCTTTGGTGGGGACACTCTGGACAAACTCCTTGAACTTGAGGCGGTAAAGGAGGAGGTCTTTCCAGCAGAGTCCAGCCCAATGACCACGACATGCAGGGCTTGGAAGTGGGGCAAGAAGGAGGAGGCGGTGGGTGCCATCTCAGTCAAGTGGTTCCCCATAGTGAACTAAGGTGCCTAGTAGAGGCAGGGAGGAGGCCTTGAAATTGCAGGTTCCAGGGAGCACTCCTGGGTTATCCGAACCAAGAAAAAGTCATGGGAGAAAAAGGAGACGCTTAATAACACACACAAGATTTGCAACTTCTTGATCCCTTTCTAAATCAGCCGCTTTTAAAAATTCCTTGCCTTTTATTTTTAAGCTGCAGGTGTAACAGAGGTGCTCCCCAACTCTCTGGGGAGTCGTGAGGGGGCGACGGGACCTAGAGAGACCCCCAGGTCCTGGGCCACTCAAGCTGGGAGTGAGGGCTCGATCCGTGGACGGTGGGCTTCTAGAGCCTCTTCTCAGAGCTTATAGCGCCATCCCCCAGGCAAGATCCCCGCCGGAAGTGGGAAGTCGACAGTGTCCCCAAACTAAGAGTTGGGGTGCAGACGCTGAGGCCGGAGATTGAGTCTGGCTCCCACAGGCCCTCCGCACCCCAAGCCGTTGACACGGTGCCCTTCCTTACTCCGCGACCCCCGCCCCACCGCCCCGCGACACTCCCTGCCCGCCCGCCCTCCTCTGATCGCCAACACTAGCTCCAGCGGCCCCCACCGGGACCGCCTCAGCACGGTCTGGAGTGTCCGCTTACCTCTTGCGAGCCGCGCTCTCCTCGCTCCTTTCCCGGCCGGCCAAACACCGCATCCGCTCCGCGAGACCCTGCAGGCACCCAGCGCACCTCCACCACCGCCTCTGAGGAGCCTGCCTAGGGCTCGGCCTTAAAAACCCGCGTGTGACGTCACGAGACGCGGACCAATCAGTGGGGCGGGGCGGAGCGTGGAGCTACTGGCGCTGCAGCCCCCGCCACAAGCGAACAGACGCTTGCCCAATTTGTGGCCGCTCTATTTGATTTTTTCAATCGCATTGCAATATTTGGAATTAAACCTGGAATTAATCCGGAATGAAGGGTGGGAGGGGCAAAAGGAACGTGCCTGGCAGCGTTTGACTCGGGAGGAAATATATGAATACCCTAATATTTGCACTACCACCGCATCCCCTCCCCCAGGCAGAAGTACTATCCCATATAGAGGCTGACAAGTCTTTCTCCTTTATCCTTCATAATTCAATTGTCAAACCTGTGTGAACCTGGAACCCCACAAAGCAGCTGCTTCACAGTGCTAAGCCCATTACCCACAAGAACCTGTTAGGGACTGTCTGCCTTTTACAGATAAGCAATGCCATGAAGGGTTAAATGACTTATCGAAGTACACATAGCTAGTAAGTGGCTGAGCGAGGATGTCTGAGTCCAGAGCCTGGGCCCCTCACCACTTGGCTTTCTCTCCTCTCTTATCAGGGAAGCTGTAGGGCTAAGCATCCTCAATAGAAATCCCTCAATTGCTAGCTGAGTTTAGTCCAGCAGCAGACCCCTCAAGGCCTTCCTTGTTAAAATAGATTGACAAAGACAGAATTATTTATCACTCAACAGTGTGTTTAGGTGCAGTAGCTCACACCTGTAATCCCAGTACTTTGGGAGGCCAAGGCAGGCGGATCACTTGAGCTCAGGAGTTCGAGACCAGCCTGGACAACAGGGTGAAACCTCGTCTCTACTAAAAAGACAAAAATTAGCCGGTCGTGGTGGTAGATGCCTGTAATCCCAGCTACTCAGGAGGCTGAGGCAGGAGAATCACTTGAACCCAGAGGTGGAGGTAGCAGTGATCTGAGATCACACCACTGTACTCTAGCCTGGGTGACAGAGCGAGATTCTGTCTCAAAAAAACAAAACAGAACAAACAAACAAAAAGCCAGTATGTTTACTGATCTCATTCATACTGTGTGCTCTGAATAAGTCAGAGAGACCGTGGAGAAATAGAGGATGTCTCGGCTGTAGAACCAGGCCTCAGAGGGCTTAAGACTCATCACTAGCAGTGACAGAATGAGATAGCACTTGTAGGATTTCAGAGGAGAGAGAAATATGTCAACTGGAAGCTTCTGGAAAGGTTTATAGAAGTTCTTTAGCCCTGTGTAGGACTGGTTAGGAGGGGCACAGGAACGAGTGGAGTCTCCCCAGCCACTGCAGCCTGCTACAGTCTCGGCAGCCCTGAAAGGAAGATGTCACAAAGGGGCACTGTGACCAAAAGGACAACAGTAATTAGGTGGAATGCGGGGGGGCGGGGGTAGGGCAAATCAGAGAAGAACGAGGTTGTACGTTGTAACTTTAATATTCCCATTTTTGCCTGGAGGTTGCATTCATTTATTTATTGTATAATTCAATATTAATCTTTTTAAAGGCTATGTGTGAGAGGGATTGAAAAAAGGAGAGGGGGAAGTCACTGCCAGACAGCAGGGCCCAGCCTTTTCCTGCTCACCCGCCTCAATCAAGTGCTGATAAATAAGCTTCCCATCTGTTTGTCACCAGCATGCCTTGCCACCTCCTTCTTCCCCCCTGCACTACAAAACCAGCCACCTGGTTTCCCCAGCAATGCAGGGAGCCTCCCCCAATCCCTAAAGACCTTAGGAAATTAGTCTAAGATTAAGACCTTAGGAAATTAGTTTGTTACACCCCAAGTTGGAGCGTGACAGATTGCAGCAGCAGCTAATGTACCAGAGATAGAGCTGCGCATGGTGAAGTTAGGAGAGGGGGAAGACGGAGCAGGCCCAGGGGTTAAGAACCACTGCATTGCTGAGTAGCCACTGGGTGCTAGGCTCTGGTCTAGGAACTTTGCTTACTTTTCCTTTTTTAATACACAAGTCCGCCAGGCGCGGTGGCTCACGCCTGTAATCCCAGCACTTTCGGGGGCCAAGGCAGGCAGATCACCTGAGGTCGGGAGTTCGAGACAAGCCAGACCAACATGTAGAAACCCCGTCTCTACTAAAAATACAAAAAAATTAGCCGGACATGATGGTGCATGCCTGTAATCCCAGCTACTTGGGAGACTGAGGCAGGAGAATCACTTGAACCTGGGAAGTGGAAGGTGTGGTGAGCCAAGATCGCGCCATTGCACTCCAGCCTGGGCAACAAGAGCAAAACTCCATCTTAAAAAAAAATACACAAGTCAACCCCATGAAGTAAGTATGGTTAGTCTAAGAAGAAACTGAAGCACAGAAAGATTAGGTAATTTGTTGAAGGTCATCCAGCTAGAAAATGATGTTATAATGTCTATAAGACTGAAAACACGCAGAAACTGAAAACACACAAGTTGCCTTGTTTTGGCCACAATCTTTGTTTTTTGGGGGGGGGGTTTCCTAAGCTTCTTTAACATGGCTCCTATAATATATCTTGGGACTCACACCCAAGATAGAAATTGTCACTTATCTGATAAAGGAAATGAAACTGACAATCCCACCCCACCCTTCTGTCTTTCACCTTTGCCAGAGAAGGTGTTAATGAACAAATGGGAAGCGGAAGGTGGGGCTGGGGAGGGGTAAAGAAAGGGACCCGGCTTGTCCAGGTAGCACTAAGCTGTAAGCCTATACTGCTGAGACCATCTGAACATTTGTACATTAAGCAATTCTTCTTTTTTGGAATGATACAGAAATTAGCATGGTCCCTGCGCAAGGATGACATGTGAATTTGTGAAGCATTCCATAATTTTCAAAATTAAAATAAAAATTATTATTATTACTTACAGACAAGATCTCGCTCTGTCACCCAGGCTGGAATGCAGTGGCGAGATCATAGATGACGGCAGCCTTGAGCTCCTGGGTTCAAGAGATCCTCCACCTCAGACTCCTGAGGAGCTGGGACTGTAAGCACGTGCCACCATACGTGGCTAGAGAACTACTTTCGATTGGAGGAAGAGGGAACTGGAGAACCTTTCAAAGAGGGGACACTGAGCCAAGGTTTAAGTGACACCGAGTCAGATAAGCATCATTCTTCCTCAAAACTGTCTCCTCCACCAGACTAAGCCATCAAGGGCAGCAGCTGGTTCTGATCTGTAGCTCCACCATGCCCAGCACCATGCCTGGCACACACAATCAGTCAGAAAATCTTGTGTGAATAAATGAATGCATGATGGCGTAAATGTCCTCAGAGGGCTCCCTAAGTATGAGAACCAAACCTCCACTCTTAGCTTGGGAGTTTCCCAGATTGAGGTCTTTGGGCCCTTGGGGTTCTGTTGATACTGGGTTGGCCAATAATTCCTACCATCCCTGCATTTCTAGGCAGTGTCTGAGTAGTATAGAACTCTTAGGCCTTACTGGAGAGGAGGAACTTAAAGGAGAAAAACAGGGCCAAAGATGGGGATGACACTGGACAGAGAGGTTGCCCTCAGGGCATGCTGGAACCCGGGCTGAGAGCACGTGAGTCCCATCATTCCATCCCTCACTAGTGGAGTGACTTGAAAAAGTAAAAAGCCACTTCCGGCTGGGCATGGTGGCTCATGCCTGTAATTCCAGCACTTTGGGAGGCCAAGGCGGACAGATCACCTGAGGTCAGGAGTTCAAGACCAGCCTGGCTAACATGATGAAACCCCCGTCTCTACTAAAAATAAAAAAAAATTAGCAGGGCAGGCTGGGCTCGGTGGCTCATGCCTGTAATCCCAGCACTTTGGGAGGCCAAGGTGGGTGGATCACCTAAGGTCAGGAGTTCGAGACCAGCCTGGCTAACATGGTGAAACCTTGTTTCTACTAAAAATATAAAAAATTAGCCAGGCATGGTGGCACTTGCCTATAATCCCAGTTACTTGGGAGGCTGAGGCAGGAGAATCACTTAAACCCGGGAGGCAGAGGTTGTAGTGAGCCGAGATCACGCCATTGCACTCCAGCTTGGGCAACCAGAGCGAAACTCCGTCTCAAAAAAACAGGCCGGGCGCTGTAGCTCACGCCTGTAATCCTAGCACTTTGGGAGGCCAAGGTGGATGGATCACCTGAGGTCAGGAGTTCAAGACCAGGCTGGCCATCATGGTGAAACCCCATCTTTATTTAAAAAGAAATTTAAAAATAAAATAATAATAATAATAATTTAAAAAGCAGAACATGGCGGCACATGCTTGCAGTCCCAGCTACTTGGGAGGCTGAACAGAATCGCTGGACCCAGGGAGGCAGAGGCTGCACTAAGCCGAGATCATGCCACTGCACTCCAGCCTGAGTGACAGAGGGAGACTTCATCTCAAAAAAAAAAAAAAAAAAGTCACTTCCCCTCCTGGAAGCCTCAGTTTCCTTAGCATGTAATGATGTAATGAGGGGTTTAGACGTTTCCAGGTCCTTTCCCCCGTCACAGTCCATGCTCTGGAGTAAGGGAGGGTAGGAGGATGAGTGGAGCTCGCCTAGGAAGTGGCTGCTTGTCTCTACAGTATCTTAAGTACCTGTCTTTGTTAACAAATGAGGGAAAGAGGAGTCTGCAGGAGTAGGGGGTGGTGTGGGGGGAATGACTCCAAGGAGCAGTTATCAGCTCGGGAATAACGAAGACCAATTTTTCAAATCCCAGTTCTGTTTCCACATGAACAAAATGGAGAAAACCCAACCTATCTCAGAGTGTGGGGGGGGAAATGTGTGAAAGGGCCCCAAAGATACCCTTTTCCCCAACCAAGAGCTCTTTCCCTGGCAACCATCCCAAAATCAAGTCCCAGGGTGGAGCCAAGGGCTAGAAATAAGCAGATGCTGCCCCCTGGTGGATATATTTGTCACTGCCTGATAAGTGAAGAACAGCTGAGTCGCCCAGGGTGAAGTTAATTCAGGTTCCTTTGTCGGCTTCCAAAGTCTTCCTTTCAGACAGGGCCTTTCCTGCAGTTTCAGGTTGGATATTAAAAAATACACCAGCCGAGCGCGGTGGCTCACGCCTGTAATCCCAGCACTTTGGGAGGCTGAGGTGGGTGCATCACGAGGTCAGGAGTTCAAGACCAGCCTGGCCAAGCTAATGAAACCCTGTCTCTACTAAAAGTTAGCCGGGCATGGTGCCGTGTGCCTGTAATCCCAGCTACTCGGGAGGCTGAGGCAGAGAATTGCTTGAACCGGCTGGGCTCGGTGGCTCATGCTTGTAATCCCAGCACTTTAGGAGGCCAAGGCGGGTGGATCACCTGAGGTCAGGAGTTCAAGACCAGCCTGGCCATCATGGTGAAACCCCATCTTAAAAAAAAAAAAGAATTGCTCGAACCTGGGAGGTGGAGGTTGCAGTGAGCCAAGATCGTGCCACACTGCACTCCAGCTTGGGCAACAGAGTGGGACTCTGTCTCAAAAAAAAAAGAATAAAAGAATAAAGAAAAAGAAAATACATCCTCTTCAGGCCGGGCTCGGTGGCTTACACCTGTAATCCCAGTACTTTGGGAGACTGAGGCAGGCGGATCACAAAGTCAGGAGTTTGAGACCAGCCTGGCCAACAAGGTGAAACCCTGTCTCTACTAAAAATACAAAAATTATCTGGGTGTGGTGTCGGGTGCCTGTAATCCCAGGCTACTCCGGAGGCTGAGGCACAAGAATGGTTTGAACCCGAGAGGCTGAGGTTGCAGTGAGCCGAGATCGCCATTGCAGTCCAGCCTGGGCAACAGGGCAAAGCTTGGTCTCAAAAACCAAAACAAAACAATACAAAAACAAACAAAAAACACCCCCTTCAAGTTTTTAGTGTGTGAGTGATACCAAATTAAAATGAACATTATTTGAGCATAAACTCTAATTTTGATGACATTTTCCATGAATTTACACAGAGTCTAATAATAGGTCCAGGGAACACTGACTGAGGCAGGCAGGAGATGGCTGCAGGATGAAGAAGCTTTTTTTTTCTTTTTTTTTTTGAGACAGGGTCTCACTCTATGGCCCAGGCTGGAGAGCAATGGTGTGATCTCAGCTCACTGTAACCTCCACATCCTGGGCTTCAGTGATCCTCCCACCTCAGCCTCCCTAGTAACTGGGACTACGAGCACGCGCCACCATGCCTGGCTAACTTTTTTTAAATTTTCTTTTTTTTTACATGGAGTATTGCTCTGTCACCCAGCCTGGAGTGCAGTGGCATGATCTCAGCTCACTGCAACTTCCGCCTCCCAGGTTCACAGGCACGTGCCGCCATGCCTGGCTAATTTTTGTATTTTTAGTAGAGGCAGGGTTTCACCATGTTCCTCAAGCTGGTCTTGAACTTCTGGGCTCAAGTGATCTACCCACCTCAGTCTCTCAAAGTGCCTGGAATTACAGGCGAGAGCCACCATGCCAGCCTCAGGAAGGTTTTCAAGAGCTCAGTTGCAGCCATGGTGTGATGTCTGCAGGCTATCCACGTGGTGACAGATGTCCAGAGTGCATTTGCTCAGGAGCCTGTGGCTCGGGGGGAAGCCTTTGTTGGAGGGGGTGGACTTGGGTGGTCAGTGACAAACAGACCCGCGAGCCCCTAGATGGGTGGGATTCCCCCAGGGAGCAATGGGGTGAGAGAGGAGGAAAGTGGCCCATAACACTGTCACGAGAATCTCTACATTCAAGGCAGGGAAATCAAGTGAAGGATGGAGGAGCAGCATCTGGAGAGGCAGAAGGAAAACCATGGGACCTTAAAAGGCCACAAAATTGCAAGTGCCTGAAGCCAAGGAAAGTAAGGACTTCAGGAAGGAAAGGGAGTGGCCCTCAGCATCCAGGCACTGAGAGGCCAAAAGGCATTCAGACAGCCCGAGATGGGGATTCCCAAGAGGTATTTCTAGGGGTGGCTAGAGAAGGGGACTGGCGATTTGGAAGACAGTTATCTCAACAGAGGTGACGGTGCCAAGAAGGGTTCTCTCCAGAAAACGTGGACTTGAACAAGGACCGAGATGGCACTGGAGAACTTGCAGGAGACCAAGGGAGCCATCAGGAAAGCAACGAGAGGTGGCGGTCCGGTCCTTCCGTGACCTTGCAGACAGGCAGCCATAGACCACCCCAGGATGAGCCCTTATTGGACACAAAGGAAACTCCCAGGCTCTTAGGTGTGGGTAAAGGAGGTTAGCTCGGTCTCAGCAAGTAGGTCTGTCTCAGAACCAGATTTCATGGCCTGGCTGCCGGGACTTCCTGAGGAGCAGAATGAGGGTCTCGATGGTAGCAAGAGGTGTTATGGGCTGTTGGGACTTGGTGTGTGAAAGGCAAGAAGCGCACGGTTGGCGGGGGGGGGGAGGCTCCTCTGCCTCCCTGTAGGTTCTCGAGGCCACCGAAAACCAGCTGCATCCCCCGACCACATCCTTTCGGCGTGTGCCACCCTTGGGGAAAGCCCCCTGTGAAGTGTAGGATGGTTGTTCTCATTTCCCCGAAATTTGGAGCCCACTCTGAGGTCTAGTACAGCTCAGAGGTCTAGGGTAACCAACTCCCCCTGATTGCCTGGAACTTTGCCAGTTGTAGTTCTGAAAGTCCCATATTCCAGGAAACCCCTAATCCCCTAGCAAACTGGGATGACTGGTTACTCCACTGGGACCTCAGACCTCCTCCTTCACTAGTGAGTTTTGAGGTCGCAGGGACCATCCTAAGTTGAGAGACAGAGGGCCTCTGGGCTCCTGCAAGAGTCTGCACTCTCCTACCTGCATCCTGTGCCTGAGGAGTGCAACGTAAAATAGAAAGTGGAAAACACCATCTTGGCTATTGTAAATAATGATTTCATGAAAAAAAAGAAAAGAAAAAAGAAAGAAAGAAAGTGAAAAACAGTGACAAGTGGAGAGAGAGGGAGAAGACAGAAAAAAGCTTCATATGTTACTGCGTTTTTTCCTTTTGATGGTCGTGGTATCTCACTACGTCGCTAGGGCTGGTCTCAACCTCCCGGGCTCAAGCGACGCTCCCGCCTCAGCCTGGCACGAGTACTAGAGCCCACAGGTACACACCACCGTGCCTGGCTAATTTTAAATTTGTAATTACCGTTGCTCTTATGATTCTCGTATAGTATCCCTATATTGTAAGGCTGGTCTTGAATTGCTGGGCTCAAGGGATCTCCCACCCTGCCCTCCCAAAGTGTTGGGATTACAGGCAAGAGCCACCATACAGCAGCCTCCTCTATGCCTCTTTTTGGTCCACTTTTTTACAGTTTTTATTTTTATTTTTATTTTTTAAACTTATTTGTAGAGACGAGGTCATGCTATGTTGCCTAAGCTGGTCTCAAACTCTTGGACTCAAGCGATCCGCCCACCTTGGCCTCCGAAGTTGCCTGGAGTCACAGGCATGAACCACCGTGCCTCGCCCTTATATACTTTATAATTCCATTATCTTCACTTTGAAATCTTTGACCCACTTGGCATATTATCGTGATGTGTGGTGAAGTGAGCCGTGATTGTAACACTGCACTCCAGCCTGGACAACACAGGGAAACTCTCTTGTCTTCGGGAGAGAGAGGGATGGATAGAGAGAGAGAGAGAGATATGGATAGAGATATAGATAATAATAACATGCATACATAGGGCAGGCAGAGTGGCTCGCGCCTATAATCCCAGCACTTTGGGAGGCTGAGATGGGTAGCTGCCACGTATAGGTACCTCACAGGATAATAAGAATGGAGATGACAATGCCAGGGTGGAGACTGGGGTAAAGTGAAATGAGGGAACCCTTTTAGAGATGGAGAAAAGAAAAGTAAGGGAGCACCAAAAGACTCAGCAATGCAGATGAATGTCTTGATTCTCTAATGATTGAGATAAGATCTATTGCATTGAACTATTATTTACTTTGATTACTGAAGAGGTTAGGGAGAAACACCTTGTGAATTTGAGCCCTAAAGGACTGGCCTCACTGCCTAATCCTGGCTGTGGCTACACATCAAAGCCCACCTCTTAGGGCTGTTGGAGTGAATTAGAGCCCTCAGCCCCAAGGCTGGCACTGGGATACGCGCCATTTGTATAGTTTTTGACCGGGTTGTTTTGTTTCAACAGGCAGCCTGCCAGGTGGCGCCCCCCCGGCCGAGTGTCACTGTCGAGATATATGCTAGCTTCTTGCTTTTTCCGAGATGAGAAAGAAAGAGGCATAAGCTCCCAACTCCACCGTCGTGTTTCGGAGGAGGACAGGGAAAGGTGGAACGCAGAAGCTACAGGCGTCAGTCTGTGTCTTGAGAGGCTTGCCCAGGCTTGCTGGGGGCCCTGACGCCCATCTTATTTCCCAGGGGGCACCCGGCAGACACTCCAGTCCTATGGTGTCGGCCACCCCGAGCCCGATCTCCCCTCTCACCTGCCAGGGCCGAATAGCCTCCTAACTGCGTCCTGTCTGAGTCTGTCGTGCTATATCACGGCCTATATCCGCCATTTCTTCGCTCCACAAAAGCTAGCCGAGCGCCTTCAAATCTCCAGGCACCAGACTAGCACGGGGGAAACCACGATAAGTGTTGATGAGGGTCTCAGCCCTCAGGGATGGACTTTCAAAAGGGGACATAAAGGACCGCCCAGAGGGTGGTGAGTGGAGTCGTTGATGAATAACGGGGTGCGATGGGGTGCATAGGAGGGCTGCCGGTCACATATAGGGGGTGGGCTTGCGGTTTTCGGCCCTTAATTAAGGAGAAGCTCCCGGGCCGGGTGACACCCAAGCGGAGTCCTAACAACCTACGTCAGGAATAGCCAGGCGAAGGAGGAGGAGGTGAGAGGAATCCCCGTCTCAAGAGAAGAGGCAGCTTTCCCTACGCGGCACAGGACACGGTCCGTGCCTACATGCCACCGGAGGCACAGGCCCTGGGGAGAATCGTTGCTGGGCCCTCACCGTCCACGCACCGCGTCCCTACAACCAGTATCTGGTGGTCAGCCTCCTGCCTGGCAGAGGTGAATGAGCCCCTCGTCAGCAGGTACGAGGCTGGTCTTCCCACGCGATGGTGACGAACTGAAGACCCAGCGCAGCCTGGTCTCCTCTTATGACGACGCCTTGCGACCACGTCTTTCTCCAGGAAAACGTGGACCGCTCTCCGCCGACGGGTCTTTTCCACAACCGTCTTGCCTCGCCCCCAGTCTCTTTCGGTTCTGTCGTTTGGCTATATTGACACGAAAGGAAAGTCGCCACCAGCGGAGCCCCTGCCTTAGAGCGGGAGGCGGTCCGGGGGTGGAGTCAAACGAGGTGATCACGCCTCCTAGGGGAAAGGGCGGGGCATGCAACTTGGAAATGAAAGCCCGGGAACGCGGGAGATAGCAAGGGAATAAGATTTCTCTTTCCAAACGTGGAGAATAAAAATTACAGCCCGAGTGCGTAATGGCGCGAATAGTGATGTGGATGAGACAAAGAGAATGAGACAAGGAGCGAGGCTAGGGCTCTCACCGCGACTGCAGATGTGGATGACGGGGGGCGGTGCCGGCGGGGACGGAGGCGACAGCATCGCTTCTAAGCCTTTTGGCTAAGATCAAGTGTAGTATCTGTTCTTATCAGTTTAATATCTGATACGTCCTCTATCCGAGGACAATATCTTAGTGGATTTTTCGGAGCGCGGAGATGAGATAGGAGCTTGCTCCGCCCACTCCACGCATCGACCTGGTATTGCAGTACTTCCAGGAACGGTGCACCCCCTCAGGGGGACATAACGTGTTTGCAACGTCAGAAGAACGCCACCTCTTGGGGGACTTGCAGTTCTGACGTCGTTTTCCCCCCCCTTCACACTTCGCTTCAATGTGAACGTCTGTGATTTGCAGGAAGCATACTACATACAGAGCTCTTAGGCTTTTCCGCTTCAGTCCTTACTACCATGATTTTGGGAGGTGTCCAACTGGCCTAAGGAATGCCGTGCCAGTGCTGTTGCCCTGGCTGAACTCGAAGTCTTTTTTTTTTTCTTTTTTTCTCCTCCTTTTTGGAGACGGATCTCTGCTCTCCTTTGCCAGGCTGGAGTGCCAACGTGCCATCTAGGCTCACTGCCACCTTTCCCGTTCCAGCTGAACCGGCTATCCTCCCTCAGCCTCCCTGGTAGCTGGGGTTGCTGGGTCATGTCCGGCCAACTTTTGTATTCTTTATTGAGCACTAGGGTATCACCATGTGGGCCAGGCTGCCTTAGTCTCCCAACTCCCGACCTCGGGACATGCCACCCGCCTGGGCCTCCTCAAGTGCTGGGATTACAGGCGTAGGCCTGGACCCCTTTGCAAACCTAGCCCCTGGAGTAGTTGGCACTTTAAGGCAGGCACCAACGTACCGGCGACACATGTCTTTTTGACCCAGGAGAACCAAGGCACCACTGAGTTTATTTTTCCAGGAACGCACAGGAGCGGAACTCGAGTTCAAGCATTGCGTGCCATGCATACGTGCAACGATGGCCTTGACGCCTATCTTCCCCAGGGCACCTGGCAGACACCCCTGCCCTTTGGTGTCCTCCCACGCCGAGCCCCAGTCTTTCCCTTCACCCCTGTCCCAGGCCAGACAGCCTCCTAATCCTGCCCGCTCTCTGGATTGAGTCTGTTGTACTGCATCACGGCCTAGCCATAATTTCTTCGCCCCACAGAGGTTTACTGAGTGCCTTCAAACGCGCCAGGCACCAAGTACCATGGTGTGGGGAGAAGGGGGTAAGTGTAGATGAGGGTACCAGCCCTCAATGACGGGGTTGCCGAGGGGGAGATAAAGGATTGCCCAGGAGGGTAGTAAGTGGATGAATTGATGGAAATAACGGAATGCGGCCGGGCGTGGTGGCTCAAGTCGGGGTTCCTGCCCTTGTCCATTCGTTTCACAGGTAGACCTGGGAGTCACACGTGTCACCCAAACAGGTCACCAGTGTCCCCGCATATTCCACCTGCCAAGGCGGGCAGGTTACCTGAGGTCGGGAGTTCAAGACCAGCCTGACCAACATGGCGAAACCCCGTCTTTAAAAAATAAATGAATAAATAATAAAAAAAATAGAAAAACAATGGAGTGCGATAAAATACACAGGAGGGCTGCTAGTCACATACAGGGCATGAAGTAGCACTTCATGCTACCGATGCGTCTTAGGCTCTATTCTAGGTATGCATGTCGTTTGAAGGATCAGCCACCAGCAGCTGCCTTGCAACCATGATGACAAATCTCTCCCGACTCTTTTGGGTCTCATCTCTGTTTCTATAAATTGCATCCCAACATAATAATTGGAATGGTTCCTTTTGCTGACCCAATCTCTCACCCCTTCCAAACTCCAAGGATTGTCTGTCCTCAGCAGAACTTGCTGTTTCTCTAAAGGCTGTCTTTAGGCCAAGACACAGTGTGGCATGAGTGTAATCCCAGCGCTTTGGGAGGCCCAGGTGGGAGACATTGCCTAATCAGGAGGCCACGGCGAGGTGAGATCACACCATTACACTACAGCCTAGGTGACAAGAGCTGGAGCCCTTTAAAACAAAGCACAAAAGAAACGGGCTCAGGCAATGCAGTGAAGCCCTGTTCATGGTGACAAATATCTGTTCCACCAGCTACTTAAGAGGCTAAGGCAGGAGGGTAACAGAGCCTGGGAGGTGGATGCTGCAGTAAGCTAGGCACTGCACTGCAGCCTGAGATGACAGAGCCAGACCCGGTCTTAAATAACTGAAATAAAAAGAGCCAAAGGGTGACAGCACGAGTGGGTAACTTTAGCTCAGCTCAAGCCACCAAGCTACAGCCGGATAACTGGACAGGTTGGACCAGCAGGCAGGAGCAGTTGCCATCTTGGCAGCAGGATGACCCTGATCCATCCTCAGGAGGGGGATAGTGCGCTCTAATCTAGGGGGGGCGGTGGATGTAGAGGAGACTATGGTGACCTGTTTGGGTGACACGTGTGAGCTCCCAGGTGTACCTGTGAAATGAATGGACAAGTGCAGGAGTACCCTGACTAAGACGGGTTTGCCTTGAGGGGTATAACCCTAGGCAGAGCCCTAAGTCACAGTACCAGGGAAGCCACGGGGATAGGCAGTGGTGATAGCTGAGGGTCGGGGGGGGGATTTAGAGGGGGAGAAGACAGGAGACACAGGATGAGTACCAGGGGCAGCCATGTGACCAAGCTCCAAAGGGGGGACTATCATTATACTCACTTTTTGTAGCTCTGTGCAGTGCAAAGAGCAGGAGACAGAAAAATGGCAAGTAAAGGGAGCCAAAGAGTAACTGGAACAAGCCCACACTTTTTTTATTTACTTAAAAAAAAAAAAAAAGCAAAGGAGAGAAGAAGCGTGTACTTCACCTGAAGAGAAAGGAGTCTTTTGTTAGAGTACAAGGCTATCTGTATGTACACAGGGACCCTCATAACCTACCAAGCTTTGGGCAAGAGTTAAGCTCACTGTTGTTGCCTGTAATTTTATACTGTACTATCTTACCTTATGCACCCAACAAACTCTTAATTCTTATTAAAAGAGCCTGTTTTGTGCTACATGCAAATATATGATTTTAGAAATTCTGAGCCCTGGCTGTTAAAGTATCAAAAGGTTTTCTTGTCTACGAACAATGCTAGAGCAGATGTCAACTCACTGCTTCCAGAATAGCAGCCAGCTCCTCAATTCACAAACTCAATAACCAGTCTCGGTTCTTATTTGGTTCCATTAGGTAAGACCCACTATTTTCGCAAAGGTTTCTAAGCATGGAACAATGACATTGGTCTTGCAGTAAAGAAAAACCTAAGGCAGAGTTAAAAAGCAAAAACAAAAACAAAGAGACACAATGACATCAGATGGCAAGAAGATGAGTAGCAGGCCTGATTGTATGCAATGGCTACTCTCAACACCCCAACTTCCTGTCGAGTCAAGCTCCCAGTAACCGACTTCTGCATCTGCCTCTCCAGGAGCACAGGGCAGGCCCAGGATTGTCGTATGTGCTTGCTTCCACCGTCTGCCCCTAATGGTGCCAAGGACTCTATTTTCAACAAGGCCCCCCTCCCATAGGGTCCCTACTACCTCCCCCTGGCACTAGCTCCACTTTGCTGTAGCTTGGACATGAGCATAACCTGTTGTCCACGAGGCACAGGATGAGTGGCAGAAGCAGGCCTGTACCAACTGCAGGCAAGAAAGGCTCTCATATGACTCACTACCCTTGATGCAGCTCTGTGCAGTACAAAAGAGCAGGAGAGAAGAACGGCAAGTGGAAGGACAGGCAGAAGGTTACCAGAACAAATACACATATATGACCATGGCCTTGGGCTTACATTTCCTTGGCGAGCGCTCCTGGGGCATGTAAAATTTACACTGAGTGACCAGGCACGGTGGGTCACGCCTGTAATCCCAGCACTTTGGGAGCCTTGCGGCAGGCAGATCACCTTCTAAGTCAGGCAGTTCGAGACCAGCCTGACCCACATGGAGAAGCTCCATCTCTACTAAGAATACAAAAAATTAGCTGGAGTTGGTGGTGCATGCCTGTAATTCCAGCTACTCAGGAGGCTGAGGCGGGAGAATTGCTTGAACCCAGGAGGCAGAGGTTGCAGTGAGCCATGATCGCGCCATTGCATTCCAGCCTGGGCAACAAGAGTGAAACGCCAGCTAGAAAAAAAAAGAAAAAAGAAAACGCTTACATTAAGCATCTATGCTTTCCTCCTGCTAATCTATATGACGTAGATTTGATTCTAAGGCCCAGGCACAGACCCTAAGAGGACAGAGGTAAAGTTTTGCCCTCCCTAGGGGTTAAGCGCCCACTCCCACCCTCACCTTCGACAACCACTGATCTATATGTCTACACAGTTCCCCTTCCTGGCATTTCACATAAAGGGAATCACACAGTCTGTGGTCTTTTGCATCTGCCTGATGTCTTTCTCTGAGCATAAGGTTTCCTGAGGTTCAGTCCGTTGTGGCATGTGCCATTATGTTTTCATTCCTGAATGTCACATTCTGTTTATCCCTTCACCCATTGACGGATGTTTGAGTAGTTTCCAGTTCAGAGCTTCTCTAACCATTTGCCTCTAAGTCTTTATAAAAACATACACATGTTGTCGCTTCTCTCGGCCTGTCTGCTCGTTACACACTGGCGTTCCAGGGATTCTGAAATATGAACTCCTCTTCTCTTACACAAAATATTAACCCTGCATCATCTCTCCCAGTCTATGGGGGACCACCGGTATACCTCACCCCTGATCACAGAAACAGAAGGCCTCTTGCATATCCTTTTTGTTTTTTATGTTTTTTGTTTGTTTGTTTTCTTAAGGCAGGGTCTCCCTGTGGCCCATGGTGGAGTGCAGTGGCTTGTAGCATGGCTCATTGCAACCTAACCTCCCAGGCTCAAGCGACCCTTCACCTCAGCCTCTGAGGTGCTGGGGCTACAAGTGCATGCCAACGTCCCAGTCTCAACTCCTAAGAGTGAGCCTTGCTCACATACACGGGCCATCTCCCTTAAGCCTTCTGCCTAGACTTGCTAATTATGTATTGTATAAGCAGAAAGTGTTCTAAAATCCACTCCGCCACCGGTGTAGACCTCTGGAGTTATAACTATATCACTTGTTATCCGAATCCATGTGGTCCCCAAGTTTCAGATACTGGTAGTGAGAGTTGAGGATCTCAAAGAGTCTTTTCTTCTTCTCTCTCCCTCATTCCCCTCCTTCTGTCATCAGGTGCCAGAGCAGAACGCTACTCAAACTCTAATCTGCATGTGCATTCTGGGGAACCTGTTAACATGCAGTTCCTGATGCAGTAGGTGTGGAGGCCAGTGATTCTACACTTCTAACCCACTCCTAGATGATGTCATTGGTGCTGGTCTGGTATCTCCCCTGTGAGCAGCAAGACTGTAGCGACATGCTCCATCTATTTTTTACCAAATACCTTTTAAAAAGAGGCATGCTGGGCACAGTGGGTCTAGCCTGTAATCCCAACACTTTGGGAGGCTGAGGTGGATGAGGATCTCCTGAGGTCAAGAAGTTCAAGACCACCTGGCCCAATATGGTGAAATCCCTGTCTCTCCCAAAATACAAATATAGCCAAGTGTGGTGGCAGGCGCCTGTAGTCACAGCTACTCAGGAGGCTGAAGCAGGGAGGATTGCTAGGAACCCCAGGAGGTGGAGATTGCAGTGAGCCAAAATCGTGACAGAGCAAGACTCCCATCTTTTCAAAA